>OZ022327.1:13894485-15192646 GCA_963989225.1 Dromius quadrimaculatus | reverse complement strand
TGTACTCACAATTTTATTACTATGTGGCTACCAAACGTTCAAGCCAAATTATTCATTGAGCTGAGTGCCCTACGCTATTTTTACACTTGAGTAGGTAGTTATGTATATAATCAAGATCAATAACTTTATTTCCACCCTTCCCTTAATTTCAGAGGATAGATCTGTACCCAGTTGTGACATGTATGTTGTAGGAAATAATAATTATCTCACATTCAAAATTATATCATACTTCTTAGTTCAAAATAAGAACGTATTTTTGAATTTATCAATAATTAATTCTCTCATTCCTATTATTGGAATAAGAACTTCACTCACTTCTCATCTATTCACACTTCTTGGATTCCACAGCGGTCTCCGTCTTAATTTTTTATTCACATGTAGCAAATGCGCAGCACCTCTCTAATTCATATTATGCAGCTTGTTCCACAATGCTTCGTATAAAGTGCTTCAGATATAAATCTCTGTCCACATTCAATAATTTCTTAGAGTACTGATCAACTTTTATTTGAATAGCAATTTATTATGCATTAGAGTTTGACTGAATTAGATCTTCAGGTTACTACAGCAGGTTTTGGGGATCCTTAATTTGAATGACATCATATTGTATTGTGATCGGTATTACATATATATGTAAAACTACAGATATATATAAGATCTGGAAATGGGCGGATCTTAAGTTGCTAAAGACAACAATGTGCGAAATCTCGACTACATACTGAGCGAGGCATTAAAAAAAACCATATAAACAAAACTATGTGATTTCTGGAGAAAATTATTCATAAAACATAATTCAATATACAATCAACAAAGTAAAGTAAGGAATCAAAATATCAGCAGTAAACTTCGATTTAGTTTTATTTGGACGTTTCGGCATCGAAATGGTCCTCAATAATCAGCTCATGTGGAAGTTGAAATACTTATACATCGTTGGTTTTTGAAATAATTTCATGAAAAAGACATCACAATTCAGATGTTGAAACTAGAAGAAAAAACTAAGCAATATAGGGTCACGGCATCACTATTATTGATTTGATTTAGTATTAATATTGGTAATTCTCGTCGTTTATCAAAAAATGCCCAAACCTTATATTGTTTTATTTTTTTGCTGATTCCAACGTCTAGATTGTGCCATTTTTTTATTAAATAATTTTAAATTCAACCGATAATGTATTATTATTCCAACTTTCACATGAACTGATTAAAAAGAGCCGTTTTGGTGCCGAAACGTCCAGATAGGATCAAATTTAAGTTTATTGCTATAGAATATTTTGATCCCTTACTACAATTTCTGATTGTTGAATCTATTTCTCTATATCAGGTTTTCTATTTTTTCTTAATTGGAAAACTATAATTCTATTTCTATAATTCATTGTTTCAGTATCTCAATTGAACACTCTTATATATATATCGAAAGAATAAGATCTAGAACCGATAATTTGTTGAAGTAGAAGACAATAATCAATAAAAATAGAGAGTACAACAATTTATTAACTGTCCCGCACGAATAAAATTGGTTTGCCGAATGGACCACATATCTGAACCTGATCTTTATATTTTCCTCATTAAGCCCTATAATATTGTGGACATTGACTTGAAAGGTTATATACAAAGGTAGAATCACACTTTCGGAAAGTTGAGATCCTAATGATTATTCAGACTACTTGAAATCCGGTCTTTTCATCCTTATAGACGTGAGTATATCGGTTATAATTTTCTTTTCTAGTCTTTCAAATGATTTCTTCTAAGAAGACGCCTAAAAGAACTAACGTCAATCGATTACTGCCACGGAAGTTCGAACGATGCATAAAGCAAGTGTTTCCTGAATCCAAGCCTGACCACTATATACACGCGTGCTAGTTCAGTTTCTTGACCCACCTTTAGAGCCAAATCATTTGTTGAGCTATTTGTTGAGTTTGAAAAACTGTCCCCTGATATGTGCTCAATAATTATCAAAATATGGGAGTCGTTGGCTGTAGGAAAAATCTTGTATGCAATACAAGTATTAGCAATTAGCAAATAACCAATTCTTATGACTTGGTAAGCCTCGTCTTGAAATACTTAATCTCGAGTCATAATGTTCCAATTTACTCTCTTATCCCATAATATGTAGTATTTCATAAAACATATTTCATAAACGTCTTCTTAATAACGAGCGAAATGAGTGTATACAATAACGTGTGTCTGAGGAGTTTATGGTACGTCACTTCGTCACTATGTTATAAATTGCCTATGAGTGCAAATCTAGACAGCACATATCAATTCAATAAAATATTATTTTGAAAGAAATGACAAAAATTATTCAGCCGGTTCCAAATAAATCTGTGCCAAGCAACGGGTTCATCAATATATATTCGAATAGTTGTTCATGTATCAAAGACAAAAAGGTTTTCATTATGACTGAAAGTCGAGGCGAACAAACATACGAAGCATTCAAGAAACACTTTTTGCCGAGACTGATATGTATATTATATGTATTTTCCATCACTTCCCTAGTCTTCAAGAATTCAGAAGAAGACTTTTGGATGGAAAGTCGAAACGTCAAAATAAAAATAAATATACAGAATCAAAACCAAAAAAATCTATTTATTATGAATATACATCTTTTCCAAATGTCAAATCAGCAGATAACAACAAAATGAAACAATGCCAACTGCATTTATGAACAACAATTGCGATTTGTAAGTCAATTGTTAAATTTTATTATTGTCGTTGATAATTGAAAATTATTTTGAAGCTATTGAATCTGAATTAGGGAAATTTCATTCCCTCATCTTACATAAGTTATTCATTACCTCGGTATTGCAATGTATAGAATCAAAGCAGTCATAGTGGATATAGAAATTGAGACTCCACGTCTCCGATAAGATACGCGAAATTTCACTTTATGTAGAGGTAAACGGAAAATTTTATTAAGCGACATGGAAACTAGTTCGTTAAATAAAATTCCTATTTCGAAAAATTACTCTTCTCTGGAATAGTTGCAAAATTAAGAAGTGAGTCTACGATACGCTCTAAGGCTTTCTAAGATCTATCGCATAAAATTAAAAATTACTATGAACAAGTGTTTGCTTCCACAAATAGGTAAAATTTTGGGTCGCAGGCAACACATGTAACCCAAGAAGAAACATCTGCAATTTGTAGTTTGTACTTTCATTCAATAAGTTTCTGATATTCGGATAACCTCTATTGCTAAAGCATGCTTAGATTGATCTCAAACAGAATCATAATAAATTATTGTGGACATATACTTACATTAGTCGAAATCACATTTAAATTACTTCAGGTTACACTAATTATTAGTGACTAATATTATATAAAAATAACAAAGTGAAGCATGAATTTATCATAATTGCTATATTTTTATCTTCGTCGGTTTAAAGAATGCACAACACGTCCCTTAGCGAAGTTTAAACAGATCTATAAATCTAGATCAGTTAATTTTATTCCAGCGGTACCTACTAAGAAGTAATTCAGATACCAGAATAAAAAGATAAAAATAATTGATTCGGAATGAGCGATTAGAGTAGAAATGGAACTGGCCAAATGAAAACTCAACTCGAAATTATATCCGAACCTAAGGCTTTTTTACAAACTGTAGAGTTATATCACTGTTATATATTTGTGATATGTAAATTGATTGGTGAATACAATTAGAGTGATGAATATAATAATGCAAATTTGACATTTTATTGTTCGTCTCTTGAGTTCCTATGGCTATAAATCCTGTTTAATTATTCAAGTATAATGAATTAAAATCCATCAAAGTAAACTCAATACGAACTTAAAATTCAAATTGAACCAAATTTATTCATCATACCCGAAGCTATTAAATTTATATAATACCATTTAATATTGTAATCCCTTTTAGAGACAAAAACATTTTCAAACTCACCCCTTCAAGCAAAGCACTTTAAACTTCACAAAAAGTTGCTTCAAACAGTAAAATTCACATTCACTCACACCTTAGAATAATAAACGATAACTTAAACACACGACATGAATTATAGTCCACAAAAAACTATTCACAGTTTTTAAGTTTCACGCACTGATTATCGCAAATAGACACACCAGCACACACGCTTGTGGAGCAGGTTGCGTAGCAGAGCGAAATGTTTGCAGACTGCGCGGCAATGATGCCAAACAAGTCACTGGCACGAGAACTCTCGAAAGTTGACGAGCGATTCCGAGTAAGCACCCCACTCTAAAACCAATAGGAAGATTTAATGTTTTTATGTGAATTTAACGAATTAATTAGTGAAATATGAAATCTTGCTACACACCAAGGTTACTAGAATTTAAGATTGATGAATTTCAAACGACCTATTCTTTATAATGGTTCCGTAGATCAATAACTGCTCGGTATTATATTCATCAAACTTTTTTGCAAATTACTTTTCAACAGTTTACGCATACAACTACATATAGACACAATGCCAATTTATGCCAAATGTATAGCCGATGTATACCAGATTATTTTGAATACCCCCCAATTTATTCCCAAAACATAAATCAATATTTATATTCTCTACACCCAGCACTGAAATATTTATTGTTGCATACTTGTAACCTAAATTGGGTTTATTCTGCAAAGATCTAGATGACATTTTACTATCTGACTGTAATAAATACAAAGAATACCTCGGAGACAGATAAAACTCAATCTATTGCTCACAATTTTGTATGCTTAATGGCCAGCTGCACCGCTCTAGCTTAAATTTTAAATTTCACTCAAACAAAAAGTATCTAATCGGAATGATGACAACAATGTTTATGTCACATTTGACTTTTGAGTCTTGATACGATATTATTCAACTAAGCGATACTTAGAATTAAAGGGACAGCGGTGCAACTGGCCATAACGAAACTATAAAAAATTTTTATTATATAGGCTATATCTCGAGATTGCTGAGATTCCGCTCTTAAAGATGGTATTAGGGTGGGAAAATAGAGAATTGAACTTCATATTTCACTCTATAATCGGATTTCCTCAAAGGGTGAGCCATCATCAGGGACTAACTATGTATTGAATATTTTCAGTATTCCCTGTGCCTTTCCTTAACTAGAAAGTGGAAAATAAAATCTTTCCCGGAAAAATACACACTAACTCCAACATAGACTTCCAAAAAATAATAAATTGGTCCACTCATGAGAACATATATAGATATCCACAATCTAGACACACGATAGCGTGTCAAACCAAGTTCAAGCCATTCAAACCAAGAAAAAAGGAACTGGCGACGCAGCAGCCGTGTGTTATATCACACGAACCATTTGAAGCCACTTTTGGCCCCTTAATAACTCCAGATCTATGAAATATCGACACATGAAATTTGGCATATTTATTAAAACTCCTTGGATTAACTACAATTTCTGATTTCATGTATACAGCTCAAACGGTTATTGAGGTATTGATGCCTAAAAATCAGCATTTCTATTACTGACTAACTGACTGAATAGGAACAGAGATTTATCATTTTTTTCAGTTCAGAACAGAAACAATCAAGTGTATTGATCCATAAAAAATTCTGAAACATTCATTATTAGTCCACAAAATTTCAAATCTAAGAATCGGTTTTGACACCATCATCTTAGATCGGGGAGCAACTGTATACACGTGTTTCGTCCTTATTAGGACTCGTCAGTACAGTATAGCCAAGAACCCAAGATAGTCAGGGCTTGGATCCCAAAGTCTTTAAACTCATAAAAATAGATGGACGGCAAAAGTAAAATCTATATGCAGCGCCATCTATCGAGCATCAAGCCAGTTACGGCATGTTAATAAAGTAGATGTCACAAATTATTTATAACAAAGTTTATGCTGTGGAACAATTAGAACTTTGTTATGCTGGGACCACACTTATGTCTAATGCCGTTAAGTAATGCGTTATGTGACAATTGACATATTGTCATTGACAATGTGTTTATTATTGAATAACGCTTCAATTAATGACATTAGTCATAAATGTGGCCCGAGCATTACAAATAATTTGTGACATCTACTTTATTTACATGCCGTAACTGGCTTAATGCTCGATAGATGGCGCTGCATATAGATTTAACTTTTTCCGTCCATCTATTTTTATGAGTTTAAAGACTTTGGGATCCAAGCCCTGACTATCTTGGGTTCTTGGCTATACTGTACTGACGAGTCCTAATAAGGACGAAACACGTGTATACAGTTGCTCCCCGATCTAAGATGATGGCGTCAAAACCGATTCTTAGATTTGAAATTTTGTGGACAAATAATGAATGTTTCACAATTTTTTATTCTAATTGTTCCACAGCATAAACTTTGTTACAAATAATTTGTGACATCTACTTTATGTATTGATCCATTTTATTATTCAATCATGTTTCACCAAATGCTAACCACTTCATCTCTTGGAATTATCGGTTTTACAAATCACTTTTGGATGGTGAATAATGATAATTTATGTTAGCGCCATTTTTGAACCATGCAATAATTATTCTATTTATTGCAGCTATAATTCCAATCACGTAATTGTTTCTTATTTAAAATGATAGTTGACTATCAATTACTTCAGTTTTGTTTAGTGTTCAGCAGTGGCGGCATCACATTAAGCGAGCTAGTGATAAAGTGATTTAAGAGCTAGGTATTGAGGAAGAGCAATTTTGCGGTTTAACTTGTAGAGTTCCGCTTGTCGGGCTTGATTATAAAGTTCCGCTTTGCGGGCCCGAATGTATAGTCCCGCTTTGCAGGCATGAGGTAGAGTTTCGCTTTGCGGGCACGAGTGTAGTTTCGCTCTGCGGGCTAAAGTGTAGAGTTCCGCTTGCAGGCTCGAGTGTAGAGTTCCGCTTTAAAGGCTCGAGTGTAGAGTTCTGCTTTGCGGGTTCGAGTGTAGAGTTTCGCTTTGCGGGCCCGAATGTAGAGTTCTGCTCTGCAGGCTCGAGTGTAGAATTCCGCTTGCGGACTTGAATGTAGAGCTCCGCTTGCGAGCTCGAGCGTAGAGTTCCGCTTTGTGGGTTTGAGTGAGGAGTTCTGCTTTAAAAGCTTGAGTGTACAGTTCCGCTTTGCGGGCTTGAGTGTAGAGTTTCGCTTTGCGGGCTCGAATGTAGAGTTCCGCCTTGCAAACTTTAGTGTAGAGATCCGCTGTGCGGGCTCGAGTGTAATTCTGTTTTGTAGGCTTGAGTGTGGAGTCCCACTTGAGTGTAGAGTCTTGCTTGCGGGCTCAAGTGTAGAGTTCCGCTTGCGGGCTCGAGTGTAGAGTTGCTTGCGGGCTCAAAATTGACATCGTGATTCACTCATTGAGAATGTAACTCATATTATTGTGATCTGTTAAAGAAAGTTGGTACGGTAGGACAGTGGGTCTGACGTGCGTGAAGCTGACATCTTGCGGCCCTATGATATAATTTAATTTGTGTTATATGGACTAGAGTTATATTGTTGTCAACGGCAGAATCTTGTTTTATTACGTTTAGCATGTAAGGATATCCAAGCGTCTTAACATTTCTGTAAGAAAAGTTATGATATCTCGTATAAATGTGAGAATCGGAGCTAAGTTCAATATTAGGAATATGTGTGAGTGTCGACTTCGCCGACAAAAGAAATACGATCAGAATAGGAGCCAGACTCTGTGGATAATCCTGAAATTTATCAATAAGAGCATACAACACTCTGAAATGAGTTCAAAACACAATAATGTTTGCTATTTGTTAAATCTGAACAGCTGAATTATTTACACAAAGCAGATGACTCAGGATAGATTGAAACTCAAGATTGGACTTGGCTAGTTTTCACATGCAAGTTATCTCATATTTGGCCAATCAACTTATCTTCTTTATGTTATACTCAATGACATATTATTAAAGTAGACCCAGCGCGTCCTATGGCAGTTCACAGTTTGTTGTGATATTAGCACTTACATAGTGAGGGGCTCTGAGAAGCGAAGGGAGTAAACATGCTTGTTATGCGGTTTGCCTGCTTTTATTTATGTTAGAGAAGTGCGTGCCTATATTCTGTACTGTATGTATATATTTGTTAAAATAGAAGTAATAATATATTGATTGATTCAAAATAAAAAAATAGAAAACTAGATTTTACCCACATCTCACAATCGATATTTTTTCAGAAGAAAAACGCAACCTCCGATACAACGATGCTTACCCTCCTCACCCCACTGTTTACTCCTGCATCAAAATAAATGCCGCGTGCTGGGTCTACTGTTAATACGTCATTGGTTATACTCAAGTTAATGTTTTTATATTCACTCATAAAGCAATAGAACGCATTCTCTCTAAATAAATACATTCTTAAAAAGCAATAATCAAGCACAACAAACGTCAAACCGAAAGACAAGATGAAATGAGGCATAAGTATGATGCGCATGAAGCTAGCTGTATTTTTTTCGTCAGTGGTCACTGAAAATTAGAGTATCCGCTGTTTTCATGAGTGATGGGTGCGTTCTATTGTTTCATGCCACTCATGGGCACTGTTTGGTGTGACATAGGTTTTTTAGATAGGGGAGCATTTGTATACACCTGTTTCGTCCTTATTGGGGCTCGACAATACAATATAGACAAACCTAGATAGCCGGAATTTGAATTCCAAGACCAATAGATTCTTAGATTTGAAGTTTTGTGGGGCATAAGTCTCTTTAATTCAATTTTTTAATCAAAATTTTCCACAGCTTTCTCACAAATGTCACAATTTATTGTGATACTCATTTTATCTACAATAAATTGTATTTCAAATTTCAGGATTATTTACAAAACTTGCCACCCATTTTGATCTCAATTTTTTTTGTCGGCGAAATCGACAACCAGGCATATTCTTAATATTGAACTTGGCTCCCATAACAAAGTGTTGAGAATCATAAGAGGTTTGAAAATACTTATTCTTCTACAGTCACCACAGAATTGAAATACGGATCATTCCGCACGCTCAGAAATTCCTAAGAAAGCCGCGTGGCGTCCCTAAAAAACTGTTTCATTGCTGTCATGATTTCATTTCTTTTTGATTTTCTTATCATTCCTTTGCCAAATGGAATCAATATGAGTAATTTCATCAACATTTGAAGAATAGGAAAAAGATCAATGAAACAAACTCTTTTCTCAGAGAACGGCATACTTTGGTCATAGATATTGCCGCGGACACCTTTGACTTGTACCGGAATATCGAATATACTATTGTAATATTTATCGCTTGAAGAAATATAGTTTGTGATTAAATAAAAGTGACTATTCAATAATCTAAATTGAAATAATAGTTTTATTCTCCTGATGTCACTAATAACACTATATTTATATATTTATCACTTAATTCCAACTTAAACAAACTTGTGGATATCTATATTTCGCTATTCATTTCACTGTTCGATATTGACTGTTCTAGTTCCATTTCACCAGTAATACTTCTACTATTACTACTGTCTTCCACACGTCTTTTGCTTGGCCTTATATAGATAAATATCGATTTCTCGAATGTTCTATTTCTCGATTCTTTCCATTTCTAGAATATTACTAGAGGCTTCCATTGGGAGGGAACCTTCATGTATAGGCCGGAATCGACACTCGCCGCCCTTGGTGCAACCAGTAGTTCGGTAGAAGTAGCAGTCGACACTTTTCGGTCCGATCGGGCCTGCTGGGTGGAAACAGCAGACCAATATTTGAATTCCGCTGTTTTGGAATATTACCTCTATCATATTTCGAACGATCTTCCAATCTAATCCATCCAGACCGCAGCCCAATTTTGGTATTGCCAGTTTCAGGATGTCGTTCTGCATTAAATGGCCTCGCATGTCTTGCAGCGTTTCCCACATGGAACGGTAGGTTGGTTGTGATGAAATTCATCTTTCGTTACCATGTGGTAAATAAAGCGTTCCTTGGTTGTCGTATTGTCCCTCAGACAGATGGTCTTCCCTACTGTAGGCTTCTGGCGTTCTGGCCTGCCAAACTTCTTCTTGAAAACTGCTGCTATCCCTCGGGACATGTTCTAATCCCCTGATACACAATGGGCCAAGGAGTAGTCGGCCGGGACTCTGAATAGATCCTGCTGCACTTCGGTAATTATTCCGAATCGAGCCCGACGTCCACTTGAAAATGTCTTCATGAACTCCTTAAATGAGTCTTCCTGCGCATGGATCTTACGAAAACAGGCGTCATTGGGATCTTTATTGTTGTCTCCTGCAAATGGTGCTAGCCGATTGAAGTGTACCACTCTTGATTTGCTCTTGGGGTTGCGTCTGATTTCATAGATTATGTCGTTAACTCTTCTGATGAGTTTGTAGACCCCTCCCAAGATGTCTGTAATTTTGGAGACAGGCCACGTCGCCGCCTTGGGTTATAAAGCCTCACAGAGTCTCCTGGTTGAAAACCTCCATCTTGTGCCTTGACGTCATAGGTCTCTTTCATCTGGTCGCTGGCATTCTGGATGTTTATACGGACTCAGAAGTGAATATCGCCTATCTGACGCCTTGAATTAATGACATAATCTTCTCCAGCCAGATCTTCTCCAGGTTTGCAGCCGAACTTTGGGTCGCATGGTAGCCGAAGTTCCCGTCCAAAAATAATTCTTGCTGGGGTCTGTCCAGTTGTTTCGTGTACGGATGAGCGGTAGGCCAAAAGCTACAGATGGAGATATTTGTCCCAGTCTCCCTGGTGACTAGAGACAACTTTGGCCAGATGTCTGTTGCTGGTCTTATTCATCCGTTCCACCATTCCATCAGACTGCGAATGTAATGCAGTAGTTCTGGTTTTACGAGTATTCAATACTTCGCATATCCCTTGGAAAAGTGTGGATTCAAAGTTTCTTCCCTAGTCAGAATGGAGCTCCAAGGGTACGCCAAAACGACAGATCGAGCTCTTCACTAGGACCTCTGCAATACTAGCGGCCTCTTGATTAGGAAGGGCATACGCTTCCACCGATTCACTAAAATAGTCCATGACGACAACAATGTATTTATTGGGAAATGGCCCTGCTACATCGATGGCTATCCTCTCGAATGGACTACCGACATTATACTGTCGCATCGGAGCTCTTGGTCGTTTCTGCGGTCCGTTGCTTGAAGCGCACGTAGAGCATTTCCTGCACCATTCCCTAACGTCTTCTTTGCAGTTTAGCCAATAAAACTGCTCACGAACTCTCTGCAGAGCCTTCGTTACCCTAAGGTGTCCTCCACTCACTCCATCATGGAGATGTCTCAAGACCCCTGGAACTCGACCTCTAGGAACGATCAGCTGTTCTCTACTTTTGGTTTCATCCGGGTCTTTCAGGACACGCTTCAAGACGCCTTCATCCAGGATTATGGAGTCCTATTGCGCCCAGTATGATTTAACCGTCGGGGAGTATGGTGCCACCTATTGCCATGTCTGTCTTGCTACTTTCTTCTTCCATTCTGAATGCCTTCGCTTAAACCTTAGAGCAATGATGACAATCTTTTGGACATGGTCGTCTTGATAAAGCATCAGCATTTTTATGTGGTGTACCGGCTCAATGTTCTATGGCGAAGTCGTATTCCTGAAGTCTTTCGATCCATCGAGCGACCTGACCTTCAGGATTCTTGAACTGTAGTAGCCATCTCAGAGCAGCGTGGTCAGTTCTTAACAGGAAATTCCTACCATACAAATATTTTGTAGAAATGCTCGAATGGACTTCTCTACTGCCAGCAGTTCCCGTCTTGTGACACAGTAGTTTCTTTCTGGCTTTGACAAAACCTTACTGAAGTACCCGATTACTCTTTCTTGACCCTCCTGCAATTGGGACAGAACGCCCCCAATACCGACGTCGCTGGCATCTGTGTCCAGAATAAAACGTCCTTCCATCTTCGGGTAACTCAGGATTGGTGCTTGGACTAGGAGTAGTTTCAGTCGCTCGAAAGCGACCTGGCAGTCTTCATCCCAGCTGTATCTGCGATTATTTTCCGTCAGTCTGGTCAGTGGTTTGGCGATATTGGCGAATCCATAGACAGATTTTCTGTAATAGGTACAGAGCCTGAGGAAACTGCGCAGCTGATGTTTATCCGCAGGTACCGGCCATTCTGGAATTGTCCTAATCTTTTCTGCATCAACTGCTACGCCTTCTTTGGAGACCATATGTCCCAAATAGTTCACCCGTTTTTGGAATAAGTGACATTTCTTTGGACTGAGTTTCAAACTCGCTTTCTTTAATTGCTCAAATACCTGCTCCAGATTCTTCAAATGGTCTTCAAATGATTTTCCCATCACAATTATATCGTCCAGGTATACCAAGCAAGTTTTTCCCGATAGTCCTTTGATTTCGGTCTCCATATGTCGCATTACACAGACCAAATGGCATGACTGTAGATTGCCACAATCCACTGCCGATGGTAAATGCAGTTTTTTCTCGGTCTTTCTCATCCATCACTACTTGTCAGTATCCACTCTTGAGATCTAGGGTCGAGAAGATCTTTGACCCTGCCAGGATATCTGAGGTGTCATCAATCCTGGGCAGAGGATAAATGTCCTTCTTGGTAACGTTATTCAGCTGGTGAATAGTCGGGAATAGGTGGGATCGTCGACACAAAATCGTGGAGACTCGTATTTCTTCTTTACAAGTACCACCGGAGAGGCCCATGGACGTTCGAGGGCTCAATGATGCCGTCTTGCTCCATATCTTGAATGATGGCTTCAGCGTCTTCTCTCTTCGCAATCGGGAGTCGTCGTGGTGCTTGTCGAATTGGTCGTGCATCGCCGGTTTCAGTTTTGTGATGGACAATATTTGTTCTTCCTTTTCGCCCCTCACTGGTTTCAAACACCTCTTGGCATCGACGTATCAGATCTTCTGCTTGTGCGCGTTGCCGATTGTTTAATTGTTGACCCTTGGATAGTAATAGGGTCGTTAATTCCTTCGAAATGTGTTGACGTGTTGTGAGTAAGACGTGTTTTTTTTAGGTGGCCGATAATCACCTCGTTTTTCGGGACTTATCGCTATTGTAAAAAACGCAAATTTATACCAAGTGTAGGGACGAATGAACTGTGTTTGAAGTGAAGTGAAATTTGTTCATAAAAATACAAGTGCACATTTAAACTTTAATAATAATAGTGAAAGATTGGGATTCGACCTTGGCTGCTAGAGCTATCGTGCTTGGTGCTCAGTGCATCGTAGTGCTAATTGATTGTCATAAACAAATCAGTGGCGTACTTAAATAAAGTGCTATAAATCTTTTCTAAATAAATCAAAGTGAATATAATTTTAAGTGAATTTAATTATAAGTGAATATAGGATATGCATAAAAGACAAAAAAGAGAGGAAGATTCAGTATATGAAGAAATATTTCACCAGAGTAAAAAAGTTTTGAGATCTCCAGAACAGAGAAGGAAAGAAGAAGAAGCAGAGAATAAATACGAGAACAGTGATAAAACGGAAGAAAACAAAAAAGATATAGGAAATATGGACGAACTTAAGGAAATGATGGAAAAAATGATGACAAAAATGGATAAAAATATGGGAGAAATAAAGCGAGACATAAAAGTGCTTAAAACGGAAATGGAAAGAAAGGAGAGAGCCTGGAGTAAAGAAAAAGAAAAATTGATAGCTAGAATAGAAACGTTAGAGGATAAACAAGAGAAGGACGAGAAACAGAAGAAGAAAAACAATATAATAATTAAAGGATTAAAAAATGCTCAGGAACCGGAAAAAGAGGTTAAAAAATTGCTAGAGGGAAAACTGCAAATAAAAGTAGAAGTTAAAAAAATAATAAATCTAAGAAATGAGATCATATTAGCAGAAATGGTAAACTGGGAAGAAAAATACAAGGTAATGGCAGCAAAGAATAAATTAAAAGGCACCAACAAGGAAAATACAAAAAGAGATAAGAAGTATAGCGAGAACAGAAAAAGACAAAGGGAAAAACGTGAAAATTGGATACCAAAAACTAATAATAAATGGGGAAGTGTATATCTGGGACAAGGGAGAAAATGGGGTCACTTTGAAATGGAAAGAAGTGGCCTCAAAAAACGGATAGAAAATAAGGCATTAAAGGAAGAACCAAGGAAGACGGACCAGCAATTGAACAGGATAATGAGTATAGGAACATGGAACATTAAAAGTCTGAATGGAAGAGAGGAAGAGTTAATAGATGAACTAGAGAAAGCAAAAGTGAAGATATTAGCTATCACAGAGACAAAAAAAAAAGGAAAAGGAACAAGAAAGATGAGAAATGGACACAAATTAATATATAGTAGAGTCGGAGAAAATGTAAGAGCAAAAGCGGGAGTTGGTTGTATAATTGATAGAGAACTGGAACAGTCATTGAAAGAATGGGAATGCGTGAACGAAAGGATAATGACGGTTAAATTGGAAGAGAAAGATAACTTCATAGCAAATTTAATGATAGTGTATGGACCAAATGAAGATGAAAACAAAGCAAACAAAGATGAGTTCTGGGATATTTTACAATTAGAATATGAGAAACTAAAAGAACCAATATACATAATGGGCGACTTCAACGCGAGAGTAGGGAATCGAAACAAGGGATTAGAGTAAATAATGGGGACACATGGAGAAAAAGTCAAAAATAATAATGGCAATAGGCCTATAGATTTTTGCCTTATAAACGAGCTACAAATTTTAAATACGTTTTACGAACATAAGGAGATACATAAATTCACAAGAGAAGTAAAGAGTAGGAACGAGAGATCCTTGATCGATTATATTTTAACAAACAGGAACCAAAGGAAAAGAATAAATGACGTAAGAGTGCTAAGAGGTTGTGAAATCGGAAGTGATCACTTCTTGACGGTAGCAAAAGTAAAAGTAGGGAAGAAAGAGGTACAGCAAAAACAGGAAACATCAAAAAATAAAAATAAAATATTAAAGCTAAAAGTAGACAAACTGAAAGACGAACAGACAAGAAAGAATTATCAAGATATCATAAAGGAATTAAAAAGCAATACTCCACAACAAGAAACAAACAATGTAGAAGAAATATGGAATTATTTCAAAAATATAATAAAAGAAGCAACCAAAATAGCCTGTGGTACAATCAGCGACGAAAGCAACAGGAAACGAACAAATTGGTGGAATGAAGAAATTAAAGACAACATTAAGAAGAAGAAACTGATATGGAAGAAATATTTGAAAACAGGGAACGATAGTGACTACGAAGAGTACAAGAAACAAAGGAGATTAGTTAAAGAAAGTGTTGAAAAAGCTAAAGTAAAAGCATGGGAATCATTTGGAAAGACACTAGAACAAAATTTCAACGAAAACCAAAAACTATTTTATAGAACCTTAAAGAGAAGTAAAAGAGAAAAAGTAACAATTAAAAGCCTGAAAGATAAACAAGGAAATATATTGACAGAGGATAGTGAAATAATGACAAGATGGAGAGAACATTTTAAAGACTTACTAGTAAGTGACGAAAGTACTAATGAAACAGAGAGTGAGGAGACCCCACAAACAGAAAGTATAAATGAAAGCACAGAGATGATAACTGAAGCCGAGTTAATTGGAGTACTTAAAAAACTGAAGAATGGCAAAGCACCGGGACATGACTGTATGAAGGCCGAGCAATTGAAGTATATGGGCGAAGAAGGAGAAAGATTATTGCTGCTTATATTAAACATAATCTGGAAAACAGGGAAAATACCTTCAGACTGGGAGAAAGCAGTAATATTTCCCATACATAAAAAAGAAGACAGTAAAAATTGTGAGAATTATAGGGGCATATCACTTTTATGCACAACAGCGAAAATTTACGAAGCAATACTCGAAAACAAGCTTAGAGCTGCGATAGAAACAACAATGGAAAAATCGCAAAGTGGGTTTAGGAGGGGACATTCGACACAAGACCACATATTCACTATAAGGAACTTGATAGAAAATACAATGAAAACGGACAAAAAACTGTATATCACATTTATAGACCTGGAAAAAGCGTTCGACCGAGTACCGAGGACTAAGTTGTGGAATATATTGAGAGGAAGAAAAATAGGAGAACAGTTATTAACAGCAATAAATAGCATATACGAAACAACATCCAACTACATAAGAACCGGCAACGCAACATCAGAAGAGTTTAGAACATCCCAAGGATTAAGACAAGGTGGAGCTTTAAGCCCATTGCTATTTATTGTATTTCTAGACCAAATAATGAAGAATATTAAGTATAAAATAAAAAAGGTAGAGGTTGGACATTACAAGTTGAAAAGGATCTCATTATCAGAATGCGCGTTCGCAGATGACTAAGCAGTGATGGCAAAGAGCGAAGAAGATATGAAACGTAATTCAGAAATATGGAACGAAGAGCTAAGGAAACATAATATGAAGATAAATGTAGAAAAAACGAAAGTAATGGTCATATCAAAAGAGAATGTAAGGATAAACATAGTACTGAATGAGAAAGAAATAGAGCAAGTAGAAACATTTAAATACTTAGGGGCAGCAATAAATAATAAAGGAAGCTTAGAGCAGGAAATAAATACGAGAATCCAGCAAGCAAATAGGAATTTTCATGCAATCAATAAAATAATACTGAAAAATAAACATATAACGAAAAGGACAAAAATGACTCTATTCAAAACAGTGCACAGGCCTATATTAATATATGGTAGTGAATCATGGTTGATGAATAAGAGAATAAGAAGCAAAATACAGGCGGCGGAAATGAAATATTCAAGAAGAGTGGAAGGAGTCACGATAATGGATAAAATAAAGAATGAAGATATAAGAAGAAGAGTACAAATAGAGAGCATTCATAATGTCATAGAAAAGAAACAGTTGGCGTGGTATGGTCACCTATTAAGAATGCCCGAAGATAAACAAACAAAAGCAGTGTGGAATGCAAGAATACAAAACAAGAAGAAAAGGGGAAGACCAAAACAGACATGGGAAAATAATATAGAAGAGATATTAACAAAAAACAACATTAGCGGCCAAGAAGCAAAGAAGTTAGCAAGGGACAGAAAAAAATGGAAAGAGATAATCAACAAGATAGAATAGTAATCAAATAATTGAAACAAGAACAATCTCGACACCCGAAAGGGTATTAAGAGATTTAAAAAGTTTATAATAATAATAATAATAATTCCTTCGAAAGTTCATCGCAGTTAGGATTTATCTTTGTGTCTTGTTTGGTGGTTTTTATTCTTGCGAGGCGTTCTTTTTCAAATCTGGAATTATCTTTGGGTAGCATCTTCAAAGGTTTCTTGCATCGACTTTTTGGTCGACGTAGTTCTCCACATTTCCAGCACCGAAGTTGTCTGGAATCCTTGAGATCTTTCACTGCTTCCTGGACCAACCGCTGAACCTGGGCTTCCAAGCTTTCCGTGGCATCGGAGTCGCAGGTAACATCTCGCACTCGAGCACTGCTTCTGGACGCCTGCTTTGCCGCTTCGTATTCCAGTGCATGAGTCAAAGCTTCCACCAGCTTCTTCGGCCGCGCCAAACGCAAAGCTTGTTGCGTTTCATGGTCTCTGATGCCGTCCACAAATATTCTCACAGCCCAGCTTTCTAAGAAATCATCGGGGTCAGTTGGATATGCTAGTCGAACTAGGCGTGCCACATCAGCTTCGAACTCCTGTAGACTCTCGCTGGGACATTGGTATCGGTTCTTGAGTTGCGTGTGATACACTTCCTCCAAGTGTGCATGGCCGTATCGCAGCTCCAGTCGCTTGACCAATTTTTCGTAATTGTTGTCTTCTTCCGGTGCAATAGCCTGTAAAATGTTTACCGCATCTCCTCGGAGAGCAACTGTAAGCGCTGGAACTTTCTCAGTATCATTCCAGCCATAAGCCTTAGCAGCGGCTTCAAATTATCTATGGCAATTAATCCAAGATGTTTGACCATCAAAGATTGGAGGTTTGACACGCATTTTTGTAGTTGAGTCGAGATTTGGTGCGGATAATTCAATTATTTCAGCTTTTGAAGCTTTTTCCGAAGATGAAACACCAAATTTGAATTTTTCTTCAAAAATCTTCATTTTTTCATCCAATTTCGAACCAAATTTTGCATCTAATTCTTCTTTTAACATTTTACAATTATCTTCAAATACTTCCTCCTATACCTTTGAATTTTCTCTAAATTTTTCCAGTTGCTGTTCAACTTTCTTTGTATTTTCCTCCATATTTCCATGCAGTTCTTCTCTCAAGCTTCTAGAATTTTCTTCTTATTTTTCTAATTTTTCGTTCAATATTTCAGAGCTCTCTATAAATTTTTCTTCTAATTTTGATACTAATAATGTAGAATTTTCTTCTAATTTTGAACTTGAAGAATTTTCTCCTAATTTTGATTCTAAATTTGTACAATTTTCTTTTAATTTTGATTCTAAATTCATAGAATTCTCTTTCAATTTTGATTCTGAATCTTCTTTCAAACTTGTAGAATTTTCTTTCAATTTTGATTCTCAATTTATAGCCAAATCGGTTAGAGAAAGTTGAACCTCAAACAAATATGTATCAGGATCCTCACCGTCTTCAGTCAAAGCGTTCCGCAGTCGTTCTAATAAAACTTGTTTGCGGCCAGTGGTTTCTAAATCCCGCTTTTTCAATTGATATTTCAACTCTGCGACCTTCAAATCTTTCAACAACTTCTTAGACGCCATTTTCCAATTTTACAAAGCAGCAATAAGCAAAATACTAAATTGTTTATAACAATCTCACTTCTGATACCACTGTAATGTTTATTACTTGAAGATATATAGTTTGTGATTGAATAAAAGTCACTATTTAATAATCCAAATTGAAATAAAAGTTTCAATCTCCTGATGTCACTAATAACATCATATTTATATATTTATCACTGATTTCTAACTTAAACAAACTTGCAGATATTTATATTTCACTATTTATATACACTGTTCATTTCACTATTCGATATTGACTGTTCTAGTTCCATTTCACCAGTAATACTACTACTATTACTACTGTCTTCCACACGTCTTTTGCTTGGCCTTATATAGAGAAATATCGATTTCTCGAATGTTCTATTTCTCGACTCTTTCCATTTCTAGAATATTACTAGAGGCTTCCATTGGGAGGGGTGATGTGCTGCAACGCAACGCGGCGTAAAAAAGACGAAAGGCCCTTTCTATACAATGTCGTCTTTCCGAGCTTCCCCCACTCTCGCACGTCACACTATTCCTACTTCTTACTTCCATATTGAAGTGGATTCTCTTTTTCAATTTTATTTTTCCGATAATTTCTACATTATTCTATACAGAGTGTTTCACAACTTGGGACAAAAAGTCAAAGGGTATATGCTGTACGACGTGCTGATCATGAGACAAAGAAAATTTTCAAAAACTTTGTCGTATTTATATATTGTTAATGGAATGTTACTTGGGCCATGTATCTATTATTTTGCTAGAACTACTTGAAAATGTGCCTTTGAATGTGTGTCAGCATGTATGGTTTCAACACGATGGTGCGCCACCACACTATGCTGTAAATGTTACAGAATACTTAAACCAAGTGTTTGAGGACAGGTGGATTGGTCGCGGAGGTCCTTTAGCTTGATCTGCTAGATCTCCTGAGCAAAGTCCGCTGGATTTTTATTTCTGGGGTCATTTTAAGTCACTCGTATACGACTATCAGAATGCGTCGAATAACGAAGAACTCAGGCAGAGAATAGAAAATTCAGAAGAAACAATACCAGTACAAAATTCGTGTCAAGGCTGTTCTAGATCATTCATTCAATGTGCTGCAATATGTGTAGGGATGAATGGTGCAAATTTTCAACAGTATTTGTAATTCTGGGCTTCAGGCTTGTGTTCAGCTTTTTCTTGAATTATTATCTTGATATTAACTAGTGGTCAAAATTCGACCGTGAATCATTATGTTGCTAAGTTGGAACGTAACGTTACTAAATTTAACTTTCCATTCTCGGGGGTTCCAGGTAAAATTAACTTGGTATTCGACGCTCCATCCGAATCTTAAATTAGAAAAAGTGGTTCTCATTTAAAAGTTAAGAGTGACTTTCTCTCCCCAACCCTTTGAAGGAGAAAGAAGTCATCAAGTTTTTTCTTCAGACACTTTTCCATTCGGTGCATATTTATCGATGTATTCCAGCAAAAAGTATCTATATTATTTTCAGCGGTAAATAAGAGTTGAATACCCTGTATATAATAAAAGCTCTCTGCACTTATACTCCACATGAATTTCAAGTATGTCAAATCTCACATTCTTTCATGCGCAAGGTACAAAGTTTTCTCCCCACGTAAAATTGAAATAGAGCACTCTGTAAACTATATTCTAGTCGAGAAGTGAGTTTTCTGAAAAAAATAGTGTTGTAGATATGTCAGTCGTTGGCAGTCGGAATGAGAGGCAAAACTCTTGACTTCAGTAGAATTTTATTTGACAACAAAAGGCGCCTGCAAATACATAAATAAAGTTACTTAGCTATTACAGTAGTCTTTGGTCAAATAACAATGTTCATTTAAATAGTAAAAGAAATAGCAATGTAGCCTAAAATAATATTACGTAATGATTAATGGCGAGTGTCTCCTGCTCACCTTTTGTTTGCAAAAGGACACGTTTAATGTCGTTGTTACACTTTCACCAACTTTTCTCTTTCAATTACAGTAACAGTTGCCGATGTCGACAGATTTCAATAATGCGGCGAACTATCAAACGGCAGACCAGGCGGCAGACATTTTTATCAAATAAATGAAGTTGTCGCGATAACGTACAGGGGGCGCAATACATGGTCGCCAACTTCAGGAAGAAAAATACTTTATCCCCAACAAATAGTTCTAAGAGTCCAAAAAATATTTTAATAATTTTTGAATCAATGTTAAAGAAAGTGAGGCTATTGTGAACTAACTATATTTTTTTCTTGGTTTTCATTGAGAGCAACAAAAAATGTTTAAATAATTCGTCTATAAATTTTTTACATCTTCGAGTTTCTCTTACATGTTCATAAGTCCTATAAGTGTTCAAAAGTAGCTTTTCTTATTTATTAATAATTTTTAAAGTTGACAAAGAATATAAATGTAATAAATATTGTTGAATCTTTTTTTGTACATGTTATGCTATTGCTTGTTTCATATGTAGCAAAGGCACTCAAAAACCTGGCGTTGATTTTCTCAAGCCATATGTTTATATTTTTTCCATGAACAAATTGACATGTTTGATATTTGAAAGAAACATTTTTTCAACGTTCGATTGTTTGGAGTACATGATGATTGAAAAATTTTTTTCTTGAAAAAAATTCTTATGGTTCATAATCTTGTTTCTATATATCTACTTTTTGAATTATAAGTGAGAGAAATACTTTTCCTTTTAGAATAATAATTAACAGTTCTCTATAGAACAGCAAAAAAATTGGAGTGACTTCTGAATTTGTCAAATAACAAACAGCTGTATCTTTTGAACTAAAGAAGATACTGAGAACAGCATCCAGAATGACTCTTAGAGCATCAGTTGATCTTCCAAACAGAACTTTTGTTAAGTGTGTGTCTGCCATAGTTCAATTTTTACATGCGTTTGTTCATAAAAAATTTCATTCCCTACATCTCACTATGTTTATATATCCTAGATTATCACAAAGTTTTTTGAATGCCTTCGTTTGACATTTATTACATTTTTCATTTTTTGCCAACTTTAAAAATAAATAATAAATAAGATATGCTACTTTTGAACACTAATATGACGTAATCTTGTTGAGTGTACATATAAGAAAGGCTCTAGCAGCCAAAAATTTATAAACGAATTATTTAAACATTTTTTGTTGCTCTCAATGAAAACGAAGGTACGAGAAAAATTAGATGGTTCACAATAGCCTCACTTTCTTGAAACTTTTTTTTCCAACAAATCTCTATTCTTCCAAGTTTGAAGATGAAGCCATAATTTTCTCAAATTATCAAATTGTCATTTAATACTATAAGAAATTATTTCAGTTGTTGTCATCTCTCAACTATAAAGAATGCTTGGAGCCCTATTTTGAACATAAATTGAAACTATAAACAAAACCCACAGATAGAAATTAGGAATCGAGACTTTTTCATTGAAAATTTTCTCTTCTTTAGGAATATTTTTTTTGACTTTCACTATTTCTCATAGTCTAGGAGTTATTGCAATAAAACTAGGCGACTATTTTTGTTCCCATTTTTTGTTAATAACAATTGCAATTTTTGTTGACGGGAGAAATCCTGAAAACCTCTTCTTCTAAATTTTGTTCCGACTCGAATGAGCTATTGCTAAAATTTTTGAGCCCTTAGAACTATTTTTTCTTAAAAACTCACTTCTCGACTTGATTAATATAATTTTGGCTCCCAGCGCTTCTTCAAATAAACTAAAACTCAGATTTCTTCGAGCGCGTTACAAAGATTTTTCTTACATAAAATCAAAATGGGATACTCTGTTTATAATTTGAGAACTCTGCACTCCTTCTCCAGATGAATAGTATGCAATATTTCACATTCCTTCGTGCACGTGGTACAAAGTTTTCTCTCTACGTAAAATTAGAATGGGACACATGTATATACCTTTGGCTTTCTGCACTCCTTCTCCATATAAACTTCACGTATGTCAAATCTCACATTTCCTCATGCGCGCAGTTTTCTACTAACGTGAAATTAAAATAGGACAACCTGTACATAATTTTGGCTTTCTGCACTTTCTTCTTCACACAGAATTTATGTATGCCAAGCTCACATTACCTCGTATGTACGATACAAAGTTTTCTCTTCACGTCGTAAAATCAAAATAGGAAAGCCTGTATATACTTTCAGTTTTCTGTATTCCTTCATATAAGCTTTAAGTGTGTCAAACTTCACGCTCCTTCGTATGCGCGATACAAATTTTCTCTTCACGTAAAATTAAAATGGGACACTTTGTATATAATTTTAGCTTGCTGCTCTTTTTCATATAAACTTAAGTACTCCAAATCTCACATTCTTTCGTGTGCGCAATAGGCTTAAAAAGAGGTACAAAGCTTTCTCTCCACGTATTAATATATAGATTAAAATGAGACACATGTATATAATTTTTGCCTGCTGCATATCTTCTTCATATGAACTTCAAGTATGCCAAATCTCACATTCCTCCGTGCATGCAATATGCTCAAAAAGGAGTCGAAAGTTTTCTCTTGACGTATTAATATATAGATAACAATGCATTGATATTAGAAATTATTCTGTTATCAAAACAATTATTATTCCTGAATCTAATAGACATAATGACTCATTCATAATGATTTTAATTTAATATTTCTTTCTATGACGTATGCTACTTCAGTGGTCCAAAAAATATTAATTTCATGTAGACTACCCTTAACTTTACGAATATTCAAAAATTCTTTCTGTTTGATGATCAGCACGTCGTGTCGTACAGCATATACCCATTAATTTTTTTGTCCAAAGCTGTGAGACACTCTGTATAAGTATTCTAAAATCATTCTTTCGCGCTAATTCTGCTTTTTTTCTACCAAGAAGGCTCTACTCTGATTTATTATGAAGAAGAATTGTTTTATTTTGACAGTACAATCAGTATGAGATGTAAAATAAGATAATATTTGAAGAAAGTATTATTTCTAGGTGATTAGGTAATCTTTATAGATTGAAATTGAAATAAATGGAATGATTGGTCGAGCTTTGCCCAGTAATTCTTAGCAATATTCATGGTCGTATTTTGGTGAACAGAGTATAACATTTTGCTCAGTCAATTGGACAATTTGAACAATCTGGCTGTCAGAATTGTTTGCGTAGCTTCAGCGATGATGAAATTGATAAAAGCTGAAAGTTAATTTAATTATAAAAATACCTGGAGATTACAATAATGTTTACTCGTTGAAATCTTGATTTCTGCCCTAATCAAAAGACCTCTTAAGATACAAATTCCATGTCAATTGGAATTTCCTCTGTAATTTCAGGTCAGTCTATTCAATATCATGGATAGTATGCAAAAACTGAAGAATCCGTGTGATAATCTCTTCATTGGCAGATCCGTACCACATTCTGCCGTCTTCGAATCACGAAATAATTCTGCCAGTCAATCAACTTCAAACTCGATCGATCGAACGATCTAACTTTTATTCTGAAAGAATACATGGAGACACACAAACTAACAGGCCGATTTCACCCTGAAAATTATATTAAGAATCTTCAAGATCAGCAGAATTACAATACTTTCCCCTTTGGACGCGCCGAGAAATTAAAGTGGCTATACCAAATGATTTAACAGTGAGTGATCTTGAACGTAAACTTGTAGAACAGGACATGAAATTTTCAGGAGCAGATGTTGTCCATCAATAATGACTTGCTTATTACAGATTGCCACGTAGTATAGTTTTCCTTATTTGAATTGTAGTATAGCTAAGTTAGTCTAGATTCAGAATTCTTATTGTAAACACATAATTGTGCAAGTAGCAAATAAACTTTTTAAAAAGCGACTTGTTCAGTCTCTACATTCAACTTCATGTTTTGTCGAGGAATATTAAATTTTTTAGGAAATGTTTCTTTGGGACTGGAAAAATTCCTCCTGAGATCATGGATTGTTTGTAAATTAACTATTAAGCCTAATGAACGTATAAATTTCAATGTGAAAATATTTCCCTTTTAATGAATGAACTTTACATTGACACACTTTGAAGACAAAGGACCGGCTGTAGAGTTTTTGTTTTATTATGAGCGTCGCCCAATTACCTTACTAACAATCATTTCAACAATTATTACCTAGTTAATTGAGCTCCGCTCAGGATGAACCAAGGACTTATTGTTCAATATTGTCTGGAATAAATTATGAACATTCCGATGGTATTTGGAACTTGCAAAATGGAAAATGAGAGTGAACATTATTTCGAGATCATAAAGTATCATTCACGATACAAAATTAGCACTTAGTGTATGTAGTTATGGTTTATGGTTAGTATATAATTGTATAGGCAAACACACAATACTGTATTTGGAATATCTAGCACTGACCAATAATGCTAACACTTACTACTAATTTTGTGCTGTGAATATACAGTTTTTTTGGTGAAGAAAAATTGGGTGAAAACTTGGGAAATTTTCTTTTCTTATGCTATCCTTTCTTCAAACATCAAGGAGTAGAGTAGTACTTGTCCGAAAATTTAACCTCAGGCTAACAGCAAATCCCATTCTCATATCACTCCTTTAACTATGTTATTTCTAGGTGTTGAATAATCACGCCAAATTTTGACAATATCAAAACCATGTTGCTTGGTAACATCTGGACGCTATGTGGAGAGTATGTTAGCTCAACAGCATCATACGGAGACAACTATCAAAATTATGAGTATAGTTGGAAACTCTACACCAGTGAATAGTGATAATTCACTTCTATTATTCACTCTGTGAAAAATGACTATCGTTTTATTTCGGTAAGCTCATTTATAAGGTATTTATCATAAGGTAGTCGTGGACAAAGTATAGTATTCTACTCACATATAATAAGCTATTATTCACTCAGGTTGATTATGCCATTCGCTGCCTTCGTGAATGTCTTCACTATATACTCATATAATAATATACAAACTATTTACTTGTTTGCGTTTTTGACAACTGTACATCTTCGATTGTGCGTATTCTTGGAAAAGTCAGTCAACTTCTCAGGAATAATTACTCTTTTGTAAATGCCATTATGAAAACTTATATTGGTCAGTGAAGAAATTATATTGTGAATAACTGAATAATGACCAATTGCACCGCTGCCTCTTGAATTTCAAGTATCACTCAACGTAACAATATCATATCAGACATAAAAAGTCGAATGTTACATACTGTAGTTATTCCGATTCTAATTTTTCCACTGGGAAGGAACCTCAAATTTAATCTAGTGTGGTGGTGCAATCGGCCATAACTGTTATAGTTGAAATTACTAATGATGTTCCTAAAAGTTAAGGTTAATAATACAGTTGAAGTTGTTTGAGAATAAGTATTGTGATGTTGCTCAGTTTCACAATACTTTTTAATTAATTAAATTATTAACATTCTCACTGTCTTACTAATAAAATAGAATTGTATGAAAGTGTGCAATAAAACTTTTATTGTATAGTTTCTAGTATGTGCCAGCTTTTTATACTAGAAGTGATGTGAAAAATTGTTACTTTCTATATGATCGTCGATTCATTAATTCATTTCTTCCCGTCATTCCTCAGTGGAACATAGGGCCATCTCAATTTTTATCCATCTGATCCAGTTTTTGACTAGACTATTGATTTAATTCCATGTTTTTCCCGCTTTTGGGTCTTTCTATTCCTCGGCTACCTTGGGGATTCCACTCGAGCGCTGCTTTAGCTACATCTTCCAGAGGCCGTCAAAGCGTATGGCCCAGCCATCCCTACTTCCTGTGTCTTATTTCTAGCTCTACAGGTATTTGATGGGTGAGCATCCATAGCTCCTTATTAGACATGCGATTCGGCCAGAATATGCGCATGGTTCTGCGTAAACATCTATTTATGAATACTTGTAGTTGCCCAACTATCTTAGCTGTCATCTGCCAGGTTTCGCAGTCATTGGGCAGCACTGATTTGACATTTGTGTTAAGAGGCTGCATTCGCAATCCCGGTGAGGTAAGCTTGCTAGCGCGGTGAGAGACGAAGAACTCAGTAGGCTGGCATACAATAGTAACCCTATTACTTATTTAGTGAATTATCGCTGCGGCGAAGCTGTTTGGTGCGGAAAAGAAGAGGAATCATGAAATTATGTGAACGTGAATATTGAGAAATAGGAATTTTGAGTGAATGAATTGACAGAAAATTGAAAAAAAATACAAAAATTCACTTAAATCCAATAAGACTGTCAGATAGTCGTAGATTTCAGAGCCTAATTGTTTTTGCTGCCTTCAAGAGGTTTGATAAATACGTATATTTTGAATAAAATTATGCTGAAATTAAAGCTGAACCGCGTGGCTAACATAATGAAAATTAATTTTAAATTTTTATAAAAAAACATGTTCCAATTTTGTCGCTTCTTCATTTTTGTCGCTTCTGCCATGCTTAGGGGAAAAAAACAGCGGAAAACGATAGGCCCGAAGATTTAGAATGAGGGCTCGATTGTGCAAGAGAACTATATCAATTGTTCATTATTTAATTTAATTGATCCAATGGCTGATGCCATATACAAAGGTTGGTATAGACAAACAAACATTATACGAACATAATTGAGCCATTCTTATCGATAATTATAAATAAATATATCATGCGTATTATTTTATATTTAATATGTAAAAAGGAAAAAAATACAAAAAACAAGTTTACTCATAATGAAAAAGATAATCATTCGTTTAAGGCAAAACTTCTTAATAACAAACATCGAGTGACATAAAATACGATATTATTTATTTTTTCGCTTGATAGGTTCTGTAATAGATCATGAGAGGGAGCATCATCGCGAGAAAAGTATGATGCTATGTAATAATCTCTATAGGGCTTATATAATGGGCATTCTACGAGAAAATGCTGTAAGTTTTCAGCTCTTTGAAGGTTACAAATGGTGCAAAGTAGTGAGGTATCCCAGTAATATCTAGTACTGTTATAATAAATAGAAACAAAACGTTTAGAAGATAACCTGAGACTAGCAATGACTCTCACTTTGTAAATGTTCATCATATTAATTAAATATGGTTCAATGTTATACGAAGTTTTAATAGTTTTGTAGTGAAGATTGTACCTACCATTATTAAGTGACTCTATTTTTTTTGTAATAGATTATTTTTGATTGAGTCTAGAGCAATTTTTATTTCTGATTTGCTTAGTGTTGTATAATAGAATATTTGACAGTAATTCTTTTAGTGAAGTGAACCAATGAAATTCTGGTTTATTGCTGATATTATCTAAATTTTTTAATCTAGTTAGCATTAATTTTGGGTACCTGTCTTCTGCCATTAGATCTATTTTATAGAGCCAGTTTAATACTCTTTTTGATAACTGAAGCAGTATGTGAGGAGTCCCCGTTTCTAGACGAATCATATGATTAGGGGTGGTTTTTGGGCACCTAAGGGTTTGTTTAATAAACTTAAGTTGATAACATTCTAATTTTTCGTAATATTTTAATGCCCAAATTTCTGCACCATGAAGCATAGTTGCATTTATAATTGATTTAAATAATGTTTTTCTCTCATGCTATCCCTGGGATTTGCCTTTGGATAATATGTTATTAACTTTGCCTGTAGCCATCACTGATTTTTTACCAGCATCAATAGACTCCTCCAGGAATTTGCCCGAGCTTGAAAATAAGATACCCAAATAATTAAAGTTTTTTACTTCTTCTATTTTGTTGTTATTGTATTTAAAGGGATACATTTTGCTTTTTGAACGTCCTCGGTGACAATGTAAAATTTCAGTTTTACTTGTGTTTACGGTAAGGAAGTTATTTTTGCAGTATGTTTCTAGTAAATCTAGTTCATTCTGTAAACCTACTGCGGAATCGCTGAGAATTGCAAGATCGTCTGCGTAAGCGAACAATATTACATCATTATATCCGTCAATGCTAACACCCCTCTGATTATTACATCTAAAGAAATTCTCCAAATCATTAATAAACAATGCAAATAATAACGGTGATAAGACGTCACCCTGGAGCACACCCTTAGTTAAATGAACAGATCTCTCTGATATAGTATTATTATTTTTGATAAAAACATTTATATTGGAATAAAGTGACCTTAAAATTCTGATAATTTTTGAACTCACCCCAGAGGTGTACAGTTTTTCCCAAATTTTTGAGTGACAGATAGTGTCGAAGGCGCGCTTGAAATCTATAAAAGCTATATAAACCTCACTTCTTTTTAACCTCAACTGTAAATTGATTAATGAAGACAGAGAAAATATGTTATCAATTGTTCATATTCTTCTCGCTTCTGCCGTTTGGCTGTATGAAAGTTGATATCATGAGTATCTCGTAGAAACGAATGACAGAAGGTTTTCGAATGATCAAGTCAAAATATGTACGAAAACATTCAAATTTTCGCAAAATGTTCTTGTACATATCTTGATTTGGTCATTCGAAAACCTTCTGCCATTCGTTTCTACAAGATACTCATTATATCAACTTTTATACGGCCAAATGGCAGAAGCGAGAAGAACATGAACAATTGATATAATTTTCTTGCACAATCGAGTCCTTATTCCAAACCCTCGGGCAAGCTCCCGCTGATTCTGAAAATTGGATCAGAACATGTTTTTTTATTGAAAATTTAAATTAATTTTCATTATGTTAGCCACGCGGTCCAGCTTTAATTTCAGCACTATTCTACTCAAAATATACATATTCATCAAACCTCAAAAACAAAATGAGGCACTGGAATCTACGACTATCTGGTGGACTAAATAGTTTCATTTCTTGAATTGAGATCAAATTCAATATAACTAATCAAACTGATTCTTTTAGAACGTAATAATAACAAAGGTACAAACATTTGCGGAAAATAAAATAAGTGTATATAAATTCATTCATTAATTTCAATAGTAATGATGTTAATTGACTGGTAAGTTAAATGATGGTATTAGAGTTAAGAGAATTCAGTCTAATAATTTTTTTAATTCTTTCTCTTTACAGTTTTCACTCCCTCTGGGTCATTTTCAGAAGTGAAATGAATTTAGTTTTGAAATGAAATGTAGACATGTTCACACTCCTGAAGATGACCCAGGTGGAGTCGAAACTGTAGAGGAAAAGAAATAAAAAAATTATTTGATCAACTTGGAAATTTTTAAGACATCAATATTTTCGAATCGTCTGAGAAATATTGTTTTGACAATAGGTTTTCTAATAAAATAGATATCAAAAAATAATTGTGACAAATTTCATGCCGTGGAACATTTCCATATACAAATTCTGAAACATCCATTTATTGTTCCACAAAATTTTAAATCTAAGAATCGGTTTTGACACCATCATAGATAGGTTGCGCTCACTTAGATCAGTATACAGTTGTTCCCCGATCTAAGATGATGGTATCAACACCTATTCTTGGATTTGAAATTTTGTGGAACATATAAATGAATGTTTCAGAATTTTTATATAGGTTTTCTAATGTTCAAATAATTTCTTCTAAGCATGTTTTTAACTTCTTGTTTCACATCTGCTCCCAATTCTCCGCTTTCCCTTAAAAATTTTTCCTTATAAAAATGATATATTCAAATTGTATGTTCAGTTTTACATCAAGATATTTCTTCAATTCCTTTTGTTACATGTTGCACTGTTGTAGAATAGATATGAGAAAAAAATTTTGTGTATGAAAATTCATGATGGACCAAGTTATAGAAATAAAGAAGTGGAAATTTAGGAGAATATCATTTTTTGATCCCACAAATAGATGTACAAAATTTGATCAAAGTGCTACTTCTCATCTTTTTATTCTCGGACTAACAATACGGTGCACTATTTTTGTCAGACAATATATTATTTGATCAAGAAATATACTCACCTATATATATATATAATATTTGTCCGACAAGTGTTAATCAGCAAACCAATCTCATAGAATTGACATTTTCAGAGCTTCGGACTGAAAATATGCAGCAGAAATTTTGTCGGACAATATCACCACTCAACTTCACCAATGTTTATTTTATAATACTAAAAAATTCAGCAGAATGTTAATAATCTAACAAAACTTGTAATTCTGACATGTTGGAGATGGAGGTTACACCGAACGCCACAATATTTTTGTCGGACAAAATATTGTGTGTGTTTTTGCTATTATTATCTCACTATCAAGCTATAGAAGAGAGTGATGCTATTGATCAAGAATAAATCATAAAATCGACGTCTTCTTCGAATGTTCGCTGGAAAATGCAGCAGTTTCAAAAAAATTCGTAGATAAAAAAGTTGTCGGACTCACCAGAATGAAGCCCCTGACAAAGTTTCAAAAGAGTGTTAATAATCCGGGCAAAGGGGTCCTGTACCACGGTCTATAAGTATTCCAAATGCTTTTCGTGCTCGGACATCTCCTTCAGTGCCACCTGTATCATCTATCATGGAACCCCATGTACACAAATTCTTGAATTCTTTCAATTTTATGTTGATGGAGGAAAATATATTATTATAATTATTATTATTATTATTGTAATTACGCTCAAGGAAAATTTCTTGGAATACGACTTAGGTAAGTATACGGTCTATGACAAGTATACCTCTCCGTTCTTCTGTACTATTTGATGTTTAGTACTTTTCTTGTAATGTGTGTTGTTCCTAGTATTGCTGCCTTCTGCATAGTCTTGTAAGCTTCATATTTTAGATGTATATGATCAAGGGATCTCTTAAGTTTCTTAGGAACTCTCCAGTTGCTCCTATGATAATTGGGGTGATAAATACCTTTTTCTGTTCCTACATTATTTTAATTTCTAGTGCAAGTGGTTCATATTTCTCAACTTTCTGTCTGTGTTCCTTTTCCAGGTTTACTGCGGCTGGTATAGCAACATCAATAATGTAAGTATGCTTCTCTATTTTATCTTCCAATACAATATCTGATCTGTTATGTTTAACTGTCTTATCGGTTATGATTGCTCTATCCCAGTATAGCTTGTGTGTGTCAGTCTCGACTACTGGAGTAGGGTTGTAATTGTAGTACGGAACCATTTCTTGCTCAATGATTTGGTTTAAAAGTTGTTGATGCACAATTTTTGCGACATTTGTGCCTGTCTATATAGAGAGTTTTTGCCAGAATTTCGCATCCACTCGTTATATGATCGATGTGTTCTGTCTGCAACCTGCACATTCTGCATTTGTCGCTAGCTACTTCTTTGTCCTTTATAATGAGTTTCCTATAGTTTAATGTCATAACCACCTTATCATGTATTGCTAGATTGAAGCCTTCTGTCTCAGAGAATAGGTTGCCGTCAGACAACCATGCATTTGAGGCTATTTTGTCAACATTTGGGTCTTCCAATCTATGTGCGTGACGTCCATGTAGTTCCTTACTCTTCCATGCTTCAATTTTGTCGGTGTTTCTTGTTATTCTGGAGTTCATATCGTATTCAGGAGAGCTCAGATTAAGGGAAGCGAGTTTGTTATCTGAAGTCGCAATAATTTTGTAGTATTCTGCAGCTAATGATTTAGTGTGGAAATATTGCCCTTAGTTATTTATTTATTTGTAGTGAGCGTTATTTGGATCCATAACACCTCTTCCTTCCATATTTTGGGAAAGATGGAATCTCTCTACACTGCTTCGTGGATGGTGGTCTCTATATTTAGTAAATAGTGATAGCATCATGATGTTAAGGCCAACCAAGTCTGTATCCGACCAACGGACTACTCCAAAGCTGCACGTCACTACTGGTATAGCGTAAGTATCTACTGCTTTCACTTTATCTCTAGCTGATAGATTTGTGTTTAGAATATTCTGCACTCTGCATTTCCATTTATCTTTTAAATTCTCCTTTATCTTCGTATGGGCTATGTTGGTAGTTTGAAGTGCCTCTAAGTATTTGTATTGCTCGTCCTTCTCCATACTAGAAATAATAATAATTATTATTATTATTAATGGTTGGTATACGCATTTCTCTTGTTTTGTTAATATTCATCCTAACACCAACTTCATTTGCTTCGACTCCTCGGCGGTTGAATTTGGTAACAATGTGACTATAGGAAACAGATGTCATCTGCATAATCCAAATCCTCCAATCTGTTGGTAAGATTTCACCTTACACCCCTGGTATATCGTTAGTTTTCTGTAATACAGAATCCAAGGTGATGTTAAAAAAAAGTGGAAACAACACGCACACCTGTTTCACCCCGTTGTTTACTGGTATAGTATCACTGGTTGTTGCACTCTACAGGTGGAGTTGTTATAAAGTTCTTCTATTAAGGCAATGATTTTAATTGGAGCTCCTTTTTTTCCAAGTGCTTGTCATATTGCTGAGTGTTTCAAGGTGTCAAATGCTCTTTCAAAATCAACAAATACCAGGTGAAGGGACGAGCTGTATTCTTGTGACTGTTCCACGATAATAAGCAATGTCTGAACGACGTAGGATTTATTTGGTCTGGAATTTCACACTAAAATATTGACTAGACGTTCACTTGAACCCACCTTGCTTCATCGGCTGAAGAAACTTTTATCAATTACAATGGTACTGTCTTCTAACTTTTGCTCACTGAATTTTTGTGATATATATATTTGTCTTCATTTGGATTCATAAAGAATATGTTCATGTTCAGAGAGAAAACTAGTCCCAAAAACTGATAACAATTGAATGCCGCTCTGAATGTTTCGTTGAAAAACCTCTCCATCTATCACTTATATTTTTGTAAGCAGAAAAACTAGATCCTCAATAGATCCTTAATAAAATCAGGATCTGGTCTACTTGATTTAATAAATGCCAAATTATTCTGTAATTCAATCTCTTTTAATACGACTTGCCAGTTTTACATTACTTAACTACTGCCGTCCACGAAGCTGCTGATAAATCATCCACTTGTTTCAAGCATGTGTAAGATACTTACTCATATAGTTTATAATAAGATTTAGCTATATACCCCATCTTGTAAGTACTAGACGTAATTGAATATTCACAATCTATCTCTGATCATATCAATATTCGAAAGAGCTTTTGAAGATATATATTCTTCACATTCAATTAATTAATTTACTGGTGGAGTGTTTAATCTATTATTCTATTCGATTCAGCTCACGGAGCACCAAACAATAATATTTTGTCATGCGGAACCCTGTGAAAATTAATATTAGTAGCTTTTTCGGGGAAAAGTCGTTACCCACTGAAAATAGTACAGAACTTTGGACTTAAGACACGCAATTTTTTCTCCATTACAGTAATCGGAGATTGATTCATTGTTATAGAATTTGTAGAATATTTAATAATTTTCTGAGGCCTTCTCGGAATTCCCACGGGTTATTCACGGCACACAACGGCTCCGCGTAATACAGTTCAGAGTACACAGCGCTAAGAAAATGAATTCTTATTTAAAATCTATAAATTACATGCATCTTTTGATATAGAATTTTGCTGTGCCTGGCAACATAAGTAAAATTTCATCACTTGGTACTGACTCTGGCGGGAAAAAATGTTTTAGCTAGTCGTGCAAGAACTTTGTGATTGTATTATAATTGGTTGTAAATATTCAATTTTTGCGTATTAATAAGAGATTCTTTCTGACGAATCTCCATCATTCAATAACCAAATCTGTCATCTCGCCTACGCATATCCGTATCCCTATATAATTATTTCCAATAATATCTTCCATATTCTGAATAACTTTTTTGTACAATGAACTAACCTAATTTCTGCGAAAATGCTTTTCATCAGAAATTCGCATCTAACAATATATTTCTGAAATTGTTTCATAGTGAATATTCTACAATTTATGAATAAGTACATATATTAGCTTTTATTGAAGCAAAGTTTCAAATTAAATTCTGATTGTTCAGTATAGCCGGGAGTAGATGTCGTAGATGTAAACAATAGTTTGATGTTTCTTGGAATCAGATTAAAATTGTTTCAGTTTCAACCGGTGCAAAGTGCTAAGTCATAATATGTCTTGTCACAGTTGAGTTATCAAATGAAATTTATGAACGTTATTAATCCATGGTAACGCGTAAAGTTGATGTTTTCCGCGGCTGTCGAATTGTGTAACCAGAATTCAATATTTTTTGTGACTTCACGTTTGCTTTGAACTGTCAAACTGCGTATTGATAGCTTGTGGATTTGTGCTTTTTGCAGTGTTGCCGGTTCTTAATTAGGAGTGATTTATGCAAAAAATTCGAAAAAAGTTCTAAGCAAAGTGCACTTCCGGCACAGACGACGGACAGAAAAAAAAATATTTCAGAAACATGTGTTCTAGTTTTAGTATCCTACAATTAACTACACAAGATGATGGAGAAAAAGTCTTTATCGCGAAATCATTGACAGACACTTCAATTTTATTTATAAGTACAGATTTTATCACATCAATGAGCTATACTACTGCGAATAGAGATTCTATTCTCGTAATCTACCAGAAACTTGTATTTAATATGGATTCAATGTCTTATTTATCCTTTTAAACACCAATTATACTTTACTCATAAATATATTGTAGACAAAAATGAATGCCGGTAAATATGCAAATAAGCAAATAATAAATGCTTTTACATTGAAAGTAATTATAAAGTCACTAACAGAGACAATGAGAAAAATAAACATTCAAATTAATATGCATTAGTAGTACAAACTGCAATGTATTGATCCAGTAATTAATAATTTCAAAATAAAAACCACAGTAACAATAATTTTTTTAGCTCTTGTTAATGCATAGATGTTAAGATGAGTGTGATAAATACATCAATTAATAATAATTATCATACAGTTCGATAAATATGATTAATCACTCGGCATTATTCACGTTGACATGTTTTATGTATATGTAAATGTGGATAGGATTCCAATAGAATACAAATGTCATAAAACCAGAGAACTTATGTCAATTACAAAACTGGTATACATCCATTATCTTAACAGAAATTCTTCCTAATTGGAATCTCACGATGAACAATTATTATTTTAATAAAAAACATTACCTCAAAAAATCATTTTCAAGAGAAGAAATAAACGGTGCACGTAATTAGGAAAATCTAATATAGGTAACCTTTTTGTAAGGCTTTGGGTGGCTAATACGGGAAAATATTTAATTCTCGAATTCCATGCATATAAACAGAAGGTGGGAAGAGGAAGTGATGATATGGATAACACGTTTATTATAGTCAAAAATGAATTAATCTTCTGTTGCCGATCATGCTATTGAGTTTTTGCACGACATCAAGTTGAAGAAACAAGATTAATTGCAGGATGCTCATCCATTCATGGTAGGTTAGTCAGGGAAGCGATTGAAATAATTAAAGATCCGAATAATAAAACTGATTGTTTTGAGTTGGCAAATATTTGGCTTTTAATAGTTAATAATAGACATACATAATTTGTAAAATATTTGTCTTGATTCTTATTTTTTCACGTTCAAGTACATAATTGAAACTCAGTTATTTTGTAAAAAAAAAAAAATTATGACATGTTTGGACTTTGGAACTGTGTGCGTCCGTAAGAACTGGACATCGTCCTTGTATGTTATATCAATCAATTCATTTTTGACTATAATAATTGTCAAGACTCATATTATTTTATTCATCTGTAATAGTTATACCTAATTTGTGAAATATTTGTCTTAACGCTTGTTTTTGTTATATTCATGTAGATGTAGATTATTGAAATTTAGTTTTTTTGTTGAAAATTTTTTGTGACATGTTTGGACCTTGGAACTGTGTGCGTTACAGAAACGAAACATCGTCCTCATGTGTTATATTAATTAAATCTTTTTCTCTATAATAATTGTCAAGACTCATATCGTTGATTCCTCTATTGATGTTTTTTCTTGGTTTTTCCTCAGACTTTGGGTGAATGCTAGAGGAATTTGGTTCTTTTTGCATTAAATGTGGAACCCACGTTTTCACATCTAGTAATCTGTATATTTTCAATTTTTAATTCATAAGATACCTTCTTGCCAAATTTATTTTTGTAACATTTTTTCTGAAGAAGACTTCCGGATAGAAAGTCGAAACGTCAAAATAAAAATATAAATATACAGAATTAAAACCAAAAAAATCTATTTATTTTAATCAAAAAAATATTTACTCCAGATTTCTACTTAGTTTATCTCTACTAGGGAACGCCTCTACACACCTTTTATCTGTTAACCCTTAGATATTCTGTGGAAGAATTGGCTGAGCCGGAAGTGCACTTTATATTGGTCTTTTCGAATTTTCCGCATAAATTCAAAACAATCAGTCGTATTATATAGAAATCCCGTAATATTATGACATATTTTATATCTTTTCACATGCGAATAAAATTAATAATTGAAATCCTAATGTGTAATTAGAATTATTTCTTCGGGTGAATGCCAGAGGTTTCCACAATATTTTCACTTGTACAATGTGAAAGAAAGTATTTTGAAACCAACAAATATCCATTTTGAGCATCCCTGAACTCATTTCAACTATTTTCAGCATGATGTCGGTACGTATGTATGTTTATGTGTATGTGCGTTCATTCGTAACTCGCAAATCTTAGAATCCGTCGAACGTATAATGTTGAAATATTGTATTTGAAACTGGTCCAGGGTCTAGTTGTGCACCTCGCATTATGTTTGCAATCGTCTGTACCGGAAGTGCACTGTACTTGAAATTTTTCCTAAATTTTCCGCATGAATCCAGAATAATCAGCCGTAGGATACTGAAATTGAGTATATTGAATTGATGTAGCACCTAGATGGTTATTTTTTATTTTTTAACCATTCGGCTGAGCCGAAAGTGCACTTTATACGGCCGACTTCTCGAATTTTCTGCATAAATTCAAAACAATCAGTCGTAGAATATTGAAATTTTGTATTAAGCATTTTTCTCACATCTAGTTGTGCATCCTGCAATCGTCTATACTCGAAACATTTTCAGAATTTTTCGCATGAATCTAAAACAATTGAACGTAGAATGCTAGAATTCAGTATTTAAGACGATTGTACCATCTAGAATCTAGATACTCTTATCCTATTTCCATTGAGATAAACTGAGCCACATATACACTTACTTCACAGTATTTTAGAGTTATCCGCATAAATTCAAAACGATCGGCCATAGAGTATTGAAATCCAGTATTACATGCTACTTTAGCATCTGAATGATTGCCTACTATTCTCATAACAATAGATTGAGCTGGAAGTGCACTTCAGCTGGAATTCTTTTTTGATTTTGCGCATAAATCCAGAACTGTTACTTGCTAGCCATAGAATCTTGGAAATCAGTATTGAGGAATGTCGTAGCATGAAAAATTCAGAACTATTATCCGTGGAACGATAAAAGTCTGTGTTGGATTATCGTCCAATGATGTACAAGTAAGTCACGTGATTGATGATTGTAGGACAAGTTAAATTTCAATTTAATGATTTTCTATTAATCCGTAACTGGTATTGTATAATTACTGAAACGTTGGTTTGGTGGGGTCAGTCAGACCCCAGGTTTAATGCTCTCAAATATATGACATCACCATAATTAATAGATTTCTTATAGGTACTATATTACTTTTCTGGTAAAGTTGAACGTACGGTGTATTTGGAATGGAACATATTTTCACATGAAGACGAATTTTATCAAAAACATACTGTAACGTGCGAGAAAGTGGGGGCTCGTAAAAGTGACCTTGTCTGGGCGGGGTCTTTCGCCCTCGTTGTATCGCGCCATACCGCACCACATCTTCCCGCACGATGGAAAAATCTAGCAACATGTACTGGACTAAATCTGGCACTTTCGAGAAAACTGGTTTCCATATATAAACGCAAGCAAACGATTTGAAGAAGATAGTGTAATGGTGAGTCTAGAGCAGTGAATATCAAACAGTGAAGTGATCAGTGTATATAAATAGTTGAAAATAAATATCTGCTGCTTTGTTTGAGATAGTAGTAAGTGATAGATGAATAATATGGTGTTTGTTAGTGATATTCAGAAGAATAAATTTTTATTTTATTTTCAATTATTAAATAGTGACTTTTATTCTAACTATGAAAAATTACCATTAAGCAATAAACATTACAGTGTTGTCAAGTGTGGAGTTGTTATAAGCAATTTAGTATTTTGTTTATTGCTGCTTTGTAAAATTGAAAAATGGCGTCTAAGAAGCTGTTGAAATATTTGAAGGTCGCAGAGTTGAAATATCAATTGAAAGAGCGGGATTTGGGAACCAGTGACCGCAAAAGAGTTTTAATAGAACGACTGCGAGACGCTATGACTGAAGACGGTAAGAATCCTGATACATATTTGTTTGAGGCTTAGCTTTCTTTAACCGATTTGGCAACAAATTTAGAAATAGAATCAAAAGAAAATTCTACAAGTTTAGAATCAAAATTGAAAGAAAATTGTACAAGTTTGGAAGAGGACTTAGAATCAAAATTAAAAGAAAATTCTACATTATTAGAAGCAAAATTAGAAAAAAAAAATTAAAAGAGATAAAAAATTGTGAATTGAAAATTGAAAAAAGTTCTAGAAATCTAAAAGGAAACTGCATGGAAAAAATGAACGGAAATACAAAGAAAATTGAACAGCAACTGGAAAAATTCAGAGAAAATTCAAAGATATAGGAGGAAGTATTTGAAGATAATTGTAAAATGTTAAAAGAAGAATTTGATGAACAATTGGATTCAAAATTTGGTTGAAAAAATAGGGTTTTTGAAGAAAAATTTAAATTTGGCGTTTCATCTCCGGAGAAAGCTTCAAAAGCTGAGATAATTGAATTATCTACACCAATTTTGACTTAACTACAAAAATGCGTGTCAAACCTCCAACCTTTGATGATCAAACATCATGGATTAATTACCATAAGCAATTCGAAGCCGCTGCTGAGGATAATGGCTGGAATGATACTAAGAAAGTTTCAGCGCTCACAGTTGCTCTTCGAGGAGATGCTATTCCACCGGAGGAAGATAATAATTATGAAAAATTGGTCAAGCGACTGCAGCTGCGATACTGCCATGCAAACTTAGAGGAAGTGTATCACACGCAGCTCAAAAACCGATACCAACGTCCTAGCGAGAATCTACAGGAGTTCGAAGCTGATGAGGCACGCCTAGTTTGACTTGCATATCCAACTGTCCCGGATGGTTTCTTGGAAGGCTGGGTTGTGAGAATATTTATGGACGGCATTAGAGACCATAAAACGCAACAAGCCCTGCGTCTGGCGCGGCCGAAGAAGTTAGTGGAAGCATTGGCACATGCACTGGAATACGGAGCGACAAAGCAGGCGTCTAAGAGCAGTGCTTGAGTGCGAGAGGTGAACTGCGACTCCGATATCACGGAAAGCTTAGAAGCTCAGGTTCAGCGGCTGGTGCAGGAAGTAGTGAAAAATCTCAAGGATTTCCGATAACTTCGGTGTTGTAACTGTGGAGAACTAGATCAACCAAAAATTCGATGCAAGAAATCTTCAAAGATGCGGCCCAAAGATAACTCCAGACAGGAAAAAAAACGCCTCGCAAGAATAAAAACCCCCAAACAAGACATTAAGATAGAACCTAACTGCGACAGAATTTTGAAAGAATTAACGACCTTATTACTATCCAAGGGTCAACAGTTGAATGATCAGCAAGACGCAGAAGCTGAAGATCTGATACGCCGATACCAAGAGGTGTTTAGAATTAGTGAGGAGCGAAAAGGAAAAACGAATATGGTCCATCACAAAATTGATACCGGCGACGCATGACCAATTCGACAAGCGCCGCGACGACTCCCGATTGCGAAGAAAGAGGACGCTGAAGCTATAATTCAAGGCATGGAGCAAGACGGCATCATTGAACCCTCGAATAGTCCATGGGCCTCTCCAAAGGTACTTATAAAGAAGAAAGATGGGTCTACACCGCATCACATCACCAAGCACGATGGAAAAATCCAGCAGCATGTACTGGACTAAATCTGGAGCTTTCGAGAAAACTGGATTCCATATATAAACGCAAGCAAACGATTTGAAGAAGATGGTGTAATGGTGAATCTAGAGTAGTGAATATCAAACAGTGAAGTGATCAGTGTATATAAATAGATAAAAATAAATATCTGCGGTAAGATAGTAGTAAGTAATAAATAAATAATATAATGTTTGTTCGTGATATTTAGAAGAATAAAACTTTTATTTTATTTTCAATTATCAAATAGTGACTTTTATTTTGATTATAAACAATCACCTTCAAGCAATAAGCATTACAATACGAATACCGATAGAGAAAGAGCTGAGAGGCTGAACATTCTTTGAGCTCAGCTAATTCTTACAATCCAAACATGACACGTTTCTGAACATTCTTAACTTGGAATAAACATTGAAATTCAAACAGAAAAACGAGTACAGTGACATTTCTGTAATCTCAGGTGAAAACTTACATGGGCTCTTCTGGGAAATCTTCGCAGATACTTTGCATGTAACTGCCATATACTGGAAGATGGCAAACAGCATAAATGCTACCTTGATTTTCTGGTCTTACTCATGTGAACACTTAGCACACCTGGCTCGTTTCTCTAATTGATTTGCTTCACTCTTTTGTACTTTGGAAATATCTCTTTTCAGAATGAGAACAATGTTCTGCTTTATATAGAATCCCAGGAAGATATTTATCTCCAATTATCATTTTCATATGAAAAACAACAAGTTGTCTTGCCAGTGCCTTTATAATAATTATTAAAACCGCGGATCATTCATTTGCATTCGCTTTCATGATGAACTTGCCATTACAAGATAACTTTGAGTACAAACAAAAAAACCCGTAAGTAAGTCTCACAAAACCTAAGTGAACAAAAACTGCCAATAGACCAATAATAACTGATGAAAATGGATGGAAACATCACACTCTACTATTCTGGACGAAATGACTGAAAGGTACAGAAGCGGACAACACTATCGATCAAAAACTGTTTGAACTATCAAGAAAAACCGAAACGCTGGGATCTGAGATCTGGTCGACCCCACCATACCAGTTACGGGTTAATTAACGATGGTCATTTTGACTCTAGAAGTCATCTTCAGGTTTCTTTTTCATATGAAAAATATATGAATAAACAATATAACAAAATATCAACAAATGGAAGACTTATTTAGTGAAAACACTAAATTGTTATTATCAATATTTGTTTATATTAGTTAATATTTCATGAATATACCGATAATTATCAATCGATAGCGAGAGTATATTTGTCACACCTCTCACCGGTTTCTAAGTAAGGCACAGACAGATCATACTGCAAATCAATTACAGCGATCGTAATCGATATGTATAAATAATAATTTTTGATACTTCTCGATCGAATAATTAACGATATCAATCGGTCAGTATCGATTGATAATTATCAATATGAATTCATACTTATCGACGACCAATATCCATTTGCAGCAACATCGGTCGATTCTTATCGATATCAATCAACTAATATTAATATTTTCAATATTCATTGATGAAGCTATCAATATCATCTTTATATCTAAACTATCAATTTTCTTCAAGCATCTTATTCCAATTTCCAAGTATCAAATAGAACATTTTCTTGGTAATCGCATCAATTCCTCCATTTTTTGTGTCATAAATCAGTCAAACCATTTGACTTTTTCTCTACCTCAACTCAGATCAATCCAGTGAAATGAATATTTTGAATATCATATTGATATTTAAATGTTGAATAACCACTAGCTTTTCATTTTTGAGGGGCATCCATTTAGGCAACAAAGAGAACGTATAAATGATAAGCTTATCCATAACCGTCTGAGGCAAATAGTTGTTCATCACGCTTCCCTTGACACGGAGAGGGTTTGTTTTACTGCCGTAATGAACGTTTAGGGAATACACGTGAACATACGTACCCACTTGTGTATAAATACGTATGTAGGCGGTTTGTATACACCATGTTTTGCATTTGAATGCACGCCAACACCAATTCATACATGCTTCACATCAGAGTTCATGAATTTTTTTCTCTCTGTGTACCATTCTTCTTTTTATAAAAGGTGAGCAAAGAGAAACTGTAGCTCCAAACTAATCTTGTAGTAACTAAATTACTCATCTCTAGAATTAAACATTTGAAAAAAAAAATTAAAGAGGAAGAATAAAGAAATAAACTTCACTTTCAAATCTCATAAAAATTATTGTAATATTGGCTTGTTATGTTTCTTCCATTCGTTTTTATTTCCAATTAACCACTGGACAAAGAGTCAGCAGAAGAAAATCTGATACTTCATTCTATGTTCTTCGCATTAATTCTATAGAAAAATTGTGATTATTGTTATTATTCATTCTGATTTAGGCGGGTGGTACTCACTCCAATCGATTGATCAAGCATGTCGAGCAAGAAGCAGTCAAAATCAAAATCAGTTAGTGCACATGCACTTGTGCAGTGATATGGAAACATTTTATATTATGTTCCTATATAATTCAACAGCAGAATAATAACTGTTCTACAATCTAAAACTGTCTCTTTTATCAATATGCTCTATTAACTCATAATATTTATTCATTAAAAAACTAGCGACCACGTGAAATTCATGTTATGACTATTGACATTCCATTACATACAGACACTCAATTTAAATGCGGAACATGCAGAACCAAAGCGGACACCCTCTTATGGAAGAAAATACTCCTTTACACCAGTGGTTCTCAAGCTACAACACAAAGTTACATCTTTTCAAATGGGATGCCATATATTTTTTAGTCCCTTTCGATAAAATATTTTCTTCTAAATTCAACCATGTACTCGTTTTATACCCTTATATGATGGAAATATTGAGAAAATGCGATCGAAATTTGAATAAATTGCATTTTCATAGTTATTTTTCAGTAGGCTATGAGCAATTGAGCTACATAAATACATTGAATTATTTCTTGATATTTCCATGAAAAGTGTTCTAGCTGATTTTTATCTCTTTCTTAATATAATTCAAATCTTTTCAAAACTGATTCAAAAGCAGCATTATTCATTTCTTTCGGTGTTAATGTAGCACACGCATCTCTCACGCGATCCATCAAATTTTCGTTTGGTGTTACTGGTGTATAGAGTACACTTTATAGCAATTTGCAACGATAGGAGTTATACATCAAATAATTCAAATTGACAGATTGCTGATTTTTTTTCTTATAGCCTACTGGAAAAAAACTACTATGAAAATGCAGTTTATTTGAATTTCAACCGCATTTTTCTCAATATTTTCATCATGTAAGGGTTTAAAACTAATACATGGTCGAATTCAGGAAAAAAGATACCCTATCGAATGGGCCCAAAAAATATATAGCATCTCATTTGAAACATGTAATTTTGTGCTAGTGCTTGGAACCACTGGTTCAAAAAAATATTTTCTGTCATAATTGGGTGTCCCCCTTGGTCCTGCATATGATTGTCTTGTTGTATTTTATTGTATCTGCAAAAACATAGAAGTTACTCGAGGTAGCTCGTTTCGCTGTTACACCTTGTACATATCATTTACTAGATCAGGCACTTAATCAGCAATACGGAACACTAATATCACGTACGGCTATCTAATTATGCTTACTAATCATTAATATTACGTACGCTCACTTTATTACGAATATAAACTACTTAATGTATACAGACAGACAGCTTTAAATATGATACACTAATATCACGTAGGCACTATCTTTATTAAATTGTGAGTTATCAAATTGATCACAAACTAATTTAATGCTTTTTTGCTGCCATTACATCCGCACTCCCAAATTTGACCGAAGCAAGTTCAAAAGAACCACTATTCGCTATGTGCAACATCAAAGTGGTGACAGCTAGCGGCATTGATCGGCGAACCCACTGCCACTTTTATATGTCCTGTCAAATGTGACAACTAGTGAAAAGTGAATTGAAATCAAAATTAATCATAAACGTAATAAGTATGGATCCTATATTGAGAACGGGTTTTGAAAAAATGAGTCATACTATCACTTTTCAACCTCAAACTGTGCCAAAGGGTAAAGCTCACAAGTATTGAAACCTTTTTCAATAATGTTATTACAAAACAGTATTTTTTCAACACTATCATAATAAGCAAGAATATCAGCTTGGCATTCTACATCACTTGTGCTTTTGGTACTCGAATCAACTATCATTAAATTGTCATGTGCTCTGCCACAGTCATTTTCTATTATTATATTATTTATTAAACTTATATCCATTGAGACTTTTGTATTGGCAGCCCTTTTTGAATTAAAACTTTAGTTCTCAATATTTTTTGAGCTTGAAGCCATTAATGAAGTATTCTGTAGCCTACGCTTAATGAAACATTGGTCTCGTGTCAAAAATGTTTCGTTATTTAATTTTGGCTTCCAGTAAGGATAAGAAAATTGGCTAGGTACGAAATCAGGACTCAGCTTCTCTTCTCTTTTTTTATTCTTAATGAAATGTGCACTGCAAATTAGATATCTTGATGTAGGATTCCAACTGTATGTATATTCACTAAAAAATAAAAAATATGTTTTATTTTATCAATTTAATATCAAAATTCGAGTTGTAATACCCTAAAAATTATTGAATTCCATTATTCTCATATTTACTTTATACTAAAATTATATTTACATATTGCGTTCGCACTAATTTTTTGAAACATCATTATAAATGTACAATTAAGGTTGTGATACTTACTTTTGCTTTCTTACGACGGAAATCCACTTTTCTCTTTGAATAAACTCATGCTTATATATATATATATATATATATATATATATATATATATATATATATATATATATATATATATATATATATATATATATATATATATATATATATATATATATATATATATATATATATATATATTGGTAAACAATAAAAGCTCTCGCATCACTATTTTTTGATGTATTAGTACAAATGATAATGTAGCATTTACGAATTGTCATTTTTGACTTTTGATTTTATATCAGTACATGTGCACTAAAAATGCCAACTTTCGCCGCTAAGCGCGCACGGTCGTTCAGTGTTTCTCTTCCAAGCAGCTGCACATAGCGAATAAGACCAAAACTATACATACATAGACCTTAGTTTATACTACCCGCGGCATGAATGTTCACACATTATTAATAATGTGTTCAAGAATAAATCTTTTTTTTGTGGTGTAAGTATAATCTATTGATTGATGACTGTATATGCTAGGTTCAGTTTTTTATTTCTTCAATCCAAATATAGATTTCTAGAAGTTGATAATCCCTTGTAAAGAATATTGATTTAAAAGTTAAAATGAAAGACAACTTTCTCTCCATTCTAATTTATTGCCAAAGCGGTTTCGTTCATTCAATTACCATCTTTAGGCCGATATAGATATAATCATAGAATACTAGAAGCTGATAACAATTGTATTGGAACACGCATATTTTAATCATAGAAGCAAATTATTCACAACATATTTTGAAGGCTGTAGACTGTAGAGTGGTATACTCTCTGCAAAGGTGAGCTACTGATTCGTCCCATCGTTGTGTGTTTTTCTCTACTGTTGCCATCATGTTCTAGTCCCCTATAATTTTTTTACTTATAATTGGTATATTGATATGAAGCATAATAATGTTTGTAAGCAGAAAAGATCTTCATGTATCATGATCAGATGTGTATACAGACCGAAACATAGTCCATGATTAGAATATTTTCATGTAAGGTTGGAACAATTGAACTTTTTTAAATGTACTATCACATTTTTACTAGATTGCACTGGCAGACAATTGTTTTAAATATGTTTTATTGGGTATAAGTTCTGTAATTTATTAGAAACACAGCGTTTCAACAGCAAAGTGCTGCCTTCATCAGGTGAAAAGAAATATATTTCTTTTCACTTGATAAAGGCAGCACTTTGCTGTTGAAACGTTGTGTTTCTAATAAATTACTGAACTTATACCCAATAAAACATATTCATTTAAAATGAGTTCTGAAAAGTTTTTTCCCTCATTGACAATTGTTTCATTCAAATGGGAAATCAAAAATCACGAGAAGGCATCCCTTAATAATAATATAAAGAACTCAAACTACACCGGCCCTTTTTTTTCATCATCTTGAACGATATTATATCCTCTGGATATCGAGTGAAAATTTATCGAAGTTTTGTCGGAAATTTCATAGTGCGTATGGTTCGAACTGAATGGTTCTCATTTGTTGGAAGAATGACAGCTGTCGATTGAAATGAGTATTTTGCAATTTTGAACCATCGTAGTCTTGTCAATCAATCATTTAAGACTTAAAGAATATTAGTATTCTGGCAACACATTGATATTTGCTCATCTCGATGATTCTATCTTTGCAATAGTTGAAAAAACGACAAAATTTGTCTCTAATATCAACGATATGGTCTATTAGTCATATTTATATGTCATTGTTGAGAAATTTGATTTCTATTGAAGGATTTCTCATATATTTTCAGATAGTACATTTCTTAAACTTTAGATTGACTGAACAAGTTTATTGCACTGCAATCAGCTGATTCGAATAATCTGAGTACAATCAAAACCTCTGCCTCAGACTGTACTGCCATCTATGAGCGACTTGAAAAGTAGTTGCTACTCTCAGTTTACTTCATTATCGTTGGTTCTAAAACATAAAAAGAAAATCATTCAATGATTCATTCAAAGAAAACGGTGAAATATTAAATGGAATGCAATTCTTAATTAATTTAATGAATAATTCAATTGGAAATGTCACATAAATTCTTGAAGCTTCTATTCTTGAACAATGGAAAACATAGCTTCAAATCCTCACCTCTCAAAAATACACTACTTTGGCAAAAATTTTAGAAAAAGGAGATAGCGCTATACCATAAAACGCGAGATATTAGGAGAAAGAGCATAATTTTCAAGAAAGTAGCGCAATCTTGAGAGTTGACAATATGAACCATCACCTATAAATATATCAAACTGAATTTTGTAATTTATTTTGAATATTTTCAGAAATATAAGATACAATATTTAATTTATTCAGCAAATCAATTCACGGGGTTTACTTTATTGAAACGATCTGAGTGTGAAGTTTGTAATAATATGAGAAACAACTAATACACAGGTGCTTCGTTTATAAATTAATGTATTTCATTCATCGCATTTGCTGTTTTATGTTTCAAATAAACGTTAGCTTTTTCATATCTGATGATATTTTCATTATAATGTATGAGTGCACAACATTTTGACATTGAATATATTAACATAACCACAATAATTCAATTTTTAGTAATGACAATTCGGAGATCGTTCCAAATAAATTCGCTGGGCCATTCCTGAGCTGCCTGCAAAATCGTAGCTAAAAAAGCTAGACATATTCATAAGTTGAAACTTTTGTGACAATAATTGATAATATTTTTTTTTCAGAATTAATTCTAAGGAATTGATAACTCACATATGTCAAGATCAATTTTTTCATCGTAACTGCTATTGGATCCGATAATTATGCACCTGAATTACTCGCTGAATTAAAGGAGATAAGAAATGCTAAAAAAAAGATAAGAATTCGGGAAAAAGTTATCAAGAAAAATTGTTATGCTTGATGAGTCCTATCACTGGTTGAAATTAATGTACTTATCTCTGTTACACTCTGTACATATATATATATATATATATATATATATATATATATATACATATATATATATCACTGACAATCTAGTATTCATACTGTCAGAAACGTAGTCAACATCAGTTTCGTCCGTTGACTACAGTGTTTTACTAGTGATCCATGATTATTTCTTTGTTGTATAAAACTTTGTTTGAATATTAGTTCATTCCCCATCCGACACACATTATGAGGTTTACTGGATTTTACCTCAAAAACTTCAAGAAATATAAAATAAAACTGTGATCTATATATATATATATATATATATATATATATATATATATATATATATATATATATATATATATATATATATATACATATATATATATATATATATATATATATGTATATATATATATATATATATATATATATATATATATATATATATATAGAAATATAAAATAAAACTGTGATCTATATATATATATATATATATATATATATATATATATATATATATATATATATATATATATATATATATATATATATATATATATATAGATCACAGTTTTATTTTATATTTCTATATATATATATATATATATATATATATATATATATATATATATATATATATATATATATATATATATATATATATATATATATATATATATATATATATATATATATATATATATATATATATATATATATATATATATATATATATATATATATATATGTTTCTGACAGTATGAATACTAGATTGTCAGTAACGCTCAAACAGTGTTTTCTACAATAAATCGATTATGGGTGTGCTCCTTTGCTTGTACTTTCAAAAAAAAGTCCCTTAATAGGAATATTGCAGACAATCCAGAAAGTAAATTAATCTCCTTATATTGGATCGAAATCCAGATTATCTGATAGCTTTTTGAGCGCAGTTGCGAGACGGGACTTCATACTATCAGATTCGTAGCCAACTTTTCCGTTCGTTAGCTACTGTTCATACAAATCATCAAAGTATCATTGCGCAAGAAATAGAGATAATGAAAATCAATAATACGATAATCAAATACAAAATTCCATCGTTCCATGGCTAACCGTTTTGGATTTATCCAAAACTTTCTAAGAATATGTCAAGTGAAGTGAGCTTTTGGCCCAGTCGTTTGCTATAAGAACAATAGATCATCATTCTTATGCTACAACATTCCTACATACTGATTATCAAGATACCACAACTAACAGTGCTGAGCTTATGCATAAAATTTAAAAAAGAAACAACTGAAGTATACTTCAGGCTCAGTCTATTGTTATGAGAATAGAAAGCAATCATTCATATGCTATACAGCAGAGTGAAATACTGAATATCAATACTTCACATCCGATCGTTTCGAGTTCATGCAAAAAACTCCGAGAGACTGTTAAGTAAAGTGAACTTCCGGCTGAATCGACCTCAATGAAAATAGAATATGGACATCAAGGTTAGGCGGTACTATCGTCTTGAGTACTAAATTCCAAAATTCTACGTTAAATCGTTTTGGATTTATGCGGAATATTCAAAAAATGTTTCGAGTAAAGTGCACTTCCGGTACAGACGAATATAATACACTCTCATCTCAGACGATTGGTACAAAAATAGAAGATAAGCATTTAGATGCTACAGCAATCTCAAATACTGAATTTCAGTATTCTACGACTGATCATTCTGGATTTATTGAAAAATTCGAAAAAAGTTTTAAGTAAAGTACACTTTCAGTACAGCAATTGCAACCATAATGCGAGGTGCACAATAAGGCCCTTAAACAGTCTTAAATACAAAATTTCAACGTCATAAGTTTGACGGATTTTGAGATCTGCGAGCTACGAACGCTCACACCTACATACATACACCCTTACATACGTGCCGACATCAAGCCAAAAATAGTTAAAATGGATTCAGGGATGCTCAAAACGGATCTTTCCATGAAAATCTCGAAATGTGAATTTTGTCAATTTCACATTACTTTTAATTTGTACATAGCATAGAACGGAGTGTATTTGTTTGGAGGGAAACAAATTTATCAGTTTTAAATAATACACTCTGTTTTGTGTTATTTTTCATCTGTAACGGATTCCGTAGGTCCAAGTCTAGAATCTTCCACCTAGTTATTTATTCACCGCAAAATTCTAACACCTCAAAACTTTGTTAATCAGCACAGAATCGAGTTTCTCATTTTTTCAAGTGTTTTTCACAAATATTATCTATCTCAATACTGATTATGATACCTATTAACTTCGCTCTGTTCGATACTATTTGCGAATATGTCAATATATATATATTTTTTACTCATTCACATATTGCGGATTGGTACTCAAAGTAATGATGCTGTGGATATTCAACCAAATTCATCTCTCTTCCATTCCCTAGTATTACGAGATAAATTCATTAACATTTTGGAATAATTTGAACCTCTATATTATAATTATATTTTTCAGCGTGTTGAAATACCTTGCTAGCTCGGTGAAAATTCTCGAGTGGTGTAACGTGGAGAGCTTATTAATAAATAATTACAAGAGATGGTGTCACATTCCAATTTGTACATATGCTTTAATATATAATGTAAATTAGTACATTTCCGCCTTGTATCTTTATTACGCTTATGTTACGTACTCTAAGTACTCCATGATAACTACATACAAAGTGCGACCAGAAAATTATGAGAGTGTCGCTATGAATCTTCCCAAATAATGGTTATGTCACATCATCAAATTTTTTTTGTTCATGTATGATGGAACGGGGGAAGGACAAATTTGCCTGATAATTCCACTCCAATATAAAGTAAGCCATATATAAAAAACAATTTTTTCATAATACCTGCATTGAAACAACGCGTTTCAACGCCTGTTTTGACAGTCGAAACAAGACAATTGCAGACAAATGCGAGTGTAGCCGGGCAGGAACAGGTTTGTTTCTGCCCGAGGGGAGAAACAAGCTTGTTTCTACCCGCTGAATTAATTTTTTACATCGTTTTATCCCTGGCAGAGTCGCATTTGTTCATTGTCAATCTCTAAATGAAAATCACATAACCTTAGTTAATTTGACAGTTGTTGTATTCGGAACTGTGAATTAAATTAAAAAGACGATTAGTTTCAAGAAAAAAAGTATTAATACGACAATTTTAAGTACACCACAACATCTTATTAATGAAGCATAAGCAGCTACTCTCGACTTGTTACCTGCAAAATCAAAAGAAAAATATATACTTTGTTTTGACAAATTTGTAATGTGGAAAGTTTCAATGCAGGTATTATGAAAAATACAGTGTGTGGCACGGGACAAAACACGATTTCAGCCGAGGGTGATGCCGGCCCTCGCTTCGCTCGGGCAAGCAACGCTCACCCTCAGCTGAAATCGTCTTGTTTCGTCCCTAGCCACACAATATACTATATCGTTTTGACAGCGGATAAAAAGGAAGGTAACTTTTTGCAAGTGATAAAACGTTATTTACCTTTCTCCTAGCAACCAAACCAAAACATTCAGTATATTTATGTCATTTGCATAATTTGTCTATGCCTAAACTACAAATTAAACAGAATTTGGAATATTCCCGAAAAAAATATAAAAGAAAATATTAAGTAAAGTGTGTCTATAAATACAAAAAACAATAAATCCTGTATCTGGAGACAATTCATCGTATTTTGTGAAAACCAGAATTATGTATTAGAAAGAGGTACAACGGTATGTCAAATTTCAAATATTTTGCTAGATTGGACTTGAAGCATGCGAAGAATTGATGAACAAAATTATAAAGAATACGTAGTGGAATATGTCAAATGAAACGATGTATGATAATTTTACTTTCAATAATTTGCACATTTGAATAAACTTTTTCATAAATAAAATGTCGTTAAATTATCTAGCCGAATTACACTCTAGCATTTTATTTTTCTTGGGATAAATTTCAATTTGACAACTCAACCTTGCAACCTGACAGCAATTTGACTCGAAAACTGTTCATAAAATAAAATCACTCCACCTACGGTGTCGTGATTTTATTGGAACAGTTTTCTTGTCAAATTGCTAGGTAACAAGGTTTCGTTAAAACAGAAATTTATCCAGCAAAATAAAAGCTCTTGTGTAATTACTGTTGATAAAAAATTCACAAATGGTGTCGCATCTGTAAGACCAGGAATTCTATGGAAAGGCATTCTTATTTCTCTTACAGAAAAAAAAAAAAAACAGCAAAATAAATTTAAGATGAGTTGCATAATAACTGTTACAATATAAAAAAGACATGAAATTAATTGCATATGACTTTATATAAACAGTTCAAAAACTTCATTACTGAATAAGAAATATTTTATCGATATTTTATCTCTTTATCTATATTATTTTTATATTACAACGTATGTAATAATAACAAATTGGATATATCTACAGTTTTCTTAGCAAACTCAAAAACAACAAAACGCTCACTTCTTTTTTAGACTCTTTGGATAATTTTTATATTTTTAACACCCGTCCTGTATCGATTGTGTATCATCTTACAACCGATACCCATTTCTTTCTTCAATTTTGTCAATCTTTTCTGAAATTTTCCCTTTTTCCCGATCGAGTTTTTTGTGAAAGCAGTAGCTCATGATCCAAATTTTCTTCATCAATCTCGTCCTCAGTTCTATTTGCATCTAAATTTCTCAGATTGTTCCTCATTATCACGTTCATTTTCCAAATTGGCCCTTAATATTCTGATATGATTATCAAATTTATCGTTTTCTTTCAAGTCATTTTCAGTATTCATCGTTTTCATTGAATTTTACGTCTCGACTTTTTACTGTCTTCTTCAATTGTTCCTCCAATATTCTATATGCTTTTGAGTTTTCCTCTTGGTTCTCATTTTAGACTATTTTATCATTCAAGGTACCAACACCTGCAACCAAATTTCTTCAAATGTCCTATCATAGCTTTCTTATCTTCTCATCTTTCGTATGAGGATATTCTTTCATTTGCTTTAGTTATCCTCCGATTCTTGAAGAAACAAGCTACTTTTACCGCTTTCCCTCATAAATCATCATTCAACCTTTCAGCTACCCCATTTTGTTGCGGTGAATCTGGAGCTGTTAATTCTCTCTGATCTCTGAATTCCATTTATTCGCAAACATCCTTCAAGAAAACTTTGTACATATTCAGTCCCACTGTCATTTCGTAGAGCTTTTATCTTCCTTCCGTGTTTACTCTCTACTTCGCTTTAATCTTTAAACATATCCAATACCTCTAATTTGTTTCTCATGCAGTAGATTTTTGAATACCGACTATAATTAGTTGTGAATGACAACTCATATTTATTTTCTCTCGAATCTAGTGGTATTGGTCCCATCAAATCAGTTTGTATTCGTTCCAAACAGCTTCTAGCTCAATTTTATTTGGAAATTTGTTTTTCCGAGCTCTACAAATTCCACATATGTTGCATACACCTCCTCATTCCATCATTTATGTCATATGCCTCTTTCAATTTACTCTTGTTTAGATGATGTTCTTCAATCTTTTCGCAATTAGGTTGATTTTATTGTTTTTTCCTCATATTGTTGCTTACTCATCATTGAAAATTATGTGCTTGCCTTCATCTGTAAGTTCAGCTAATAATAAAAAATCTGATGTGGACATCACGTGACTTACTTGTACATCATTGGATATATATATAATCAAACACAACATCCCATCACTCCACGGCTAGTCGGTTGCTTTGGAAACAGTAGATCATCATTCTTATCCTACAACATTCCTAAATACTGATTTCCAGAATTCTACGCCTAACAGTTCTGAATTTATGCGCAAAATTCCAAGATCGTCAAGTATAGTGCACTTTCGACTCAGTCGATGTAAATGAAAATATGATATAAGCATCTAGACAGTACTATCATCTTGAATTTTGTATTCTAAAATTTTACGATCAATCGTTTCGGATTTATGCGGAAAATTAAAAAATGTTTCGAGTAAACTACACTTCCGGCTTAGCCGATCACAATCATAATGCAAAGTGTACAACTAGATGCTATGGAAGTGCCTAATACGAAATCTCAATATTCTGCGACTGATTATTTTAAATTTATCAGAAACATTCGAAAAGTCTGTAATATGGAGTGCACTTCCGGCTTAGTCGATTGGGACGAAAATAGGAGATGATCATTTGGATGCTACAGTAATTTCGAATACTGAATTCCAGTGTCATACGGCTGATCATTCTAGATTTATGCGAAAAATTCAAATGAAGTATCAGGTGAAGTGCACTTCCAGTACAGACGATTTGCACATCAAGATCCTAGATCCAATACCAGTCTTTTATACAAAATTTCAGCATTATACGTTCGACAAACTCTGAGATCTGCGAGTTACGCACATATACACATACATACGTACATACATACCGATATTAGGCCAAAAATAATCAAAATGGATTCAGGGATGCTCAAAACAAATATATCCATCAAAATCTCGATATGTGAATTTTCTCGGTTTCACAATATTTCCTTGTACTTTTAGACCGTCAGATAGTTGTAGATTTCAGTGCCTCATTTTGTTTTCCATGCCTTCAAGATGTTTGATAAGTATGTATATTTGGAATTCAATAATGCTGAAATTGAAGCTGGGCAGTGTGACCAACATAATGAAAATTAATTTTAAATTTGTATGAAAAACCATGTTCTGATCCAATTTTGTCGCTTTTGTCATGCTTACAAAATGAAATTTAGGGAAAAATATTTAGACATTCAAGATGTCAATCAAAATTAAAAAATTGGCAACAGATTATCATTGCCTACCTTATCATTTCAATTGAACTGATTGTTTTATACCGCGAATTCTGAATGTCTGTTATACTCAAAAATTGCATTTCCGGCTTGGCCGACTGATACAAAAATGGTAGATAACTATTTTGATGCTACAACAAGTTCAAACACTGAATTTCAATATGCTATGGCTTATCAATCTATATTTATGCAAGAAAATTTAAAGAAAATTCAAGTAAAGTGCACTTCTGGCTTGGCCGATTTATACAAAAATAGCAGATAATCATTCTTATACAACCTCAAGTTCAAATACTGAATTTCAACATTCCACGGTTGATCATTCTGGATTCATCAGAAAAATTCGAAATAGTTTCAAGTAAAGTGCACTTCCGGTACAGACGATTGCAGCCATAATGCGACGTGCAAATCTACACCCTATACAAGTCTTAAATATGAAATTTCAGCATAATACCCCCGACGGTTTTTGAGATTTGCGAGCTACGCACGTACGAACGTACTGACATCAAGCCAAAAATATTCAAAATGGATTCAAGGATGTTCAAAACGGATATATCCATCAAAATCTCGATAGGTGAATTTCATCGGTTTCACAATACTTACTTGTTACTTTATACAAGTAAGTAAAAATTACTGTGTAATTTTGGCACGTACAACACGTTCTTTAAGATCATTTTATTCCCACCACATTTCTTACTCCATTCTATTTTAATATTTCCTTGATCTCCACTCTTCATTGATTATTTTCCTACACAAATAACTTCTCCAGCCTCTTCCACAATTGTTTTTAATCTTTTATTGTATATGGTGACATATTATCTATGGCTTCGTTATCTAAAATCCATTATAAACTGTTCGACTCAACTTCACGTGATATTGCCATACTCACTCTTTCATTTTTCTTCCATTTTTGCATCATCGGTATCTTTCCTATGTGATCCTTATATTTTGAGCTATTTCTTCCAATATGTCCATACTAAATACGTTTTTCATGATCTCTTTCGCATTCACGTTGTTCATAATTCTGGTTTCCGTAGTTCCTGTATTATTTCCTTTGTTTCATAGGAATTTGATCATCAAATTGTGGTTAATTATGTTGACACATAAGCTTTAGTATCATTTCTATTTCGATCTCTCTCATTTTCCAGTTATTCTTAGTTTATTAGTTCTCTATATACTTCCTCAATGCTCGTATTATAGACCGGGAGATAGTGACAGAAAATTCCAAGTCATTTATCACTAGTACAGCGACCCTTCAGGGGTCAAATTAGATAATAGGAAAAAAATGATGGTCGTAGCGCTGGTCGTCGAGGCGTAGTCGCACGGTAATTAATTAAACTTGTCGGATCAAATTACGAGTTTGAACGATTTGTGTCACAAAGATTTTTGTATCTTCCAGAACTCGTTAATTAATATACTCGACCTAGTGAAATGCCATACTTTTCTGGTGGGGCTTATATGCCATCATACCAACCAGAACACGTACATTTTAATCCTATCAACACCATTCCTAAGTTTGTCCTGTCATTTATTGTTATTCTGGTGCTCTGTGAATTGTTTTGCTGCGTTTTTCTTTTGCTGTATATATTCCTCCATCGTTTTCTGTCCTTTGATTCCATTTACGTATTCTTTCAACATGTACATGGCGAAAACAATCTTTTTCCGTATGTTCTTCCTCCAATTTTGTCCATAGATCCTTCGCTGTTTTGTTTTACTCATTTTTTTGCAAATTGTGGTTATCAACATGTAAAATTATGAGAGTTGTAAAAATAATATCTTTTCTATTACCTTTATCATTTACTATTACGAAATCTCTATTTACTGTTTCCGCTACATCCTTCAACGTTAAGATGCTCATCATCTTCCCTACCCATATTTTATAAGTCTCTTTACCCTAACCAGGCTTGTTTCACTCGCACGGCGGCCTACCTAGCTCAATTCGCTCGCACGGTGGTCCACTGTAGGCTGAGCTTTCTTCGCTCACACGGCAGCTTACAATTAACGAGCTGTCTGCCTTGGATGTGGTAGCCGTTTCTCAGGCTGTTTCTCTGAAGGCGAATCGTTAATCCTGATGATCCTAAACAGAACAATGAGTCAAACTTAATAAATTATTATATTATCATCGGTCCTCGGGGCGTACACGAACTCGGCACCAAGAACATGAACTCATATTGTCAATTTCTAAATAAAGCCATGATCTACCTGCAAGATTTGGTTTTATACATAAGTTTCTATATTTCATTCTCAAATTGATTTGTATCAAAAATAATACTGCAAATAATATTTAATGAGACTTCAGAAAAAAAAAATTATCAAGAAAAGACTTATTCATACATTGTCCGTACATACCTACATTATCTCAAAAATATTATATAAATATGTATAGATCAGACAAAAACATTTAATTCCTTCAGGTATTTCTGACATTGGAATTTTGTACATCAAATGGAAACAAATTATTCTGTCTACGATATGAAGGACTTTTGAGTTGTTGATGTCACACGTGTGATTAGATTTGTTTAAAAGTACGGCTAAATTTGAGTCTGGTTAATTATTAATATAAAATCGCATGTACCCAGAAAATCTCACTCAGGTAGAACGATTGAGTCACAAATTCTAATCCATAGCATAGTGCCGAATTCGAGTAGAAGATTAAAGATCCAGGTAGTTTGGTGCTGAGATCGAGGCCACACGGTCCTCGAGAGTATGCAAAGTTTATATTTAATCTGACGTTTTAAAGTCGGTAGAAATCACATTCAAAGAGTCCGTTACATACAAGTCTCTTTAATTATATTTCTTAATAAAAGAGTGCTAAAAAATTGGAGGTCTTTGTTATTTAGAAGTAAAAAGAGAATATTCTCAACAATTGCTACATCTATGATTTGTTGCTGATTATAGTTTTATTCAATTTTAAATCAAGTCTTTTTCAACCGATCTCTTATCCTCTATAGTTCCCGAGATCCCAAAGCTGGAAGTTCACTCTTAGATAAGGGCCATTGTTTTTTTCTCTAATTTATAAGCTGACAGGTTTCAGAAACATAGCTTCTATTCTCAATAATGTGTATCGAATCTAAAAGAGTATTTTTTCAATTCATGACTTTGACATTACTCACCTACACTTGTAGAATGAAAATTATTTTTGATTTTGTAGGTTTCATCTATATATATGAACCATCAAAAAATGACAAATTACAATGAAATTTGTGGAATTATCAATACCCGACCATGCGTACTAATGGACCGAAAAACAAAGTGATGAATTTAAAACAGACTCCAAATCATGAGAGTAAGTGATACTTGAGCTATTAGTTATTGTTTCAATTAGGTCTTACTATTTTGGATTACAACCGAAGTAATCCGAAAGATATTGACTGTTCAAAATAAGTCAATCATCATACTTTGGATTTGATTGAGATTTATTTGGGTCCAAGGGCTGATATTTACCTTTAGCAGAGACTATCAGTTACTTGTGAACAAATAGAGGGTATTATAAGTACAGCCAGCTGTGTACAAACCGAATCGTAAATTGCAGATTTGAATTTGCAATTTCCAGGACTCAGATTGATTACAGAGAGTAGATACAGTAGAAAAGACTATATGTTTCAAACAACTAGTTTTGTGAATCAATATTTAATCTATTCGCTACCCTCTTTTTCATCTCCAAACTTGATCACATAATGTTTTTAATTTATAATTGGATTAAATTTTGAATATCCGGTTACGGATATTTTGAAAGCTATAAAAATTAAATTACAATCCATTTTTATAGCATAGGTATTCCCTTTCATTGGGTTGATAAAAGTGATAGGATGTAACAAACAATATGACAACAGGAGGAGGTTGTCTGGCTGAAGAAGCGTAAAGTATAGCCAAACGATTTTATTTGTTACTGTAACGTTTTAGAAAATACATTTTTTTAAGATTTTAGATAATACCAGATATTCCGTTTAGGTCTCAGAAAATATTGATAGCTTCATTATCCGGTCTTCTTTCGATTATTCACCCGGACAAAATATCCAAAAACCGAACTGTCTGGATGAATACCGCACACCTGATACCGATAAATCAAGCGCATAATATGTTTTTGTTGGAATCAGGATAATTTGGAAGTATTAATTCAGCAACACGAAACAGTTCACTTTAATTAGTTCAAGTTTATATTTAATGTAAAGAAAGTAAAGTATAATTCATTTAAACAGAAATAAAAAAGGAACAATCGCATACACTTGTATGTTAACAATGAACCGAACAAGTGATCAACCGCCAACGCCAACGTCAGAAGGACACTGCTTGGACTTGGGCCCCTGTGCTCAGGTACTGCGAATATAAAGGGTCATAAACTGACCGAGCTACCAGATTTCGTGTATCGTTGATATATTCCAACAGTTTTAAATGTTTGTAAGCTTCATCAATATGAATTTGGAAAAAAAAGTCTCAAAGAAACATTACTGAGATAAGTTCATGAATAACGTTGTATACTGTGCATTTTGTCTATGTCACACGATTAGATTTTTGTTTGTATGACAGAGTTGGAAGCACCCTAGAAAATTGCACTAGGATAGTAACGCCTCCATATTCATCCGACAGATCTTATGATGTATTTGCTTCTCATTTCACTGCAGTGAAAATGTTACTAAATTAGTTTCCATTTATTCTTACTTTTTACTTTCCTTCAGTGTGTGATTATTTGATATTGTTTAGGTACAGAAGTGTCTTCTGCATTCCCCCACTTTCTGTATGAATATGTTGAGAAAATGTGACGTGGACATCACGTGACTTATTTGTACATCATTGGATATATATATATATATATATATATATATATATATATTATATATATATATATATATATATATATATATATATATATATATACATATATATATATATATATATATATATATATATATATATATATATATATATATATATATATATATATATATATATATATATATATTATTAGAGAATAAATTAAACAAAGCATAATTTCGTATAACACTTGTATTAAATTCCAATTGAACATTACAATAAAACAATATTCATCTATAACTGATGTACTGCCGGTCTCAGAGTGTTGATCTTATGTATTCTGAAAGTGAAACATAACATAAGCAAACTACCTTGCTTAGTGAGGAATCACATCCGCACACGGGGTATATACTCAACATCATCAACACATAATCACACCATTTTAAGTTCAGGCAGATAGACTAGTATAATAAGGTTAAAAGTTCAGACTGAGCGTCCCAGACGCTCTCGTGAATCCCAGACTCACGCGCAAACCCCAGGCTTGCGAGCGAGTCCCAGACTCGCCTCAGGTCCCAGACCTGGTGACTTAGCATCTGACAATAAGGATAAGGATTAGGAAGGACATAAATCACATACCATACAATCACTGCAATTCACACACCTCCAATATACAAACACTCTCCAATACACACACGTGACTAACTCACCCTAAACTCTTCAAGGTACACTAAGGACACTCTAACTTCACTCTCCTAAATAATAATACAAACTGAGGTGACAAATGGATGTCAGACCGTTTAAATAACCTACGTGTTGTGTAACTTGCTGAAATTGTTAAAAATGATATGATTATTAATCTTACGTAAAACCTGTGAAAAATATCGCTAACAATATATATATATATATATATATATATATATATATATATATATATATATATATATATATATATATATATATATATATATATATATATATATATATATATATATATAGATTAGGAGTAATCGCGACTGCCATTAGTTGCATAAACAAATATTTGTGGATGCGGCAGTCAACATTTGGGCTTAATAACAAACTCTTCTTAATTTGTCAAGCTTTTCAGCCTTCTTCAAGGACACTATAAATACAAAGTTACAAAGTTGAAGTTTAGAAAAAACATGTTTCTCTTCAAGTTAAGAAAGCTTTTTTACTCACATTAAATGAGATTAATAATAAGAGTCGTAACATTCATAAAAAAAATTTCGAAAAGACAAACATTTTGATGAGCACATGTTTGGTGTTCACCAATAATAAATATATCACAATTAAACGTAAGTTTCGATTGATAATTCGAGTGAATATCACAGTTAACTGGTTTTAAAGTGTATTGCACATTTGTTTCTGAATAAATATTAAAGTTGTAAAATTTTATTTGATCAAGCAAAGTTTTTTTCGTGACAGGCTGTGCGCCCATTTTGGTAGACGTTGATACAATAACCAAAAAATTCCCAGAAGGAGAAAAAGCAACTAGAATAGTTACACAATTGAATAAAGTAAACAGACAATAAATATTCTAAGAATAAATTATACTTTTAGAATGTCAAAGTGCAGAAGGTATCAATATAAGAAATGCAATTCTATAAAATAAAAATTGTTACAATTTTATTGTTACTTAAAGATATTGAAAACTGGGTGGGGTCTTTATGTTGCATTTAGATTCTGACCATTATTTGATTCTGACTGCTGCTTTTTTCCAGACATTTAGAGCAGACAAACGTAGATGTTGCTCAAGCCACAGATATCAGTTCTCTTATTCATGGACTGAGGAGTATTTGCAATATGAACCATCTCTAAAAACGTGCGTTTGGACAAATTATGTTCATTGTCCAATATTTCAATCTAGTCATAAGCCAGTTTGTGTTAAGTGGTGTTGCAGTGATTTGATAATGCACTCGCACCAGGTTTCAAAATTTAAAAAAAGTCTTAAGTAAAGTGCACTTCCGGTTTAGCCGATCGCAATCATAATGCAAGATGTGCAATAAGATGTTATAGAAGTTCTTTATACGAAATTTCGATATGCTATGACGGATCATTCTATATTTATGCATAAATTCAAAAAAAGTTTCAATTTAAGTGCACTTCTGGCCTGGCCGATTCTTACAAAAATAGCAGATAACCATTCTGATACAACATCAAGTTCAAATACTGAGTTCCAACATCCTACGGTTGATCATTCTGGATTTATTAGAGAAATTCGAAAAAAGTTTCAAGTAAAGTGCACTTCCGGTACAGACGAATGGAACCATAATGCGAGATACACAACTAGACCCTTGTTACTTTGTACAAGTAAGTAAAAATGAGTTATGAGAAGTTTTTTCCTTCATTATAATTTATTATATCACCGAAAGCATAAAATACACGATTTGTTAGTTCTTCAATATTTTTATTCCATTATATATATACCGATTTTTTCATAAAACCGCACAGAAAAGAATCAAGATACTGATCTATGGGTGCCTTCTAATGCATCGATTTCCAAAATAGTTGTGCAAATATTCACGCACTATCCCGCTTTCATGCTGTGGGCACCATCTTGATGGAACCATACATTTATCCCTTCATGTTGAGTCAATTTGTCGTAATTCTTCCAGATCTCTGAGTCTAAATTTTCATAAAAAAATCTTTTTCCATAAATCCGCATCAAACATTGAAACTAAATTTTATTTGAAACCATAATTATCCAATTAGGAATCTATTCTCTCTTCTCCACTAATGATAATTAAGTATACTGTAGATTTCGTTATTTGTGAATTTTGTCTTGTCTGTCCACGGTACGGTATCATCGAAATTCTAAACCAAATGCAAAATTGGTATATTTGGGCGTAATCATTCGACAGTAAAGCTAATAAAATGTGTAATTCATATGGATGGTACTTGTTTTTCTTCAGTACTTTATTTACAGTACTTTTCGGGATCAGAAACTTCTCGAACAGATGTTGAAGATTGAATATCTATTGCTGTATTTAAATTAATTTCGTACTCAGCTTTTGGTTTTTGAAATGAACCATATTGTCTCAGATGGCTTTCCTGCTCTTTAAATAATTTCCCATTTGGTTGCCGTTGATGTGGATAAGTGCTTAAATACTCGTAGCAGATATTTTTTTGCACGATTGGGTGTTCTCGTGTGCTTGCCGGCACTCTATTCGAGGTGGTATGTTGATTTTACCATGCAAACTGTGGTTACTATCGTTATGTTGACTTACCGTCCATGGGCAAAGGCGGTAAGTAAGAAATTCACAATAAAATATCAAACATGAGAGCTGACAGCGAATGAAAAATCACTAGTAGTAACTCAATTTGAAAATGAAAATTTAGATCCATATTTTGAATGGATCTTCCAATATGCAAAAAAAAATTGTAAGCATCACGGTCGATGAGTACAGTACCAATTTGGCATAATATTCAGAGACCTAGCCAATGCTCGGCCTCCAAACTATTATTCTCAATCGGTAAACTGTACTTACTGACCTTAATATTATTGAACTATTTAAATATTCACTTTAAAATATAAATATATATGTCTCCTATCAATTGAAATACTTCATTTCATATTTTGTGTATAATTTGCAAAAATTACTCATTGTTCACCTGTCACTTCTATGCAACAAGCCATGAACAATGGTTTCTGTTTCTCACGACATTTTTAGAAAATTAAATCATTCTAAAATTATGCCTTGTTAATAGTAGGATTCATTAGATACAAGTTATTTATTGAATGATCTTGATTTTCCCCGGAATAATATTGAATATCTCCAGTTATTCTATGTTATTTAGGATTATAAAGATGAGGTATTAGCACAAATTGATGTATTGGTAAAGGTGCGTTTACATCTGACACTTATCTCTGGAAATATGTGTCGAATGTCGGACCAAAAATCACTTTGACTGTTTACACTCTGACAGAAATTACTGCAAATCATGTCATTGATATGATATGACACTTCTCAAAATACTAAAGTTTGTAATAAATGTATGATCCGTTTACATACATATACATGTGTCCTGTGACCTTAATTTATTCCATTCTGCACACAGTTCAATACTTATCTAGTTATGATGAAAGCATCGAAACGCAAAATCGCGGGCTTGTATAATTATTCTAAAGATAATAAATTGTTTTCAGTTATCAATTCTGTATATTCATTGATAACTTTGACGTTTTGATCTCTCAACCAAAGATCTTCTTCCAAAGGATCAAAACGTCAAAGTTTCCAATAAATATACAAAATTCATAACTGAAAACAATTTATTATTCATTTGAATTATAAGTATACATAACTTGGTGCAAATATAATGACTTTGTAATCCGGAAGTCGCGACGTCAAATTATATCGACTGACAAAAAGAGTCAGTGAGATATTCACTGAATTTTAATATTGGTAACTAAAATTAACTCGTAGCCACCACGCGGTCATAAGCGGAACTATATTGTAAAGTGGATATAATTTTAATTTCCATATAATCGTATGTTAGGTTACTGGCTTTGTTAGCAATATTCAATTGCTTTTTTCAGGTTGTTCATGTGAAATTTTATACTGTTGAGGTTGTTAATGTGAACAAACCTTTATAATATTATTGAGTTTTATAATAAAGACTATCGTGAAGTAAGTTGCACATCTAAGTTACTAGAAGAAACCGCGTCTCTAATTTGGCTTATCCCAATTACTCGTTTACAGTTAAAGTTATCATCTTTAAGCTCACAAATAGTTTGACGAGCAAGCTTGGTAAGTTTCCTAAGCTTCGTGCACTATAAAAAGTTCACACAAAACATTCTTAAATAATTCTACGTAGCTATAAATGCTATAGGTTATGGGAACAGCCATGCTTTTACTGTCGTGAACATTTTTTAACCAGTGTCAGTGAAACGAACTAGAGTGAACTTAAAAAGACTAGGATTTTTAAACTGTATTATTATAAAAAGTGGTATTGTGAAGTGTGACTGAATTAGCTGAAATATGGATTTAGTCAAGCACATTAAGCCGCTGTCCGGAGTAGGTGATTGGCCAGTATGGAAAAGAAAAATCCGTGATTTATTGGACTACCAAGAAGGTGCTTTAGATATTATAGACAATACTTTAGTGAAGCCAGAACCTCTTAGTGATACTGCTACGGCATTAGAAATTGCTGCACACAAAAAGAAAAGCGATTTATACCGTAAGGCAAATAGCTTTGCTAAAACCATGATATCAAGTTCAATATCAGATGAAGTTTATCAAAAGATCATGGATAAAACTACAGCCCAGGAAGCCTGGGAAGTTCTTAAAAGTCAATTTGAAGCGATATCGAAAGACCAGCTATTCAGACTATGTACAGATTTATTTGAATTTAGTTGGACCATGGGAGATGATGTATCAACTCACATTGCCAAATTACGACGTTTGTGGACTGATTTGAACAGCGGATTAAAGCATAAAGGTGAGAATGAACTACCAAATTTATTACTAGTATGTAAGGTTCTTCAGATTCTCCCTAGTAGTTTTGCCACATTTCGGTCTAGCTGGATGCTCCTAACTAAAGACAATGAGAAGACATTCGATGAGCTTACGATGCAGCCATGTTTATTCGAAAGGAACATTAAACTAGATAGCGATAAAAGCACCCCAGAGGCTCTTGTAGGTAAAGATAGTTCCAAGAAACAAAAATTTAGATTGGGAAGAGAATCATCAAAATCAGAAGATATATGCAATTATTGTAAAGGTAGAGGACATTGGATTAAAGATTGTTTCAAATGGAAAGCTGATGGAAGACCACAAAAGGGTAACCAAGTTCAGGGCGATTCAGTAAATACCAATGTAACCTTAGTATCTGAAGTCAATGTAGTGAATAACGTAGAAGCAAATACAGAAGATTGGTGGATCGACAATGGGGCAACCAAACATATCACAAATAGAATAGACTGCTTTGTAGACTTTCAATATTTCGATCGAGGTGTAAGAATTCAATCGGCTGGTAAAGAAGAGTTAGCCGCTGTAGGAATGGGCACTATCGAAATCATTTCCAATATAGGGAAAGTAAAGAAGAAAATGTGTCTAAAGAATGGATGGTATGTTCCACAAGTTGTTAAGAACCTATTCTCGGTTTTAGCCGCACAAGACAGAAATCAGTTCAGCGAGTTCAAGTCGTCTGCAGTTGAGTGTTGTCTTATTATAGATGGGCAAGTAGTAATTGAAGGTCATCGAAAAGAGAGTGGAACACTCTATAAAGCAAATATTAGACCCATTACTCCAAATCATCAAGCAAATGCAACTGTCACGGCACCACCTGATACGTTACTACAGCTTTATCATGAAAGATGGGGCCACCAGGACAAGCGTTACGTCAAGGTAAAACTGGAAAAAGAATTGGGACTCAGTGTAAAATTGGATATGGATGTATGTGAACCCTGCATATATGGAAAGACATGTCGTCTCCCTTTTGGAAGACGGGAAAAGGCAAGTTCTCCGGGGCAACTGATGTTAGCCGATATATGCGGACCTTTTTCCCACTCTTTTAGTCATAAACGGTATTTCGTAATTTTTAAAGACAGTTTCTCAAAATATCGGTATCTTTATCTCTCATGCTGGGGCCACATTTACGTTAACGTTTAATGCCTATTATTGCACTAGATATCGCGTCAAATATAATGCTCTAAGTTATGCGTCAAATTGAGTGGCCACACAAGCATTCAATGATAAATGTTATCATAAATGTCACTAAATTGGCCGTCAAAGCACTGTCCTATGAACAAGGTTCTTTTTGAAACACTTCTAAGAATGCGATGACTATTTAATTGCACCATTCCATTGTATAACTTTGATGATACCATTATTCCAATGAAAAACTTACGGAATTTAAATTCGCACATTTAAAATTTACGATGACAGTTGACAGAGACAAACGCTAGTGTAGCCACAATATTGCATTAAATAACGCGCTTGATCACTTTGATGTGTCAAATTGGACCGCCAACCGATCTATCGCTTAACGCCTCACGTCATTATCAACGCCGTGAATAAATTATCACGCTAAGACGTGGCTACATCTACCTTCAATGTCAAATCACACCTTAATTAATGGCATTAGACGTAAGTGTGGCCCCAGCATTAAAAGCAAAATCAGAAGTAATAAACGCGTTAAAAGACATGTTAGCTCACGCAAAAACTTTAGGACATACAGTGAAACAACTTTTAAGTGATAATGGTGGGGAGTTTGATAACCAAGAATTTAGGGATGTTCTACGTCTTCACGGAATAACACAAAGATTGACCGCACCGTATACACTCGAACAGTACGGCGGAAGTGAACGTGAAAATCGTGCCACAGTAGAGATGGCAAGAACATTCAAATATTCCAATCCAGACGCCAATTTTCCAGAAGGCATTTGGGCCGAACTTATAAATTCAGCAGTATATGTTCTGAATAGAACAGGAAAGTCAACACTTGAAGGTGTTAGTCCAAGTGAACTATGGTTGGGTCAGAAACCCAGATTCAAACATTTGCGTACAATAGGATCAGCTTGCTACGCTCACTTACCAAAAGAAAAGCGGAAGAAAATGGATTCCAAAGCTGTCAAGGGGTATTTAGTGGGCTACGATGCCGACGAACGGTATAGAATATATGTTAATAAGACTCATAGTGTGATCGTATCAAGAGATGTACGATTCGTAGAAAAAGTAAACGCTTGTGATAAAAGTAACGACGCTCAAGCAGATACTCAAAATCAAAACAACAGTAGTGATTGTGGGCAAGATAGTTTCACAAAGATACGGAATGAAGATGAAAATAGCTTAGCAGAGCTACCAGATGCAGCAAGTTTCCATCCAGAAGAGGAGGAAGATCCTACACAAAATCAAGAAGACGATATTGTAGATGGAAATGCTTCAGACGTGGATTCAAATAGTGATGACGAAAATCTAGATAATCAAGAACAACGTCGTATCTCAAGAAATAGGGAAACAATTCAAAAACCCAAGTATATGAATGATTATATTCTAGCAACAGAAGACCTATCTATGTCTGATATACCAGAAGGATTTGAAGAAGCACTCAGAACTAAAGAAGTAGAAAAATGGAAAATCGCGATGAATAATGAAATTATTTCCTTAATGCTGGGGCCACACTTACGTCTAACGCCATTAATCAAGGTGTTATCTGACATTGAATGTAAGTGTAGTCACGTTTTAGCGTGTTAATTTATTCACGGCGTTGATAATGGCGTGAGGCGTTAAGCGATAGATCGGTTGGCGGTCCAATTCGACACATCAAAGTGATCAAGCGCGTTATTTATTGCAATGTTGTGGCTACACTAGCGTTTGTCTCTGTCAACTGTCATCGTGAATTTTAAATGTGCGAATTTAAATTCAGTAAGTTTTTCATTGGAATAATGGTATCATCAAAGTTATACAATGGAGTGGTACAATGAAATAGCCATCGTATTCTTGGAAGTGTTTCGAAAAGAACCTTATTCATAGAACAGTACTTTGACGGCCAATTTAGTGACATTTATGATAACATTTATCATTGAGTGCTAGTGTAGCCACTCAATTTGTCGCATAACTTAGAGCGTTATATTTGACGCGATATCTATTGCAATAATAGGCATTAAACGTTAACGTAAATGTGGCCCCAGCATAAAAGAAAATGATACATGGACATTAACTGAACTACCAAAAGGCGAAAAGGCATTGCCATGTAGATGGGTATTTCGATTAAAAAACAATCCAGATGGGAGCATCGAAAGGTACAAGGCCAGAATTGTGATGAAAGGTTTCAAACAGCGAAAGGGGATAGATTACACACAAACATATAGTCCTGTCGCAAAATTAAATACCATTAGAGCAATAATAAGTATAGCAGCTGCAGAGAAGATGCATCTTGCCCAATTCGACGTTTCAACAGCATTTCTATACGGAAATCTTCAAGAAACCATATATATGGAGCAACCTGAAGGTTACAACAATGGAACGAATCAAGTATGTAAACTAAAACGAAGTTTATATGGGTTGAAGCAGGCTCCAAGATGTTGGAACCAACGCTTTGGTGGGTTTCTTGCTAATTTGGGACTTCAAGTTAGTGAGACCGATCCTTGCTTATATATTCGGAACAAGAGTGGTAAAAAGTTGCTAGTGGTAGTGTATGTGGACGATGGTTTAGTCTCAGCATCTGTTCCGCAAGAACTAAAAGTGTTTCTAAATGAACTAAACTCAGAATTTAAAATAGTGTCAAAAACTGCCGAGTACTTTTCAGGACTTGAAATAAAATCTACCAGTAATTCTATTAAGATATGTCAAAAAGCTCATATCAACAAAATATTGCAAAAGTTCAACTTTTCAGAATGTAAGCCGGTATCATCTCCAATTGTCAAGAGTTCTGAAATTTCTAAATCTGGGAAAGTTACCAATGAACCTAACTTCCCTTACAGAGAAGCAGTTGGGGCTATTATGTATTTAATGTTGGGGACAAGACCCGATTTAGCTTTCAGCATTGGGTATATATCTAGGTCACTGGATAAACCAACTTTGGAAGATGTCGGGAGAGTAAAAAGGGTATTTCGGTACATTGCTGGTACAATTAATTTGGGAATTGTCTACAGGTCAAATAGCAGTAGAACTAAATTTGAATGTAATAGCGATGCTGATTTCGGGGGATGTTGTAAAACAGGTAGATCAACATCAGGGGTGGTTATCATGTATGGTGGAGGAGCTGTTTCGTGGCTTAATCAACGTCAAGCAGTGGTTGCCACATCAACTACAGAGGCTGAGATAGTAGCGGCCAATGAAGCAGCGAAAAAAATTATATGGCTTACGCGGCTTCATACTGGAATTGTAGAGAAGATCCAAGTTCCAATTCTTATGTTTGATAACACTGCTGCAGTGAGATTAGCCCAGAGCCCAGAATTTCATCGAAGGACAAAGCATATAGCAATGAAGCATTTCTTCATACGAGAGAAAATCACTGAAGGTCATCTTGGAATCGAACAAATTCCAACAGAAGAACAAGTCGCAGACATCATGACAAAGCCGTTGCCAACGATTCGACTTGTCGTTTTATGCAGGAAGATGGGATTGCAATGACTAGCAATTTGATATTCTTTTGTTTTTTTTTGTTTTTTCACCATTAACAAGGGAAAGTGTTGAGGTTGTTGATGTGAACAAACCTTTATAATATTATTGAGCTTTATAATAAAGACTACCCTGGAGTAAGTTGCACATCTAAGTTACTAGAAGAAACCGCGTTTTTAATTTGGCTTATCCCAATTACTCGTTTACAGTTGAAGTTATCATCTTTAAGCTCACACGAGCAAGCTTGGTAAGTTTCCTAAGCTTCGTGCACTATAAAAAGTTCACACAAAACATTCTTAAATAATTCTACGTAGCTATAAATGCTATATATACTACAATAGTTCCTAATGAACTTGTTTAAGTTAATTCAGTGAAAAATACTTGGCTTTCAACTTTATTAGGCGCGTGCACGTGACGTCACGGACATTTAAAAATGTCAGCCTGGTGGACCAACAAACGTTCTGTCATATGGAACACATTTAATAAAACCTCAATTTTAGTGCTGTTGTTGGTTGTTTTTAGAAAAGTGATGCTGTACAAGATTTATCTTTTCATGGATTTACTTCAGATAAAAACTTCGGAGGAAGAATTATTCCTCTAGTCATTAAAAAACAAGGAAAATGCTCTGAAAAGGAGTGCTTCAACTGACACCAAAATTAAGTAAAGCCGTACTTGTAACAGCAGGTATTTTATTTATTTGAATTTGATATTTAATATTTCAAGTGATCATAACGTAATTAATGAAATTTATGGCTGCATGAAGTACATAAAGTATCTGAAATTGAGACAGATTTTATAGGTTAGAAGTAACACAACAGGATAAACGAATTGTTCAACCTGAGTATAAGTTATGTTTTGTTGTATAAACTGAAATTTTTGCATAATATCCATTCAATAAATATTAGCATGATCCTAATTTAGACCTAACTATTACACTATATATTTGTAAAATCGCTAAAAACTTAAACCGTAGAATTATTTCTAAATTATAGGTAAACTAGCCTTTTGGACGATAGAGATAGTCCTGATTGAGGACTGTTTTTAAATATAGGCTAAGCTGTAGGATTCTGCTGTGTGCAAGTCAGTAAATTAAGATTCTAAATTTTTTCCAACATTTCAAGCAAATAGCTTAACAGCAAAATGAATGACAATCAATAATAATTACTTGGAATAGAAAATTCAATTTGAATTGTCTTAAGAGATGTTTAATTAAAAAACAAATAAATCACTCGTTTATTACAGACTTCTATAAATATTTTTGAAGATTATAGTCATGTTGGTTAGTGTTCATAGTTTAAAGTTTCATGTAAGCTTTTAAAAGTTGTAACATATTCTAGTTGTATTCAGCTTCCTCCGTAAGCTCAATAATCTTTAGTAATTACCATGGAAATGTCTTATTTCTTTCATCTCCACCACATATGGATCTTCATAGATAATAAACAAGATATTTTCTACAAATACTTATGTTTTATATTGTCTGACAGAGAATAATAATCATCGATTAATCAAGATATTATGCTAAAAATTATTTTTAAAACAAAATTTCACTAAATAAACATTAAATTCACAATACGCCAACCAAGCACAATGGTTTCAAATGCAATGTTTTGGTTTGTTGGTCCACCAGGCTGGCGGGTTGCATAGATTCGACCACGTGATGCACGCGCCTAATTGTTACATTATATAACCTCATTGCTATACGTAAACAAGTCTGTCTTAAGACCATGCATATTCTTCAAAATATGGAATTCAAACGAAGAATTGGTAATAAAAATTGCTGTGTTCATGGATGTCATTCCAAATTTAATCGAAATGTGGATTTGAGTTTCCATAATTTTCCTAAAAAGAAACAAAATGTCTGTATATAGTCAATAAGGTTAGGAACTACGAACAAGTTGATAAATGAGCTGTATGGATTAGAAAAATTAGTACAAGAAAAGCTGGAAGCTGGAATGTACAATACAAAAATATCGTAAATACTTCCCCGTAGTATTATTTTCTTTGAAGCTATGAATTTTATAACCTCACGCAGTCTTCCAGTTGCAACTAAAAACCGTATATATTATATAAGAAGAAAGTCAATATTTTTCCGCAAAATTGGAATAGAATTAAATCATTCAATGAAATATGAATATTTCTTTGCTGAATACCAACTTATTTACATTGTAAACAGATTACAAACTTGCCGTAAGCCACTTTTGATCCGCCATTTTGTAAACACAGTTCTGCCGCCGACGGTAATTTCAGTTGCCAATACTCTGTGGCGTATTCTCCCAAAAAACTGAGAGTACTTGTAGCATGACGAGTGGTAACCGCACCCTATGGCTAATGAAATATCAATCATGAAGTAAGTTAATTGTTTAAGTTATAACACCTGTTCTTGTTTATATTAAATGAAATAAAACAGTAATTATTGATGAACTTGAAAATACATTCCGAAATATTTGTCAACCATTTTTCATATCAACAACAGCTACAACTACTCCATTTTATATCTCTTCTTCTTCTAGCATAAAACTAAACTTTACTTTTCATAGTCTCTAATAGATGGCTCTACTTATCTGATTTAATATTCAAAAACGTCAAAATATTTCAACATATCAATCTAGCGAGTGCATTATACGTGTCTACCCCACCCGTAGCGGGTAAAGAGTGTGATTGATATTCATTCTCTAATTTTCAAATTCTTGATAAATGTATAGATCATTATTCTAAAGATGTCAAAAAAGAATGAAAATGTTTTGCGTGGGTTCGGAAATGGATTTAGAGACATCTTATAAGTTCTGGTTTATAAATCAATGAATTTTTCAATTTCAACTTTTAGCCATTCTTTTTTGTCGCTCATGTTTGCTTGATACTCATTGCAGGCGAAAAAGTAGACGAGTAGTCAACTTTTGCGATAACTGTCGGGCAAGCACAAATAGCACACAATAAATGTGTAAACGTACCATTATTCATGAATACAAAATAAAGATATTGTTAAATCACTCAAATTGTACCAACACAAAGAAAAAAAACTCTATATCATTAAAATCAGAAAATTATATAATTTTTCAATTCTATTTTCAGGTAGTACAAGTTTCATTTGAAAAATAATAGCTATTATGTCGTATTTCCAAAATGTGCTTTAAGAAAAAATATTTCTGCACTCCACTAGTTGAGTAATAATAATATTCGATAAAAAAGATTTATCCAAAATCAGTTTATTTTGTTATGAGTGTTTTGTTATTCAACTCAAGCAAATTTTTTTCACATTGCCGTTATAAATAAATTGTTTTTCTACTTTTACCAGTTCTCTCCGGTCCTGAAGATAGCTCTTGAAAGAGCCAAAATCGGTTGACTTTTTTAATGTCAAATAAAACGTGCAGAAAAGGACTACTCCTGGAGTTTCACTTTTATCATATGCTATAAATTATAAATCACAATAAATTTATGACAGTACTTATGAATAATAATTTGAAAACGTTTTCTAGAAATAAGACATAAAAAAAGTAACAACAGCATTCATTCAAATCATATCACACGCTGATCGTCCATCTAGGATATCATTAATACTAGATAAACAGCATGTTCTAACACGGATTATAAACATTTTGAAATTTTTAAACGGATTCCAACTCCTAATTTAGATATCAGAAATACGAAAGTGTAAGGTACTTTCCACCTGCAGATCCAAAACATATGATTTAGATCTACTTGCAGCTAATTATCAAGCAGGTTTATAACACACGTCCGACCAAACCTGAATTATTAAAGTCACTTACATAATACCGCATAAAACCTACTTTGTTGTGAATTATATATGTAATTACTGTCAGCATAGTACAGTTGCAAATAAAGATATTAATAATTAAATGAATTATGAGCACGGATTCCATTTAAGATCGTGATCATGATTGTACACTATTCAGGAAAACTTTCAATTATACAACTTCTCTTAAATCTAATATCAATTTTCATATAACGAAATGTAATCAGTAAAACATATTGAATAATGAAAAGTTTCTTATGGTATTTGTTCTATCCGCAAATAAGCCTTGGAAGCGCTAATTTCAGTGCTGTGTATTGGCTGTAGGTAGGCCATATACTAAACATAAAGATGAAGGACAATTCGAAAAAAAAAAACATATTATGTTCTTACATTCGTTTCAATCATCGTATAGCGTACTGCTCCGATATGAAATATGAACCAAAATCAAACGGCACTATAATTCCTATCTCAAATATCTGCTTCCCAGAAATCATAATTTCAAATTATTACTAGCAGAAACAAATTTTCTTTTTCTCTGTTATATCCTTCAAATATGCTACATACCCCCATTTACATACCTCCATTTGTCAAACTACATTTCATACTGTTTTTTAAGTAGAACTTCTTGACCTGCGAGTATCCGGGATGAATATAATCATTATGATGAATGTGAAAATAAATGATGACAAATTCAATTTTCTCGGAGTATAATTTTGTTTTCCTGCTGTCTACAAAGAATGAGAACAGTTTGAAACCACAAGAGCACATTAATAATTCTATATAAAAGTATTAAAAACTCGTATTACGCTTACCATATTGAATAATTGCAGATACTTGATTTCTCATGAAATAGAATTTCAATTGCGTTATTATTGAATGAAAATGAGCTTCAATTCTGTTCGTGATCGATAGCAGATAAATTATTGAATATATATCACATGGGATCTGACACGAGACTGCTACAATTTTCCTCGTACGCAGTAGGCTCCATCATATAAATATGTATATAATATTATCATCATTCGATGAGCGGATATTATGGATACTATAAGCCCAAGCAAAAACTTTTGTTGTTACCATACGAATGTGAGTTAATTATTACTATTCATCTGCAAATATAAAATGAAGCATATTTTGACTCAAGCAAGATGGATTAGTCTTGTTTCAGCCAGTAGCGGGATAAATAGAGAGAATAACCAGCAATATGTGCAGCTACATAACTATTTTGTATATTGAATATCGAAGACCGATCAGAAGAGAAGATACACGTTTGATTTTGCATTACAGTATGTATGATTGAGCGCTGCGCGTACTCCGCGCTCTAATTTGTTGCAAATCTCATGCTCTACAATTTTTGTGATTAGTATTAACATTATGGGAGCCACAGAAATCGAGATATTTGCAAAAACCCGATTCTCGCGACCTCTGATCTTGAATAAATTAGGCGCAGACATGATATTTTATAAGACTTTTGAGACAACCTTTAGAATGCCAAAATGAAGATTTCTACAAGTTTAATAATTTCATGAATCAAGCCTAGACGAGCACCTTAGTTTTTGTGACTCGCATACAATTTACCGACAATTAACGGATCACTCGAACTGCAAGCTCAAATCTCAAGCATAACATTTCAATGGCACTAAATTTGCTGGGCTCAGGCAAAAATTGACAAATTTTTTGCCTCAGGAATCGGGCTCAACAAGACTGAGATGAAAGCTGAGTGCAATATCACCATTATTATTTTGTCGACCTGTATGCACCTACAACATTGACCCCATATTTTATAGTCTTAATTCCATGATATTATCATAAGCATATACTGGAATATCTATGTGGGATACGATTAGATAGAGCTGTGATGATAATTGTTGAAAAAAAGGCTTCAAAATGCAGTCAATGATGATATTTAACGCCTATTGGACGTTCCGCTCAAAATGTTCAGTCAGGATTAGAATGAATCATCATTAACTGGGCTTCCAAGTTTTTTGTTTTTCTCCTTCCAACAAGATCATTGTAATGTACCATTTGTCATGAAGTAAGTCAATTGGTAATGGCAATTTGTACATTTATTAAACCATTCAATCGCACATTTGAAAAAAATTAATGAGAATTCAATTTTCTATCTCACTCACTTACTTGAGATTATGCTTGGGCGCCATATATATTTAAAAAGAAGCATTGAATACTCTCTGCCCAAAATGAAACCACAGGTTGAGTTTTATGAATTTGAAATAAAGTAAAAAGGAATAAAACATATACAGAATATTAATTATATTTAATATAACTTATTGACTAAAAAGCAGATAGTTTAACATCTTAACTTATATTCTCGCTCATCACTGATTTACTGACTCCGTAACGCTTTAAGATAGATAAATAAATATGAGTCAGTCACAGTAACAAACTATTACAGCAGTCTACGGTTTAGAGGTTCGTGTTCGACTGAAGTTAAAAATTTTTTTTTTTTTTTTCTTTCAAACAGATGACCATTTCATCAATTTTACTTACCTGTAGCACCATCATTTACATCTAAGATATTTCATGTTTGTTATTATGTGCTAAGCATATCTTCTATTTGTCTGACAACCTATGACTTTTCAACGGGCGCCTTAGGTATAGTATAGAAATATTATTTTGGAAATTTAATTCAGAAAAGAGAAGAAACAGCTTATTCTTGGCTTTGGGTGGTTCTGTTGTTGAACAAGCGCTTGCGAGAACAATGTGGTAATACAAACCCAACAATGTAGCGCTAACAAGGAGGTGCTTCCATTGTTGAGCCACACAAACTAAGAAGAAAATGAAGAGTACATACATTTAGTACCTCAACTCCTGATTATTTCACAAATTTCAAGAGAACCCTGCTGAATGTGGCAAGACTTCACGGCAGTAGAACTGATAAATGCTACTAGCACCTCTCTGATACAAAAATAGAGCTTGCAAGCATCAGTGTCATTTCTGTTTTCAATAGTGTAACGTTATTTATTTTAATTCAGGGAGCAAAAGTTTCTAAACACTACTATTCATTTTTATGATTTATTAAAATAATAAATTGGATAACTTACACCATTACTAATAAATATTTCTAATCTAAACTAAATAATATTACACTACACTATAACTTAACTTTAATTATTTATGTCAATATTGATTTATTTTAAATAACACAATTTACATCAACCACTAGCAATCCATATTATAAGGTTTCTGAGCCAAAATCAATAATGCTCCTCGCTGAGTCAGTCACATATATATACCGTGGGTCTCTCTACCAGCAATTTTCTAGAAAACAAATATATTCGCTACTATTTCGTGATGTAAAATATTTCCACAATAATTCTAAGCAGTAGTAAAGCCGAAATGACTAATTTATAGACTTAAATTCGGTACAATAGGTTCTGTGCAGGGGCGCCTCTAAATATTTGACAGATCTTCAACGAAATATAACTATAACTGTTTTGAAACAATCAATTATTGTATTATTAGTTACTTCTATACTCAATTATCACTTTTACACTTAGTACAATGTATCACGTGAGTTAGTTTACATTGTTCTATTAATTGTTTTAACCTAATATTGTTTGTAGGCTATGAGTACAACGCATTTCACAAGGAGTGTCGCACATAAGTACTATAACTGTTGGTGTGGTGGAGGCCATCTTCAAGGTGGTACCGGCGAAAACCGATCGTGTTATTGAATAAATTACGAGAACAGTGTGAATAAAAGTCATTTTGAAGTTTTTATTACTCAAAACCATCCCCTTCTCTCCTGCAATCCTTTTCAGTATTTAGTCGTTCTATATAATGAAATTATAATGATGCTAAATAAAATAAAATAAAATATTATCGAAAACGAGCTCTACAATTGCCATCTTCTAATAGTGTTCATATTATCATAATGAATTTATTTTCAATTGTAAATATGGCATATAAATCGGTGAATAGAAAATTGAATTAAAATATCAATTTTCTCTTCTAGATTCTCGTAATTCAAGTATCATTTTCAGGATAATCTCAATATTCCAACGTAATGTACAAGATACTGTATTCTTATCATAAATCAATTGTCCTATACGTTTTTAATAAAAGAAACAACAGCAGAATGTGATTTCTCGCTTTCCGAAGGACAGAAGCATCGGATGTGCTGGATTACAGTTCGAGAACTTTTGCAATAGAATCAACCCACTACTTGGACTTAGTCCTGGATAATCTGGTATTAATTCCAAACTCAGCAACAAATTGATCAAACTGTTCTTCAGACAGCTTTGTGCATTCTGAACAAAAATAATAAGGAACTCTGTGATTGATAAGCTCTAAATTCGAATTACAGAATAAACCGGAATTGGACATACATAAAAATAAGTATTACTAGCTTCTGATGTTCCTCAATTCGATTTACTATCATAACATCTATAGAAATGATCTGATAGGTACATCGTGAGTAGTGGCTACGTATTCTTTCTACGTATGGATAACAAGAGTGAGTTGAACCTTTTTTACATGAAAATGGCCAGCGCCATTCTCGTACATTGAGTTTCCATATTACTTACGGATAATCTTACGTGAGACAATAGTGTACAAAGCAACAGGTTGTTAAGCAAATTCAATTTTCTCAAAAATCCCTGTAATCGTACATTATATCTTAGAAAGCATGCTTATATATTTATACATTGATATATATTTTTTTTTCAATTCTAAAATACTATTCTACTTTTCCAAATATCAGTCTTCTGTAGATTTGAGTCTCTTCTTTAAGATTATATAGCTGAGATTAGAATATCAGATTCTTGACAATTATTCGAATTGAAATCATGATCGTATCTAGAATCTAGACAAAACTGCATTCACTATCGGCAATGGATTGTGACAATTTACGGTCATGCCATTTGGCCACTTAAAGGACTGTCATGGAAAACTTGCTTGGTATACCTGGACGATATAATTGTGATGGAAAAATCATTTGAAGATCATTTGAAAAATCTGGAACAGGTATTTGAACATTTAAAAAAAGCTGATTTATAACTCCATCCAAAGAAATGCCACTTATTCCAAAAACGAGCGAACTATTTGAGATATCTGGTCTCCGAAGAAGACGTAGCAGTTGATGCAGAAAAGATTAAGGCAATTCAATAATGGCCGGTACCTGCGGATAAACATCAGATGCGTAGTTTCCTCTGGCTTTGTACCTATTACAGAAGATTTGTCTATGGATTCGCCAATATTGCCAAACCACTGACTAGGACTAGACCACGGTCTTATACACAGGTCTTGACACTAGCAACCAGTACCATTGTTGCGTAGTGACTCTTATTGAAGCTAATTTTAGTTATTATTTGCTCCGAGAGAGGCTGCTACGATCGAGCAGAGTATGCAAAATGTTGATCTAGGAAGCAGCGATAATCAGATGAAAAAATACTAAAAAATTATCTGTCACTTATTTGAATATTGTCTGTTCTTTGGCTGCAATAAAAACAGTTTAAGATTTTGCTTGTAATTAACTGTGAATTGGTTATATAGTTATAATTAATTGAATATGCCTAATTGTTGCATCGTATCACGATGTAAGATGGGGCGGAAACATCTTGGATTGAAACGTTCAATTTTTGAAGTTCCGAATAATAAAGAATTAATTGAAAAATGGCAAGCTGCAATCCCAGGTAATAAGAAGTTAACAAATATACCAAATACATCTGTGAGCGACATTTAAAAACCGATGATATAAAAAATTATCGCCAATTCGATCAAGATGGAAAGTTAATTGCTGACGTGAGCAATGCTATCTTATTATATATTCATTAAATCGTATAGTAATTAAATCATAAATACACATACGTACATATCGTGGCTTATTTAAATGTCTAATACAATTTTTTATAGGTTTCTTTGAAACATTCACGACTGAAAAATGATGCTTTTTAACGTTGGATATGTCTTATGACAAAAAACTGTATAGATGCCGAGCATAGACCCTCAGATCGTTTCTATTGATGATATTCCATACAATTTTGTAATTTGCAATGCGCAGGTTATTTAAGACGATGACATTCATAATGATGGCAGTGGTTTTGTTCCGTTAGGTCCTAATAACGAAATCCAGCACATATCTGACGACAATATTACGCTATTGAATGAAAAAAATAATATATATAGCTAGAGATTAAGGATGAGACAATACAATTATCAAGAAAATTCTAAATCATAGAAAATACATACCTACTGTAAAGAAAAAATTGTCAAAACTTGAATGTTAATAATTAAAATTATCTGAGATAGTACAATATATATTCAGTAAAATTAAGAAATTTCATCATGTCCGATTTGACGTGAAATGCTTCATTAATATAAAATCATATTTTATTGTTAGAATAATGCCTAATATTATTGTTATTCCAATGATGAACAATGACAAATTTTTGTCTTGAGATTAATTTGTAATGAATTGTAGTTAATAATAATAAATTTACTTATAGTAATAATTTAATGAAAATTTAAGAAAATATTTATTTATTACAAGTTCAAATTTCCATTTTTGTGTGATAATTCCAATACAAGGTAAGAATAAAACTTAATTATGAAATATAAGATGACCTTTTGTTATTTCACTGTCAGTATTTTGAATATTGAATATTGAACGATATTTGTAAATGAATCTGGTGTTATTAAATTAAATATTTAATTAATTCATTGCTATATGCCATCCATTGAGATGATCAGTAAATCCATTCGTTACTTGTAGGTATGCTAAATTAACCTTGCCAATGCCACCACATAAATCCATTTTTTCAAATGTAGTTAATAGACATGATAACTCATGCATTTTGTATCTCCAGAAAATGTGCATACATTCCAATTCTTCGGTATAGCTTTGAAACGCTCAACTAAGGGAATATTGTTAATATCATTGATAATAGAGTGCCCTTTCGGAGATTGTTGTTCTTCAATGTTAGATATATTATTTTTTTTATTCAATAGCGTAATATTGGCGTCAGATATGTGCTGGATTTCGTTATTAGGACCTAACGGAACAAAACCACTGCCATCATTACGAATGTCATTGTCAAAAATGACCTGCGCATTGCAAACTACAGAATTGTATGGAATATCATCACTAGAAACGATCTGAGAGTCTATGCTCGGAATCTATACAGTTTTTTCATCAGGAATCATTGTAATATTGTCATAAGACATATCCAACATTAATTGATCAGGAACAAAGTTCGATGGAAAAGCATCATATTTCAGTCGTGAATGTTTCAAAGAAACCTATAGAAAAAAATTGTATCAGACATTTAAATAAGTCACGATATGTATGTACTTATGTGCATTTATGATTCATTTACTATACGATTTAATAAAGATATAATAAGATAGCATTGCTCACGTCAGCAATTAACTTTCCATCTTGATCGAATTGGCGATAATTTTTTATATCATCGGTTTTGAAATGTCGCTCACAAATGTATTTGGTATATTTGTTAACTTCTTATTATCTGGGATTACAGCTTGCCATTTTTCAATTAATTCTTTATTATTTGGGACTTCAAAAATTGAACGTTTCAGTCCAAGATGTTTTCGCCCCATCTTACATCGTGGTACGATGCAACAATTAGGCATATTCAATTAATTATAACTATATAACCAATTCACAGTTAATTACAAGCAAAATCTTAAACTGTTTTTATTGCAGCCAAAGAACAGACAATATTCAAATAAGTGACAGATAATTTTTTAGTATTTTTTCATCTGATTATCGCTGCTTCCTAGATCAACATTTTGCATACTCTGCTCGATCGTAGCAGCCTCTCTCGGAGCAAATAATAACTAAAATTAGCTTCAATAAGAGTCACTACGCAACAATGGTACCGGTTGCTAGTGTCAAGACCTGTTTATAAGACCGTGGACTAGACAGACGGAAGACAATCGCAGATACAGCTGGGATGAAGACTGCCAGATCATCTTCGAGCGACTGAAGCTACTCCTAGTTCAAGTATCGATCCTGAGTTACCCGAAGGCGGAAGAAGGTTTTATTCTGGACACGGATGCCAGCGACGTCGGAATTGTGGGAGTCCTGTCCCAATTGCAGGATGGTCAGGAAAGAGTCATTGGATACTTCAGTAAAGTTTTGTCGAAGCCAGAAATCAAGAGGCCGCCACCATTGCAAACGTCCCAGTTAAGAACTGGATCCGTCGTTTTAGCGTATCCTTGGAACTCCATTCTGACCAGGGAAAAAATTCTAAGTCCACACTTTTCCAGGGGATATGCCAAGTATTGAACATTCGCAAAACCAGAACTACTGCATTACATCCGCAGTTTGATGGAATGGTGGAACGAATGAATAAGACCATAAACAGACACCTGGCTAAAATTGTCTCCAGTCATCAGAGAGACTGAGACAAATATCTCCATTTGTTCCTTTTGGCCTACCGCGCATTCGTACTCGAAACGACCGAACAGGCTTCAGCAAGAATTATTTTTTGACGAGAACTTCGGCTACTATGCGACCTAAAGTTGAGCTGCACACCTGGAGAAGAAAATATATTTCACCTTAAAAAGAAAGTACATTTCACCTCAGTAGAAAAAGATAGTGCAATGATGTAGGACAGGTTGTAACAGAAATTAGAACATTGATTTCAACCTGTAACAGAACTCGTCAAGTATAATCATATTTCTTTATAACTATGTCCTCCGAACTCTCTGGATATCTAGTTGAAATTCACCCAAAAGTCTTGTCAAAAAAGTCATTGTGCGTCTATGATTGGAACTAATATTTCGACTTATTTATTAGAAGAATGACAACTGTCAATCAAAATAAATAATTCCCACATTTGAACGGTCATCGGTAAAGCTTTTTAAATTGTACATGAGATAGGCCACATTGACATATACATTAGACTGAAAAATTCAGCTGAAGTGTCAGTGTTTCAATAATGCTTCATAGAGTGACAATTCTGAAATAAGTTGGGAACTCCGAGAAAAGTTATTGAGATATATTGCTGCTCTCGACAAATTTTAATACTGATCAAATTAAATGTAGTTTTTCTGTTACATCCTGTATACATCGTTGCTTTGTCACTTAAAGGGTCCCAAAAATATAACAGAAAAATGTTATTGTATTTTGAATATATAGATGGTCTCATACCAGTAATATGCCTAGGATCTTACAGACAAATAATTAGCCATCTTGTTGCATTAAGAGTATCTATTAACCTTGACACATGTTAAAAAGAAACAGAACATCAAAGTTGGATACTCTTTGATAGAAGACACAAATGCGTTCTTTGTAAATGCATACATAAAAAATATAAGTGAGGCTAAGAACTGTAGGCGCGTAATAGCTGCGAGACGATATTGCATGCTCAAGAGATCCAAGTGACTGAAACTAGTGTAGGTAACTGTGCAAGCAATACAAGAATTATGAAGCTAAGGTTACGTTATGTGCCAAGCATAAGCTCGTATATCGCTCGCAGGGCGTTTCTAGCAACTTCCTTACGCATGCCAATCATTTTTAGTGGCTATTTCACTGCTGGAAAATCACGTTGTCTCATTCTGTTACAATTTGTATATCAAGTATATTTTTATTACGGGAATTATATAATGATGAATAGTTGCACTTGAGCACAAGTTAAGATCATCATAAATTCAGTGACCAGCTAAAGCATCGTTGGCGTAAAAACCAAACTGTATGCTTCTATGTCTATTCTATATCTATGTCTATAGATATTTTGTTCCACTCAAACATAATTCTATGTAAAAATATTGTTTCTCCCTATTTTCAGAATAACAGTCGTCAAAGAAATAACTCTACAATCTAAATATCTAACAAGCTAGATTTGAGCGGAACGCATTACAAACCCTATTCATGTAGAAATAGTTCTACAGCGTTTTTAGAAAAAACGAAATCACAACTGATTCTCTTTTATGCTTATTAATATGCAAATGTAGTAGGTAATGAAAATACCATTGTATCATATGAAGGAGAAGTAAATAATTCTTTCTAATTTGTTTCAACGAATGGGTTACGTAATACGTCTGCAACAAAGTCCAGAGGCATCTCAGAGCGTTCTGGGATAATCCAGTTATCCTGTGACATCATGAGACAAGGGAGACAGCCTTCCTACACAATACAGCTTCAGGAATATAAATTATCCGGACTCCAGAATTACGAATAATCTTTTTCTCTTCCATCCGATGCAGCAGCTGCCATCAGTCACCTGACAACTGAAAGATGTTTGCGCCCGCGGGCCACAAAAATGAAACAGCCATTTCTATACGGAAATTCTGAGCTTCAAAATAAAAATAAGAACAAACACATCTTACAAATGGACAAAAAAAAAGAATCGGCATATAACCTTTACATACTAGAGCTGTTTACTGGAGAGACAAAAGATAATGATGAGATAAACTCTGATTATTAGGTATTTGAATTGCATATATTCATTTTTCTACGGCTATGTGTAATAAGTTAAGGTGCGTTTACATCTGACACCTATCTCCGGAAATATATGTCGCGTGTCAGACAGAAAATCACTTCAACTGTTTACATTCTGACAGAAATTACTAGAAATTATGTCATTGATATGTATATGACACTTCTCAAAATGCTAAAGTTGGTGATAAATGTATGATCCATTTACATATGTATACATGTGTCCTGTGTCGTACATTTCTTTCATTCTGCACACTACGATAAAAGCATCGAAACGCAGAATCATTCTAAGGATAATAAATTGTTTACAGTTATCAATTCGGTATATTTATTGGAAACTTTGACGTTTTGATCATTTGATCAAGGATCTTCTCCCAAAGGATCGAAACGTCTAAGTTTTCAATAAATATGCAGAATTTATAAGTATAAGTATTAATTTAAATTATGAGTATTCCTAGCTCGGTGCAAGTATGCTGACCACGTGATCCGGAGGTCGCGAGGTCGAATCCTACCGACTGACAAAAAGTCAGTAGGATTTTCACTGAATTATAATATGCTCCGTGGCGTACTAAAACCTTAGCGTAACGACTTGTAACCGCACCCTATGGCTGATGAAACATCAATCAATCTGCCAAGTGCACTGTAATGTTTATTGCTTGATGAATCACTCTGTAAATAAATAAAAGTCACTATTTGATAATCTAAATGAAATAAAATCTTTAATTCTTCTTATGTCACTAATAACAGTATATTTATATATTAAACACTTAATTCTAATTTAATCAAAGTCACGGATATTTATATTTCACTATTTATATACACTCTCACTTCACTGTCACTGTTTATTATTTATTTCCACTAATACTCTTATTACTGTACTGTCTGTCCGTCTTTCTGCTTGGCCTTATATAGTGAAATATTGTTCTCGAATTTTTCCATTTCGCGACTCTTTCCATTTCTAGAAATCACCAGATGCTTCCATTGAGAGGGGTGATGGGCTGCGACGCGGTGCGGCGTAAGCGGCCGAAGAAGCTCCGCCCCATACTACGTCTTTTCTACGAGCTCCCCCCTCACTCCGCACGTCACAGCACTATAAGTGTCCGCCACATCCGTAGCGGGTAAAAGACGTGATTGATATGATTTTTTTCGTTACTTACTTGTACTAAATACAAGAAAGTATTGTGGACCCGACAAAATTCACCTATCATGATTTTGATGAAAATATCCTTTTTGACTATTCCTGGCTTGCTGTCGGTACGTATGTTCGTTCGTTCGTGCGTGCGTGCGTTCGTGCGTAACTAGCAAATCTCAAAACTGGTTGAACGTATAATGTTGAAATTAAGTATTTAAGACTGGTATAGAGTCTAGCTGTGCACCTTGCATTATGGTTCAAATCGTCTGTACCGAAAGTGCATTCTACTTGAAACTTTTTTTCGAATTCTTCTAATAAATCCAGAATGATCAACCGTAGGATGTTGAAATTTAGTATTTGAACTTGATGCTGTATCAGAATGGTCACCTGCTATTTTTGTATGAATCGGCCAAGCCAGAAGTGCACTTTACTTGTAACATTTTCAAAATTTTTCCATAAATCTAGAATCATCAGCCACTATGCCATAGCATAATAAAATTCAGTGTTTGAACTTGTTGTAGCATCAAAATAGTTATCTACTATTTTTGTATCAATCGGCCATGCTGGAAGTGCAGTTTATGAGTATAACGGACATTCAGAATTTGCGGTATAAAACAATCAGTTTAATTGAAATGATAAGATAGGCAATGATAATATGTTGTCAATTTTTTAATTTTGTTTGACATTTTACATGTCAAAATATTTTTCCCTAAGTTTTATTTCGTAAGCATGACAAAATTGGATCAGAACATGCTTTTTCATACAAATTTAAAATTAAGTTTCATTATGTTGGTCACACTGTCCAGCTCTAATTTCAGCATTATCGAATTCCAAATATACATACTTATCAAACCTCTTGAAGGCATGAAAAACAAAATGAGGCACTGAAATCTACGAGTATCTGACGGTCTAAAAGTACAAGGAAATACTGTGAAACCGACAAAATTCACATATCAAGATTTTGATGGATATATCCGTTTTGAGCATCCCCGAATCCATTTGACTATTTTTGGATTGATGTCGGTACATATGTATGTATGTATGTGTATGCGCGTAACTCGCAAATCTCAGAATTCGTCAAACGTATAATGCTGAAATTTTTGTATAAAATACTGGTATAGGATCTAGGATCTTGATGTGCACCTCGCATTATGGTTGCAATTGCCTGTACTGAAAGTGCACTTGACCTGATACTTTTTTTGAATTCTCCGCATAAATCTAGAATGATTAGCCATAGGATATTGAAATTTGAAATTGCTGTAGCATCTAAATGATCATCTCCCAATCGACTAAGCCGGAAGTGCACTTCATATTACAGACTTTTCGAATTTTTCCCATAAATTTAAAATAATCAATCGCAGAATATTGAGATTTCGTATTAAGAGCTTTTATAGCATCTAGTTGTACACCTTGCATTATGATTGTGATCGGCTAAGCCGGAAGTGCAGTTTACTCGAAACATTTTTTAATTTGCCGCATAAATCCAAAACGATTGAACGTAGAATATTAGAATACAGTATTCAAAATGATAGTACTGTCTAGATGCTCATATCCTACTATCATAGAAATGTGCACTATACTTGACGATCTTGGAATTTTGCGCATAAATTCAGAACTGTTAGCCGTAGAATCCTGGAAATCAGTATTTAGGAATGCTGTGACATAAGAATGATGACATACTGTTTCCATAGCAACTGACCAGCCGTGGAATGATGAGATGTTGTGTTTGATTATATATATCCAATGATGTACAAGTAATAAATCACGTGATGTCCACGTCAGATTTTTTTTAAATTCTGAAAAAATGTATATACTATTATTCTCAAGATGTCAAAAAAGAATGAAAACGTTTCGTGTAGGTTCGAAAGTGGATTTCAAGACGTCTCATAGTTCTGGTTTATCGTAGTATAAATCAATCAATAGACACCTCCACCTCAATCAAATTACAGTGAATTGGTTATAAAAACATAAAGTAAATCTAAAACTGTGGCCAGTAATGCAGAATTTTTTTTAAACAATTCGTTTATATCCAAATTATTTATCGATTAAAACGACTGTGATGTCAGTAGAGCTTTTTTGAGTTTTTGCCGGCAGACATGCGCGATACAAACGTTAACTAACTATCAGCAGTCACTTCTATCTGCTGCCATTTTGTTTGTTGTTGTTTTAACCTTTTTCTGGTTGAAATGTATTATTTTGAAAGAAATATTATTTTATTTCTATTATATTAGCTTATAAAAACTCAAAAACTATCTGTTTGGCACACTAGCGCCACCTTGAACTGTTTTATTTTTTACATAAATATTTTCTAATAATTACTTAAATTACCGTATTTTCGCTACGTCTTGCAAATATCATAATATAAAATGAATAAATCAATAGTATTTCAGTTTAATATAAATACTTAATTTCTTTGTGCTTCTTTCAGGCGATAATCTGGAACAAAAAACGCTAGCACCACTGACGTCATACTCGAATTTTTGAACTTGGAAAATTCATATCTCACTAAATAAATAAAATTTTGAAATAATTATTGTATATATCATCTCGAATATGGATGGAGAATCATGAAGAAATTTTAAAAAAAAACATTGGAGATGCCTTTTCTTCAATTTCAACTTTTAGCCACTTTTTCTTGTCACTCATGTTTTGCAATTGCAGGCGAAAAAGTAGACGAGTAGTCAACTTTTGCGGTAAATGTCGGGCGAATGTGATCTCACAAATAATCAGTGCTTAAGATATAAATATCATACAATAAATGTCATTAGTAATTCTTATTATATAAAATAAAGATTTTATTGCACATACAGAACAACTTTACAGGTTGATGGCTAATGCCCAACTAGAGCACTGAAAACATAGGTATTATCATCCGCCATTCTGTGTCCTGTCAATACAAGAAAGCATATGTAAACCATGTAAGCATTACAGGAAATGCGTTGTTTGACGAGGATAAAATGTTATAATAACTTGAAAAACTAAAAAAAAAAAAGTATCAGAGTGACTCATTAATGTGCCGAATGATTTATCATCATTATTAGCGGCAATTGTGGCTGTGAGATTCACAGACGAATTATAAGTATTTCATATAAAAGTACGTCGAAGTTTGCATTTATGATCAGATTAAAATTTTGATTGAAGTTATCTCAGTTCATTTTGATATACATTTTTATCTAAATTTTTAGACACGATCATAGAATCTAATCTCAATTTCAAGCAATAATTGATCAATATATTTATGTATTATACATATAGGTACCCATTATATAGAATATATATGTATCTATTCACATATATACATATATAAACATATTATAAGTATAAATAATATATAATCAATTATTTATTTCACAAGTAAAATATTACGAACTCACAATTTTTCGTCAAGATATGCGATATAAAAAATCGCAAATAATGAATCTTCCAATAAATATGCATAACAGTTTTACTGGGTAAGTTAAAAATTACAAAGTTTGAAGATAAACAATAGAGTTTAGGTACATATTCCATAATGATATTCTGAGTATTTAATATTACTCTAATTATATATGGTTGAAAACCGAATAATTTGATTCAACATTTGTACACTTAAAAATTCTAAATTGAAGCATGTAATTTGATTACAAATAATACACCATGCCATAAGTAAGTAGTTTGATAGACTCCGATATTATTTTATCACGTTTTTTACCTGAAGATTAAACTATCTCGACTCAATCATCGCGTTTCATGCACTATTCACATATGCTAAAGCACTTTCTAAGGACACAGAATGGCGGATGATAATACTCATGTATTTAGTGCCTTAGCCTAACTAACTTTCCAGGTCTTGCTTACTTAAGCTGTATTCTTTCGTTCATGGAGTACTGATCTAACTGATCTGGATCACTATGTGCTTGTTCTTTCATTTACGGACTAGTCACTCCCACTCCAAATTTCAACTACTCCAGATCACCGACAACTCCTCTAACGAAAAGTTAGAGGAGTTCATGTGGTTCATATATATTTAAAAAACGGCGGAGCTCGTAAGATTTGAATCATAAGAAATAAAATAAATTGCCTTGAGGTAGCTTTAGTTGGACAAAATGGAAAATTTTGTGATAATTCATCCTGAAATTGAATTATAATTGTTAAACAGATGAAAAAAACTACATGTATTTGTATTTTATATATTTAAAAGATGCTTTCTATTATAATTTTTTGAAGATTTATGATTAAACGAAATTATAACAAATTTAAGGTCAATGATCGCAGACAAACGCACACTCAACAAATGTTTGGCATTTTTCAACTACAACAGATCATATGATCTCGACGCCATTTTCAACTGATCTTTAGATTAAGTTGGATCAGTAATCCGTTAACGAAAGAATACAGCTTTACTAATAACAAAATAATACCTAACGCATAAAGGTTGCTGTCAAGTGAGGAGCAGAAGAACGCACTCACTTATTACACGCATTTCTTTTTTTTTTAACAATTATTATTAAATTAATTTTACGGACTATCTCAACACTAGTTTTATTCATGCCCATATCTTTTAGGAGGGCGGAGTACGCGACCGCTTCGACTGGTGGTTACTGGCAGTATCGTATGAATTGAACGATGATATTAATTCGTTATTATCAACTACTGGAGATTGTGATTCTGTCACTTCACAATTGATTTGAGCATTATTGATCTTATTTGGCGGTACTATCATGATTTTCTGGAAATTATTTTGAGCTGATTCCTTACCAGAGACTATATTTTCTTCAAAAAGTACATCACTAGCATTGAACTCAATATTTTTTGACTTTGCAATGAAATTATTATTAGAAATATCTTTAATGGTGTATGATTTACCATTGACATCACCAACAATTGTACCGTAGTGCCAGTTTTTGAAATTTTTCTTAAATATTACCGTATCACCCACATTCAGCGTCGGTAGTGACTTTGCATTACGATTGTAATAATATATTTGTTTTTCCTTCTTATTTTCAATTTTTTGTTGAATTTCATTTTCTGGTAAATTTGTTCTAGCCAGCAATGAACTATATACCGGTAGCATTGCTTTCACTAATCCGCCGAAAAACAGTTCGGATGGAGTCAATTTCAAGCTTCCAATTGGTGTTGTGTTGTTCTCAAGGACTTTGTATTGATATTGATCAACTTCACCTGTTTGGTAGCATCTTTTGAGCATGTTTTTTGCTATTGCAACGTCCTTTTCCGCAAATCCGTTGCTTTGCTCGTAACGTGGACTAGAGAATTTAAATTGTACATTGAACTGAGATGCGAAACGATCAAATTCAGCTGATTCGAACGGAACGTTATCACTCTTGATTATTATGAGGTACCCAATACGATTGAATAATTGCTATAGACCGATTATTATATACCGTGATGTTTTACTGTTTAGTTGAAATGCTGACAAATAGTCGGAATAAAAATAAAAAAATGCAATGAAATCATGACCAGCATATTCAAACAAATCCATTGCCACTATTTGATACAGATATTTGGGTATTTATTCCAGAACCAATGATTCCTTCTAATTGTCACGCTTTAATTTTTCACACCTGTGCATGATTCTCCCACCGTGCGGATTTGCGAATTCATTTCGGGCCAGTAGTACAATATTCGAGCTCTTGAAAGAGTCTTTTCAACGCCCAGATGTGATTCATGCAGTCATTTTGCGATTCTATTTTGTGATTTTGTTGGTTACAATATACAATCTATGATTGTAGAACAAAAGTTCGTGCTCCACATATAATTCGGATTTTTTTTGTGAAAGTGCTGACTGAGCTCATCAAGTTGGCGATACCCCGGTCAACCATTTGTAACATACTCATAAAAAAATTTATACTGTTCATCATCTTGCATTACTTCCTTGTGAAAATTGTAATTATCCTCAGATAGACATGCTGTTTTAATGACCGACACCTGTTAGTTCAACGATTTCTTCCTCCCGTTCAAGTTGAGCTCGCGACAAAGAATCGGCAATTAGCATATCTTTACCCGGTTTATGTACCACATTAATGCCCGGATATTTGAGCAAGATCATGAACATGAGTTGTAATCTAACGATTATTTCATCAATGTCACGTTTTATCAAAGTCTCAAGTATGGTTTGTGGTCACTTTCAACCGTGAATTCACGACCGTATAAGAAAAAATGAAATTTTTGACATGCGAAAACGATTGCTAAGAGTTCTTTCTCTATTTGAGCTCATTTTTGCTCACTTCTAGATAACGATCTTCATGCGAATGCTACAGGATGCCCGTCTAAAACTAATACGCATCCCAATCCATCTTTTGACACATCCGTTAAAATTGATGTTGGTTTTGACGGATCATGAATTGACGACACAGGGCAAGTCGATATAATTTCAAGCAACTGTTCGAATTCACTGTCATGTTTGTCTGTCCACTCAAATTGAGTATCATAAAGTGCCAAGTTACGTAGATTTACCGTAATTTTAGAAAGATTTGGAATAAAACGTGCAATGTATTTTGAGAGTACCAAAAATCGTCACCCTGCGCTTTTGTCAATTGGTTTTCTAATTCCGAGAATCGCATCCAAGTATTTGCTAAGCGGTTTAATTTTTTCCATGAAATCATATTTTCCATGAATTTAATTTCACTTTGTTTGTATTGAATTTTATCTGGATTAAATTTGACAATCTTTTTTCTAGCCCGATCAATTATTTTAGCTAAAATTCTGTCATGCTCTGTGCGATTATCTGCGAAAATAAGCATATCATCAAAGTAAACCATAACTCCTTCCAATCTCCAAATATCTGAATCATTTTCCGTTAAAACATTTACGGCGCACAATTCAACCCGTATGGTACACGATTGAATTTGAAACGTCCGAAGGAAGTCATAGATGTTGTTAAGTTTGAACATTCTTTATCCAATTCCATATGCCAAAATGCACTACTGAGATCAAAAGTCCAAAAAATGCTAATTTGAACGTTAGGTTCTCTACTACAGGTCTAAGAAAATGTTCGCGTTTAATGCATGCGTTGTAAATTATTTACCCAATCGGTAGGATATACCTACTCAACAGGTGAGATGATTTCATCCCGTGTCATTTGATCTAGCTCCAGTCGAAGTTTATCAATTATAGCCAACGAAATATGTTTTTTATAGTGAAGTAGAGGCTTAGAATTTTCTTGTAAGTGAATTGTAAATTTTCCAGGAAATTTACCTATTCCGTGAAACAAATCCCAATGTTGCTCAATCAACATGCATTTATTATTTAGTAGGCAAGCTATAGTATTGACATCCATCCGTTTGATTAGTCCCAATGAAATGCTAATTTCTAATCCAATAATCGGTTCAAAATCATTGCTAACTACAACAAACTCAACCATTTTTGAATCATTTGTATTAAATTCTAAACAGTTTAGTTTTACGGTTCCATAAAATTTGATTGAATTATTGCTATAACCAAGTACAGAAAAATCATTTTGTTCATTCAAAATCGTTTTTTTGAACTTTTTTACTGTATTGATTGGTATGCAGTTCATGTCTGCTCCAGTATCAATTTTGAATGTAACTTTTTGATTTTCTATTTGATATTCTTTGGTCCATTTTCCTTTGTGATCTAAATTTATTCTGCAAATATAATTACATGAACTGAGTGTGCGTTCGAAATTATAATAATTGTTATGATTTGACAATAAACCTTGTTTATCTGACCAGAGAGTTGAAACATCTCTGTTGTTATTGTTGTTGTTGTATTTTTTTTTTTGTTGGCGGCACATCTTGTAGAAGTGACCATTTTTGAAACAGAGTTTGTAGATTTGACCCCTTGCTTTGCACACTTTGATGTGCTTTGGTGTCCAATGGTCACCACAGTTGGAGCAAGAACGATTGACAGTATGAGCAAATGGTTTCAATGATGTTTCGATGCTTGCAACGACTTGTTTGTTGTCCAATAAAATTTTAATTGGTATTTGCCGCTTCGAAAATCTTGCATATATCAATTTTACTTTTCAGTGTATTGCACTGACCATCAAGCAACTTCATTTGCCATTTTCTATCATGTACACCAGTTATGATGCGATCACGGAGCATTCGATCTTCATATTAAGTGCCACACGTACATGAAAATTCACAACGGCTTACTTATGTGCGAAGTTCGGTCTTAATTCACCAAATGATTGCTTTTCTTTTGTGTGATCATGTTGAATTTCAATGATCCAATTGCGGAATTTTTTTGTGGCAAACAATGATCATCGATTTTTTTTCAAACGGCATCTAATGTACGATAAGTAACTTCTTCGATCTAATTCCAAGCAATGCATCTAGCATCTTGTATACTATCATTCGAGAACAATGTATTGAAAATGTTCGCAGCTTGTGTCAATAAGCCATATGAATGCTACGATTGGTGTCTTCATTTTATTTTTGCTTGTCATTTTCAGCTAAGTAAAACATGAAATTACGTTTCCAAGATGGCCACTCAGTAGCAAGATTTGAACAGTCCAGTTCATTTGAAATGCGGTGATTTTTTGTCATCAAAATTTGTTTATTGATCCGTGAGAATATTATTTTTCTTTTTAACTCCTGACACCATGTAATAAGTTAGTAATTCTTATTATATGAAATAAAGATTTTATTGATAAAGATTGCTGCCAAGTAAGGAGCAAAAGAACGCACTTGCTTATTACACTATGCGTGGATTAAGCTCTCCACCTATAATTTTCGATGCGTGATATTGACATTCCTATAATTTATTTATTTTTCGCATTTTAGGGCTACAACCGCTACCAACATCAATACACACGCTGTTGTTGTATTGCGTTAATTGTTTTTTTTTTCTGTGTATGTATATTGGTGGCAGCAGTTCTCATCATTCGATTATACCGAACTGTCGAATTCTCGAATAGTGCTCCATGGTTTTTGTGGTCAAAGCAACCATCTTTAGCATCTAGTAATAACAACCGAAATGTTCAAATGAAACTATGTCAAACCAACCAATTTCCATTAAAATCTTCACAAGGATAGGATCAACTTCAAAATTTTATATTATTATTATTCATTCATTCACTTTTCTTGTTTGTACTTATGATACACCGGCCTCTAAGAGCAAGGTAAGTACTATATATAGAATAGTGGAATATTGAAATTCCAATACAATACAATTTTGACACATATTTCTGTTTTTCTTCAGGTCTTGTTGCTGCGTTTTGAGGATTTGAGCCTGCAGTTTTCCCATATTTTGGTAAGTACGCTCTATCGTTATATCTTCAGGTGTTTAAAACTGTGCGTATAACTCTGCACGTATCTAATAAGACGCTCTTTTGCAGTTGCATATTATTATTGTTTTATTTCTCTTACTTATTTGAATACATTATAGGGTTTTTTTCAAGTATTTACAGCATATTTTCATAGGTAAGTACATACACATTGTCATAAATGTGAAATATTCAGTCATTATTTCACATTATTATTCATTTGAATTTGATTGACAGGCATTTGAATGCTGGTTCATTGTTGTTCAACTATCAGACATTTGAATGTAGGCTCATTGTTGGAGAACGGTATATAAGGTACGCGAGCTAGCGAGAGAGTAAAGTCATTCAGTACGAGTAACTGTGAGCAATTTTGTAATCATACGAGTCTATAAAATAAATATTTGCACTGTAAACTGCTATAATAAGTTAATCACAAAAACAATTGTGACAATATTATTATAAGTCTCATCAAGTTTCAGGAAAGGGGATGTTTACGGTTCTTCATGTAGATTTTCTTCTTGGACTTAGGACTCTTCCTATTATTATTATTATTATTTTGATTAGAAACAACAAGACAGACCCAATTATTCCAATATTTTAACATGCAAATGCTGTAAGATGAAGCAAAATCTCTCTGGTCACAAGCTTGATCAAAAAGTCTGCTATCATTTCTCCAGTTGAACAATACTATAAATCAATAATGCCCTGCTCACATAAATCTCCTATTTGACTCAATAAGTTGAATACATTCCTGATTATCTTCAAACACTAAAGTAGCCTATTCCAAAGATGATTTAACCATTTAAATATTGTTGTAGCCACAGTAGAAATATGCTGCTACCACATATTCTGCTTCAGTAAAAGATAGAGCCACGCCCGTTTGTTTGCGGTTCGACTACGATACTGTACTGTCTCCCAGCTTGAAAATATACTGGCTTGTCAATGTCGGATTCAATTTATCTCCAGCTCAGTTTAAATCAACATTACATTCAAGTACTAGGCTAATTTTAACCAAAAAATAAAGTCTCTGGTATGAATTATTTCTTCCAAATGTGATTTCCAATCTTTTTCTACTATCATCATCGTTGGCGCAACAGTCCTTTGTAGGCCTAGGTCTTTCTAATCAGTCACACCGAGCCGCAATAGAACATTGCCGTACTATTGACTAGAATTAAAGGTGTATAGGTAACCAGCCTATAGCACCCGAGTGTGATGCTGCAAGTGGCTGCATTTTTATTTTTAAGACAAATCACACATTGTCAGCCGGTAGATTCAAATTTGCGATCTCTCGGTCGGATGACGTCACAGCGTGTAAAGCTAAATTTAACCCACTCAGTCATCGCTACTGGCGAAGATTCTACTTGACGGGCTAGTAAATTTACTGCCACAGCTATATTCAACCGGGAAATAGTAGCCAGATGAGACAACGATCTGATTACCTGCCGATACTGTTTTCGCTTTTCGATAAGTATCCAACTTCCATCGGAGTAAGTACCGTTTTAGTAATTAGCACCTTTTCCTAGAAGTTGAGTTACTTTCGTACTTTGATGCAAGAAGAAAGACCCTCTATCTTAACACTGTATCAAAATTCCCAAAACATTTAAAACCTTGACCAAGTCTTTAGCAATAGAATGTTGATTCAAATTATGGCACATACTAGGCACAACATTTGCATTATAGCCAGTATCCGCCAATCATCAACACAATATTAGTGCATACTTACAGAAATCATTCAAACTCATGGTTGCCGAGAAAAAGTGATTGTTAGGTGCATTTGAACGTAGTCCTGTAAATATCACAATATTCAAATAGTCATAGCTATGTTTGAAAAATCTTTAGATATGTATCTGAAACCAAATTGAAGCTTATTACAGTGTCTTCAAACTGTCTCCTGGAAAACTCTGACATCTTCAAATGATACCAGGAAAATATAGATAAAATGTAGGTCTCCCATATAATATATATATATATATATATATATATATATATATATATATATATATATATATATATATATATATATATATATATATATATATATATATATATATAAATATATATATATATATTGTGTAACAAATTAATTGTTACGTTTAGAATTATTTTCACCTACGCCCATGTATTCACATTTTTTGTGTTCTGTGAAGCCCTCGCTGGCCGCGAGACGAATTAAAAATTTGGTTGTTGGACCTGCCGGAAGTGATGTGATGTTGACGAGCAGCGGATACGAGATAAAATTTGACATTCTTGGTTTAGAGCTCTGCGGTGATAGACACACTAAATCCGCGCTCAGTCTAATCTTTGCTGTTTGTTTTCTGAGCCTTGTTTTTTTGAATATTTGAGTACTTAAAGTACTAGTGTAGTGCTATGTGGCAAGGGTAAGTCTTCTGACGATTTTGTTTCTCTCCTGTAAAATCTCCAAAACTACGTCGTTGTGTCCACGTGTGTTTAAAGATGTCGGCCCGGCGGCATTCGTAGTCATCGGTATTTTTCGGTAGCATCTTTGTTATTTTTTGGGCTTTAAGTTGTTGTTAACTTCCCTAACGAGGGTTGCGGGTGTATTTTGAGGGACATTTTGGAGATTTTAGAGTCTAAGCAAAGATTATATTGAGCTAGATTTTTGTGTCAAGTAGGATCTGAATTTAGAATCCATTTCTTCCCTCCTACCTGTCCTGTCCTGTTCACAGGCTGGGTCGACCTGATTCTCCATCTTTGTGAGTAACTTTTGTCACAAAGTTTTGAGCTCCGGCGCCCCGGGGACCCTTTTTGACAGCTTGGCTGCCTTGCAGTCTAAGTCAATTATTGTTTCGCTTATTCTTAATAATTATGAGAATCTGTTGATTCATCGATTAAGCCGCGGAAGAGGCATAACCTCAACCTAGTTATTGCCAGTTGTAACTTCAATTGGACACGGCGTCACCATCAAACTTTTTTTTGCTATTGCTTAGATTCCGTTTAAACCGTAACCCGGGTTTGACAGGTTGCTCCCCCGATCGGGGTGTTGCAGACTGTACTCCAGGGCGATTTAATCCCTCCTTTGTCCTATTTACTCCTGGATGGTGTGAGAGTGTGTTGAGTGGACTTTGACTAACTGTGAGCCTTGACTTTGGACGTTTATGCCGCTTTTTGAAGTCATTAAATTGTTAGCCGAGAGTTTTCTCAATTTTTCTGCATTTCGCGCGTCTTTTGGATTGTTTGCGCGAGCAGGTGTGTTGCTACAATTTTATTACGGTTCACAGAAACTTTGATTAGTATCAGTCGAGTCGCTTATTGTTCGTTTTCACCATTGCGGGTTGTATTCAAGTCTTTTCATCATCATTATCATTTTTTCTTGTCATCCATCACTGTCATTGTATCACTACGCCTCATTCATATTTAAGTATATTAATTCTAAATTTCTTGTACAATTGCGTCCATCTCTCTTCAACGTTATTGTCACAACTTTGTAGTATTCAGCCCTTCTGGCTTGTTTGTAAAGGACACTATTGCTGTTCTGGGTTTTTTTTAGGGTTGGAGTCAGGCCGTCTTTCTGGTTGTGTTAAGGAGAACCATTGAGGTACCGGTCGCAGGATCGAGCACTAAACCTGACCAGAAGGCGCTAACAACTGCTGCTCCGACAAACAAACTGCTTTTATCACCTCTTCGACAGCGATCGAGGCTCCGGTCTTGAGGCCCTCTAAAAGTTGGGATAAATCACCATCGAACTAAGCTCAGCTTCCATCCAGCCTAGCTGAGAGCTATTTGGGAGTACCTTCGCCTACTACCACCATCGCTAATCAGGAGTAACGTCTTGGACACTCGCCGACCGTGAGCTCTGGTTCTCCTTGACACAAACGGAAGGTCAGCGGACTCCAGGGGTTACTTACGAGAGAGTGGAACGCCTACCAAGTCCCTTCGATATTGTTGTAAGTTATATTTCAAAATTAGTTTACAAAGTTTTGGGTGTATTAAATTTTTCTAATATTTTTCATTAAATAATTGTTTTTGAACTTCATTTGTCACTTATCATTTGTAGCCTAGGAATCCCCTAATTCCTAGCAATTCCCTTTCTTAGGGGTGGCGCCTAAGCAAGTTCTCAGAACAATACTTGCTAAAAATTATCACTTGCTTGATGAGGCGTTAAATTTGTTTCTCAGTTAAGCACAGTAGTTCTGAAAGCTTCTGCTTACTTCGACCCAGCCGCCGTCTGATTTTTAGCTAGCCAGGCACATGTGTGTAGCAGGTAGGTTGTTTTTGAAATATCTTATGTTTCACACCCATATTTGTTACACATATTTGGTGCTCAAGACGTGGAGCCTTTGGGACGTTTTTGTTAAGCTTGTGCTTAAGTTTTCAATTATTCAAAAATTTTTTAGCTTGCTAAAAGTCTGAGGAACCTTTTCCCTCATCAAATATTCTTTTCTTTGTTACCTCTCCCCTCATTATCATTTTCATTTCATTGTCCTCTCATTTTCATTTCCTTTTTTTCTAATTTTGTATTTAACCGGTTTAAATTTTTCGGTACACATTCTCCACGATGGATCTACAATACCTGACGGATGACGAGTTATCGTATGAGCTGCAGATACGGAATTGTACGGACACTGGAAATAGAAATGACATGACACTTCTACTGGACGGATTCCTGCAAATGGAACGAATGAATGCGAGTAATGTGACTCCTACTTGTTTCCCTGAGCCCTTAAGTGAGAACCAGACCTGCCAGCGTAAACTACAGGATTTACTGAGTAAGATCCATTTATTTAGCCCTCAGCGAGACCTGAATTTTGTGTCGAGGTGCAATGCTCGCTTGATGCACTTGCATCAGCGTGTTTTACGTCTTCCACAGTCCATGCAAAGCCCTCTACTCACAATGATGGCTTTTGCCAAAAGCTCGCTGACTGGAAAGTTGGAGTCGGTTGAGGCTAGCCGCGTTGAGAGTCTAATCGACGTAGACTCTGAACGTTTGCGCGATATTATAGCTTCATCCTCCCGCACGATTGCTAATCCTCCCGTTTTTGCACAGTCAATTACTGACCCTTGGCCCTCCTTTCAAGAGCGTATAAATAGAGTTCAGTTTAGCAATGTCACTACTTTGGGAGCCCCTATGGCCTCGCAAACTGTTAGTTCCTCTCCTGCAACTCCTATGTTACCTCATAGTACTTTTATGCCGTATTCTCGCGCCCCCGAATCTCACGTCCAAATTAATAAATGGAACATCCAGTATGATGGTACCACCGGTGTGAATGACTTTATTCAACGACTTCAAGAATGCGCGTATGCTCGCGGAGTTTCTGATGACACATTATTTCGACAAGCCACTGATTTGTTTAGCGGTAACGCCCTTTATTGGTTTAGAATGGTTAGCCCTTCGGTGCATTCGTGGACAGATCTTGTTTCTCGTTTGCGGTCCTCCTTTTTGCCAAGTAATTATGAGCTCTCGTTGCAAGCGGAAATTCGCAATCGCACGCAAGGAGCCCTGGAAAAGGCTGAAATTTTTGTCGCGAAAATGGAAAATTTATTTTCTCGCCTGTCAAATCCCCCTGATGAGAAAACTCGTGTTTCTACTATTATTAGAAATTTATTGCCTCATTATCAACGTTTCGCCATGGCCCACACCATCAATTCCTTGAGCGACTTAATTGCAGTTTGTAAACTAATCGAAGATACCGAAGCGAATGTTGCTTCTTATCAATCTCCTCCAAGCGCTTCTAACACTTTATTAGAGCCGGAACTAGCTTACACGCGACCCTCTAAAGCTCATGGTTCGAAACCGCAGCTTGCCGCTGTCGAAACTAGTTCTCAGCCTCCCTTAGATTGTTGGAACTGTTTACAAAAAGGTCATTCGTTTCCTAATTGTTCTCAACCGAGAAAACGTTTTTGCTTTGGTTGTGGAAAAATGTCTTTCACTATCAGAAATTGTCCCGTCTGTTCAAAAAACGGCCGCCGCGCGTCTGGTACAACCGCCGCCGGAAAATAACGCGCCCTTCCTCTGATTTAACTCGCTGGACAGCTTGGTTAAATGCGGTTGCTCGTTTTATGAAAAATTCTGAAGTCGCCCCTATCTTTAATACTCACGGTGCGGATGATCGCCCTTTTATAAATGTTACTATTGCCGGGAAGCCTATTTCCTGTTTGTTGGATTCTGGAGCTAGTGTTTCTGTACTTGGAAATCGCGGTTTGTTTCTGTTAAAATTTTTGAATCTTTTACCCGCATCTGAGTCCATTAGCCCCATTTCTACTGCTGATGGAGCGGTTCACCGTTCACTAGGTCGCGTTTTCCTCCCAATTAAATTGAACGGTCTACGTCATACACTGCCGGTTGTTGTTGTCCCTGCAGTCAATCACCCTCTTATTTTAGGGGTTGATTTTTGCCGACTTTTCAAAATTTCACTTAATTTTGACACTAATTCGTGGTTTTCTTCGCACGAAGTCGCCACTGTTACTGATTTTGTCCCTCGAACTGATCTCTCGTCTTCTCAGCGCGCCGCTATTGATACCGTGGTTGCGAAATTTAAAATTCTCGGCTCTAACGGTTTAGGTCGTACTCCTTTAACAGAACATTTCATTGATACGGGCGATGCTCGTCCCATTAAACAACGTCAGTACCCTCTTTCGCCCCCTATGATGTCGCATCTCAACGAAGAGTTAGACGAGATGTTGAAGTTAGGCGTCGTTCAAAAATCTAATAGTCCATGGTCGTCTCCACTCTTACTTGTCAAAAAATCTTCTGGAGCCTTCCGATTGTGTTTTGACGGACGTAAACTTAATGACGTCACTAAAAAAGATGCGTACCCTCTTCCTCGCGTAGATAGCATCCTGTCTAAACTACGAGATGCGAAGTTTATATCATCGATCGATTTAAAGAGCGCTTTTTGGCAAATTCCCTTGGAAAAATCTTCCTGCGAAAAAACGGCTTTTTCCGTTGCTGGTCGTGGACACTTTGAATTCACTCGTATGCCATTCGGTTTATGTAATGCGCCCCAGGCCCTTCAGCGTCTGATGGACAGCATTATAGGTCCCGAATTGGAGCCTAATGCTTTTGTCTATTTGGATGATTGTATCATTGTTACTTCCTCTTTTGAGCAACATATTTGTGTTCTACTTGAAGTCTTTGAGCGTCTCCGTGCTGCTGGTCTGTCAGTGAATGTTGACAAGTGTGAATTTTGCCGCCCTTTCCTTAAATATTTGGGTTATGTAGTCGATGCTCAGGGTCTTCGCACCGATCCTGATAAAATTAGAGCGATTGAAGAATATCCTCGTCCTACGACTGTTACTGAAGTTAAAAGATTTATGGGAGTTTTAGGCTGGTACCGTCGTTTTGTACCCCATTTTGCCACTTTATCAGCCCCTATTAATGATCTCACTAAGGGTAAACGTAAAAAAAATTCTATTTCATGGACTCCGGAAGCGGAGGTTGCTTTTTGTAAACTTAAAACTGCCCTCACTTCTGCCCCAGTGTTAGCTAGTCCTGACTATAGTCTTCCCTTAAAGCCTTTTCGAATCTACACAAACGCCTCTAATTATGGAGTTGGCGCTGTGTTAACTCAACCCGATTCTGACGGTGCTGAGCACCCTATCGCTTACATTAGTCGCACCCTTAATAAAGCTGAACGAAATTACTCCGTAACGGAACGCGAATGCCTTGCTGTCATTTTTGCGATCGATAAATTCCGACAATATGTGGAAGGTTTAACTTTTACAGTCATTACTGACCATTATTCTCTTTTGTGGCTGATGCGCATGACCGATCCTACGGGCAAACTTGCTCGTTGGGCTGTAAAGTTGCAGCAATTTGATTTTAACTTAGAACATCGCCCCGGGAAACTTCAGGATTTGCCCGATGCGTTATCTCGTGCTCCTTTAGAAGTTGCAGCTATAGATCCACTTTCTTTTCGGGATTCTAAAGATTTACATTTCCAGGAATTATGTAACTCGGTTCGTGCTAATCCAGCTCAATACCCTGATTTTCGTTTGGACGGTAATATCTTGTACAAATTAGTTTCAACCCCATTTAATTTACCAGCTAACTTATCACCCTGGAAAATCTATGTGCCCAGAGATTTTCGTCGGCATGTTATTCACGATTGTCATGACCCTCCTACCGCGTCTCATTTAGGCGTTTTTAAGACTTTTCATCGCGTTTCCGACTTGTATCATTGGCCGAAAATGCGTGCTAGTATTTACCGGTATGTCAAAAAATGTTCAGTTTGTTTGGCTCAAAAAGTACCACAATTACCTCCCCCTGGTCTTATGGGACAAGCCAAGAAAATTAGTTTCCCATGGCAAGCCATCTCCATCGATTTAATGGGCCCTTTACCCAAGTCTACTCACGGAAATCAGTATATTCTCGCTATTTCCGATTGGTTTTCCAAATACCCGGTCTTATTTCCTCTTCGTCAGGCTGTGGCCCCAAAAATTTGTCAGCTGATAGAAGACCATGTTTTTCTGCTGTTCGGCGTGCCTCAAATCGTCTTTGTTGACAACGGAACGCAGTTCACTAGTGATTGTTTTAAACAACTGATGACAAAGTACTCTGTACCCAAAATTTGGTACAATGCTAAGTTTCATCCCCAAGTGAATTTTGTAGAGCGTACTAATCGCACTGTTAAAACCGCGATTCGTTCTTATGTCAAGGATAATCACCGTAAATGGGACACTAATTTGCCCGCTATTACTCAAGCGATTCGAACGGCTGTTCATGAAGTTACGGGGTATAGCCCTGCTTTTCTTAACTTTGGTAGGCAGGTACCGTTGTCCGGAAACTATTATCATCCTCTCCCAGATAACATCTGCTCCGATTCTCGCCCTGATTACGCTCACAAATTAAATTCTTTTTCTGAATATTTCTCGGTAGCTCAAGCTCGCATTCAATCGGCTTATAACCGAAATGCACATTATTATAATTTGCGTCGGCGACCTCTGCAATTCTCTGTCGGTGATTCGGTTTGGAAACGAAATTACGTTTTGTCAGCCGGTTCTAAATATTTTTCCTCCAAGCTTGCACCGCGTTTCATAAAATGCATAGTCTCTCAGAAACGTTCTCCCACCTCTTATCGTTTGAAAGACACACTGGAAAATGATTTAGGCGTCTGGCACATTAAAGATCTGAAACCGTCTCCTGATAGCGATTCTAGCGACGACATGCTTTCAGAGGATGACATAGAAAATTAACCCTGGGTAATTTTCTTCTGGGAAGGGGGGTGGTGTAACAAATTAATTGTTACGTTTAGAATTATTTTCACCTACGCCCATGTATTCACATTTTTTGTGTTCTGTGAAGCCCTCGCTGGCCGCGAGACGAATTAAAAATTTGGTTGTTGGACCTGCCGGAAGTGATGTGATGTTGACGAGCAGCGGATACGAGATAAAATTTGACATTCTTGGTTTAGAGCTCTGCGGTGATAGACACACTAAATCCGCGCTCAGTCTAATCTTTGCTGTTTGTTTTCTGAGCCTTGTTTTTTTGAATATTTGAGTACTTAAAGTACTAGTGTAGTGCTATGTGGCAAGGGTAAGTCTTCTGACGATTTTGTTTCTCTCCTGTAAAATCTCCAAAACTACGTCGTTGTGTCCACGTGTGTTTAAAGATGTCGGCCCGGCGGCATTCGTAGTCATCGGTATTTTTCGGTAGCATCTTTGTTATTTTTTGGGCTTTAAGTTGTTGTTAACTTCCCTAACGAGGGTTGCGGGTGTATTTTGAGGGACATTTTGGAGATTTTAGAGTCTAAGCAAAGATTATATTGAGCTAGATTTTTGTGTCAAGTAGGATCTGAATTTAGAATCCATTTCTTCCCTCCTACCTGTCCTGTCCTGTTCACAGGCTGGGTCGACCTGATTCTCCATCTTTGTGAGTAACTTTTGTCACAAAGTTTTGAGCTCCGGCGCCCCGGGGACCCTTTTTGACAGCTTGGCTGCCTTGCAGTCTAAGTCAATTATTGTTTCGCTTATTCTTATTAATTATGAGAATCTGTTGATTCATCGATTAAGCCGCGGAAGAGGCATAACCTCAACCTAGTTATTGCCAGTTGTAACTTCAATTGGACACGGCGTCACCATCAAACTTTTTTTTGCTATTGCTTAGATTCCGTTTAAACCGTAACCCGGGTTTGACAGGTTGCTCCCCCGATCGGGGTGTTGCAGACTGTACTCCAGGGCGATTTAATCCCTCCTTTGTCCTATTTACTCCTGGATGGTGTGAGAGTGTGTTGAGTGGACTTTGACTAACTGTGAGCCTTGACTTTGGACGTTTATGCCGCTTTTTGAAGTCATTAAATTGTTAGCCGAGAGTTTTCTCAATTTTTCTGCATTTCGCGCGTCTTTTGGATTGTTTGCGCGAGCAGGTGTGTTGCTACAATTTTATTACGGTTCACAGAAACTTTGATTAGTATCAGTCGAGTCGCTTATTGTTCGTTTTCACCATTGCGGGTTGTATTCAAGTCTTTTCATCATCATTATCATTTTTTCTTGTCATCCATCACTGTCATTGTATCACTACGCCTCATTCATATTTAAGTATATTAATTCTAAATTTCTTGTACAATTGCGTCCATCTCTCTTCAACGTTATTGTCACAACTTTGTAGTATTCAGCCCTTCTGGCTTGTTTGTAAAGGACACTATTGCTGTTCTGGGTTTTTTTTAGGGTTGGAGTCAGGCCGTCTTTCTGGTTGTGTTAAGGAGAACCATTGAGGTACCGGTCGCAGGATCGAGCACTAAACCTGACCAGAAGGCGCTAACAACTGCTGCTCCGACAAACAAACTGCTTTTATCACCTCTTCGACAGCGATCGAGGCTCCGGTCTTGAGGCCCTCTAAAAGTTGGGATAAATCACCATCGAACTAAGCTCAGCTTCCATCCAGCCTAGCTGAGAGCTATTTGGGAGTACCTTCGCCTACTACCACCATCGCTAATCAGGAGTAACGTCTTGGACACTCGCCGACCGTGAGCTCTGGTTCTCCTTGACACAAACGGAAGGTCAGCGGACTCCAGGGGTTACTTACGAGAGAGTGGAACGCCTACCAAGTCCCTTCGATATTGTTGTAAGTTATATTTCAAAATTAGTTTACAAAGTTTTGGGTGTATTAAATTTTTCTAATATTTTTCATTAAATAATTGTTTTTGAACTTCATTTGTCACTTATCATTTGTAGCCTAGGAATCCCCTAATTCCTAGCAATTCCCTTTCTTAGGGGTGGCGCCTAAGCAAGTTCTCAGAACAATACTTGCTAAAAATTATCACTTGCTTGATGAGGCGTTAAATTTGTTTCTCAGTTAAGCACAGTAGTTCTGAAAGCTTCTGCTTACTTCGACCCAGCCGCCGTCTGATTTTCAGCTAGCCAGGCACATGTGTGTAGCAGGTAGGTTGTTTTTGAAATATCTTATGTTTCACACCCATATTTGTTACAATTGGTTGCAGCAGATTACTAATGAAAACAAATAGTTAATTATGTATCTAGTGCGCAAAATTATACTTTGGTGCTTGAGAATGAAAATTTTGTCAAGGCGGCAACCAAGACATAAATTATTCCAAAGCACTAAAAAAATTTCACGCAAGAACTGCATACAATATTTTTTCTACAGACGTCAAAAAATTATGAAAAAAACCATTAATCATATTAAAATACAGAAATTAGTGGAGTTTCTTATCATGCCAAATATTTCGTGCACATTGTCAAGATAAAATTAGTGTGCGAAATACTTCGTGCACGTTGTCATGATAAACAACTCCAATGCGACATTTCGTGTTCTAATATTGATGTACAAATGTCAATATTTTTTGAAGTTCTAAAGAAAATCTCTAAGACGTATTAACTCAGTTTCAATGAAGTTGACACAACTAGCAAGAAAGTATTTTTCAACTGAGTTTAATCAGTTTCTGTGCAATTTATTGGAATCAATTAGTTTTTTCTATATACGTAGAGATCTTTCATTCACTTTTCGTATATTGAGCTATATTTTAAGTAACAGAAGAAGGGAATCTTCAAGCATTCCCTAATAACGCTCATCTCGTGTTCCAGGGCAAATTTACTTAAATGATGCCTTGTTTGACAAATCATTAGATATAGTTGAATGTTTCGCTCGTTACTTTTCCAGTGTCAATACCTTCAATAACAATGGTTCTCATGTCTCCAGTTATACTGAAAATAATAGTGTCAATATGGTGCGTATTCCGTATGTATCTATTGATGATAATTTACTAGCGATAAATAAACTCAAACCTTCACGCAATCCTAGTCCTAACTATCTATCAACATATACCATCAAGGCTTGTTGTCACTTTTGAACCTTTTCAATATCTTTTCAATCTCCTACTATCCTGTCAACAATTTCCATCTATCTTGAGAACATCTCTTATATGTCCAATACCAATTCGAATGTGTTTTATATAAGTACACCTATAATTCCATAAAGACTCATAATTCTGAAAATCAACATGGTTTTACTGCTGATAAATCCACCACAACGAATCTTATGAATTTTACAGAGTTCATTCTTGGCTCTTTGCATGGTAGCACACAGGTTAATGTTGTATACACTGATTTAAAAAAGCTTTTGGTTTAGTTGATAATTGTGTTCCTATCAACAAACTAGATGAATTCAATTTTTGCCTAAATTTCCTCGAATTCATTTCTTCATATATGAAACAAACAAAAATGTCAGTACATTTGAACAATTTCACATCTACACCTTATTTTACTACATCTGATGTACCTCAGGATTCAAATCCTGGCCCGCTTCCATTTATTTTGTTCACAAACGATCTTGTAGAATGTGTACAGTCCTCAAAGATTTTTTTTATATGCGGACGACTTAAAGATATACAGAACCATAAATTTCCTTTATGATTGCTATTTATTGCAGAAAAATTTCAATGATATTTTGTTTTGGTCTCAGTCCTCTAAATTATTTTTCAACTTTAGTAAATGTAAGATTATGAGCTTTAAAGTTTGTCTATACCTTTCATTATTACATGACAATTATTCAATTTGAAAGAATATCTCAATTTGAGGATCTTAGCATTTTATTTCATGTAGAACTAACATTGATAAGGAGCCCACAATCTTTTCGAAAACATTATACTTCACATCATTTATTCTATGAGTTTGTTCGGTCTAAACTAGAGTATTGCCTCCAAATCTGGCATCCAATATATCATAAATATATTAATAAAATAGAGTCAATACAAAAAAAAATTGTTAGATCTTAGATGCATAAATAATATCCCAGTTTTGATTTTGAATATAAAATAATGCTGGCTGATGACTTCACTAGAAAATCACAGAAATTCAAGTGCCTGTCTATAAATTAATAAACAATATTATCATTAATAAATAGGATTTTTTGGCACAAATTCCGTATATTTATTGATAATTAGCCGTTATCCGCAGTTTCATCCGCTTTTAGATGTACTTTTCGAAATCGATGAAAATAATATATAATAATTAGATGCAGCATCCGATTAAACACAATACAATAATCGACAACAGCATCTAAGTTAGCCAAATCAATAGGAAGAAAATTTACTACAGTACCCAGGCAAACAGTGGACTCTGCCCGCGGTAGCTTCTCGAAATCAAAAGAATAAAATTATTCATTGACTGTAGCACCAGAGTAAACCACAGGCTATGCTATAGGCAGTGCAAGGGGGCGGAGTTTGAACAAATATCGATGCGAGCGCTCATGGTGAGCATCATTGTAACCATTGAACTCCATTTCTCAGAGTACGTCATCGAGCGTTGTAGTTTAAAAGTGAGAATAATTGCATATAAAACTTGGGAAAACGCTTGTTCTGTTTCAGGCTGTTGTGTTGAGGATGATTCAAGTGAAATATAGTTTCAGAGATTTCATGTACGCAGTTATAACATAAAAAAACAAGTGAAGTGGATCAAAGTGGTAAATAGAATATTATCTGTCTTTCATTATTAATATATATAACAAAGGTGTTTGAAATTCAATTGTGAAATTGGAGAAGTTCGTCATCTATTTTGGATTCATGAATTTATCTCTATCTCTAATTTGTAAGGTGTTTCAGTGATAGAAGTTTGTCGGATGCACTTCGCAATAATTTTGTTGTTAATATTGTCAGCAGCTTATTTTTCAACATGTTTAATATGGCCAAACTAATTTCACGCTTTTCTTCAATGCTTCTTCGGTAGAAGGGATACAGTGTTTGATACATACAAACCCGATCTGCAAGATCATCGGCGTCATAATCTCAGGTTATCCTGTCAATTTGGACAAATTAAGACGTTTTCTCTAATAGGTACGTTATAATTTAAGAAAAAAAAATACTCAAAATAGATAATTTCAACGTACCTTTCATGCTATGCAAGTTATATTATACGCACACAGCTGATTTAAATAATATTAGTACATTTAAAGAATAATAGGTATGAAACAATGATAAAATGGGAGTTCAATCGTTCTCCATTGCTCGCTAGAGGCGCTAGTAGACTTCATGCACGTAGCCTGTAGAAATTTTTTGTTACTCTTTTCTGAGGTAAACCGATTCAACTGACATGATAATACTCGCGAAGATTATAATTTTCCACACAAATTTATTAGAATGCCCTTGGTGATGAAATTCCAGAAAATTCTTAATCAGTGGTCATCCATGATATTATGAGGATGCTATGTCAAAATTGCAGCCCTTCAGGCTCTTCGGCTCGATATGTGTATTGTCTGCCAGATAATGAGTATTCAGTTGAATAAACTTAGAACTGCATAAAGACGTGAAAAATATAACTATGAACTTTCTGAGCCACATATTTAGATATTAGTTAAAAGAAATATTCACACTGCAGCGCGAGGCGTACTTTAACAGTACTATGTTGTGAACTTTTACGCAAATACCAACCACAACTATTCGAAGTAACTACTCATTCGGATGAACGGTGCGCGAACGATCAGTTATCCGATACTCCTATTGACACAATTTAAGACTTTCCTAAATCCCTGAAGATGTTCATTCTTTCCCAGCTGCGAAATTTCTAAAAAAACGGGCACCTTTCGCTTCACCGTTGAATAGTCAAGAAAAAGTATCCGTTTATAAAGCTAGCTTTGCCAAGTGCTTTTGAAGAACTAATACATCAAATATGATACTTACTTCACTATAGAGCAATTGCTACGAAAATTTTCCACATATGCAGCAAGTTTTCATAAAAGCTGCCCCTATAGGGCTTATCTCTAAGTTATTGTTCCATCATCAATTATTGCACTACTGCCAATTAAATTTATTATTCTTTATTTCTGGAATATGAATTAAGACTTATCCAGCGCAAGTTATAGAAATGTTCTATTATTTGTGACTGCTTCTATGTTAACATATCTATATATTTCTTTAAATTTTATGTTCAAAAATCTTCTACTATGAAAGAAGTACTTTATGTAATAACAAAATGAACAAACAGTTCCAACTTTTCTACTAACGGAATAGATTTCCTCAGCTCTATATTTAATTCATTTGAGGATTCCAAATTATATCTATAATATATTCCATTTTGTATTCCATATATGTGAATATTGTTGGCAGAATAATACAATTACAAAAAAGTAGGTACTATTTTCAAATCAAATTCATATATTCCTAGAAATGAGTCTTACGAATAACGAATAGTATTATTATTGCATATTTTGCTAACAATATAAAGGTAGAACCAATTATTTTTATCATAGAACTGAGCAATAAAATTTTTTCTGTCTCCATATCTCAATTATTTACATACTTACTTACTTAAATAGATCTTAAACTTCTACTAAACACTGAATTTTCAACTTCCTGAATATAGTTTTTGGAATTTAATTTTGAAAACTATATTCAGTGAGTTGAAAATCCAGTTATACTCAATATTTAGCAGAAGTTTGTAATAATCTTCGATCATTCATGAGACTCAAACTTCATGCGCAGCTCATATTAGATCAATCAAAAATAACAGATGAAGCTGCTAATCGTGTATCAAGCTATAACATTGCTGATTCCTTTCTTCTTAATTCAGTATCGTTGCTCCCCATAAACTACTCACCTACGAGTTTTCAGGGTAACTCGTATTTTTCAATGATTCTTTGACAGCCTAAATCCATTCCTGTAAAAGAAAATTAACTCAATTCAAGTCCCTGACAACAGAAGGAAAAGGACCCAATTGATAGTTTTATTCCAATACCTAGAGAACAAATAATAGGGTGAATATTTTTCCACGTTGTCCTCCTGCATATCAAATTCCATTCCTTCAAAAGCGAAGACATGGAACTTTTATATCTTCCATATCTCCTTAATTTGGCCCGATCTCTAAATCCTTTCTCGAATGACCTTTGCTCACTACAAAATACCTACCTGCGAAATTTCAGCATAATTCGTATTTTTTAATATCCCATTGAAAACCTTAATCTATCCCTGTTGTAGAAATCATTTCATAGTATCTATCATGACATTGACATTAAAAACATTGAACTTTTGAAGGAAATTGATACAATTCAAATCCTGGCCAAAAAAAGTAGTAGAACTCCCAGAGATAATTTAATCCCACTCTGCGCCATCTCAATCCAACCCTGTCAAAAAATCATAGAAATTTCATGTAAGCTCCTCTTTAATGTGACCCTGCTGCAAAACCTTCCTCAACTGACGTATACTCTCCATATACTACCCACCTGTCAAATTTCAGCTTAATCGGTCAAACAGTTTTTGTGATTTCGTGTTGAATCAGTGAGTGGTATTTCTCTTTCATAGATCTGACGTTTCGACTCTCTATCCGAAAGTCTCCATCAGAAACAATGATATAAAAATAAATAAGACAAGTATCTAGATAATAAAAATATACAGAATAGAAGATGTGAAAACGTGAATTTCACATTTAGTGTAGAAAGGACAAAATTATTTTAGCATTCACCCAAGGTCTGAGGGTAAACCATGTAAAAAAACCTCAAACAGAGGAATCAATAATATAAGTCTTGACAATTATCATAGTGGAAAAGGATCTAATTAAAATAATACACAAGGACGATGTCCTTTCTGCACTGAATGCGGAATCCACGTTTTCACATCTAGGACTCTGTATATCTTTAATTATCTAGATACTTGCCTTATTTATTTTTGTATCATTCTTTCTGTTGAAGACTTTCTGATATAGAGTCCAAATGTCAAATTATCAATAAAAATACAGAATTTAAGACAAAAAATTCAATTTATTATGATTGATTTCTGAAAAACATGTATAGATCATTAAATATTATTATTGATCCACCTATTCTTGTCAAGATTTGTATAAAAATACCACGTCTAGAAATTAAACAACTTTTTACCGTGCGATGTCTATAACAAACTATAAAATGAAATCTCCAATAAGACATCTGTGTTATACTTTCAACAATATTTCTTGCGAAGTAGATCATATTCGGCTATCTTTTCAATAAGCTCAAAACTGCATTGTATATTTATTTCTCTGCTTGAGTCAGTTGTATGAAAACTAAATTTACTTGTAATGTATTTGTATTTGAATGCTCTAAGATATTATAATTTATGTCTCTCTACCATATATAAGTATATATTTCAATTTTATATCTTATAAATTGTATAATCGTGCTATAATTAGGATCTCAATATCCGATTGGATCAATTCTTTACTAAATAAATAAATAAACACTACCACTATCCTTGCGTGATATCGTCTGATATTGAGCAACTAATTGGAGAAAAATTACTTTCAATTTTTTGAACACAGGTACGCAACTCTGGAACTTTTCATATAAGCTGTGAGCAGAGATGCTTTGGTCATAAGGCTGGAACTGTGAAAGACTAAATACTGGGCAAAAAAAAAAAAATGTATAATGGGCATCAGTAGTTCAGATCTGATCCAGGATGTTGAAGAAATTGTCTCAAACTATGCTCTCTTTTAACTTTCGTTAATTTTTTATTGATATCTTCGAAACGACCGGTTTCGGCAATGTAATTGCCAGCATCAGAACAATTACATTGCCGAAACCGGTCGCTTTAGAAAGATCAATAAGAAATTGGCGAAAGTTAAAAGAGAGCAAAGTTCGAGACAATTTCTTCAACATCCTGGATCCTTCCTGGTAACCTTTCATTTCAAAATATTTTGCTGGGTACAACACTTCAACAAGTTCAGATCTCTTATCGATCAAAACTTTTTCATAAAATAAAATAAGCTCTTTATTTAGAAAAATCATTGTTCGCTCTTAAAACCAAAAATATATTTTCTCTGATCTAAAATAATTTTAATAGATATCTTCTCATCAAAAATATTGGACTTATTGAATTCCACACTTTCATATTATGATGTCCACATATCTAAATCATCTGAGGTATTTTATATCGAATATACCTGTATGTATGTATATTCAAAACACACAAACATTATAAATAGAATAATCATGTGTTCTTCATGTATGTAATCATAACAAGTGATGTTTCTAAAATTTAACTTTAAAAAAAAATCTGCAGTAGAATCATTCAATTTAATTAAGATCGCTCAAATAACAATATAGTGTTAGATCATGATAATTCCTTATATATACTTTTCAAGTACTTTCAGCTGAAAGCAAATTGAATTTCAACATCTGGGATGAAAAAAATAAAAATAATTTCAAGATGTACTGAAAACAATGTCCAAGTCTATCAACGCGTTCACTCGTTTAGCGAGATGAATTAACCGCGCATCCTTGTGACATGTCGCATGCACAAGGCCTGCTCCACGGGAAGAGTTTGCAATACCTTGTGAAATGTATAGTAGCGGCATTCAGCTTAGGTCTCAAGCTACAAAATAATATATTATGTAATATTGGATGTTTCACTTATAGTTTACCAGAAAAAACCGATGATGATGATGGACAAGGTAATTTTCTCAACTCAAATTTTGTATGCATGCGCAGTGTAATTCTGTCTCATCAGTATATTGATTCATGGACAAATTTCAAAAAAAAAGTGAATGAAGCTACTTTTTCGAAGATGCACATTTCATAAGCAAAGCTGGCATTGTCAGAGTACAGCTTTGCTGTTGAAAAGTGCATATTAATGTTTTGAATAAAGAAATGGAGAAAAGGTAACTAATATTTTATTTTTCGCTTGTGTACAAGTTGGGCAATGAAATCCCAATCCAAGAATAGTTTCCAGTAAGGTTCATTCCTATTTTCATTTTTAGAAAGCTAGTCCGGCCCTGTCTGGAATCCATCCCACGGGCACAAGGAACAAAGACACTGCGCCAGAGTGTCACCCCGTATCTCTTTAGCGCCCTCTTCGTTCCAAAGAACGCTTCAGTCTTGTGCCTGGATTCCTTTTGACGGTCATTCACGATGACGGATAGCGCACACATACTACGATCAAACTTTGATTATATCTGAAGTTTCGTCGAATTTAGATCTGTTCTTGTTTCACATCGCGAACATCGACAGCACGCAACAGCGTTTCTGCTGGGATTTGAACAAACCGATTCGAGAAAATGCGAAAATATTTTTTATCACTGTGAAAAAGAGGTCATTACTTTTTTATCCATATCAGCAAAATTTGAAATCTCTCAATAATTAAGATGACGACAAAAATATGCAAAGATGCTTTAGTATTATTCAGATTAGCTCGTTAAATTGAATCAAAGGTACAATATTAATTTTTCCACATGCTCGTTCTTAAGAAAGGTCTAACTGCTGAAGGGATAGATTCCTGTATTACTGAGGCTAAGAGAATACGAAAAATACAAAATCTATATTCACATTTGACAAATTGTGTATGTGAATTACAGAAATAGATAAAATCTCGGGAAACATTGTTAACAAAGATAATAACCACTATTAGGACTATTTAGAGAAAAACATCTGAAATTTGGCTGAGATATCAGTATTTCTATATATAATTTTCTATCTAAGTGTTCCAAATATACTATATTTATTATCTCACCTAAGAGCTAGGATATCCGGAGAAAATATTGTTATAATCAATCTCAAGCAGTATAGAGGAGAATGTCATCCAGTTTTAATTTCATGTAGCTTTACGGAATTCAACTTCGATTATTTGAGTACTATCTGACTGTCTCACCATTTCGACAAATAATAATGTGAATTACAAAACTAATGTTTTTTGGATCTCAAAAATACATTTTAGTGGAGTGCCTAGAGGTATAGACCTTGGACTTTTATTATATTTGAGCATACAAATTAGTTTTAAATAATATTTCTTTGTATGTATACGTTCAATTTAACCTGAACATACATAGAAGAATAAGAACCGGTAGCGGTAGCTGCAATGTACAAGTAATAGTATATTATGTAACATGTTTCATATACTCTGACAAGCCTAAGCAGTCTCTTGGGATTTTTTTTTAGAGATATAAATAGCCTGATCTAATTGTATCTATATTTCTCTTACAAATGGTATCATAGCGACAATTGTATCATGGCGTTTGTCTACCGATCTCAAATCGTATGAGAACCAAACTTATCCGATGGGACTCCTCACGCTTGTCTGAGTGTGAACGACTCATTAGACACGAGTTTTTCAGACACGGGCGAAGCGAGTGTTTATAGAAACGCGTGTCTAAAATTATAAAACAAGTTACATACTATATTTTTTTCACAAACATAAATTGAGACAGCAGAAAGCTATTAAAAAAATACTCTGGAAGAAATGTGAAGTACTAACTTTGAAAATTATTGAAGCTAGCTTCAACCTGTGCTGAATGAGCCTGTATCAATTTTAGGACGTGCTCAAAATGATCAACGCCACGGATTTATCAAGATATGTTTAAAATGTTATTTAGCGCCATGGAAACCAGTTCGTTAGGTGTCTTTTTTATTATAGACCGTCAGATAGTCGTAGATTTGAGTGCCCCGTTTTGTTTTCTCTGCCTTTAAGAGTTTTGATGAGTATGTATATTTGGAGTATAATAATGCCAGAATTAAAGCTGGACCGTGTGGCCAACATAATAAAAATTAATTTTAAATTACGAAATGGAATTCAGGGAAAAAAGAATCAGCAGAAAATGATAGGCAGAAGTGATCCACTTGGCCGAGGATTTGAAATGAGGGCTCGATTGTGTAAAAAAAATAGTATCAATTATTCCCATTCTTCTCGTTTCTGCCGTTTGGCCGTATGAAAGTTGATTTCATGAGTATCTCGTAGAAACGAATGGCATAAGTTTTTCGAATGACCAAGTCAAGATATGTACGAAAACATCTTGCAGAAATATGAATGTTTTCGTGCATATCTTGACTTGGTCATTCGAAAAACTTATGCCATTATTTTCTACGAGATATTCATATCAACTTTCATATGGCCAAACGGCAGAAACGAGAAGAACGTGAACAATTGATATAATTTTTTTGCACAATAGAGCCCTCATTTCGAACCCTCGGCCAAGTAGATCACTTCTGCCTATCGTTTTCCGCTGACTCTTTCTTCCCTAAATCTCATTTCGTGAGCATGGCAGAAGCGAGAAAATTTGATCAAAACATGTTTCTTTATAAAAAAATTTATTATGTTGGCCAAACGGTCCAGCTTTAATTTTGGCATTATTTTAATCCAAATATACATATTTATCAAAACTCTTGAAGGCAGAAAAAAACAAAATGGGGAAATCAAATCTACGACTATCTGAAGGTTTATTACAGTTGTAATAGATCGGAGTTCTAAAATGCTACAGAATGTTTTGGGAAACTGCAAAACGCTATGAAATGTTCCAAAATACTACGTCTCCGAATGCCATAAAATATTTCAGGATGTTCCAAAACATCCTTAAAAATTGCAGAGCGTTATACAGTGACTTCATATGCTTTAGAATGTTTTAAAACGCTACAGAATGGTTGTGGATACTCCAGACTGTTTTACAACGTTATAAAATATTCCAGAACACCTTAGAAAGCATCATACAGTGTTACAGAACATATCAAAATACTCTGAAACATTTTAGAACACGTCAGAATGTTACACAATGATTTAAAATACTTTTTATACAAACACTATTAAAAGTTCAGCTTTTAATGGTTGCTTAGCGTATTAAAAATAACAATTTATGACATTGTTATCACTTTTAACACGTTACCATTGACGACGTGTTAAAAGTGATTCACTTTTAACACGTTACTATTGACGACGTGTTAAAAGTGATTCGCTTTCAACACTAATATATAATGTTTGCTTAATCTTGATTGTTCTTTATTTTCAACATAGTTTTTACATACAGAGTAATTCGACCATAACGTTGACGATTTCCACAACTTGGATTCCTCCTCAAAGTGCGCCAAAAAAACAGTCTCATAATATATTCTAGAAACATTTTTATATTCGCATCATTTCAAAAAACGTCCGTGGGTGATCTCGTACTGTTGCCTCGACTTCGAAGGTAATAGATAATGAACAGTTCTAGTAGCTGCTTTGTCAATTTCAGCTGGAATTAATTTATATTCTTGACTATCCATTTCATTCAAAATATCTGTCAAACTGTGTAAATAACAACAAAACATTGGTTGCTATTAAAGAGTTCGTGGTTGCTATATAAATGACAGTTCATCTAATATGTCATAATTTGTATAAATTTTTACCAATTTCGCATTATTATCACTAACAATAGTGTTTGTATAAAAAATAGTGTATGAAATACGTGTTAAAAGTGATTTTATTTTGTTCCAAAGGTTACGCCACTCCGCTGCGCGTCGTGTCCTAAACTTCCTTTGTCACAAAATAAAATGACACTTTTAACACTTATATCATAAATAACTATTAGGATGTTCTAAAATATTTAAGAAAACTTCAGAACACCATACATTCATACAATATTTCAGAACGCTCCAAGACATTCTGGAACATTCCAGAATGTGATAGTGTTTATATATGCTTTCGAATGGTCCAAAATGCTCCAAAATAATGAGGAACATTCTAGAACATTCCAAAACTTCATCAAATGTTCCAGAATTTTTGATAATGGCTCATATTGACATATAATCCTCAAGGACGTCTCAGAATGCTTTAGAATGTACAAAATCACTCTAAGACATTCCAGGACACATCAGAATGTTATACAATGTTTCATAATGCTCTAGGATGTTCTTGAATGCTGCAGTATGTCTTAGTTTACTCCAAAACTTTATAAAATGTTTCAGAATATTTCAGGATGTTTCTGACTGCTATAAAATCTTTCAGGACGTCCCAAAACACTCAAGTTTACCAACATGGCACTAACGGGCTACTTGACTCCATTTTCTTTTGTGAAGTTCCTGTAATTTTATTGTGCAAGTTAAAATTTTATAATTTTCTGATTTTGTTAAGATTTCTACCTGTCTGTATGTATGTTTTACGTTGTTATTTCCTTTCTTTGTAGTCTCTCCGGTAGTCTGAGGATGGTCACCCAGTGATCGAAACCGGTTACTTAATTAAAACTGGAGAACAGTGTGATTAGGAATTTTATGGTTTTTTTTTATTAAAAAAGCCCTTAACAATTCCTGATATCTGTCACACTTGGGTTTCTCTATTCCCTTATCATTACAATTCTTCATCAGTATCATTAACATTACAGTAGCTTCTCAAAAGTGTTACATTATAGGGGTTGTTCCATTCAAAAAAATTATATATTTGATTCTGAATATGAACAGCTCCCTATAGAACATTGTAATGTAGCATTTTGGATTATACTTAACTACCTACCCCCACCAAGCTACTGACCCTATTTAATAGCTGGCTTGGACCAAGGAATGGAGTTTTGTTGTCGGTTCGTATTTTGAGCTATCGATCATTATGGTTCTTGAACGCCGGATAAGTGCAGTTAAAATGAAAATAAAATTTTCTATCAACCGTGGGTGACGTCATTTGGGATATCACTATAATTTCCAATTTACTATTGGTGTCATTTGAGAAACAAATATAATTAAAATTTGGTGGACGTCAATTGGGACTTTGTCAACCAATTTATCATCAAGATGGGAGAATATCGGACATCACCGTTTCAAAAGTCATCATTACGATCATCAAGAAGAGAAACTTCTTGAAGTCAGGTGAGAAATTGTTGTATCCCTTTCTTTCCATCCATTGTGTGTGCATTTAGATACATTGTTTTTGATAACATCCAATACTTCTTTCGTGGTTACTAATCAATACTTGATTGTTATTTTTAATACAAATATGTCACTAGAAGAGCTAATAAAAAGTAGGGCTAACAGTAAATGCTCGAGAACAAAATTTAAACTTCTGTGGAAAAATTTAATGAATAAAGCAATATTCGTGATTTGAAACAACGAGTTGATGATGTAAGAAAATTACTAGGTGATTTCAACGACGTGCAAGATAAAATTGAATTGGAAGCGCCATAATCGCATCGCTCGAACCTGACCTAGGCCATCTACCCGAAAATCGTCGAAACGAATCAAGAAATTACGACAACTGTTTTGGAAGCGATGGAGCAAGAAATATGTAACAGAGCTACAGTGCCGCAATATGTGACAAAAACAGTCCAATATTTCAATCAAAGTTGGGATCTTACTGTTACTGCGAGATGAACAGCTTCCTCCACTTCAATGGAAACTAGGACTAGTCACAGAACTTCATCCCGAAGTCTACAGTGCTGCAACAGTGATGACAATAAAAACAAAAAGTGCCCTAGCAAAACGTGGTGTAAACAGATTATGTGTGCTACATGTGGATAGTGAAGACGAATAAAAATAAACTATATTTGATGAGTTAACCTATTTTTTCGTTTTTGCGTTTGTTAGAAAATGACTTATTTCATAGTATCTATGTGTTTGCTATATGTGTATATGATCCTTATTTTATATCTATATGTAACATTATATTATTGTTCTTTATATTTCTTTGTATATACATTTTCTTCAAATTACATTTTTTTAATGAAGGGAGTACATATGTTATGTAGCATGATGGATTATGTTTTACTACCTACCCCCGAAACACTAACTTAGTCACATTAATTACCAAAATGTTGGTCACCACGCGTTTCATTCTCTTGAACATCATTAGATGTGAACCTGTACTTTTGTATTTGTATTATAAGACAAAGATTGGGAATATGAAATAGAGCAATAGAGAGTGGATAAGAACAGCCTTCAAATATCAAGCTCGGGATATTATGGACCACTAGATAAATTGGATTTGAGATTCCTTAGAACGATTTCAATATCATCACGAAATATACTATCCAAAGAAACAATACCATGAGAAGTAGAGCTACTAGAGGAAATTATATATAGATATTGGAAATACGAGGCAAAGGCATTTGCTATAGCCAGAAGAGTAGTATAAGAATTATCATTGAAAGAAAATTCGTCACGAAAAGTGGACAACTTGGATTTGGATTTATTGAGCTTCCAAAATTTATTTGGTTCATGTTATATGGCATGTTCACAGTCCAGGACATATTTATTATAAGAATATTAAATTAGATGTTCAACTTCTGCCCTAAGTGCTACTTCTCGTGATTAGACAAATTGAGATTTATCTTTCGCTGAAAATTTTCTGATAAAATCTTTTTGTTTGAGTTCAAATTTGATTTTAGGAGATAACCATTTGGGATAGCAATATTCAAAAGTAGGAAGCACAGAAGCACATTCATCAAAAATCGAGAACAGAGTTTGATTAAAAACTCGCATGCTTGATTGGAATCTTGAAACATGGAAAAATTATTCCAGTTATAGTTGGCGATTAGCTCATAGAGTTTGGAATAGTCTACTCTATCGAAATTTAAGACAACTAGTTTTCTCTTATATGTATGAACTAATCAAAATGTTAAGTGCAGGATAATGAAGGTAATCAGAATCAAGAAATATATTATCAGAATAAGTAACAATACAGTTAACGTTAAAAACCACAAGATCGATCATCTTTATCAAAGAATGTTGAATTGGAATAAGTTGTGTGGCATCAAGGGGTCCCAGAGGATAATCAAAACTTATTGACTATGGATTATCTTGTGATGAGACTAGTACAGGGATATTGAAATCACCTAGAATGATAAATTCACTACTATGTAGAAAAGTGAGGCTTGAGGCATTCGAAGAGATCATAAAATAAATTATATAAACTGATCCCTAGAACATATAGAGAATTATAATTTATAGTCAATTTTGAACCAATTATATTAATATTGAGCGAGAGAATAGGCAAGAAATCATTCAAAGCTACATGGACTGATAAAATATTGTTACGAACATGAAGCAAAACAACAACACCACGAAAAAGTTGACAAGTTTCAAAATTTCTGTCGCTCCGATAAATACAGAAGTTACCACCGCAGATTTCTGAGTTCAGAACACAAATATTGAACCACGGTTCAGAGAAGGCCACAATATCATAGTTAATAGTTGCACTAATGGAATACAGCTGACTAAGCTTAAAGTTTAGTCCTTGGATGTTTTGATAAAAACCATTCAAGCTCACATCACTGCCTACACCTGATTTAGTGATCCTTGATTGTTATTGTATATCAATGTCTCTATGTAAACGTGACAATTTTTATCCCAAACGCTACGAAAAATATCTATGTTGACTGTAAAATATTCATTAAATTTGGTACAATTGACACATTGAAATACAGTTGCAGTGCCTTTATCGAGAGAGTGATTTTCAGAGCATTTGGGACAGCTGTGCTCAGCTTTAATACAGTTTCTGGCCAAGTGATGTAAGCCATAGCATTTGTAGCATCGTCTAAGTTCGATGACATCATAAACTGCATGGTTATCATCAGGCTAGCGAAACGAGAATGTGATTTGAGTTTATCATGTTATTCTCCTGCCATCTATACGCGGTCCTATGGAATTTCGAGAGATTTGTAATCTAGTAATTTCATATTTGAATTGTTTGGCTTGAATTTGTTTCAAAGTAAACTGCAAAGAGTCTTAAGTATCAATTATGGTGGTAAGTGATTTTGAATGTCACATGAATAAATAATATGTTAATATATAATTTGTGTATTTTTAGAACCGTTCCCTTGCTTGTTTAAGAGAGAATGTCAATTAACTCTTACATTGTACTCCCCAATGAATGAATGTGAATCACTCTTTTGTAGCAGAATATACCGTCAAAAACAAAACAAACTTTGAAAAATGAAATGTCACATCGATGATTCTTCATCAGAAAAAACAGATAAATATGTATACATATGGACATCAAAAAAATTACTTAAATTTTGAAGTATGGATTTCATCGAGAAACGCCAAGAGCAATTCCCGACACAGAACGTCTTAATTTATGGAAATTCATCAACGAAGCAGCATCTATTCAGGGTACCAGAAGAATCCCATTAAATATTAACCTTAATTTATATCTGAAAATGTGTAGAGCTCATTTCAACACAAAATTCTAACTTCCATGAGAATTCACTTTTGATAATGCAGGAACTTGGAGAGAAACATACGACTAATAAATCCGCATTTATCTTTGAATACCATAGGAAAACCCCGTAACTCAAGAATTATGGATTTTATCGAAAAAACATCTACACTAGTTTGCGACGCAGAATGTCATGTTTTACAAGAACTGCATCGTAATACAATATCGTGATTTCTCATTTTCTTAATGTAAAAAACACGAGATTAAAAAGGAATCCTTAACGGACAGGCAGGCGGACATCATTTTTGTGATTTTGGAAGATGAGCTATGTCTATATATAGTTTTTCAAATGATGTAATTGAATTATTTTCAGATGCAAGACTATTTGCTATTGTACATAAATGTTGAAATATGAAAATATTATTATTACTTAAAATGCTGTAATTGTATTTAATTTATTTTTACTCGTATTTATTCAATTTGTGATTTTAGTTTTCATAATTCAATTCATATTTCCCATATTTGAATTATGAACACTTGAATCATAAATAAAAATCTTAAGAAAATTTTTGTGTAATATTCAAAAGAACCTAGATTCGTATTCGCGCGCTATTACAGTAGTTCAAGCGGAACGCAGATAGATGGCACTGACAGTAATATGCTAAGTTTGGAACACGCCTATGCAATTCTCTATCTCAACTGTGTTGCAAAAGTGAAGCCAAAAATGTAATATTGTTAGAGAGAGAAAGTAACTGAGAGATAGGTTGAGGCCGGCCCATGTCTGTATGGAGTTAAATGGCTAGGTTCGGTTTACTTAGTATTTTCATGTAAAAATATATTGTAAAATGGGAAGAAAATGTTTTGTGACAAATTGTGATACTGGGTAAAGGACATGTAAAGAAAAATTTTCTCTTTTTTCTGCACTCAAAGGTGATATTTTATTGAATAAGTGGCGAGGATATCATAAAAGAATGCTCATCTGGAGATGTAAAAGTGAGAAGAAATTATTTCAAAATTATATTAAAATTAAAGGTTAAATCAATGTTTCAAATTATTGAACGTATCTAATCTAAACTTCTAGTGAAAAGCTCAACCTCAAGAAAACTTCTTATCAATAAAGAATATAAATATTTCTATTTATGTTTTGGAATCAATAGAGATGTGATAATTGTTTACAAATTCACCGTACAGTATAGTATGGTATTGTTCAATTATGTGACAAATATGTTATTACAGATACCGTTGAAATATTTCCGACTAAAAGAAAATGCATATCTGAATATTTTTCCAAATTGCCCGAAATATTTAAGCGTCTCTAAAAAACAAAGAAATCTCTCATAAAACAGGATGGATCTTTGAAAAAGCCCAAGCTGTGCTAAGAGAAAGATATCAAAATGTAGATAAAATTCATCTGCCATTTATTCGATTAAAATAATTTTTAATTTTCAGTAAAAGACACATAAACGCTAGAAATAAATTGAAATCCAAAGCAAAACTTGGATTCAGAGGATTTATAAGAACTTTTTCGATTTGAAAATTATATTATTCATCGAAGAAAAACAAATTTTCATCAATGAGAATTTAGGAGATTTTTGCCAAGTTTTTTGTTAATATTTTCTTCTGGTATATAAGAAATTGTTTGTGTGTATTTTCTCAATTTTATCACGCCCATTATAATATAAGATATTCATAAAATTGTTTATGTATCTCTTATTCATAATTAGAAAACTTTTATCCAAAGAGACGTTTATAAAACATGTTTCATAATAATGCACTTTTTCATTGCAGATTTTAATAAATAGAAATTTCAATTTTCTCCTACTTTTACCTTTCATTTAATAAATAATGAATTATTTAAAGTGATGAGAATATTGAATCTATCTGGTAATAGTTTTTTTTTGGAAAAAAATTCAAATATAATATGATTTCTGTATATGAAGCATGCAAAGCTGGGCCCGCTCTCGCTATCTCTCTCACGGCTGCCGCATTACATTTTAGGCTTCATGTTTTCCAACTGAGTACCCGCTCCTCTATTATTCTCTTTCGTGGTTTGGAATAAAGTGGGCGTTTCGCTTCTTCTCCAGTAGTTTAGTTCTGTGGTTTTCATAGCCAATAAAAATTCTACCAGCTTCTACAATTCCATGATAAGTATTTCTGTCAACTTGAAGGAAGAGTTGAAAAATATTGTTCTTCTTCTTGATAGAAAGAATATCTATAATTTCTCACTTGAAATCACCGATAAAGCAAGTAGATATTATTCTGATGTAAAATATGTTTCAGAGCCTCCACATCGTCAAATTTTTCAAACAAACTTACTAATCGAATGCGGGTATTCAAAGTGCGGAAATCTCTTACATCATATTTATCTTTGAAATTCTCATTAATCAGCTTCTTGAAAGATCAGGATGACTAGAGTTATATTATCAGTCGGTTGAGCAAGAAAAATAGCTACAACAGAGAGCGCCAGGAGAAATATAGGTTATTACAGCTGTTACTGATGAGGATGCTTTCGTCTAAGTAACTGAATATTCATGTTATTATATTATTAGTTATGTTTTCCAAAGTGGTAAGCAGATTTCGTCGTGATGAGTGGAAGTAAAAACTTTTTTTGGGAAGACAAAAATGGAGAATCAATAATATCTAGTAAAGAAAAACTGGATGAGGACTGGAAAATGTTATACTCACACATTGGGGTCAACTTAAAATATGAAAATATTGGATTACTAGACAATGTAATGATATAAAAGGAAACCAGAGACAATGTTATAGCAATAAATTTTATAAAATCAAAACCTGATAAGTCTCACAAAAATACAAATTCAGGCCAGGGATCGGTTTTTACACCATCATCCTGAATAGGGCAGCAACCGTAGACACGTGCTTCGTCCCTATTAGGACTCCAGTACTAGGCTTTCGCAAACGACCTAGGTCGGAAGAGCGCTCTCTTGAGTGAACTGAGCGAACTAGTTCGCCGATGATTCTACTCTTAGTTCCCCCTGTATGTACACCAGATTTCTTATTAAAGTATATTAAAAATTTGAACTGCGTGCTACGTGCGCGCCTTACTTTTAACCAATAAGAAATCGGAGGCCATAATTTCGAGATACGCGATACTAAACAACTGCAAACCTAATCACCAACAGTTTAACAAAGTTGAATTATTTTTTTCAATTGCCTTCTGAAATAATAAAAAACAAAGAACTAGCGAACTAAAAGAACGAACTAGTTCGCAATAGGACTTTGAACTAAAGTGAGCGCTCTTTAAGGTGAACTATTATGCCCAAGACTATCCAGTACGGTATATCAAGCCACAGATAGTCGGACTTGTAGCCGCGATAGTATTGAAAATAAGTTGGTACATGGCATGCAGAGAAATTAATCTGCAGCAGTGCCATCTACCATAATACAGCCGAGGTGGCGAAGTTTGAAGAAATGCAGGACACTGTAAAGTGACCTTTAAAGTTTGACCGTGGAACAGAATTTGATAAATTTTATAAAATCAAAACCTGATAAGTTTCACAAAAATACAAATTCAGGGGTCGGTTTTCACACATGCATGCCATGTACCAACTTACTTTCCAATAGTATCGCGGCTATAAGTCCGGCTATCTGTGGCTTGCTATACCGTACTGAAGAGTCCTAATAAGGACGAAACACGTGTCTACGGTTGCTGCCCTATTCAGGATGATGGTGTGAAAACCGACCCCTGAATTTTTATTTTTGTGAAACTCATCAGGTTTTGATTTTATTAAATTTATCAAATGCTGTTTCACGGTCAAACTTCAAAGATCACTTCATAGTGTCCTGCATTTCTTCAAATATTATAGCAATTTTACATCTTGGATGTCTAAATATGTATAGTAACGCATGTAGATATAACTTGTTCGAGATATGTTTCTGTTACCTTCGTTGGTTGCTGATTGTTTGAGATAAATATATCTTTTTCCAATTCAACAAACAATAACAACTTACTTACAGTCCTTAATAAATATTTCTCTTCAAAGATAGTCAAGTTTCAGAAAACAACGATATACCTGAAGACAACTCTTACAATGATAAGAATAATGATAACAATATAGTAGTGATAATGACCTTGTAGATGCTGTATTTTATTGTTACGCCATAAAGAGTGGAAATTATTAATTTTAATTTGTATGTGACAGTGAACATATTCACAATGAGAAATTGAATTTTTTATATTGCAAATAATATGTGCAACTAGGTTTTTCAATCTTGTTCCAGTAGTTCTATTGTATTTTGTGATTAAAACAAATTCAAATATTTCTCTGTCTCCTCTTTCACTTTCTCTCGCACAGGGGACAATCGATCGCATTCATCTAAATCATCTTGTATCTTCTAGACTTAAATATGTCTGGATCCTCATTTAACAAGTGAATCTTTGCCTGATAAATATATTTGACATTATTTAAAAGCACGACTTTATCATATTGAAATATTAGCTATACCAAAATGATTTGAAACTCAAGATTTGTGCCTGAACAAATAGAATGCGCACAGGTAAACGCAATCGCTCCAAGTAGCCAGATGTGTCGCATATCTATCAAGCTTCAATAAGAAAGGGAATATCAAAAAACCAGCTGACCTAAAATTCTTTCTTGAAATGTTTGCTAGCTCTCGTACTAGGTGGAGTTGTTAAAAATATACACGCAGGCGTTTGGGCACGTGTAAGGGATCCTATCTAACAGAGGAACATTCAAATCTAAATCTCGAAACTCAGGTGAGATATAAATATCGTCATGAAAAAGCCCACTTGAGAGATCCCGGAATGAGTAGAATCTGGCAAAATAATAATTACTGTACGAATAAAAAATATTCAAATTTATACCTTGTTCTCTTGTAATAAAGTAGTGCTTCTTGTAAGTATTATATTACTTGCGTAACGTAAACAATGCAATAACTTTTCTTTTTGAAGAAACCCAGAAGTGGGTTGAATCCCTGGTTTCTGACGACCCTGAAAAATATATTATCTTTTTTCACTTCCCCAACTTCCGAAGAAATGAGGAAGTATTGTAATCATGATTTTTAGGCAGCTCGAGATTTTGATCCTACTGATCCCAAAAAACACAATAATATTGAAAAAAGTCGGTCCGTCGGTCTGTCGATCTGTCGATCTGTCGATCTTTTGGTCAGTCTGCCTGAAAGCACGATAACTTTAGAATGCGTACGAATTTCTCACTGAAATTTCATATTCAAGTTTTTATTAAAAAACTAGGTTCAAATTCGTAAATCAGCTTTTTCCAATTAGAAGTATCAAAAGTTCACTTATGAAACTTTCTAGTTTTTTGCCTTTATTTCATAGTAGTATTGAACATAAAATATAAAATAACTGAAATTGAACCTCACATAATTAAGCATAAAATTCACCTGTCAAAACATTCAAAATTTCATTTCCTATTATTAAAATTTGAATTATTATAAAACTCGTTTTTTCCTTTATTCGTTATATTCTTCTGAAGCAAAGCAAGAATGAGAATCATGATGTAGAATATGTATCATTATCACAAATATTTGAGCATCACATGCAAGCATTCATCAATTTTTTTTTTTTTAAATTTGTAATTTTGTTTTATCACGTTTGGTATTAAATTAAAGATCCTGCATACGAAAATAATTTTAGTAGAACTGTCATTTTTTGAACTATTATAAAATTTATTATATTTTTCTGAAATATGCAAAAAAAAAAGAAATTGGTGATGAAAAGCATAATGTGAAATCAGAATTATTATTACTAATATTTAGACATCACATGCAAAGACATGTCAATTGTGTTTTTGAAATAAGTTATTTGGTTCTATCGTGTTTGGTATCAAATTAAAGCTCATGCTGAAATAATTCTAGTAAAAGCTTCAAAAATGGTATTAAAAGGATTTTCAATAGTTTTTTCTTACAAGCTACTTAAATAATATCTAGTTTTTTATATATTTAAAGCTCTCGGATAAATAAGCTTTGTAGAAATCTAAAATAGATATTTTTTTATTGTTAATTGTTTTTTACAGCTACCAGATTTTGTCAAATTTGGAATTAACTAAAGTAACTGGATATTAGACTTATGGATATTGTGAAATAAAATAATAATTTAATATATCTGCCATTTATCACTTTGATAATCACAGTTGTCACTTTGAAATAGGCAATTAATTGATATGACGCTCCTATGACACTCTAAATTTATTTCTAAGACAATCACAGCTGTCACTTTGAAATATGCAATTAATTGATATGACACTCTAAGGCCCGAGATATCCATCTCCTGATAAATTTATTCGGCGAATAATAACTATGGCAACAATTGTCTGCACAATTGTTACTATGGTTATTATTCACCAAATAAATTTATTAGGGAGTGGATATCTCGGGCCTAAATTTATGAAGCAGCCATAGGCGTAGATTTGTATAAATCTTGTCGGGGGCACAGGTCAAAATAAAAAACGTTTCGATCTTTTGACCAAGGATAGATTATTATATATTTTTTAGATTAATGCAAACATTTTTGTACTTCAAATTGATCAATTTTTAGGCTATGATTTAAATCAGTGATGTCCTGACTTGGCGGGCGTACACGAACTCGGCATCAATAACATGAACTCGGCATCAATGCTAATCCGATTAGCGCGGGGCGCACACGAACTCGGCACTGTCAATTTTCAAATAAAGCCTAGATCCACCTGCAAAATTTGGTTTCATAAGTTTCTATGATTTAATTTTGAAATTAATTTGTATTAAAAATAATACTGCAAATAATATTTCATAAAACTTCAGAAAAAAAATTGTTGAAAAAAGACTTATTTATACATATGTCCGTACATACCTACATTATTACAAAAACATACAAATATATATGGAGCACACTGAAACATTTAATTTTTTTCGGTATTTTTGACATTGGAATTTCTTGCATCAAATGGAAACAAATTATTTTATCTACGATATGCAGGACTTTTGAGTTGTTGATGCCACACGTGTGATAAGATTCGTTTAAAAGTATGGCTGAATTTGAGTCGCATGTGTCCAGAGAATCTCAATCGGGCAGAATGACTGACTCACAAATCCTAGCGCCGAGCTCGAGTAGGAGATTAAAGATCCAGGTAGTTTGGTGGCTAGATCGAGGCAGTCCGACTTGGCACCAAGACGCCAAGACTTGTACTGTTGTGCTGCAAAATTCCGAGCTAAATTAGAATAACTGTACTTGTGTTTTATTTCCACTATTTAGTCCTGTCAAAATAGACATTCACCCTAGCATAAATTCCCACGAAGCTGAAAGTTGACATGAACGTTAGGGATACCATTATAATGAGATTGTGAAAAGTTCTTATCGATCCCGTGTGTTCAAAAAATTTTATGCGAGGTCAAAGTTCGCAAAAATGGATTTTTTGGATTTTTCTAACAAAACAATTGATTTTATGATGAAAATAGCTTGGACAAAAATTGTAGATCTTACAATTCTCTACAAAAGTTACCTCAATACTTTTTTCCCTAAGATTCACCATTTCTGAGAAAGAGACATTCTAAAGTTGTATTTTCCTTAATAAGCACACGTTTCCACGCCACCTACGAAGTACTGTACTTGGCGCGTATTATTTAACGTGGTCTTTGAGGTGGGCCTACTCCACGATCTTTTTATTGAATTTTAGTATAATATTAGATCTTATTCAACTTCTTCTTCTTCTCTTCCTGTCCCTTTTTCTTATTCTTTATCTTCATCTTCCTGAATATACATTAGTTGTTCCGTCGTTGATGTAAGGATCATCTTCTGTTGGAGATTCCGTATTTGAACACGACTGGCCTTGTCAGGTGGTACATGCAGATGAACAAGTTGATTTACTTTTTTGCTGTCACATTTCGAATTACATTCCTTTTTTTAGTAGCAAAAAATATTATTAAGGAGCTTTTCCAACTCACAAACTTTTTCCACCTACTATTTTTTGCAACTGCAAAAAGAGATGTCATTCCAAATGCGACTGCAAAAAAGTGAACTTACTTTGTTCACCAGAATGCACCAGTTGTCAAGACCAATCGTGTTTAGATACTGATCTCCAACAGAAAATGATCCTTACATCAACGACGAAACAACTGATGTATCGCAGTTTGAACAATTTACGTCAACTCAGGAAGATGAAGATGAAGAAGAAGGTAGAGAAAGAGAAGAAGTTTAATAAAAAGACCTAGTATTAAGTATTTTAAACATATTTGTAATACTCCCATATTGCTAATTGGGTCTGCAGAACGGCGAAAACACTACGGTGCAGACAATTATATGTCTATCTCTTTCTATTTTATCTCGAACCTTATGCGCATGCTTGATAATTGAGCAGCTTCGTGCAAGCGTCATTCATCTTTGAAATGTAGAATGATACAACCTTTTAATTTTTTTTGTCAAATATCGAGGAAAGCCGCGACACTTGCGCACAACGGGTGAAGTAATAATTTGCTGTCTCATTTGCTCCGTGACGCCTCCACTTATGGGTACTAGCAATATAGGAGTATTACATATATGATATTAAACTTCAGTAAAAAGACCGTGGAATAAGCCTATTAGGGAGGCCACATTAAAAAAATACGCACCAAGTATAGCACCTCATGCCTCATAGATGGCGTGAAAACGTAAGCATATTATGGAGAATGAAACTTTAGAACAGCTCAGAAATGGTGAATCTTAGGGAAAAAAATGTGAAAACCATTTTTGTAGACAATTGAAAGATCTACATTTTTTTTGAGTTATTTTTTTCATGAAACTAACTATTCCGCTAAAAAAAATCTAAAACTCCATTTTTGCGAACTTTGACCTCGCATAAATTTTTTTGCACATATGGGATCAATGAGACTTTCCACAATTTCATTATAATGGTATCCCTAACATTTATGACAATTTTAAGCTTCTCGGGAATTTATGCAAGGATACTTCTATTTTTAGGGCTAACTTGACCGTACTAATTGCACTTTGTGCAAGTATGTTTAATAATCTATACATTTTTCGGAATTTTATTGAATAAAAAACTACTTTTGACTTCAAATTCTGTATATTTTATTTGAGACTTTGACGTTTCGATCCTTTGACCAGGGATCTTCTTCAGAAAATAAACGATACAAAAATAAAACAAGGCAGTTAACTAGATACTAAACATATACAGAATACTAGATGTGATAACGTGGATATGTGTGCTTCAAATTGTTGCCAATAATAAATAGAATTATTTATTAATAATATATACATACCTTCAACTTGTATTTCAAAGAATTTTGTTGTCGGGGGCACTTTCATACGTTTGCTCCCTACAAAATGTTTCATTGGGAGCCTGTGTCCCCATACCTCTTACAATTCTACGCCTATGGAAGCAGCCCATTATTATACAGTTTCTATTGCTAGGTTGCATAAAAAAAGATGTCAGATGAACAGTGTTACCACCATGCCGTTCGATATAATTTATACTGTTTTCTTTCTTATTACTTTCTCATTTTATGTTATATAAAATTAATCACATTTTTGAGTAATTAATTCTGTTTTTATTTATATTTTATTAATTTCTTACGTTCATTTATCAAAAAATTGTTGAATGCTGATATCTTTTCCAGAAGTAAAAATGCATTTGTTAGTGTTGGTACCATTGACAACTATCAATAATTGTTAATAAAAATTAAGAAATGCTAGGCTATGTCAATGTAATTTCTCATTTCATCATTCACGATTTCAAAAAAAAAATTTAATTGCACCTCGACATTTCTTTTCCATCACTCATTTGGTCTATTTATTGCCTCGGCCTAAAACTCCACATTCGTGATGAAAAAATCAACTTCACTGCCTTGATACATAAATAACTATCATCCGAGTATAATGGCTATTTTCCAGAATTATGAAGCTTGAAACACGAGCTAAAGGCGATTATTAATATTTATTGATCATTGGTTACACTCACTGAATGATATGCTATAGATTTCAATGAAACTCAGATTCGCAATAGAAGTACTAAACTTCAAGTATTCATAGATCGTGTAAAGACTTTTTGATCCCGAAACAAGTAATTCTTGCATTTTCATTCTAAAAATTTTGCATAAAGAGATATCGCAATCGAGAATCCTCTGGTAATTTCTGTACTCATTTTATTATTGGTCATTTTTGTTTCTTTTCCATTATTCTGAATAAATAAATTTCAATTTTAAATTTCGATAGTGAAATCAGCAACAAAAGTGAAATATTAGTACAATTTGACTGAAAATGTATTGCAAATTATCAATGCACAATTTAATTTTGAAATGAGTCATTGTTTTATTAATCACTAGGTACCCTACAAATTGACAGAATTAATCTCTTTCGCGACTAACTGTAATTTTCATTTAATTGTTATTGTTTGCGCAGACAGAAGAATACAAAAAATAAGCATCTGTATTAATAATTAACAATGATTGTTTGAAAATCGATTCATCAATGGAATCAGCATATTTCAAAATGGAGTGCTTCCTGCTTCCTGCGCGCTCAACGAGCTAGCAAGAGCATGAAGCTGAAAATTATGAAGCGTTTGTGGCGTGGAGCACGTTCTGTTTCAATCGCAACGCAATGTTCATCAGCTAATAAAGGTCGGAGCAAATCGTCCAATGGAGAATTCTACCTTTGGTCCGTCACGATTGTAACAAGACTTGTGCGAAAACTTTCATAATAAAAAGTAAAATATGTGAACCTGAAAATATTACTTTGAGACTTTCACCCATATTCTTTTGCAATATTTCAAGAAGACAGAATAGTAAAATTGCTTTCAAAATTTTGAATGTCGAATAGAAAGTTCAAAGCTTGTGAAAACCTTATAGTACACAGATCAAGTTACCGAATGAAATTTGTTTTTTATGCAATAAAATATGTCAATAAAAGTAACGCTGATGAGTTACCTAAAGAAATATTATATTATATTTAATTAGAAATTCAATAACTATATTTTTCCAAATCTTCACTGATTTTGTAACTAAAAAAATTTAACACTAATTGGAAGTATAAAGCGAGTCGAAAATGAATGCCTTATCATTTTCCACCAAGTCAAAAATAAAATATTTCTCTAATAAACATTAATTTTCTCTACACTAATGTTTTGCATAATTCGTTGTTAAATTAAATGACTTTATTCATGTAGTTATCACGAGGATCCCTTACGTTACCGTTTATCTTAATGGTGATTTGTACTTCAAGGTAATATTCATTTCCCTTAAGTGTAGAAGATAATAGTCCCAGTTGTGTATGCACTAAATAGACTAAATATTTGTCCCTAATGTTAAAACCTGCTATATTTATAAGTAGTGTTGATAAAGCTTTTATTGTTTAAATAAAAATCACTATTTAATAAATGAAAAGAAAATAAAAGTTTCATTCTTCGAAGTATTACTAAACAAACACTATACAATTTACTTCACACTCATTACTATTAAACTTCAACAACAAAGCCACAGATATATTTTTAACAACTCATTATTCATTCCACTGGTCACTTACTGGATATTCACTATTTCACTGTTTCTGTCAGTCAAGTCGTTTGCGCTTATATGCAGATGTCCATTTCTGGAAATGTTCTACGTCATTCGAGATCAATTCACTAGAATTTTTGACCGGATTCAATGCTTATTTTATTTTTATGAATTATGACACTTTTGCACGTAACAATATTAAAAAAACTGTACGCCTGGCATCATACCATACAGATTTAAACTCCATCGAGTATGGGCGTTATTAAAACAGTAGGTATGTTGCCAAAAAAAAGTTATTTTTCAAATAGATGATGGAAAATGATTGTGTGAGGGCTTTTTTTTTAAAAACGTAGCTGAAGAATGGGGAAATACATTATTTACATGTAAAGAAATGTAGAGAAGAATTCTTAAGTTGAGAAGGCAACATTGAAAATAATGTAGATAGATATATAATAATTAATCTTAGAAGCGATTTTGAAAGCAGTGATACTGAAAATAACTCAGAATTTTCCGCAGAAAATGATGTAGTAACAGTATAATTTTTAATAATCCATACATTGCTTTCTGAAGAAGTTCATAATAAAATATACAGAATTTATAACCAAAAGCAATCTATTAGTATAACTTTTTTTTTTCGTCAGAATCAATGGCTCGTAGTCAGGACGCGGTTTCAAGCCTGATTTTAAATCTGGTTTATGCATAACCATGACAACATGTCAAAATAGTGCTATAACCTAATCGATTTTTGAACGTTGTCATGGTTATATTAAGATAGACTCAGACTTGGGCCTAAAACCGCGTTCTGACTACGGGCCAATAAGTTTAAAGTATTTTTTTGTAAACATCTAATGTTCTTCAAATCTTGTATTGATATTTTCATCCTTATCCTTGAGTTCAAGATCAACTAATAGATTCATGAATATTTTTTTTATAAAATTCTGAGTCAATGTTAGTTGCTCTATATACGTTAATCAATTCTTGCTAATTAGAATTGAAGAATATGTAAATTTTAGAGAATTATAGATCTTTTAATAATATACGAATCGGACAATGACTAATGAGACATTTGAGACTGAACTTTTGTCGCGTATTGTACACGCCGAGCGTACATACATTCTATCATTCTTCCACCTAACGCGCTCTGTCTTTGCGCAGTATTCATCCCCACACGCCACAAGATATTTATCGGATTGTATCTCTCGTACTATCAGATTAGATTTGTTTTCGTTTCTTGGAACTTCTTTCTTAGAAGATTCAACATGTTCAAGAGAACTAATTCTTTTGAAATCATTTAAATTAGTGAGCATTCGTGAAATACAATGAATTCACTTCCTTGTAATAATAAATAGTATGAAGATTTGGAGAATAGTTGTGCGCAAGCGGATGATCTGTAAGCGAATAGTTTTCGAAAATATTCACATTTGCTCTCTTCGTGTTTATGAACTGAAAAACTCTTTTTCTTCAGCCGTGCAAAGAGTTGGTATTTCACGCATCGCAGATAATACGTAGAGTAAACTATTTTCACGTCCCAGTTTTACTAATATTTGAACGCATTGCAATTAAATTTGTCCGAATATTTGTTGTCGAAATTTCAACTTGTTCTTTGGGTTCAATAATTATGAAAATATGGAAGCTGAGGATCGTAGGAAAAATATTGTATGCAATACGAGTGTAAATAAGTATTATGATATTTAACTAGCAATTTTAGTAATCCGACGAGCCTCGTCACAAAATACTTGGCTTCATGTCGTAATGCTCTACTTTACACTATTGCTGCATAAATTACTATTCGATATTTGATAACTAACCAGACTAACCTATTTGATTGTCAAATTTCTACCGGTTGAAAATATTTGTTTGATTTGTAACGAACAATGCCCCTACAAAGTGGACTTCCAATTCAACACGCCAGTTAAACGGGTGATATATGCAATAGATTTGATGTTTAACAGGCGTAACCGAATGATATATGCCAAGGACGTGGTGACGTCAGACCAATGAAAATTTCTGGAAAGATTCGAAACAGTTGGAAATATATAACAGTGCTGTTGCTTAAATAATAAATAAGTGAAGTAATAATGATTATTTTAGCGTCAATTATTTATTAGTAGAAATATTGAATAGTAAATATTCTAGTTAAATTATTGTAGCCATAGGTAAATATAAATTATTAAATCTACGAATGAATTTAAATTTTGTGACAATTGATGTCAGAATAGACTCTTATTTGAAATAAAAATTAAATTAAATTAAATTTGTATAATAGTACGGTGAAAAGGATATAAAAATTTTCAAAATGGCTAGATTGAATGAACTAAGAGCTTATGATCTTAAGCAAGAACTGGAAGATTGTGACTTAAAACTTATAAAAAAGCCAGTTTTGCAACAGAGCATTCGTCAGGCTTACTCGAAATTGGAGAGAACTTTGATGACTACATCTTTGATACAGAATGGAGCAAACTTACCAGAAAACTAGGAGAAGCTGTCGGTTAACAGAAAGAAACTTTTAAAATTCTAAAAAAGGAGCTCCAAGAATTTTTTAGGAAATTTGAAAATAAATCAGAGGAGTATTCAAGAAACTTGAAAGAAGAGATAGAAGGAATTTCTATCAAACAAGTGGAAATTCTAGAAATTTCGAGAACTTTGAAATTTTAAATGGAGAAGGAAAAGGAGGTTATAATTGTGAAGTACTGAGCGCAACAGTCATCAGCGGTGAATAGTAACCACAGAATCAAGAAAATGGTTTAGTATTAAACTTAATGCTTAGATGAAAACAGTGAGAAGAGAGACCGTCTTGGGAGGAAGTTAGTGCACCGAGTCCAGGAGTGAAAACTTTTTGGGCACAATGAGATTTGTTGATACTGGAGGATGGTCTTCTGGATAGAGCCTTGGAAAACGTTGGTGCCCAGAAGCAATGTGTCAGAAGTTTTGCGACATCTACATAATGGAGTTTTGGGGGGACACTGGAGTGAAGAGGACGTTGCAAATGGTTCGGGAACGGTTCTATTGGATGAACTATAGAGAAAACGTGAAGAATTGGTGCCGGTAATTGCTTCTAAAATATTTTATATGTGCATTTCACAGCAAATTCCATTCAATCCAGGTTCCAGATCCAGACGAGATCCGGTCCCATCTAGTCCGGATTAGCGGAATTGTAATTATACATAGCGCATACATATTTTGCTACTTTTATAGTACCGTATTTTCGTGTTATAAAAATAAAATTATTCTATAAACGTAGAAAAATTAATTTCCACATAAATTGTGTCTATATTGCTTAAAAAGTTGAAATATTCAATTGCACACATTGAGATCAGAAAAACGAAATACTACTCAATGACTCCACCGGCAATCTTAATAACTGCTTAACGGTTAAGCCTTAACCGATTACACTGAAATTTGACAGGTGGGTAGTAAGTCGGGAGTAGACGTCTTCTAAGAAAGGATTTTGTAACAGGGCCAAATTAAGGAGGGTTTATATGAAAACTCTATGCTCTTGCTGGCAGGGGCATGAAATTAAGGAGCACGCCTATGCAATTCCCTATCCCAACTGTGTTGCAAAAGTGAAGCCAAAAATGTAATATTGTTAGAGAGAGAAAGTAACTGAGAGATAGGTTGAGGCGGGCCCATGTTTGTATGGAGTTGAATGGCTAGGTTTGGTTTATTTAGTATTTTAATGTGAAAATATATTGAAAATGGGAAGAAAATGTTTTGTGACAAATTGTGATACTGGGTACAGAACATTTAAAGAGAAATTTTCTCTTTTTTCTGCACCTAAAGATGATATTTTATTAAATAAGTGACAAGGATATCATAAAAGAATGCTCGTCTAGAGATGTAAAAGTGAGAAGAAATTATTTTGAAATTATATTAAATTTGAAGGATATATCAATGTTTCAAATTATTGAACGTATCTAATCTAAACTTTTAGTGAAAAATTCAACTTCAAGAAAACTTCTTACCAATAAAGAATATAAATATTTCTATTTATGTTTTGAAATCAATAGAAATGTGATAATTGTTTACAAATTCACCGTACAGTATAGAATGAAATTGTTCAATTATGTGACAAATACATGATTACAGATACCGTTCAAATATTTCCGACTAAAAGAAAATGCATGTCCAAGTATTTGTCCAAATTGCCCGAAATATTCAAGCGTCTCTAAAAAAACAACGAAATCTCTTATAAAACAGGAAGCTGTGCAAAAAAAAGAAAGATATTGAAATGTAGATAGAATTCATCTTCCATTTATTCGATTAAAATAATTTTTAATTTTTAGTAGAAGACACATAAACGCTAGAAATAAATTTTAATCCAAAGCAAAACTTGATTGTAGAATTTTTTCAATTTGAAAATTATATCCATCGAAGAAAAACAAATTTTCATGAATGAGATGTTAGAGACAAGATATTTTGTTTTCAGAAAAAAATATAAAAATGAACGGAATTGAATTTTCCCATAAATATCACGGATGTACGCAAGTTAGGAGATCTGTGCCAAGTTTTTTGTTAATATTTTCTCAATTTTATTACGCCTATTGTAATATAAAATATTCATAAAATTGTTTTTGTATCTATTATTCATAATTAGAAAACTCTTATCCAAAGAAACGTTTATAAAACATGTTTCATAATAATGCACTTTTTCATTGCAGATTTTAATAAATGATAATTCTCTCTCATTTTGCCTTCAATTTAATTAATAATACAGTATTTAACGTAATGAAAATACTGAATTTATCTGGCAATTGTTTTTTATTGAGAAAAATTCAAATATCATCTCATTTCTGTATATGAAGCATGCAAAGCTGGGCCCGCTCCCGCTATCTCTCTCACCTCTGCCGCATTACATTTTAGGCTTCATGTTTTCCGCTCCTCTATTATTCTCCTTCGTGTTAAGGAGTAAAGTAGACAATGTGGACAAAATTAATATCGTAATATTATTTTTTCGATAAGATTGGGGTGGCCCAAAGAGGGATAAAATTATTTCTAGGAACTCTTTTCTGTGGTTTAGTGTGGCTTAGAAAAGTGGCATAGAAAATTCATAGTAATTTTGTTTATACCTTTATGCCGCTTTATGCATTTCTAAATTCATTAATCAGAATACTCATTATCTATCAGGCAACACATATACCAAACCGCTGCACCCGAAGGGCTGAAATTTTGACATGGATAACCACTAATTGAGAATTTTCTAAAATTTCATCAACAAGCAAAGCAATTCACTACGTTTGTGTGAAAAATCATATATTACGCAAGTATTATTATATTTGTATGAGAGAGTCAATTGAATCAGTTAACTTTAGAAAAGAGTAATAAATAATTTCTATAGCTTAGAGCTACTGCAAGCAAAAGCTCATGGTTTGCTCAGTGAATAACTTTATTCTCATTGATTCCAAGTAATCACCGCGGTCAGAATGTACGGTTTACCTAAATGCTGTAGTCAATTATTGTATCTTTAAGTGTGAGTATTCCGTTCGAATCTCACCGGAGGACAAAAAGTCAGTAAGATTTTCACTGAATCTTAATATGCTCTGTGGCGTACTCTCCACAAAAACTAAGAGTACCCGTAGCTTAACGACTGGTAACCGCACCCTACGCCTGATGAAATTTCAATCAATCTACCGAGTGCACTACAAGTGTCTGCCACACCTGCAGCAGGTAAAAGGCGTGATTGATATTTCTTTTTTATTTTATTTCTCAAGATAAAGTCAATTGGATTAATTAATCATAAATTTGTAAAAATTAATATATCCAAAGCACATTGTTTCTATCAGGTGTTGCAGTCAATTATTATATATTGTTTTTATCGAATAAAACTGCGTGTTAGAGATAGTAATATGCAAAAACAAACATTTAAAAAATAAAAATCATCAAAATCGGACTTGTCCCTGAGGGAGGATTAAGAAGTTTTAAGGGTTTTGACTTAACTATTTCCAGCGGATAAAAAAATAAAATTTGGAAAGTAAAGATTCAGACTTTGTGGTCACATAGTTTTGGGATTGAATATTTTTTTCATTTATATTAAAATCCTTTCTCTTTCAATTCGAGCTTTTAATCATTTCTCTAAGAAACCATGTTTTATAAAGTTATATCTTCTTTTTTCAATTTGGAAAATGGACAATTACTCATCCTTAAAGTTGCATATCCAGTGGCGTATCTAGGGTATGGCAAACAAGACAAAGCCGGAGAAGCGCCGCTTGGCACTCTCGTAAAATTAAATCAAAACTCTTAAAAATCTCTGAAAAATTCTAAAAGATATTGACGCGCTGTAAATGTGCAGATGTCGCAAGTTTAAAAAAATAAACATCAGCCACATCTATTCATTTTCGCACCCACAATTTGTTATAATGGACGTTAATATAGCAGTAGTCGTCTTGTTCATGAAGTTAAGATGCTTGCTACAAAATGTGTCATTTGAGAGACTCTAGTACTAAGTACAAGGAAGTATTGTGAAACCGACAAAATTCACCTATCTAGATTTTGATGGAAATATCCGTTTTGAGCATCCCTGAATCCATTTTGACTATTTTTGGCTTGATGTCGGTACGTATGTTCGTGCGTTCGTGCGTGCGTAACTCGCAAATCTTAAAACTGGTTGAACGTATAATGTTGAAATTTTGTATTTAAGACTTGTATAGGGTCTAATTGTGCAGCTCGCATTATGGTTTCAATCGCCTGTACCGGAAGTGCACTTTACTTGAACATAAGTGACTAAAAACAACAATGCAGTTGAAAAAGAAATAAAAATTTCGTTATAAATTTTCCATTAGAAATGACTTTGAAAATCGATAAATTCTCGAACCGCTCGGAATTGCATTTCAGCAGTGTAACTTCATGATATTGTTGTAAGTGTGAGTCGAAATTTGTAATTGTGTGTGTTGACTTAGGGAGGATGTAGAAATAATATACTGAATATAGCATGAACAAGCTGTAATCAATGTTAGATTATTTTCAGGTATATTAGGTGTAATTTATTCTTTACAACCAGGGACCCTAATAAATATTGTACCTAGGGGCTCCAAAGTACCTCAATCCGGCATAAACTAATAGGACTCTGCATCAACACACCCCCAAGCCACCTTGATTCAATAAATCTTGAAAAATATACTCGTTATCCAAAGTATGTATTTTATTTTTTCTGAATAAATAACAGATTTCAAGCATTTGTTTTTTTTCCTGATATAAATTAGTAATAGGACCTACACTATGATTCATGGAATTTCTCACTGCTTACTGCTAGCTTCTCTCTAAACTTCACTTATCTGTCCCTCTATTTAAAAGAGAAATTGGATTCAACATTTAGAAGGATGTAAGCATTCAGTCAGTTACTCAGAGGCCCCCGATCTCAGAAATTTCCTTTAGCGTAGCAGCTCAATAAAATACTGTGCCTAGGGGCCCCAATGTATATTGACACTTTGTATATGCCAAATTTTTTCATGAATAAATAATGCTCCCATATTTGGAACAAAAGGAGGTCATGTGCTGGTTATATTTGCATAAATTTTCTGCCTGAATTCATTATCAAATATTCTCATCCATCCTGTATAATATAAAATTATTATGTATAAACAATATTACGATATTTCAGACAACGGGAGGTCATGTGCTGTTGTATTTGTTTCATTTGCACGAATTTAATCATAAATAATTGTATCAACAAAAGTCATGTGCTGGACTTATTAATTTAAAATTAATATCTCTATTTAATTTTCAATCAAATTTATCAATAAATAGTGTTTCAAAGAAAGCCATACTGTATAATTTGAATTTATTGTGAATAAATTATATTTATATATTTTAAACAACGGGAAGTCATGTAATGGCCTTTTTCACTTTAAATGTACATCTCATATAGTTGGCAACAGTGACAAGTGCAGGTGTATAAAATCTCAGTGAATTTAAAAACCTCTCAAATCTTGGTAACCAACCAATTTAATTATTCGGAAAACGTAGTGACTAGTGCTTAAGAGTGCCGTCACAATAAAAAAAACAACGTACTCAGTGCAATCACCACCAGAGACAAATAAGTGTAAAAATAAAGTATTCCAGCAAATGCTTAGCACCAGCGGCGCGCGAGCTACAGCGCGCAAACTGGCTAAAACCAATCAGTGTTGCCAACGGTAGTAAAAACTAAATCTTCGAAAAAAAAAACCAAAACAATACCAGAGACAAGTGGTGGATCTAACTTGATTACTAACACAGTAACAAACGTAACAACAACAATAGCTAATACTTTCTACTCTACTCAAGCTATTATGACTACAACTCAGACAACACCAATAAGCAGTAGCACAAGTAACCCAATATATAACTATACTTGGCCAACACCAACATCACCAATGGACTCTACAATACTATCCTGGTAAAAGGTAACTAAGAGAAATCCTACGAAAAGGCCCAGAGAAACGGAAACAGACCTAACCAACAATGTGACAACCAAAAAAAGCAACAGCACCAATATTTCGACTGAATCATGTTCTTACACTTCAAACAGGTTCTCTGCACTTAGTGAAGAACCCAGCGCCATAGAAGCGCAATCCAAAGAAAATCCAAAACCTCCACCAGTATTTGTTCAGGACGTAACAAATTTCTAATTAATGTTGGAAACATTAACTACAGCTCTACAAAAAACAGAGTTTGTATGCAAAACGCACGAAAATAGTGGTGTCAAAATACAAATTCGATAGATGGTAAGACTGCTAAATACAAATAAAATATCGTATCACACCTACCAACTACGACAAGAAAGGGCGTACAGGGTAGTCATTAAAAATATTCACCCCTTAGTCTCGACAGATGAGATAAAAGAGGCTCTGGAAGAAGAAGAATTTACTATAAGGAACGTATGCAATATAAAAAATTGGAAAAGTAAAGAACCCCTACCAATGTACTTCGTCGACCAGGAGCCAAATGCGGATAACAAGAAGATCTACGAACTTAAATATATACTTGGTACTAAAATTACCGTCGAAGCACCAAGGAAAAAAACCGAAATATCCCAATGTATGCACTACCAGCAATACGACTACACAAAGCGATACTGTCAAAAACCGCATTATTGTGTAAAATGTGGAGAAAATCACCCATCGAACGAATGTAAAAAAGACAAAGTAACTGCAGCAACATGCGATCTCTGTTCCGGACCTCACCCAGCGAATTACAAGGGCTGCAATGTCTACCGGAACTCACAAAAACTTAGAAATAAAACCACCCAAATTAAGGCACAGCCACAAGCAAACCATTTCTATTCCCAAAGGAGAGAAAACATAAGCTACGCAGAAGCAGCAAATAACAGTGCATCACAAAACAACATCACCAACCAATCTCAGCAACAATACCACTACGAAAATAATAGCGACATACCAAATCTCTTGAAAAATTTCGAAAAAATGTTCAGCCAACTCATGCATCAGAATACACTGATCCCAGCACCGCAACGAAGTAGAAATCTTTCTTAAACAACAGAAAATAGACATAATGCTAATCAGCGAAACACATTTTACCCAAAGATCTCACTTCAAAATCCACGGATACAATATACTCCATACAAATCACCCTGATGAAACAGCGCACGGGGGCACAGCAATAATAATAAGTGAAAAAATAAATCACTGCGAACTCGCAAAATTTAAAAAAGAGCACCTACAAGCAACCAATGTCAAAATTCAAGATACTCACGGCTCTCCAATCATCTCTGCAGTTTATTGTCCACCAAAACACAATATAAAGAAAAACGACTTCGAGGAGTATTTTAAAACATTGGGGAACAGATTCATCTCGGGAGGGGGACTACAACTCTAAACACCCCCAATGGGGCTCAAGGACAGTTAACCCAAAAGGAACTGAATTACGAAAAGAAATGCTAGCCAAAGGACACACTCACCTGAGCTCAGGAAAACCTACCTACTGGCCCACAGATACGAGGAAACGACCAGACCTATTGGATTTCTTCATTGTCAAAAATATTACTCAAATCAACACCCATATCGAATCCTGCTACGACTTATCATCAGACCACTCGCCGGTTATCCTAACGGTAGGCTCAACGCCGACAATCAAGGAGAAAAAACCCAGATTGCACAACAAAAATGCCAATTGGATAGCGTTCCAGAACCACTTGAGCGAAAATATGAATCTACATATACCACTCAAAACAGCTGATGACATAGACGAAGCAACCGAATATTTCACAACTTGCATTCAGAGAGCTTCGTGGTACTCTATGCCGGAAGATGTAAACAAAAACGGAAAAAACATCAATTAACCGAGGCAATTCCGAGATATGATCGCAGAACAAAAATATAAGGCGGAAATGGCAACAAACAAGACATCCTCAAGACAAAAATAAGCTGAACCACGCATCAAAAAAGATAAAGAACTTAATACAAAAAATTAAGAACGACTCATTTCACGAATATGTCAGCAACCTATCCGCTCACCCAGAAAAAGAATACTCTCTATGGAGAGCAACAAAAAAATTCAAAAGACCAACAACACACATATCACCAATCATGAAAGAAGATGGAGCTTGGGCTAGGGAAAACGAGGAAAAAACTGAAGTACTAGCAAAATACTTATACGAAGTATTCCAACCTCACTCGTCGACACTGACAATCAACGAAGAAAATCTGCTAGAAGAATACCTAACATCTCCCGTACAACTCTCCCCACCAATCAAATTCTTCTCACCTAATAAAATAAAAAATGAAATAAGATACCTCAACAACAAAAAATGTCCAGGATATGACCTCATCACTGCACAAACTTTAAAACATTTACCTAGAAAAGCCATTGTCCTAATAACTCAAATATACAACGCAATCCTAAGATTACTATATTTCCCAGTGCAGTGGAAGCTTGCCCAAATAATTCCGATCCAGAAACCCGGCAAACCAGCTCACGAAGCCTCCTCATATAGACCGATATCTCTGCTACCACTACCATCCAAACTATTTGAAAAAATGCTCTTAAAAAGACTAAAAGCTACAATAGACATTGAAAACCTCATTCCACCGCACCAGTTTGGATTTAGAGAAAACCACCCCACCATCCAACAAGTGAACAGGATAACAAATGAAATAGAAAACAGTCTGCAGAACGGCGAAATATGTGCTGGAGCCTTCATAGACATAAGCCAGGCATTTGATAGAGTCTGGCACACGGGCCTACTATACAAAATTAAAAATACTCTACTATACCAATACTTCCTCCTCACCAAATCCTACCTAGAAGACCGATACTTCCAAGTAATAAGCGAAGGATGCACATTCCAGTTATACAAAACCCGAGCCGGAGTACCACAAGGTAGCCTTCTTGGACCAGTACTCTACCAGATCTTCACAGCTGACTTGCCTTGCGCACAAAACGTCATAACTGCAACATACGCTGATGACACCGCGATTATCGCCAGACACGAAGATCCTGTCGAGATTTCATCACTATTACAAAAATCTTTAGATGAAATCCAAAAGTGGGCAAGACAGTGGAGAATAAAAATAAACGAAAACAAATCCGCACACGCAGTCTTCACAAACAAAAAAGTAACATGCCCCCAAATCCAAATAAATCACAAGTAACTCCATACAAAGCAGAAAGTTAACTACTTAGGAATGACCCTAGATAAAGGACTATAAAGAACAAACATCTGAAAAATAAAAGAAAACAACTAGATTTGACCATAAGAAATATGTACTGGCTTCTAGGATACAAATCGCAACTATCAATTGAAAATAAAATTCTAATCTACAAAGTAGTAATTATCCCAATCTGGACATATGGAATCCAGCTATGGGGATGCGCCAAGAAATCCAACATTAACATAATTCAGAGATTCCAAAACAAGACCCTACGCATGATCCTGAACGCTCCCTGGTACGTCAGTAACCACACAATCCACAAAGATTTAAAAATCAAATACGTTCATGAGCAAATAAACACATTCGCAGCCAAATATGAGAATAAGTTATACGACCATCCGAACGAGCTTGCATTGAACCTCCTAAACAACGAGGACGATCCCAGACGCCTAAAAAGGACAAAACCCTCAGATCTAAAATAACTATAACTTCAAACTATGTAAATTAGAAGAGGAATCTCCACTGGGAGTTAACCTCACACATGACAATTTATATATCATCAAATTTGCTGGTTGGCCAATAAAAGGCCAGTTGTAAAAAATGTACATCTCTATACAAATTCATTTATTAAAAAATTCGTTTCTCATCAAGTTTAATTATATTAACTTCGCTTCAACTTGTCTGCAAGTGTGTGTTTCGTTTATCGCTACTACAAGCGATACGTGACTATCACTGTCTCGTTCTAACTCATTGCAATCATTGGCTATTTGAATGAAGTAGTTCTGAGTTTAATATAGATTTGTGATGCGACGCTTGGTGTTGAATTTATTGTTGTTCGAATATTCGTACTGTATAGATCTGCGTCGCTCGACTCTAGATCGAATCGTTGATTTAAAATTATTTAAAAGTGTTCAAGTGATATATTTGGGGTTGTGAATTTTGCTTATTAACATAGAGATCAAAATTTTGTATATTTAAATATGTAAATTGAGATTTTTGTTCCGCAATAGCGTGTGCGCCAGGTGCACATAATTTGCGATGTCAGTCTTTGCTTTTATTATTTAATATAATTATAAAATGTCTTGGTTTTTTTTGCAAAGGCTTGTAATGAAAGGTCCAACGTGGGAATTGGTGGACACTCAGTACCGCTACAAGGGGCGCCCCTCTCTATTCACTCCATCGCGGGGCCCTGCCGTGAGTCCGAGGGAGGACGAGCGGGGTAATGGAGGAGTAATGGTATATCCTTGATATGTACTTGAATAGTCAGAAAATGTAATGGCTGGCTGGGGTCCTTGATTAAGTTCAAGACACATCAAGCAAAGACCGTTACTAAAGGTCATTACATCGCGTAACTAGGCGGTATCGCGGGCCTCGGAATATGCATTGGCCACGTATTCAAACAACGTATTTTTTTTGCAAACGAGGAGCACACCGATGCTTGGGTGTCTGAGCGCTCAGGCACTCATTGGGGTAGTAAATTAGAGTCAATATCAGTTGCATAATATATCGGAGCACCTTTAAATAATCTCGCGAAATTAAAAAACAACAATCAATCGCGTTAGCTAGCTCTCCGAAACACACACAAAACACGTTTGAATGTTGAATGATTGTTAAATGAATGTAATTAATAAAAAAAAAATTTCAGCTCCTTCTTTCATCACCACCTTTAACAAATTAAAACCAGGACGTAAGTTCACTAATAAACTTTGCTTTTCAGGCTCTAATTTTTTTTCAACTATTATGTATTGTTTTTTCGCAGATTTCTAATCAATTTGTAATTTTTCATTTGCTGAGGATGAGCCCAGCTGTTGAGGTGGATGGACATCGAGGGAATGGACAACGTGGGAAGAGCTGAGGATGAGCCTAGCTGCCAAAATCAACTCTTAATATTTTTTTTTCTTGAATATGATTCACCAAAATTTGTTTTAAGTTTCTGTTTCAGATTAGCGGTCATCAATCGTCGTAACATCATTGCATCATCAACTAGGTAATATAATATCACTCATTATACAACTGCATTCAGCTATCGCTAAAATAATTTGTCTAATATTGGAATTTATAACTTTAATTTAGAGTTCAGCAGTTGAACCAGAGCCCAGCAGTGGAACCAGAGCCAAGCAGCAGAATCAGAGCCTAGCAGCAGACCAGTGTATATAAATAGTGAAATATAAATATCTGTGACCTTGTTTAAATTAGAATTAAGTGACGAATAAATAAATATAATGTTATCAGTGACATAAGGAGAATAAAGCTTTTATTTTAATTAGATTATTAAATAGTGACTTTTATTTAATTACAAACTGATTCTTCAAGCAATAAACATCACATTATCATATCTAAAAATTATGAGCAATATTTCACAATATTTCCCGAAGTTTCAGCGCCTGTATATTTCAAAATAATAATTCAGGAAAATATCTTTCAATTTCTTTTCTACTTCTTTTAGTTGTGTGAATATGACGTTTTACTAGTTGATTTGTTCTGTGGCGCTATCTAGTATCCAAATTTTGTACTACATGACAAGTGTCAAAAATTAATTTTATCATGTATTTATTCATTAGAGGATAAATAGCCTATGGCTGATTTTAGTAGCAAAAACCATTTTGAATATCTGCTTCTGGCTGTGTGTTATAAAATGTTATCTATGTATATGATATTTTGGTACTGTATTCGGCTTCACATATGTGAATATCAATCTTTCAAGAACCTGAAAAATTGGTTTAAATTGTAGTTTTACCGATCTTGTCATACTAGTAAGAAGAATGGTTCGGATTCCAGGATATTTGACAAATCTGACTTACAATGTTACAGTAAGTTTATTGGATAAATACATTAAAAATCAATCTTCAAATCTAATTTTGTAACACTTATCTCTTTTAGATTTCTAAATACTACTATAGCTGGAAGTGTACAGATGAGAATTTCAAGTTATCAATATCATATTTCTCAAGTGGTATAAAGCGACAAAATATTTTATTTATGTCCATCATTTATTATTGGGATCTGTCATTCTACAAATAATAATACTTGATCCGAATCTGCATGGCTCTAAGTCTTCAAATAATAATAATAACGTCTTTATTTCTTTAGGACAAGTACAGGACATGTATAGAAATCGTCATACAACAATATATAATTGAATAATAATTGGATTGAGTTACAGATTCACTTATAATTCTAATTAGGTAGATACATCTGAAACTAACTGGTAACTAGAAACCAAGATCCGATTAGCGATGATCTTTCAAAAAATCGTCAATGCTATAGTAACATTTCGTAAGCAAATATGATTTAAGTTTTGATTTAAATATTTTTGAGTTTGGTGCATCAGTTATGTCGTTAGGAAGCAAGTTGAAGAGCCTCAAACCAACGACTTGGCAGCTCTTATTCATCAGATTACTCTTGGCATACATTATTCTAAATTGATGGTCATTGCGAGTGTTAAAATTGTGAATATTTTTGTTTAGTAAAAAATTTGCTCGATTTTTGAAGATGTAAGTGCACATCTCCAGTATAAGAATAGAGTATAATGTTAGGATTTCATATTCAATGAATAATCCCCTGCAAGAGTAAGAATAACTAACGCCAGCGATGCATCTCAACACGCGTTTTTGTGCTATAAAAATTTGTGCAGCCCATGTCGATGTTCCCCACGTACCTTAAACGAGATTCTATTAATGCATAGTACACCATTTTCAATTGATTTAAATTTAGTGAACCTTTCAGGTATCGAATTAAGTAGCATAAGCTATTCAGAGATGTGATGATTGATTCGCATTGAGTGCGACTATTTAAAAATTCATTTAAGATTAGTCCGAGAAATTTTGTTTCATTTGACTTTTTAATTACTTTATTGTTGCTTTGTTCTTCCAGAGCAACTACTTTTTTGTTTTGGTAGTTGAGGAAATGTACGTATGTTGACTTAGATTCATTCAGAAACAATTTATTACTATTAAACCATTCCGTTAAAGATATAATAATAGAATAATATTTTATAGAAATTTTTGTGATATTACTACCCGAGATCATCACAGATGTATCATCGGCGTATTGGATTACATGAGAATCGTTGCCAATATAATCAACTAGATCATTAATATATAAATTAAAGAGTATTGGTGCTAATATGGTGCCTTGTGGCGTTCCAATATCAGTTTGTTTGTATGATTGTAGATGCTAGTTTTATCTCTGAATTGCACTGTGACAAATTGTGAGCGTGCAGATATAAAGCTTTTGATCCAGTTATATGGTATGCCACGAATTCCATAGGATTCTAATTTTTCGAGTAGGATTTTGTGATCAAGGCAGTCGAAGGCCTTAGAAATATCGCAAAATACACCGATGACTATTCTTTTATTTTCTAAGTTTGAATTGATATAATTGGACATGCTATTAATTGCATCTATGGTTGATAGTTCAGTACGAAAACCAAATTGCGTATTCATTAGGATGTTATTGATCTTTATAAAGTGATCTAATCTGTTCAAGAAGCAGTATTCAAAGATTTTAGAGAAAACAGATGTCTGCGCCACTGGTCTATAGTTGTTGGGATTGAGTTTGTCCCCTTTTTTGTAGATAGGGGTAATTTTGCTAACTTTAAGACTTGTAGGGAAAATACCCGAGCTGAAGGATAGATTTATCATATATGTCAAAGGCTGGATAATATTATTTATTAGTGTTTTGATAAGAAAGCTAGGAACATCGTCTGGGCCGGATGAATTCTTGTTTTTCAGTTTATTATACAATAATGAAGAGAGTTCAACTTCATTGAATGGAATAAGAAAGAATGACTTTTCAATTGGTCTTTTATGCTCATTAGTATTTGCATTTTCTCTAACACTAGGAATCGATTTCTGCGTATTAATCGGTGCATCCCTGAAGTAGCTATTCAGGTTATCGGCAATTTGTTGTGGATTTTCGATGAGATTTTCATTTATATTTAATTTTATATTGTCTGGTTGCTTTTTCTTTTTATTTTTATTGATAAGTGACCACATACTTTTTACAGGATTATTTGAGTTAAAGATTTGGTTTTGCATATATGTTTTTTTCCTATGTTTAATTAATAGGCTGTGAGCTTTTTGGCTGCCAAGTAGATGGAATTCAATTCAGGAAAATCTTTAGTCATAGCAAACAGATCCTTTAATTTAGCACTAGAATATTTTATTTCGTCAGTAACCCAATTATTGATATTGTTCTTGTTGTATATTTTGGAATAAGGAAAACATTCATTAAAATATGTTAGAAAAATTTCGTAAAAACGGTTGAAGGTGGAGTCGATATCGGAAAGTATATAAATTTGTGACCAATCTTCCGCATTTATCAGATTTTTGAAGTTATCTATTCTCCATTGACTAAAGATTCTCCTCTTCATACAGATCTTTTCAATTGGCTTGACCATTTTTATGTTGGCAGCGTATAGAATAGCACCGTGGTCCGAGATAATTGGTGCATCTATTTCGTAATTATTTGATGGTATATTAGTGAACAGATGGTCTAATGTATTATTGCCTCTTGTTGGTTTGAAGATCTTCCTCTCCATACCATATGATTGAAGACAGGAAGAAATAAATTACAAGTATTAATTTCTTAGTGAATTCATCAAGGGTAAATACTTTAAAGAAAACACAGACTAGCAGCCTCAAATTTTGGTCTAGTCTGTAAGTGAAAACTGCCTGCAGGACCCCTAGTAGAAAATATACTATATGTTCGAAATCTATCTACTAGTGCTAGGGAATGGGATAAGAGTCATGAGCAAGTAGTAATACACAACTATGAAAATGTAATAGGTGTTACAGTTGCACATTTCGGACTGAAGGTAACATCGAGCCATTCTTCTTTGAAGAAACAACTGATCATCAGGCAAAAACATTTAATAGTGCTCGCTAAGGCGACATGATAATCAGGAGTCTGTATGTCTCAACAAAGTCGTGGAGAACATTTGCTCTATATAATATTTCATACATAGTCCTTGTACTGTATACTTGACGGTTCAATAAAAAATTCATAATTTTCAATTTAAAACCAGTTTTCTATCAAAATTAGATAATCCTTTACTTTACTTTATCCTTTATGATTCAATAAAAAACTCATAATTTTTTATTTAAAACATGTTACTATCAAAATTAGTTCTTGCGTGAATTTTGGGACAATTTTATATCATAATTTCATATTCTCATTATGAATAATTTCAATAAAATTTATGTCTTTGAAAGATTATTTTGTATGGGAACATTAATTTCAGTAAATTTCTCTATAAAATGTTTTTCTTCTGAAATGTCAAATTTGAACTCTTGTGTTTCCCGCCGTAATCACTGACGCCTCACTTACTCCAAAACAAGATTAGACTAGACAAAGATAGCTGATATTTCCGGGTGATGTTTCACCTTAACCGGCGATCGACGCGTCGCTTGCCGGCATTGTGTTCACCTGGACAATCTATGATAAAACAAACTAATTCGACGATTTGATATTGTTCATTTTTACTTACTTGTACTAAGTACAAGGAAGTATTGTGAAACCGACAAAATTCATCTATCGATATTTTGATAGAAATATCCGTTTTGAGCATCCCTGAGTCCATTTTGACTATTTTTGGCTTGATGTCAAATCTCAAAACTGGTTGAACGTATAATGAAATTTTGTATTTAAGACTGGTATAGGGTCTAGTTGTGCACCTCGCATTATGGTTCCAATCGTCTGTACCGGAAGTGCACTTAACTTGAAACTATTTTCGAATTTCTCTAATAAATCCAGAATGATCATCCGTAGGAAATTGAAATTAAGTATTTGAACTTGATGTTATATCAGAATGGTCATCTGCTATTTTTGTAAGAATCGGCTAGACCAGAAGTGCACTTTACTTGAAACTTCTTTTGAATTTTTTGCATAAATCTAGAATGATCAGCCATAGCATATTGAAATTTAGTGTTTGAACTTGTTGTAGCATCAAAATAGTTATCTACTATTTTTGTATCAATCGGCCAAGCCGGAAGTGCAGTTTATAAGCATAACAGACATTCAAAATTTGCCGTATAAAACAATCAGTTTAATTCAAATGATAAGGTAGGCAATGATAATCTGTGTCAATTTTTTGATTTTGTTTCACATTTTACATGTCAAAATATTATTAAAATTATATTAATTTCAATCTGGAATGTCAGAAAACTTTATTAAATAAATTTGTGTATATATCAAATGATGTACAAGTAAGTTACATCACGTGAACGGTTCACGTCAGATTTTTTGATAAATAAACATGACAAATTAATGAAATGTTAATAAAAACGAAATAAATTATTCATAAAGTAATTGATTTTATACAACATTAACCCTTCAGCCGTGTGGTGGGGTATGTCATACCCCATAGATGCTACTTATGTTCGCCTCTTCATTATTTGGTGGATTACTGTCTCAAAGAGGTCAGTAGCTGTCTTACTTGCGTTACAGAATATTTTAGTGGTAGGTTCGTCATTATATTCCCTGCTGTTATCGAGTTGTAGCGTTTCAAAGTTGTTCAGGGTATCACATACCCCACCACACAGTTAGTGTAACAAATTTATGTAGTATAAGTTCAGATTATGGCTGAGCAAATATACCCCTAGAAAGACCGTCTAAGCGTTTGAGTACTTCGAAAAGATGTAACATTAGTACTAGAACGAAAGATCGTAAGACATTTCATGTTTGCAACAAATGTAAAAAGGCTGTTTTTATAGAACATGCCATTTTTTCATGCTCAAATTGATGTAAAATTGAGAGTTCAGAGTTTTTTTGAGTTTCAATATTTTTGTATCAAAATTTCTCTGTTCTTCTACCGATAGTTTATTTCATGAAGAATAAGTTAGTTTCCATCTTACATTCAAGTCGTAAGATGAGGATGAATAAAATATATTTTTTAAAAACGGTCAGTTATAGACATTGACAATTTTCTCTGCCATTTATTATTTCTACTTCTCAAGAAGATTATATATATTTTGTTGTGTTCAATATATACCGAGTTAAAAGAATCATCAGAAGAATCTAATATAAAACTGTAAATTTGTATATTTATTTTGTTTTTATTGCTGGGGTATGTCATACCCCACCACACAGTTCTTGCAACTTTTTTCCACCACACGGCTGAAGGGTTAAATAAGAAAGAAGAAAATACTAATTATGTCGAACGGAAATCGTGGTAAAACTGTACACCTAGCAACAGAAATCGTATAATAATTGGCTATTTTACTTCCGATTATTGGGCACTTCACTGACGATTTGAAAAAAAAGATATTCCAGTATTAAATTCTATTGACGACGAAAAATACGTAAAACGGACAGCGTTTGGCAACATCGCTTCCCAAGTAACAAATATGACATCATATTATGACTTGAATTCCACGTCACTTCATGATCTTAGCCATTACCTAAAAATTTCCCAAAAAGTAAAAAATTATAAAATAAGTAATACAGAACGTCATGATGTTATATGCTAACATGATAACGATGCTTATCACCTATTAAATCAATATTTATTTTAGAAGCTTGTTAATAATTAATGAATAATCAAACATCATTGTGTTTCTAATAGGGTATTCATGAATTTATTTTATATTTTTAATTCACTGATTACATCGTTATAACATAGTAAAAATTATAAATTATGTTAAAAAGTGCTGTAATCAAGTTTAAAAAAATATTTAAAATTGAGAATAATTTTGAGCTGTTTAAACGCCGCCATTTTCGCGCGCTCTATTGATGAGGTCAAATACTATGTCCAATGACATTATAGTCCATTGTTTATTACAGGTGCTTTTATTCTCAGCTTATTTCAGTATTAAAAAGGCTCAAAAGTCAGTTTATGAATATTGCATTGTGCCTGAATGCAAAATACTATCAGAAATGTACCTGGTAAAATCTTTTTTCCAAGGTTTTAAAATAGGTAAGAAATGATGTAAGGTTATCAGAAGAGATGAAGTATCAGAATAAATTTGGCAGATCATGAATAACATTATATGTGATTAGTTTTAGCAATGAAATACAGTGTATGTATGCGGCTTCGTTTAACATTTGCTCGTTTTAAAATAAACAATAATTATAGGTTATGTTTACTGCTCATCATATTTTGGATTGTATTTATAAAAATAGCGTACATAATGTGTTATTATTGAATAATTACTCTGCAGTGTTCATTCTTTTTACTTCAGCGGACGTAAAATTTGGATTTGAAATGGATCTATTCTTGGCAGATTATCCGATTGTGCTTTTACAAAATCACTTTGTCTTAAATGATTTATAATCTCACTAGGATGCTAAAATTACATTTAAACAATAAATGAATTCACAACACACACGTTATTACTATGTTTTCTAATCAAAAGCCTGCAATGCCATACAAATGTGAGCAGTGAGCACTTGTTGGCATAGTATTTGACGTCACATTTCGTTTTAACCAATGGTGTAGCGTTTTAGAATTCCCATACTCCCTATTGAATTATTTCAATAAATATACAAATATATTAGAGATAATAAAGAATTATCAACAGTAATTACACAAGAGCTTTAAATTTTGCTGGATAAATTTCTGTTTTCACGAAACCTTGTTACCTATCAATTTAACAAGAAAACTGTTCTAATGAAATCACGACACCGTAGGTGGAGTGATTTTATTACTTATTTATACAAAGTAACAAGTAAGTATTGTGAAACCGACAAAATTCACCTATCGAGATTTTGATGGAAATATCCGTTTTGAACATCTCTGAATCCATTTTGACTATTTTTGGCTTGATGTCGGTACGTATGTTCGTGCACTCGTACATGCGTTCGTGCGTGCGTGCGTGCGTAACTCGCAAATCTCAAAACTGGTTGAACGTATAATGTTTAAATTTTGTATTTAAGACTGGTATAGGGTCTAGTTGTGCACCTCGCATTATGGTTCCAATCGTCTGTACCGGAAGTGCACTTTACTCGAAACTTTTTTCGAATTTCTCTAATAAATCCAGAATGATCAACTGTAGGATGTTGTAATTCAGTATTTGAACTTGATGTTGTATCAGAATGGTTATCCGCTATTTTTGTAAGAATCGGCCATGCCAGAAGTGCACTTTACTTGAAACTTTTTTTGAATTTTTCGCATAAATATAGAATGATCCGCCATAGCATATTGAAATTTCGTATAAAGAACTTCTATAACATCTTATTGTACATCTTGCATTATGATTGCGATCGGCTAAATCGGAAGTGCACTTTATTTGAGTCTTTTTTTTAATTTTACGCATAAATCCAGAATGATCAGCCGTAGGATACCGGAACTCAGCATTTGGAATTGCTGTAGCATCTAAATGGTCATTTTCTATTTTTGTAACAATCGGCTGAGCCGGAAGTGCACTTTATATGACAGACTTTTTGAATTTTCCGCATAAATCCAAAACGATTGAACGTAGATTGTTGGCATTCAGTATCTAGGACGATTATACCGTCAAGATGCTCATATCCTATTTTTATTGAGATTCACCGAGCCGGAAGTACACTTTACTTGACAGTCTTTTGGAATGTCTCGCATAAATTCGAAACGATCAGGTGTAGAATATTAAAATTTGGTATTTCAGTCTGCTGTAGCATCTGAATGATTGTCTACTGTTTTCATAACAATAGACTGAACCGGAAGTGCACTTCAGTGGGAATTTATTTTCAATTTTGCGCATAAAATCAGTTCTGTTGATAGTCGTAGAATTTTGGAAATCAGTATTGAGGAATGTTGTAGTATAAGAATAATGGCCTACTGTTTCCATAGCAACAAGCGCATTTTACTTGACAGATTTTTAGAATCTCGGGTAAATCCAAAACGATTAATTGTGGAACGATGATACTGTAATGTTTATTGCTTGATGAATCACTCTGTAAATAAATAAAAGTCACTATTTAATAATCTAAATGAAATAAAATCTTTAATTCTTCTTATGTCACTAATAACAGTATATTTATATATTAATCACTTAATTCTAATTTAATCAAAGTCACAGATATTTATATTTCACTATTTATATGCACTGTTCACTGTACTTGTTACTTCATTATTTATTTCACACTAATACTCTTATTACTGTACTGTCCTGTCCGTCTTTCTGCTTGGCCTTATATAGTGAAATATTGTTCTCGAGTTTTCCATTTCTCGACTCTTTCCATTTCTAGAAATCACCAGATGCTTCCATTGAGAGGGGTGATGGGCTGCGACGCGGTGCGGCGTTAGCGGCCGAAGAAGCTCCGCCCCATAGTACGTCTTCTCTACGAGCTCCCCCCTCACTCCGCACGTCACACTGCCCTCTTCTTAAGAATGTTTCGTCCCGAAACACATCTTCATGTCTATGCCGGAATCGACACTCGCCGCCCTTGGTGCAACCTGTAGTTTGGTAGAAGTAGCAGTCGACAGTTTTTGGTTCGATCGGGCCTGCTGGGTGGAAACAGCAGACCAATATTTGAATTCCGCTGTTCCGGAATGTTACCTCTATCATATTTCGAACGATCTTTCAATCTAGTCCATCCAGACCGCAGCCCAATTTTGGCATTGCCAGTTTCAGGATGTCGTTCTGCATTAAATGGCCTCGCATGTCTTGCAGCGTTTCCCACATGGAACGGTAGGTTGGTTTATGATGAAATTTATCTTTCGTTACCATGTGGTAAATATAGCGTTCCTTGGTTGTCGTATTGTCCCGCAGACAGATGGTCTTCCCTACTGTGGGCTTCTGGTGTTCTGGTCTGCCAAACTTCTTCTTGAAAACTGCTGCTATTCCTCTGGACATCTCCAAATCTCCTGATACACAATGAGCCAAGGAGTAGTCGGCCGGGACTCTGAATAGATCCTGCTGCACTTCGGTAGTTATTCCGAATCGAGCCCGACGTCCACTTGAAAAAGTCTTCATGAACTCCTCAAATGAATCTTCCTGCGCATGGATCTTACGAGCACGTGCGTCGTTGGGATCTTCATTATTGTCTCCTGCAAATGGTGCTAGCCGATTGAAGTGCACCACTCTTGATTTGCTCTTGGGGTTGCGTCTGATTTCGTAGATTATGTCGTTTATTCTTCTGATGACTTCGTAAGGCCCTTCCCAAGATGTCTTTAATTTTGGAGACAGGCCACGTCGCCGCCCTGGGTTATAAAGCCACACAGAGTCTCCTGGTTGAAAACCCCCGTCTTGTGCTTTGACGTCATAGGTCTGTTTCATCCGGTCGCTGGCATTCTGGATGTTTATACGGACTCGGGAGTGGATATCGTCCATCTGACGCCTTAAATTAATGACATAATCTTCACCAGCCAGGTCTTCTCCAGGTTTGCAGCCGAACTTTAGGTCGCATGGTAGCCGAAGTTCCCGTCCAAAAATAATTCTTGCTGGGGTCTGTCCGGTTGTTTCGTGTACGGATGAGCGGTAGGCCAAAAGAAACAGATGAAGATATTTGTCCCAGTCTCTCTGGTGACTAGAGACAACTTTGGCCAGGTGTCTGTTGATGGTCTTATTCATCCGTTCCACCATTCCATCAGACTGCGGATGTAATGCAGTAGTTCTGGTTTTACGAATATTCAATACTTCACATATCCCTTGGAAAAGTGTGGATTCAAAGTTTCTTCCCTGGTCAGAATGGAGTTCCAAGGGTACGCCAAAACGACAGATCCAGTTCTTCACTAGGACGTCTGCAATAGTAGCGGCCTCTTGATTAGGAAGAGCATACGCTTCCGCCCATTTACTAAAGTAGTCCATGACGACAACAATGTATTTATTTCCGACGTCTGATTCGGGAAATGGCCCTGCTACGTCGATGGCTATCCTTTCGAATGGACTACCGACATTATACTGTCGCATCGGAGCTCTTGGTCGTTTCTGCGGTCCGTTGCTTGAAGCGCACGTAGTGCATTTCCTGCACCATTCCCTAACGTCTTCTTTGCAGTTTAGCCAATAAAACCGCTCACGAACTCTCTGCAGAGTCTTCGTCACCCCAAGGTGTCCTCCACTCACTCCATCATGAAGATGTCTCAAGACCTCCGGAACCCGACCTCTAGGAACGATCAGCTGTTCTCTACTCTTGGTTTCATTCGGATCTTTCAGGACACGCTTCAAGACGCCTTCATCCAGGATTATGGAATCCTATTGCGCCCAGTATGATTTGACCGTCGGGGAGTATGGTGCCACCTCTTGCCATGTCGGTCTTGTTCCTTTCTCCTTCCATTCTTGAATAATTCGCAACTCTGAGTCGCCATCTATGTCCTTTTCTATCTCTTGTGGTTGCCAAGCATCGTCAATGACAGTTGTCCGGAATGCTTTTGCTTCAGCCTTAGAACAATGCTGACAATCTTTGGGACATGGTCGTCTTGATAGGGCATCAGCATTCTTATGCGCTGTACCGGCTCGATGTTCAATGTCGAAGTTGTATTCTTGAAGTCTCTCGATCCATCGAGCGACCTGACCCTCAGGATTCTTGAACTTGAGCAACCATTTTAGAGCAGCGTGGTCAGTTCTTAACAGGAACTTTCTGCCATACAAATATTTGTAAAAATGCTCGATGGACTTTACTACTGCTAGTAATTCCCGTCTTGTGACGCAGTAGTTTCTTTCTGGCTTCGATAAAACCTTACTGAAGTATCCAATGACTCTTTCTTGACCATCCTGCAATTGGGACAAGACTCCCTCAATTCCGACATCGCTGGCATCCGTGTCCAAAATAAAACGTCCTTCCGTCTTCGGGTAATTCAGTATCGGTGCTCGAACTAGGAGTTGCTTCAGTTGCTCGAAGGCAACTTGGCAGTCTTCATCCCAGCTATATCTACGATTTTCTTCTGTCAGTCTGGTTAATGGTTTTGCGATATTGGCGAATCCACAAACAAATCTTCTGTAATAAGTACAAAGTCCGAGGAAACTACGTAGCTGATGTTTATCCGCAGGCACTGGCCATTCTTGAATTGTCTTAATTTTCTCTGTATCAACTGCTACGCCTTCTTCGGAGACTACATGTCCCAAATAGTTCACCCGTTTTTGAAATAAGTGGCATTTCATTGGACTAAGTTTCAAACCAGCTTTCTTTAAATGTTGAAATACCTGTTCCAGATTCTTCAAATGGTCTTCAAATGATTTGCCCATCACAATTATATCGTCCAGGTACACCAAGCAAGTTTTCCATGATAGTCCTTTGAGTACGGTCTCCATTAATCGCTCGAAAGTAGCAGGAGCATTACATAGGCCGAATGGCATGACTGTAAATTGCCACAATCCACTGCCGATGGTAAATGCAGTTTTTTCTCGGTCTTTCTCATCCATCGCTACTTGCCAGTATCCACTCTTGAGATCTAGGGTCGAGAAGATCTTTGACCCGGCCAGGGTATCTAAGGTGTCATCAATCCTGGGCAGAGGATAACTGTCCTTCTTGGTAACGTTATTCAGCTGGCGATAGTCGACACAAAATCGTGTAGACCCGTCTTTCTTCTTCACAAGTACCACCGGAGAGGCCCATGGACTGTTCGAGGGTTCAATAATACCGTCCTGCTCCATATCTCGGATGATGGCTTCAGCGTCTTCTCTCTTCGCAATCGGGAGTCGTCGTGGTGCTTGTCGAATTGGTCGTGCATCGCCGGTGTCAATTTTGTGATGGACAATATTTGTTCTTCCTTTTCGCCCCTCACTGGTTTCAAATATCTCTTGTAATCGGCGTATCAGATCTTCTGCTTGTGCACGTTGTCGATTGTTTAATTGTTGTCCTTTGGATAGTACTGAACTAAATAGTTCTCTCGAAAGTTTGTCGCAGTTGGGTCCTTTCTCCACGTCTTGTCCGGTGGTTTTTATAGTTGACACTCTTGCGAGGCGTCCTAAAATAGTACCGGCTTTCAGTTTCACTGCATAATAATTAACGTTTATTATTCTTACTGGTACTATTTCTCCTGAACTTATGAGGGCCTTAGCAACCAAAATCCCTTGCTGAACATTATCGTTTGGTTCCAGCATTGCGACACTCCCTTCTCGAATCTCACCACCTACTGTAGCTGGTACAATTTCTTCGCATCGCTCAGGAATCGCAAGGTCTTCTGCTAGCATTAAGCGTGCTGAAGAATCTTCTTGATAATGTAGGACGACCTCTTCATTATTGATTTTAATCACGCCGTTTTTCAAATCAAGATCGAATCCGTATCTTCTCATTATATCCATTCCAAGGATACAGTCTTCTTCTATGTCAGCTACCAAGATACGGTGTCCAATTCTTGTTCCTCCAATCATGATGACGACGTCAACTTCTCCATGTGTGGTAGCTGAGTCACCTGTCGCTGTTCGAAGTCGCCATTTTGTCCTCATGCACGATTTGTTCGGACGCAGTAAATCGGGTCTCACTATGGTCTTCGTTGCGCCTGTGTCCAACAAAATACTACATGGCTTGTCGTCTATGTACCCATCCACAAATAAACTATCAAACTGATGACGTAGCGAAGCGATTAATGCAATATTTTGTGGGGCCGGTTTAGGTTGGATCGATATTTGCCCCGGCACATCGACCCGATTTAGTTTTCCTGCTTGGAGTTATTTTTGGGCCACGTCTTCAAGGGTTTCTTGCATCGACTTTTTGGATGACCTAGTTCTCCACAGTTCCAGCACCGAAGTTGTCTGGAATTCTTGAGATCTTTCACTGCTTCCCGGACCAATCGCTGAACCTGGGCTTCCAAGCTTTCCGTGGTATTGGAGTCGCAGGTAACCTCTCGCACTCGAGCACTGCTTCTGGACGCCTGCTTTGCCGCTTCGTATTCCAGTGCATGGGCCAATGCTTCCACCAGCTTCTTCGGCCGCGCCAAACGCAGGGCTTGTTGCGTTTCATGGTCTCTGATGCCGTCCACAAATATCCTCACAGCCCAGCTTTCCAAGAAATCATCCGGGCCAGTTGGATAGGCCAGTCGAACTAGGCGTGCCACATCAGCTTCGAACTCCTGTAGACTCTCGCTGGGACGTTGATATCGGTTCTTAAGCTGCGTGTGATACACTTCCTCCAAGTGTGCATGGCCGTATCGCAGCTCCAGTCGCTTGACCAATTTGTCGTAATTGTTGTCTTCTTCCGGTGGAATAGCCTGTAAAATGTTTACCGCATCTCCTCGGAGAGCAACTGTAAGTGCTGAAACTTTCTCAGTATCATTCCAGCCGTTAGCCTTAGCAGCGGCTTCAAATTGTCTATGGTAATTAATCCAAGATGTTTGACCATCAAAGGTTGGAGGTTTGACACGCATTTTTGTAGTTGAGTCAAGATTTGGTGCGGATAATTCAATTATCTCAGCTTTTGAAGCTTTTTCCGGAGATGAAACACCAAATTTAAATTTTTCTTCAAAATTCTTCATTTTTTCATCCAGTTCTTCTTTTAACATTCTACAATTATCTTCAAATACTTCCTCCCATACCTTTGAATTTTCTCTAAATTTTTCCAGTTGCTGTTCAACTTTCTTTGTATTTTCCTCCATCTTCCCATGCAGTTCTTCTCTCAAGTTTCTAGAATTTTCTTCTAACTTTCCTAATTTTTCATTTACAATTTTGTAGCTCTCTAGAAATTTTTCTTCTAACTTTGCTTCTAATAATGTAGAATTTTCTTTTAATTTTGATTCTAAGTCTTCTTTCAAACTTGTAGAATTCTCTTTTAATTTTGATTCCAAATTTGTACAGTTTTCTTTTAATTTTGATTCCAAATTTATAGAATTTTCTTTTAACTTTGATTCTTAATTTGTACAATTTTCTTTCAAATTTATAGCCAAATCGGTTAAAGAAAGTTGAACCTCAAACAAATACGTATCAGGGTCCTCACCGTCTTCAGTCATAGCTCCTCGAAGTCGTTCCATTAAAACTTGTTTGCGGCCACTGGTTTCCAAATCCCGCTCTTCCAATTGATATTTCAACTCTGCGACCTTCAAATCTTTCAACAGCTTCGTAGACGCCATTATCCAATTTTAAGAAACAGCAATAAACAAAATACTAAATTGTTAATAATAATCCCACTTCTGACACCACTGTAATGTTTATTGCTTGATGAATCACTCTGTAAATAAATAAAAGTCACTATTTAATAATCTAAATGAAATAAAATCTTTAATTCTTCTTATGTCACTAATAACAGTATATTTATATATTAATCACTTAATTCTAATTTAATCAAAGTCACAGATATTTATATTTCACTATTTATATGCACTGTTCACTGTACTTGTTACTTCATTATTTATTTCACACTAATACTCTTATTACTGTACTGTCCTGTCCGTCTTTCTGCTTGGCCTTATATAGTGAAATATTGTTCTCGAGTTTTCCATTTCTCGACTCTTTCCATTTCTAGAAATCACCAGATGCTTCCATTGAGAGGGGTGATGGGCTGCGACGCGGTGCGGCGTTAGCGGCCGAAGAAGCTCCGCCCCATAGTACGTCTTCTCTACGAGCTCCCCCCTCACTCCGCACGTCACAATACTTTGTGTTTGATTATACATATCCAATGATACATACGATCAAACACAAAATTACATCGTATTATATATATATATATATATATATATATATATATATATATATATATATATATATATATATATATATATATATATATATATATATCCAATGAGATGTACAAGTAAGTCACGTGATGTTCACGTCAGATTTTTTTTTGAACAGTTTTCGAGTCAAATTGCTGCCAGATTGCAAGGTTGAGTCGTCAAACTGAAATTTATCCCAAGAAAAATTAAATGCTAGAGTGTAATTCGGGCGAGATAATCTAACGATATTTCATTTATGAAAAAGTTTATTTAAATGTGCAATTATTGAGAGTACAATTATCATGCATCGTTTCATTTGACATATTCAATTACGAATTCTTTATAATTTCCTCCATCAATTCTTCGCATACTTTAAGTCCAATCTAGCAAAATATTTGAAATTTGACATACCGTTGTATCTCTTTCTAATACATAATTCTGGTTTTCACAAAATACGATGAATTGTCTCCAGATACATGATTTATTGTATTTTGTATTTATAGACACACTTTACTTGATATTTTCTTCGGAAATATTCCAAATTCTGTTTATTTAGCAGTTTAAGCATTGACAAATTATGCAAATGACATAGATATAGTTTTGATTTGGTTGCTAAGAGAAAGGTAAATAACGTTTTCGCACTCCCGGGAGTAAAAGACGAATTTAACCTTTCATTTCAGGGACTTAAGTTTGAGTTTAGTCCCTAGGGATCTAAAATGATCAATAATCCCAAGGGACTAAAGTAAAATAAACAATTTTTTCTATGACAACTAAATAATCAAAGTACTTACCTAAATGTCAAATTGGATTTTTTCATTATAATTCAAATCTTTATTATTGATGATTTATATCAGCATTATCGCAATTGACGCAATTTTGCAAATGCATCGTACTGTTGTTCGTAAATTTTATAGATTTTTAGGAAAATAATTATATAGTCATCTCTTAAGCAACCGTATCAATATCAAATTTCTCAATCATCTTTTTGACAGCAAGTTTATTTATTTAACAACTGTTGTAGTCAGCCTTGTTACTATGGTGAATTTAGTCAACATTTTTGGATCAAGTTTGTTGCTATCAAAATTGTAAGATTAATTAATCGGCTTTTAGACTATTGTGATTCAATATAATACGGTAGTGCGAAAAATAGTGTAGATAACACATGACTTAAATACCTTTAATCCCTCAGGTGAGTATTGCCCTCGACTCCGCCTCGTGCAATAAACTCTACCCTCGGGATTAAATCAAGCACTTAAGTCCCTCGTTATATAACATACTATTTATCACTTGCAAAAAGTTACCTTCCTTTTTATCCGCTGTCAAAACAATAAAATTGTTTTTTATATATGGCGTACTTTCTATTGGAGGAGTGGAATTATCAAGTAAAAAAAAATATATATGTACCAAGACCTAGGAAAAAATTCATCACCATGAAAAAAAAAATCTGATCATCAAGCATCTGTGAATCCTGGACCTATTTTCGTATATCTTTGGGTTGTTTATTCAAATGTTGTGACCATGACGATAGTGTCAACAGCCGGCACTGCAGCTAATGAGTCGAAATTTGCAAAATGCACCATTACAGTCATCCTGAAAAACAACTTCATATATATTAGTAATTCGAGATTATTCTTCAACACTATTATTCAGATCCTATCGGTCATTGGCTTTATAGCCAGTAAAATTTTCAATAACAGTTTTAAAATCCGGAAATATCTTTATGATACATTTGTTTCTAGATTTTAAAATTCTTCTAAATCGATAGCAAATTAATCAATGTATTGGATATGCGATGAGTCACCATCTGATTCTAATAGATACCTGCCTTCCAATAACTTTACCAAAATTCTTGAATGGAGCAATATTATGCAAACAATCAACTAAGCCACCCTGAACTGAACAAAATTGAAACCGTTGGTAGTAGTTTGATATTTCAATAGTCCGAATCTTACGGTAGATTTCCGAACTGTTGTAAAAGTTGCATTGGGTACAGGAGGTACGCTTCGGAGCAAAAAATCAAATTTGTTGCCCTTTGAATGCTTGTAATCAAAACAAAGGATCAGGCTCTTCACTATTATTGATAGATTAGTCAGAGAAATTTATAGGAATAAATAAGATTTTATCTACACTGGAATATAAAAGCCGAATGTACCTAATTTATATTTCATAACTTAACTCGTTCATAAGTCTCATAATTGAACACTGATTTCTATATAATTATGTATAATTTCATATCTGGATAACTGATAGTGATAATGTCGAATTTAAGTCATAAAATGGATGCTGGGCTGAAAATGTTACATATGTCACAAAATGACGTCGAATTTAAGTCATAAAATGACGTTGAGCTAAAAAAAGGAACTCAATCAGTTAAAAACGTAAGCGCAAAGTACACTGACTGAAAAATCATATATAAAGCATAAGTATGATTTCTCAAAACGCTGAATCATAACGGCAAATTATGACGTCAGTTCAACATTTTATGACGTCAAGAAAAGACGTCAATTTATGACCACAATTTGACTTGAAATGTGACGTCGATTGAATATCTTATGACATCGAGATATGAGCGTCAGTTTATGTCTTTATTATGACCAAAATCTGACAGCACATTTTGGTCGACGGTCAGTCATTGTTACTTGGGTTAGTTTGTCACCTATGACAGCTTGATTACTAAATGTCAGTTTCAACGTTCAGCCTCCACCATCCTGTCAGTCTTCCGTGAATATATACGCATATTAAATACTAATATGCACTCACACGATTTTGTCTCTCCAATATTCATTTCATTGCGACATTTGTACTTGTATCAACAGAAAGACACATATATTTTATATTAATTTTGCTTACTTTATTGCAACGTTGCCAAGTATAATTTGTTCAATGGTGCATTTCCAAAATAGCGACCTGAAGTGATAGTGGCTAAAGTTAGAACTACTAGTGAATTTTCAAGTCACAGTCAGTAGATGGCTAAATATTGGTTTGAAGCTGAGATCTAAAGAAAAATCTATTTATAGAAACTTCCTGAAAACATGTGTCCAACTAATCTTCTTAACTCATAAGCAAGCTTAAGAATTTATTTTGTCAGGGTATTATCAAAAATATCAGGATAGAAAATGGAATACGAAATTAAATACAATGAGCTCCCAATCCTTTGGTTGAAAGTGTACATAAATTCTAATTCGTAATTTTTTTTTTCTATCCATTTTCTCAGTATTAAGCAAATATGCAATATTAATTGATTTTATAGCCAATTATGTAGTATATTCATCTATTTCAGTAATTATCCATAAAGATTTCGTTTTACTCTTATAGTTTCCATCAAGAAACCTTCACAAGTTATAATTTATAAGATTTCATCATATTTTCACGAATTTTATACATAACAATAAATATACATATCTTGTAACTTCCTATATCTTCGTGCAATTATTCAAGATGAAACAATTACAATTTGTTACGAACAATCAATTGTTAATAAACCATTCATTATGAACAATAATAACATTATGAATTAACAAAAAAGAAAAACATCAAAGTTTCAAATAAAATGTACAGAATTCAAAATCGAAAGTAGTTTTTATAAAAATAAAGTGATATAAACTAAAAAGACATTCAGTGAAACTGAAAAGTCTTGATCTCAGCCAAATACTAAAATCTCAAATCTTGATTGTTTTTCTACAAACGAAGATCTCTTTTAGTCTTTATTGTTTAGTTATTGACTGACAGGAGGTCATATGCTGTACCATAAAATAATAATTTGATCTTCATCAAAGGTATAAAAAATTAAAGAATCATCTTGATCAAAGCACATTTTTGGCAATTCATGAAAGCTTGTTATTTCAAAAATCTCTCAAGTTACTATCTTCTACAATCACTGAGCTTGGAATCAAGTAGTTTGGGGAAACTTACGAAACAGTAGCTTTCATTTAGTATCAGTTTCAAGTCTGTAAGTGCTGTAGTTCCTGAGAACTCAGCGTCATACCAGACAATCAGACAGCCAAAGTGAATATATTAATTAAGCTCAAACCTCTACTAAAACTTATTTTGAAATCAGTTTTTCAATATCAGCTATACTTCCTGACTTATTGGCGATTTGGGCTACTTGTTGACGAAATCATTACCTATTGAATATTTATTTAATTTTTTACCCAAATTTAGGTGTATGAATAAGAAACCTACAAAGCAACAGCTTCCATTTAGTACCAGTTTCAAGTCTGTAAGTGCTGTAGTTTCTGAGATCTCAGAGTCACGCCAGCCAGCCAGACAGCCAAAGTGAACATAATAGCGGATTTTTCTGCAAGAATGCGCTAAGAATATTACAAAATTAAAATACCAAATATGTAAGGAGTGATTCATATATTATTTAGCATAGCAGTAGCATAAAAGTTTCAAACAAGATTTAATTCATTATTTTTGATTTTTCTGTCGTTATTTGCACAGAGAATCTGTCTTTATATATAATTTATTAGTATTTTTTCATGTTCATCAATTCGTATTACGATTCATCGGAAAATTACGATTATCTGCAATTACACTACACTTGTTAATAATTTATAATGTTATCATTGTTCCTAATAAGTGGTTTATTGAAAATTGATTGCTTATAATCAATTGTTATGTTGATAACAATAATTTGTTCATAAAATTTTTTTCATAACCAATCAATTGCTAATAACAAACTCGTGTTTTAATAGCAATTATTTTTACCATTATCGAAGTAGATAATTTTCATTCTATCGCTTATAAATGCTGCGCAATTCTGAAATTCTATCATAAAAATTATATGCACAAAGGAGTGAATGGTCTTTTCCTTCAAAATTGCTGGAGTCAATTTTCGCATTAGAATTTCTGAGAATTTCAAACCAGACCGATGGTTCAGCCACCTGTCAGAAAAATACTGAACTATTTTGGTTCGAGTCTATGGTAAAATCTTCTAAAATGACTCGAAACTTATTTCGACAATTTTGGAGAAATTATTGATATAACTAAAAATTTTCTCAATTATTTATTAATTATTCTTCATTGTGGAGGGCAATAGACCAATATCATACAATTCTAGTATGTTTTAATAGAAGAAATGAATTATATTTCTTCAGTTCAGAATATTTAGTGAATCAAAAATAGCTATTGTCCTCGGGAAAAAAATATACTTTCCGTTTTTATATACTTTTTTCTCATATAATCTATCATTTATTAAAAATTGTCGAATTACTTTGTATTAATTTGATTATGCAACATGCAACGCATGAACACCCCCTTAAATTTCCAATCTATTGTTACAAGCGTTTAGTGTTTCCCAAGAGTCTTGCATTTTTCTTGCTCTTGTCTTGTCTTGCGCAGGACAAGAACAAGAATTGGATTTTGCAAGAAGATGCAAGACTTAGCAAGAATTGCAACATTTTCTTGCCTCTCTTGCATTCTTGCCAGAACTGCGTATCAATGAGTCCGATTTTAGAGTTTTGAGAGAAAAATGAGTATCGCGTCATTAGTGATGAATAGGTGGATCAACTAGAACAAATCGAGAAGTAACATTTTTTTAAAGAAGCGTGCTCATTAAAAACTGCATATGGAATATTTATTTCTTTAGAAGTACTTGATTAGCAATGTAAGATATAAAATATAAATTTTCTCTACAAATACATTTCCTTAAATAAAAAAAACTTCTATAGATTTATAGAATGAAAAAATGGAAACGTGCATTATTCTCTGTGAAACTTCGACCAGGAGTTCAGGCACAGAATACTTCTAATAGATCAAGATTCAAACGGCTTCTGTGCTTTCTGCTCACTAAGGTCGCCTTGGAGGGAAGTCGTTCTGATGGCACAAATGTAGCGATATAACTCAAAAAATCTCCAGCCATTTTAGACAGATTAAGAAATATAAAAGTATTAGCTGGTCACCAAGCCAAGGTACCAGTGTCTTCGCTTACTGTTCTGGAAAAAAATATTGATTCAGTTCTACTCTTAATTTTTTTTTGTCTATGTCTTGCAACGACGTCCAAGTAGATGTTTCGAGCTCATTTTGGATGAAAATCTGAGTGAAGTCAATATCATAGTCGTCAAAAGAAGTTACTGCAAGTTGTTTCTCATCCTCATTACTTTGACTACTATTATAATCGACAAAATATCGATTTTGAAAGTCTTCGAGTTTCTTCATTGAAGTTTCCTCCAAATTTTTACCCGATTCGGTGAGCTGGATCCAAAATAGGGAGACGCAATAGATCCAATTCGTTTTGTTATAGTGTTTTATCATCTTGTCAATTGATGTTCTGTTTTGTGTATCTAGTTCAAATGCCCATCTCTCTAATTCATACAAAAGAATATTACTACCCAACACAACCATGGACCTACGAGTTAACTTAACAAATCCCCGCAAAAGCAAGAACTGTGCAAGAATCTTGCACGAAAAACAAGAAATCTAGTAGCGCCATCTATTAAAAATATAATATACTAAGTAAAATATACAAGACAAGAAATGTGCAAGAGGCTTGCAAGGCAAGACAAGAAATCGGTTTACAGGAATTGTGCAGGACAAGATCTCAATACATTTTTTGTCTTGCAGTGCAAGACAAGAGCAAGAAACTGCTGAGCAAGACAAGAATTCTTGTCTTGTGAAACACTACAAGCGTTCGACCACCAGATGACTCTTTTTTCGTAGCAAGCATCTTAACAATTCCTTTGAGATAAAACTTACGTACTTCGTAATCAATGCATTGATATGTTTAACCATGAATATTTTTCGTTAGTTGACATATTCAAGCACAAAAATTGTGTTTGTTTATTCATCGTGCAATACGGAGATGAGAGCGTCTTCCCGGATCTTCGAATCGTCAGTATTCAAATATTAATCACGATTGCAGTTTCCATTGCTAGCTGTGAAAGTTCATTCAGCTGATTAGAATTAATTCTAAATTATCTTCGAGCCTCCATGGGCTAAGATCGATTAAGCGACCTTACTCTGCTTAGCGTCGAACGGGAAGAGGTTGAGAAGGCAGATTTCAACCGTCTAATTGACGCTTTTGTATCAACGAAGACGGGGAAAGTGCATATATAACGAGCATGCTACTCAAATTCAATAAATAAATAAATACGTATATAGATAGATTTCTTGTTGCTTTTTTTTGTGTCCTCATTACATCGAAACGTAATTTTAACCAATCATTAAATAATTCATTAGATAGTAAAAACTATGAGGAATAAGAAACTAATAAATTTAGTTATGAACTTCTATTTGTATGGGCGCCAGTTCATGTAGTTATGCCACTGTGCATGTCTCAGTAAATTTTTGTGCCAGAAAATCGTTTGGATATCAAAATGTTATTGAACATACTATCAGCTACCTTTATTCAAATTTTATTTTGGAGATCAGGACGAATTTTCACTCTATTATTTTGATTCACCTGACAAGACTATATGGGCGATGTCGGGTTAAGTTTTTTTGAGTGTTACATCTTATTCATAAGTATGTAGGTACTTGTACTAAGTTCAATAGATGGATTGGTTCTCGTTTTTCTTATTAATTTTTACTAAATTTTAATGGATTTTCATGTACTCAACACTTCAAATTTCATTATTTCATCGTCATACTTGAAACTGAGTTCTAAAGCTTTCAAATCATTTCTTTTTTGTCTGTGTTTATTATTTGCAATAGTAAATGTTCCTACATACTTAATGATACTGGAATGATTAATAATTATAATTATTACTAATTTTATATCGACAAAATATAATGTAAAGTCAATTATTCTGAAAATGTATATATTTTTGTGCACACAGCTGAGTATCCACTAGTATATAATCTTGCAAAAATTTATCACAAGAGTCATATTGTGCCGATATTTCAATCTCAATCACTGATCTCTATATACATATAGAGATCAGTGATCTCGATATACAAAACCAGGTACAAAACTGTATAAAATAAATTATTTCAAGTATCAGTTTCAGAACTCAGAACGACACATCTAACTCCATCTATGAAACAGTTTCTAAACCTAGCACAATACACGCTGACACCGCTTTGACATTCATTTGAATTTGGTATGAACTAGATGAGTGAAAATTTTTAGGTTAAAGAATAAAATACGTAAAATCTTTGTTGACTGAAATAGCTTCTAATTCTTTAATAATGGAAATAATAAGGCAAGCTAGACTTTTCACTCAGAAATCAAGCTATTTGAGATATTATAGCGCAAAACTAATCTCGCAAGAAGAAATTAAGAAGCTGGTATCAAACAATAAAGTGGTAGTATTTATGAAAGGAAATCCTGAAGAACCACGTTGTGGATTTAGCAATGCAGTAGTACAAATTCTAAGAATGCATGGTGTTAAATATGATTCACATAATATATTGGATAACGAAAGCTTACGACAAGGCATTAAGGACTTCTCGCAGTGGCCAACTATTCCACAAGTAAATTTACATGTTATTGTATACTGTCATCTTAGTAGTGTCAATTCTTATTCTTGCTTTTTGCATTTGGTTCACAATTCTCACATTGTTTTTGTTTCCAGGTTTATATAAACGGAGAATTCGTTGGAGGTTGTGACATCATCATGCAAATGCATCAGTCAGGAGATTTGATAGAAGAATTAGAAAAAGCTGGAATACAAAGTGCGCTTCTCGGAACCAAAGAAGTTGAGAATAAGAAGGAATAACTCTATTTTGATCTAATTGCTGTACATATTTCAATTATTTAAATACAACATCAATTAAAACTATTGATATATTCATTATTGTAAACCGAAATGAGTATCAAAATTATAAATCAGCTCCATTATATTTCAAATACCGCTGGAAAATAGTTTGCTCAAATTTCTCGACAAGTTCTCCATTTGTAGAAACATTAAAGGTTTGACGATACAAATCCCCTGAATTATTCGTACTGTAAGTTAAAATAGTTGATATAGATCCACCAATTAAATTTATATATCCTTCAATTTTTTTATCTTCTTCCCAGAATTGATCGCTTCCCTTTAAATCTATTCTCAAATCCTTGTGAATATTGGCTAGATCTTTCACATAATGTTTTATTACTGGGAATTTATTTTTCAGTGTCCTCTCATTAATTTCAAAGACAAAACTCACGTAAAATTCACAGTTTTCCACATACGCTTCTTCTTCAAGTTGGGAAGTACATATTTGTCCAACATTAATTTTATATAATTCATATTGAGGAATTTTACAGTCTCCTAAACGCACGAAAATCACTTTGCGATTTCGCTTCTGTTGAGGAGGATAATTCCATACATTATTTCGAAATAATTGAACATTAAATCTTTCTACCCATTTTCCAGAAGCATCAACTAAAAAAATAATTTATAAATAAGTGCAGAACAAACAGTATAAACATATAACTACTTCTTATATTTCCATCATCGAATTTTTTATCGCTGTGTATTTCGATAGACAAATATTTCTTTTCGGAATTATCATTATTATAATAATGATCCATTAAATTTTTTATTATCCTGCTTATTTCATTATTCATTTTGTACTCAACTCAACGGTACGTGTTTATGAACAGCTTCTATAAAAGTTTGAATTTGTTTCAAACATTGAATAACATAAAAAATGAAGTCCAAGCAGGAAATGATTTTTTCCCAGAATAGTGTGCGGCGCCAAGTTTGAATGAGTTTTCGAAAATTTTTAGGTCTCCTAACAAATTTTTAATGCATTACTAATATAAGAGCTTTTTTTCTCGAATATGGATTCAACTGTACCTATCAGAGAAAAAATGTTTCTTTTAATCTGTTTTGAACATAAAAGTAATTTGTGTATCAAAGTCGTAAAGGTAATCTGTTTTGGTGAGATCTGTTGTTGTCGGCCGAAGCGTAGCTGAGGTACAATAGAGTATTCCACCACTATCAAAATTTGAGGAAATTCAATGAAAATAAGAAAATATGAGATAAATAATAGTGAATGAAAATGCTATCTAATATTGCTTCGCTTTAATAAAAAGGCGATTTAATATTTATATGACGTCCAAAATCCTCTTGTGTCTCTCAAACAGTGGGCTTCATAGGTGTATAAATTCATGAAAAATAGATATTATTTCTAGTTTTCGAATGCTATTTAGAAACATTCTAGATGCCTTCAAGTTTCACAGGCATGTGCATGGAAAGAAAATTTAGCTTCAAACTTCTGTAATTGATTGGTTGCAAGAAGCGTGATTTTGACAAGTAAATTTGATAACTATATAATTTATCTAGCTCTTGGTCTAACTGACAATAATAAAAATAATTTAGATGATGCTAAATAAGCATGACACTTATGCCACCTGTTCCACTTTACGACAATATCCTCAAAGTGTTTAATGATAAGATGAAAAATAACATTAATCTAAAAAAGAAATCACACTTTGTCTTCAATTTATGTGCATAAATAATTATTTAATATGAATATGAAAACTAACTTTACTGTATTTTGTACAAGGATAAGACATTATACCAGAAATAATTTGAATTCAATCATAAAAATTCAATAAATTAAAATTATCTTGCAAGATAATAATAATTTTGAATTATCACTATGTATATAATTTTAATTCAATCATACAAATTCAATGAATTAAAATTATCTTGCAATATGACAACTAAAATTATCGTTGGCGGCAGCACTGTGCTTACAAAATGGTGGATCAAAAGTGGCTTACGGCAAGTTTGTAATCTGTTTACAATGTAAATACGTTGATATTCAACAAAGAAATACTCATATTTCGTTGAATGATTTAATTCAATTTTAATTGTAATTCCCAATGTTCTATGCTGTCGTGTTATATTCTTGCGCCACTTATTTAATAAAATATCATTTTTGGGTACAGAAAAAAGACAATATTTCTCTTTACAAGCTCTGTACGTACTATTAAAATTTGGCAAAAAACATTTTCTTTCTATTTTACAATATATTTCCACATGAAAATACTAAATAGAGCGAAATTCGCTACAAACATGGGCCCGCCTCTATCTATCTCTCAGTTACCTTCTCTCTCTAACAATATTACATTTTTGGCTTCACTTCTGTAACACAGTTAAGATAGGGAATAACATAGGCGTGCTTATATCTTTGATCATGAATATTATCTAGATAGAAGAAACTGCGAACGGCTACGACGGAAAGAGATGGAAGATATATTGTAAGAAAGCTGGAGAAATGAACTGCGCAAGCGTGACAATAATCAAATTTCGGTTTGTCAAGCTCGCAAAATGACAAACACATGATGTAATGAGTTTTTATTTCTGTAAAAAATATTTGTATTCGCCGTTTTCTAGTTGCAAAGTACATCTTCTTAACATTACTTTTATAAATAGCAAATGAAATTCGATAGACATGCGCAGTTCGTTTCACTTCATTTTTCTTTCATTATATTATACTTCTTTGTTCCTCTAACGTAACCTATATTCTCCTCTTTTTCTGGCATAACCGTTTGCAAAAATGTATTGTGTGATATAGGACTCCTTCCATCTTGATATTATTTATGATCTAAGGCCTATATGTAATACTCTTATATTGATAGTCCCCATAAGTGGAGGTGTCACGGAGCAAGTGAGACAGCAAATTATTACTTGACCCGTTGTGCGCAAGCGTAGCGACTTCCTCTGATATTTGAAAGGTTTTAAACAGAATTTCATTTCACTAGATATTCGCTGGTATCGCCATCTCTTAGAAATTATTCAAAACGCTATCAGATTCCGTTCTATCAGAAATATTTATTTCCTAGTCTTTAATTGACTATTTCGAATACACTGAATGAGTTTTCAGCAGACTTTTACAATGGGAACCTAGTGATAGTTATAAAAGTAAAAAGAGATGGCGCCACAGAGATGCAAAGAAATTTTTCAGTGGCACTAGAACGGCGGGAGCTAGTATTTTAATTGTTTGAAGAAAAAGCAACCAAAACATAACCTAAACCAAGCCTCATAGGTCAACTAGTATTGGAAAACAATAAATTAGTGTTTTTCTTGTTTAAAAAAAAACTTAAACCGAACTTTTCAGGTCAAATAATATTAAAAAATGGAAGAATCATCTAGATGATGAAAGCGCATTTTTGATAGCTCATGTATGCTTGTTACTACAGAGATTTCGCAAATTACCATCTCTCACAATTACCGAGCTTGAAATCAAGCAGTTTGGGCAAACTTACGAAACAGCAGCTTCCATTTAGTACTAGTTTCAAGTTGACTATTTGATAGGTACATAATTTATGCATGTACAAACCCAAAAATACCTTTCAATCTTCATTGTTTAGTTACTGACTGACGGGAGGACAAGTGCTGTACCTTAGAATGATAATTTGATCTTTATCAAAGCTATATAAAAAAAATACACCAAAAGTGAATAAATTTTCATTCAATAATAATAATTCATTCTAATAAGCTTCAAATTCGCGTCAAAAAAGTCATTGAATGAATCCCGGACAGATTTGACAACTGTACATAATAATAGTGACACCCGCGGCGAAAGTTGTAACTAAATTTTTATCTACTTTAATAAATTTTAGTTGCCATATCCCTAATGTCATATATATCTATGGACATTGTTTCACTTGAAACAAGTAATTGAATAATTCAATTTTCCACAATCACTGAGCTTGAATTAAAGCAATTTGTGCAAGCCTACGAAACAGCAGCTTTTATTTAGTACCAGTTTCAAGTCTGTAAATAGTATAGTTGCTGAGATCTCAGCGTCACGCCAGCCAGCCAGCCAGCCAGCCAGCCAGCCAGCCAAAGTGAATATAATAGCGCTTTTTTCGGAAAAATGCGCTAAAAATAGTTAATTAGTGTTTTTCTTGTTAAAAAAAAAACAACCAAAACATAACCGTAACCAAGCTTTATTGCCAGCGAGGCACACATTGTAGGTATTTAGGTGAAATGCTCTTTGTTTGAAGACCACTGATTATAGCAGCACATTTTCAAGGTACGCGCATGCGCTCTTCACTAGGCTCCTAATGTAAAAGTGAGTCGAGTTTTCATTAGTTATGCAATTATTTGAACTATAATTACACGATGCTTTTTACTTAACGGGTGGCTCATATATAGTAGCGCCATCTTTATTTGCACCCGAAATCAGCTCACTTTTTCTGACCTTAAGCTAGCCCTCCTTCTTAGACTTCATAGCCTTCATAGAACTAGCCGAACTAGCATTGCTAGCTTCACAGTATTGAATTTTTGTTGACTAAACATTTGCGAAGTGCATGTGCCATTTAAAATCCACCTTAATGTTGTTTGCATCACTTTTCATGTGAATTAATTATAATCAGCTTTGTTTATCACTTTATTATTTTCTGCAGATTCATGTTATTATATAGTATTAGGTAAGTTGAAAAAATCTATCCAAATTTGATTAGAATAAAATGAATTTGATTTGCATTTGAAAGAATCTTTTTCCAATTAATAGTACAAGTGTTTCGGATATTTTAGACTATCTTCTGACTGCTAAATATATGTATGAAAATAATTGAGAATTATTCAAAAGTTATAATTGCCATAATCTAACTAGCTCTTTCAAGTTAATGAACATGGTGTTTATAATTCTGATATTTATTATAGAATACTGCAATGGAAGAATCTAAGCAAATTCCTGTAAGAGGGCGAGGAGCTTTAATTGCTGCGGCTTTAAAAAAGGCTCAAGAAGCAAAAGCAGCCGCACAAGAGGAAGTAGGTTATTTTAAATGCTTGTCTCATTTTTATATAACTTTAATCCAATAAAGTTGGAAGAAATTCATTTAGCTGTCAATTAATAGTTTGAAATACGGTATTCTTATGCCATAAGTAGTTCGAGATATTGGAGTAGGCAGCAATATATTTTCTGAATTTTAAATCGAAATTATTTGCGTGGGAGGTTAGAAATACCTAACAACTTTTAATACAGACATTATTGGTTCATGTGTAGAACTACGTCTCTCTCGGTGGTATGTAAAGCATTTCATTATATATTTTATATAATATGAAAGATAGTGTTAACACTTGAATACGGTAGCTAAATTTAACGCTTTGGCAATTTTAATTTCCTTAAATAGTCATAAAATGAAAAATCAAACGCTGAAAGCTTCAAAAAGCTTACTATCCAATTCACGGTAGCATAAAAACAAAAATTAGGTGAAGTATCACACTTTGAAAGCTTATAAATCCTGAAATGTGAGTCGTATAATAATAAACCAATCATTGATAAAAAGCTCATGTACATAAATTCCTGTTTTTATATCTACTGAGTACGATATCTGGGTCCGATAATGCTATGTACCGGAAGAATCATATCAAAGCTAAATTGGATAGTTCGCTATTAATATACTGTAATGTAAAAAATGAAATGTTCAATATCCAAAAGACGATTTTACAATTCCAGTATAAATTTATCTTAAGTGGGTATAATAATCATGGTAAAGATTGTTAATACAATCGTTATCATATACCAATTAATAAATAATAATCATATTCGTAATAATTTCACAAAAATCTTCTCATTCATTTATAAATTAGCAAATCGAACTTATTCCGTTCCATTTTGAAATGGACGCTTTAGTACATTTCTGTCAAATTCATAATCATGAATATAAATCATTCTGTTCCACATTAAAATAAACTTATGATATAATTTTTTTTTGTAACACGTGCACCGATAGTTTCCTATAACTAAACTGAATTCTGCTTCGAAAGTTCTCAATTCCAAACCATGCAAACAATTTTCATTAATTTCCTGTAGACAGGGAATTAATGGATATTAATGTCCTTCGTAGAGGATAAAAATGAAAATTGTGGATCATGGATGCAGTTGGTACTTTTTTATTTCATTGTTATATGTCAAATTGATATTTGAAAGAAATTTATATTATGCGATGTGTTCATCTTTATAGTATTTACATTTACTATAAATGTGATAGCACAGAAAGTATGAAAAATATCAATCAATTAAATATCATGTAAGTTAGGTTTCGTTGTATTAGTTTACTGTAAATGTGATCACAATAGCAAAAATTTGTTTGTAAAACCGATAAGATAGTTTTGATACATCTAAATGTACTTAAAAAACTAAAAAATGAGGAACTTCGGTGCACTTGTTACGAAAAGTGTCGTATGCAACACAGCTTTATTCTGGACAATAATAACGGTCGTTCGGTCCTTGTAGCATTATATACTGTCACAAATTTTATTGTAAACAATTTATTTACACAGGTTACAGTGCCAATATTCACTTTATACACTCGTATGAACACAATATCGCTCTTAGTTACTCGTACTGAATCACTGAATGAACTCCTCTCCTAGCTCTTATATATCTAAGCCAACAATGGGTCAACATTCAATTGTCTAACAGTTGATGCCTGGCAACCACCGAACATCTAGTAACCGTAGGCTGTCAATCACATCTGACAATTGAACATCGACTTGGTCAATACTAACTAGTATTAGTATTACAGTTATAGCGAATTCAAATAAATAATTATGTGAACTAATTACTTACAATATTTTACATTTGTGACAATACTATACATCTCCCACCTAGAAAAAGTATAATAATCGTGATTTTTTTCACAGCTCGAGATTTTGATTTAAGCCCTACTGAATCCAAAAACATAATTTTTAGAAAGTCGGTCTACCATCAATTTCTAAAGTTTCTTGCGTTTATTTCATAAACTGTACAATTTATCATAAAATATAAAATAACTGCAACTTAAATAATTTGGAACAAAATTTACCTGAAACTCTTAGTTTGGTTTTGGATCCTCATAAATTTAAGACCTTTGTGGAACAAGGTGAGATAAAAAAAAAAAAAAGGTGACTTTTATGTAATCTGCGGCAGCGCACGAATGACCAAAACTGCTGCTTTGGGGTACTTTCTTTGGTTTTTTTTTCCACAGAAAATGTAATTATCATAATATTTGATTGACTTTTTTCTAAATCTGTCCTTTAGTACAGCAAGCACATTTTTAAGCCATTTGAATATTAATATTATCATTTGCAGCCCTCCAAAGTGATATAAAAGAAGCCTAAATGTGCGCATCGAGGTCAAAATAAACTACAAATTTGATTAGAAATTTTAAAAATTGCTTTTTCAGGTCACCAAAACTCGCTGGTTCATAGGTCGATGTGAATATATGGACTGAATTTTATGATAACTATGTTTTCTGTCTCATCAATGTATCCTATTTTTTCGAATTTTCGTCTTCTTACATAAAGATCTGAAGATTTACGAAGGTCCGATGCAAAATAAAACAAAAAAAAATGTCTGTTTCGACTCACTTTAATGTACATATATTTTGTTAAGGTAATCGCGACTGATAACCTTGAAGTTAATCATTCTAATAAATACATTTTATATCTTTTAAAATGTATTTATCACATTTAATGGTTATCGTCTCAAATTTTTTTACAAGCATATTTATTAATTGTGAAACAAGACATATTGACCTCTTACAAAAAAAATTTTAAATTTAAATTTAAAATGTAATTACCCTGAGGAAGATTTAAACCAATAAAACCGAAAGCTTGATAAATTCCAAATGAGCAAAATTTGATATACTAGTGCCAAATTTCAGATACTGTATTAAATACTAATTGTGAAGAAAATTTTCTCAATAAAGACGTGAAATACTGGAAATTTGTTGAAAGATTCACATTAACGGGTGCTCTTCGACTTGATGATTCTAGGGGGTAGTGAAATTCAATGTTATCATGAAAGAAAAAAACTTTTCAGAACTCATTTTAAATGAATATGTTTTATTGGGTATAAGTTCTGTATATTCACAAGTAGAATTAAGTCATAGCCATCTGGTGGCAAAACGATAACTACTCAAAGTCGTATTCCGCTTGAAACGCCATTTAAGCTAATGTTATTTTAATCGTTTGTTACTTGTAAACAGTGAGCTTTTGTTATATTTTTTCTATTTCACGTTTTTATTTACTATTTCAGTATATGTGTATTGATCAAACTCAGTCTTTTTGGAGACTGCTTTCCTATTTACATAGTTTCATTCTAACTTCTTTTGCGCTTTCCTATTTACTACACATTAATTTCCTTACTCTTTCTCCATTCAATTTTTTGAGTTTAACATGAATTTTTCTTCGAGAAAAGTGAATGAGGTGAATTTAAATATTTAAAGACTATTTCCCAAGAACATGATTATTTATCTGCAAATAAATACAATTTGAAACACAAAATTGTGATAATAGCAATTAAATTTAATCCTCAAACTTACAAGTTTGTCAAGAGTAACCACCTTAAACATTATAATAACAAAATATGACTCCCTTTTCCACAGATGTTACAATTGATTCGCCCCCACTTTTATCAATCAATTTTTACCACCAATATATTTACCAACCTATTCTTTTTACCAATCCAGTTACTGCTTTGTGTGTCAATGTGTGTTCAACCGGCGAGCTTCGCCCGCTCTGATAAAGCTCAACTTGCCATGCTCAATGTTTATCAAACCGCTAGTACAATCATAAACAGTGGTTTTGGTTTTCAACCAGCGATGCTTCGCACCTAACTAACGAGCGGGCTTCGCTTGCTCTGACCAAGCTCAACGTGTCATGCCGATTTTAAATCTAACCTCAGTTTATTTATGAAACCAGAACCAGAAAGGATGAAGAGGAAATTGAATATTAAAGAGGACATAACATCCAATTTTGAATGGAACTTTATTGCATTGTATTTGTAAAAACAGTGGTAAAATATATTAGTAGTACAAAAGTATGGTAGTAAAAAAATATGGTAGTATAAATGGAGTGGTAAAAATTGAATGATGAAAGTGAAGTGGTAAAAGTAGATCCCTATGAGATTGTTATGTAAAGTGCACTATCGGCTTGGCTGATTGGTACAAAAATAGAAGATAACCATTTAGATGCTACGGAAATTTAAAATACTGAATTTCAACATCCTGCGGCTCACCATTTTGGATTTATGCGTAAAATTCCAAAAAAGATTCAACCTAAGTGAACTTCCGGTACACACGATTGCAACCATAATGCGAGGAGCACTAAAAGACCTTAGACGTTAGACCAGTCTCAAATACAACATTTCAACATTATACGTTCGACGGGCTTTGAGATTTGCGAGTTACGTACATATATACATACGCACTTATACGTACGTACCGACATCAAGCCGAAAATAATCAAAATGGATTTAGGGATGCTTAAAACGGACATTTCCATCAAAGTCTCGAAATGTAAATTTTGTCGGTTTCACAATACTTATTTTTACTTTGTACAAGAAAGTTGAAATGTATAATAAATAAACAAGTTTTCAAGACAAAGCTTTATTATATTAGATAAGTCTATATTATTATTTGTTGATATATATTTATCTAGTTATTATATTGATATTTATTTTTGTTGTCTTGACTACTTTTTTATTTATTATACATTTTTTTCACTTCAAAAAGGCAACATTTTGTTTTTGAAACGTAATGTATCTTAGCCCAAGCTTATCTACAGTTTACTTAAACTAAGTTTATTACTTAAAGCAACAATTATCTCAGCAATTGTAACCATAATAAATTAGATCGGTTCAACTAAACTGTCGATAAGCTTAGATTGTACAACGAGCCTTATTATTATTTTTATACAGAATCTATAACCTATAATAGTTATTTATGTATCTAATGCGCGAAATTATGCTTTGGTGCTCGAGAATGAAAGTTAACAAATTATTCGAAAGCACCAAAGAAATTTCGCGCACGATTTGCATACAACATTTTATCTACAGACGTCAAAAAATTATTTAAAAAAATATTAAAATACAAAATTTAGTGGAATTCTCTTTTCTGCACGTTGTCAAGATAAAATTAGTGCACGAAATACTTCGTGCCCGTTGTCATGATAAACAACATCAATGCGACATTTCGCATATTAATATTGATGTACAAATGTCATAGTTTTTTGAAGTCTGTAGAAAACCATATTTTTTCAATATTTAAGGATTTATCAGCGATATCATTTAGCAGAAAGAAGAATGAACTGTCCTGTTTCACAGATACCACTTTGTTTTGTTAATTGCAGTAGCAATCGTTCCATTGAAATATTTCAGATTTTTGGCCACATTTTCCAAATAAATATATATGGATAATAGCTGTCAAATCTGACACTTCCTTAGAGCTAGGTATATGTTTTTTCTACGCCCGTGCGTAATGTAGGTACTTCACACATCATAAACTATGCGTAAAGTGAACCTTTTTCACATTTTTTACTTTACGCCTTCCACGTCTGCCACTATCAATACACGCGCGACTATTAGTTCTGTAACCTAAGATTACTTATTCTATTATTTTACGTTTCTGTAACAGAGGTCAATTTCCAAGTAGCTATATTTGTTATTATAAAATACGGAATTTGAAGAAATTATTGAAAGCATAACGTCAGAGGTTCAGACATGGACTCACAAAAAACTCACTTGAGAATTTGCGTCTTGAGAAGAAGAAGCAAAATATTTTTGTGTCTTGGCCGTTTACACGTGTAGCTTGTTTGTTGCCTCAAAATGTATCTCTTCTTCCACTTTTAAAATAAAATCCTTCAAAAATTGATTTATTCCATTGGTACTTTTGTACTAGATTATTCAAATAGAATTCATATTGTTTGATTAAGACAAGTTTTCCATTTATAATATGATAGAAAAAATCTGACGTGAACATCACGTGACTTACTTGTACATCATTGGATCTATATATCTAAAAATCTGTCTTCAGCCAAGTCGGTTGCTATGGAAACAGTAGGCCATTATTCTATACTACAACATTCCTTAATACTGATTTCCACAATTCTACGACTATCAACAGATCTGAATTTATGCGCAAAATTAAAAAATAAATTCCTACTGGAGGGCACTTCCGGTTCAGTCTATTGTTATGAAAATAGTAGGCAATCGTTCAGATGCTACAGCAGATTGAAATACCAAATTTCAATATTCTATACCTGATCGTTTCGAATTTATGCGAAAAATTTCAAAAGACTCGGTGGATCTCAATAAAAATAGGATATGAGCATCTAGACGGTATAATCGTCCTAAATACTGAATTCTAACAATCTACGTTCAATCGGTTTGGATTTATGCGGAAAATTCAAAAAATGTTTCGAACAATGCTCTTCCAGCTTAGTCGATAGCAATCATAATGAAAGGTGTACAGATATTATAAAAGTGCCTAATACAAAATTTAAATATTCTACGACTGATTATTTAGCGGAAAATTCAAAAAGTCTGTCATATAAAGTGCACTTCCGGCTCAGCCGATTTTTACAAAAGTAGGAGATGACCATTAAAATGCTGCAGCAATGTCAAATGCTAAATTCCAGTATCATATGGCTGATCATTTTAAATTTATGCGGAAAATTAGAAAAAAGTTTCAAGTAAAGTGCACTTCCGATTTAGCCGATCGCAATCATAATGCAAGAGGTACAATAAGATGTTATAGAAGTTCTTTATACGAAATTTCAATATACTATGGCGGATCATTCTATATTTATGCAAAAAATTCCAAAAAAAGTTTCAAGTAAAGTGCACTTCTGGCCTGGCTGATTCTTACAAAAATAGCAGATAACCATTCTGATACAACATCTAGTTGAAATACTAAATTTTAAAATCCTACGGTTGATCATTTTGGATTTATTAGAGAAATTCGAAAAAAGTTTCAAGTAAAGTGCACTTCCGGTACAGACGATTGGAACCATAATGCGAAGTGCACAACTAGACCCTATACCAGTCTTAAATACAAAATTTCAACATTATACGTTCTACCAGTTTTGAGATTTACGCACGAACATACGTACCGACATCAAGCCAAAAATAGTCAAAATGGATTCAGGGATGCTCAAAACGGATATTTCCATCAAAATTTCGATAGGTGAATCTTTCGGTTTCACAATACTTACTTGTTACTTTGTACAAGTAAGTAAAAAACTATTTCTGAATAATTAAAGTTTGAATATGTTAAGACACCAATAATTTTATTCTCAAAAAACTCTTAAAAGACTGTAAATATTCTGTTCTTAATTCTTTTATAGTAAATAAAGACTCTCTACTCTCATATCTCCTATATTTTAAACCTGTCTCTATTTTGGATTGTTCTTAAACGTTTGCAAATCAGCTATAATTAAATAAAGAAATGTATTTCCTATACTTCTCTGCGTTTCGCACAATTCAGACACGATAAAAAGAGTTAAATGACGCAAATAAAAATAAAAGATGAAATGAGGAAACGACAGCGCCCACTTTGCAAGACTCAAAATGTATTGCTAATATATTTTTTAGGCGATCATGACAAAAAAGGTGTTTTTATGGCCTCTTTTGCGGCCGTGAAGTTTCACTTTTTGGGACTGATCTGTCAAATTTTACTTTTTGGGACTGATCTGTCAAATATTACTTTTTTGGGACTGATCTGTCAAAAAATATTTCACATTTATCTATATGGGCAGCTTGATGAACTCTTTAAGAAACAGTTTTCGCTTAATGCTGGGGCCACATTTACGCCTAATGCCATTAATTGAGGCGTTGTTTAACGATAAACTCATTGTCAATGACAATATATCAATTGTCACAGAATGCCTTAATTAATGGCATTAGACATAAGTGAGGCCCCTGCATAAATAGTACATATATTTTTCCGTCAACCTCTGTAGTTCTTGCAATTCAAAAAATAAATTTACGCATTTTTTGTTAAATGTTAACTTGATAGAAGACAATAAAATAAAACAATTTCAACGGCAGCTAAGATTTACAATTGCAATGTTTTAGAAATAAATAGATAAAATGATGTGATTTTGAATTATTCCGTAATGATCGCCTAAAAAACGTTGTGTGTACCTCGGCCTACAGTTCTTTTTTGGTCTCACCTGAATTGCAGCCTCAGCTACGCTTCGGCCGCAAACAACAGATTCGATCAAAAAAGATAACCTTTACGGCCTTGATACACAAATAACTATTTCCGAACAAGTAAAAACATTGCAAGCTCCTTCACTTTGGTTATTATTTTCTATGCTCATAGCTACTTTGTCAGTGAAAAATAATGTGAAAATCAAACACTTCAATGAACTTATTGCTGGCACTAATAATTTCAAAGCGCGCATTGAAAACACAGGAAAAATCCCAAATCAGTTTTAAGACCAACTGAAATTTATTTCTACAATTATAGTATTGGCGCAATTCACTACATAGTTAATAAATAGATAACTCAAAGATAAATTTGTATCTATTCAAACAGTTTTAAATTGTTGTATGCACTGAAATACAGTAATAATACTGGAACGTGCACTGCCAATGATCGCTGCGTAAAGAAAGAAAGCCGAGAGACAGCTGCCTGGTGGAACTTTGTCGCTGTCTCTCTCGGCTCGCGCTGGCGTTGCCAGAACGCGTTCTAGTATTACTATATGTCAGTGGTTATATGCCGTTGGCCTCATACCATAATGCTTAACTTTATTTTTATTGATGAAATATGTGTTTCAAGAATTTTTTTTTTAGCTCTGTAAATTTAATATCGCCCAGAATTCCCTTATTATAATTGAGTTTTGGAAGAAAGTGTAAGACATTTTCGACTTGAAATCTCCTAAATAAATACTCTTGAGCTATATCTATTTAGTAGCGATACACCTTGCATGAATAAAAAGCTAGAGCTTATACTAAAAGTGCCCTATTGAAAATTATAAGACTAAATTTTGATATTTATGTTCAGGCACCACGTCCAAGAGGCAGAGCAGCGCTGTTAGATCAACTTAAGAAAAAAAACTTTCCAAAAGTTGGAGAGTCCAGTTCGCAGCAACAAATTAAAGAACCACCAAAAACGACTGGCGTAGCATCAGTAGAAGAAGCCGCGGAAAAATTCAAAGAATTAGAAATTGATAAGCCTGAAGCACCTCCATGCAAATACAGAGGTGAATCAGGATCCGTTATTCCAGCATCTGCTAACTATATTCTTCTTAAATTAATGCCAAATAGTGGAGTTTATGAATATGAAGTACGTTTTCAACCAGACGTTGATTCGAAATCTGCACGAGTAAAAATGTTAAACAAATGTATTGAGTTTTGTAAAGCGAAAACATTTGACGGCCATGTGCTCTATTTACCAGAACGAATCATAGAAACTCGGAAAGATTATGAATGTGTGCATCCATTCAGTAATGACCCAATAACTTGTACCATTATTTATAAAAAACAAAAAAGAATGGTGGATTGTCTACATTTATACAATGTTTTGTTCAAAAGAATTATGTTCATTCTACAATACAAAAGAGTTGGGAGACAATTTTTTGATAATAGAAGCCCTTTTCTGGTTCCACAGCATAAATTAGAAATATGGCCCGGATATGTGGTATCGGTGAATGAATTTTCAGGAGGAATAATGCTTTGTTTAGACGTCCAGCATCGCGTTTTAAGAACTCAGAATGCGTTAGAATTTATTTATGAAGTTGTGTCAGCAAATCAACAAAGATATAAACAAATTGTAGAAAAAGCTTTCATGGGTGCAGTTGTTTTAACTCGTTATAATAATAAAACATACGTAATACATGATGTTATGTGGGAAGCAAATCCCAAATCAAAATTTGAAACTACTGACGGAACAAAAATATCATTCCTAGATTATTACAAACGTCAATATAATTTAAACATAGAGGACGGTGAACAACCGATGTTAGTACATCGCCAAACGGTTGCAGAGCAAGGTAAAACCGAAAAAGTGGATCGAATTATCATGTTAGTCCCCGAATTATGCTATTTAACTGGCCTTACTGATGAAATGCGTGCTGATTTCCGTGTAATGAAAGACGTCGCCCAATATACGCGAGTTACACCCAACCAGCGCATGAATTCACTACGAAAATTTATCTCTAGTGTCAACTCTATCCAAGAAGCGAAGGATGTGTTGTCTGGATGGGGTTTAAAACTAAACACTGCTACAATAGATCTACAAATGCGAGTCTTGCAACCTGAAGACATTTTATTTGGCAATGATATTTCTTGTCATGGAACCCCACAAGCTGACTGGACAAGTGCTGCGATGAGAAATAGAGTACTAGTGTCAGTGGATTTTAAAAACTGGATCATAATTCATACTGGTCAGGACAGAAGACCTGTTGAGGAATTTTCTCAAAGCGTACTAAGACTTGGTCCAAAAATGGGTATCAAAATTAATAATCCACGTGTTGTTTGTATTCCTGATGACCGGAATGAGACCTACATTAAAGTTCTACAGCAGCATATAGTTGACGGTTTGCAGGTAAGAACTATTTTTATGTATCGATTTACATGTACAACAATTTACGAAAAATGTTAAACTGTATTAAATCATGAATATTCAAGTTGTATCGTATGTCGCTTAATTGAGTTTCCAAAAAAAAAAAAACAGAAATTTATATAAAAATTACTATTTCTGATATAAGTTTTAGCTCATCAAAACTTCAGGAAACTAAATGTTATAAGAGCTAAGAAATGTATCTCTAAACTTTACCTGAACTGTCACTACTCTGAGACGAGAATGAATGAAGTCTTCGCTATTCTCTTTATTTTTATCTTTTTGAAAGTTCGATTTGAAATTAGTTATTTTTGTATTAAGTGTGCGAAGTAATTGTTTTTTTTGTTGTTGTTTTCACTAGTGAAAAAGTAAATTCCAATTTTGCACACCTAATCTAATATAATTCAGTTGCGTAATGCTACAAGGATAGAAACAAACAGGTATTTAACAAAAGAGAAATATGAATTTGTGCACAAAACTACTTATTTTTGAATATAAAAATTAATTGTTGACAGTTCTTTATTTATCAAACAACAATTGCGCATACTTTTGGTGACAATACCCAGGTGACTGCAAATTAATTATATTTTGTACTTTTTTCCTACATTTTACTGAATAAAACAATAATTATTGTTGATCTACTATTTTTTGACATTTGGCGAAAAAATATTGTTTGTATTTTGTGTGCGAAGTGATTGTATTTTGTTGCACTTTCGAATGAATTTGTTACCTCGACCTTGCGGTCTCGGTTAAAATTGACATTCTCACGCACAACAAAAAAAAACAATCACTTCGCACACTTAATACAAAAATAACTATTAAAGTTTGTCAAACTTACCAAAACTCTATAGCTCCTTAAATATATGTATTTTTTTTTTTTTTTTGTAACACGTACACCGAAAGTACCCTATTACTGAGCTGACTTCTGCTTCGAAAGTTCTCAATTCCAAACCATGGTAACAATTTTCATTAGTTCTCTGTTGACTGGGAATTAATGGATATTTTTGTCCGCTGGGTAAAAATGAAATTGTAGATCATGGATCATGGATGCGTTGGATTTTTTTATTTCATTGATATATGTCAAATTGATATTTGATAGAAATTTGTATCATAGAATGTGTTCTTTATAGTATGTGCATTTATTGTGAACGGGATAGCACAGAAAATGTGAAAAATATCAATCAATAAAATAAATCATGTAAGTTATGTTTAATTGTATTAGTTTACTGTAATGTGATTGCATTTGCAAAAGTCTATTTGTCAAATCGATAAGATAGTTTCGATACATTCAAATTAATTTAAAAAGCTTAGTAATGGGGGTACTTCGGTGCACTTGTTACAAAAAGTATCGTATACAACACAGACACTGAACGACTGTCAGTATTGTCACGGATAAATTTGACTGTACGGGCTTTGCCCTCGTCTTCACCGAATGCAGCCAAATTTATCCTCGACAAAAAAGACAGTCGTTCGGTCCTTGTAGCATAATATACTATTAATTTCACTATATCTCAGATCCATTGATAACGTTAGAATTATAGTACATTTATTTGACTGCTGCGGTAAGCTAAATAAGAACTACCCAAATAACATTCTGGTGGACAAGCAGTTTTTCAATACAGCAGGAGTTATCTGTTATTCACATCGTAATAGACTTTTAGGGAATAAAGCTGCCAAGTTACTCTTCTTGAAGTACATTTTGCAATCACATTATTGCAATTATGACATTGAATTGCTCTTAAATTTTCTGAAAAAGCTATTATTTTATATGTTGTAAGCTCATTTAATAATTATTTCTATTATAATGCCAAAATCAATTTTTCCATTGTATGTTATGCTAGTAGATTACAACAATTATGCACCTGAACGACTCGTTGAATTATTGGGAGGTGAGAATGCTAAAAAAAAATGAGGATTTGGAAAAAAATGTAATGAGAAAAATTGTTATACTTGAAGTTCTATTATTTCAAACCTGATAAGAGCATGAAGAATGTAGAATATCAATTTTTCTATAGTGAGATTATTTATCTGATTGAAAATGGACGAGTGACTGCTGTGGAAATTATACTACTACAAATTTTATTGTGATTAAATAATGATTACAGATTACAGTATTATTTCTCGCTTTACAATTCGTCGTACGCAACAAAATTGCTCACAGTCACTTTTACTGAATGATTATTCTCCCGCTCCTCACAATGAGTTAGCATTCAAATATTTTCCAGTTGAACAACAATGAGCCATCATTCAAATATCTGACAGTTGAACAACAATGACTACAATGAGTTAGTATTCAAATGTCTGACTACCGAACATCTAGCAACAATGGGTTAGCATTTACATGTCTGACAATTGAACATTATTTAGATTGTTGGTGAATGCTAACTAGGATCATAATTACAATAAATTGTTGAATAAATAACGAATTCAAATAAACATTAGTGTGAACCAATAATTCAAGATATTACACATTTGTATTTGTGGCACTATTTTTACTTGGTGGTTTTGGGTACATCAAAATAAATTGGTGTGTCAAGAATGTAATAATGAAAAGAATGTGATTGGAAGAGTGAGAATGAACCAGTTATATTGGTTTGTGATTGTGGAACAGAAGTCAAATGAGAGGTTTTTGAAAAAAATATATGAGAAAAATTGAAGTGAAAGATTGTGTGGATGTCATATGTATTAGTGCATGAATGTAATTGTTGGTTTATTGCGTAAGAGAAATCTTCCGAATGAAAAGAATAAGCGAGCTTGTATGAATAGGATTACGAATTTGGATGAAGCTAAAGAAGTATATAAGCTTAGATAGGGGTATCTGGCGAAGAATGGTTGCTGGTTGAATGTTAAATGGAGCTCATACCAACATCTTTTTGAAGAGAAGAGGAGGCGTATTTATTCACTCAATCCAAAGTCATATTGTTGATGTATATTTTTTTTATTTGCAGATTATAGTTATTGTTTGCCCAACAAATAGAGATGATAGGTACATGACCATCAAAAAAATATGCTGTGCTAGATCTCCTATACCATCTCAAGTTATCAACTCCAGAACTCTGAAAAATCCAAAGAAGCTTCCAGCTATCAGCCAAAAAATCGCTCTCCAAATGAATTGCAAACTCGGCGGTAGTCTATGGTCAGTACGATTCCCATTTAAGAAGTGGATGATATGTGGAGTGGACGTTTTCCATAGCAAAGGAATGAACATTCAAGCTGTTGCTGGATTCGTTTCCAGCTTGAACGAATCTATGACAAAATGGTTCAGCCGATGTAGTTTTCATGATAATGATAAAGAAATCGGCGACCATTTGAAGGTCATGTTTTTTAAAGCTCTGCAAGAATTTTACGCTTGCAATTCTTTCTACCCCGCTCAGATTGTCATATTTCGTGATGGCGTAGGTGATGGACAATTAGATACAGTTAAAAACTTTGAAGTGCCACAATTGTTGAGTGTTATTCAAGATTTAGGTATTCCAACTAAGTTAACGTACATTATCGTCCAAAAAAGAATTAGCGCAAGAATATTTATGATGAATCGCGGAGCGGAGGAGGACAATCCTCCTCCAGGAAGTATAGTTGATGATTGTATCACCCGTAAATATCTGTATGATTTCTTTTTAGTTGCACAACAGGTAAGACAGGGAACTGTTACACCTACTCATTATATAACATTGTTTGATAACGGTAATATCAAACCAGATTATGTGCAAAGATTAACGTACAAAATGTGCCATATGTACTACAACTGGACTGGAACTATTAGAGTGCCTGCTCCATGCCAGTATGCCCATAAACTAGCCTACTTAATCGGTCAAAATGTTCGTACGGAACATTCATCTAAACTAGCTCATACACTTTTTTATTTATAATTTGTTAAGTTTTTTCTCAACAAAACCTCTAAATAATACCGAAAAATATTTTTTTTTCAAGTGTATTTTCCTAATAATTTAGTACCGTAGGTTTAGTTTCATTGTTTTCTACGATAGATTTAATCGTGAATAACGAATAGATTTATATTTATATGTTTATAATAACTTTTACTTTTTCTTTTTTTTTCTTTCAATAAGAATTCTCATAAAATAGTATTATGAGAAAACTTATTGAAGTTAATAGTGTTATTTTAAGTTCGAACATTTTTTGTCATTCTTATTATTTGACTTGAGTTAATTTAATTTAAACATTTTTTAAAAGCTTGGTATACAAAGAGAGAGTCGAAAATTGTTCATGTATACAATTGAAAACAAACAAAAAACATAATCTTAAGCCAAGAACTGTTCATAGCAAAGCTGCGCAATATTCAATCTGGTATTAACTATATATATTGATTTCTCGGGGATATCAATAAGAACAGTATTATATCGATTTATAATAATATTTATTGGTTATTATCAATGACAATCGTTCAAAATCAATTAATATAGATAAATACCAATACTTCTTGATTAATATGGAAAAAAAGTCAATAATCATTGCTATCAATAATTATCAGAATATTTTCACCCTTTAGTAATCAACCATTTTTCCTTATTTGTTGAAGAATCTACTGGTTCATTCCTATTTTGTATACTGGTTATTTTTCAATTTAAAATATATATGTAGTTGCTTTTCTTTTAAAATACAAAAAGTATAAATGTTGGGAAATTCGGCATATAAAGGTGTCCCATCAACTCTGTGACATAGGCTAAGGATATATATAATCTGTAATAGTAATAGTCCGTGAGATAGATCATAAATTTTTCGTTGATTACCGCTCACTTGAAACTTTGTGAGTGGCTTCATTATGATGAATTCGACAACTTTTACATTTGGCAAAATTCTAGATTTGAGGGCGTTTTTCAGCGAGGGCTAATTAAACACATCAATTTCATGAAGCCTTGAGAAAATATTGATCTTTACACTAATCAAAAGATTTTTTGATAATATAATGGAAAAAAAGTATGTCGGTACTTATGACAAGTGCAGTCCCAATATTCATGTCGGACAATACTTTTTTTTACTTTATTATCAAAAAATCTTTCGATTAGTGTAATGATCAATATGACGATGATATTTTTTCAAGACTTTTTGCAAATTGACGTGTTTAATTGGCTCTCGCTGAAAAACGCCCCCAAATCTAGAGTTTTGCCAAATGTAAAAGTTGTTGGACTCACAAAGTTTCAATTGAGCGGCAATCAACGAAAAATTTATGCCCTGTCTTACGGACTATTATTATGGATCCAAATATGTTTTTAGAAATCGCGAAGTTGATACTTTTTCTTTCTGTCATACATTTGCGTTGTTTTTTATGTCACACAAAGGTATATAATTAATTTATAACCTGAAGAAATGGAATTTACGTAATAGATATTCTATATTATTATTAACTTTAACATACCTATCTACCCAGTGACACAAAAAATGTGTGACTATTGAAAGGCGATTCTTAATAAACATAACATATGTATATCCTTAGCGTATGTAACATTCTATATTGATTCTACGTCAAAAGTTCAAGATTCAAATCCGTGAAAATTCCACAGCAATAAAGAACATTTAACGTAGAGGAAAATTACTGTTTTCTTGGCTAAAATGCTAAAGAATTCTCCAACAAAATCCGATTAAATTATATTGGAAAATTCCTTGAACTTGTAGAATCAGAGAATTTTTTTCCATCTATTCCAGTGATTATATATCGATAGAAATCGGTTTAATATCAATAAATGTGTGGGGTTATTGATGATTATTTATAATTATGTGCATATCGATGTTATTTTTTTGAGATATCGTTATTTTTTCGGCTTTAGTCTATAGTAGTATATGCGAGCAGTTTATGGTTTAAGTTATTTGTCTTTTTCTTTGTTTTATAGTATCAATGTGAATTTTCACTGAGTAATGTTATCTCTGCCTACTTATGAATTTTACCCAATACACACTATAAAAGAAGATTCTGTATATAAAGAATATTGTGTATAAAGTTGAAAAGTAACAATTCAAAAAAAAAAAACAAGTCACTTTTATAGTTATTACATTCAAACATCAGTTTGGAAATGCCTGAACGTTAAAAAGCACTTTTTTTATAACAGTAAAAGTTAAAGGGACTTACTATTACATTTCTATTTCTTAATAAATTCAGTATTATTATTTTGAAAAGGATTTTCTTTAGTTACTATGTTAATCATGTTCATGCTTCCTTTACCGTTTAAATAATTTTGTTTCTGTTAAAAATTAAAGTAGCCTTTAATACTACTTGTTTACAAATAAAAAAAAAATACATTAAAAATTCTTGTATTGTCAATTGTTGAAGTAAACATTCCACATTTTAATATGCAGAATAGGAAATTATACATTGATATTCAATAACTGTACAAAAATTCATATTTTGATCAATAAAGTCCGATAGCATACATTTTCCATAATAGCGTTGAAAAAAAATATATTTCTAAATAAGCGCGAAGAAAGTTTTTGGATCATTTAACTTACAATTTACGGACTGAAGATATTTTAAGGCGATATGTTTTTTGTACATAAAAGTGTACAGCATTATTAGAATATTTCTATGTATGTTCATATAGGTTCTACAATTTTATGAATTTTATGTACCGAAAAAATATATTGTCTAAATAGGAACTTGAAAAAAACCTGAGTACCTTATATTTTTTCACGATACCTAATAGTCCGTGAGACAGGGCATATATTTTTCGTTGATTACCATTCACTTGAAACTTTGTGAGTGGCTTCATTGTGATGAGTCCGATAACTTTTTCATTTGTCAAAATTCTAGATTTGGAGGCGTTTTTCAGCGGGGACCAATTAATTGAAAAAATATCCCCGTCATATTGATCTTTATCCTAATCGAAAGATTTTTGGATTATAAAATAAAAAAAGAATATTGTCAGACATGAATATTGGGGCTAGTGATGAGTTCGACAAGTCGCACTTGTCATAAGTATGTTGGTACTTATGACAAGTGCGGCTTGTCGGACTCACCGCTAGCCCTAATATTCATGTCGGACAATATTCTTTTTTTATTTTATAATCCAAAAATCTTTCGATTAGTGTTAAGATAATATTTTTTCAATCAATTAGCCTCCGCTGAAAAACGCCCCCAAATTTAGAATTTTGCCCAAATGAAAAAGTTATCGGACTCATCACAATGAAGCCACTCACAAATGTTTCAAGTGAGCGGTAATCAACAAAAAATTTATGCCCTGTCTCACGGACTATAAATGTTTATATTACATAGTTTAATAAGTAACAAATGTGATATCAGAATTACATTGTTTTCTATGAAGAGTTTTGATATAAAATATTAAAATATATATTATTCTGTATTTATTCCTCTTAACTCCTTGTGGAATTTAAGAAATTCAATTTTCAAGTTTTGGGAATATGTGTTTTAAAAGTTGATGTTTCAAGTGGTTTATAGCCACACATTTTGAAACACAAAATATGTTAAGTTCATCATAGGAGACGAGGTTTCACGTTACTTATGGAATAGATGATTGATTATTTTCGATTTCTCTTTAAATTTTACATCTAATTCCTTCCTCTATTTGAGTGAGAAATGAGATGCAAAGTTCTTTGTAAGAAGTATTCATTTCAGCCGTTCACCTCTACATTAAATGAAATTTCAATAACTCATTTGAGAATAAAAGTACTTATTTTTTAGACTCATTTAGTTCTTCGTTCGCTAAGGCTACTTCGAATATGATTATGTTTTCGAGAACTACGAAGATAACAAATAACAAAGTTTAAAGGACAGTTCTATCTATACAGTTTTCCAGAATTTAAATGAATAATAAAATTGTTTTTAGTTATAAACTCTGAATATTTATTGGAAATTTTGACGTTTCAATCCTTTGATCAAGGATCTTCTTCAGAAAAAAAATGATACAAAAATAAACAAAGGTAAGTAACTAGATATTAAAAATATGCAGAATACTTGATGTGATTACATGGAAATCACATTCAGAATAAAAATCCTCTGGCATTCACCCAAGATTTGAGGAAAACCCACGTGAAAGAACCTTAGAGGTATATTTCGGTACAGCTCCCAAATCACAAAATACACGACATTACAACAAGACAGCGTAGCGCTACTCTGCTTTTGGTTTGGCTCACAACTGCAGTGTCAACAAATCTTCAGTGCACTTTATAATCCAAAACATACACAGAACTACATCAAATAAGACATAATCGTTATATTGAAAGTTAGAAGAAAAATAAAGTCTTGTATCACACTGTTAAAAATTATTTTTTTTGTTGACCGGTTTCGGCTTCTGAGTAGCCATCTTCTGAACCGGAAGACTATAACAAGAAGATACATGAAAACTTAAAATTCTAATTTGGAACAAATACAAATGTAATTTAATGATCATACTCACACTATATAACTACAGGATTCAAAATATGCTTCAAAGTTTCAACGTAGATAGATGGTTAAACGTATAACTTGTATAAATAAAATAAAATATAAATGAATTTGTAGAAAATAGGAGTGTATATCGTAAAAAATTCTTGAAATAATCAAAATATGTCAATGAAAAACAAATTGACAAAATTTTTGAAGAGTAAAAACTAAATTAAAACACTGTAATTTTGATGTTGTTAAATTTGTTTGATTATTCAGACATAAAAATTTATTATTTTTAATGAATCTTTTGATTTCCAAAACCTCCAAAAAGTCTAAAGTTGAACCATATTTATGTATATGTAAAATTTCGAAATCTTTACCCAAGTAACAATTATGACCAAATATGACGTCGATATGACGTCAAATTTTTGGTCATAATCGCGTCAGCAAGACGTCAATGCGTGGAGCTATATGACGTAAGTTTGACGTCATATTATGACCTAAGTTTGATGTTATATTATGACCTAAGTTTGACGTCAAATTATGACCTTAGTTTGACATCACATTATGACCTAATTTTGACGTCATATTATAACTTGAATTCAACATCACCTTATGATCTTAGTCATCACCTAAAAATTCCTCAAGAAGTAAATAATAATAAAATAAGTAATATAGAACATCATAATGTTATATGGTAACATTATAACGTTGCATATCACTTATTTGATTACTATTTATTCAAGGAACTTTTAGATAATTAGTGAATAATAAAACATCATTGTATTTTCAATTGATTTATTTAAAATACAAATATATTACAGCTAATAAAAAGTCAAAAAATGACGTCAATTTATGACCACAATTTGACTTGAAATGTGACGTCGATTCAACGTCTTATGACGTCGAAATATGACCGTCAGTTTATGACTTCATTATGACCAAAATCTGACGTCACATTCTGGTCGACGGTCAGTCATTGTTACTTGGGTAGTAATATTAAAATCATGTCCTGTATCAAGTATGTTCTTTAAACCTAGTTATGAATTTCCTCCCTGTCTGACCAATGTAAGCTGCGTTACAGCTAGCACAGTTTAATTTATAAACCCCAGACTTATGTGCCAAAATTTGAGTATCAATTTTCTTGCAAAGTTCCCTTTTCAAATTACTCAATGGTTTGAAAACTATTTTTATGTTATAATTTTTGAAGAAATTTCTGACTCTGTAAGATATGCTTCCTAGGAAGGGCAGGGAAAAAGTGAAAAAATCTTTCTCAATAACTAAATTTTGAGAATATGCTTCTTGCAGTTGCAGTTTGTAACGTTTTCTGCTAATAAGCTTATCAATAATGTCAGGGTGGAAATTATTTGCAAAAGCAATTTGTTTCAAAATCTTAGTTTCAGAAATAATTTCTTCATTACTCAAACCATAAGTAAGCATTCGATGAATGTGTGATTGGAATATTGCAAATTTATGTTTTGCATAATGATTGGAGTCATTATTAATCGAATCGATCGTTTGTGTCAGTTTTCTGAAAATTTTAAATGACAAGTGGTTATTTGAACGCGTAATCTTAATGTCCAAGAAATTAATACTCTTATTTTGTTCTATTTCGATTGAAAATTTATATTGCTATGTATTTCATTTAGTTTACCATAAAATGTATGAAGCATATCTATAGTGCCAGTCCAAAAGCACAAAATATCGTCGACGTAACGATAACAAAAAGTTATATATTTTGAAAAGTCTGAAAGATTTTGAAATATTAGGTTCTCGAAATGTTTCATGAAAATTTCAGCCATTGTACCTGACAGAAGAGAACCCATAGCTAGGCCTTCAATTTGCTTATAGTATTTGGAGTTGAAAATAAAGAAATTTTGATGTAGACAAATATGTAACAGGTTGTATAAACTGTTTACCATATTGTTAGACCAGTGCGAATTGAACAACATGTCCTTGATCAAAACTTCTGTTTCTGCCACAGGAACGTTTGTAAATAAATTTGTAACATCAAAAGAAACCAAAATACCATTATCTACGTTATTAACAAGTTTAAGTTTACCAATCAAATCTGTAGTATTTTTCAATGAGTGACAAGAACTCGTGTTAAAGTTATCTGTCAGAACGGTATTAAGTTGTTTAGCAAGGCTATATGTAGAAGAATCAATGAAAGAAACAACTGGTCTGATTGGGAAACCTTCCTTATGTAATATCTATCTTGAATCGATGAGCATCTTCCGATTATTCTTGTTTCTTCAACTTGATGTCGTGCAAAAATTCAATAGCATGATCAGCAACAAAAGATTTATTTGGATGATTGAGTCTTATGCGTCTCCTATGTTCAGCAATGCGCGTGCTCACAGTTCTGCCCGTCTGTCCAACGTAGACTTTCCCGCAGGTACAAAGGATCTTATAAATACCCGAAGATTGTAAGGGAATCATGTCTTTCACAGGTCTCATGAACTGCTTAATCTTTAAAGGAAATTTAAAAATGATATCTAGACAAGATCCTTCCGATCTTCTGTGAAATATTACTCACATAAGGTAGAGAAACATAATTTCTGCTCACTCTTATATCCTCAACAATAGCACTGGTAGACTTGGGTCGAAGAGCCTTTTTAATAGAATTATGACTGACACCATTTTTCTGGAAAATTACTTCTAGATTATTAGTTTCATCATCAAGTTCATCAGGATGACAAATATATTTAGCCCTCTGGAATAAGCATTCAATTGTTCCATACTTTTGTGTGTGTTAACTTCCTATAGATAGTATGCAGAAGTCTACCGTCATTGGTTCGTTTTAAATTCATATCAAGAAATGGTAAAGAGCCATCATTTTCAATTTATGATGTAATGATATTTTCATGAATATTATTCAAACGGTTCAAAAAACCATTCAAATTATTTCGACCATGAGGCCAGATAGCAAAAATATCATCCATGTAACTTAGCCATAAGAATGGTTTATAATCACTAGTTTCTTAGATAATACATAGGTTGACGAATTGATGCAATTGACTATTGGTCTAAGAGGGACTCCTTGTTAATGAATCTTAGATAAACCATAAAATCTAGGTACATATGGGTCGGAATTTATATTATAAAAACATTATGGTTCTTGCATTATCTATGCTCCGTTTAAGTAACTTTTTTGGGGGTGATCTACAGGCCTAATAGAATCAAAAAAAAATTATATATTTGTTTTTAAAAATATGGTGAATTAAAATTACTTCTATTGAATTAAAAATGTATACATCACAGTTTATTTGAAATTTAAACTATACAATATATATAACATTAGCAATAAATTTACAAGAATACAAATACCTATACTTAAAAATAATAGTGCAATGTAAATAATTATTTTTTATTATAAAACATCATGATATTTAATACATTATCTATAAACCTATCAGATTATCATCACTATTTTTGGTAGTGTCTGACACTGGGGACGTTACTGATGATACCGCTCCGTAAGAATGTAGAGAGTCACTGTCATTCTGGTACACGGAGGCATTTCCTGCAGGAGCGCTGGTTGATGCACGTGAATTGACTAAACTCGACCATTCATCATCGCCACGGGCCATTTGGTACATGCTGCGACCTCGAATTCTGCGGCTAATTGAACTTCCTGTCAAAAAAATATATATATATATATATTTCATAAACAGTATTCTGACGTTCATAATTTGCTTGATGAAGTGAATTCAATCACATAGATTGTACGTAATCGTGAATAAGAAATCGCGCTCATCATCATATATGTACATATACCAGGTGGTCCATCGGTCAGCACTTTCCTTTTAACTCGATTATTTTGAATATTACCGAAATATTTACTAATGGTGTCTCACAGACTCCTCGCGAGTACTTGTGTAACAATACGATACTCAGCTATTTTGTAAGTCATGTACTTTAGCCATCAAATTGCGCATAATATTCAATATGAATTGACATGGATCGAAAATCAATTTTCAATCCAGATAATGATGAAAATTCTGATAATTTCATGGAATTTAGTATTGCAGTTTGATGATTAGGAGCTCTCAGAGTCAAATGATACCAGCGAAGATGAATACGATCATATTGAGGAACAAACTTGATTCAAGCAATTTAGAACATGAAGTGTCAAGTGATGATGTAGAAAATGGAGATGGTAATGATGAGACTAGAAATATAGTTATTGGGAAAGACAAAGATACCAAATGGAAAATGGAAAATCCTCTTCTCAACGTGACGACTTGTTCACAAAATATGGTTACTTATTTGCCTGGTGTGAAATATATCGCTGAAGAGGCAAAATCAGCTTTAACTTCCTGGAGCATGCAGATTTCATATGTAATGACTGTCTTTCAATAAATGAGTAATTCAATGCGTTATATCAGTGTTCTTAGTTTTCTCATGAATATAATTCAGTCTTCATATTTTTTTGATGTTTAATGCAATAAACGTCTACAGAAAGGCTCATTCTTCACATATTACCGAAAATAAAAATGAAAATCCAAAAACAAATAACAAATTTAGGTATTTTTATTTGGTGTCTGTCAGACGCCGCGCGAGCATTGCTGCTATGATAAGTAGCGCGCGCAACGGAGGGTTAAAGAGAAATGAAATGTCTTTAAGAATATGCAACAATATATAGAATGTTCCATTAAAAATTATAAAATTGCATATCATTGTGCTAAAATTGAGCACCCTGTAGAAAATCTTATACGGCAAAAATGTGGGTAATCTGATGGTAAATAAACTTTGAAAAATATTTTTTGCACATTGGAACATCTACCCAGAAAATGGATCCGAATTTTCTTTTTCAAATTGAGTTACTACTGGTAATTGCTCACTCGCTATCAACTGCCAAGTTTGACATTTTATTGTAAATATTCATTTAATATTTCTTATAAAAATCTTCAATTTTTTACTTACCGCCTTTACCCATGGGCGGTAAATCAACATAACCATAGTAACCACAACTTGCATGGTAAAATCAACATACTACCTCGAATAGAGGGCCGGTAAACACATGAAAACACCCAATCGTGCAAAAAAGTATCTAATGCACTCGCGAAGCTTTGAAAAACTTATATTTTTAATCAAGTCGCTCATGCATTAGAAAATAACTTTTTACAATAATTGAATTTTGAATACCTATTTACAGAATATATTATACTAACAGTAATTTGTTGAAGAGAGTTCTATTGATTTTGATTCTAATTAATTTATACTTACTCTTCTAAAACCTGCTGTTTCATTAAGAACCGGTCTTTCAATATCTGAATAATTTTATTTGATGGATGATATCTCTAGCAACAACTGTTTGTCTAATTGTTATCTTACTAATTATGAGTCGAATAAAGTTATTCGGTGATTGAAATACCCAAGAGTGTTAAGAATTATTTTTGAGTGTATAAAAACTAAGATTCAAAAAAAAATTACTTACTGACAATGCCTATATGTTCCGTTATATCTCTATGCATGTCGGAAACATCCCACATGGCTAAAAATGATCGGCAACATGACTGGTTCTCATTTCCAGGTTGAATATAAGGTTCATATGAGAAACTATAATGATGTGCTATCGCAGCCATGCACATTTCAATACAAATTAATAAATCCTGAAATTCAAATACTACATTTTAACTCAACTTTTTTACAAGCAACAGCAAATTTAATATTTCAATTTCTCTTCAGTCAGGAATAAATTTCTCTTGTCATCTCATTCTAATTTTTGTACTTTCCTAGAGCCCTTCATGAGTCCAGAGAGTGTAAGATCACAGAAATATGGCTGTTGCCAAAATCTCAGAAAGGTATCAAAAGTTGAGATGTCCTTGTTGAGACCCTTGAAGGATGCTCAAAGATAACGAAGATTAAGAACCGATGACGAAATCGAACAAATCTGCTATGCCCACCTAATACTTCCCCGACCATAAGTTTCATGTCCAATTTCATTGCTGTTTCAGAAATTTAGAGTGTCGCATCAATTAATTGCATATTTCAAAATGACAGCTATCATTGCCAAAGTGACAGCTATCATTGTTAAAATGACAGCTGTCATTGTCAAAATGTCAGCTGTCATTGTTAAAGTGGCAGATGGCGGTTTCATTTCAGTCCTTACATAAAATAAGTATTTTTTTAAATAAAGAGTCCTTTTCTAGATATTCTCGGTCGTCAATTCATTGGAAAAAACAGTTTCGACATTTCATAGCCGGAAGTGTAATTTAAAGATGGTAACGTGGATTCCACTGATTATTTATTCTATATTTTTTCAGCTTATCTCCCTAAGAGCTTCAAATTGATACCAAATTATCAATTTGAATAACTTGTAAAAGAAACAATAATTGACATTCATTTAGATATTCTTTTTGACACTTTTGAAAAACGAATGACGAACGTTTGCATGTGATATCCGAATATGAGTGATAATAATTCTTATTTCACATTATGATTCTCATTATTTCTTTGCTTCAGAAAAATATAACGAATTTTAAAATAATTCAACAACAAATGAACCGCTGATAATTTTGAAAAATTTTTTAGGTAAATGTTATGCCAAATTATTTGAGGATCAATTTTAGTTATTTCATAATTATAATAAATAGTACCGTTTATAAAAAAAAAAACGCAAAAAACTAAAAAGGTCTATAAATAAAGTTTTGGTACCACTGGTTGAAAAAATTCATCTACGAACTTGAACTTAACTTTATGATGAAAAACTTGAATATAAAATTTCAGTCGAAAATTGGAATGCGTTCTAAAGTTATCGTGCTTTCAGACGGACTTATTTTTTTTAAATTATGTTTTTTGGGTTCAGTAGGGTCTGAAAGGTGGAGATCCATTAAAATCTCGAATTGTCAAAAATTACGGTTACAATACTTTACCTATTATATAGGTCGAGAAAGTAAAAGTCTGAATTAGTGCGAACGGAATTACTTGAGGGTATTCACATAAAATAGAACAAAAGTTAGCCGAAGTTGTAAAGCCTAGAAACAAATAATACTTTTTATTGTCTGCTAGTTAATTTTAAGTACGAGGATGCTTAACAAATTGTACCTCAATCATAAATTACAATTTACCCGATGGGTCTCAGACAGATCTCCGATAAGTCCTCCGATAGGTCCCTTCCCTTTTTTTTTGATTAAGAATATGAATACAAGAAGTAATAAAGAAAATTTCATATTTTTATGAGAAAACATCTAGTTTTGGGATTACTCCAATTACTCCACTTTTTAGGGCTCGGATAAAAAATCAGGTCTCCAGCAGGTATCATCTCCAAAGCTTTTGAGCTGAAATTTCTGTAACATTCGTCTTCAAATTTCGTTTGTTATGCTCGAAATCAACTAACTTCCAGCTATCTTTGTGGATATTTTTTGGAATCTGCAAATATTCGCTATAGGCACAAGATTTATAACGATCTATTTCAGCTTTATATGTCTTAAGTTTATTTCTATATAAGTTCGAGAAAGATTCATTTTTACTGCAGTCGTAATAAACTTCAGTTAGGTTCAATTCTTGTCTCATATTTTTAAGACTAGAACTAGAATTTATGTGCAATATCAGAGTAGTGAATAAATTGATAAAATGATAAAAATTAATGTATCTATGTCCAAGTCATTGCAATTGTAGATCTTGGATGCTGCTGGAGTTTTTTCATTTTATTGTAATTTTTTCAAGTTCACGTTTAGAAATCATATTAAAATACAAAAATTAGTTGAGTTCTTTTTTTCTGCCAACATGCACGAGGTAATTGAAAGTTTTTCACAGTATGACACAGTCTTCTAGTTACAGAATTCTTTAAAAAAATTTGACGTGAACATCACGTGACTTACTTGTACATCATTTAATGTATATACAAATTTATTCAATAAAGTTTTCTGTCACTCCAGATTATAATTAATATAATTTTAATAATATATTGACATGTACAATGTCAGACAAAATTTAAAAATTGACAACAGATTGTTTTATACGACAAATTCTGAATGTCTGTTATACATATAAACTGCACTTCCGGCTTAGCCGATTGATACAAAAATAGTAGATAACTATTTTGATGCTACAAAAAGTTTAAATATTAAATTTCAATATGCTATGGCTGATCATTATAGATTTATGCAAAAAATTTAACAAAAGTTTCAAGTAAAGTGCCCTTCTGGCTTGGCCGATTAATACAAAAATAGCAGATAACCATTCTGATACAACATCAAGTTCAAATACTGAATTTCAATATCCTATGGTTGATCATTCTGGATTTATTAGAAAAATTCGAAAAAAATTTCAAGTAAAGTACACTTCCGGTACAAACGATTAGAACCATAATGCGAGGTGCACAACTAGATCCTATACCAGTCTTAAATACAAAATTTCAACATTATACGTTCAACTAGTTTTGAGATTTGCAAGCTACGAACGCACGAACATACGTACCGACATCAAGCCAAAAATAGTCAAAATGGATTAAGGGCTGGTTTACTTCGGCTAGTAAACTTTATGCTCCACTATAACAGACATCTTTTTGTTCTCGTTACATGAATTAACAATTTTCTGATGGTTGTAATGAATAGAGACATCTCGTTTTTTCAAAACCTTGTTATGATAACTGGAAAACCGTGTTTCATATACTTCTTATGTACGATCGATTTACAAAAGCAATAATAATAACAACATATTTTATGATTGCTAAGATTTTGTATTCAACTTACAACATACTCTTTCTTATATTATAACTAGAAAAATAGTGCTCTTATGTCGGTAATATTGTGGGAGCTTATCTGTGTTGTAATTACTACAAACATGATCTGCCAATAACGTATGCAAATATGACACAGTCGTGTATAAAAAATATAATGCAATGAAGCAATGAAAACGGAAATGTAACTATATAAAAAATGACATTTTTAGTCCAATGAATCGAGTAATTCTTAAATATTCAGTTTGCTGTTACTTTTCAAAATCCTTCATTTTTTTATATCAATTTGCATTAAAGAGACGACAATTTGGATTCATTAATATTTTTTACGTACCTGAAGTCTTATAGATATGCTTAGTCCATTCTCATCACTGCTTTTATCATGAGAATAAAAATAAACTAGTAAATCGATAATGACGCCTTGGCTAAAATATAGAAAAGAATTACCAATCGTAAAAAATTATCATGGATAAATTAAAACTTACAAAAATGAGAAGAAAACCACAGCTTTAATACACAAAAATTTTGGTAGTGGCTTCATTGGACGTAATTCCGCAATATTTGCTTTGTAAAATAACACTAAGCAGTACATTGCAATAAACTGTGACAAATTATTTACTGCTATTATATACGGAAATGCGACATTTCCCTGGAATTTTCCTTCTCCATACACATTTGATAATTTACAGATACTAGAAAATAAATACAAATAAATAATCTAAATATTTTATCAGATTTAATGGAATAATAAATTGTTTCTAGTTATAAATTCTGTGTGTCTAAAATATGTCTTCTTGTGAAAACAATGATAAAAAATAAATATACAGAATTTATAACTAAAAACAATTTCATAAATACAAATCAAGCAAACAACTACAATTCTTATCAACTTCAGGGGCAATTAAAGAATAGATGCTAAAAATTTAATATCAAGGGCCAATATTGCAATTAGATAAATTTTTCTATCTATAGTATAATAAATACTGAGAGACCTATTAGCTCAAACTATAAGACTAATTTTTGCAAATGAAATCTGAAGTCTCGGTTGATGCGAGAAAAATAAAAATAAAAAAGTAAATAAATAGACGTACAAACTACATAAAGATATCAAACAAAAGAACTTGTACAATTTATAATCACGAAAAAGTTCTTGATATTATTATTATTATATGCACAGCAATAAGAATGATTTTGATATCTCAAGTATTTTATGAGAGGTCGCTTATTTCTACGATCAGATATTTTAGACTTTCATTCTGATTCAGTATTAAAGGAGCATAAAAACGGTATGGCAGAATACAATATTCTATATATAAAAATAAGGAAAATAATTGAATTTTAATTGTATTCAACAAAAAATCCATGTGACTTAAAGTCACATTATAAAGATGAAATCTTAAACTAGAAAACTGGCTCTCAATTGAACAGAATGAAGACCTCCACCTCAACCAAATTACAATTGGTAATAAAATCGGAATTTTTTTAAAAGTTTTCATTTAGAAATTAGAATTTTCGTTCCGCCAGTTATTTAAATTGAATTTTGATGAAAAGAGACATGAAATTTGGAGTCTGAAGCTTTCTATTGAACAAAAAACAAAAACTATAAAATATGGTACTTAATTTTCTATTTTCTATAACATTTCATTTCTTATTTTTGTCGGTAATAGCAGAGATTCTCTTCCTTTTTGTATCACTAGCACTCTCTTCTGTTGGAATTTTCTCTTCATCTAAATATTTATGTTTCTGGATCATCTTACTTTACCGTTTATTGATACAGTATAAGATTGATGAGTATGCAATATAAGTTTTCAATAGAATTTCCTTGAGTCGAGATGTAAAGACAAAAAGCGTAAATACCACTGATGTCACAATAGGATTTTAGAACTTTGAAAAATCATATCTTGCTAAATAGATGGAATTTTGACATATTTTATCGTTCTAGGAGTTCATAAGGAGTCATACATTTTTTTTTTTAAACAATGAGAGCTCCAATTATCTAGTTTTTGTAGAAAAGTTTGAAGTTTTAGATGAATGCACTTACAATGATATAAAAGATGTTAGCGGCCTCACTACAGTATATTGTAGAATACCGTGTTTGCACATATGGACAAATTCTCTGTAATTTTAATTAGCGTTATACAAAAATATGGTTCATACATTCAATAAAAATCACAAAATATCTTGATATATGTTTTCCACAGCAGTGCGATAGATGAAGATTTCTGTTATAATGTAGTAAAAAAAATGCAAGAAAATTAATGTTGCAGATCTGTGAAAATTAATAAGTTGTAAAGATCTTTAAATTCATAAGAAATTGATAAAAACACATTTTTCTTTGTTCATTCATATAAATTTGTTAATAAGGGTAGTAAGCTCATTACAATATTGTTCATAATTTACGGATTTGAAGATATACATGAGGTTTTGCACAGAATCGCTACATAAAACTGACAGGACTTTATAAGCACTAATTAAAAAATGCTACAAATTTTCCAAAAGATGGAGAAGATACGGTTTTTGGGGCACAAATATTTTATTGTCTAATTCTAATTTAATGAGTTTGAATATGCTAAACAAAATAAGAAAGAATAATTCCTTTCAATATCTCTTTTATTTCTTGAGATAAAAGGAAGAAAGTTTTTAGATTAAAGTTTATGTTTTTAACCAAAAATATTTTTTTCTCTGTTTCCAAATTATAGAATATCAAAGATCCTGGTAAAAATCAAGCTTCTCCGAAAATAAAGTGAACATCAGATATTTCTTTAACTGAAAAAATAGTTATTTAAGATACAAGTATAAAAAGTTATTCTTTAATGCACGAGCAGCTTTTGAGGGAAACGAGTATTTCTGAAAACATCCTGAGTGCATTGAAGACTTTTTACACTTGTGCCTACAATGTTTTATTTTCGAACGTCCAAATTTTCGTACAATATAGTCAATTTTTAATGGATATTTTTTTTTTCTTTTGTGAATGTCACTCTGTTGGTTACTATTGGCAGCTAAGGAGACGATATTGTGAATGAAACTGTTGTAGTTAAAGTTGGCATGAATATTTTAGGAAGTTTGAATTAAAATATTAGGTTCAAAATGTTGAGAAGTGACATTAATGAATTTCAAAATACCTCCCAGATATTTAAAATACTAATAATCTCACTTATGGACCTTCTAATTGGAATTGTGCAATAAAACTTTCATCCCATTTATATGATCGTAGATAAGATAATTGTATTGATAGCGAATGTTAGAATTCTCGGGATAAAAAAATATATATTGCTACTCATATTTTTTTTTATAATACTTTTCTACCTTGCAGAGTGAATTAGGATGCCAAACGAGCCGTAGAGATATTGTTCCTATTCCTACAGTACTTTTTAGGATTTCGTAGCCAAATGGCAAAAACGGCTACCACAGTGGTATTTCCCCGACCATAAGTTTCATCGCTGTTTCATAAGAGTGTCACATATCGTATTCGGCTTACAAAACTGCCAGCGGGCAGGGCGGCCGAATAATTACGAAACAAATCAAAGAGCTTCAATTTTTACCGAGATTCGAAATTCAAACGACATCGGTGATCTTCGGTTTTCTTTTTGGTTAATATCGGCTATATTAGTTTGTTCTACCCCGGGGCAGTTTTGTAAGCCGAATACAATAACAGCAATTAATTGCATATTTCAAAGTAACAGCTATTATTGTCAAAGTGACAGCTGTCGTTGCAAAGTAACAGCAGTCATTGTCAAAGTGACAGATGTTGGTTATATTTTAGTCTTTAGATAAAAAAGTATTTCTGAAAATGAATAGTACTTTTCTAAATTTTCGGGATTTTTAATTCACTGGAACATACAGTTTTGATATTTGATTGCCGGAAGTGTGGAAGATGGTAACGTGGATTCCATTGTCTTTATTTTATATTTGTACTAAGCTTAACTCCCCGAGAGCTTCAAATTGATATACCACTAGACATCATTTAAATAACTTGTAAAAAAACACTTGACAATCGTTTAAATTTCATTTTCAACACTTTCACCCGAATTATTTCTACAGAAGCTTTAATTTGATACCAAACACGATAGGAAGTTTTTATTTTGATTTGAAATGGAAAAAAATTCTGCAGAACAAGAAAAGATAGATTTTCACATGCAATTTTTCGAAAAATGACGGAAACTTGGAGACATTTTATTCTTTCTTCTTTGTTAAGCGCATTGAATTCGATTTTTTAAATTTTACTTCTACTTCAGAAAACAGATGTCAAGAAATTCAGTTATAAATTTTCACACATCAGAATACCTTCCCATGGCCCACGGAGGTAGACAACAAAGAGGGAAAATATGATAAACTTGCGGTTTGAGCTCCAGACTAGCTTCGAGATCCATTTCCATATTTAGGTAATTCAGTAGATATATCATGAAATTGTAAATGACATAGGCCTCATAACATTCTCTGGCACTGTCAACGTACACCGCTTGCTCAGGATATACTAAGCCGACCCACTAAAGAATATTATTTTCAGAAAATTAATTTTGAGTTTCATATATCAGTACTTACTGCATTGATGGCGTAAATAGGTACCATCCAGAGAATTCTATCAATTAAAAATATTCAATAAATCTCCTCTATTTTGTTGGGAAAGAAAAACTTACCTTATTATATGTTTTTGTAATTTTGGTTCAGTAAAATTAATCACATGCTGTATAATTTCCCAAAATGAAATTGGTAGTGCAAGCATAACAAATATGCCCCCAACAAATATTTCTTGATCCCTCCTATTAAATCCATCCTGCACCGATCTTGTAAGAAATATTGGTATAAAAATAAGTACTCCGAAAGCGTAAATTAATATGGTAAAAGGTAAAATCCAAAGCTTCCATTTGGCTAAAAATGCTATAAATCCTCCTGCACACATTTTAATTTCATGTTATAATTACTTTTAAAATTAATTAACTACATTGTCTACTTGGTAAGATAATTGTGTTTTGAAGTAAAAGAAGATACACCGAAATGTCATTGTCTGTCATAAATCATACGAAAATGAAGTTAGCAGCGTTAGCAGAGACAAAATCATATACCTATAAATATATAGGTATATGGACAAAATAGCTAAAAAGAGACGTGACAGTTCCAGTTAGTTTTTTTCATAAATTTTCACTGCCGTCGTTGTTCAGAAACTGAACTAAATATTTTGAACCAGGAACGGCGGATATATTTGAAATTATTAATTGTATTATAACAGAATTGCTTGGGCAAATTCAAAGAACTTGTACTGATAAATGAAAATAAAAGCTTATGTAAAACTATTTCACATCATAATTTCTTTCAAAATTGCAGCAATTTTTTATTACTATTTTTTAACACATTTTTACATAAGCTTTTATTTTTGCTCTAGTCAATACAAGCTCTTAATATTCAACCAAGCAATTCTGTTGGTTGTAAAAGAGCATGTTAATAAAAAAAACTATCTATTTCATATTACACAATCATGTGAAATATAAATTACTAGCAGTTTCCCGCGGCTTCGCCCGCAAATAAATGTATTTTTTGAAATCTTAGTCCAGTCAAAATAGACATTCACCCTTGCATAAATTCCCAAGAAGCTGAAAATTGACATGAACGTCAAGGATACCATTATAATGAAGTTGTGAAAAGTCCCCAACGATCCCGTGTGTGCAAAAAATTTTATGCGAGGTCAAAGTTCGCAAAAATAGGTTTTTTGAATTTTTTAACGGAACGATCAGTTTTATGATATAAATAGCTCGAACACAAATTGTAGTTCTTCCAATTCTCTACAAAAATGGTCTTCACTTATTTTTTCCTAAGATCTACCATTTCTAAGAAAAGCCATTCTTAAGTTGTATTCCCCATAATATGCACACGTTTCCACGCCACCTATGAGTAAGTGTACTTGGCGCGTATTTTTCGATGTGGTTTTCCCGGAAGGCCTACTTTACGGTCTTCTTATTGAAGTTTAATATAATATTAGTTCTTCCTATTCAACTTCTTCTTCATCTTCATCTTCCTGAGTTGACGTAAATTGTTCAAATAGCGATTCAACAATTATTTTATCGTTGATGTAAGGATTCTCTTCTGTTGAAGATTTAGTATTTAAACACGACTGGCTTTGACAGCTGGTGCATGCTGGTGAACAAAGTCAGCTTACTTCTTTGCAGCCGAATTTCGAATTACTCCCCTTTGTGCAGTTATAAAAAATAGTATTAAGGAGCTTTTCTGGTGCAGGTGGAAGTAGAGTGTGGATTGATTTCAATATATTATTTATTAGCTTCCAACCCCATTCTTTTGGGTCTAGTTGATTTGCAAGCCACACTCGAAGCACACATGAGCAAAAGCCGAGGTTAGAGGAAGACAAGCTAATTGAACACGTTTTTTATAACGTGTATGTTTTACAAAAGATACGTAACGTAATTTATATATGCAAGTAATTCAAAGTAAGTAATAGACGGGCACTGTTACGTTGACAATTGAACAGCAGACAGATGCTGCTTAAGGTCACATTTTCATCACTGGCGCAACAGCCCTTGTAAGGGCCTAGGCCTTCCTAATCGGTATCACCGAGCCACGGTGCCGCCGTACTGCCGGTCAGAATTTCGTGCCATTGCTACATATTTTAAGGTGTATATGTAGGCAACCTGTAGCATCCGAGTGTGATGATGCAAGTAGCTGCATTTTTATTTTTACGACAAATCACCCATTGTCGGTGAGTGGATTCGAACCTGCGACCTCTTGGTCGAGTGACGTCACAGCATGTATAGATGAACAAACACGCTCGGCCATTCGCACACATGATCACATAAAATGAGGGACTGGGTCTCTTTTCATTTCATATTCTTAGAATTGTCATTCAATATCAATGTACGAATACTAGTTACGCGGACCATCAGTTTGACCTACATCATACGTCCATAATGTACATAGGTAGCGTAGTCATGCATATTATTAAGAATATAACTCTAGAATGGCTTTTTCTCAGAAATGGTAAGTCTTAGGAAAAAAGGGATCGAGACTATTTTTGTAGAGAATTGGAAGATCTACAATTCTTATTTCAACTACTTTTATCATAAAATCAACCGTTTCACATAAAAACCCGGAGAACCAATTTTGTGAACTTTAACCTCGTATAAAAATTTTGCACACATGGGATCGATAAGGACTTTTCACTACTTCATTATAATTGTATTTCTAACGTTCATGTCGATTTTCAGCTTCTTGGGAATTTATGCAAGGGTACCCCTATTTTTGAGACTAACTTGACTGGACTATCTATGCAAAAAAATATAATAACGTCTTAACATTAACCGAGCTTGCGATGCTCGCTCGACGGCCTATCGTTGACCAAGCTTGTTTCGCTTACACGGCAGCTTACAGTTAACCGAGTTATTTCGCTCGCACGGCAGCTTGTAGTTAACCGAGCTCGCTCACACGGCAGCCTACCGTTGACCGAGCTCGTTTTGCTCGCACAGCGGCCTACTGTTAAAGGTACCTAACGTTTTAGAGAAATCATATATGAACACTACTTGTGTATAAGCACCCAACAAATGATAGAAACTATTTTATCTATATTTCAAACAATTAAATTTAAACAAATTCGAATGAGTTCATTCATACACGGTAGAAGTTAAACTTTGTATTCTGGTTTTAGAATGCGTGCAATCTGAGGATGCTGGGAGTATCGTGATGGCCATAGTGCTATAGTCTCTTTTTCGTTTCATAAACGTCTAAAATAAAGTTTAACTTGAAAATTAAATGTCATATATTAACCAATTAAATGTCCTAAATAGGCGTAAAAAATTTCAAGATGATCGGTAGAGTAGTTTATGCCTGAAAGCGTAACAAACAAACAAACAAACAAACAAACGAACTCACATTCACATTTATAATATTAGCAAAGAAGTTAGGATGTGCGGAAATTTCGATACAACAATGAATTTTTACAGTTTGAAATTTAAAACCAAAGAAAGATATTAAAATTTTAATACTAGAATATTTTCTTTTATTTCTATATTTGCCCTACTAAAATCAATTTAAATGTAAGATAATTTGTTTAATACTTCTTGTAACTAATACATAAAACTCGCGGTACATTTAGTTCTTTTACCAAACGCACAAAAGCGCAAGGAAATAATGTTCCCATATTTAACATTATGCATCCCCATCTGATTAGTAATCGATCTGTGAATCATACAAATCACATACAAATGTTATGAAGTTAGCAGCTAAACGGAACTAAATTGCTGGGAACACACTATACAAGGGTCATGAATCACGTGATGACCTAGTGATAACTGTCAGATTTAAAGGGGCGAAAAATATGAAAAGTACTTTCAGCATGTATCTGTACTTATCTTTTGAATTATCAAACGAATGTTTTATCATAAGCAACTTATCTGCCTCATTTTATTCAAATAATGATAATTCGTATACTAAAAACTCATTATTCTAGTTGAGTTAGCCCAGTTAATATATTAACGACATATCTTGCTACTCTAACTCGTTTCTCGTCTTCTAGAGAATATATAAATAAGATTGTAGAATTTTTACAGCTAATAATTTTTCTGAACTAATGTTTAGTACATTTTCATGAATGTCAATAGAGGTCGGGCCAACCCAAGATCACAGCTGGCAGTTCTATGCTGATGACTCTACTGGTCGAAAAGTGAACTTCATAAATTTCAACTTATTTATTTATCAAGATAAAAGACGCTGCGAATACGGAATCGGAAACTTGTACATACTGAAGAAAATTTATTTGCTGTCGTAATCATTGCGTGCAATAGTTGTCAAAGATAAACTGAGATATCGAACGAGAGCATTTCGCGCCTATTAAACATCAGCACCGGCCGCCATGTTGTTAATATATAGTCTTGTCAAGCATCATGGGTTAGTGCTATAAAGTTCGTTGTGTGTTTTTGGTAATGAATTTTGTCTTAATATAATGTCCACAGTGTGTGTTTTGTTCGTTTCGAGGTGAATTTAATGGTGAATAACACGATTGAGTGTGATTGGCAGTGTTTGTGCGCATTATTGTTCGTGCAACGTTGTGCTTCCGCGGGGAGTCGGCTACTGCCTGGCGTTTGCAGATCAACCCCACGTCGAGCGAGGGACAATACAACCTGGTGCGATTGCCGTCGGCGCCGGGACGCGTGAACTGTGAACTGTGCGTCTAAATGTGCGCGTGCAACTCGTGCCTGTGCGGTGCAGTGATTGCTGATAGAACGCGTTGCGATGGCCAGACACCTGGACAAGGACCCAGCGACGTACACCAAAGAACGAGATGGGTTCATTCGGGATCTGCATCACTTTCACGATACTCGCGGGTGAGTAAACGTCGGTACTATGCCCCTAACAACTTGCAACATTTTGTTCCTATCATACCTATCCTACCTGTCTAAATAGTAACTGCATCGCTACGAGATCAAAGGCAGCCTAGTTAAAGTTGGCTCTCTAACAAAACAATTTATCGTATTGTTTATTTGTTTATATTTTGTTTGTAGTTAATGAACTGTTTCAAGAATTAAATATTTTGTGCAGTGCTCATGGTCGTTTCCACCATAATGTATTATTACCAACATATAAAGCAAGCTTCATATAAAATACTTGTATAGTTTTATGGCAGCCGTTATCATAGACGTTCGTTACTAATGGGCGTATAAAGAAACAATTTTCAAAAAACTTAATTTAATTTGAATACTTGAATAAATTTATTATTTAAATATAATATAATTTTATAATATTCAAATATGAAAATTTTATGTCGGTCTATAAAATCATTTTTATCATTGAAATTTTAATTCCATATAAATCAATAATTGATTATCAGGCTAACCAATAAATTATAATAACAATACAAAAGCTTTTAGTAATAATGGTAAATAAATAAAATAAGTTTATTTTACATGTAAGATTAAAATATATTTATTCCATGGTTTTTTATCCATTATTGATATTAAATATAATTTTTCATCTGCAGGACCCCGTTTCGAAGAACTCCAAGTTTGGGAGGACATCCAGTAGATTTGTATCTCCTTTACTCACTTGTCACTCAGAGGGGAGGATGGATAAAAGTGAGTTATTAATTTATACTATTATTTGAAGATTTATTTTATTATTTGCAAACAAACAAAGTCCCTTCAAATTTCCGATTAACCATTATCTGTTGAAAATTGAAAGTTTCGACAATTTTTAGAATTTTTAAATAAATTAAATGCAAGGTTGGCTTCATTTGAATAATTTGATTTAAATCTCTGTAATCTTTTTGAAAAATCGTTGATTTAAATTATTCTTTTATTTTTTTTTATATTCATTGATAATTCAGTTATATTTCTATTGCAGTTATTAACCACGAGTCGAATCAAGTGATTCTTTAATATATTTGAATCAAAATTCAATTATTTAAAAAATATACTCACGGTTTTTATAGTTAATTTCAGTTAAGAGCGGTCCAAAGGTTTTTACGGGACTGCGGTTTAAGCCTTTTGATTAGCCGAAATTCGAACACGATTTCCTCACATCAAATGCAGGATTCAAAACAAGTTTGCTGGAAATGAATTAAAAAAATAGAAGCAGCAAATATATTTACATATCACCTGGATGATACAAATTTAAATCTTCGAACTGCCCAAATATATGCATGATCATCGATAAACGACTGACAAATGATGCAACTGACATAACCAAATACAATTTTTGTTCTAATGTGAAATTGGTTCTCATTTTAGCCAATCAGGAGGACCAAATCGTAGTCCCATTAAAGCCCTTGGACTATTCTTAACTGAAAAGAACGATAGTAAATTGAACTGAGCTGTAAACATGTTTATTTCATATTCGTGTTACAATTTCGAATGAGCAATAATAATCTATATCAGAACTACTTATATTTTAAAGTTATTTGTCACACTTTTCTCCCATTTTGTGTATAATCCAAATAATTTGGAAGAATCAGTATATTTAAAAAACACCCACAAAGGATTATTAATTCAAAAAATCGGTAATCTTTAATTTTTTCATTTAATTTTTTCATTTAAATCATGATTATTTCTAATCCTGAATAAATGCACTATATAATCTCTGTTTAAAATTATCAGAAATCTTGACTTGTATGATGTGGTGAATTTTGGAACTTTGAAGTCATGAAAATACCTACAGCTTAGTAATATTACAATAATTCGAATCTATAGCATATAAATGTAGTTACAGTTATTAGCAGTTACTTGCGGATTCGCTCGCACATAAGTACACTTTTTGTAATCAATTAAAAAAAAAATGGCTGCTGCACCCGAGCCCTGTGCTGTCGATATTTTTTATTGTTTTATTTTATGATTATTCGGTCAATTGACTTTTCTTTTTTTGAGGGTATTGTTCATACATCGATTTATTATCAAGTGAGATGAAAAATATGGGAAACATAAATATCCGTAAGAAATGAAACGTGCCAAAAAAAACGTCTAAAATTCCTGTGTTCGATATCACCAATTTATTGCAAACTAACCAGGGCCCGCGATTTCGTCTGCGTATCACCATAATAGGAATAAATAATCGTAAAGAACGAGTGAATAGTGATATCGTTGCTAACAATAATTATTTCTGAAAATTCTAATCATCAAAGAGAGCAAATTGATTCTGTAACAGAACTGCAAATCTTCAACTCGCTCACGCAAATGATACCCAGATTTTGGCAGAAAGTATTTCCTTTCTCCCCACCTTATGCATGCGTATACTTTTTATTATTTTCACAATTAAACAGATACGAAGAATACAAATATTTATACTCATATCTTTTGAACCTTGCAAAATTTAATTTAAAATTCTTGTTTTAATCCCTTAAATTTTCATTGAAATCTGTCGAACCGTTTCGGAGCCTATTCGGAACAAACTTTTAGACAGACAGACGGTCATTTATGATTCAGCATCGTTTAAATAGCAGTTCCTCTCTGAAATTTTTGCATTTATTTGTTGACAGTTCAGTTGGTTATTGATTTTTTGATAGAAGTTTACATGTAATAAAAATTTGAAATAAATACTGACGAATATCACGTTAGACAGTTCACTGGTTATTTAATTTTATTGATTTCAATGAAAATTTCAGGGATTAAGACAGAATTTTAACTTGAATTTTCGTTTATGTTTCATTCTGATATCTTGCAGAGTTTACAAGATATGAATATAAATATTTGTATGCTTTGTGTCTGCGTCAGCTATAGATCTGCAGTGTCAGCGTAACTGTAGAAATGATTAAAAGTGCGCAACTGATTATATGCAGTTCTGAGACAAAACCCAATTGCTCTCTTTGATGATTATAATTTTCAGTAATAATTATTGCTAGCAACGATATCACTATTCACGTATTCTTTACGATTATTTACTCCGACGAAGTCGCGGGCACTGGCTAGTATTAAATTTAAAAAATATTTCTTATAATAAATATTGATTTCAAAAGTATATGTAACGATTTTGTATTGTTTTGCATTTTGATTCTACAAAAAATCCTGAAGATTTAAATTGAAATAAAAAAATTATAATTGTACATCTTTTATGCCCGGTCTTTCCACCTACGAATAACTTTATTCGGTGGATAATATCCATGGCAACAACTGTTGCAATAATTGTTACCAAGACCGGGCCTAAATCAATTCTTAGTCATTATTTAAATTAATTTCAATATTTAATTGAATTAAATTCTGAAGTTAATCTTTTATGTGACTATACATTAGTATAACCGTTTTTGGATCGTTTATTTGCCCATTATTCTGAACTTTAACCTTGAAATGTCAAAATGAGAATGGAGTAATATGATCTAGCTTCGGGTTGTGTATGCAAAAAGCACGTCTGGTTCTAGAAATGTAAAATGAAATCATCAAAACAACGATGAAAATTCGCCTAACGTTTTATTTGAAACAGATATTGAAAGTTTTATTATTTTGAATATACAGGCAAAAGTTGATTTCATATGAATTTTCAATTAGTTCCCAAATAATAGTATATTATTTAATGAGCAAATAATGAAGGCTAGTTTTCAAAAGGATGAAATTTAAAACACGAGCTAAAAGCGTCTGTGTTCAATTTTTAATGGAACAAACTATAGAAACCATATAAGATTAGAGGTGTATTAAAATCTCGAAAATGAGGAATGAAATGAACGTTTTCCCGCAACCCGTATCATACCCGTATCAGAATCACAGATTGCATGAGCAATGTGTTTGTGGTTTGTGTTTCATGTACAGACTGATTCATCGAAGTATTTTATATATATTATTCATACCCTATTAAATTTAATTTTTATTTTTAATGGAAAAGAAAGAAATCTATGATCACTTTTTTAAAAATATGAGATGGCTTCTAAATAAGAGATACCATAACGAAAAAATTTAAATCTAGAAAATTTATGCTTGATTCATTTTCTATTTCTAAACTGAATTGAATAGAAATATCAAATGAGTTCAATAGATTTTTGAAGTCATCTAATTGAGCCACAGTACCCAACTAAAGACATAGTTTATCATCTACATAACGGTACCAGAATTTAATGTTGAAGATTGACAATCAAAAAAATTTATTTCGAAATTATTCATAAATATTTCCGCCGCATTCTTTTGTTCATAAAATTCATTATTAAATCGTAGATTCAAACAAATATTAACTAAAAAATAAAATAAATAAATATCAATCACGCCTATCACACGCTACGGGTGTGGTAGTCACTTATAGTGCACTGGGTAGATTGATTGATATTTCATCAGTCGTAGGGTGCAGTTACCAGTCGTCAAGCTACGAGTACTCTTAGACAGTGAAAATTTTATTTGCTTTTTGTTCGTCGGTGGGATTTGACCCACTAAATTAACTAATATATCAACTAAATACAATATATTGTTTCCAAGTTCTAAACAATGGATTTTATCTAAATGTGCTAGTAAAATTGTTTTCAATTTTGAGATTGGAATACAGTAAATAAACTTTTAACATCAAAATGAATTAAAAAAGAGTTTTCAGGAGCATCAAAATTTTTAATTTTGTTTTGGAAGCCAAATCCAATGTATTTTTGATGGAATAGATTGAATCAAAATTTATAAATATTGGTAATGACCTACAAAAATATTTCTATATTTAGAAATATATTTACTATTATTTTTAACTTTTTTTATTGTATGGTATACACGTGGAACACATGAACATGTAAAAATCAATTATCCGAACTAAGTGAAAATATTTCTTGAAAATTGAAAAGATTTTTTCCATACCTACAAAAAAGGCATTCTGTTGGCAGAAATGTATTTTATTAAAAATTGTTTTTGTGATTTTTGTTCGTTTTAATCAATTTATCAGCTTTTTTACAAAAAAAAAAAACGCTTATCAATCAATTTAATTTCTTGTTTTCATTTTGAAAAGATATTTGTTTAAATTGCTTATCGGCTTTAGTATTTCTGTTTCTTGAAGTAACGCATTAATTTTAATTTCTTATTACGTATCTATTGATAGTTTTAATTTAAAATAGTGTCAATTTGTTTCATTATTATCTAGAGAATGATGAACTTGACATTTTTCAAAATTTATTTTTTGCCAATACATTTTTTCTCTGGTATAGTTGATAATTTTCTATACTACAACTGTTTATTAATAGCCTGTATATGAAATATCTTACGGAGTATATAATGCACTAAACTTTGTTATTGTCAAATTGGCTAACGTTTGTTAAGTCTTTTTGGAAAGAATTTTATCAGGAATTACACAAAATTATTTGTTCTTTACACCAAATATTTGTGCTCCTGAATACTCATTTATAAACTATTTGTTGCTTTTAAACTTTTATTCATGGAATTGATTGCTCGTTAGAATCCTTTTTCCAATCTCCATCAAATGATTCTTAAATCGGGTTGTATCCAAAGCGGCATTTGCTCATTTCGAAATGAAAATAAGCTGTAGCTTTTAAATTTCATCAAAAATGATTTATTATTTATGTTATTGAAAATAATCAATCCTTACTTCTCTTTTCTGTTCAACGCGATACCAAAACTGATCCCCACAAAATACTTCGTCATATTTGTTCGTAAACCGGTTTAATTTTTACTCTCAAATCTTCTTTGACGCGTCTGTGTTTCTTGTTTTCGTACGCCGCTGGTCACGATCTTTCAATATTGGAGAGGAGAGGGGAGAAAGATACAAAGAGAATAGTACAGATAACTGGCATTCGCGACTCGTCGCGCGACGTCGATTCTAATTGGCGGAAGGAAGTAAGGAAATAAGTAAAGGTGCAGCAAACGGCACTCATCGTTGCATTGATGTGGGGCAAGGTCAGGGTTGACGTTGCGGTTGCTATAGTGAGGACTTGAGGAGGGAGCGTTGAAATATCACAACCTACATGAGTAGAGAAGCGATCTTACTGTGTTCGATGTAAGATGTTCCAGTCCAAAATTCTTTTTTTTTATTCGATGCGTTACATTGAGTAACCAAATTTTTATCTCGTATTAAAATAACCTGCATTCTGATTTAATTTACAAATTATTACAATTCTAATAGAAAATGATCTACAATTTTGTGTTCTCACTACTTGTGTTATTCGCCCGTGACTCGTTTAAATAGTTTTCGAGGTGTCAAATGTGAGATGAAGCCCTAGAATTCCATTCATTTAATTTTATTCGAAACTAACTACTCGCTAACTACCAAAAAAATAATGCCCATTTTTTTCCAATAGCTATTACATCTTTTTTTCTCTATAAATTATTGTGAGAAATACTATATGTTAAATAGATTTATTATTGTTTCTGCTTTTAAATGAACAAAATTGCTTTGTTCCCTACATCTACATAGAAAAATTATTACCGTTGCCTTATCATTCCAAACAAATACTGTTATCTTTTTTTTATTGAACATCTGTACAAACGGCGGCTTAGTACCGCACAATATTTATTAATAATTCATTAAAAAATGTTCAAAAGCAAATTCTTTCCTACTACAAAAGATATTTCTTTCTAATTAGAAAATTTATTAAGTAATAACAGAGCAGAACAATCAAACAGTCGTCTCGTCTGAAAAAGATATGATGACATGACGATGGATGGAACACGGAAAATCAATACTTCGCTCGGTGTCACAAGCTCACGTTTCATGAGTTATTGTTTATGACGGTACAGCAACGTATATAATAAATAAGCTGGTGATTCCTAATTTTCAGGACTTTGTAACCCGGACCCGGGTTAGAAAAAACCATAATCAATTTTAAAAATAAATAGTCATTGACTTTCAAAATTTATTATAATTTTTTTTTTTTTTATTGATTTTAAAAAAAAATTTTATACGTTTTATGACAAAGTGAAGTGAAATTAGTACTTAATATCATGTACAGAAAATAACTTCGAGAGATAATTAGTTTTAATAGAAATATAACAAAATTTATAATAAATACAAAACGAAAAACTCGAAAATGATTTTAATGGTTATTCTTTAAAATCACTGATTTCTTTTATTTTTATTCTTTTTATTAGGGTTTTTGACATGAGGTCACTGAACCCGAATATGTACGTTGTCTCTAAAAAATTCACTAATTTAAATCGTGAAATGATTTAAATCGAGCCAACCAAAGGGTCCAAAATTTGGTAATCAGTGACACACGGTCAAGATCTCATCATCTCGAGGAAATTGAAAAAATTATGTAGCAAAACCAAATATAGTTAGAAATCTGAAACTTTGCACATGGGCCTTAATAATAAAACCGAGTTAATCTAAAATATTTTCGAATTGGCGACACTTCCGATTATATCGAAAGTTGACATCAACTTTCTCATTTTAAATGGAACACTCTAGATTTTATTATATTTTTGAACTCTCCCCTATTTTTAATGGGACTTTATTGAGGCAACTATGGTTTCATTTTAAACATTTTCTGGAATAATTACATTTTTCAAATTCTTTGACAGATGCAAGTAGTTACAGTTCAACTATCGAATGAAAGTTGACTCCCATTTTATTTTATAGATGTGGTTTTCTTTCAAAAAATTTAGTTATTACTCGAATTGTAAATGAATCTGACCTTTACAAGTACCCACTGAAATACTGAACTAGGAATCTCCAGAAATATATCAACATGAATATGTTCTTAATACCACTGGATTACTGGAGACATTGAAAATGATCTTGGCAACAGGGTTTCAGGGATGTATTAAAACTCATTTGTCTTATTACCAAAGTATCAGGCAGATAGATAACTTAGATGATAATTTTTAAAATATGACAATGGCAACCGTGGGTCTCTGGTGATTCTAATAGGAATGCATCTTCTTTTGAACCATTTCTACAAGATATATACAACATATTTTGTTAGAATCAAAATAAATGATAAAAAATATGTTCAATGCACCCCTGTCTTGGTCTCCACTATCCTGTAAATATCAGTCATCCATATATTTCACGCAAGTTATACTAATGTATTTATGGGAATTCCTAATCCAGTATTTGAATGGGTGCTTGCAAAAATTCTCGGGACCTGAGTTCTAATCTTTGCTAACCATTCCGACATAAAGTTTAGTTTTCTTTGAGATTCGAATAATAGCTGAATGTTCTGAAAGAAACCCACATCTATAAAATAATTTAAGAGTCAACTTTCATTTGATAGTTAAACTATACTAAAAAATGAATATCTCGAATTCTAGTCGTAGAAAAAACTTGATTTTATACATACGAGCTCACAATGAAATAAGGTTTTCCATGATGTCAATGATTTACATAAATATACAGTGTGTATGAAAAGATAAATTGTTAATTGTATAAAAAGGCTTCAAAATTTGAGAACTAAAATGTTAAAAAAACATTTTTTTTAATGGAAACCCTCATTTTTAACTACAGTTTTGAATTCTACTGTAAAAAAACAAGACTAGTTTGTCAAATAACATACAAAATAGCGAAATTTTCTAATTTTGTCACGTGACCGACGAAACGCTGCTCTTGGCCAAGCGGCTCTGTGACGTGGAAGACCCCCTGAACTTGGACCTTACCTTGATGGAAAAACTGGTTCTTAAATAGCATTTTTTTTTAAAGATATTGAGGTGTATTTTAAAGTGAGAAATTACTAGATTAAAAATAAATCTATATATTAATAACGAAAGAGAAAACTTTCCATCATCCAATTTTTAAGTATATTGCAAGAAATGTGAGATTTGGCATACTTGAGGTTTATGTGGAGAAGTGCAGACAGCTAAAATGATCTACTGAGTGTCCCATTTTAATTTTACTTGAAGAGAAAACTTTGTACCGCGCGTACGAAGGAATTTTAGATTTGGTATACTTGAAGTTGATATGGAGAAGTGCAGATAGCTAAAATTAAATACAGGATGTCCCATTTTAATTCTATGTGAAGAAAAATCTTTGTACTGCGCGCACGAAGAAATATGAGATTTAGCATACTTAAGTTTATATGGAAAAGGAGTGCAGAAAGCTAAAATTACATACCAGGTATTCCATTTTAATTTTACGTGAAGAGAAAACTTTTGTACCGCGCTCACGAAGGAATGTGAGATTTGACATACTTGAAGTTCACATGGAATAAAAAAATGTTTCAAATAAAAGTTTGACGATATTCCCCTTTTCCGAGGGGCGGAAAGGGAATCACTTATCGAATACCAAGGTAATTTTACCTGAAATCCCCGGGGATGGAAAGTTAATTCATTAACGTTCAAACTTAGCAATATAATTAATTACGGTCGAATTTGGACCACTGGGGGATCACTAGTAATCATAAATATAAATGTAGAAACTCTAGAAGGATGAATGTTTTTAGGATTCCATAGATAGTGTAAAGGGAGTTGTAGAATTCTTACATTTTTTCAAACGATTTATTTCTAAAATTATATTTCAAAATTGTTTAGAATAACTGGGCTGTAGTTTTCTCTTTGCAGGGACACGATATCCTTTCCAAATATATCTGAAACTTGGTATTAAAGAAATCATGGGCGATTTTTTTGAATATCGATGAAAGAAATTCGTGTTGAGCTGTTTCACAATTTGACATGGAACACCAACCATCAAACTATTCAAAGAAATATCGGTCTATCTAAATATTACAAAATGCTTGGAAGCATATCAAAATAAGATTATTTATTTTTTACTCGATGTCATACTTTTATTGAACTTTCAATGTTGTACCCAATAATAATTTTGAAAAGTAATGAACCTGACCGTGGTTAATTTTCATCCGGAGGTATACGGCTACGTCGCATTTATTTTTATGAATACTTATCATTTCAGGGCGAACGGAATCTGAATAAAAATCTTGACTCATTAAAATCATGTCTACTAACAGTAAATTTGGTAAATTAATGCGAAAGTTTTATTTACAATTGAAAAAATTCGATATGATCAGTTTATATTCCTTCAAAGAATATTTTGTCGCTAAATAACGGTACAATACTTACTTGTACAAAATTAAAAGTGAGCATCCTTGAATCCATTTTGACTATTTTCGGCTTGTTATCGGTACGTATGTGCGAGCATTCGTATGTAACTCGCAAAATCTCAAAACTAGTTGAACGTGTACTGTTCAAATTTTGTATTTAAGATTCATCTAGGGTCTAGTTGTGTACCTTGCATTATGGTTGCAATCGTCTGTACCGGAAGTGCACAGACCAAAACGGTTGAACGTGAAATGTTGAAATTCAGTATTTAAGATGATTGTACCACCTAGATGCTCCTATCCTATTTTCATTGAGATCGACTGAACCTGAAGTGCACTCTAGTTGACAGTCTTCGAATTTTTCACATAAATTCGAAACAATCGGCCGTAGAGTATTGAAATTTGCTATTAGTCTGCTGTAGCAACTGAATGATTGCCTAGTGTTCTCAAAACAATCGACTGAACCGGAAGTGCACTTTTTTGTGCTCACAAATTTAGAACTGTTAGCCGTAAAATTTTGGAAATCAGTTTTTAGGAAATTTGTAGCATAAGAATGATGATCTCCTGTTTTCATAGCAAACGACTGGGTCGAAAGCGCACTTTGCTAGACAGATTTTTAGAATTTTTTGTGTAAATCCAAAACGATTAGCCGGGAAGAGATGAGACTTTGTGTTTGATTATCGTATTATTATATGCAAAAAATATATCCAATGATTTACACGTAGCTCACGTGATGACCAAGTCAGATTGTCACTTGAATGCGATGTTAGGTTTAATTAAGAGTTAATTCATTTCTTAGAAAATAATTTTGTCAAAGGAATGGATTTCTACCTTCAACTGTGGGAAAAAACAATTCATTTGAAATATGTGCTACTTGTAGCGTAGGTGAAAATACAGTTTGAATAACTCCCCAGACTTTACAGTTGGGTGTTCAATCACAGTTTTCACTTTTCACACTCTCTCTCAAATCCATAGGCGCCTGTTATTGGGAGCAAGTCCACTTCATTTGTAGTTGCCAGCTCTCCCTTTATTACGCACTGTTGCCGTTTTCTCCTACGTTCTATCGCCAATGTTGTTTTGGTTTTGGAGGCAAGATTCGTGTAGCACGTGGTATCTAGATATTTCAGAGAGGGGGATCAGTCTTGCTCAGGGGACAAGGAGTACAATCACGTGTATAGCTGCGCGCGCACGAACTGACAAGACTGACATTCCACGATATTAGTACAGCACCCTGACCTAAAATACCATAAAAGAACAAATAATAATCTAAGATTGAAATCTTGTACACAATGTTTACTTTAGGAAAGTAGCTTATAAATAAATAACTGGCATCAGAGCTAGTTACGCCTATAAGTTGAAAAAGAAAGAATTTACAAACTATACAAGAGCTAAATTATTAAAAATTCAAACCTGAATTTTTCACATCATTCTAAATAAGACGGCAACTATAGACACGTATTTCGTTAATGAGACCCCTTAGTACAGTTTAATTAAGCACTGCTGAAAAGTTCTTCGAAACGTGATGAAATTTCTGGTTATAGTACTTCTGCTTATTATAAAAATAACATTGCATTGAATCAATGAGGAAATGGATAAATTTTGCAAAAAAGTTATACCTACCGCAGTTCCGAACAATAAATTCTTACGACATTCCATTCATTTTCACGCAATTTTTTATTTGTATTGAAAATATGCTTTTCGCCTCATGCAACGTAATTTCTTTTAGAATATTCCAATCGACTGGCATAGATCTCACCTTGAACATGACAACAGTGAATAAAAACGTTGATACAAAGCATAACTTCCGGTCAAAAGGCGTTGTCATGAAACTATGGAACTGAGAGGAAACCTGAATTTGTTTGTTCAGCAAAACAATTTATTTGTTATTGATAGAAAGGAACTACGCAGTATCTGATTACTGATTAATTATAGGGTTTAAAATATGTTCCAGGAAATATTTAAAACAAAGAACTGTTACTAATGATACTTAATTAAATTTATTTTTACTTTTTCAGTATGATTATTGTGCGGTATATTTCCTTTGCACTGATCGAGGATGCAACAAAAAAAAAGCATTTACGTTTTCAATTGGACAGTAGAGATATTTTATTTCAAAGCTACTAAAAACATTTCAATATTTACAAAATTCTATGCACTGTCTTAATTTAATTGTTTTCTCTGTAGCGCTATCCTTATTTATTGTTATTTTTGTCGTTATATATGACTTAGCAGATTTTAAAGCAATTAACCGTGGAAAGATCAGATTTTGTGTTTGATTATCGTACTTATTATATGCCAAAAATATATCAAGTGATGTCCTCGTCAGATTTTTTGTATTTTTAATTTTCTTTTATTAACTAAATGGGGTAGTCTACTAAAATCAAAACGTGAAAAACTTTTACAGAAAGTATAAACAGATGAATAAAAAGTGTAAGATATGAAAATAATCGTAAATATTGATCTGTTTTAATTAAAAAGACAGTTTACTATTTGCATAACGTCATTATGATGTGTAAATATTTGATTATGTCCCTCAGATAGTAGGTTTTATTCTTGTAAACGTTGCTTGTAGATCTAATTATATTCACCATATTCTTGCCTTGAAAATTGATGTATTCGCAACTTAAAATGTTCATAATTCAAATTCAAATGAACGGTATTTTATATTTTCAATGTAATTTAGAAACATTTTTAAAGTATTAATCTCAGCAACGCTTGGTAAATGGAAATATAACTACTGAACTGTTATCTGGTTGACCTTGTGGTTAACAATTAACTTAAGAACATAAAATTAGACTCAATTTAGAAGATATTACCTGTGAGCTAATTAGGTTTTACATTTGAAAAAAAAAATGACAAATATGAGAAATCATCATGTGTTTCCTTTGATTATCGTTGGCGACATTAGCGCAGTCGAGTGATGATGAAAATACACTTTAAAATGTTTGAAGATCAGATTCCAAATAACATCTGTACTTCAATTTTTTCCCATTATCTTTTTCGATTTTTCAGTGCATAAATAAATAAAATGTGAACAATAATAATAATAATAAATTTATTTGCCCAACAGAAATCCAATAACGGAGCAAAAACAATTAATTAAAAAAGCATGTCAATAATAATACATTCAAAATATCAAATAATATAATTAAAAATTTGAATTTACAAAAAATCTTCGTAGTGTTCAGCAAGTTGACACATCAGATAAACTGGAGAACGCTGGCCTGTATCTTTTCTTGTATTCGGTAGCTGAAAAGTTCTGGGGTACCTTGATGAAAGTCTGGGAACTTGAAATGTAAGAAAGTTTATAAATGGAATAATTTGTAGAAGAATAGATAAAGATATTCGCAAGTTATCGCTTATTTTGCAAATTAAAAAATCCGCTGTGGCCACACAGTACTTCCCCGACCATAAATTTCATGGCCAGTTTCATCGCTGTTTCAGAAATTTAGGGTCAATTATTTGCATATTTCAAAGTCATTGTCAAAGTGACAGCTGTCATTGTCAAAGTAACAGCTGTAATTGTTAAAGTGACAGATGGCGGTTATTTTTTAGTCCTTAAATGAAGTAAGTATATTTGAAAATGTAGAGTCCTTTTTTAAATTTTCAGGGTCTTTTATTCATTGGAACAAACAGATTCGACATTTGATCGCCGGAAGTGTAATTTTTAATATCTACTAAGCTTAAAATTGATACCAAACTAGACATCTGTAGACATCATTTAATTTAAATGATTTGTGAAAGAAACAATATCCTCTTTGACACTTCTACTAAAATTATTTCCACAAGAGCTTTAATTTGATACCAATCACGATAAAGCCAAATTACATACTTATTTTAGAAAAACAATTGACGAACGTTTGCATGCGATCTCAAAATATAAGTGATAATAATTCCAACTCCCCATTATGATTCTCATCATTTCCTTGGTTCAGAAATATATAACTTTCATTATAATTTGAATTTTGATAATAACAAATAAACCGCTGATAATTTTGAAAAATGTTTCTTGTGAATGTTGTGCCAAATTATTCAAGAATTAGTCTTAGTTATTTCATTATTCTATGATAAATACTACCGTTTATAAAATAAATGCAAAAAACTAAAAAGTTCCATTAATAAAACTGTGGTACTAGGGGTTGAAAAAAGCTCATCTACGAACTTGAACCTAGCTTTTTGATGAAAAACTTCAATATAAAATTTCAGTCGAAAATTCGTACGCTTTTCAAGTTATCGTGCTTCCAGACAGACCGACTTTTTACTTACTTGTACTAAGTGCAAGAAAATATTGTGAAACCAACAAAATTCACACATCAAGATTTTGATGGAAATATCCGTTTTGAGCATCCCTGAATTCATTTTGACTATTTAATTTCTATGGTTATAATTATTTCATCAATTTGTAACCATAGAAATTAAACTTGGTTTTATCAAACTTTGGATAAGCTTAGACTGCACAACTGGGCCTCAGTCGGAGAAGTAAAAAATCAATGTCTTGTTTAATACGAGATTTTTCTAAATTATATTTTGATTTAAAATATTTTTGTTCTTGCATGCCCTCGTTTCTAGTTAAGTATATCTGGTTTGAGGTTTGAGCGCTTACACTTTTGTAATCTCAATCTTTGTTTAAAAAATCAGTGAAATTAAAATTTCGGTCATTAGGTTGTATAAATCGATTAGATTCCTGCTCTCTGGTCAGTTTTTGTCAAAAATCCATTAATTGTAATATTTATTCCGTTATATCTCATTTATTGTTCATTTGTACCTATATATTTATGAGAAACTCATTTTGAAAATTTATAGTTCAAAATGTATCATATATGATAGATAAATAATAATTTAAAAAAATCAATTATGCGTTTTACCTATTCATCGGTGTGGCACGTACAAATCAAGCTGTGTGATTCGGTAGATTGATATATTTTTTTGTTTTTTTTTTGTTAGTGAAATAACCAACCATGGGTAACCACCACATCCACACGTACCTGTGGATGTACTGGTGGGTACGCCAAAGTAGAGATTTTTTAAAGACGAAAATTGGTTGCGACTTTGGTATCACGTAGAATCAAATCCGGTTCATTGTCAACTTTATTAACTTTGTCACATATTAAATTACGTTTTTTCATTTGGGAAGAGTTGAAACATTTTAAGTTGATGATTGTAGGAAAAGTTAAGTTTTAATTTATGCTTTTAAATTACGTGTTTATAACTTATTCTCTCGACATTTCAATACAAATAGAGATGTTCTTATACCCGGTTTAATAGTAAAAACGATTAAAAATTGTTGTTTGAATGTTACGAACAAGTTGATCATTCTCAAAATTCAATTTCTTTGATCATTCAAGAATTAAGCTACCAACATGTCATAGTGAGAATATTGAATGAATAGCATGACGTCACGGGCATGAGAACGTCATAAAAATGAAAATACAAATTTTTGTTGCTCTTAGGGATATTTAACTGGTAACACTGATCACTTTCTATTTCACACTACTTATACATTTCAATTGTCACTTTTAGTTCAACTTGACACCTTGAAACTTGTTATATTCTCGGCTGTATCCGAGTTGGACATTGTATCTGAGATAATCACTTACAACCGAAAGGGTAGGCGTAATAAGCTCTTCCAGTTGGGCATTTCTCTACCTGCATTTTCTGTATATAAGATAGTGAGTTCGAACTGCTTTTATTTATATTCCGTCAAATTTCAATTATCATACGAGACTCTAAAGTCATGATGAAATTAATAAAATTTCTTTCAAACACCAAACGAATCAGCTTGGATGGTTTTTCGGTAAGGTCGGAGACTGCTTTTCTTTCGACAATGTTACTTAGCGCCTGCCATTCAATGTTTAATTCTTCTTCGTGATTATGAACCAAGTCACTGTTTATCATTTTAAACTCGCGATTTGTATATACTTTAGCGGTACATATATAATTTTTATTTGTACATCATTTCAATCTGTCGTTTGTTATCGAAGATAAGCAAAATTCAAAATTGTTAATAACTAGCAATCTCTTTCTCTTTTCACTAACTATGCGATTTATTTCCATGATCACTGAATATTGAATAACTGATGAAACGCAAATGTAATATTTTCTTCACTTTCATTTTTTGATGAAAGCCAAGCTACCAATTTGAATGCAATTTTTTCTAGAACTTCTTAACTCTTGAAGCTATACAAACAATTAGGGAAACGACCAATCAGTACATAGCATTAGGAGTAGGCGAAATTAAAAACTAAATTTTATGGAAAATGTAAAATGTATAAATATTTTGCAAACATTATAATCATATAGTCATGAAGGCGGACAGGTACTTGACACAAGTAAATCCGATATCTGCATTGTAAGGGATTAAAATGCCCAACTGGAATACTCAGATTAAGGTACCCTTTACCGAATGCCCAACTAGACTGCAGCGATATTCTCAATTGTATTTGACTTCTGTGATATTCTTTGCAGTTGATTAATCTTTGATTTTTGGTGATTTTCGGACTATTCATATTTTTTATCGCAGCATTATTTTAGTGTTTGACGTTGTGATATTTAAATGCAATATTTCTATCCTTGTTACACTCTCAATTATTGCATCTGATTCCTGTGATATTATTTTGCAGTTAATTAACTTTAATTGAAATCTTTTATTGTTATTAGTTTTCTGTATTTCATTAACTTGGATATATATTTCCTAGTTATATATTGCCGCTTGTCTAGCACATTAATCAATTATCTTTACATATGCAACCAGCATAACATATGATCTAATATCGCATTAGAATTATTTTATAAACGTCATGCTATTCATTCAATATTTTCACTTTAACATTGCTTTATGCAACTGGGCCTTATTATTCTATCTTAAGTTATTGAAGAGATTTTGCTATGAATATTTATAAATAATGTGGAATGCAAAAAGATTTTAATAGAACTATTACTAATGTCCCAATTTTAAATTGATTTCTCAAGAGAGAAAACTCGAATTACCAATACCAAGTAATTTTTTGCCATATAAATGGATCTTACAGTCCACACATGAATAAGAAATAATATTTTCATTTTGAAACTTATTCTCAATCTTTTAAAATTAGCTGAAAATAACAAAGAAACCAGAGAAACTTGTTTGACAATAAACTTATCTACATGTTTTTCAAGTTCAACTGTAGACAACGAAATAAACAAACATTCCTGACCGAGCGAATTGTTGGAACGTCTCAAATAATAATCCTCTTTCTATGTAGGTGTTATCACAGTTGCGTAGACAACGGAACGCAGAAATAACTGAAAAGTTGAATCAAACTCGACTACCGGCCGGTCGTACTACAAAGTTGACTCAGTTGGTTGGAGTTATTGGACATCGTATAAAGTGTTCGAGTCACGAGCCAAGCCGAGTTGTAGCTGATCGTAGGTCGCTGAACCAGAATGTAAAGTTGAACATGAACAGTCAACGTAAACGTTTAGTGTACAGTGCAGTAGAATTGATAGGGGGCTTCGGGATTTGACGCGATTTATTTATTGAGGAATGATCTTATCTATATAGGTAAAACTTCATGAAAATTTATCTGAAAATCATTTGTCAATGGAAACTAACAAAATCCAAAGGATCGAACAATTAATTTTGTTATATATTATCGAATATTATCCCTGCACATGCACACTTCATTTGTAGTTGCATAAGTGTCACACTGGGGTCTCAGAAACCCCAAACGAAAACGTAGTTTTTCTGAGAATTGGATGTTGTTTTGACTAATTATCATGATACGTAATCTATATAGGATAATCATGAAGGGAGTAAGAGAACATTGAGTTCTTCAAGAGCACAATTTATTGAGAAAAAGGACAATGCATAAAAAAGTACAAATTTTTCGAGTTTTCCTTGTTCAATGCATAAAATACTAGATCTTTCATGAATTTCACGTTCAAGTTCATCAATTATCAATGCAGAAGGATCTTTGAATTCCGAAGGAGTCATTTCGAGCAGAAATGTTAAAATGGCGAATAATAGGGAGCTTTAAGCTATGCCAATAAATCTAGCGCAAAATCCCAAACGAAAACGTAATTTCTCTGAGAAATGGATTTTGTTTTAATTAATTTTCATGATATTTAATCTATTCAGGATCATAATGAATGAAGTTTGTAAAGCATTGAGTATTTTGAGAGCACAGTTCATTGAAAAAAAGGACAATGCATGAAAAGTAAATATTTTCCGAATTTTTCTTGTTCAATGCATAAAATATAAGATCTTCCATGTATTTCGCGTTCAAATTTATCATTTAACAACGCAGAAGGGTCTTTGAATTCCGAAGTAGTCATTTTCTGCTGAAATGTCAGAATGGAGAATAATAAAGAGCTTTCAGCTATACCAATAAATCTAACGCAGTCACACTGGGGTCTCAGAGACCCAAACACAAACAAATTCATGAATTAGAGCTCACTTACTTCAGCTATCATCAAAATACATACAGCACATACTGAAGACATTACTAAACTAAATTTACGAGGTGGTCACATCGTACTATATCGACTTTGTGCTTGTGGACAAGATAAAAATTGGAGCATGGGGTTTCTGAGACCCCAGTGTGCACTTTCAGGATTATTATCATAATAAGAAATTAGATATCAGTATTTTTGGGCAGTTGTTTTTTTTTCTTGTAAGGGGTTAAAAAAACCTGTCATGAACCACGTAGTGTAGCGAATGTGCGAAAGATCGAGTGCTTGAATAATCTCTGTATATTTTTCATAGAATATTCAGGTTGGAAATAATGGTTTATTTGTATTCCTCACGTATTCATTTAATTCTGCTTTTTGGGTTTTCCTATATACCTTATGAGTCTTGTTTATTTCTAATGACAATCAATTCTTCAATATGCCTAAATTTTCATAATTGGATTTTTTTACATGACAACCCTGCTTAGAAGAGAGCTGCTTCTCTTCGTCAAAATGCAATGAGTGTAGTGGATGCATTTACACAGAGAACGCAAAACGGCTCTCGCTCTTTAGTTTCTTACTCCACAGCATAATGTTTAGATGGATTTTAGTATTGAATTGCTGATAAACGCAGTGTGGAATCAACCCGCCCTTTGGGACAAAAGTAAAGACTCGTACAAGGACCACAATGATGTGGCTAAAAATTGGAGGGAAGCTCTGAAATGATGGCGTTTTTATCGTCGAAGAAGGCGTCGACGGTGAAGAAAGTAAATGAACTCAGCACGTGTACGATCCATCGCGATTTTCACGTACTTAGCGTCTGAAGCGGAAGTGCTCAAGCCGAAAGGCTCCCCGTGTGAAAGAGTGGGCACTAGGAGTTCTCCGTGTGAAAGAAGCCTGAATGTGCCGAACTGGAAATCGCCGAAACAAATGGATCAGTGAGAGATGTCACAAACATGAATTCACCGAAAAACTCAGTTCAGATTATGAAAATTTTGCATCGTAGGAAAATTATATTATGTACTTAACTCGCGTATAATCGCCGATTTCATTCGAATGATTTCAATACTCTTCTTTGGTTCGAGTTCTAAGCTTTATCCTTTTACAAAATAGTCTACGATATGCTCATTAAATAAATAATATGATATTGTTAAATGTGAAAGTAGAAATTGTATAATTTCAATTACTGTGATTAAATTTCTTCAACGAACTAACGAAATATTAATGCACTTTCTATTTTTACAAGCTTTGGTCAACTTAGCAATTTGTATGTTAACCCTTCAACCGTGTGGTGGAAAAAAGTTGCAAGAACTGTGTTGGGGTATGACATACCCCAGCAATAAAAACAAGATAAATATACAAATTTACAGTTTTATATCAGATTCTTCTGATGATTCTTTTAACTTAGTATATATTGAACACAACAAAACATATATAATCTTCTTGAGGAGTAGAAACAATAAATGGCAGAGAAAATTTTCAATGTCTATAATTGACCGTTTTTAAAAAATATATTTTATTCATCCTCATCTTACAACTTGAATGTAAGATGGAAATTAACTTATTCTTTATGAAATAAATACTTAACTATCGGTAGAAGAACAGAGAAATTTTGATACAAAAATATTGTAACACAAAAAAGTTATGAACTCTCAATTCTACATCAATTTGAGCATGAAAAAATGGCATGTTCTAAACAAACAGCCTTATTACATTTGTTGCAAACATAAAGGCCCGTAATCAGAACGCGGTTTTAAACCCAGGCCTGAGTCTATCTTATATATATAACCATGACGACGTAACACTGTTTTGACATGTTGTCATGGTTATGCATAAGCCAGACCTAGAATCGAGTTTAAAACTGCGTCCTGACCACAGGCCAAAATGTCTTACAATCTTTCGTTCTAGTACAAATGTTACACCTTTTCGAAGTACTCAAACGATTAGACGGTCTTTCTAGGGGTATATTTGCTTAACCATAATCTGAGCTTATACCACATTAATTTGTTACACTAACTGTGTGGTGGGGTATGTGATACCCTGAACAACTTTGAAACGCTATAACTCGATAACAGCAGAAAATGTAATGACGAACCTACCACTAAAATATTCTGTAACGCAAGAAAGACAGCTACTGACCTCTTTGAGACAGTAATCCACCAAATAATGAAGAGACGAACATGAGTAGCATCTATGGGGTATGACATACCCCACCACACGGCTGAAGGGTTGATAAATATATTTTATAAGGCAAAATTCTGTATAAAAATAAATTGAAAACACAACAAATAGATTTTTTTGGTTTTAATTCTGTATATTTATTTTTATTTTGACGTTTCGACTTTCTATCCGAAAGTCTTCTTCAGAAAAAATGATACAAAAATAAACAAGGCAAGAAGATATCTAGATAATAACAAATTAAAAATTGAAAATATACAGATTACTAGATGTGAAAACGTGGGTTCCACATTTAGTGCAAAAAGAACAAAATTCCTCTGGCATTCACCCAAAGTCTGAGGAAAAACCACTAATTGTGGAACCCACGTTTTCACATCTAGTAATCTGTATATTTTCAATTTTCAATTTGTAATTATCTAGATATCTTCTTGCCTTGTTTATTTTTGTATCATTTTTTCTGAAGAAGACTTTCGGATGGAAAGTCGAAACGTCAAAATAAAAATAAATATACATAATTAAAACCAAAAAAATCTATTTATTATAATATTAATTCTGAAAACATGTATAGATCATTGAAAAGACCTTTTTACGCGTCTGTCTTACAATATGTTCTTCGATCGTCCTAATTTCCATAAAATAGTCAATTATATATGAATAAAATTTCTTTTGTAAATATTACTTCGATTGCTACTTTTGGTAACTGAGGAAACGATATTATGAATTAAACTGGTTTCATTGAAGTTGACATAAATGTTCTTGGAAACTTGAATTAAAATATAAGTTTAAAACGCTCAAAAGTAATAGTTGTTGTACCGACAATTGGAACTGATAGACTCTCCCCCTAAAATTATGCATTATGTGTAATAAAACTTTTATTGCACAGCTTTCCGAAAAGGCCTACTTTTTAGCATTAATGCCCAGTTGCACCGCTATCACTTAACTTTAAGTACGGAATAATTACCATGGGATCAATTGTCTATACAATGGTAACCATAGATATTATTCTTCCCTTAAAGTTAAGTGACGGCGGTGCAACTGGTCATAAGACTACAAATGTAGATGACAGTTAATATTAATAACTTTTTTTTGTGATAAAAATGATATGAATACATATGTTAGAAATATTCTCAACAAAAAAGGCATTTCCATTACCAATTTATTTTTGCGATATGCAAATAAAATGAGTTGAATTTAAATTTTGAAAATAATATACATATTTTGTAAAATAATGGTACAAGTCTCAGATACCTTCTTTTGTTAAGTTGAAGAGAACCGTTAGCAGCGTTCCTCAGTGTATGTTGGTGCTGCTTCTTCATAACATACACCACGTGTTCACTTTTAGTAACAGCTGCTGTTAACATTCCATCTGCTCCTGTTTTGTGTCATGTTTATGTTTCACTTACTGATGATTCAGTTCGCTATCTCTTTTGCAGTATCGATTTCACTCAATTCAAGAAAATTTTTTGAATAAAAACCAATTTTGAAAAAAATTAGCCTTTGCGACGAGATAATCTTTTTTTTTTTATTCGAATTTTATACCTTTTTCTAAATGCCGTTCTTGATGTTTTATTATCTTCAATTTCCACAATAAGTTTTTGAGTAACGGAATTCAAGTATGGCCGCACACTGATCCTATGATACAACAAATTTGAGGAGTTGAAATTAATTGTACAAGAAAACATTCAGGAATGTAATAGTGTATTATTTCTTGTTGTATTATTTTACGATCCAATTGACTTCTTTTGGAAATATAATAATTGACTACAGACACAGACCTCAAGTGAACCGCGGACAGGGATCACTAACTTTTCGGGATGAATGGAAAAAAATGACTGCAGCATCCGAGAAAATCGTGGGCTCGACCTGTGGTAACTTTTTAAGATCAATGAAAAAACAAATTGACTGCAGCGCCAAGGCAAACCATGGGCTCCGAACTTGATAGTCCTATGCTATGGATATTGTGTTATTCTATGGTTAACCGATTCAGTTTACTATCGCATACAAATATAGTAATAGTCGCAGTTCACACAAAACTATCGGAGTGTTCCATTCTACTCCCTTAGGGGTGGCACTTCAAGAAATCCTTTCTCAAGTGGTTATCTATATCATATTAGGAATTCAGTGTCAAAATTTTAACCCTTTAGGTCCAGGAGCTTTATAAGTATTTAGAAAAAAGAACCTTTTAAAGACATATAAAAGTAACTATGAATTTATCAATAATTCATTAAGATATTAATTAAGAGAAATATTTACAACGCACCGTGAGTCATAGTTTGAAGGTACTTACTATGTCACGCAAGTGCCAACAACAACAACTGTTGAAAATTTCATCTCCATCAGATGAACAATGCGCGAACGAACAATTTATCCGATGCAACTCACGCACCATCTTTGATATTGTATGTTAATATTATTATGTCAGAAATTTTCACGCAAGTACCAATAATAATTGTACAAAGTTTCTACTAAATCGGATTAACGATACATAAATGAACAACTTGTGCGCCATTTATTGTACGCTGATGATACTGTCAGAAATCTTTACACAAATGCCAGCAACAACAAAAAATTCAATACAATTGGATGAAAGATGTACGGACGAATAAATATGGCCCGTGTGTCATTTGTACATTTAGCCGATTTTGAAAACTAAATTTAATTTCTGACAACTTCTTGAAATGTTTTGAATACATACAGAAAAAGACGAATTTTTGACATATATTATTGTTATAATTTATAACTGTTGACAATTCGAGTATAACAATGTTACTAGTAACCATGGTATCTACAAAGCTTACTCTGCAGTAAAATTATTTGTGTGAATGTCATCGAAATTTTATAATATATTTTTTTCAACACAATCGACAATAAAGGTTTTTGTGTGTACATACTCGACTTTATAGATTAATTTTATTTATTACTAAACGCGATTTCGTTTGCGTGATTCACCATCATCTAAATAACTTATAATAAAGAATGAATGATTAGTGATATCGTTGTTAACAACAATTATTTCTGGGAATAATTATCATTGCAGAGAGTAACTGGATTCTGTAATAGATCTGTACAGCATCAAGTAGCTCGTAAAATAATATATATTTATTATTCGGTTAGACAAAAACTATTCTTTCTCTCTCCATCTCTAGCATGCATATATGTTATATCGTTCCCACAGTTACGCTTACACTGCAGCGGTGGGAATATGCTCCTATGATTGGCGCAGCGAATTACGATTTTATTTATTGTAGGAATCTCCTTCTTTACCGGAATAAAAAGTATCCTGAAACTGATGGCTCTACTTTTGATTCATTTAACTATTAACTACCCCGTCAATCACTTTGCTTTCAATGCCAAATGAAAAATTGAATAAAATTAAGCAAGGTGAATAATATTAATAATACCTTCTACAATATTAAAAAAAAAAAAACATTATTTGCGTAGTAAGTAAACGGTTTAAGAAAACGACTGAAATATTGATTTCATTAGAATAATTTCTCCTTAGGTTTCAATTGAAAATCACTTCAACAATATGATCATTCACAAAAAAACAACAGAGAAACATACATACTTATTAAACATTAGTGCCTACATCTATGTTGTTAATATTGTACGTGCTAATATTTATCACAAATATTGAAGTCTCGAAATAAATAAATTGGAATTCCTGGTAAAAATCTTTAGTTTTCTTTGATTTCAAATATATTTTGAATAGTTTTCAAAAATTATTGTCTTTTATTATGTTTTAGTTTTATTCATATTTATGCTAATTTTGAAAGTGACTTGCAAATGCATCAGAAGCAGGTAAGAAATAAGAGCATGAACATGCGCTTATATACTTGTGAATTCAGGCATCTAATTCACAGGCTGTAACAAAAATAAGTATATTAATTTTAACCAGTCATAGAGCACGTCAAATATAACAATTTTTCTTAATAACTTTTTTCCGAACTCTTGTTTTTTTTTCAAGTTTTTTTACATTCTCTCCATCCCATATTAATTCATTATTTTCGAGTTTAATTCTATTTAATATTCTACCGATTTCTGTAAATAAATCGTTGAATGATTTTTTTTTTCAATTTTTGAGAATAACCATTTTTTCAGCCGCTCATAGATGGCAGCACAAATTTTGACTGTATTCAAACTGTTCGAATGGGCTAATATTTGTTAAAGTGCAATGAACTTGTGCAGACAATCTAATTTTCAAGAAATGTGGTAACTAAACTATCTAAGTAAATACATGAAATCCCTAAATAGAAATCAATTTACTTACCAGTATGATATAAATATGACCAATAGACCAAATTGTTGATCTCGGAGACAAATTTTGTCTCTTATAAATCACAAGCAAATATAGAATCTTCGAGGTAAGTGAAATACAAATATTCTTTCAGTTTCAAATGAATGATTGACATAATTACGATTGTTCAAAGTTACTCATTTTAATCGACAGCTGTCATTCTTCCAACAAAAGAAAAGCATTCAGTTCGAGCCATAGGCGCACTGTGAAATTTGAAACAAAACTTTGATGAATTTCTACTCGATATCCAGAGGGTTTACAGAAAAAAGTTATAGAGAAAAATTGTTATACTTGACGAGTTCTATTACAGGTTTAAATTAATGTACTTATTTATGTTACATCCTGTAGTTTGGAACATTCGAGAGCTCTATTAGACTTTTGCGCGAACATTTAATGTAAAAAGCACTTGCGCCACTCATTGCACGTTGATGGCTTTGTCAGAAACGAGTCAGAAATTTTTTCGCAAGTGCGAACAAGTACTGTAAAAAGTTTCAATTTATTCGACTCAGCCGTTTCGCAGATTAATTCGGACAAACAGACAATAATATATATATATATACAATATGAATAAAAATAAATACTGTCTTGGTTTTAGTATCCTGCAAATAAACATATGAGATTGAGAAAAAGTCTCTACTGTGAAATCACTCACAGATATTCCAATTTTATTTGTTTGCATAGATTTCTAGTTAAAAATTGTGTTATCTGAAAATCCCTTTCATTAAAATTCGTCATACATATTCATCGCATAGAACAAAATTAATTTTGAGCTGCACAAATCAAATTGTAATATTGTAACGCTTGTTTTGATATAGATTAACGGATTCAATATCGGTATAAAGATATGCGCAGTAGCCCGTATTAACACTGTATTTTAAATTTATGAGATATTTCTCTGTACATAATCAATAACAGAATACAATTAAACTGATATTTTACAAATTAGCCCTTATTAATTTCATTTATTTATTTTCTGACAAAAATTTTTTCACTTCACATTTTATATGAGGATAATTTTATAAATAATCATCTTTACATAATTACATACATACTTACATACCAATGACGTATTAACAGTAGACCCAGCACGCGGCATTTGTTTTGATGCAGGAATAAACAGTGGGGTGAGGAAAGTAAACATCGTTGTATCGCAGGTTGCGTTTTTCATTTGAAAAAATATCGATTGTGAGATGTGGGAAAAATCTCGTATTTTTTTATTTTGAAGCAATTAATATATTATTACTTCTATTTCAACAAATATATACATACAGTACAGAATAAAGGCGCGCACTTCTCAAACATAAATAAAAGCAGGCAAACCGCAAACAAGCATGTTTACTCCCTTCGCTTCTCAGAACCCCTCACCTTGTAAGTGCTAACATCACAACAAACTGTGGTCTGCCATAGGACGCACTGGGTCTACTTTAATAATACGTCATTGTTACATACAAATATATCACACCTCGTGAGATTTGCATAATCCACATTTAACATTCAACCAACAATCATTTTTCCAAGCTCTTTTTTTCAAATCATCATTCGACATTCGACTCTTTCATTCATATTCTTCATAAATTTGAATTATGATGATATTAGAAAAAATATATTAAAAGGCATTGGAGTTTTGGTAAGTTTAACTAATTCAAAAACTATTACTTGAAATCAAGCTTTCCAGAAAAAAAAAGAATACCCCATTATACATTTTTGAATTAGAAATCTAATAAGAATTGAATTACATTAACAGAGAAAGCATTGCAACAAACCATATATTAATTACGTAGTTAGAATCTAAGGTAAATATCATTTTCCCATTATTTTAACATGTTTCACATTGTTAGTCGTAAAATTAAATCAAGTATCATTTCCCTCATCGAATGAGAAATGCAAAATTGCATTTATAATCTTTCGCACCGTGGCGCGAGTGCATAGTACGAATGCAATTGCTAATTCCCGGGTCGAGCAGCAGGGAAACCAAGCTGCGATCCTCGGTCCATAATCCACGAATCCGCATTTAAAGCCAGTTGTTGCTGGGTTAGACAGAGATGAAAAATGGGGGCGTGGTTATTGATTTTTCACTGCACTAAAATGCTACCAGAAGCAGTTGGTAATAAAGCAGAAGATGAAAAAATTCCAGGAACATTACAAACATTTTCTTCTTGAAACTTATCAAGGTGAAACGTAGAAAGAAGAGACTAGTTATTTGTTTAATAAATACAAAAAATATATGATTTCGCGACGACGTGTAATATTGATGGACAGGCGTTTATAAATGAAATATTTTTTTTTTTGCCAATCATCAAATATGGGCTTGATAATTTTTCAGCTTTGAAATAATTAAAATCAAAACACTTCAGTTTATATAATTGAACATTTAAATTGAGCTTATCTAAGTAAAGTACTATCGTAACTATACGTGATGTCTTGTCTTCGAGATCAATATTGATAGTAACGTCAGCTGCTTAGTCTAACTACAACCACAAGTAATTTTAAAGTGGAAAATCTGCTGTGGCTGTTTCATAATCATAATTTTAGAGTATCGCATCAATTAATTACATATTTAAAAGTGACAGCTGTCGTTGCCAAAGTGACAGCTGTCATTGTTAAAGTGACAGGAGACGATTATATTCTAGCCCCAATATAAAATAAGATTTTGAAAATATAGAGTCCTTTTCTAGATTTTTGAGTGTTTTGATTCATTGGAACATACAGTTTCGACATTTGATCGCCGGAACTGCAATTTAAAGATGGTAACTTGGATTCCACTAATTATTTTCGATATCTACTAAGCTTATCTCCCCGATACCTTCAAATTGATACTAAACTATCAATCATTTAAATAACTTGTGAAAAAAAAAGTTAACAATCGTTCAAATTTCCTTTTTGACACTTCTATTAGAATTATTCCCGCAGAAATCGTCAAACTCAATGCTGGTTCATTTTTAGAAAAGAGTGTATAAAGCCCGTGGGCTAATATTAGCCATTACATTCAATAAAAGTGACTGCTAGCGATTTGTTAATGTACGACGAAAAGTGAAAAAATTGTACTATAACCTGTAATATTATTCAATCACAAATAAAATTTGTGACAATATCATCAAAATTTATATTAACCTGCTTCGTAGTTTTATCTACTCTTCGTTCTTTCGATTTACTCTGTGACCTCTGGACTAAACGACGGAATCCTTGATATAAATAGGCCGGTGAAGAGGCTTCTAGAGTTATCTCGAATATTCCACACTTCTAATTAAGAAAATCAGTTACATTCTGATTTGGTTTTCACAACACAACAAAACGGGAATGAGGAAATGGACGCCAATGCTGATCATATTACGAGCGCCATAGGTGGCGGCGTTGCTGCTGAGCGCACGAATTTTCATATATGCTTTTTCACTTTTAAGCAGCTGACTCTCCCACCTATTGATTTCGAGGATGAGTGATGAGAGAGCCTAATACATTCAGATGACATTTATTTTTACTTGTACAAATAAAAGTAAGTATTGTGAAACCGACAAAATTAATTTTTCGAGATTTGTGGAAATATGTGTTTTGAGCATCCCTGAATCCATTTTGACTATTTTCGACTTGATGTCGGTACGTATTTATGTGCGTCTGTTAGTCCGTGCGTTCGTAGGTAACTCTCAAATCTCAAAATCCGTCGAACGTATAATGTTGAAATTTTGTATTTAACCCTGAAACTGCACACTGGGGTCTCAGAAACCCCATGCTCCAATTTTTATCTTGTGCACAAGCACAAAGTCGATATAGTACGATGTGACCACCTCGTAAATTTAGTTTAGTAATGTCTTCAGTGAGTGCGGATGGCCGAGCGTGTTTGTTCACCTACACATGCTGTGACGTCATTCGACCAAGAGGTGGCAGCCTCGAATCCACTCACCGGCAATGTGTGATTTGTCGTAAAAATTAAAAAAATGCAGCTACTTGCATCAACACACTCAGCTACAGGTTGCCAACCTATACACCTTAAAATATGTAGCAATGGCACGAAATTCTGATCGGCAGTACGGCGGTGTTATACCGCGGCTCGGTGATACTGATTAGAAAGGCCCAGGCCCTTACAAGGGCTGTTGCGCCAGTGATGATGATGATGAATGTCTTCAGTATTTGCTATATGTATTTTGATGATAGCTGAAGTAAGTGGGTCATAATTTATGAATTTGTTTGTGTTTGGGTCTCTGAGACCCCAGTGTGACTGCGTTAGATTTTTTGGTATAGCTGAAAACTCTTTATTACTATCCATTTTGACATTTCAGCAGAAAATGACTCCTTCGGAATTCAAAGATCTTCCTGCATTGATAAATGATGAACTTGAACGTGAATTCATGAAAGATCTAGTATTTTATGCATTGAATAGGAAAAAGTCGAAAAATTTGCACTTTTTCATGCATTGTCCTTTTTCTCAATAAATTGTGCTCTTGAAGAACTCAATGTTCTCTTACTCCTTTCATGATTATCCTGAATAGATTACGTATCATGAAAATTAGTCAAAACAACATCCAATTCACAGAAAAACTACGTTTTCGTTTGGGGTCTCTGAGACCCCAGTGTGACACTTATGCAACAACAAATGAAGTGTGCATGTCCAGAGTTAAGATTGGTCTAGGCGTCTAAAGTCTAGTACTGCACCTCGCATTATGATTGCAATCGTCTGTACCGTAAGTGCACTTTACTTGAAACATTTTTTTTTTTTAAATAGAATACTGGAATTCAGTATTTAAGACGATTGTATCATTTAGATGCTCATATCCTATTATAATTAAGATCGACTGAACTGAAAGTGCATTTTACTTGACAGTCTTGCCAAATTTCTCGCAAAAATTCGAAATAATTGGCCATAGAGTTTTGAAATTTGGTATTTCAATCTGCTGTAGCAGCTGAATGATTGCCTATTATTCTTATAACAATCGACTGAACCGGAAATGCACACTACTAGCCGTAGAATTTTGGAAATCAGTATTTAGGAATGTTGTAGCATAAGAATGATGACCTACTGTTTCCAAAGCAACCTTCTGGGCCGAAAGCGCACTTTACTTTTTTGATGGATGAATCCGAAACGATTAGCCATGCAAAGATAAGATTATGTGTTTGATTATCGTATTATTATATGCAAAAAATATATCCAATATGTACAAGTAAGTCACGTGATGTCCACGTCAGATTTTTTTGTACTAGAAAAAAATTATGATCCTGATAACAACATCCCTGTAATAGCATATATTTTATCATCCAAAAAAGAATTGAATTAATGTATTCCATTAAAGTGTTTGACGGAAAACATATTTTTTAATTAAGGTTAGAGGGCGGAAGGCAGCTAATCTTCGCAAGAATGGACTATATATATTCGAGACAAGGAGAATATGATTTATATTTAAAATCGCATGTTCTTATATTTTTTCTACGAATTTTATTCTCAAATTTCAAAATATTGATTAGGAGGTATTGAATTTCTTAGACTTTTTAAAAATATTGTAATAGTTGATATGATGAGCTTTTTACATATTCCTAAATTTGTATTATTATTTTCAGGTGAACTCACGGAATGAATGGGAATCTTTGTATGACCAATTTGATTTCTCGGCCAAATGCGTTAACAGTGGTGTTGCACTAAAACAGATATATATTAGGTAAGTGTATCAAACATCATAGAATCGATTTATATAGCAAAATAAAACTATAAATACCTTAAAAGAGAATCATCATAGTATGAAGAGACGTTTCAGCAAGGATTAGTTTGTTGTATTGTTATCTTTTTTTTATAAATATAGGAATTTTGTGGTGAATTTTAATTTATTATCGGATAGTTAGTAATGGAAGCATTATGGATAATAATATCATTGATCATTAATATATTGATTGTTGTATTTTAATTCTTGTGCGATCTATAAATGACAAACTTTCCAAAAAATTAAATTTATCTAATAGTTTCTGTATCTGCCATTATTGATAATGTGTTTGTATCGAGATGTTTTTAATCATCTTTAGCTTGAAAATGATCAATTTGTAATTATTATTTATCCAGGCTAATCATAAAAATATATTATTCAATTGTAATTGCAGTAAATTAGGTTGTGCATGTTAGGCCACTATGACTGCTGTGAAAATGAGATTTTTGCGTGGTATTTCTGGTTACAACGGAAGAATAAATTGATGTATGAAGAATGTAAGATTCAAAAGAATGTGGTTGAAAGAGTGGGCATAAGTCAGTCTCTCGATTTCACTAACATTCCTTGACCACCTTGAGCTATACTGACTTTTCCTTGACTTTCCAGAAAGTGGACACCTGTAGAGATAAGTCAAAACGAATCCCATTTAATATAGTTTCGTTTAAAACCGCTAGAGAAGGTTAGACTATGGATCATTTTCTTCTTACCACTGCATCATGCATTAATTTTTTCAACTGATTTATGATCTGTTGCTGAAAGGCATTTTTTTATTTATCTCACTCTTTTAGATAACTTCAGATGGCTGCAGTGACGAAACCAGCAATAGTAGTAATATTTGCTTATTGAGACATTTATTTAGCATCACGTGGAAAACAATGTATCCAAATTCCAGACAATATAGGACACTTTTATTATAATTTGTAATGCTGTAATAATACCATAGAGTTGATATTCAAGACAAGATGTTGCACAGATTTAATAATTCTTTTGGAGACACCATTTAATTTCCACTATTTTTTGTGTTACATTCTTACTATGACATGTAACGAACTAACTTTAGATTCGACTTTCCTAAGTTTCTGTGTTTCGCATTGTCACAAACATATACACATACCGGGTACAACATATTCCTATATTTGGATGTTATTGTCCATATTTGATATCCAGTTCTTCAGGGTGATATTGAGGCATCTTGCAGATTACCGGTTCGCAAATTGCTGACTGCGTTGGCTACGCTCATCTCGCGACTGTTTTCTGGTCTATTTGATTCTCGATCATGACACCCTGTATTCTCCCCACTCTTTGACCAATTCCCCTCCCTTTGTGTATGTATATGTTCTCTTATGAATGAATGCGTTGAGGCGCCACGCGCCACGTGGTGTCCTCGTGAGTCCCCCCGCCCCCACCACAACACGTTACGATATCGCCACGACCACCGCCGCCAAGCGGACGTTCATTCATAGACGCGAAACTGGTGAGTTTTTGGTGCCAGTTTGAGAACCACTAGTTAGCAATAGTCGCCATACTGAGCGTCAAGGAGTAGGGAATCAGCTGAAAGATCATAGACGTACATGCGGCCTTGAAACGGGAAGTACAATACTCGTAGTAAAATCAACAAGTTTTTCCTGATAAGACACCAAAAATTTAGGAAAGTCTCTTCACATAGTATTTCGTATTTTGCTTTATACTTTGCAACTTTGGAATAAATCATTAGTTGCTCTGTAACTTGTTGCGTCCATAACTTTGCATTCTACCATTTGGCCGTAATATAAACATGAAAATGAAAGTAGGTATTAAAATACGAGAAATCAGTCAAGAATTTAATCTTTTCTTTCTACTAATATTAAACTCCTGACTGAATTCCCATATTTCAATACCTACATTTAAATACCAATCAGCTACAACAAAAAATTTTATAAAAATGAGAGACTTGGGGAAAACATGAAAATGCATCATCTTATTTTTTCAAAATTTACAAAGTACAGAGCTTATTTGATATAATAGGTTCCAGGTCTCTCTAGTGATACTAGGAGGCAGGGTGTGGATGATTAAAATCATTTGATTTAAATTATGATTAAAATCAAGATTTTAATCAAATGACTTTTTAAAGAAAAATCATTAATTTTAATCAAAAAAAATATTTTTTTCTAAAGAAAAACACCACAGTAGAAAATAAATTGAATCACTTATCATAAGAAAATTAGAAACAAGAAACATAACATCGACATAATATGTTTTATCAGAAATAAAAAATTTTACTAGAAAATAAAACATAAATTAAATTATGGCATGAAAAATTTTAGCCTGGATTTAAAAATAAACAAAATACTGTATCAAGAAACTGAAAGTTTTTTAAACATGCTTCGACCTGAAATCCCTGAAACACTTGACTCGTTTTCCATGTCAATTTGAAATTAAATTAATATTTGAGGCAGTTATGCAACAAAACGGTTCAAATAATTACTCAAGTATTGAAAATACCATTTAAATAGTACTTCAAAGGTCAAAACTAAGGTAACCAGAAAAATAAAAAAAATCATGATTTTTTTTTTCCATAAAAATCGTGATTTTTTTATATATTTTTTTAAATCATGATTTTTTTATACCCTGCTAGGAAATAGTGAATGAAATTAAATCACTTTGTATCTTGATTCATTTATTGATAAACGAAGTCCAAAATTCTGTTATTGTCTCATATTGTAAAAATGATTATATATTTCATTTGCATAAAGCTCCAATGTCGCTCCAATGTATCGGTAACGGTATTGCCGATACTTTTTAATAATTATTATCGGTATCGTATCGACAGAAGTGCGTATCGATGCAAAGCTTATAATAAATTGAAGAAAAATGCATGGAAAAATGATGACATTCATTGTGTTCTAAAACATTCGAAGCTCAAAAATTCAAGAATAATAATAACTCGTCCTGTCAGAAAATTATTAATTAATTTTTTTTTTTTTAAACTAGCTGTCATTTAATATTTTAGTTGTACTAAAATTAAAACAATAATTTTATGCAAGGGCTGTGCTGAATGCAATTTTTATAGGTGAATATAATTGAATAAATTAATCAAGATCCTGTAAGAAAGTACCTACTTATATAGGCACGATGTTATGATAATTACTGAAAAAATAAATATTCATATTTATACCTATTATGGTGTTGCATCCTCTTTTTCTTTTTTGAAATTATTTGATGTAACAACATATTAGGTATAACCATGAATATTTATTTTTTAAGTGATTATCATAAAATCGTGTCTATATAAATAGGTACTTTTATACAAGATCTTGATCAATTTATTCAATTATATTTACTTATATAAATAACATTCAGCACAGCCCTTGTATAGAATTATTAGTTTTATTTGAGTACAACTGAAATATTAAATGAAAATTTGTTTTCAGAGTTCTTTTCAACTAATTATTTTATTTTCAACTTTTCAACTGTCTGAATCTGTGCTTTTCTAATAATGCATCATTATTGCAAGGTATTTTGCCTGCTACTTTCGAACTATCTTATTCTTCAATGAAAAGGCCTTCTAAAGATTTACCTCAACTAAGGGCAACATGCTTGTCCATTGGCGAAAAGTTGGTTCTCTTCATTCAGCATTGTAACCGTCCGCTATATTGATTTTATAGTGTCGTAATTTTATTTTTCATTTTCTTTTCAGCAAACCCTTTCATTTGACACTCTTATCGTGATGGTAAATAAAGAAAATTTGTCCGCCTTTATTTAGTGACATTTTACTTTTCGTATTCTTCTCAATAAACCCTTTCATTTGATATCTATATCATGGGAATGCATAAAAAATAACTGGTCCGCCATTTTTGGGAGTCCGCCATATTGGATTTAAAATGACGTCATTCGGATAACCATGCATTGTCATCTAAACTAATTTTCAGCTCAATTGGTTGGAGATAGTTATTTTAAAATTCAGTTGCAAGATTTGATCCGTACTAACAAAGGAAGTTATATAAAAAATTGTAAAAAGAATTCAAATTCAAAATTGTCGTATAATACGAAACGAATCTTAGGACCAATTAATTTCATAAAATATTATTAGCTAATATGTTATTAACTCAATTTTTGAATGATGTTTAATCAAAAAACTATAGTTTAATAATTATTTATTTGTTTGAACCATTTATACAGAGTGTAACAGAAATAAATACATTAATTTTAACCTGTAATAGAACTCGTCAAATATAATTTTTCTCAATAACATTTTTCTGTAAACCCTTTTGATATCGAGTAGAAATTCATCAATGTTTTTCATTTTGGCAATAATATGTTGTAATAAAGGCAAAATTTGTTTCTGATTTCAATTCGGTCTATTAGTCATATTTATATCTCATTGTCAAGTAAATTGATTTCTATTAGGGATTTCACGTATTTTCTTAGATAGTTACTATATTTTTAAAATTAGATTGTCTGTACAAGTTCATCGCACTTTTACAAAGATCAGCTGATTTGAAAAGTCTGAATTCAGTCAAAATCTGTGCTGGATCTAAGAGCGGCTTAAAAAGTAGTTGTTATCCTCAAACATTAAGAGAAAATTATTGAACGATTTATTTAAAGAAAACATTGGAATATTAAATAGAATTCAATTATAGAATAATGAATTTAGTGAATAATTCAATTTAAAATATTGCCAGAGTTCTGGAAGCTTCTATTCTTGGAGAACAGATAACATAACCTATAAATGTGATGAAACTAAATTTGGTTCATTCATAGACGCGAAGCTGGTGAGTTTTCTGAAATATTAGATGCAATATCACATACGTTTTATTCGTTTAGCAGATCAGTTCAAGGAGCACATATTATTGAAACGACCATAATGTGAAGTTTGTAAGAGTATGAAAAAAAAACGTACTTCATTTATTTTATTCATTCATTATCTGCTTTTCACGTCAGATGAACAATAAATTCTAAATACCTCATAATATTTTTATCATTATGTATGATTAAGGCCCGGTATTTCAGTCCTCAGTTTACCTTAAGCGGAGCTTAATTACCTTGGTAACAATTGTTCTAACAATAATTACTATGAAAATTAAGCTACGTTTAAGATAAACCATGGACTGAAATACTGGGCCTAAGATTTTGACATGGAATACGTTAACACAATAATTTAATTTTTAGCGAAAAATGAATTGGAGAATCGTTCCAAATAAATTCGCTGGTCTAATCCTAAACTGCCTGAAATCGCAGACAGAAAAGATAGACATTCTCACAGGTTCAAACTTTTATGACTATTCCATTCGTAGTATTTATAACAAGGTTAACAATGCTAAATCGCTATAGAAATGGTGCATATCATTGGGTATTAGGAAGTGTAGAAATACCGTCGGGTATTACACTAGTGGTCAGAGTGAGTATTTTACTCAAAGATGTAGATATCTCCAATTTGAGCTTTTTTCGTATTTAATGGAATATTTTTCTGAATATCTTCATCAATTTTATCTTCTGATCTATCACCAAACCTTTCTGAACTAGATTCCATATCAAGACGCAATATATTTCTCTATTATTCGTCAAAGAAAATGCAAGAAATTCTAATTTTTCAGTATGACAGAAGTTTGTTTACTCGTTCCTATGAAAATTACGTGAGTTGTTACTAGATTCATAGAAAACTAATTTGAAATAATGGTTTGACTCCTGGAATAGTCCTCCATATACCATTTGTAGTTAAAGTATTATATAGACTATTTTTGTGGTGCAATGACTCATGTTTATTGTGCTTGTGAATACCACTCGTGCTGCACACTCGTGGTATTCAAACGCAAGCACAATAAACATTCGTGATAGCACCACAAAATAATCGATAATACTTCAACTATTCATGGTATAATAAATGATAATTCAATCGATTTTTTCCAGAATTCAAAATCAATTGTTCCATTGTAACTGCTACTGAATCCAATAATTATTCATCGGAATTATGGACGGATAAAAATGTTAAAAAAGAAAATGAGAATTCGGAAAAATGTTATTAAGAAAAACTGTTATACTTGACGAGTTCTATTACTGGTTAAAATTAATGTACTTATTTTTCTTACACCCTACATAGCGGCGAAGTAGTTATAATTACAATATAATATAACAACAATAAAACAAGGATTTGAAAACAAAACCGTAATGTTGTTGGAAAATAAGATGTGACTTGTAACTAAATAATTATATATACTGTGACTGTGTATCACTTCTTGGTTCTCATCTTGTATACTTATAGCATTTGGTTTCATATTCTTTTCTTAAAACTGGAAATCGTCTTCAAATTTTTAATACTAAAAAATACGTCGAATTTTCTTTTTTTTGTAGGTATTTTTAGAAAAGTGAGTAACTTATGTTTCATGTATACAAGTAACAATACTGTTTCAAAACAAATGAACTGGGTTAGTAGGCTTACTGCAGTTTATTTAAAGTATGTATAATTAGATTTTATCATTGTCTGGAACAATTGAAAGAAGTATTTGAGACACTACATAGTGTAATGAAATAAAATTCTTTGCTGCTGCATGTAATAATTTTGAATTCTGACGTCAATTTGAACGTGTTAACAAATTTAAATAACAAGTGAATATATTTCGAATGAGCAACAGTATAAAAATAACCACACTGTTGGCTATTGCGAAAAGTTCTGATATCTTTGGCATGTATTAAAAACTAACATTTATAAATTTAATACCGGAAATTGAATTTTGTAAGAACTTGAAACTTTAGGCAACCATTAGACTTTTTACATGAGTGTGTTGCGGGTAAATGTCTTGGAAATGGGTCAATGACCTATTATTTGATATTAAGTGACTGGGTTTCATCGATATTCCATTTCCAGAATGCTTATTGTGAACGGATATTTTTCATTAAATTAAAATCTCTAATTAAAATTATTTTGACTATATTGGCAATATCAATATATTATACAGATCTTCGGTCAACGGAAAGAATATGAATTGTAATGAGTTCATTATTATTGTGTGGAATGGTGCGTATATGTGTTGGTATATATGTATGTATACCAAACCTGGAAAACCTGGAAATGTCAGGGAATTTAGATAAACTGCAAATGTCATGGAATCGTCAGGGAATTACCGATATTTGACTGGAAAAAATAAATTATAGGATATTTAAGCATTATTAATAAAAATACATGAAATTTTCACTCTGTCGTATGAACCACAGTGGCACAATAAATACAGTGACTGATTTATGTTGCAATTATGTGCAAATCTAAGTCATACAGATCTATAAATCCATAAAAAAAATTATTAAAGCGCAACTACTTTTGTTGATCAATACAAATTCGTTATAAGGACATCAAGTTCATCATGATTTTTTTTTTGTAATTTATGAATATATAAGATTTACACAGAATTGAAACATTAATCTGTGATTATATGTAAACTTGTATCAAACTTTTGATTTTACTGTCTGGAATTTTATTGAAAATAACCTGGAAAACCTGGAAAAGTCAGGGAATTTTCATTTAATTTTTTGATATACACCGTGTGTATGTAACAAGTAAACCAAAAATTACGTTTTGCAATATTTTCATTTCTTTCTAAGCATTTTATTCAAATAGCAAGTATTTAGAGGAAGAGCAAAATATGGCGAAAAGTATGCAAATTTATCGTGCGCATTGTTATTTTATTTGAGAAAGAAATTATTCGCACTGTTAGACAGCAATATTCTTTTCGCTTCAATTATATCAATTCTTCAACAAAAATAGGTATTACAAAATAGGAATAATGTAGAATCAATTGAAAATTCAGAAAATCTATACTCGAGTTGGCTCAAAAGTATCACTTCAAAAGAAATTCAAGGAAATTCTAAAATAAATATTCATTTCTTTTTTTTTTGGCAGTAGAAGAATGCACCAAAGCACGTTTATTAGTTCTTCACTGAACTTTACTATAAAATAATTTTAAAATACATCAATCACTTCTTTTACCCATTTCTAACTGTTTAATTCGGAAAATTAATATTTTGAACTGTAAATGCCGGTTCCAGCCGACAACTACAGGTACCCATAGATGCTAGTTTAAACTATTTTATGATAGCAAGTACTCTTACGCTCTCGTCTATCTAGCTCATATTTAACAATTTTTGGAGACATTTTGTTGATATTAGTATAAACGTCAATCAAATACCTTTACATTGAACAGAAATAAATTATATTTGTCATCTGTTATCTGTTTTTTATTATGTCATCGATTTGTCCTTCAAGTACTGTAATTCAGTATAGAATATTTTTCTTTTATTTTCGAAAATGAACTAAAAAGTCTCGTAATATTAATTTTTCCACCATAACTATAAAACAAAGAAATATAACATCTTGACTATCTTTAGTTTTCTGGTATATTTTGCCTACTTACCCTTCTACTGATAAGCAGTTTCAAACTTGCACATGATTGTAATATTTTTTTTTTTTTTAAACTACAAACATTTCTTCTTTATAATTTATGCTTTACTCAATTCGTTTCCTTTTATAATTCACGTTCAATGTAATATTATAAAATTTAGTAAAGAAGGCAGATATCTCATTCTGGAAAAGGAATAATATGATCATGCTTGTCATACATACATTTTGAAATAGTTGGCTAAATTTTGTTCGTAGCGGGCAATTTTGTAGATGTGATTATCTATTTGCGTTCGGTTTGGTTGTGAGGTGGAAATTTGGTGCGCAGTCTACGGCTCCGTACTGCTTGGCGGTCGGCTGATATCTGCCACGGAACTTAGCTTAGTCAGCTCTCAGCTGGGAGTCGTAGTATATACTGGATAGGATTTGTGCTTTGCGAGTGGAGCGCGTGATCACGTGCTACGCAACACACGCTGTCTAGCACCCAGTTCGTAAATCGTGAGTTCGTCACCATCGCCACTACAACTAACCTTGGGCCAGGTCATGGACGTGACCCTGTCCCTGACATACACAATCAACACACTCAGTTTTCAGCGCAGTAGTCAATTTGCCAAGACTTCAGTATCCTGAAAAGAATATTTGAAACTCATTTCAGGCTGCTCAAATTCGATTTTTCATTTTTTTTTTATGACTTCCATTGTTGATAGAAAAATGGAAAACCAAATTTTACAATTTTTCCAACGGAAAATCTTTTATCCAGTTTGCAAATTATCAAGGATTTTATTTTATATAAAAATCCGACTTACAGAATGACCTTAACTAACAATTGCATTATTAATTTAAAAATTGTTTTCCAATGAATTTTTGTTCATTCATATATCCTAATAGTACCTGAATTTTACTGTTTCTTAGTATTCACATTTTATAGTTATAAAAAAAAATATTTCTTTTTACTGAGCGATTCGCCAAGCGCGCGCGATATCGACTTCACCCGTTTTTAGTCCTACTTTTACCTGCAAATTAAAATTATAAGTGTTGGTAATAGAATTTTAGAAAATCTCCTGATCTTAATGATTCTCTTTTCCGATATCTGCAATAGTTTTTGAAATATTTGCGAAAAACAAACCCTACCTCTTTTTGTTTTTAATAAATTGCTTATAATTTTTGCAACTTTTTAATGCGAGACTTCAATTTTTACTTACTTGTAAAAAGTAACAATTAAGTATTGTGAAACCGACAAAATTTACCTACCGAGATTTTGATGGAAATATCCGTTTTGAGCATCCCTGAATCCATTTTGACTATTTTTGGCTTGATGTCGGTACGTATGTTCGTGCGTATGTGTATTTAAGACTGATATTCGCTCAGTGCGCGACAGCAGCGCCATTTGTCGTATGAATTAAAGGAGGATATCTGGCGTATATGTACATTCTAATCTAACGAGATAAAATGTTATATTTTGTTATCAATAAAAGTATATACGGATCTTCTAAGCAAGTGAAAAGTTTTAATCATTAATATTATACGTTTCTTATAAGTTCGGCTGACATAAAGGTAAGTATGATCAATGAAAAAATAGATTGAAATTCAATGAATGTTTGGTTGAGTAATGGCATAATATATAAAAACGATCATAAAATAATAACATGGAATGAAAATGTATAGAATGAATAAAATAGTCATTCCTTAACTAATGTTGCAGTTCTGTGTCAAGTTATAAATCAGTAAAACTCGTAGATTTATAAATTATGAACAAAATCGCAATGGGTTTGTCATCCTCATGAATCGATGCATTTTTAACCATTTCTTATGAATTTATAGATCTATAGAATCAATTAATTCTCACAGAATTGCAATATGAATTGTTATATATTTGTGAAATCAAATTGACAAATTCAAAATGTCCAAAATTGATTAAAGTATTGTAGATGGGCTTCAAAATATCCTCGAGATGTTAAAAATACTAATAAATCCTACTGATGGACTTATATGATTACTATTGCTTTCACTTGGTAGATTTTGTTCATTTCGAGGTTTATTTTTCTCCTTAATCAATGCTAAATTATTTGTCGTTGATTATAACTCCTCATGCCATTGATACTGATGGACAATTGGATAATAATATTATATTATTTGCATATATTCATTCTCCTGCTTAAAATTGAGCTTTCACTAACTTTTGAAGTTTTGTAATTTGAAAGGAATATTGTAGAAACATAGGTAGGACATGACTCCTCTTTAGATTTTTTGCCTCCAATGAATGATCACTCAAATATAATCATGTGATTTAGGATACCAAAGCAATTCATCTACACTTAATAAAAAATCATTAATAAATTTTCTTCAACTAGATTCATGCATGATTCTATCATTTAATGATATGCAGATATAAGAAAATTCTTTGGTATTAAAACAATAATCCCAAAGTCTGAAGAAAAAAAATTGGAAGAAATATATATGAAAAAATGTTTAGTGCCAAAAAATGCCAATTTTTCAATTACTTTTGAGAATAATAATTAATGGTCCATAAGCACCTGTGACCTCTCTGAAGTCTGCTATTTTCAATGTTATTTTTATCACAGAAATAAAGATTATGGCAGTACGTATCTTTTCCTTCTCACTGCAGCTATCCTTCTATTTCTTTGATTTACTTTCCATTTTGCAACGGGAAATTAATAAAATTCAAATTCGTTGTTTTTTCCAGTATTTTTGCAATTCACAACAATGCAACACCGATTGCTCATTTTATTTGTTTTCTTGAAAAACTGCAGTCAATACGTGCATTTCTTATATTAGAAATATACAAAAGAGTATCCCGAAGTGCCTGAATCCTCCGCTGCTAGCGCTAGCGACGATTTCACTTCCCCTTCCATGGCTTCGCACGCTCCCAATAGGGTCTAGTTGTGCACCTCGCATTATAGTTCCAATCGTCTGTACCGGAAGTGCACTTTACTTGAAACTTTTTTCGACTTTTTCTACTAAATCCAGAATGATCAACTGTGGGATGTTAAAATTCAGTATTAGAATGGTTATCTGCTATGTTTGTAAGAATCGGCCAGGCTAGAAGTGCACTTTACTTGAAACTTTTTTTTTATTTTTTGCATAAATATAGAATGATCCGCCATAGCATATTGAAATTTCGTATAAAGAACTTTTATAACATCTTATTGTACATCTTGCATTATGATTGCGATCGGCTAAACCGGAAGTGCACTTTACTTGAAACTTTTTTTTAATTTTCCGCATAAATTCAGAATGATCAGCCATAGGATACTGGAATTTAGCATTTGAAGTTGCTGTAGCATGTCAATGGTCATCTTCTATTTTTGTAACAATCAGCTGAGCTGGAAGTGCACTTTATATGACAGACTTTTTGAATTTTCCGCATAAATTCTAAACAATCAGACATAGAATATTTAAATTTTGTATTAGGCACTTTTATAATATCTAGTTGTACATCTTGCATTATGATTGCTATCGACTAAGCCGGAAGAGCACTTTATTCGAAACATTTTTTGAATTTTCCGCATAAATCCAAAACGATTGAATGTAGATTGTTAGAATTCAGTATTTAGGACGAACATACCGTCTAGATGCTCATATCCAATTTTTATTGAGATCCACCGAGCCGGAAGTGCACTTTACTTGACAGTCTTGGAATTTTTCGCATAAATTCGAAACGATCAGGTGTAGATTATTGAAATTTGGCATTTCAGTCTGCTGTAGCATCTGAATGATTGCCTACTATTTTCATAACAATAGACTGAACCGGAAGTGCACTTCAGTAGGAATTTATTTTTTAATTTTGTGCATAAATTCAGATCTGTTAGCAGTCGTAGAATTTTGGAAATCAGTATTTAAGAATGTTGTAGTATAAGAATAATGGCCTACTGTTTCCGTAGCAACCAACTTGGCTGAAAACGCATTCTACTTGACAGATTTTTAGAATCTATCCAAAACGATTAACTGTGGAACGATGTGATTTTGTGTTTGATTATATATATCCAACACAAAATCATATCGTATTATATATATATATATATATATATATATATATATATATATATATATATATATATATATATATATATATATATATATATATATATATATATATATATATATATATATAGATATATATATATATATATATATATATATATATATATATATATATATATATATATATATATATATATATATATATATATATATATATATATATATATATATATATATATATATATATATATATATATATATATATATATATATATATATATATATATATATATATATATATACATATATATACATCACGCTATCTATCGTGCGTCCTTTCATAATCAAAGCATCGGGCGTCCACCAGATCTGCTGCGTATATTGAAATTTTTGTTCGTGTATATACGGTTTTTCGTGACGTAGAATTCAGCTATCACTTTTATACACTAGCTCATTCCAATCACAACTTTCATTTCAATATCTGTTCAGCTCCCTTTCACAAGGAAGTTATCCAACGTCCTTCTATATACTGCAAGTTTCATTTCATGCACTAATTGCATCACATGCGACGTCCGACAGTGTTGCCTGTTTCTAGTCTTGGATATCATGTTACATGACTGCCAGTTCAGTTGAAGATAGACAGAAGCGGTATGAACTGAATGTGCATGTTATCGATAAATAAGAGAATCAAGTTATGCTATCAGGAAGTTTTTTGATATATAAGCTGACTAAATTCATATGAATTTGAAAATAATTTTCTATTACTTTAAAAATGATAAAAACTACTTGAATTCAAATAATACTTTTTGTATCTTTTATGCTTGGCTCAAAAAATAATAGAATTCACGTCTACAATGAGTGAAATTCAACTAATGAATAACAACCCAAAATTGCATAGCAATGAATGATTTAAAATCACTTGAATTTTTTTTTTTTTGTAAAATGTAAAATAAGATTCAATATTCTTCTTCCTTCTAGACTGTGTGTTTTTTGGCAATTATTCTGTAGAATCAGTGCTTCAATGAAACTAAAATACATCTATATCATATTACTCTTATGCCTAGTTTCACCGCCGTCACTTAACTTTAAGTAGAGTTTAATATCTATGGCAACTATTGTATTGACAATTGTTACCATGGTTATTATTCCTCCCTCAAAGTTAAGTGACGGTGGTGCAACTAGCCATTAGGGCAAGTATTTCAGTCCTCGGTTTATCTTAAACGTAGCTTAGTTTCCGGAGCGATGATGATTGTTAGAACAATTATAACTAAGGTGATTGAGCTTTGCTTAAGATAAACCCAAGACTCATTGGATATATAATCAAACACAAAATCTCATGGTACCACGGCTAATCGTTTTGGATTTATCCAAAAGAATTGAAATATTAATAAATACTGATTTCCAAGATTCTACGGCTAACAGTTCTGAATTTATGCGCAAAATTGAAAAATAAATTTCAACTGAAGTGCACTTTCGGTTCAGTTCATTGTTATGAGAGTAGTAGGCAATCATTCAGGTACTATATCAGACTGAAATACCAAATTTCAATACTCTATACTCTACAGCCTATCGGACTCTCAAGTAAAGTGCACTTCCGGCTCAGTCGATCTCAATGAAAATAGGATATGAGTACTTAGACGATACTATCGTCTTAAATACTGAATTTTAACATTTTATGTTCAATTGTTTCATATTTATGCGAAAAATTAAAAAAAATATGGAGTAAAATGCATTTCCGGTACAGATGATTGCAATCATGGTGCGAGGTGCATAACTAAATGTTACAGAAGTGCTTAATACAAAATTTCAGTATTCTACAATTAATTGTTTTGAATTTATGAGAAAAATTCGAAAATTCTGTTATATAAAGTGCACTTTCGGCTAAGCTAGAAGATATTTATTCCGATCGTACAGTAATTTCAAATACTGAATTTCAGTATCTCACGGCTAATCATTCCGGATTTATGCGGAAAATCCAAGAAAAGTCTCAAGTAAAGGGCATTTCCGATACAGATGATTGCAACCATAATGCGCAAGACCCTTTACCAATCTTGAATACGGAATTTCAGCATGGTTTTGAGATTTGCGAGTTACGCACATACATTCGTACCGACATTACGCCAAAAATAGTCAAAATTGAATCAGAAATGCTCAAAATGGATATATCCATCAGAATCTGGATATTTAAATTTTATCGGTTTCACAATACTTCCCTGTACTTCCTTGTGCGTTGCACAGTTGAGCAAAAATTATGTTGGGACAGATGATATTTTGATATGGCGTTTAGAATAATTCCGTTTGCCGTTTTGAATCATTTAATCATCATTTCCGACGAATCATAAGCTGTCAATTTGGTTACCATGGTTACTTCCTGACGATTCAGGTATTCATTTCTAGCTTTGCGTTTGACTTTTTATAATTTTGAAAGTATCTTCTGAGATCTTGCTGAGTTTCAAAAATCTTGTTGAAGAAAGTATAGTCTACAAAGGATTTGGAATAGCATATTCCACACTCGCGAACCGTAGTCATCGTTTTCGTCTCACATTACAAACTTATTACAGAATATAATATTATTATATACTAAGTATTTATATAAATACTACCAATATATTCCAACGAAAAGTATAATATATTTGTGTTTTTGTCTTGTTCATCATCATGAAATGTGAAAAAAAATCAAATTGATCCCTGAATAATTTGGCGTAGCACTTACCCAAAACATTCCTCAAAATCAAGAGTGGCTCATTTGTTAATATTAAAATTTGCTTCATTATAAAATTCGTTATTTTTTTCTGAAGCAAAGAAATAGTTAGAATCAAAATATGAAATTAAAATTATTCTCATATATATTTGGACATCCCATACAAACGTTCGTCAATTGTTGTTCCAGAATAAGTCATTTGGTTTCATCGTGTTTGGTATCGAATTGTAGCTCCTGCGGAAATAATCCCAGTAAGAATATCAAAAATAATATTTGAACGATTGTCAGTTATTTTCCAGAAGTTATTCAAATAATGTCTAGTTTGGTATCAGTTTTGAGCTTCCAGTCAGAAATTCTTACGCATTCTAAAGTTATCGTGTTTTCAGACAGACCGACAGACAGATCAACCGACTATTCTTTAAATTGAGTTTTTTTGGTTCAGTAGGGTCCAGAGTGTGAGGATTCATCAAAATCTCGAGCTGTCGAAAGAAACACGATCACAATACTTTCCATATTATATATAGGCCGGAGAAATAAAAAGTAAACTATATGTGGATCATCTTCGAAATTTTATCTGAAATAAAATGTATGAAGGAATAAATCAAATACAAACTGAGCAATAGAAATTACCATATGTTCAGTTCCATGAACAAGACAAAAAGATAAGCCTGAAAGAAATCCAAAGTAAATCAATTTCTCGATTGTTGATTGTTTTTTTACATTTTAACCAGATAATACCAATTTTGGGATCAACTAAAGCAACTGGACATAGAGCATATGGCTAGAGTAAAATGAAATAGTAATTTCATGTTTCATGTAACCGTCATCTGTCACCTTGACGACAGCTGTCACTTTGACAACGACAGCTGTCACTTTGAAATATGCACTCAATTGATACGATACTCTGAAATCATGATACAGCTAAGAAACTAACTATCTAATTTATGGTCGAGGAAGTACTGTGTGGCCACAAAAGATTTTTTATGAATTTACATTGTATAGTTTCACAAAATAAAAATCTTGACAAACGTGATCTATTCATTTGAAACCATGATTATTTGAAATCTCTTCTCTCTTAATATGATTCTTTACTATCAATATTATATTTATTCACTTGATCATATTTTCAGACTTCCAACGTACATGATTCTATAAAATACATTTCAAATATTTACTTTTTCATAAGTGACTCACACAACTACGAAAACAAATACGCTGAAAACAAATTATGTATTTATAATAATAAGCATAATATATTGATTTTGGGTTTAAGAAAATTATGTTTTGTTTTATCTTGAAACTTAATTCATTCGTTTATCATTGACACCTAAATTAAATTCATAAATTTGACTACTTATAATGTTACAATTATAGGAGTTTCGCTGCACAAAATTATAATCTGGTATTGCAAGTTAAAAACATTGTTGCCACTTCTTCGGAGTTCGGGTTGTTGAAGCAATGAAAGTTGAATATACAGTTTTAATATACACTTAATTTTAATAGCGAACCTAGCGGAATTATGTCGAACTAAGCTCTCTGGATAACTTTCATGATGAAGTCTTCGAACGTCCATCTAAATTTTTTATTTTGGACTCTTACTCTTGAACTATCACTTTTCTTCATATAGGCATACGTAGAAATGTTTTTATGCTAACTTATCTAACATTTTATCTGAAAACCATTGAGTTTCGATAATTGTACCAAGAGTTATTATAGTTTTAAGGGTTTGTCATCCGACGTCCATATACGGGACGCACAATAACACCCGGACGTTCGATGTAATGTAAAACGCCAATACATGGACGCAGGATTGATAGCGGGATGTATATATATATATATATATATATATATATATATATATATATATATATATATATATATATATATATATATATATATATATATATATATATATATACATCCCGCTATCAACCCTGCGTCCATGTATTGGCGTTTTACATTACATCGAACGTCCGGGTGTTATTGTGCGTCCTGTATATGGACGTCGGATGACAAACCCTTAAAACTCCAATAACTCTTAGTACAATCATCGAAACTTGATGGTTTTCAGATAAAATGTTAGATAAGCTAGCATAAAGACATTTCTACGTGTGCCTATATGAAGAAAAGTGATAGTTCAAGAGTAAGAGTCCAAAATAAAAAATTTGGACGGACGTTCGAAGACTTCATTATGAAAGTTATCCAGAAAGCTCAGTTCGACATAATTCCGCTAGGTTCGCTATGAAAATTAAGTGTATATTGAAACTGTATATTCAACTTTCATTGCTTCAACAACCCGAACTCCGAAGAAGTGGCAACAATGTTTTCAACTTGCAATACCAGATTATAATTTTGTGCAGCGAAACTCCTATAATTGAAACATTATAAGTAATCAAATTTATGAATTTAATTCCGGTGTAAATGATGAACGAATAAATTAAGTTTCAAGATAGAACAAAACATAATTTTTTCAAACCCAAAATTAATATATTATGCTTATTATTATAAATACATGATTTGTTTTCGTAGTTGTGTGAATCACTTATAGAAAAGTAAATATTTGAAATGTATATTATAGAATCATGTACGTTGGAAGTTTGAAAATATGATCAAGTGAATAAATATAATATTGATAGTAAATAATCATATTTAGAGAAAAGAGATTTCAAATATTAAAGGTTTAAGATGAATAGATCAATTTTTATTTTGTAAAACTATAAAATGTAAATTCATGAAGAATCTGCTGTGGCCACACAGTACTTCCTCGACCATAAATTAGATGGCTAGTTTCTTAGCTATATCATGAATTCAGAGCATCGTATCAATTAAATGCATATTTCAAAGTGACAGCTGTCGTTGTCAAAGTGACAGCTGACGTTGTCAAAGTGACAGCTGTCGTCAAAGTGAAAGATGACGGTTACATGAAACATGAAATTATTATTCCATTTCACTCTAGCCATAAGTTCTATGTCCAGTTACTTTAGTTGATCCCAAAATTGGTATTATCTGGTCAAAATGTGAAAAAACAATCAACAATCAAAAAATTGATATACTTTGGATTTCTTCCAGGCTTATCTTTTTGTCTTGTTCGTGGAACTGGACATATGGTTATTTCTATTGCTCAGTTTGTATTTGATTCATTCCTTCATACATTTTATTTCAGATATAATTTCGAAGATGATCCACATATAGTTTACTTTTTAGTTCTCCGGCCTATATATAATATGGAAAGTATTGTGATCGTGTTTCTTTTAACAGTTCGAGATTTTGATGAATCCTCACGTTTTGGACCCGACTGAACCAAAAAAACTTAATTTAAAGAATAGTCGGTTGATCTGTCTATCGGTCTGTCTGAAAACACGATAACTTCAGAATACGTAAGAATTTCTGACTGGAAGCTCAGAACTGATGCCAAACTAGACATCATTGGAATAACTTTTGGAAAATAATTGAAAATCATTTAAATATTATTTTTGACACTCTTACTGGGATTATTTCCGCAGGAGCTACAATTCGATACCAAACAAGATAAAACCAAATGACTTATTTTGGAACAACAATTGACGAACGTTTGTATGGGATGTCCAAATATATATGAAAATAATTTTAATTTCACATTTTGATTCTAATTATTTCTTTGCTTCAGGAAAATATAACAAATTTTATAATGAAGCAAATTTTAATATTAACAAATGAGCCACATTAATTTTGAAGAATGTTTTGGGTAAGTGCTACGCCAAATTATTCAAGGATCAATTTGATTTTTTTTTTCACATTTCACTGTCCATAAAATAAACACATCAATAAAGTTTTGGTACCACTGGTTGAAAGAAGCTCATTTACGAACTCAAACCTGCGGTGGAACTACAACGACTTGACATTGACATTGACTTGATTTTTACTGTCAATGTGCCACACAAATTGGAAATATTTCCAGTTAATATTTATAATAGGGACATGATAAGGACTAGGTCAGTTTATCCTTCTATTAAAATAAGATCTATGATAAATATTAACTGGACACATGTCCAACTTGCATGGCAAATTGACAGTATGTTAAGTCGTTGTAGTTCCAGCTCTGACTTTTTATTAAATAGATTGAATATAAAATTTTAGTCAAAAATTCTTACGCATTCTAAAGTTATCGTTCAGACAGATCGACCGACTATTCTTCAAATTATGTTTTTTGGTTCAGTAAGGGTCCAGAACGTAAGGATTTATCAAAATCTTGAACTGTCAAAAAACACAATCACAATACTTTCCATATTATATATAGGCCGGGGAAATGAAAAGTACTATAAGTGGATCATCTTCGAAATAATATCTGGAATAAAATGTTTGAAGGACTAAATCAATTACAAACTGAGTAGTAAAAATTACCCTATGTCTAGTTCAATGAACAAGACAAAAACATAAATACATCATACTTTTCGTTGGAATATATTGGTAACATTTATATAAATACTTAGTATATAATAATAATATATTCTGAAATAAGTTTGTAATGTGAGACGAAGGCGATGAATACGGTTCGCGAGTGTGGAATGTGCTATTCCAAATTCTTTGTAGACTATACTTTCTCTAACAATATTTTTGAAACTCAGCAATATCTCAGAAGATACTTTCAAAATTATAGAGAGTCAAACGCAGAGCTAGAAATGAATACCTGAATTGTCAGGAAGTAATCATGGTAACCAAATTGATAGCTTATGATTCGTCGAAAATGATGATTAAATGATTCAAAACGGCAAACGGAATTATTCTAAACGACATATTGAAATGTCATCTGTCCCAACATAATTTTTGCTCAACTGTACAAAGTACAAGGAAGTACAAGGAAGTATTGTGATACCGACAAAGTTCAAATATCCAGATTCTGATGGATATATCCGTTTTGAGCATTTCTGACTCAATTTTGACTATTTTTGGCTTGATGTCGGTACGAATGTATGTGCGTAACTCGCAAATCTCAAAACCCTGCTGAAATTCCGTATTCAAGATTGGTATAGAGTCTTGCGCATTATGGTTGCAATCATCTGTACCGGAAGTGCCCTCTACTTGAAACTTTTCTTGGAGTTTCCACATAAATCCGAAATGATTAGCCGTAGAATACTGGAATTCAGTATTTGAAATTGCTGTACGATCGGAATAGATATCTTCTAGCTAAGCCGAAAGTGCACTTTATATAACAGAATTTCCAAATTTTCCTCATAAATTCAAAACAATTAATTGTAGAATACTGAAATTTTGTATTAGGCACTTCTGTAACATTTAGTTATGCACCTCGCATCATGATTGCAATCATCCGTACCGGAAATGCACTTTACTTCATATTTTTTTTATATTTTCCGCATAAATATGGAACAATTGAACATAAAATGTTGAAATTCAGTATTTAAGACGATAGTACCGTTTAAGTACTTATGTCCTATTTTCATTGAGATCGACTGAGCCGGAAGTGCACTTTACTTGAGAGTCTGATAGGCTGTAGAGTATAGAGTATTGAAATTTGGTATTTTAGTCTGATGTAGCACCTGAATGATTGCCTACTATTTTCATAACAATAGACTGAACCGGAAGTGCTCTTCAGTGGAAATTTATTTTTCAATTTTGCGCATAAATTCAGAACTGTTAGCCGTAGAATCTTGGAAATCAGTATTTATTAATATTGTAGCATAAGGATGATGATCTATTGTTTCCATAGCAACCGACTATGCTAAAAGCGCATTTTACTTGACAGATTTTTTTGAATTCTTTTGGATAAATCCAAAACGATTAGCCGTGGTACGATGAAATTTTGTGTTTGATTATATATCTGATGATATACAAGTAAGTCATGTGATGTCAACGTCAGATTTTTTATTATAGAATAAACAAACTCCAAAACAGTGTTAGAGGAATGAATTGTCACATATAAAAAAGAATCTCTCATAATTACACAGTCGGGTCCAAAAATTCGTTTAGTCCAGTATTTGAGTCCATGGTTTACTTTAAACGTAGCTCAATTTCCATAGTAATGATTGTTAGAACAATTGTTACTGAGATAATTAAGCTCCGCTTAAGTTAAATCGAGAACTGGAATATCGGCTCTAAGGCCCGGTATTTCAGTCCTTGGTTTACCTTAAGCGGAGCTCAATTACCTTGGTAACAATTGTTCTAACAATCATTACTATGGAAATTAAGCTACGTTTAAGGTAAACCATGGACTGAAATACTGGGCCTAAGGGTCGGTATTTCAGTCTTGGGTTTATCTTAAGCAAAGCTTAATCACCTTAGTAATAATTGTTCCAACAATCATCACTCCGGAAACTAAGCTACGTTCAAGATAAACCGAGGACTGAAATACTTGCCCTAATGGCCAGTTGCACCACCGTCGCTCAACTTTGAGGGAGGAATAATAACCATTGTAACAATTGTCAATAAAATAGTTGCCTTAGATATTGAACTCTACTTAAAGTTAAGTGACGGTGGTGCAACTGGGCATAAGAGTCATATGATATAGATGTATTTTAGTTTAATTGAAGCACTGATTCTACGGAGTGATTGCCAAAAAACACAGTCTAGAAAGAAGAAGATTATTGAATCTTATTTCACTTTTTACAAAAAAAAAAAAAATTATAAGTGATTTTAAATCATTTATTGCTATGCAATTTTGGATTGTTATTGATTAGTTGAATTTTACTCATTGTAGACGTGAATTCTATTATTTTTTGAGCCAAGCATAGAAGATACGAAAAGTATTATTTGAATTTAAGTAGTTTTTATCATTTTTAAGATAATTAAAAATTATGTTCAAATTCATATGAATTTAGTCAGCTTATATATCAAAAAACTTTCTGATAGCATAACTTGATTCTCTTAGTTATCGATAACCTGCACATTCAGTTCATACCGCTTCTGTCTATCTTCAACTGAACTGGCAGTCATGATACATGATATCCAAGACTAGAAACAGGCAACACTGTCGGACGTCGCGTGTGATGCAATTAGTGCATGAAATGAAACTTGCAGTATATAGGAGGACGTTGGATAACTTCTTTGTGGAAGGGAGCTGAACAGATATTGAAATAAAAGTTGTGATTGGAATGAGCTAGTGTATAAAAGTGATAGCTGAATTCTACGTCACGAAAAACCGTATATACACGAACAAAAATTTCAATATACGCAGTAGATCTGGTGGACGCCCGATGCTTTGATTATGAAAGGACGCACGATAGATAGCGTGATGTATATATATATATATATATATATATATATATATATATATATATATATATATATATATATATATATATATATATATATATATATATATATATCCAATGATGTACAAGTAAGTCACGTGATGTTCACGTCACATGTGACCTAGACTAAAAATTCAGAAGTTTTAGAATACAGATTTCGTACATTATTTGTGAATAGTGCTATGCTAGACACCAACTAATAACAAAAGCGATCAACTGCATACAGTTTGTTTTTAACTTCGTACTGTTACCGGAACAAGGAACAAGTGCAAAGTTAAAATGGTAGGAGTTGTGCTCTGACGTCGACTTCACGTTGCCTATCTTGCGGAAGGTTATGGTCTGCGATGCTACTGCTCAATAAGTGGACGTTAATCGTATCGTAAATTTATGCTTATGAATGATCGAAAAATAGACGTGAATAAAATACTCGATATCTATTTTTTTGCATCATTTTATATATGTTACTTTTTTCTTAAGTATTAAGAGAACAATCGGAAATATCTATACTTAATACGTAATGTAAGAAATTCATTTATTAAACTAAACAAAAGGAACTTGCGTCAAACCCTCTCTAAAATAACAAAGAAATTATATTTCTTCATATTGTAGTTTTGTTAATGTTTAAGATGGCACAGAATTCGTTCAGGAAGGTTCGAGCTTCAATTTGAAAATAAATAATCATCGTAAGCTCGATCAGAGAAGTTCAATACGAAAATGGGTTACATTTAAGAGTGGCTGTCGCTCTCCTGGACAGGACAGGAGGCGGCATGCTAGTTTTTTCCTAAAGTCCTTGATCTTCGCTATTGATTGATACTATTTTCAATCGTAAGTTACGTCGAAAATTTTGACCGGAATTGGCCTTTTTTTCCACACTAATTGCAGGACCCTGCATTTATAAACCTGGCATCCTATTTTCAAGCTTTAAATTCCCATGTTGAGTAATTCCGATTTTACTTAAGCATCATTTGTAAATATATATAAATAGCTACATGAGAAGTGAAGTCTTATCATAGTTATACTACTCCGCCTCAGTTATGTTAGAATTTTTGATCAGACAAAAGTAATGTCGTCCTAATAATATTGGAATGAAAATGTAATTAGATTTGCGATTTACAATTTTATTCTTCTTGCAGATATTTGGATCGATATGAGAAAGTTCATTTCTTGGGAGAGGAAGCAGATCGAGGAAGCGACGACGATGAGGAATCGAGGCATAAACGTTGGTCTGCGCGGGCCTTACACGCAGTACCACTCAGTTACAACTATCATCAACATAATATTGCAGGTATATAAACTAATCACTAAATAGTATTTTGAATAATAGTTATAATAAAAAATATCGCTAATTGTCTCAATGACATTATAGTAATTAAGGTATCAAGGGTGTTAAAAGTACAATAATGCCTGAGGTCAACGGTGTACTTTCCGAGGGCATCCAACCCGAGATGTGTGCGTTGCCTTCAATATTTAATATCCGAATAATGTACTATTCCAATCAAAAATTTTAGCAATGTATGTCCTGTCCTGTCATTGTGATTTCTATCAGAGAAATTACTCTAGTTACTTGCTGTAACTAGGGAACATGATATTCTTGCTATTTTTCAAAATAATGCCCTCGGGTCTGGAAACCGTATTATTATGACAATAATAATAAACTAGTCAAACATTAATATTTTTAATACGTTGACAGCAGTTAATTATGACTGAGATTTCGGTATAAAATTAGCAGAATAGTTTTTGAATTGATTATAATTATAAATAAAATTAAAAAAAAAAAAATAATGAAATAAAAAATTTGACACCATATATTAATAAATTGCATATCATATATCCTGATAGTGGAACAATAAAAACTTCGACATTAAACATATACAATGACTGTATTCTCTCTTATTGTTCGAGACCATATCATATTCTAAATAAGAACAAATACATTGCCAAGTGGGATGTGTCACTTATATAATAACACATTCAGGAAATTTGAATACATATTTTATTTGTCATTGGAAAATTTCCATTTGTATTTATTTTTTAATAATCAAATATATTTTAAAATTCTTATTGATTCCGTTTCAAACTGAATTTTCAATTACATCTACATCCAATTTATTTCGAAACCATATTTTAAATATTTCTTTTTTTTGTAACACGTGCACCGAAAGTATCCTGTTACTGAACTGAATTCTGCTTCGAAAGGTCTCAATTTCAAACTATGGAAACATTTCTCATTACTTCTCTGTTGACAGGAATTTAATGATTATTATTTTCATGCGAAGAGGGAAAAATGAAAATTGTAGATCTTGGATGCTGTTTTCATTTTTTCATTGTTATATGTTGGAAAAAAATTGTTCTATGGGATGTGTTCGTTATAGTGTTTGCATTTGCTGTGAACCTGACAACACAGAAAATGTGGAAAACATAATGTAATATCAATAGTATTAGTTTACTGTAAATGTTCAATAAATCCAAATTTATTTAAAAAGTTCAGTACTGGCACTGAGGTATTCCAGTACACTTGTACAAAAAGTATCGTGTGCAATATTGACACTGAACAAGCGTCATCATTGACACGAGTGAAATTGGCTGCACGAAGCTGTCTTGTTATTACTAAAATTTGAATTATTATAAGCTTTGTTATATTTTTCTGAAGCAAAGAAATGATGAGAATCATAAGTCAATTGTTTTATCAAAATAAGTAATTTGGTTCTATCGTGTTTGGCATCAAATTGAAGCTTCCGCGGAGATATTTCTACTAGAAGTGTAACATTTAAACGATTGTCAATTGTTTTTTTTATAACATATAAATGATGTCTAGTTCGGTATCAATTTGAATTATTGTAAAATTCGTTGTGTTTTCTGAGAAATTATAATGATATATGCAAATTTGACAATTTTTTATGATATAGTGATGAAACTAGTCACGAAATTCATGATCGGGGTAGTAATGCGATGGCCACAGCAGATTTTTAAACTTATTTTGCGACTCATTATTAAATCTCCGTGATCCGATACTGTGTTGCGACCCGGCACTTGGGCATTTCAATTAATTCCTAGAATCTGAACCAGAAGCTCTCGTACTGGTAAGCCTATCGCTTTCAAACGAGTCTATCTTCACAATGTATGCTTAAGAAAATGAAAAATAAAATATTTTATCATCAATATGTTTGTGTCGTGCAAACTGAACTGCAAAAAATGTCTCTAGCCAAATAACTAATAAAATAAAACAACTTCATTGGAAAAAGTTCTCTTTATCATCAAGAATATCTAATTCATGAAAATAATTGAAATAATAATTTATTTATTCTATTTTGCATATATAAAACAAAACTTTAGGTCTCAATTCTATAGAGGTCAATAAAGTGAGCCTCATTGTATGCAACTTTTATTATATTCAAAGAAATTGATATATCTCCATTGTAGTTTATAATACTCATTTGCACAGAAATATTCTGTTGATTCTAGTCTCAAATTACGATGTACAGTAGTAACCAATCAAGACACGGTTGTATATTAAGCACCATAAGTTGAGTATCAATCGCAGCGAAAATAAGAGACAGGAAATCTGAATTTTTCGGAAATATGCCTGTAACTATTTATAAATATTAATAATATAAAAACATGAACTCTTCCAATGTGTAAAAATCAATCCAGGTGTATAACAGTAGTCGGAACGCGAAGTGTTGTGTATTGTGTGCATTTCTGTGCATTTGTGCAGTACGCATGTTTACTCCATCAGCACTTAGTGGTGAAAGGTGACAACAGCCAAGTGCCGGCGCGCAGCCGGCGCCTGACTTCCGCGCAATCGATAGCAAAACGTCGCGACGCTATTTCAAGCTTCTCTTTTGGCATTGCATTGCAGCCACACTACGACCAATGTCAGCACCATCTCACCAATTCACACGGAAATGACGGCGTGAGCGCGTTAATTACAATATGAAAATCGACTTCGTTACACTCTCTTAATTCAGTCAATCTAGAATTTTATCACAATGAAATTTCTAATTGTGTTTCTCATTTACAAACAGATTGTGATACGAAAATAATTCCAAAACGTAAAGAAGAAATAGAGTATTTGTAAACTTAACACAAGGTTTATATAATTTCTAGTTTTTAAAATTGTTCATTTAGACATGCATTTCAGCAGCACGTTCCTCTCTAATCGATAAAACATTCAACATTACTTTTCAGATATTTCCTAGAAATTAATATCCACGAGTTGTTCACGAATAATTTTACTGATGAAATTGAAGAAATATATTAACTGAAACAGCTTGTGGAACTGAATTAGTAAACATATCAACTCATTTCCTATATAATGTCCATAGTGACCAACATTAGTTATGAAAATTATATTTATAGACAGAAAAGTTTCCATGAGAAATTTTATATCGTTTACAAGAATCATCAAATTGAAGATGATGTAAAAAAAATCTTAATTGCACTTAAGGGACTTTAAAGGACACTTATTTCGCTTTCATTTTTTTAATCAAACTGTTCATACAATGAAAATTTTTTTTTTTTATATTTGTATTATCGTGGAAGTGCCTACAGATTATGAGCAAAATCGCAATGAATCTGTCAGAATGATCAACAAAAATCGTTTTTATTATTTTTGTAGGTCTAGCAGGACCCGATAGATACAATTTCTTGCTAGTATACTCTAATGCTCACTTTACACGATCATATTTTTACATACAATTTTACATGTATTTCTTGTCATATTTAACAATTCATAGCTGTTCAGGGTAGTTTTAAATATTCTGAGAGAATGTCTTGGAGGGGATGTTCTCCCCACCCTCTCGGGGTTAGGCTACATTCGTGGAGCCTAAACCCCATCAGTCAGTCGAGAAATATCACTCACTCAAGACAAATCAATAATCAATAAATCGTTAAACCCAATTCATCTTTATAAATCGAAAAACCCCAAAGTCATCATTTCCTGCATTTCTCCCGATCAATAGCTGCATTTTACACGATCAAATATTCTCAGAATATTTGATAGCATGACATCTTATATATTTGTGGTGGCAATACTGGAGACTTGTTTCGTGTAAATTTATCATACTTGATAAAGATTTATTTTTGTCTATACAACATTATCAATTTCGATGTATTTTCTTGATTTTACATCTTTGATAATAATTTTTCACAAAAACCAGGAAGATTTAGCATTGACACATAGCACATTGACAGCTGCTTGAACCATAATAAGAATGAAGTTCAATGCTAAACGTGATTTACACAAACTAGCAACTACGGACTCCAAAGTCCTTAGATATACTACCACATTTCGAGAGATTGCTAGAATTATCTTGAATATTCCAGACGTCAATCAAAGTAATCCATTACAGTACAGTTGTTTGAAACAATTGAGTCAAGCAGTGTGCATCATTTGTCAACAGAAAAGTATAATGTGTTTTATAGCCAAGCTTCTAAGTGAACACGCCTCTTATCTTCGTTAAGAGAATCTGGAATGTATTTTTAGTTTTCTAGTTGAGTGCCAAAACACTTCAGTAATGTTACGCAGAAATATTAATATGGAATATTTCTCAATATAATTATATATTAAACTATCTTTTAATAAAATTGGATAGATAGATCTAAAGGATTTCAAACTTTAAATTTTGAGGTATACATTATGTATGTCCCAATTTCACATGCCACCAATAGGATTCCGAAAATTATAAAAGCTACGATCCCAATTAAATGTTAAATTTTGTGCATCTATTTGAATTCTTTCTGTAGAAAAATTTGTTTTTTTTTTATAATTAATATAATTTTTCTCAATTTTTCTTTATTCTTTATTTTCCAGCATTTTGTGTGCGATGCTTAGATTGGAGCCAATAAAATGAATAATTATTAAGTATTTCTTGGTGATTAATAATTTTTAAGCACGAACGAAGAGAGTATTTGAAGCAATATGTTTATAAATGAAATTACAGCTATATACTTTTTCTTCAAATTAAATTGAGACAGCATAAATCAATTTAAATTATTAAATTAAAAAAAAAAATTAAAGTTAAATAAAAGATTGTAGGAAAAAAATATATTGTGTGTGGTTGAAAGACTTGTGCTTGTGTTTTTTAGCGCCATAAAAACGAGTTCGTTGAATAACATTTCAATTATGGCTTTGGAAAAAAACATTATATAAAAATTGTACTAAAAAGATGTGAAGTACATCATTGAACAATTACAATTTTATATAAGTACTAAGGATAATTTGTTCCTAGGCTTGTAAACTATATGTTATATTATGTAAATGATGTAATAGAAATTTTGTGACATTTTCATTTTCTGTTCTAATGTAATAATGTCAATCATTAAATAGATGTAATGAGGTATGGTGATAATTACTTTGACCATCAAATTATTGCGAAACTCATCAGATTAATTACTAGATTTTTAATTAGGAGTCAACTGTACTTTGAACGATGTGAATCTCTTCGTCAATGCTCTGAGATGGCTTCCAACTAGTCTGAATTAATGATTATATGTCACTTGCATAAGACGTATCGGTAGGAATAAAAATGAACAACTAAATTTAATTTATGATATTATTAATCATATTTCAAGAAATATGTGGTTCAGTTTTTATACTGTCAAGATTGTGAAGAGTCGTAGGATATTAGTTCCCATTAATGTTTATTTGAATTTTTTCAATAATTTATTGTGCTTATGAATCCAACAATCTAGAATATGGATAATGTTAAATTTTCAGACATGTAAATGCTAGTCCATTGTTGCTAGATGTTCGATTGTCGGACAATTTAATGCTAGCTCATTGTTGTTCAACTGTCAGATATTTGAATGCTAGTGCATAGTTGGAGTAGAGTATATAAAGCGCGTGAGAAGATTCATTCAATAAGAGTAAAGGGGGCCCCTATGGGCCATACATTGTCAAACAAATTGCGCAACACATGCTGTTGCGCAATAATTTACCAATGTATGGCAGTGTTTGACGCGTTGCACAAACGTTTGACTAGTCTCAAAGATGATCGAAATCCGTTGTGAATCGTTTTGTTGCGCAATTTGTTTGACAATGTATGGGCCCTGTAACTATGAGCGATGTAACGTCGTGAATGCATAGTATAATAAAGATTTGCGCCATAATCTGTAATAATAATTTAATCACAATATTTGTGACAATATATTTAGCTATTGTGATGGTAATAATAATATAATTGCTTAAACTTCAAAATGCTATAGATTTTGAAATATAGAAAAAAATGTACTTTCATGATTGTATAAACGCGAATCAATACGGATGCGAGAATACTTTCAGCAATTTTTATTTTATACTCAAGTCATCTGATAAACATATAGCATGTGTTCAGAAACGCAGAGCATTGGAATTCACCATGTGATTCTAAATTTGTGGCAAAATTGACTCTTCTTACATATGTAAGGATAAAAACGCAAAGATTTGCCTGAGATTTCATTACTAAGATTACTTAATTAGGAAATAAATTTTTGTTAATAATGACCGTTTGTTTTTGTTTCAGAATCAACGAGAGACTATAACAATCTTTCCACAAATCTTTATAAACCCAGCGACTACGATCGTTTGGCATTATCGTTGATTTCTCCGCTGCCAAATGAACAAGATTTCGCTGTTAATGTTTGCACACTGTTGTGCAATGAGGGAAAACACACCCTTAGGTTAGATAAATGCCCAAGAATTGTGGATTATTTGCTGGCTCATACAGGCGTTTTTAATCACAGTAAGTACTGAACCATCCTTACAATATTACAGTGAAGAAAAATATCCAAAATATTTACATCATCTCATATATTTTAGAAATTTTAAGATTTTAATATTTTTTTTCTTTCAATTCATATCATAAGATGTAATGTGGATCATTTCCATTTTATAGGTTCCATGCGACAAATCTTCACAGAAGTGTACACAAAAATAAGAAAGCATTCCCTCAATCACTTTTGGTATGATACTTTAGCAACCACCGATGTTTTTGACTTGACAAATGAAGACAATTTCCCTGCTGAAAAGAAAAAACCCACAGAACCATTCTCCAAAACACCTCCATCGAAAAATCAACCTCAACAGAAACCAACAAAACCCAGTAAAGAAGATACAATTAAATTAGAAGATGGTACAGTAAAAATAGAAGAATCTCATAAAACCTTTAGTGAAAGTGAAAAACAGAAAAGTGACAGAATAGTGTTAAGTGATTCTGATAGTGATTGTGAGCTATTTGCCAGTGAAACTATAACCAAAGGAAAAGGGTTCAAATTAAAAATAGAACCCTCAGATAAAGAACTATTTTGTACGGGTCCTACATTAGGAACGCAAGATTTTGTTGGACAAAGAGTATTGCAAATAGCTCACATACTACGAAATTTGAGTTTTGCAGACGATAATATTCCAGTGCTAGCTAACAACCGGACATTTTTACGATTTTTACTATTGTGTGTCAGTTCGCAATGGAATTCGATTCAGCAACTAGGATTAGATATGCTAAGTAATATTGCGGGAGAATTAACATTTAAAGATCAACATAAACGAATATCTGAATGTTTGATAAATTTTGTAACAAACGGTTTAAATAGTTATGATAGAGCAGTTATTATAGCATGTTTAGAAATACTAAACAAACTTAGCCAACAGGAAACAAATGAAGACTTTATGTTAAAAACCTTGGAGGCAAATGCATATGCCCAAGTTTGCTCGTTTTTGACTTTACATGACGTCATGCTTCTCATATACACTTTAGAATGCCTTTATGCCCTTTCTTCTCTGGGAGAGCGAGCTTGCAACTTTATTGTTGATGTGCACGGCATTATTGACACTCTGGTTTCTCTGGTGACCGTCGAAGGTAAAAAATTGTCATTTTAATCTACTGCGAACTTTTCAATTCTTACTGAAGTGAAACTTCTGAGTGGCGGTCGAAAAACTCCTGAAACTAAATACAAAGTAAAACGCTCAATCTAGTAAAATTATGAAACATAATTGCATAAATTCCAAAGCGAGAAGATTTTTTGTGATACCATTGTTTAGAAAGTTATAAGATGATCATTTATGTAAAATTTAAACAATTTAAAAAAATGGTAGATGTGTTTTCTGACCCTTATAAGTTTACATAATGAAAACGAAGTCGGCTATGATAAAAAGTCATGGAACTTTTTCGTAGAGCATTAAATTCTCTACAAAAAAGCTTGGAGGGGCATGTATGTATCTATCATTGATTATGAATTACAGCAACTCGAGTGCGATCGCTGAAATAAACATTTGAACGACTTGATTAAATATTCAAAAATTCTTGAAATCTACAAATCGGCTTTGTGAATTTTTGGCGGTTGTTCCAATAAATTATTTTCTCTTTTTTTTTGGCGATGATAATTTTGCATTGTCAATATCGCTTGCTACAAGATGGAAGTTCCACTTCAACCATTCAATTATGTAGGTGAAGTATACACCAAATTTATGTTTTTAAAGGTAAAAGTTATGGGCCCAAGGCTTGTATCGGCATGAAGCTAGTAGAAACGGTCTCTGGTGTAGTCAACACAACAACAACGCAACCTCAACAGCAACAACAACCCACACAGACCGTAGTAACTTCCACAACTTTGAATCAACCCCAATCACCGGTAAAAGTGCAAACACCGCTGAGAAATGTGGTTATTACGCCGACGAAATCAACTATTACTCCCGTAAGAAACCTCTCATATCATGTAAAAATATTTGAATAATAATTTTCTCTATATTTTTCAAGATTCAACCAGTCCGCCAACCTTCTCCAACCCCAGCAACACCCACAACATCAGCAAATTCTGTTTCACCTCAGCAGTTGATCCAACAGCAACATGCTCATCAACAGGCTATACAAGAGAATGAACAATTTGCTTTGGCGTGGTTACGTGCCACGTACGAGCCATGTGGCCATGGACGAATTGAGCAGCAAGAGCTCTACAAACAGTATTTGAATTCCTGTGGGAAAATTGGACGTAAAGGAGTTATTGCACCTTTACATTTTCCTAGATGTGTCAGGTACGCCAAATGATAAAGTTCTGACGGCTCAAATGTATGTCGAAATTTATACATGTACTTACTTTTGTTGATTGGAACTTACACTAAACTTAAATAGATTTTTCAACGAAATAAATTTTTTTCAAAGTACTATAGGCACTGAGAGAACATAAACGAACTACAAATCCATTTATGAAAGTAGTGACACCAAAATTATTCATCTAAACTAAGTCTTCCATAATTTTCGTCCTATTTTATGCAATTTTCAAACAAATTTTGATTACATAATTTTAAATAGTACGATCTGATTAGCTGTTCCCAAACTAGAGAAAAGAAAAATATGTTTTATTTGGTGAAGTTCTGTATATAAAAATGATTAGAAACACAACGTTTCAACAGCAAAGTGCTGCCTTTCTCAAATGTAAAAATATAATAAATAAATGAACAAAAAATTGTCAAGACAACAAAAATACAAAAGGTGACTAGATAAAATATTAACTCCTAGGATCGTAGAGCTCTGCCTGTGGTTTAGCATATAATTCAATGTCCACAGGTCTTCAGGAGATAAAAATGAAGGTCTAAATAGGGAAATAGTCAACTCCTTGTAGTTCTAGGTCAATCTGGCTCTTCTCTTTTTGGTTTCGCACATAACCCAACCATCCACAGATCTTCAGGAGGTGGTGTTGAAGTAATTCTTGCAAGTAGAAAAAAATAAATAAAAAAATTACCTAATAATTTGAATTTGAATACTGGTTATGAACTCAGTTCATAATTTCAAATTATTTTTATCTATGAATCTACTTGCAAGATTTACTTCAACACCACCTCCTGAAGATCTGTGGATGGTTCAGTTATGTGCCAAACCAAAAAGAGTAGAGCCAGATTGACCTAGAACCACAAGGGTTGACTATTTCCCTATTTAGACCTTAATTTTTATCTCCTGAAGACCCGTGGACATTGAATTATATGCTAAACCACAGGCAGAGCTGTACGATCCTATGAGTTAATATTTTATCTAGTCACCTTTTGTATTTTTGTTGTCTTGACAATTTTTTGTTTATTTATTTATTATATTTTTACATTTCAGAAAGGCAGCACTTTGCTGTTGAAACGTTGTGTTTCTTATCATTTTTATATATAGAACTTCACCAAATATAACATATTTATTAAAAATGAGTTCTTAACAGCGGAATGTATTAGAACAATCAAACAATAATAAAGCTTTCTCAAGTTTACGAATTTCATTACAATAAATAATAATAAATTAAATGAAACACAAAAATCATGAAATAATAAGCTTTTGAACCGACGTTAACATAAACCACTAAAAAGTAAATAAAAAGAAATCAACTTCAACATAGACCACTGATAAATAAGAAATAAATATTTTTGAATCGCCTATGATTTTCAACACTTTATCGTAAAATTATTTTGTAATACCTTTTGAAACATCTAAGGTTCTTATACCTAGAGGCTTTTTGACGTGCCTCGGCGGTTCTGTATTTACAATTTCTACTAAAAAGATCAGCGTTCTCATAGAAAACTACTCGTAGATATTCAGTGTCTTACGAATCTTTTACCGGTAAAACATACAAAACTCACCTCTAGTTATCAAACAAGAAATAAAACAAAATTTTAATTTCGAAATAATTACTTTCAGCGTCACAATTTATCTCCTCAAAGATTTGCTTAGAACTCTATCATTATATTTATGAGTACACTAAAAAAGATCAAATGCGAAATAATATTGTGTATGATGAATGTAAATTGAAAAGAAATTAGTTGAAAGAGTAGGCATTTGCTTTATTTCGGACATTTTCAAAGCTGCCGTAAAATTACATGAAAACTTCGTTACTCTAGAAGTAGAATATTGATTTTCATAAATATCATTCAGCAATTAAATGTAGGCAGAGATCCGATAGCTCTTTTTTTCCGAATAACTTAATTTTCGAAAAACATCCCTGAATAATATCGAATTGCGTTACGTGCGCCTGTAAGACCGATCTTGAACCCGAGACAACTGATAAGGATGAACTAAATTCATATTGGACCGAAATCTAATTTGTTCCAAAGGTACTGCTAACAACAGCATAAGACTTTCGCGTAAGCGCGCAAAAGGAGCGTTTATCATAAGCCGAATACAGACTACTATCAGCATTTTATTTATTTTTGGAATATTATGTATGCTATGTGCCTAACGTGACCATTCTTATTTTCACTTAAAACCGGACATTGTTAAAATTAGAAGAGACTGGGGTCAATTGAAATAAAAAAGTTCAAATGATAATTATCTTGAATTGCCAATATATCACTCTAAAACCTAGTTGAAATTGATATATTTAGGAAACTGCCACAGTTAAAACTGTAAACAAATTCAATCAATAGAAATGCCTTTGTAATTCTTGATTAAAATTAACAAAGATTGGGTTGTTTCGATTTACAAAAATTTATAACTCAGAACTATTAACTTTATTTTAACTTCTTGATACTTTAATAATTGAATGGCCGAGTTTTCGGAAGAAGAAATATCATATTCGGATTCACTGAAACAAAATACATAAGAAACTTTACTATAATCATTGGAGTCAAAATTATACGAAACGACAATATAACAGAACATATTCTCTTTCTCGCGATCAATTAATGCAACATTCCTTTATCGCATTCGTACAGCTCTAAGAAAAATAAATTTGGTATCAGTGCATTAAATTCAATTAAAAAATTGTCTATCATTGACCCTTAATTGAAAATGGGATAATTATGTGTCCCGAAACTTTCCTAAGGAGCACCAAAACAAAGGGACAGTCTCGTTCAAAACAAGACGTATGGTTACTTTAAATATGCCTAAATTGATATTTATTTATTTTCGTCATCTAATCGTAACCAAATATATAATTTTTATTTAGAAGAAATATATTCTCAAATATAGTTCTTATGAATTCTTAAAAGTACAACATAAATTCAAAATTCCAAACAATTTATGACATCTAAATTTTGCTATTTGTACAAATTCTGATCAAATGCTCTTTGAATCACTATTTGTCCATTATGCATGCGTTGATGCTTAAAAGATGGTTTTGATAATATTCAGGCATGAGTTCGCTGCCTGGCAAAATAGTTTTGACGGGATTTGATAAACATCAAATGAAAAATTTTTGAAAAAATATACGAGAGAAATTTTTGGTAAGAATGTGTATTTATTGCGTGGGATAATTAACGAGCTTGTATGAACAGAATCATGAATATGGATAAAACGGAAGAGATTTGAAAAGAAATTTCTTGTTAATCATCCTAATGATGATATTAACCGTAAATTGTAATTTTGCAAGCAGTTTGTAACAAAATATGCAGAGAGAGCAGATCTTTCAACAGATTGGTTGGATCTCTCGTAAATCTATTTTTTTCTTTTCTTTCATAGAGTCGTTAGATATAACAGTGATGAAAAACTGATTACAGTTTATTAATTGCATTTAGTAGAAGAGAACGCAACTAAATATCAAACCAAATGACTAGTAATATTACAATTCGTATATTTTGTGTAAACAATAGTGCCTAAACCAAAATAGATATCAATTTGAACACTTGCAAAGTTTTTTTTTGCTTACTTAGATTCAGTAGAGTTCTTCTGCGATATGACAGCCCTGTGAGAGTCAAGGCCTCAAGTACATTCGTACTCGTTTCATGACCGATTCTTCTATTAATGTCATGTGCCGAATATAAATTTCTTCCTAAGCAATGCAGTGGAACATAATGTTTTGTATGCCACTCTTGAGAGAAATGATAATATTGAATCACTAATTTTGTATGACGTGTGTTTTTCTTCTTTTACAGATTTTATTTTGTTTTAGGTCGGTATTCGGAGGAACTGTGGGTCCAAATCCATTAAAAAATGCAGATAATTCATCATCTCATCTTCTGTATTACGAAGGAATACGACCTCGAATTGTTCCCTTGATTATTACTTTACCTTCCGCCGCATTGCAACACACCGTCCACCATAGCAAGATGCAAGCAGCTGCTCAGAAACGCAAGGTAACTAACACCGTGTCACCTATAGCAACAATTACTACTATCGATGCCCAAAATAATGTTGAAAATGCTGTGCCATCTCCTGCATCGCCAATACTTAAAGCACAGCTTAGCGCTCCGCCGAAGCCTAGAGAATCTCCGACTAAGGTTGATGTGAAAAGTCAGGTAAGTAGGTTTTATTAAAATGCAAATTTTCATAACAGCTTCATTATCTACGACATAATCACTGTGCGCGCTGGTGTCTCCTACATGCCATAAGTCTTCAATCTTTTTTACATTATATTTATTATAATTAAATTAAATAAATCACAAGATGCATGTCTTTTATTAGCTTAAGTTCTAAAGTTGGTTAAATGGAATAAAAATTGTGTAAAACGTGGTTCATTTTATTGACCTTTGTTCTTCTGTGACACGACATTCCTAGGAGAACAAAGGTCTCAAGTACATGCATACTCGTTTAATTACCGAATCATCCTGGTAAACTCGAAATCTCAATATGTCGATGATCTTAGAAGTCTTAGACGGTCACTAAACATATAAGGCACTGAGCCACCGACTTGATTTTATATTGAACTTTACAGTATTAAAATCCAATGCTTCATTTAGAAGATACTGATCAAAAACTAAAAATTAATCATTTTAGTCTTAATTTTCAATTCGAAAATTCGAAAATTTCTTCTAATAGAAATTACTCGATTTTATTATTGCTGTCTAGTAATCGATTTGTCCTTCAAGAGAGTAAGTTTTATTTACTTCGAAAGTTAATCTATCTATCTCTTATAAAATTGACTATAAAAAATTTGTGTCCATATATTGGGACTCTAATATTAATAAGATTTTATTATACAAGTTCTCCAAGTGAAGATTAAATATGATAGGAAGGTAATATTAGGGAATAAAAAACTCCAGGAGTAGTCCTTTTCTTCACTACTCCTGGAATTGTTATTCCCTAATATTACCTTCCTATTATTAATAAGATTTGATAACTTTAGTGGAAAATTTCAGTCTATATTTAATGATTTAACCTAAATGAAAAATTAAATAATCGATTATTCGTATTTATTTTGTATTTAGTAAACAATTTGATTATGAAAAATCCAATACAGTGAGCCCCGCATTACGCATCTTCTATTCCATATGAATCCCAGTAGTGAATTTACATAGCAAGAATCAAATAAAAAAGGTCCTGCGTAAAAAATTAATTTTCAAGTAACCAATCACATAAGTTTCTGTTGTAGGCATTCTGATTAGTGGCGCACGTAAATAAAATCACTTGTGTTTCTTTTTTTACGTTGGTCACTAATATTTTATAACAAGCAAAAGAGCCAAAATTTCACCCTGAGCTACAAGACTTATTTGGCTTAAAAAATTTAAATATAAGTAGTAGATAAGATGTACAATAACATATCACGAACATACGTGGAATGCTGGGAAAATTTGGAAAACAGTGGATTATTCTTGATAAATCAGATTAACACAAATAACTTGAAAACTATAGATTAAGAGGAAAACATGGTTCATAAATTACATACAGAAATCTGCACATTTTTGTCTTTCTAGCACAAAAATTGGTTGAGATATTCCACTTTTAGTGTAATAATGTAATAATTTTATAAAACATGGTTTCTTAGAGAAATGATCTATAATAAATAAGTTAGGCTACTTTTAAACACTTATATGACGTAATCTTGTTGAATATACAAGTAAGAAAGGCTCCAAGAAGCAAACAATTTATAGATGAATTATTTAAACATTTTTTGTTGCTCTCAATGAAAACGGAGGCTCGAAAAAAATTTGTCAGTTTACAATAGCCTCACTTTCTTAAAGATCAATTACATTTTTTTTTTCTGACAAAACTTTATTCTTGTTTCAAGGTTCATTCACAACCGAATTTGAACATGGCACAATGCTAGCTTAAAATTCAAAGCTAAGCGTATGCGCTCAGTAGTAACCATTCACAACTAAAATTTGTAGTCTGCACACTTTACATTCGGATTGCAATGTGCTAATGCTGCATTCACAACCACTTAAGATTCTGCTTAATTTGCACTCGAAGTTTAAATTACGCAGGGTCAAAATTTGTAGCATTCACAACCACTTTCAACATTGCTTGAAATTTTGCAATGCTATCTATGAAAACAAGTACAAAATAATGCAAATATTAAATACTTTATTCTTTTTTTTGTTTGAAAAAATAAATATTCAAACCCAGTGGTCAATTCCTTGCGGGACATGATTAGTTGTTAGTTACTGTAAATAAATATAATAAGTTATCAAACTTTATATATCTAAATTCAATAATCTCTCCTCCATATTAAAGAAAAAAAATGATCGATTAATGAAATATCAAAACAAGCTTTGTCAACGTCAATTCACTGTTTGCATATGGCTTCTATTATTCTATTTGATTTTAAACGTCAAAAACACATGTTGAATCATCAGAAGATGCAATGTGCATGTCACTTCGCTAGCGACTTGAACACTTGACAAACATTGCAATCCAATCGTAAAGTACGCAGACTACAAATTTTAGTTGTGAATGGTTACTACTGAAGTCATACGCTTAACTTTGAATTTTAATCTAGCCTGTAATTGTAAATGGTCAAATTCGGTTGTGAATGGACCTTTAAGATGACACCATGATTTTTTCAAATTTTTAAATTGTTATTTAATCCTATAAAAAAATTATTTTATGTGCTTTAATCTCTCAACAACCGTTGCGCTTGTTCTATAAAGTTTGCTTGGAACACTATTTTCAACATTAAATTAAAACTTTAAACAAAACAGATAGAGATTAGGAAGTAAGACTTGTTCATTGAAAATTTTCTTCTCTTTAAGAATCTTCTTTTCGATTCCCACTATCCCTCATAATTTCTGAGTTATTGCAAAAAGGCGACTTTTTTTGTTTTCATTTTTTCATTATGACAATATTGGAAAACTGCATCAATTTTAAAATAAAAATTTCAAAACTAAAAGAAAAAATTGGCATTAATTTGTGGATGAACCAATCAGTTCGAGAATAATTCATTGAAAAAATAAATATATATTTTTTAAATCATGTACTATGAAGCTATCACTGTTTTTTAGATTCGGAAAATGATAGAAGTACGTAAGTGGTATATTTCATTCAATGTTTGTGCTAAATAGCCGTTCAAAACTGATATTTATGTGTGGATAGTCCACCATTGTCGCCTTTAGAGCAATCACCATCGCCATGGTAACCGGAAGAGGAACTAAAATGACATTTGGTAAAACACACTGGTCGGATGTATGAAAATATTATTTAACATAAAACCACTCATAAAATATATTTTCCATTTTTTTATTTGAAAAATAGTAGTACTGTTGAAAATAATCAAATTATCGTAATTAAATTATCAGCATAAACATGTCACTTGACGCATATTTTATTTTTTTTTCCCATAAAGATCAGCTACCCATATATACACTGTTAACTCTTTATAACGAAACTCAAGGTAACTATTATTTTTTATCGTTATAGAGAGTTACCATTATTTGAAATGAAGAAAGAAAAACAACCGAATTCACAATAATCTTTAATATATATTTGATAAAATAGATAATTCAATTATTCTTAATGGTTTATGACTGATAATACAACAGGTACCTAATGTGCTTAGTTCGAGACCATCATTTCCAAGCAAACCAAGCGTTATAATGCACGTTTCCAAGGCAATTAACAATAACAAAAGCAAGACGGTTGCTTACGACCTCAGAAGTTTCGGGATCTCAAAGAATTAGTTGGCGTCTTGTAAGCTGATAAGATAACATAAACAATAATACCGATAATAAATATTTACTATGTCTAAATATGAACAAATTTTTTTATAATAGAGAATGCCTGTTGCGTTATAAAAAAATTATCAATGTGTGGGTTTCAAGATGAATCAACCAAATTGTGCTCACTTCTACGTTATAGGGAGTTTATCGTTATAAAGAATAACGTTATATAGAGTTTACACATAGAGATCAGTGCCATTCAATAACCAAAATGTGCAGATTGATGTCAGCTGCAACTTTTTGTATGAATTTCTTTTTCCTCCAATTGTTATTCTCAAGTTATTTATGAAAAACTGATTTTTTGAATTTTGCTCACCATTTTCTAAATTTTCTCAGCATTTCATGTGACAATTACTTTGATATGTTATTGAACATCTTACCAACTACCTATATCCAAATTTTCATCGCGTCAGAAAAATCTTGGAGCTCAAAATCTCTATTGCTTGTACTATTTCTCTGATATAATCTTTTTTATTGTTAAAAACATCTTTTTCGTAGGTAAGGAACTGTACGACACTGGTTTCATCTCAAAACGATTAATCGTAAAAATCAAAAAGCATTTTAACATTCCAGTTTTCAGAAGAATTTATAGTTATTATGAGCATTTTTGAAATAGACAACTATTGAGCTAGAAGCTAGTACTATGCAGAATGTTTGTTAAATGAAACATTAAGTACAATGGAAAAACTTTCAAATTTATTTGCGCTTTGAAAATGTAGGTGTTGTACTACATGCGCGAAGAATAATTGATAGAACATTTTTAACGTGATTCTTGCTATAATAGTCTACATTCTATATGAAAAGACAAAAGTCTACAACTAGAAATCTAGATGGAATTTCAAAAAAATTATGTATAAAAGAGGCTTTAGTTTAGTTCTAATAAAATAAATATCACATTTTTTTTTCTTTTAAGGTTTTGGCTCATCCTCATCTTAGTCAAGCTCTCCTGGGAAGTTCTCCAGTGAAAGAAACCTCGAATGCATCTACATCAACTCCATCCACAGCATCATCGCCAACATCAGGTCAAAGTAATACGTCCACGTCGCTCATCAAGAGCTTGCTAGCCACTAAGGTAAACGAGTGCATGATAGGCACGCCGCACGCTGCATCAAGCATGAAGAATCTGCCCGCAGCGTCGGCGACTGCAGCCAGTGTGCAGGATCCAAGCTTGCAGGTAACAATCAAAGTCTTCTAACATCAACTAATCAAACCTCTCCACGAATCCATGACCATTTGTTAAAAATATATTTCATTCCAGTTCAGTTTTTAGTTTGATAATCGACGGTATGTATTTGATACGTAACGTGTAAATTGTGCATTTTGAAATCTAATATTGTAGAAAATAACTATTAATCACTAAACTACATCGATCTTTTTTTATTCTAAAGAAATGTTTTGTTTTAAAATTGTTATTGAATGTAGAAGTTTTGTATTATTTAAACTTTTTTTATGTAAACGTAACTCTTGAGTAGGGGCTTCACAAAATTTGGAGCGAAACGCCATAAATTTCGTAATATGAATGCGTCATTGTATTTATTTGAAATGTCCTTGCGTTCATTGCTTGCACATCCAATCACAGCACTGGCGTATCGATAAATTTTGAAGTTATATGCATTTATCATTTACTCCTTCATAAAATTGTTGAAAAAAAAATAGTTCAAAATCATTGCATTACCTAACGTTTTTCCAAGCAGAACTGATGCGAACACAAATGTTTACACATCAATTCTTGTGAATGGCGTGACACTCACTCTTTATGTAACTATTTTTTTCTACCTGAAATTATTTTGTACAACAAATTTGTGGAATCAAATCTTCAGCTAAGATTTCTTATTTCTTCTAAATGCTAGAAGTTAGATCCGTATAATTATCAACTTAAATTATTTTATTTGATAATAAACTCTTATTGATGAATTCTTGTTCAAAATTCAAGTTTAGAATTAAAGTTTTCCTACTGATTGAAATTTTATCCTCAAAATATGTATTCAAACAAGTTCAGTTATAAATTTATTATAAAGATCGGAAAAAGTATCAATCACGCCTTTTACTCATTTTTTGGTGTGGCATACACAAATCATGGTGTGTGATTCGATAAATTGATATTTTGCACTGTAAGTGCAGTTACCAGCCATCAATTGGAAGCAGTCATGGATGTTAGTAGAGAGTACACCATTGGGGAGATTTTTAAGCTTTGAAAATTGATTGCGATATTAAATTCTACTTAAAATCGAACTTGGCTTTCTCTGGTCGCCAGACAAGTCAATCGCTTTAACGCTTCTAGCTAATGTTAAATATTGCATATCTTTTAAAGTAAATTACTTGACGAATAGTTATTTTTCTTTTTCTCCCAATTTTACAGAAATTGAAAACATTTATCTAATAATATTGCGATAAAAAAAATTGCATTTTTATTACATAATTAAAAAATGCTATACTAAGATCGATGGAAAAAATTATTATTGGCACGGTTTTGAATTGTCTAATTTTGTGTGCCACTAACTTGTTATGCCACCACTGTTTTGCAGTTTTACGCTAATCTTACTTTAAAAACAATCGTCAAAATATAGTACAAATTTTTTAAAGTAACGTTTGAAAATTAGGTGGCGCAGCGTCAACAGCAACAACGTTTATTGGCTCAACAAAACCAGCTACCTTCAACCGGTCTACAAACATTCACTACAATCAACAAGAAAATTTTACCGAAACCATTACCTAAAATTGATCCAAAATCAAAAGTAATTCGCATGAATGGTGTCCGTTTGGCTGAAGCTGAATCAAGTGGAGATGCCGTCTCATCAACGTCGCAAAATCAAGATAAAAATTTCACTACAGGAGAGAATCATTATCAACCACCTCCAGCAACGGTGATCAGTGGCGTAGGAGCAAATTCTGCTTTTCGTGGACGAAGGGAACCTCCTCAACCCCCACCACCACCACTGGCACCTCTTAGCTCAAATTCCAGAGCTAAAACTCCAAGAATGGATAATGAAGATTCTGATTCTATTGGGAATAATTCTGTAGCTTCTAGCACTGGTATCAGCAGCAGTAATGTCGCAATTTCCTCTGTGTCATCCACAGAAGATGGCGATAATTCATTAACAAGTTTTGAAGGAATATTACTCAACGGTATTCCGCATGCGGTTGATATCGATACGCCTTGTAATGACGATAGTAATTCAAAAGACTCTATTCGAAATATAAAATCTAATAAACCATTGATGTTAGCAGATTTATTAGAGAAGAAAGTTGAGAAGGATCCTCCGATTTTAAATGGTGTTGTGTGTAAAGAGTTACGGATTGGTGATAAAGGTTTAGAACTTGTGGATAACCATATCAATAAAATACTTACTAAAGACAATACAAATATTGAAACTAATAATGAAGTGTCGGTTATTGTTTCTTCTGAAAATAGTGACTTAAGAACTCAAGACATAAATAGTATAAATAATAGTGATGAACAATCTCTCATCGATTTAAGAGGTGTTAAACGTCCAGCAGAAGATGATATTTCTGGAATTGACACTAAAAAGCGCATAACCAGTCCTTCAGTAATCGTTTCCAATAACTTGAATGGCGTCGATTCGCCTAAACCCGAATCTGTAGACTCGAATGAGGATGATAAAGGAAACGTTTCTGTATCTGCAACTGCTGCAAATTTGTATGCCTCTTTAGCTGCTGATGTTCTTGAAGATGAAGATGAGGAGCTGTTGATGCAACAAGAGGAACCCCAACAAATTGTAGTTGAAGAAGTTCCTATGCAAACAACAATGCAAGCACAACAACAAATGCAAGTTGTTCAAGGAACACAGATGCAACAAATTATTACTGTTGGGTCCCAAAACGAACAACAACTTATTGTTACGCCAACGAGACAAATTATCGTTAGTCAAGGTAAAAAAAAAACACCAGTGGTGGAACCACAATGACTTGACATTGTCATTGACTTGACTTTTACTGTCAATGTGTCAAACAAATTGGACATGTTTCCAGTTAATAATCGTAATAAGGACATGATAGGGACTAGATTAGGTTATCCTTCCATTAAAATAAGATCTATCATAAATATTAACTGGACACATGTCCAACTTGCATGGCAAATTGACAGTAGAAATCAAGTCAAAGTTAATGTCAAGTCGTTATAGTTCCAGCCCTGAATTCTCACTACTTCTACTTTAAATAGGTAATAATAAGATATAGTAACAATTTAAAAAAATTTGGATTAATATTTATTCGAAATAATTGAAAACTTATTACACAAAATAGCAATAAATAGAAAATAGCAAAATCCAATAAATCGAAAAATTATTTTTTACAATAACCATAAGTTTTATGTCTAGATGGTCTAGTTGATTCCAAACATGGCACAATCTGGTTAAGTTGTAAAAAAATTTGACAATCGAAAAAATTACTTATTTTATGGCCGGTTTTATAAAAGACCAAGTAAATTTACTCCTAAAGTAAATTTATTCTATTTAACAAATTTTAATCAGTTTGAGCTTCCTTGTGACAACAAACTCATTGCTGTCAAATAATCAACTGTCATCAAACAGAGTAAATTTTATTTACTCTGGAAGTAAAATACTATGCCCATAATAAAACCGAGCATTAGATTTCTACTAAGGATATTTTCTCGAGAGCTTAAAATTGATACTAAATCAGACATCATTTAAATAACTTACAAGAAAAACAAATGACAATTGTTTGAATATCATTTTTGACACTTTACTATAGGCCTGTTGCGTATCTTCAAATTTCGACGAAAGCGCCGCATATTATTCAAAAATCATTACTTCGAGGTGTGATGTCACATGTCAATGTTTTGAAATCTGTCAATCTGCTTTGAAATCAAAATTAAATCGTACGTACGATCTGTATTCCTCATAATAATATTGTATTTAATGATCTATACATACTTTCAGAATTATTTCATAATGAATAGACTTTTTTGGTTTTAATTCTGTATATTTTATTTTATTTTTTTTCGTTTCTGATGAAGACTTTCGGTTAGAAAGTCGAAACGTCAAAAATAAAATAAAATAAGTTATTGAGTTTCTTTACAATTATAATTAACTTCTCTTGGTTGATACTGAGAATTGAATGATACCTACTGTCCGCGCAAGATAACTTGGCAGTCCTGGGGTATAAACTTTTAGGGATTATAAAGATAAAATCAACAAAAACCATAGGCGTGCCCAAAAAAAAATTATTTCTATACAACATACAAATACATGAATAATAATAAATTGCACTTGATAAATCAGCAATCATTGATATAAAGTACAAAAATATAGAAATAATAATAAATTGCACCACTTATTAAGGAGAAAAATGTTATGAAGTCTATGAATTTTTACTAATCAATATAGGCTCTTTGCGAACAGAGTCCTATATTATAAGAGTAAAGACATGATCAAGGACGCGGCCATTTTCCCTCCAAATTCAAATACTGCTACATTGCAAAGAACACAAATAAATGTTCCAGAAAGAACACAAATAAATGTTCCAGACAAGAATTTTTAGTGTTTTTATTCGATATTGAGAAATAAAATGTTAGAAATCAATGCAACCATGTGAATATTTCAATATTTATCTATTGATAAGTAAATAAATAGAGGTTCAACGTGTAATAATGAATGATGAAGTATTTAATCTTATGAAAATAGCTTGTATAGCTTTTATTAATTATTATTTAGTATTATTCAACACTCGTATATACAGTGTCAGTATCGGAAAAAAATAATAACATGAACATTTTATAAATTAAAATACAATATATAAGTACTACACACAATATAATTATAAAGTATACACATGGTTATGGTCGCATTGTTTTACTCGAATATATCTTACGGGTTAAACGTTTCTTACTTAGAATTTTTAATCTGAAGAACAAATAACGAGAAATTATTATTTTTTTTCAAATTGTGACAATTTGATTCTGTTTACATTAAAGTATGTTTTGTAACAATTTCAGTTAGCGTATCTTTCAAATCTATAGCGGCGTGCTTTAGTTTATCGTTATTTGGTTTAAAAATACGTTCCATATGTAAAAATAACTGAAACGTTTCGTAATTACAATAAAATAATGAGTTTTTTTTAAAACTTCTAATTTTTGTCAGACGAGCCATAGATGCCATGGATTGTATATAATTTGTACTTCCTAAGCTACCGATACATTTATTGCACGTTTTTGATGTCTTCTTGATACTATTTATAATGTATCCTATAATGGAATATAGTGAGTTCATTTCACTTATATTCAAATTGATATCGGGCAGATCTTCTCCTGAGACTGTTTCAACTGGAAGAGCTGGTTTTGCTGAAACTGTAGTACTTTGGACAACATCTAAGAAATCCGATATATTCTCCCTATCATCTTCGTCATAATTTGTTTGTGAAACATTTCTTAAAAATTGAGACACAGTAATAAGACGTAAATTATTTTTGAACTGAATCGCAGTTGGAACTGGTTGCTTGGTTCTTATAGCGCTAAATAAATTTTCGAGACAGTCTTGTGTAAAACGAGATGTCATCAGGAATGCATAATTCCTGGTATTGAAGAAATAATCTTGAATATTCAAAATTGAAGTTGTAGAAATAATGCTTCCTGTTTGAGAAGATTTCCATTGTCTTGTTCTGCCGACATGTAGATCATTGGAAACTTCAATAAAATCATTTAAAAATTTAATAGCACTTTGATACGATGCTTCAGATAATTTACTCAAAGCACTACTCGGATGCCTGGATGTCATGTAATAAAACCATTTGATAATTAAATCAATGTACCACGCAGTTGTTATATATTCCGGCTTATTCAATTCCTTCGATATGAATTTTAATCCACTGGCTACATCGTGGTTAATAACATTTGTTGATGTTTTCACTTTCATTTTCTGAAAATGATCCGGTAATAAATCTTCTTCTGTCAATTTAGGTGCCAGCAAAAACCGCAAATCTTTTTGATAATTGATTAAATCAATTATATGTTCTGCTTTAATTTCATTTGTGGGTAAACCATATTTGTTTTTAATGCTATCTGAAATATACATAATTTTGTTGGATATCATCATGTTCTTCATGTTTTTAAACAAATGTGGAACGTCTGCTATTATAAAAATTTTTCTTGATTTATCCAATGGATGGTCTATGTAATTTCGAGTTTGTGCAAATCTTCCAGCTGTAATATTCCATTTTTTCCATAAAGCTATGTTGGAACTGCCCATATCGGAAGTCACACTGATAACTTTTAAACCAAGATCTTCAGTTTTAGAGATAATTTCTAGCAGGATCTCTTCATATACAATGCCTTTTGTTGAATCATCTTAAATAAAATAAATTTTTGTGAATATTTTTGTATAGCTAACAAGAAAAGGATATTTATGTGTCATAATGGATATTTACATACCAGTAAAATAATATGCTACTGTTTGTTTCCATCTTGACGTTATTTCTCCTAACATTACCACAAGTGCGTGAGTAGCAATTCCAAAGTGTTGAGGTAAAGTTACATCGCCAATATATTGTTTTGAAGCTGTGTCGAATACTGAAGAAGCTGTTATAGCCATTTCATCTAAAGCTATAATGCAGTCCTTTTCTTCGTCGCGCATGCTATTCACTTTAATATTTAAAAATTCGAATACTTCATATAAAATTCCGGAGTTAAATTTTATATTTTCTAAACGCCTTGTTAAAGTCCTTAAAGAAGGTAAAGGTATTTTTTGTTTTAAAAGTTCATGGTAACCATTATTTCCACAAGTAAATTTTAGAATTAAAGCCTTTTTTATTGTTTCATTTGACCATTTTCTAAACTTCTAACTGTGTTCCATTCCATATATTTGATCCGAGTTAAAAACTCCAGAAAGTAATTTAAAATATTTGCTCTCTCTAGTAGCAGCTCTTTCATTGGCTAACTGTGTTTCTAGTCTCTTTATTTTCCTTTGAGCAGTCCGCAATTTCTTTTTCAATATATTATTTTTCAATGTAACATGAATAATTTGTTGCTGATTTACATTTACTTCTGAATCTGATGGTTTTAACACTTCCATGACAGGAGGTTTTGATGAATCAGAATTATCAGTATCAGAGCGTGACGATGAACTTTTACTAGTGGACGGTCCAGCTTCAAATGCATCAATAACTGGTTGCACAAAATATCTATCCTTTGGCAGTTTTCGAATTTTAGTTGGCTTTGAGAAGCTAAATATTGTTGGCACAGCTGTACATTTAAGTTTTCGTTTGCCATCTACTCGTGTTTTTTCCCACATATCATCAGAAAAGTGAACCTAAAATATAATATACAGATATTGTGCCAAGTTTTATAAAATACGAAAAAAAATATCTACTTCACATAAGACTGAACGATCAGTAGGAGTTCAGTTGGCTCTTTTCATCTTTACTGCCCATTCTTTTCTTCTTTGTTTATCTTTAGGGAAATATTTCATCACGAATCCCATTTCGCCTCTGTTAGAACATCCTATTGCTGAGCAACCGACCATTCTTCTAACATATAAATGATTAGGTTAGAGTTACCGTGTCAGATAAATACTTACAAAGTGATAAATTTTCTATCCAGTTGATTGTTTTGAAGACACAATTATTATTAATTACACAGTTTATAAGTCCTTAATACTGTAATTTACAAGGTAATACGCGAAATTACGAACAACGTTAAACACATCCAACAAAACCACATGAAAATCACAATCCAACATTCAAATGCTTGGAGGATTAATGGCGGACGCAAGCAATTTTCGACCTTATATCTCTACAACCAATCAAAAATGAGCCACAGCAATGTCTTTACTCTTAATATAGGACTCTATTTGCGAATAGATTGCAGCGCCCTTAGACTAGGAATACTTTAGACTCCTAATGGGGCGTGTTTGTTATGTTCGAAGATTGTAGAGAGAGAAGACAAAGGATAGAGATTGTTTAGGGTCACGTGTTACTTCCGATGGGAGGTTGAAAACGCCGTCATTGGTCAACATGAAAACAGATGTTGCTTGAAATGACATTTCGGGAGTTACTCTTGTAACTATGCTGACACAGGATGGGACGTCGAATGAAGAAAAACAGCTCTGTTGTATTGTGCGCTTTATTTGCAAACGTACATAAAAAAGGCGCCTGTCAAAAATATATTTATATCACTATTTTATCATTTATAAAGTAATATTGATAATCTAGTTACCTATTAATAGTGCAAAGCTCATTTATACAATAATAGTCTATTTAAATATGATTTGACATAGGATATTCATATGAACAGAAAAAATACATATTTTGTACAAAACTTAAAGAAAAATTACATACCTTTTTATAGGAACAATTCAAATTAATTTTCAATTCAATGTGTGATGCCGATGGATAGTTTTTTTAGGAGCACGACTTTGCTATTCACTCATTTAGTACATAACAACAATTCTAAACAAAAAAAACATTTGAGAAACAATTCAACAGGAATACCATCTTATTCCGGTGTGAAATTAGTACAAGATCGTGCTACCAACCTAATTTATAATTTTAATGACAGTTGTGCAGTATATGATTAATCTCAACAGTTACACGTGACCAAAACTATCTCTATCCTTTGTCTTCTCACTCAACTATGTTTCGGTCAAAACAATATGTATAGCAGTATACACTGTTATTAGTCTATAATATTTCTGGTCTAAGGCAGCGCCAGTAGTGGTTAATTTTGACAGTACTAGTAGGTAAACAAAACGTTATCGTTCAGAATATATGTACCAAATTTAAATTATAAAGCAATTTATAAGCCAGTTTAACAAGAAAATTGAAATATTACGTGTTGGTTATACAAATTGTTGCGTTCCAAACTGTAAAACAGTTACGGAAATACAAAAAAAACATAAACATTTCTACAAATTTCCATCCAGAGAACATGAAATAGGAATGGGAAAAATGGATTCAGGCTATTAAACGAGTAAAAAAAGTAAAAAGAAGTCAATAATAATTATAGAATATGTATTAAATGTAGAAATTACTTGATGAAACTAGAAAATTTATGTAAGTAGTTATGTTAAACCATTGTAAGCTATAGCAATTTTGTATGTATTATTTTTATGTATCGGATAAGTTTTTGGAAATTCATGCGAAATATCTCGCGTTTCATCAACCTATGGCAATGTGAAAAAATATACTTTCATGTGACATGTTTTGATTCGTTTGACAGACATATAGCAGCCTATAATTAATTACTTCAAAATAACATATCTTACTTCGATAAAAACTTTAAACGGACAAGAATTAATCGACATTTGCTCTACAACAAGCGCAGAAATCAAACTCTTATCCAAAAACAGTTTTTCTTCAACATTTAATACATGCTTACTTCTTGCACTAATTTTCCTCTTTCTAATATTGTACTCCGGATACAACTAGGTTATATGAATTGGAATCCTGTTCCTATTATAACTCCATTAGTCATCATTCACTTGTGTTTTTAAACTTATTTCAAGCTTCAATATAAACTTTTAGCTTTTATTCACTTATTCCACGTAATGACAATTCAATTTTTTTCCTGCAGCTACTTTCAAAATTAAACTCTCCAAGCGTCGCTCTCCAACGTTTGCGCAAAGAGCCTATAGGTATTTATTTTTGTCATTGCCTTAAGATTTTAACTCTTCTGTGGGATTATCTGATTTGTTTGTGTGAAGGGCACTGAAAATCATCTTGCAGAATGTTACTTAGAAATTATTGTAACAAAATCATTTGTACGTTTTATGTTTCAGCGTAAAATAGTATTTTCACATGAAATATTTTTTTTATTTTCCGCGCCAATGGACAGAAAGATTCAAATGTACCTCATTGATCATTTATGATGCATTCTCTCTGCTGCCCTATCCCTCTGACCCTCAAGTTTAGCAATAAATGGTTGTAAAAGTAGGACTCACTATTTTGCGTGGTGCGTTACTTAAGCAAAAGTTTAAGTTTGACACAGCGCATCGTAAGCATACTGGATCGCATTACATTCTTTCCGACTGCCAAGTTATCTTGTACGAATAGTAATATACATTTTTATAGATTATTGCATAAAATCACACTTGTTTAACTGCTGTTATCCACATTTTTCTTTGTTTCGCTTCATAATCTCTTCCCGGAGATCTATAAAAATTAGTTCTGGGCTGTTTGCTTTAGTATTAGTACATCCAACAACACAACAACTTCTAAGTGAATGATTTATGCTCTTGATTATCGAATAATATGACATACAAAAATGACGTTTGATAGTTTGAGTTTTCGACGGCACACCTCGTAGATGTGAAATTTAACCGATAGAGCGGAGCCACTGAGGATACGCAATAGGCGTATATAGAATTATTTCCGCAAGAGCTTCGATGTGACACCAAACACGATAGAACAGAATTACTTATTTTTAAAAAACAATTGACAAACGTTTGCATGTGACGTCCAAATATGAGTAATAATAACTCTAATTTCACATAATTTTCATAATTTCATTTCTTCGCATGTTTCAGGAAAATTAAATAAATCTCATAATAATTCATATTTTATACATAGCAAATGAACCGCTGATAATTTTGAATAATGATTCAGGTGAATGCTGTGCCAAATTATTCAATGATCAATTTTAATTATCTTTTATTTCATGATAAATACTACTGATTTTAAAATAAACGCAAAAAAAACTAAAAAAATTCATTAGTAAAGTTTTGGTACTTTTGTTTCAAAAAGGCTCATTTACGAACTTGAATCAAGCTTTTTAATAAAAAAAATAAAATATTGAATTTCAGTTCAGACTGATCGACCTAATTTTTTCAAAATAATTTTTTTACTTCTTCGACTTATATAATGGGGAAAGTATTGTAATCAAGATTTTTTGACAATTCGAGATTTTGATAGATCTTCATGTTTTGGATTCTACTGGACCCAAAAAATATTTTTAAAAAAAGTCGGTCTGTCTGTGCAGAAGCACTACAACTTGAGAACGCGTATGGATTTATGACTGAAATTTTATATTCAAGTTTCTCATCAAAAAGCTGGGTTCTAGTTCGTAAATGATTTCTTTTTAACCAGTGGTACCAAACTTTATTGATGGAACTTTTAAGTTTCTTGCGTTTATTTTATAAATGGTAGTATTTATTATAAAATATAAAATAAATAAAATTGATCCTCGAATAATTTGGCATAACATTCACACGAAACATCATCAACGGTTCATTTGTCATTATTAAAATTTGAATTATTAGAAAATTCGTAATATTTTTCTGAAGCAAAAGAATAATGAGAATCATAATGTGAAATTAGAATTATTATCACTCATATTTAGACATCACATGCAAACGTTCGTCAATTGTTTTTTTCAAGTAAGTAATTCGGCTTTCTCGCGTTTGATATCAAATTAAAGCTCTTGCGGGGATAACTCTAGTAGAAGTGTTCAAACGATTGACAATTGTTTCTTTTACAAATTATTTAAATAATGTCTAGTTTGGTATCAATTTAAAGCTCACGGGAAGATAAGCTTAGAAGACGTTAAAAATAAATATTCAGTGGAATCCACGTTACTATCTTTAAACTACACTTCCGGCGATTAAATGTCGAACCTGTATGTTCAAATGAATTGAATACCCCGAAAATCCAGAAAAGAACTTATTTTAAGTAAAGACTAAAATATAACCGCCATCTATCACTTTAAAAATGACAGCTGTTACTTTGAAATTTGCAATTAATTGATGCGACCTTCTAAATTTCTGAAACAGCGATGAAATTCATGGTCGCGGAAGTACTGTGGAGGTCACAGCAGATTTTTTGGTTCCAGTAGAGTCTAAAACGTAAAGATTCATCAAAATCTCGAGCTGTCAGAGAATCACGATTACAACTTTAAATTAAAACCAAAGTCAGTTAAATTTTTGTAATTTATCAAAGCACTTTCGCGGATTTAAACATATAACTCTTGTGTTATTTTTTGGTTTTGTCGCTCTTATGAGCCTTATATCTGCATTTAGTTTTAACATACAGCACTTACTAATCATATTCATATTTAGTACTTTTTTCTATATATGGAACGAAGATCTAGAATTTCAAACTGTACAAAACTCTTAAGCCTGTAGATGCGGTTTGTCGCTTTGGCTTTGCAGCTACCTAGAACATTCGAGCATAAAGAACTCTAGAAGTATGCTAAATACACCACTGTTTCTCGTAGTGTACTGTGGTGGGTAGCATACCCGTTAAAAATACAGTAAATTTATTTTTTGTAACACGTGCATCGGAAATACTCTATTACTGAGCTAAATTCTGCTCCGAAAGTTCTCAATTCCAAACCATAGTAATAATTTTCTTTAATTCTCAGTTGACAGAGAATAAATGGATATTAATGTCCGCTGAGTAAAAATGAAAATAAATTGTGGATCATGGATGCCATTGGATTTTTTATTTCATTGGGATATGTCAAATTAATATTTGAAAGAAATTTGTATTACAAGAGGTGTTCGTTATAGTGTGTGCATTAATTGTGAACGGGATAGTACAAAAAATGTGAAAAATATCAATCAATAAAATAAATCATGTAAGTTATGTTTCATTGAACTAGTTTACTGTGATGTGATCGCAATTGCAAAAATTTGTTTGTCAAACTAATAAGATAGTTTCAATACATCTAAATTTATTTGAAAAGCTCAGTTATGGGGATACTTCGGTACACTTGTTACAAAAAGTATCGTATGCAACACGGACACTGAACGACTGTCATTATTGTCACGGACAAATTTGGCTGCACGATGATACGCCTTGGGCTTCGTCCTCGCCTTCACCTCGTACTCCGCCCTCTCCGAGAGCAGCCAAATTTATCCTGGACAAAAATAACAGTCGTTCGGTCCTTGTTACATAATATACTATTAACTTGGAACATTGAATGTTTTATATCCATGGTTACAAATTTAACATCATTATAATATTAAAGTATTATTTTCAAAATAATACATGAATAGAATAAATTCAACTGAATCATTATATTTAAATATCATGAGAAGTTACATGAAAACCAACAATAGAATAAAAGAAATAATTTATAAATAATAATCATAATACTCGTAAATTTAGAATTCGACTTAATATATAAATTATGCAGTTGGTTTTATTCCTTATGTTTCATTTTAAAGTGGATATTTTTAAACTCTCGATATACGTGACTATTTAATTTATCACAAAATTACAGTAACAGAGCAGTCGCAATAAATGAATGTATTTTAAATTTAAATTGTAAAGGAAAGCTCTGTAGTTCATACTTCGACATAATACATGCATTTTTATACAATTTTTTTATCTTTACATATAATTATCATCCCAAGAGTCGACTTTAAATACATAAAAATTTTGTTTTTAATTTTGCAAAAAATAATGTATTTTGTTGAATTTTAGGTCAAACAGCAGGTCAACCAATGTTAATAACCGCCGGTGGTCAAATCATTCAACAGAATCAAACCCTTAAATCTTCAGTTCTTGTTCAAACCTCCACAGGAAATGCATCTACAAGCACTTCCATGCAACAGAGACCAGTTGTTTTTTCTCAAGCTGGTGGTACTCCCATCCAAATTGTCGGCTCCCAAATCCAGCAGGTTCAAGGACAATACGTTATTCAGGCAGCCCCGTCTCAACAGGGGCAAGGTCATTATGTAGTGACTGCGCAGCCGCAAACTGCATTGGTACAGGGTACGCCCCAGACTGTTCTGGTGGCACAAACGCCTCAGCAGCAAGGAACGCCTACTAAAACGATTATCATCCTGCAGCCGCAAACTCAGGCAGTGTCGAATACCGCCACGCATCACCAAAAGGTGATGGTCACGCCACAGGGGCAGCAAGTTGTCGTTACACAGGTAAGAATTTTAATACGGTAACATTGCATTTTAATAACAATTGAAAATTTTCAACTCTTACAATTTTTTTTATAATGTTTGGTGTTTCCTAGAAAAATTTGGATAAGACTCGTTAGTAGGCTCAAAATGTATATAATTCAATTCTATATGCATTAGTAGTACAATATTACACTAGGTGGTATCCGTGTGTTTGCCATTTTACTCTGTAAACTCTATAATTTTTTTCAAAACCTGTAGGAGGTATTTTTTTGAATCATCACGAACTGTTCATTTTTATTTTCAATTTTTCATATTATTTTATACAAATCTCCAAATTTATGTTATAACTTTGTGAACGTGTTTTTATACAAACGTGCATAAGAGTTTGCTTCACATCATTTCGATGAAGAAAGAATGCCACACGAAAAATAATCAATATTCTACGTTGTACTTTTAAATTTGAAAATTATTCTATATTTTTGAATATAAATAGTATTATTAGGACAATGTGATAAGTCTTGACGCCTAGCCATTTTAGACCAGCTTTGTGCTCAACTAAAGTATATCTAGTGATTTATACTTGATAATCTATGAAATTAGAAAAAAAAAATTGTTATAACTATTATTTATCTACAACTCACTAATATAATCAATAAGCAGATCTGATTAATTTTGAATAGATGTGCGATATGCTACGTATTTCTAAAGTTGAAGAATTAAAGACAATTATTGCAAGCGATTACGCAACCGTAGATTGACGGGCTACGACCGCCAGCTTTTCAACAATGTAGAAAGAGCGTGGGTTGATTTGTATCAAGAAATTTTCATCTAAAAGTGACCACAACTTAATTATCTGGGCGCCACTCAAGTTATTGATCTGATATACAACTGAAAAAGTACCAATAATCGCAGAAATGTTAATAATAATAATAATAATATTAAATTTATTAAGTTTCAAAAAAATACAAAAGTATGTAAACTATGTAAGCATATATATATACAATACTGTGATCAATTAGATATCACAATTCAAAAATCCTAGAACACTGTAAAAGGCGTTCTCCAATAGATAATTTTTGATGAATTTTTTGACATGATGTTGGATTAAAGATTGTGGAGCTGCCGGAAGCTAATTTCATTATATCGCACCAATATGTTTAAGATGATTTTTTGATACATAAAATTTGATTGAAATAGATCTTAAATTATCTTTTTTATCTGCCCCGTAATCATGAAAATCACAATTTTTAGTCAAGTAATTATAATTGTTTTTTATGTGTGTATAATAAAGAATACAGAATGGAGACACAAGGAAGAGTTAGAATAATTAGGCCCGGTTGTACAATCTTGGTTTATCTACAGTTTAGTCGAGCCGAATTTATTTACTGTAGTGACAATTGCTGTAATAATTGTTACTATCGAACATAAACTTGACTTAACTAAACTGTTGATAAGCCTGGATTGTACAACTGGGCCTTAGCCTGATAAACAATGGTTTACAGTGCTCTCTGAAATTGACTTTGCACATAATCCTAACTGCTCGTTTTTGTAATTTGAATGTTCTTTCAGCATAAGCCGAATCACCCCATAGAATTATCTCATAAACGATGCTAGAATGAATTGTAGCAAAGTAGAATGTTTGAGCAGCTTCTTGGGAAACACAACATACTAAGTTGTATTTATTAACCTTGGTTGCAATATAATTACAATTTTCTTTCCATATTAGCAGAGATTGCAAGACAAAACCCAAGAAATGAACTGTTATACTGATATCGTGAATATTACTATGAAGTTCGTGAAAACTTCCACAAAAAATCAAAGTTTGAGTTTTTGCTGCATTCAAGACTAATTTATTCGCTGTGAACCAATTAATTGCGCGATTTTTTGTTGAGATTATAAGTTCCTCAATATCATCAGTATTATTACAGTTGTTGATGAGAGTAGTATCATCAGCATATAAAATTGTTTCTGTCAGGAGAATTATTTATATGTATAAAAATAATGAACAAAATTGGTCCTATAACCGAACCCTGAGTAACACCACATTTAACTTCTTGGGTGTAGGACAATACGTTATTAATGTAGGTAATTTGACTATGGTTATTCGAGAAATTCTCGATTGAGTTCAGAGCGACACCTCTAATACCATAGTAGTTGAGTTTTTTCAATGAAATGCTATGATCGATACAATCGAAAGCCTTTGTAAGGTTACAAAAAGTAGCAGAGAGAAAAAGACTTTTTTCTAGTTTCTCAAAAATTTGTTTCAGTACACTAACTGCAGCTTTCACAGTAGATTTTTCAGGTCTGAACCCGAATTGATTTTCACTCAAATAGTCATATTTTTCATAGAAATTTAACAACCTTTTCTTGATCGCTATTTCAAAAATTTTGGAAAAAATAGGAGTGAATGAAATTGGTCTATAATTGCTAAAATTATTTGAGTCACTCTTTTAGAATATAAGCATAACCTTTGATATTTTCAATTGAAACGGTAAATAACCTGAAAAATAACGATTGATAACATACTTGATGGTGAAATTATAAATGTATTCACAATTACTGTCAGAAAGATTTTGAATAATATATTCAACTTCTCTTTGGTAACTGGAAATAAAAAAAGGAAATATCATTCACTTTTATCTTATGTAAGAAATCAGTGAAGCTCTCTGATATTACTGGAAGTGAAGAGATTATTGCATCTGCAACTCCAGTAAAGAAAGTATTAAATTCATTTGCTGTTAATAAAAATTTGTTACAATCTTGTGGGTTATATCGATTAATTTCACAGTTAATAATGAACCACGATCCACGTAGTATTTTTTCAATCTTTTCTAATACTTTAAATTTGATATGAGGTTTCACAAAAACTGAAACACCACCATGAGTTCTATTTTTCCTGCAGTAATAACTGGCTAATTATTAATTATCGAGGCTGTATATTGAAGTTTCACATTCATTCAATCAGTGTACAAAAAATCAAAGAACGTCGAAATTATATTTATTCATAAGAATATTTATTTCATCATTTTTGAGAGCAAAAACAAAAAAAGAATTACCCGTCTCCAATTGAGACTGGTTTTCTGAAAATATATCGGCGAAGAACAACACCTTCAGGCCAGAATTCTTGTTCTAATAACTGATATTTGTGTTAAAAATCAATGCCCACTTTAAAACACGCATATTTTGTTGTAGTATCTAAAGTTTCGCATATGATAGTGGAATGCGGCAATTTCTTCTTCAAATACTCCTCAATATCTGTAGCTAGGGTGCCAGGTTCAACTCTTCTCATGAAAAACCATGCTTTTCTGGCTATTCCTTCAAAACATAAGATCGATCGAATGGCGAAACCTACTTATTATTATTTGTTACTTGAACTACCTGTTCATCTTCGTCGTCATTGTTCTAAGATGAATTTGAAAGGCTATACTACATTCTTATTATGAAATCTATAATTTCTTTTCGAAATAATTTTTTCGCTGGAAGATGAAATGTTTCATGATGACAGCAAGGATTTTGAAGATAAATCAGAAGTGCCGTCAAATTTGTTCGCCGTTGTGAAATACGTCGACGCAAACCAAAGCAAGTTCTTGAGCTAACACTGAATGATTATCTTGCAGTTTCTTGATCATAAATTTGAGCGGGACTGGAAAATGACTCGGAATATCGGAAGCTCGGTATTCTGGTACAAGGCTTTATTCCTCGATGATTGGATTTGGTCGTTTTAGGAGTAATTTTTCGAAGACCTGATAAAATTGGAAAAAGAGAGATAGATCTGTGGATATAATTTGGTTTGGTGGTTTGCCTAGCTTTCTGAACAATATTATTTTTGCAAGCTTTCATTGATAGTGTTTGCAGTCTTATTATCGTATTGAATATTTGTTTAAGTGCAGTCTCTCATTTTATTTATTATGTAGGTATTTCTCTTCTAATTTCTTCAGGTGTAACGTGCGATGACAGCTGGCAGGGCATTTCCAAAAACTCCTTGATTTGACTTTGATCGCCATCTGATGTGTATTTGGTTTGAATACATTTGTTAGGTGATTAGCGAACAATCAAGATTTTTCCTTGTCATCTCTTGTACATGAACCATTTTCTTTTTTGATTGGTGGAATTTGTTGCTGCGGATGTTTGATTTTCCTTGTAGCTTTCTATAAGGTGTAGCCATTCTGTTAGTGGAGTATTAGATTTTGTAGATAGTTTTGAAAACTTTCTTCTTTTATATCAAACAGTAATTACTTAATTTTCTGGATAACTTGTTCAGAGTAGTTTTGTCATGAGGGTGCCTCCTGCACTACCATTTTCTCCTAGCAGCTCTTTTTTCTTTAATATTTTCTCTAATGTGTTGACGATAATTGAAAAAATCATCGTTACGTTTAACTTATTTAAGATTTAAAGTCCACGTTGCTTCTTGTACAGTTTTAGTGATGTTTTCAATAACGATTTCTATGTCTTTTCCCGTCTTCAGTGATATTTGCAACTGAATGTGCTCATTAATATACTTTTGGAACATAGTCCACTTTGTATGCTTTTTAGTTAGGCATGTATGTGTTTGTTTTAAAATAATAAAGGAACTTGAGGGTGGCATGACAGAAGAGTGGACAGACGATAAGTCAAAATTGAATATTGCATTTGTGAAGCTTGACGATATTTCATTTGATTCAGAAAAATCTAGCAGGTCTGAAATTTTATTCTGGTCCGTATTATTCAACTTACGATGTCTAATTTCTCTTCTGAAAAATCATAAGAAATAGTTTTCCCTAGAATTGAATAAGTCTTCTATTATTTATAACTTATTTAAGATGGCCCAACTTAAAAATAAACAAAGTGATATTGTACCTTCAAGAATATCACAGAAATAGTTTCTTCTTAAGTTAAATAATATTTAATCTTATTTAGAGCTTTTTTATAAATTTCGTAGTACTAAATTTTACTACTCAAAATATTACCATTTCCTTTCAGGAAAATCAAAGGAGATTGTTTCAAGAAAATCATAACTGGGAGACATAAATTCCAGATTAATGTACATAGTTTGAATTATGTAAATTGGGGTTTATCTCCAAGGAACATTATACTAAACACAAGTGTGAATATCGCAAGTTAATCAGAAAAGAAAAACATAATTATAACTCAAACCGTGTGAAAAATTGTAATAACAACACGCGCAAATTATGGAGACTCATCAATAGTAACTTGAACATGAATAATACTGACACATTTTAAAAAATTGATGAATTAACGGACAACAGCAACACTGTAAGGAGCCCCTTATATATTACTAATATGTTAATGAGTATTTCATCAATTTATCACAGGATATTCAAAAAGAGTTACCCTTGGATCCTGATTTTCATTCGAGTTCTAGAAATGATTCTTCGATATTCTTGTACCCAGTTACTGAAAACGAGCTGCTATCTCTAATCTTATCATTAAAAAATTCCTTTTAATCAGGAATTGATGAAGTTTCGAGCAACTTATTGAAAAATGGTTATGATACACTTATTGCACCTTTAACTCATTGCATTAATTTGACGTTATTAGAAGGTAGTTTTCCTGATCTTCTCAAACATGTCAAAGTTATAGCATTATACAAGAGGGGTAATAAAGAATTAGTCTCAAATTATAGACCAATCACGTTGGTTTCAGTGTTTCATAAACTTTTCGAAAAAGTAATGTCGAGAATTCTTCCATTTCTTGAAAAGAATAAGATCCTGATTGTAGAACAACGCGGTTTTAGGAAAGGATTAGGCACAACATCCGCTTTAGCTAACTTTCTAGATCCTGTTTACAAGGCTATAGACAAAGGTCTGGATATATTTGGTCTAATGATTGATCTTTCAAAAGCGTTTGATTGCGTTAATCATCTTACTTTAATTGGGATATTAAACTCGTACGGTTTAAGAGGTACGTGTTGTTAATTTTATACATTAATGGTGTAAACATATATTAGGATCGAATACTTTTGTTGCTTATGCAGATGATGTGTCAGTTTTATTGTCCGATCTGTCATCTTGGTTCACATCACTGAACTTGTCGACAAATCAGTTGTTATTAGTTTTTCTAACAGAAAGAGAGAGGATAATACTTCTTTTTCTTGCAATGATCAGCTCTTATCTCAAATTAAATGTGGTAAAATTTTGGGGCTCAATATACATGAAAATCTGATATGGGATCCACACATTGATGTTATTTGCAAGACGCTAGCCTCACTATGCTATCTCATAAAAAGACTAAGAATACTTTCCAACGTTCCCACTGCGAGAACCTTTTATTTTGCTAAATTTTATCCCATTCCAAGCTACGGTATTATTTTCTGTGGATACACACCTTCAGCAAAACGAGTTTTTAGAATTCAAAAAACTGCAATTCGTAATATTTTCGCGCTCAGCGCAAGAGCATCTTGTAAAGATAAATTCAAACATGAAAACATTTTGAATCTTCCCTGTCTCTACATTTATTCCGTAACAATGTTCATAAGAAATCAACCTTTTATTTTGCTAAATTTTATCCCATTCCAAGCTACGGTATTATTTTCTGTGGATACACACCTTCAGCAAAACGAGTTTTTAGAATTCAAAAAACTGCAATTCGTAATATTTTCGCGCTCAGCGCAAGAGCATCTTGTAAAGATAAATTCAAACATGAAAACATTTCGAATCTTCCCTGTCTCTACATTTATTCCGTAACAATGTTCATAAGAAATCACAAAGACAATTTAACGACACAGAGCGACGTACATAATTATGATACTCGCAATAAAGCGAATCTTACTGTTCCAAATATAAAATTAAATAGATCAGAAAATAATCCCAACTACTTTGGTTTGAAGTGTTACAACAACTTACCACAATACTTGAAAGATATTAAAACGAAAAATAGTTTCAAACAAAAATTGAAATTATATCTCTTAAATAAGAGTTATTATGATATTGAAGAATTCCTTAAGGATAGACCCCAATAACACGATTGTGTACTACTTGACTTCTCTCATGCCATGTAAATTTTGGTCTCCAGAAATAAATCATTATTATTATTATTATAGTTTGTCAAATTTCAATCACTAGGAATACTATAGTTGAGTGCATAACTGGTCTAGAGCAGTCGGGAATCAGTCCGCATCACATTGACTCAATAGCCACTCACCATGGTAATTTTTCCAAAGAATTTATCGTACAAAAATTAGTGTCCATTTCAATCAATCGTCATAATTTTACAGCATTTCCTATGAACTCCCGCGTAAAACAATATTTTACGCTCTTGATATATACCATTTTGATAGTATTGTCTATATTCCACACAAAACAAAGTTTATTTCGCTGAGCAGACGCGTTTTCTAATTTCAAGCTTTCAAAGTAGACAGAGCTAATGAAAACGAATCTTGAATTTATCTGAAAATCATTGGTAGATGTGGAGACTCTTGTTCTGTCTCTTTGTATACGCAACTCGATTGTACTATGTTTGGTTTATATTTTATGGCATTTCAAAATCTTAATTATTTTCTTTCATCTGCATTTTTCAAACTGGCGATTTATGAAATTTGTTAATATAATTCTATTTACTTCAGGTTCAGCGTCCAATATTGCAGTCATCAACAGTGACAAACAACATTCCTGGTTTGGTGAACACCTCCACATCCCAAATTCAAATTCAGACAAATTGCTCATCAGCAAAATCTAATCAGGCAACTGTGATAACTCAAAATTCAGCGACTGTCGTTGCCGTGAGCTCATCATCCTCAGCAACTAAAACAACGCAGGTCATTGTATCTAAGGACAGGACTTCTAGACCACAAACTCCAATAGCAGCCGATTTGAAACCAGCTACGCCGCCATCTCCACAACCTATTATTATTAGGGATTATAGTCATCCATATATTTGCGAATGGAGAGGATGTGCAATGTAAGTAATTTTTTATCATTTATTTTTATTTTTACGACTATTTCTACGTGTGTGGTCTTATTTCTTGAGATATACTTGTTTATACAGAAACAAGATATCGTTTTCTTTTTTTTTCTTTTTTTTTTTTTCTGGTTAAACTATGTTATGGAGTCCTTAACAATCGTATATACTTTCTTCTGCATGATTGATTCACATGCTTTCAAAATAAAATTTAAATAAGTAGGTTTAGATTTATTAAGGTTGTTGAGAAGAAAATCAAAGTATATGAGAATTTATTCAAATTCTTACAGTATATTATTTGTTTAGTGAAGAATATTCTGGCAGAGTTTGAACTCAATCTTGTTTCTAGTTATCGAGATAAAAAATGTCAAAGTTGCTGTTCAGTGACATGTTATTACATTGCGTAAATGCATGCGACGTGTTTCACATTGATTTATACGTCATTATCTCGACTACCTAAAATGTCAACATAACAAAAAATCGTAAAAATATCTACGAAAGTCCTATAAACATGTGTACCAAGTTTCAAAGAAGTCTTGTTTATAGTTCCAGAGAAAATTGAATTATTACTCAAAAAAATTGTACAAAAGCTATTGAAATTTAGCAAGTTATCATACGCTTGGCAACGTCGCCACATGAGATGAAATGGGAAGAGCGTGTGTGATTAGAATAAACAAGATTTTTTATTATTTCCCTGACTTGACGGTACACTGATTGAGTAACCCATTTATTCTTCCATCGATATTATTTTTTTGATGTAGATTTATCATCAATAAGTTTGTTTGGTTATGAAACGCAGTACCACTACTAAACGTCAGATGTCAAAAATACTTTTGAAAATCCACAGCGTTGCGCGCTATACATATCATATTGTAGCTTTGTCAAAATATGAAAGAAGAATATTTCAACGGATGGAAGCTCTTTAAAAGAATAGAATAAGGAACCAAATTATTCAAAATCATATATTTTCAACCGAAAACAAACATTTCCATTAGTTTTAATCATTGAAATTTTGTTTATTTGGAGTTGGCAATGAATGTTTATCCTATGTAGTTAGCATAGAGCAGGGTTGCCATCATAACTTGACCCCACTCCTCTTCTTAACAACCTTAATATTTGTTGACATAAGTTTCGTAAACTTTTTTGTTTTTTAGCACGAAGAAATTCAAATCTGCCAACGAAGTTTATATGCATGCTTGCGAGGCACATGTTCCAGTATCTGGCAGTGCCCCAGGCGAAGAGCTTCAGTGCTTATGGGATCGATGCGACTCGATGAAACGTAAACGTTTCTCGTTACTAACACATCTTCATGACCGACACTGTAGTCCTGATGTAATGAAAGCTGTGTGTGCACGACGTAAACAGTTATCACAAACAGGAAAAACAGAAATTCCAGCCCCAACGCCTAATCCTCCACATCCTGGATATGCGCCAGATGCGGCTTTACATGCAATTAAAAGACATGCGTTGGAGTTTGTCAACCCCAAAGAATTACAGGTAAATATTTTAAATTCCTATTAATAATTAGTCAAAAACATAACAAATCTGAGAGCATATTTTGAAGTTTGAAGTAATTTAGGATTTGAATGTAGAAAATCTAAATATTTTATAGTTTGAAAAGACTTATAATTCTACAAATAACTCAAATTTCATGATTATCTCAGACTTATATTCTAATATATTCTGATGTTTTTGGCTAAGTTTATAATCTTACCTGGGTATGTGTTTAATGTTTGTGTAAAAACCATTTTAAATATTTGTCTCTTTTACAATTGAATATTTTATGATTGTCATTCATTTCTAAATTTTCGTATTCGTAAAATTTTTATTTTCGGAATAATCATTTTATTAAAATATTTTATTTCAAAATTACATTCATTAAAATTTAATGTTTGCCAGCTTTAGTAGCAGGCTGACTTGACAATGCGAGCTCCAGAGATATGGTTCAAACTGCGCGTAAAGCATAGATGTTTGTATTTGTTGATGAAATCTCTCTGTTCTCAAAATTTTTTCTTGTTCGATAAAGCAGACAATTAAAACACATTTGCTACAAAAATTGAATATTTTGTTTATATATTCATTGGTCGATTCTTTGATATATTCAAGTATGTAAATGTGTTTTGGTAAAACCACATTGGTGGGGTATTTTGGTGACGGGTTTTTTTGGTTGTATGATCAGCAGAAGAACCAAACACGGCCCGGTAACATTGCCGCCCCGGTCAGGGCTGGCGCGGCACCTGCAGAACCAGTAAGTATCACCTGAGGACTTAAATATCGCTCTTTTGATTTGTGTTTTTGCACGGTTTTTTTTTGTCCTTGTCTGAATGTTGAATTTTGTTACTGTTATTAAAACAGTACGTATTAGCTCTTTGATATTATTGATGTCAACAATTAAATAAAACTATAAATATTCGATGTATTTTGTAGTGGCTAGTGTGGCTTGAAGAATTATTAGCTCAAATATTGAGATCTGTCGATTGAATTGCTTCATTTTCTTGTAATGTATCTCATATGAAAGCTATAACTTCAATAAATAACACGTTCTTACGAATGTTACTCTTTTGGGACTGATCTATTAATAACTATTTCAAAAATACTTTATACGCAGGGTGCAAAATACATGGTGGGGGTAACTAAATCGACTGCAGCGTGAGTAGTGGACAAAATAAGCATTATTATGACTGATATTGTGTGTACAGTATTATAAAAAAATGGACCATCATAGTCGTTGTGTCGTTAACTGCGAAAAATTATAAGCAGAAACATCAGTGAATGTAAATTTTACCCTTTCCCAACCGCGAATCGAAAAAATGGATTCTTGAAATGAAAAGCAAAAATTGAGTAAAACATAATCCAACTTCAAGGGCTGTTTGACACATTGCATTAAATAATATATTTTGCTTTGCATCTTAACTCTCCATTTTGATGCAAAGCAAAATTAATCTTGTGGTACAAAAAATTTTGTACAGTGCACTCTGGTTTCATGTATGACATGACATGTTGCCTTTTCTTTCGCTTCAAAATAAAGAATCAAAATGCAAAACTAAATGCAGAATTCGATGCAAACGGCCCTAATACCTTTTTATCAATACTGAATGCAATTCAACTTTCGTACAACGATGTTTCATAAGAAGCCAAAGAAACTGATGTTTGCCTTATTACCTTGCACGTTATTAAATGACTTATGCCAAAAAAAAATTATTCTTTCATATCTCTGACATGTTCTGCTGTTACCAGTAGCTTTCCATTCTGCATTGTTCGAGATTGAAATAAAATAACTATGATCATATTATAGCTGAAAATTGTTGAAACTTCCAATAAACTATATCATTATTCAGTATTTTACATCTCACTTTTATAGTTCCAGAAATTCTTAGATCAATTTTGAATATGCTTTTGGTTCTCTCTCAATTTTTGACGTATAACCTAACCTTAACATATGCAAAATAATATACATAACACGCTTAAAAAACATTTTTGATACCTTCTTCTTCAGAACAATAGTAGTTAATTTGTCAGCTCTTCGATTTCGATAGCTTTCAAAATTTATTGACTTCTCAAAAAAAATTTATTCATTTATATTCACAAATATCAATGATGTGACAATCATACTAACAAGCCCGGAAAAATGTGCGTTATAGAGGGCATTATCAGCACGCACCCAGCGTATACCTAACCTACGTATAGGCTACGTGCATGAAATCTACTAGCGCCTCTAGCAGGCAATGGAGAACGATTGAACTCCATTTTATCATTGTTTCATACCTATAATTTTTTAAATGTACTAATATTATTTAATTCAGCTGTGTGCGTATAATATAAGGTACATTAAAATTATTTATTCTGAGTATTTTTTTCTTCAATTATAACGTACCTATTATAGAGAAAACGTCTCAATTCGTCCAAATTGACAGGATAACCTCAAATAACCGCAGATGATATTGTAGATCGGGTTTGTATTTATCAAACACTGTATCTCTTTTACCGGGAAGCATTGAAGAAAAGCGTGAAATTAGTTTTGCCATATTAAACATGTTGAAGAATATGTTGCTGACAATATTAACAACAAAATTATTGCGAAGTGCATCTGACAAACTTCTATCACTGAAACATCTTACAAATTAGTGATAGAGGTAAATTTGTGAATCCCAAATCGATGATGAATATTTCTAATTTCACAATTGAATCACAAACATATTTGTTATATATATATTAATAATGAAAGACAGACAATACTCTATTTACCGCTTTGATTCACTTCACTCGTTTTTTTATATTATAACTGGGTAAATGAAATCTATGAAACTATATTTCACTCGAATCATCCTTAACACAACAGCCTGAAACAGAACAAACGTTTTTCCATGTTTTATATGCAATTATTTTCACTTTTAAACTACAATGCTCAATGACGTTTTCTGAGAAATGGAGTTCGATGTTTACTATTGTGCTCACCATGAGCACTCGCATCGATATTTGTTCAAACTCCGCCCCCTTGCACATAGCCTATATGGGCAGTTTGATGAACTCTTCAAGAAACAGTTTTTGCAAATTAAAAAATAAAAACGCATCTCTTACAAACGTCAACTTGATGGGAGACAATAAAATAAAACAATTTCAACGGCAACCGAGATTTTTAATTACAATGTTTTGGAAATAAATAGATATTTTTGACTCTGAATTATTAGTAATTTGTGTATCAAGGCCGTAAAGGTAATCTTTTTTGGTCGAATCTGTTTGCAGCTCGAAGCGTGAGCTGAGACTGCAATTGAGGTGAGATCAAAAAAGAACTTTAGGCCAAGGTGCACACAACATTTTTAGGCTATCATCACGAAATAATTATAAATCATAAAATTTCATCTATTTATTTCTAAAACATTGCAATTTTAAATTTTAGTTGCCATTTTCTTCTATCAAATTAACATTTGTTAGAAATGCGTATTAATTTTTCGAATTGTAAGAACTATAGAGGTTAACAGAAGAATATTATATTTATCTCGATGAAAACTATTTCTTAAAGAGTTCAACATGCTGCTCATGTAAATAAGAAGTCTTTATGAAGTAATTTTTAACAAATCAGTCCCAAAAAGTAAAATTTGACTGATGTGCAAAAAAAAGTTAAGCTTCACGGCCGCAGAAGAAGCCATTGGAACACTTTTTTATATATGATCGCCTAAAAATTAATATTAAGCTTATATTATTTAGGAGTAATTAAGATTTAGGAATATATTTACAATTCTTACATAATTCTATGGAATATTATAGATCAGATTTGGTAAATTCTGTATATTTTTTGTATTTCATACAAATAATTCAAAGATCCTCTGCTGTATCCGAATTAATAGTTTTGGTTTGTATATAAGAAAAAAAAAAGCCAGTCGAAAATGTGCTTGCTGTTAATGCTTCGCGCTAACTTCAATCATGTAACTTCCCTTCCGTCCAAATGTAATGTTCTAATTTCAATCCTCAAGCTTAAAATTTTTAACGGTACTTCTGATTTATACATACTTCATCGAACATGCCAATTTTAATTTAAATATCAAGTTAGTTTGTCATAATTAAGCTCGGTTGTACAATCTAAGCCACAGTTTAGTTGAACTAAGTTTATTCTCAAGTATCAATTTTTACAGAAATTATAACCATAGTAAATGAGCTCGGTTTTACTAAACTGTATATAGGCCCATAACCGGGCGTGAATCAGCAATAAATTATAATTTTATTAAACATTCAACGATTATTTTCGCAGATGTATGCATGATTATTCATAATAATGTTTTCGACGCTGAAAATAGGTGATACCAAATTATATTTGAAGGTACGAAAACATCTGCTTCAAATCAAATTAATAATAGTTACTCTTTTTGTAGAACATATTGGTTTTCACCAATTTTTTTTTTCGTGAGAACCTCCCATAATTTTCTAAAATTTGGTATCATTTTTATCAACGTCCTGTACAAGCATATTACATGAATGATATCTTTATTTCAATCTTTTATATTTATTTTGATTTAGTAAGTATGCAAGTCCTAGGTAGAAGTACCTATAGTTCGATAAATATATTTTTGAAAACTAGTATTAAAATCAACGCTTTATAAGTTTTATCGTTGTAATGACATATGTATTGATAATGTTTGTGGTTTTGCTAAAATACGTTTATTGTTTTGGCTTTATTATTTAAAGCATGAATCGCTCTTACATGATATTAAAATATTTTGTTTTTATTATTGTAATAAATTAATTATTTCTACTTGATTTTGTGTTATAAAATATTACTTGAAAATCATATTTTTGCAGGATGATAACGAAGGCCCTGTTACAAAGAGTATCCGATTGACAGCATCATTAATTTTACGAAACCTAGTCATCTACAGTAATAATAGTAGAAGGTAAGAATTTGTATAGAAATTTAGATATTTCTTGAATTTCCTTATAACTAAATATTTTGTTAAATGTATTAATAAACCCAAAATAATTGAAAATTAATCAAAAGCAGTAAATTTGATGCAACATTTTAAGCAGGTTTCAAATTTAAAAATAAGAACGATATGTTTAACAAAGTGAAAAATGTTTCTGATGGAAATTACAAAATAGTTCTCTTGCTTATTATCCAATTATTTTCATACAAAAAGTAAGTTGAAACTATTTCTAACTATACATTGCTGTGAATAACGAGGAAAATTTATTGGAAATAGTTATTACATACAGAATAATGTGATAGTGGCATAAGTATGAGCTTCATATAAATATTGATGATTTTTGCAGGTACTTAAGGCACTACGAGCCCCACTTGGCAGGAGTAGCTCTCAGCAATGTGGAATCATCACGAACGATAGCGCAGTTGCTGTATGACTTGAACGATACGAGCACGATGCATAGGTGACCTCAGGATAAGCAGCTACCTCTGTCGTACTCCGGATTCGGTTACGTCGCTACCAATCTCTAAATAAACATTAGAGTCCATCATAACCCAGTGTCGATACAGGAACAATATAGTGTTATCCGAATTTTATCTCGTCCTTAATCAAATGGCATGATTACGAATTTATATTCAGAATAAATTTACTAAACACCTAAATGGAATATTGTACAAATTTATGATTACATTACTTTTATGTTTGTTCGCTAATAGTTTTCAATGAATCGTAGAAACAGTCATGAATCGGTATATATGTACTTTTTTAACAGTACAATATTAGTGATTCATTAGTTAGTGTTTCCTATATAGTCATTGATTTTATTAGGATTAATTTATGCTTATGTAATTTCGAAATTTTTTTTTAGTTGCAAATGACCACGCATTTTTACTTTATTTTTTATAGAATAATGTCAACTATACGTTTTTATATAATGTTGAATGTGCAATTTGTTTATTTTTAGTATTTATTAGCATTATTTCATTGTATAACATTATTGAAGTAGTTACTTGTACATAATCGCCCGGAGGTTATTTATTTTTCTTTTCGTCTTTTGATCTTCTGTGTAATCATCAACGATTTACAGAATGCTCGCAAAATCAGGAATAGAATTGTTATTTTGATTAATTGTAAGAAGAGTTTTAATTGAATATATTTGATTTTGCAAATATTCTGTAACATAAAATTGGTGTTTTGTTGGTATAATAAATAAGCTCTCTTGTCTCTCGCATCTTATCTCTCATGTGAAGATCTGTTTCACGTCAGTATTACAATCGGCACAATTTGAAGAAAGAAAATCAATCTTGTCAGCTGAATGAGAATGATTGACCCTGATTGGACTTTCAACTTTTGTACGTATTATAGCCTACTAAAAATGTGAGGCCGCAATCTTGTAAGTCCTGTTCTGTGACTGAAATCACGTCTACAATTCAAAGGGATCGAACCTTTTATGTGAATAGGCGTGTACTGTTAATTACATGGTCTATTTTTCATGTGCTTTATTGTAGTTCTTTTTGTAAGACTGGACTCTTAAGTAAAGCACTGTAAATTGTTTATGATATATTAAACAATAAAATGCATTTATTGTAATTATGACATAAGGAAATGTTTTTTAAAACAATTATATTAGTCCTTTTCTATCTTTTTTTATTTAGAAAGACATTTGATGATCTTGAAAAATTTATTACTTTTGTCACATTAATAGAGATTGTTAGTATTTGAACTTATTTCTTGTACAAAAATAAATCTGTATAGAATATTATGTTAGATTCAAATAAACAAGGTGCACATTTTTTTCAACTGTAGATATGTACTTTTATAATTTGATGATAACAAGGTGATATGAAGTATATACATTTATTACTGAATCTTTTCAGCACTATGAATATTGATATTAATTTTTTGATTTTGTCATTCAAATACTTTCGTAAGCTAAAAATAAATTGATGAAATTAAAATTTCAAATATCATCGTAGTAAACATAAGCTGGAAAATTATTTCCAAGCAAAACAGAAGACAGCAACCATCATCATCTATGGCACGACAATCCCTAGTAGAGTCAAGGCTTCAAGTACATGTATACTCGTTCCTTACCTAATCATTCTGGTAGACTCGAAATCTATGCGACGATTATAGATTATGACCGAGAGAGACTTATGTTACCTGACCACCTTGAAGACACAGGTGGTATATCTTTAGTACCTGTGTATAATTTGTATGCTTTAAGATATAATATTCTTACTAAGAACCATATACATCGGCTGGAAATCAAACCAGGGACTCCTAAGTTCGCGTGTCACAGACGTGCGCTGCCACTGATCCGACAGTGATATTGTGATTAAATAATTATTACAGGTTACAGCACAATTTTTTATTTTACAGAATCGCTCATTGTTGTGTATCAGTATTTAAATCAATTATGATGATAGTTGGGAGGCAACAGGAAAAGAGGTCTTGTTTATTATTATGAAGTTTTGACATGTAATTAAAAGTCAGTTCAACTTGTATTTAAATAAAGTTATTCCTTGAGTTATCTAGAGAGTATCATTAGCACAAATATAAACTCTTGCGGAAACATAATACTCATAGTTACTCTTATTGAATGATTATTCTCACGCGCTTTATATATTTCCCTCCAATAATGAGCTAGCATTCAAATGTCTGACAGTTGAACAACAATGAGCTAGCATTCAAATATCCGGAAACCGAGCATCTAGCAACAATGGACTAACACTTACATGTTCAACAATTGAACATATCGCATATCTAGATTGTTGGTGAATGCTAACTAGGACTCATAATTATAATAAATTATTGAATAAATAACGAATTAAAATGAACTAATAACTTAAGATTCCTCACATTTGTGACAATATATTTTTCTCCAACAAAAATTGATAAAATCTGAAAATCTTACCAAATACAATGAAAATTTCATTTACTGGAAAATATTTTGATTAAATTATATGAAGTGGAAAATAATATAAATTTTTAAAGGTCATTATTGATTAAAGCCCATTTATCAAATTTTGACGAATTCAACTACAGTTTGAAATACGAGCATGTTTTCTTATCTCTTGATGCCATCTAAATGAAAATTTGAATCAATGAACATAACGCTGCTCGGAGAAAAATAGTGCATAAACTTATTGAAGAAAGGTTCTATAAAAGATGAAAATACAGACCTCGAATTTCAGAAAATTTTGAATGTCCAAGAAAAAATGTTGTTAAGAGTACATCAAAATTCATATATTTAATAATTCTATTAGTTTTTATTTAATGCAGCTTTATGGGATGTTTCTAAATCAGAAATATTTACACATGAATTAGCAAGTCAAATGATACTTCAGTCAAGAAACATACTAAAGAAAAATATTGTTAGTTCAATATAAGAATCTTCAATAACCAGTATAATAAAATAGAGAATCTATTCCAACAAGAATTTTATTCGACAAAAATAAAGCAGCATGGTCTGATGGAACAAGTATTTTTCTTAAAAAGCGAATTAGAAAATTATTGAGGCAATCCAAGGCGAATCACTCCAACAAACATTTTAAGACCTACTCTGATCCAAAAAAATAATATATAAAAAGTGTATCAAACATCAGAAAATATAATCAACGGTAATATACCGATAGAGAGGTGTATTATCGATATACCGAAGAATTTCACGAATATACTTTTTGTCTTTTGGGGAATTTTTTACGAGACAAATTTGGGGATTCATAATCTGATAATACCCGAGAGCTTTAGCTCGAGGGATATTATCGTTGATTATAAATCTCCAAATTTGCCGAGTAAAAAATTATCCAAGACAAAAAGTATTTGAGTTAAATTCAAGGTATATGCGATAATATACCGAATCTTGAGGTGTATTTGCAAGGATTATTTCACAAACCATAAAATTTATTGATTGTTATATTTTTTATTATTTTTCAAAAAGCTACTGTGGTATATCGAGTTACGAGAAAATATTATCGCGATATACCACGTTACCATGCAAAATCACTTGATTCCATTGGTTGTTGCTAAGGTGTGTGATATAATCAAAATTATACTACAAACAGGGCCCAAACATCCACTTGTATTTTTTTTCGTTGCAAATTTGTATGTCCCTTTAGCTGCTGATGTCATTGAAGATGAAGAAAAGGAGCTGCAGATGCAATAAGAAGAGCCCTAACAAATTGTAGTTGAAGAATTTTCAGCTATAACAAATATCACTTTATAATTGAATAGTTATATTTCGTGACCGTCGTTTCGGGAACGCTTTTCGAATGGCCAAAAGTTATAACAAATATCACTATAAATATTCAATTATATAAATATATAAAAAGTGTACCAAACATCAGAAAATATAATCGAAGTTATACTACAAACAGTGCCCAAACATCCACTTGTATTTTTTTTCGTTGCAAATTTGTATGTCTCTTTAGCTGCTGATGCATTGAAGATGAAGAAAATGAGCTGTAGATGCAGTAAGAGGAGCCCCAACAAACTGTAGTTAAAGAATTTACAGCTACAACAAATATCACTTTAAAATTGTATAGTTATTTCGTGAGCATCATTTCGGGAATCCTTTTCAAATGACCAAAAGTTATAACAAATATCACTATAACTATTCAATTATAAAGTAAATATAACAAATATCACTATAACTATTCAATTATAAAATTTGTTCTTTTGGTCATTTGAATAGCGTTTCCGAAATGACACTCGTAAGATAGCTACGCACCTTTAAAGTGATATTTGTTATAGCTTTTGATCATTTGAAAAGCGTTTCCGAAATGATGCTCAAAAGATAACTAGAGAATTTTAAAGTGATATTTGTTACAACTTTTGGTCATTCGAAAAGTGTTTCCGAAATGACGCTCATAAAACTATAGAATGTTAAAGTCATATTTGTTAAGAATTTTGGTCATTTGAAAAGCGTTCCCGAAATGGCGCTTATGAGATAACTATAGAATTTCAAAGTGATGTTTGTTATAACTTTTGATCATTTGAAAAGCGTTTCCGAAATGAACCTCAAAAGATAACTATTAAATTTTAAGGTGATATTTGTTATAACTTTTGGTCATTCGAAAAGTGTTTCCAAAAGGACGCTCATAAGGTAACTATAGAATATTAAAGTCATATTTGTTAAGAATTTTGGTCATTTGAAAAGCGTTCCCGAAATGACGCTTATAAGGTAACTATAGTATGTTGAAGTCATATTTGTTAAGAATTGTGGTCATTTGAAAAGCATTCCCGAAATGCCGCTAATGATATAACTATAGAATTTCAAAGTGATGTTCGTTATAACTTTTGATCATTTGAAAAGCGTTCCCGAAATGTCACTTATAAGGTAACTATTCAATTTTAAGGTGATATTTGTTATAACTTTTGGTCATTCGAAAAGTGTTTCCCAAATTACGCTCATAAAAGACAACTACAGAATTTTAAAGTGATATTTGTTATAACTTTTGGTCATTTAGAAAGCGTTCCCGAAATGACGCTCATAAGATAACTATAGAATTTTAAAATGATATTTGTTATAACTTTCGGTCATTTGAAAAATGTTCCCGAAATTACGCTTATAAGATAACTATAGAATTTTAAAGTAATATTTGTTATAACTTTTGATCATTTGAAAAGCGTTCCCGAAATCACGCTTACCCATAAGATAACTATAGAATTTCAAAGTGATATTTGTCATAACTTTTGGTCATTTGAAAATCGTTTCCGAAATCACGCTTATAAGATAACTATAGAATTTCAAAGTGATATTTGTCATAACTTTTGGTCATTTGAAAAGCGTTCTCGAAATTACGCTCATAAGATAGCTATAAAATTTTAATGTGATATTTGTCATTACTTTTGGTCATTTAAGAAGCGCTCCCGAAATGACGCTTATAATATAACTATTCAATTTTAAAGTGATATTTGGATGGCATTTTATCCCTTAAAAAAATCAAAATATACCCTAATAAGAATATTTAAGAGATGAGAAGTACATTTTTGAATTGATTCAGGTCCGTAAAATCCAATTTTAAGAACAGAAAACAAATATTATCAGCCATTTGCGAGAAATTAATTCCGATGACTTTTTAAATGGCATTTCATCTCTTGAAACACTCTAAATACTCAAGCGTTCCAACAACGTGCGACTCAATCCGCAAACCAGTTTGTGGACAGTCAAAACAGTCCATGGACCAATGCTTGTACTATTCGTCAAAGTATAAAATGTATACTGATAGATTTTGATCTGTAGAACCTAAATCTGGAAACACAAGATAAATATCAACAGCCGTTTTCCAGAAATCAATTTTAATAATATTACAGCTGGGTTTTCATCTTTTAAAGAGTTCATTCTGTTTGTATTTGATAATTTATATATATATAACATTATTTTTAATTTGTTAATAATCAAATATCCACTGTGAACTGTATTCAATCACGAATTTCATTATATTATTATGTAATAATGGCTTATACTGTATTTATATGTTGTTGTATACATTAATGCATAAGTAAATAATATGCTATGAAAAATATATGCTTCCTATTTCTCTGTACAAAATACAACCTCTCATTCCTTCATTGAATTCAGTTCCAAAATTGTTCACCAGGTGACAGCATCTGTCAATAAACTGTTTTTTGCCGCCAGGGAGCAGCACCTGTCCAAGACCAATCATGGAGGTAAGAATATAAGGGAGAGAGCTAGTGGATGCATAAGTGAAGCCACTTTCCCCTTTCCAACCAGAACCCAGACCATCGCTTATCTGTCAAGGACAAGTGTACTTTTGTTTGAAAACTGACGTCTATCCCCATCCTAATCGGAGCCAAAAGTGGTACTCGTCCGTTCCCACTAAGCTTCACTCCCCTCGCCAAACTATAACCTCATGCTCCCTCCTTTCTATTCTAACCTCCTTGAGACCAATTAGCAATCATCGCTTGTGATGATAACCTTCAGTTGTTTGAAAAATTCAAAATTTGTATCAAGGGAGCAGAGAAGAAAAAGTTCTTACGAAAAATCTGAAAGTACTTCTACAAATTCTGCTCTCCTAATACATTTTTGGATAATTTTTGTATCTTCTAATAATCGATAATTTGTATTAGGATAGTAAGATCTTGCAGAGCAAATTCAAGAGATTAATTAGCGATTATCTCGAAAACTAAAGGGCTTAGGGCAAAACGTTCCAAATAAAAGTTACGTAACTTACAAAGCCCTACAAGATTTATTCAGAATGATTTTTAATGGGGCTTATAGTGCTCGAGGAACGATGTGCAACTACTCTTAACTTGAGGGAATAAAAAAAATTTTTCCAATCTTTTTGATAGCCCTTATAAAACTGCGTACGGTGATGTAATTGAATTTGTCTTAAGGGCTATAGTTTAGTTCAAGAGTAAATTGAAACACTTTATACTTTTTTGAATGATTTTTGTGTCTTTAAGAAATCGAGAATCAAGGAAGAGCAAATTCATGGAATTAATTAGCAATTATCTCAAGAACTTGAGGGTTTAAGGTCAAATATTTTAAATAAAAGTTACATAGCTTTCAGCCCCCTATAAGATTTATTTGAAATTATTTTTCTTAAGGCTCATAGTTTTCAAGAAACAATATGCTACTACTCTTGGTTCAAGGGATAATAGAAAATTCTATGGAGTTTCGATAGCCCTTTTGGAGCTGCGTACATTGATCTAAATGAATTTTCCTCAAGTGCCAATTCACAATGTACGTAAACGTAAAGAGTACGTAACTGTAAACATAAACATAAAGTTGAACTACTGTATTTCAATGCCCGTGTTCACAGTGCCCTTACGTATATCTTACGTTTACGTATTGACATAAGAGCTACGTAAAGAAAACGTAAAGTTAAGATAAATTCAACTTTGTTATGTTTACGTACGAAACAACTAATAGCGCATGCGTCAACTTTAAACACATGTTTTTATCTAATAGTTGACAACACCCTGGGTCGAAACATGCTTTAAATATGATTGACATAGAATTATTAATAAAAAAAACGACCATTTCTTCCTCGTCCTAATATTTCTCTTGTTGGCGATTTTTATAACGCAGTCTCAATAATAATGAAACAATCGCAAGATCTTTTTCAGACATCATACAATAAAACAAAACAAACTAAACTCCAAACTAATAAAAGTGAACCGAAAGAAAAACATTAAACACGAAACAGGATCGAAGTCAACAGAATATTTGAAAATGACAGTCAGAGAAACCAACACAATACATCAATAACCCTAATTTGTACCAACGTAAAATGAAAAAAACACTGTATTTTAATATTTTACGTTACGACCACTGTGAACATACATAATTTCTTACGGTTATGTTTTTACGTACTCCTTATGCTTGCTCTCATTGTGAATTGGCACTAAAGACTATTGAAAAAACACTTTCCGAAAAATCTGAATAAGTACTGAATAAGTACTCCTACAAATTTTGCTCTCCTAATATTTTTTGGGTGATTTTTGTGTCAAAAAAATTAGAATAGTAGGATCTTGCAGAGCAAATTCATGGGATTAATTAGCGATTATCTCGAGAACTAAAGGGTTTAGGGTGAAGAGTTTAGATTTAAAGTTATGTAACTTTCAGCGTTTTATAAGATTTATTTGAAACAATTTTGCCTAAAACTCATAGTTTCCGAGAAACAATATGTTACTACTCTTAATTTGAAAGTTGGAATAAAATTTAAATTACTTTTTTGATAGCCCTTAAAGTTTCGCGTGGTGATGTAATTAAATTTTCTCTAAGGGCTATAGTTCAGGAGTATATCGGAAAAAACACTTTCCGAAAAATCTGAAATTTCTCCTACGTACTCTGCTCCCCTAATACAAATTTTGGATTTTTTGAACACAAAATTCATCACGAGCGAGATTACTAAATGGTCTTATTGAAATAATTTGAAATTTAACTCGTTTATCTAGAGTTTGAGATGGTCAATCGACATCAAATTTCAGGGATTATTGTATAATAATATTCTGAATAAGTGTACAAAAATTTGAAACATTCTGATACTATGCCCATAGCACGACAATTATCTTAATTTTTATCCCTAATTATTTTTAAATATTATATTTATTGAAGTGTAGCATCTGGTGTGGACAAAGCAAACTAAGCTTTACGTTTATCCCCTCTACTTTCTTTTTACAATTATCTGTCGTTGAAACGTCATATGCGATACGTGTATGTAATTATTAAATGGTTAAATTTATTTTACAATAAATTGAGTTTTTAGCTTAATAACATCATTTAATATTGAACTGTGTGCTGAAGTTCAAGTGTAAAAAAATTATAGAGAATCAATTCAAAATGATATGATTCTAAATGACAGATGACATACGTGTATTACAGTTTTTGAGGTGAAATTGCTTATTCAACTATGCAATGCCCGCAAGAAGACGTCGTACAGGCTCAGAATCTGAGCAACCTTTTGTTGTTGTAACAGATAATAATAAAAGTTGGTCAACACAACAATCTTACCCATATTCTAACCAACAAACTTGGCAAAGTGGAACATACCCTTATGTTTCAAGTCAGGATTATAGTTTGAATTCAGAATTTATTACGGAGACTACTGAATTTGAACCAATCATGACGTCGCGTGATAGAACCAACGAATTTGTTACTGCAATTCGCTCTATGCAGGGTCGAAATATTGCCAGAGCTGTTGCCGTGAGAGATCCAAGAAAAGCTAAAGTGATACAGAGTCATTCTGAATTTATGTATATTGCTAAATCCATTGGTAGAAATATTGCCAGCACTTTCACAAAACTAGAAAAGTTGACACTATGTAAGTATCTTATTCTACTACATATTATGTAGGTATGTTATCAAAATAAATGGTTTATCTTTATTTTAAAATAATTTCTCTGAATAAAATCATCAAAAGATAATATTTCATTATTGAAACTTATTTTAACCGATGCATAATAATTTTACTTCTGTTTACTTTTATATTCAATAAAAAATTTATGGTCAGTTGCACCACCGTCACTTTACTTTAAGTGGAGTTTAATATCTATGGCAACTATTGTATGGATAATTATTAGTACGGTTATTATTCCTCCCTTGAAGTTAAGTGACGGTGGTGCAACTGTCCATTATAGTTATAGCTTTTTTTTGCATCATGAATTCAAATTATCTCATATTTTAACTGTGTACTGTTTGGAGTTTATTTTGCCATGTAGTTGAAACTTACGACTGTAGAAATCTGTCGAAGTTTTCTAGATACTCGTTTGTTTTTCATGGTCATTGCAGAGCATCCTACATAGGCCCAGTATTTCAGGTTCAGTTTAATCTATAGATTACTTAAACGAAGCTTAATTACTATGGTAACAATTGCTTTTACAATCGTTGCTACGAAAATCAATCCAGTTTTCGTAATCCTGAAATACTAGGCCTTAAAATCAAATATGTCTAATTTGATTTCCTAACCGATGGTGACATACAAAAATTGAAACTGCCCTTGTATGAAATCAAAATAATTTAGAAAAGGATTTTTTTCTGATCAGATTTTAATATAACGGATAAACATTATTTGACATATACACTATAAAATCATTAACTAGAATAAACTTATGCTTAAATCCATCAGAAGAAATATATTCAAAGAGATTGAAAACCTAAGCAGCCAAGACATTAAAAAAAAATTAGAGAAATTCTACCTCTTTAAGTGAAGTTTAGTGAGGGCTTCGGATTAAATTAGTTCAATACTATACATAAATAGTATGATCATGTTCATTCTATTCTGTTCGTATGTGAATAATGTTTTAAGATATTTTATAGGTGTACAAGTTCTAAATTTCAAAGAAACAAATTTTTTTTTTAATGTAAGTCAAATGATCAATTGACAACATTGCACGAGTTACAGATACTATTTTTTATTACGAATGCGGGATAAGTATTATTTTGCGCTTGTTTTGGACAAGTCAACTTGAGCCATTTGCCGCCCGGAAAAACGTGCGCAAAATAGTACTTATCCCGCATGAGTAATAAAAATTTAATTTATATTGAAATTTTCCAATATTTAGTATGGAATTACTCATTTTCGATATCTTTAATACTACTTTTTCACTATAAACAAAAATTTCACTGTTTTAAAAAAAATATATATATTCTGTAGATTGTCTTTTGCAATAAGCGATATTAATTTCTCTTGAAAAATTGATTGAAATGTTTCTGGCAATAATAAATGTCTTTCGTACACTGTTCTCAATAGGCAAACTCAATGATTTGCTTTTCCTGAGAACTCCCTCTCATTTTTTGACCTCCGATGTGGATATTTTAATTACATTTGACCAATATGTACTTCAAAGATATCCTGAACTGAAATTCGACCAGTTTTTGATTTTGTTGCAATATTGAGAACTTTTTTGAATAGTGGAAATATATTTCCTACTATTTGCTGAGAAAAGCTTGAGTTTTCACTAGTTAAAAGTTTTGGATAACTTTGGATATTGGTTGTTCGCACATTATTCTGCCAAAAACTTGACAACTAAATTCATAAAGTACGACAAATACATCAATTCACGTGCGACAAGCTCATAAGTTTAATTACTGTAAAATTTGTTTTTCAATTAAACATATATTCGTGGTATGAAATTAACATAGTTTAGTTTTTGAAGTTGCTAATATTTAAAAATAGATCAAGAAGAACCTAACTTTGTCCGTAAATTTTTCTGGTGTATTTTATCTGCGTTAGGGCTCGTACAATGATTATATTTATATTAAAAATATATAAAAGATTTGGTATTACAGTTCTATGGTTCTCTTTTTGCATGTTAGCTTAAATTATCTTAACCATAACTATGTGAAATTATGTCAACGTAAATTTAACACTTAAATATTTTTTTCTAGTGGCTAAACGGAAATCTCTTTTCGACGATAGATCTGCTGAAATACAAGAATTAACTTACATAATTAAAGGTGACTTGAACAATTTAAATCAACAAATAGCTAAATTACAAGAAATTTCAAAAATCCAACGGTCTATATCAAATGGAAAACATTTACAATCTCATTCAAGTAGTGTTGTATTGGCATTACAATCAAAACTGGCTTCAATGTCAACTGACTTTAAACAGATCCTTGAAGTTAGGACAGAAAATTTAAAGCATCAAAAAAATCGAAGAGATCAGTTTTCTCAAGTGCCAGTCGCCAACAGTATGCCTTCAGTTGTTTCTGGCAGTGTTTTGTTACAAGATGAACAAGTGAGCATCGATTTAGAGAATAGTCAATTGTTACCTCGCACGCAGCAGCAATCAATGATGATCTATGACGAAACGGATAATTATCTACAAACTCGAGCGGAAACGATGCAAAATATCGAATCAACCATTGTAGAATTAGGAGGCATTTTCCAACAACTTGCGCATATGGTGAAAGAACAAGAAGAAATGGTGGAGAGAATTGACACTAATGTTCAGGATGCTGAAATGAATATTGAAGCAGCACATGGACAAATTTTAAAATATTTCCAGTCTGTTACTTCCAATCGGTGGCTAATGATTAAGATTTTTGCGGTCCTTATATTCTTCTTTATCTTCTTTGTGGTATTTTTAGCTTAGTACTCACTAAAATTTTATAAAGGTTCAATATTTAATTTTTATAATATCCAAAGAAAATTCAAAAATAACATGGATTTATATTTCAGAAGAAAACTGTGGATGTGATATAAAAAGGTGTTGAATATCTAAACATTTGTACAGATTTAAAATATTGGCAGAATTGTTAACTTGGACTTATGTTTATATTTGCAATATTCAAATTGTTATTTTATGTAGATAATTCAAACTTAAGAAGATTGAAAAATAAATATAATTCTTTTATTTTTATAAATTAATTTCTCCTGAATTTTTACATATCTATACAGGCTACTTACGAAGATTTTTGAATATGGGACTATTCCATACGTAAATTCATACTTTTTTAATTTCGAGCTTTTCAAATGATTCTAGAAAAATGATCTAAATAGACTTCAGAGTTAAATTTTCGGTACACAAAAAGAAAAAACAAAATATTAATTTATTTACAATTATTTGAATATAGATGCATTAATATGTATCTAACTAGAAATACATAATGCTATTATTAAAGGAATCACCTATTTTTTTTTCCAAATGTGATATCAAAAATATTGTTCCACATGACGAAAAATAAAGACTGTTAAAGTTTGAGGCTCTTAATGCCGCATGGCACTTATAGCGTTTTCGATTCATATGCACTAGAACTGCACTGAGTTTTATAGTGTGACGTCATGCTCGGCACTGTAGCACTAGATAAGTTATCTAGTGCTGTACTCGGCACTAGGGCTGCTTGAATAGTCTCAAGGTCGTCAGATATGCACTGAGTCCAATCGAATACAGTACTTAGTTCAGTGCAAGCAAAAATGGCGGGATGTAGTAGTAGTTATGGTAGTAATGATCAGAATGCAAAAGAAATGTTATTTAATAGAATAATCTATGATGTAGAAAATAAAAATGGCTATATAAAAAAAAAATGATAAGATACTATGCGATAATAAGCAGGCCACTATTATAGTATTGATGGATCATCAATATTCTTATATACCATGAAAAAAACAGAATTTGCTTTTTGAATGAAACCATCTTTTTTCAATTATGTGCCTGATTCCTTGAAAAAGATTCATATAAATTTGTCAGTTCTTCACGTTTTCCTGAACATCCGTAAATTCTTCCTAAACTAAAAAAATATATACATATACTTGCACTCAAATAACTGCTCGACCTTTTGAGACGGAGCAAGTAGTCGAACACAATTGTTGCTCGAAGTGCAACCTGAGTGTAGTACCGAGCACTGAATCGAAAACGCTATTAGATCGATGATTAGAGTGCATGTCTAACTGTAATATTCGCGCGCCGCACGGCATTCCTTGCTCTTGCTGTTCAAATCAACAGAAATAATTAAAAATTCGGTCATAGTATTGTGCAAATTTGAAAAGTTAGATATCAAAAATTATTCGAAAAATAAAGTTCTATAGTTACTCTGTGTAAGTTAATGAAAAATCATACTTGAAAATTATTTCACTTTTATAAAAAATTATAAATTTGATTATGAATACGTGAAAACGTTGAATACTATACATTGATTCTACTTACATATTATGTAGGTAGAATCAATGTATAGTATTCATCGTTTTCACTAGAGCTGTCGATATCCGGATTTTCATTTTTAAAATATCCGTTTTTTCTTATCCAGATTTTTTCCATGCGGATAAACCGGACAGTAGAAAGTCCTTTTGAAGATGAGCCATAATCAGCTTATGTTGGTTTATGTAGGTGGTACGTCTATGATTCATTGCAACTTGGAAATATTCAAATTAACAATATTACTAGAGAAAATGATATAAAAAAATTAAACAAATTTGAATTAATAGAACAAATAGATTTATCTATTATTTATTACATTATTTATGAAAACGAACAATAATATGATATTGATGACACTTTTTGTTTTCAAATATATTTTTATTTTGAAACAACAAACAATTACTTAGAGAAATAAATAAAAATCTTAACAAAACTTCGCATTTCATATGTATAGGTATATGTAAAAAAAGTTCTCTTGAAATGAAATATGACTACTTATCATTCATTCAAAATATTGAAATAAATTCTAATTTTACTTTTTCTTTTCATCATCACTTGACGAACTTGATGTTGATTTTGTATTTTTTGCCGGAATCTGATGATTAAAATTTTTACCAGTCTTTTCATAAATTTCTTTCACTCTAAGTAATGCTGTTCTGTTTATGTGTTCAATATTGATTTCATTCAGAGCTTGCTCAAATGTCTTAACAGTATCCTCGTTTTTATCCAAACCAACTAATACATCTAAAAGACAGCTGTATGCATTTCCTAAAGCTCCCTCTGAAACTTTACTTTTTTTGAGATGATCTATTAGTCTTCGTATAAGTGGTTCATCTTTAGTTTCTCTCGCTAGTTGGACTACTCGTTGGAACATGATTCTCGGTGTGTCGGTTAAATAAGTATTCCAAATGCGGTTTGCTGTTTCTGAATCGTTGTTAATGAAATGCTGTGCCCATAGTACGTTCATTGGAGCTATTACTCCTCGTTTTGCATATTTTTCAGCTAATAATTCATCTGAAATAGAAATATTCAAATAATAATTTTCAGAAACATTCAAGTGATACTGCTCCATCAAAAAGTTTGATAGAAGAAATATGCCGCAGATATGTTTTTCAAAAGCACGCGCGAAGTGAAAAGCGTGAATATTGCAACAATGATCGAGAGGAGGGAGAATATGCTAGACACTACAAATTCTACAAAAAATTACCAAAATCTAAATTTATAGATTTATAAATCTATAAGACTAAAAGTTTTGCATGGAATAGCGTTACATTACTTACATTTTTCGTTGAGATCAGGACACTTTTCCAAAACTCCAACGGCTCCTCCTCTTGGGAACTTCTCTGCTAAAATGTGTACTTGATCGTCTTTGGCATGATCAATTTCTTTAATTAATATATCTAAATAGGCATCGGCTTTTCCAGCAACAATATTTGCGTGACATAATCGGTTATCGAATGATAGAATTTTCTTCATATCTGAGCTAAGTTTATTTCCTATCCTTTCCATTGTGTCTACATCGCCGTTATTAGCGACTTTGTTTAGGAAAAATCTAAATACTCTAGGAATGGGATGCATATTGCGTTGAAGCATTTCAAAACAAAGTTTCGTGGCTTCATTATGACGATCTTCTTTTATCAAACCTTCCAGAAGCAATGAATAATCTGTAGTGCTAAGATAATTTGAGATTTTGTGTTTCATTTGCGCAGCTTCATCAATTTGTCCGTTTTTAATTATCTGTCGAAAATGTGCAACATCGTTTTTCAAATTTTCATCAGATTGTTTTACCTTTGGTTTAATTGGTTCAACCAATATTTCTTTAGGCATTACAAATGGAATATTAATGTTTTTGGATTTTAAAAATTCTCCTAATTTAATTAAAAATTCGTCATTTGGCTGTACGTCTTCTTCTTGCATTTGTGTCCATAAACCGAGAGCTTTTTCTGGATCATCGCTTTTGATATAACTCAATAATAATTGATAATAAATGTCTGTGCGATCAATATGAAATAAATCTTTTGTTGCTTCCATTAATCCTTCCAAAGGTTTGACTAGTCCTTCTGCCCGGTATCTTTCACAAGCAGAATTTAGTCTTTGCGGACGACTCTGTAGACCAGGCGTTTCCAAAATTCTCCTGGCTTGGCGAATTCTTCCACATTCAACAAACGCAAAAACTAAATCGTATAAACTATTAACTTCTCCATGTATACTTGTACTTAAGTCAGTTAACTTCTGAAGTTTTTCTGCATCCTCAGATTGGATTAGTTGACAAGCTAATTCATTTTTCCACGGAGTGGAACGATATTGGGTGCAACACCATTCAAATTGTTTCATAGCGCGATCTAAATCCTTATTGATCAAATGTACTTTGATAAGGGGACCTAATAATACATTATTAACTTCAATAAATTCATTTTTAACCAAAGTATCAAATAAAGTGAGAAGTTGATCAGTTTTTCCTTGTTCCGCCAAATGATTCAGCAATCGCCAACACATAGCAGAATATGTAAAACTTTTGTCATGTTTTCCTTCTCGAGATTGAGTACTCAAAAATTCTAGGGCATCATCAAATTTGTCGTTTTTAATTAATACTGAAACTACATTTATTACTTTTGAATCATCAAGAATTATATTTGGATCTTGAGCTATTAATTTTTTGTAATATGCTAAAGTTTCTGGTAATTTTTCGTGATGAGCATACAAATCAATTAACTGCGCATATACTCCAGAGCTGTAGGTGAATTCTTCTTTTTCAAGTTTCCCCAAAAGTACTTCTGTCTTTTCTAATTCTTTGGCACGAGTATATAAAGTAAGCAACTGTCGTTTAAGTCCACTAGTTTGATCTCCTTTAGCTTCTAAATTAGAAATAAGTCGTTCCAACTGGGAAATATCCATCGCACTAGAAGGAACATAGCGTGGTTCAGTTTTCTCTACTGGAATTGGAGTTAGTTCTCCAGAAGTCATCTTTCCTAACAGACTAGATATTTCTGGAGTAAGTTTTTCTCCAAGTTTTTCTTGAATCTTTTCAGCCATAGTATTACTCATACTCAAACCTTGTTCAACCAAGCCTTTAAGAATTTCTTCCACCGAAACTATATAATTTTTCGGTTTGGCGTAAGCAATATCAAGGACGAAAGAGCCTACGATATCAGTTTTATCCGATTTTTGTTCTGTTTCATCACCCTCCTCTTTTTGGGCAAAGGATTCTCGACGATCAAAATTATCATAGATTCTCCTAACGATGTTAACATAGGATTCAATGTCTTGAGTCTTTAAATAAGCTGTTGTTAAAGGACGACGTAATAATGCAGGAGAATAAAAGGCTTGAACACGGCTTGCTACCTTAGCAGCATCTTCTAAGTTATTATCTAATAAACATTTGTGGATGATACAACTAGCAGCCGATCCTAAGGATACGCCTGTACTTCTAAGTATATTAATAATTTCGTCCGGGTCGCCTGTTAAGTAAGGTAAAACATATTCTCGAATTGTTTCAGTTGAAGGAACTAAATTAAATTCGGACATTTTTTTCAAAGTATCTAAAATGCCATTTACATCTTTATTTTTACCCTGGCTGACGATTAAAGGCCAGAAAAAGTGCTGACGAATTAAATGCCCTTCATTTTGTAATGCTTTCATCAAAGAATAAGCTAATTTAGCATTCGCCATTTGTAAACTAATTTCTACCGCATACAATAAAGCTTTGTGATTAGGATCATTTTCTTGCAAGTGTTGACAAACCGATATAATTTTATCGACTGGTCTATTGACTTTAACTAATTGTTTGATTAAAAAGTTGCCAAACGGTTGTTGCTGTCCATCAGTTCTAGTACTTTTCGGAATTGTTTTCAATACTTCAATTGCAGAATCTTCTTGTCCGTGATTAATCAAACGAAGTATCAAATTGATTGCGTCCTGATTAAAACCCACTGATTTACGCACTTTTGATAACAAGTAAGGAACATGTGCATTATGATTATTTGTCGAAAGAGCAAAAATAATATCGAGATAATCTTTGTCGAGAAGATACACTTCTTTGCGTTCGCATTCTTCTAGTGTTGATTTAATGCTGTCAATGTCGCCTTTACGTGCAAAACCACAAAGAAGCGTCGTGTAAGTATCAGCGCTAGGTTCGAGTCCGGCTTGTTGCATTACAGTTAAAATGCCTCTCGCGGATTCCATGTCGCTAGAATACAAACAAAATATTCACCAAAATTTTAGTAATCTAATTTATATTGATTTTCATTCAGAAATCAGAATAAGCAGTGGCGAACTAAAGGGGTGCAACAGAGACAATCCGTTCCACATTTCACCGACAGGTGACCCCAAATTTACCATTAGAAAAAAAGTGGCAAAGACATTAGATTTTAATGACGTTATATAAACTAAGCAATCCATTAATTGAACATTCTAAAAATAAATTAAGAATTTATCCACGTAGTTCAAATGTTTCTTTTTTTTTAAATAATAACTTCAACTAGAAAATTTGCCAAGAATTTGTGATCATTCTTGTTCAATAAGTTACTCATGGAAATAGAAAATCTGTGATTATACAGGCTATACTACTTATTAGCTCCACTATTGGCATCTCAAGAACTAAAAGAGCTACAAGAATGATCAAAGATATAAAAGTTCAATGACAAAATTAAAATCTGAAGCCTCGTTCAATTTAGTGAAGATTAATAAAATAGGCCTCATACTATGCGACATTTACTTCATTTAACCATTTTTGACATTCTTGTAGTTCTAATTGTTCTCGATATTAATGAAGCAAATAACTATTTACTGCATGTATACTAGCAGATTTCGGTTGAAGCTCAAATCGTATGTATTAGAGAAACTTATTATGTCAATCAACATTTGGAGGAAGTATAAAAAATATTTGTGTATCACGTTTGAATTTTTTTGAATACATAAAAAATACTGTATTATCGTGGAGACAGCGACAATATCAATAAAAAATGTACTTACTCTGTATGCGAATGTCCCATTATCAAAGCATTAAACACATTCTCATTTACTGGTAACTGCTTCTCTCTCATAAATTCAAGAATTCTCGTAGCACCTTCAATATCACCAAGTTGACAATATCTTGCAATTAACCGCTGATATGTTACACGATTCGGTTCGATTCCTTTTGCTTCCAATTCTGATAAGAATTCTGTTGGTGAAAATGGATGTTCGTTCTCCAAATATACTCTCAATAAAGCATTGTAGTGCGATATATCCATCGGAACATTTAGTTTTAACAATGTGTTCCATATTTCTTGAACAAGTTTAGTTCGAATTTCTGGTAATTCTTCTGGGACTAAATTACCGCAGCACCGAATAACTAACAATGATTGTGAGCTTGTAGCAGAACGAGTATGACGAATTTCTTCTAAAATATCTTCTATGTCACGTCGAGAAATGCGTCCAGATCTACGAACATCCTGATCAAGACGTCGAATACTACGTTCCAAATTTTGGTCATGATTTCGTTGGGATGATGCTTGTGTTGCTAGAGATCTGGAAAATATTAGTACGAATGTATGAAATAAAATATTTAAAAACGTTACGCTGTTGAAAATATATGTGATAATTTAAAAAACAAATACGGATTGCATAAGATCATGCCGGTGGATATGTAATAAATAACATTTACCTCTGTAATCCTCCACATAGACATGTAGTGTTATTAATAAGATTTGCGTCAAATTCTCTCGGTGGATTAATCACTATATTCCTTGCAAAACCAGCTACATATCTCACAAATTTTGCAGAACGTAATATTGATGCCATGGTTCTTTCCAGAACACACGCTGAACTGAATTTAACCTTATTTACTTGTGTAATGTGCTGCCATCTTACATACAATTTTAGATTCATAAAAAATTTCAAATTGTAGATCCCTGGATGTTGATTATAGGGAGCAAGAACCAAAAATATTAAGGACTAAAATATCCTAGATAAATTATTGTCTTTATTTTCCTATTGTATATTTTAATTCCAACTTGCCTGAAAGAGAAAGCTAGAGAGAGAGTAATGCATAGTCTACTCCGAAGTTCGTCGGAAGATGTCATCATAGTAATCTTTGCATCATAGTTCACTTGTCACATTTGTTTGTTCATGTTGACGTATTTTATGCTGATGGCAATATTCGTTTTCAGCATCCCTAAATCCATTTTGACTATTCTTGGCTTGATATAGGTACCTATGTGCGTTCATTTGTAGCTCGCAAATCTCAAAACCTGTCAAATGTATAATGTATGAAATTTTGTATTCAACACTGACCTAGGGTTTAGTTATGCACCTCGCATTATGGTTACAATCGACTGTACCGGAAGTGTACTTTACTTAATATTTTTTTTGAATTTTTTGCATAAATCCAGAATGATTAGCCGTAGAATGTTGAAATTCAGTATTTAAAATTGTTGTAGCATCTTAATGGTTAACTTCTCGAATTCTCCGCATAAATTCAAAACTATCAATCGTAGAATATTGAAATTTCGTATTACGCACTTCTATAACATCTAATTGTACACCTCGCATTATGATTGCGATCGGCTGAGCCAAAAGTGCAGTTAACCGTTTTTCAAAATTTTCGCGTAAATCGGAATATATTGAAATTAGATTTTACATAGAGTGAATGTTTTCATAATTGCAAATGTTTTTCAGTTGACAACAAATTATTCCGTTCTTTATAATTTTTAATTTTGTGTAAGTATTAATACGAATGATATAAACTCTAGACATTCAGTTAAACTGAAAAGTCTCGGCCAAGTACAAAAATTTCATATCTTGATTGTTTTCCTACAAAAGAAAATGTTTTCACAGTTTGGCATGTCCCCATTATTACGGTATTATAAGGCCCTGATATAAAATGTGGGCTCATATACGTTGCAAAAAATAAACAGCACAATAATATTAGTCCGGGAGAGGTAGCGTTGCATTTTAGGTAGTGTTTTTATGCCGATCGATTATTATCTATTTCGATAGATCTGGTATTATTATTAAGTGAGCCAAGACTCAGCTGACGCGCCTGCTGTTGAGTGGATGGGAGAGGCTGCGAAAGTGGTAAAAATATTTGAAAAAAGTCATACTTCGCCGGCTGAAACCTTTTCTATAAACAGTTGACAACATGAGTTGTGTGGAAGTTGAGACGTATATGGGAGATTATACGTCAGTTGCTTACATGAACTTGTGAGAAAAAAATAAATCAAATAAAATAAGACTTTTTATGCGTGATTGAGAAACAATCTCAAACTTATTTTTGTTTTTTGAAAAGTTTTCATAGGTCACTAAATAATGGCGAAAAGCTGATTTTGGTCGATCATTTCTTTTGTAAATAATTTCTAAACTTTAGCAGATTGGGAAAAAGTTTCAGGTAAAAAAGGTGAATACTATTATTTATTATCCAGCCAGTGGCTGAAATACATCTTGCGAAAATTTTAATGTTTTCGTGCATATCTTGACTTGGTCATTCGAAAAACTTATATGCCATTCGTTTCTATGAGATACTCATGATATCAACTTTTATACGGCCAAAGAGCAGAAACGAGAAGAACGCGAACAATTAATATATTTTTTTTGCACAATCGAGCCCTTATTCCAAACCTTTGGCCAAGTGGATCCCTTCTGCCTTTCATTTTCCGCTGACTCTTTTTTCCCTAAATTTCATTTCATAAGTATGGCAGAAGCGACAAAATTGGATTAGAACATTTTTTTTAATAAAAATTTAACATTAATTTTTATTATGTTAGCCACACGGTCCAGCTTTAATTTTGGCATTATTATACTCCAAATATACATACTTATCAAAACTCTTGAAGACAGAAAAAACAAAATAAGGCACTCAAATCTACGACTATCTGGCGGTCTATAATTTTTTCTTAAAAGTTCATGCGAGCAGCTGACGTATAATCTCCAATCCACGATGCAGTTGATGATTTTTTCTCAGCTCACTATGCTGTCAACTGTTCATATAAAAAGTTTCAGTCGGCCTACTATTACTTTATTTAATTTACCACTTTCGCAGCCTCGCACACCCATACCCACCGCTACTGGAGCAGCTGATGATCGGCTTACTGATTAGCAGTCCGATATCAACTATCGATATCAAAATCAGCCGGGTAACTACTATTTCATTTGCAACGCTACCTCCCGGACTATATGAATAGCGCAACTTTTGCATTGCCAGAGCCGGAACTAGGGCGTGGCGAAGGTGGCCCCTGCCACGGACGCAGGCTCCTAGAGGGCGCAAAATTTTATGAACCGCATTAAGCAAATCATTCAAATTAAAAGTTACGAATTGTTTTATGACGGGATTTGGATGAGAAAGTTTATACCGTTATACTACCTGCTATCCATTTCATCTTAAGGCCAACTATAAAATTTTACTTGGGATTATATTGGTTATTGGAGATGTGCACTGCTCTATCAGCAAATAGTCTAGCTTCTGCATTTCGTGCATTGTGCTAGGAATGCTGAGCCACCCGCTTGATTTGTTAAAGAAGAATATATTTTCAATATTTAACTTTCCATCTATTGTTCAGAATTAGTTAATTCTGGTTTTAGATCACACTGAACCCAAAAGATATAGGCTGATACCACGAGCTCTGTTTTTGGTTCTAATAGGAGATTTTCTTAATCTCTTTAAAAAATAATTTTCATAATAAATAGACTTTTTTGGTTTTAATTCTGTATATTTAATTTTATTTTTGACGTTTCGACTTTCTAACCGAAAGTCTTCATCAGAAAAAATGATACAAAAATAAACAAGGCAAGAAGGTATCTAGATAATTAGAAATTGAAAATATACAGAGTGGAATCCACGTATTCACATCTAGTTATCTGTATATTTTCAATTTTTTATTTCTAATTATCTTAAAACCTTCTTGCCTTGTTTATTCTTGTATCATTTTTTCTGATGAAGACTTTCGGTTAGAAAGTCGAAACGTCAAAAATAAAATCAAATATATAGAATTAAAACCAAAAAAGTCTATTTATTATGATATAATTCTGAAAGAATGTATAAATCATTGATAATATTCATGTTCACGTTACGGAAAATACATTTATCTACAATATTTTATTTTTATATTGCTATTAAAAAATTTAGGAACATTTGTATTGCTTAAAACACTCTTAGTATAGCTGAAAACAGAGCTTGTGGTTCCAGCCATAGTTTTCAAAAAAAGGCGGTCTGTCTGTCGGTTCGTCTGTGTGGAAGCACCATAACTTGAGAACGCGCACGAATTTTCGAATGAAATTTCATATTCCAGTTTTTCATCAAAAAGCTAGGTTTAAGTACGTAGATGAGCTTTTTTCAATCAGTGGTACCAAAACTTTATTGACGATTTTTTTTTATTTTTTTGGGCTTATTTTAGAAACGATAGTATTTATCAAAAAAATATAAATTGACTAGAATTGATCTTCGAATCAATTGGCACAACATTTATCCTAAACATTTTTCGCAGTTATCAGTGGTTCATTTTTCATTATTGAAATTTGAATTTTTATGAAATTCGGTGTTTTTCTGAAGCAAAGAAATAATGAAAATCATAATGTGAGTGAAATTAGGATTATTATCACTCATATTCGGACATCACATGCAAACGTTCGTCAATTGTTCTTTTAAATTACATAATTTAACTCTATCGTGTTTGGTATAAAATTAAAGCTCTTGCGAAGATATGTAATTATAGTGGAAGTGTCAAAGAGGATATTTAAACGATCATCAATTGTTTCTTTTACAAATTATCCAAATGATATCTAGTTTGGTATCAATTTAAAGCTCTCGGGAAGATAAAATTAGTAGACATCAAGAATGAATATTAATTAGTGGAATCCACATTACCGTCTTTAAATTACACTTTCGGCGGTCAAATGTCAAAACTGTATGTTCCAATGAATTGAAGACTTGAAAATCTAGAAAAGGACTATTTATTTTCAAGAATACTTATTTTATGAAGGACTAAAATATAACTGCCATCTGTCACATTAACATTGACAGTTATCCCCTTGACAATGATAGCTGTCACTTTGACGATGACAGATATCACTTTGACAATGATAGCTGCCACTTTGAAATATGCAATTAATTGATGCGACACTCTAAATTTCTGAAACAGTGATGAAACTGGTCAGGAAATTTATGGCCGAGGAAGTACTGTGTGGCCACAGCAGATTTTTTTGTATATAATGACATCGATTATTGATTCATATAAAGATATTAAGATGTTAGTAATATTTAATGAACCTGATTGATCATAATTCGGTTTTTATTATGTCACCACTTGGTTTGAAGAATATATATATATATAATTTTTTTTTGTATTATATCTTTCTTGCCTCATATTCATAAAAATAGGGGCGCAATTTTATGATTCGCCACGGGCGGCCAATACCGTTCCGGCTCTGTGCATTGCTATTACATTTCCATTTCTTTTAGAAATAGCCTTGTTGATATAGAAATAATTTGTTTTAATGAAAACAAAAAATAATTCCATTTGGCATATTGACAGTTCAAAAATTTATGTTTGTGTGAAGTATTTTGTACAAATTATCAGACACAAAAGAAGTTACATTTGGAACAAGTATAATTGTATCCATATATTATATTTCCTTAGTTGTAATGCAAACCAATTATAGAAAATGGTTCGTCCGCCCAAACCAGGAGATATTAAGCAAACTATCCCTGCACAGAAAAGCCAAACAAAAGCAGTAAGAAATGAAATAGAAGAAAGATTCAAAACAGAAGCTGTTTCGCAGAAAAAAAATATGGATAAAATAAAATTGCAAGCTAAAAATGCATCCACATCACAAAAGACAAAAGTCAGTCCGAAAACTTCAAAATTATCTAAATTGCAAGCACAACCTATAACCGTCAATAGACGAAACTCTATCTCGCAAAGCAAATCACATACAAGTAAACCTGGATCTCCTGTATTAGAAAAACGTACGAAAATTCGGAAACCTTCTCTAACTAAAAAGAAAAGCCCATTGCAATCAATTAATCGTGAAGATGCAGAAAAAACATTACCACTATCTTTCCAACTAGATGGAATCGAAAGTGCTATCAAGTCGAAACTTGGTAAAATGGGGAAAATTGTTGTAGGTGCAAAAAAAATAAAAAAATCTTCATTAAAAAAACCTTCAAAAGAAATAAAAAATATAAATGTTGTAAAGCCGGAATCTGCAACATCTTTGAAAAATTTCAGAATGTCATATTTAACCAATGAATTACCGAATACAACAAAATTACCATCTGCTAAAAAAAGCAAAAAACCTGCGACACAAAAAAAAGTTACATCTAAAGTTGACCAAGAGGAATCTTCTAAAGAAGCTAAGAATAAGAGAAAAAGTAAGTTACTTAATTCAAAACTTATTGACAAGGTTTTGTCTTCAGATTCTGTCCCTGAAATTAAGCATAACGATTCATTTATAATTTCTGCCAGAAAGTTACATAAGACGTCGAGCGAACGTAGGAATCACAGGTCAACTTGCCTAAAACTAACTTCAGTGACATCAACAATCAAGACAGCTCACAATTTACCGCGAAAATCATGTCTTAAAAAAAATTATTTATAAGAAGTAGAAGGTAAAAATTATATTCCCATTTACACAAATTGTATCATATTTCATTAATAAACAAAAAAATTATTGAAAGCCGAATATTGATGCAGTCTTTCTACATTTATCAAATTTTGTGCCGACAGGCTACAATGAGACCCAATCAGGCAACTGAAGACAAAATGACGCTCCAGTTTTCTATTTACTGTTATCTCAAAATGATTATTTTTTAAACCAGCGATTGAAATAATTTGAAACTGTGAGTGGTGACTGAGAGAGGATGCTCAGTTAAATAATGAAGATAGAATGACGTCCCTATTTTTTCCACGCACCTAGCAATTTTTAAACTTAAAATCTGTTCCTGCAAAATGAATTATTAATTTATGGATAAAGTTTAAAATTGAAATTAAGGTTTCGTGAGATCTGCAGAATTTATTGTAAACATAGTATAAAAATTATTACATCTTAAAATCTAATTTAAATTTAACGATCGCTTAGTTCTCTTTGTATTTACATAAATCCGTTATTTCTGATAATTGCACTTAATATTTAAATATCATGTCCAGGCAGTGTATTGCTAGCACCCCGTTAAATATTTTGAACACACACTCTTGTATCTCATGTAATAAACTAAAGTACAAAAATTACAGTCCCCGCAAAATTATCACTTGCATTTATCACAATAAAGGAATGCTTAAGGCCGCTCACATCGCAGTTTCGAGTGGTTGACTCTTACTTCTACTGTTTTCAGACAGCGGAGAATTTTCCTCCGTTTCTGGTTCAAAGTAATCGAAATTTGTTTCTAATAAGGCTTCACTTTTTGAACGAATTTTTGGTGCCTTCGGAGTATCCATACTTGCTCCTAAAACATCAGCCGATTTTGGCCTTTCTTCCTCGTAAGTAGGCATTTCAAGGCCGACTATGTTATAATCTGGAGGTATGTTTGGTTTGTAGCTTTTTAGCGGAGGTTCTGGGGGGGTTGGTAAATCCATTAGTTGTAATTCTTCTTTAGGTGTTGGAGACATTTTGGATTTCAATTCTTGGAGGAAATTCATTTGCGGGTTTTCTACATCGTAAAACCGATTATTTTCATCAATATCTCGTTTTAAATCTAATGTTGAATCCGATTGTCCTAAAGTACTATGTAATGGTAAAGTATCTGTATTATAATAATCGCTCGTTGTGTAAGTGTCTTCATGTGGCTCTTGTTGAGAGTGTATTATCGGACTCTCTTCACTAATATTAGTATCGTGAACGCTTGTAGCTCTGGATGGAAACGTGGAATTTGCAGTACTTGCAAAAGTTGAATTATCTCGGAACCCTTCATTTTTGTAGGATATTCCAAATGTGGATGGCGTTACATAGTCGTTTTGAGGCTTAGAAGAATAAGTAGCTTTCATAATTGGATTTTGAAATCCATTTGAAGTGGAGGTATAATACCCAGAAGGGTTTGGGTTGTGAGCTTCAAATATATCGTATGATTGATTGTCTTCGATTGATGAACCAAAAGTAGATTTTTCCATACTGTCTATTGATCCATTACTCACCATTTTTTTGTAATCTGAATTTTTCGTCAAAGTGTCAGTGGACCTTGTACTCTGCAAAAAAAAAAATTTTTTTTTAGTGAGGGGAAATTGGCAATGAATAATAAATTATATTCCAAATAGACCAAGTAATTACTTATCTAACATTGTATAAATGAATGAATGAATTAATTAAATGTGTGACAGTTTAGTTTTGGTTTTTGTATTGTGAATACCATGCATATAAAAACAGTGATAGTGAATAGATAAACTTGTTTTTATTGTGTAAATTCAAAGCAAACTTTTAGAAGTGTGTTTTAATTTGGAGCAGTACCAACATCTCGTTGAAGGTAGGGAAATTTGAAACTATTTTATAATGTATGCTTTTCGTTACCATTTGCGCCGCTTTTCTCCTGTAGCCGAATTCAGAAAATCCCCCATTTGTGCCCACAGATTTGAGGGAATTGAGACTTTGTCGTATGCTATTCCTTCTTTCAAGTCGTTGCGTTTTTCGGTATTTTGATTTTGTATACCAACAACCAACCACTAGTAATATAAGAAAAATTGCTAATACTGCAGTACTGATTACTGCTGTAATCACGAAATCTCCACGCCAGGACAATGGATCAATTATTACTTTCGGATCTAAAAAATTTCAATAATTATCATTCAATTTTTTTTAGTGCGTTTTACTAACCAATTTCGCAAAGGAAAGCACTTTTTTGATCACAACTGTCAACTTCAATGGCCCTGTATGCAAACATGGTGCACTGGTTTATTCGGTCAATGTCTTGAACCCAAACTCGGTCTGAATATTGATACCATTGTTGTTGGCCTCGTAGAAATTGTATTAAACCATTATAGTTGCCTAGTATATATGGCATTGAGGCATTGTCCGACTGAAATTGAACCAAAATTGTATTACTAATGCACTTCAACAATCACTGTCTTCTTACCCTGCAAAATGCTCTTGCTTCATCAAAAGTCATTGGGGCCGCTACATAAATATAGCAAGTATCACCAACTAAATCCCAACCTGGTGGACATTTCCCATTTAAAATTGTTTCGTTATTCATGTAATAAGGGGCATATTTCACTTCTAATAAGTTTGGATCATCTAACATGTCTCTAATTCTTCCTGATACAGCCAAACTTTCATTGTAGCTCCAATAATTATAGGATGCATCGATTTTTGTTTTCCATACGTCCAAAGTACTGAAATATTTTCATTAGTAAATAAGTTTTTCTCGTTATATATTTAAAATGTTACGAATATTCAAATGTAACTAAACTTACCTAGTGAAGTTAAATCTGTGTACATGCACCATGCAACATAAAAATAAAAAACAAATGTTAGTAATACATCAAAAAGAACTAAACTTGATAAATGATGTCTAAAAATAATTCTATCAAATACTAAGTATCAAAATTCTACTTTCTACTGCAAGAGCTGTTCTATAATATATTTTTTTAATTTTCCTCTGAGCCTCAGTTGACTTTTTCATGCTTCTAAATTACCCCCGAAACAGGCTGAAAATTGGGTTTTTTAATTAGCAAAAACAAAAAGAAAATCGCGTTAAACTTCATGTCTTACCAAGGCAGACATATGATAGTAGGTGCTGCACTAAATAACGAGAATCGCGAAAACGGTAACTGATTGTAAATAATGAAGGACAATTGTTACCAAAAGCTGCCACTGAAATTTGGTGACTTCGTTTTGATTAATAAATAAATAGAAACAGCCCTTGTAATAATATATTATGTAACATGAGTGTTTCAGGTATGGGCAAAGTGAGTGTTTACAATGATACGGGCCCAAAGATTTATAAAATAAATTATGAATTATACTTTTTTGTATTCTAACAAAACATTAAATAACGAAGTTATACGAGACCAAGGGGAACATCTGATTATAATAGATAATATTTTTTTAAATCAATGGTTCTCAAGTTACAGTACCTACAAAGCAATTTTTTTTTCAAAAATTGAACGCCATATTGTAATTCATACGATTCGATACCATATTTTTTTCTGAATTCATCCTAAAAATATTTTATATCCTTACATAATAAAAATACTCAGAAAAATGCGATTAAAATAAAACTAAATTTTATTTTAGTGTACAGTAGGCTATGGATGAAAAATAAAATAACAAAATCTAGCAGCTGTCAAGTAATTTGTTCTACTAATGGCCGGTTTTATAAAAGACCAAGTAAATTTACTCTCAAAATAAATTTATTCTACTCAACAAATTCTTTTGAATTTCTTTATGACAACAGAATCCTTGCTGTCAAAAAATCGACTGCCATTTAACAGAGTAAATTTTATTTACTCTGGAAGTAAATTACTCTGCCCTTTATAAAACCGGGCATAAGGCCCGGTCTTTCCATTTCCGAATAACATTATTCCCTAGAGGCCTAGAAAATCACTATGGTATGGGTAACAATTATTGCAACAGTTGTTGCTGTGGATATTATCCATCAAATAAAGTTATTTGTAGTTAGAAAGACTGGGCCTAACACTGTGATTTTTTTTGTTTGATGATTAATTTTTGTAAAAATTTGAAAGACAAAATTATACAAATAAGATTTGTTTAATTTGTTATTGACTTATGGTGAATGCCATAAAAATGCGATACAAGCTTGCAATATTTTTGCTACAAGATATCCAGATAAATCGCGTCCAGAGAGAAATATTATAAAGTACATAGAGAGGAATTAGAAAAATAATGGTACCTTTTTTGTAAACGTGAAAACCAGAGGCTCGTTATGAATTATGAAGCAATATTATATTGCCCAACACTTGAATGCCTCCAGACGTAAAATTGCCCATGAATATATTATTTCAAAAATGTCTGCATGACGAATTTAAAAAAATATAATTTAAAACTTTATTCTTACAAATTGTTACATGCTACAAATAATAATGACACTGAACGCAAAATGGAATTTTAGAGAGTTATCAAGGGAATAATGATTTTCTAAAACAAATTTTGTAGTCCGATAGTTGAAATTTACAAAGAATGGTCTATTCAATAGAAATAATGAACATGTATAGGCAGAAGAAAATCTGTATTTATTTAGGGAAAGAAGTTATCAACGAAGATGGAATTTTAATGTATGGATTGGAATGTCGGAGGATAAATTTGTTTTACCTTACTTTTTCGAAGAAATTTTAAATAAGGGAACGTTTGGAGAATGGATTAGTAGATTTATTGGAAAATTTACGAATGAAAGACGAAATATGTGGTTTTAGCAAGATGGAGCGCCTGCTCACAATACTCGTCGAGTATATGAACGGCTCCACGAAATATTTGGCAATCGTAGGATAGCTACGAATGGACCTTACAAATGGCCCGATCGTTCCCTGGAATTGACACCAATATTTTTCGATAGGGATATCTCAAATATACAGTATACTCTAAACCAGTTAAAACGACACAAATTTTTATGGACCGAGTTAGAGTAGCTTGCACTGCTTCAACGCAAGAAATCATTAACAAAGCTATTTCTAAAGCAATTCTCAATTGTGAGGAATTATGCTTAGAAAACAATGGCAATCAAATAGAACATAAATTATAAGGTGCAATTAACAATGATTTATTTCCAAACATCAATTTATACGGTCTTTGGTCATTAGTTTTTCATCCATAGCCTACTGTACACTTATGTTATTAATAAAATTTATTCTATTTAAATCGCATTTTTCTCAGTATTTTTATTATATCAGGATATAAAATGTTTAAATGGTTGAATTCGGAAAAAAATATTCTATCGAATCGTACAAGTTTTAATACGGCGTTCCATTTAAAAAAAAATAATTTTGTACTGTAACTTGAAAGCCACTGGCTTAAAAAAATATTATTTTCCATAATCAATGAAATATAAAATATAATATGTAATGTAATACTCACAAAGAACGATTTACGGTAATCATTTCGTAATCATTATCAGGATTGAAGAAAATATTGTCAACGTAATGCTGTCCGGCTGTTCCTGCCACAACTGTTGATCTGCTATCTCTTAAAAGAGCATAATTGCTGCAATAATACTTATTATTAAATTTGTTTAAGAATACTTAGTAACTTACTTATAAAATCCATTATGAGAAGTGCTCTGATAAATCGGTAATCTAACTTTGTCAAATCCAGAAACTTCGAAGTTATTCAAACCAGTATTGCGTTTCACATAATTTAGTGTGAAATTTGATACAACTTGTTTTAATACAATTGTGTTGTGATATTGAGCGTAATTTTGAGAGAAATAATTTCTGTAAATTGTTACTTCTTGATAGGGGGACGATTGTCGTCCTTCTATGTATAAAGCCGGGAGGTTTGTATTGTTTACAAATAAGTTGTTGTGGATCCAGCCTTTTAGGGATGTTGCGGAGCCTCTTGAGTCTGCTCTTATTTTTAAACCGCCTTCATTGGATTGCACCAGATTATTCTGAAAAAATTAAATTATGCATATAAATAGTTTAAAAATATTTTAACTTACTCTAAAGTAGAAGGTTTGAGTATTTTGGACGTCTATATTAATAGCAGCAGGGCACGTACTAAAATTGCCAAAAAGTTTTTCGCAATTATTTTGGAACCGATTTTTATCCAGCGTCAAAATGGGATTGACTTCTCCTGCAGAAATATAAGATACTGCTCCTTCTTTATTAGATTTTATTGTAGTATATGATATATTATGCTGTATATCACGATCTGTAATATTTAATTATTAAATATTTTTTAAAATTATAAATGGATTATTACTTACTGAACACAATAGCAGATATGGGAAGTGTAACGATTTCAGCTATAAACCCATGCATGGATGATGCTCCGTTTGCGAATAATTTAACACTCAAACTAGGTTCTTTTGTTTTGAACAATTTTTTCTCATCTCGAGAACCAAAATTGATTTGGCCAATAATTTTTGATGATACGTTATAAATATCTCCGTCAAATAAAGTAATAGAATCGTGTTTTCCTGGTTTGTTTGTTGAATTGAACAAATTAAATTGCATCAATCGGAAACCTAGTGGTTTTACATTGTAGGAACTTTTAAATATTTTGACACAATTGACTGGGTGGTTGTCGTATTTGTAATACAATAAAATTCTTTCTTCAATCGTAATTACTTTTGATGTATCGCAAATATCTAACACACTAAATAAATTATAAGGAATATTCAAATTTTTTAGAGGATTAAAACTGGATTCTTCAGCTTCTTGTCCTTCTCCTGTTAATGACAAAGCATTTACTCCAATTCCAAGTGTGTTTTCAATATTATTGAAAAGTAATTCAATATTGTTTGCGGGAGATATTATATTTATTCCGTCTGAAGCTGATCGGGAAATATTTACGAATCTAATTTTAGGACTTTTGATTATAGATTGCACAGCAGGTGATTTTTCGTTGTGCAAAATTCCAGCACCGATAATATTAACAAATTCCAGCTCAGATTCTTCTTTTTGTACAGTATGATGTGTTTTAACGTCATGTATTCTATATTCATATAAATGTTGCTCAAATTCACTGCTAGTGAATCTGATACCACCCCAATAATCTAATCGTTTCCGGAGATTTCTTTGACCACAATGAATAAAAACAAATTTAGAGTTCCATTTACATTCATAACGATGTCCATAAAGTTGTCCATTTAACCGAATTGGGCAATCTTCGTAATTATTTTCAGTTCCAACACATTGTAGAGGCTCTGGCCACGACCAAATTCTTGACAAATAATTACTGTGATAATCAATTCTAATATCATGATCAAAATAAACATTAATTGGATCAAAACCTAATTGTCGACAGACCACTTGGGCATTCCGTTCGGTGAATCTAGGATCGCACATTGGGATCCATTGGAAAGTAGTTTTGTTGAAATATTCCAGGAAGCCCTCGTTTGGTATTTCTTCATTAGCGGCACAATCTTTTGCTTTACAAAGTCGGATTATATCTTGAGCCATCAAATTTTCCAATTCTCGTTTTTTTATTGAATGTTTGGATTGTAAATTTTGATATTTAGAAATTGGTCTCATTATGATTTCATAATCCCGTAATCCTTTAGCTTTCAATGTCCCTAGGACTAATATTCCAACATTAGGAGCAAATTCCATTTCAACTCCTGGATTAATCATCATTTGAACATCGGGCATTATCGTAATGTCAGAATTGATTATATAAGGAGTGTCTCGCTTGTATAGCACTAAATCTTTAGTTACTCTACCTCCTAAATTATTCAAATCTATTTCGTTTTCTTTTACAAACGAGTCGGAATTACTTGCGTCAAATGAATCTTCAATTAAGTAAGGTTTAAATACAGCAACTGCATGGTTATTCCAATCATCAAAATCAAATATTTCTTTTTGTATTTGGCTTTCGTTTTTAGTGTTCCACCAGTTAAAACTGACGTCTAGATAATTATTTATTCGAGCAGTTCTAATACCTGCTATAAGTGTGTAATCTTGATCGTTATTGGAGAATAAATTAAAGTTGACTTTAACTTTCTGAATGCCATTGAATTTGATAATACAAGTTGGTAATTTATTTGGTGTTTGTAAGGCCCCTAAGTTTCTCGATGTATACCGATTATTCCTGATTTCATTATAAATAAAAACGGCAAATATTTCTCCCATAATTTCCGACTGACTATCGATATTAAATTCAACTAAATATTTGCCCACATTTTCTTCAAATTTATTAAAATCAATTCGCATCTTTTTTTCCATGCCTTTTAGGGCCAACAATCCCTGCTTACAAAAATTGTTGCGGAAAATATTTTTTGTAATATTAACTCTCGCAAAATGACCGTCTATTGAAATGCCAAAATCATGATTTGATCTCCAAGTGTTGTTGGCAAAATAAATTGAGTGTGTGAAATTTTCGTTGTACTGCCAAACATAAGGAAGATTTATTTCAAAACCGCTTGCTTTGTTGCGTTCTATTGTATTATCCTGCATTATATAATGGAATAAATTGTTTGATCCACGCATGTCTCGTGAAAATTGGTAAATTCCTCTTCCGTTATCAGTTATTAGGGAATTATTTATCATGTAGGTAATTTCAGAAATATTGCTTGTAAAAATATCCCAATGAGGGGAACTAATATAAATAGCTTCCTGTAAATTGTGAGAAATTTCACAATTGAAAATTTTGAATGATTCATTGGATTTTCTCAAAAAATGGTCGCCTAGTTCATTTAGATATCGGTTGTAGTACGAAGCTTTCACACCAAATTTATTTCCTTTTATTTGCGAATTTTTTACTGTTAAAGTTGGTACAGGTCCTTTAACGATCCGGTTTCGGATGTCTTGTATTGGAGCACGAACGGCAGTTATTGCCAAAACTGTTCCGCCTAAGGAATTAACTCCACTGTCATAAAACATTAATATTCCGTAACCACTTGAAGTTGCCGGGAAAACTGTTAAATCTCTGCTTAAATCCCATTTTGATGATTTATTATTCACGCTTTGTGAATCATGAATAATAATATTTTCGGTACTTATATTATGTATCGGATTTAATAGTTGTATACCAATAACATAAGTAGGGGCACATTTAATAACATATTTTTTAGAAATACCATCAATTTGCACTCTTTGTGTCACTAAATATTTTGTTTCTCCTTGCTCCAAATAAATATTGACATTATCTTGCGGAATTAATATCGGTTTATAATAACTTTCATGTTCATTAAAACTGAACCAACCAGCTAATTCTCTTTGCTGAAGTCCAGATAAAGCTGGATTATGCCTTATTCCTGCTAAGGCATTATTTTCTATTTTAGTTCCTTGTATTCTCATTCCAAGTTGTTTGAAACTAATTCCATTTCCTTTATTATTCGATAATTCCGAGTTTTTGATCATATTTTCAGCATCAGCCGAATAAATATCAGAATATATAACGCCTATACCATCATGTAAATTATCCACAATTCGTACGCTTTCTAGAGTATGCCGCGAAAAATCAATTTGAAGTGCTGGTTTAAATCTATTAGTGGAATAATCCAACAAACCTGATTTTTCAATTGTAATAAATTGCAAATCAGATCTTTCTGCAAGAACTCCGAATCTAACCCCCGCCCACGAGCTCTCATAACATTTCACGCCAACGTCATGCTCATGGCTGCAAGAATTTTCGAATTGTCGATCAACTCTGCATTTAGTTATATCAGTATCGAATTCATTGCAACGAACATTAGTGAGAAGTATATTTTCTGTCATCCCTGCATCAGGTATTTGATTTCTTTCCAAATACCAATCATCCGGGTTTAGAACCAAACCAAGTTGGTGACAAATTAAAGCGGCATCCAAAATTGTCCACCCGTAATTACATACAGTTCCCCATTCGTCATCAATTTTTACTTGTAATCTCCCCTCGTGAGATGTTTTTCCGCCAAGTAACCGAATTGGAACTCTAGGTTCAATTTCTATTATTTCAGTGTCATGTTCTGGTTCAGTAAATATTTCGTAAGTATCATTTTCTGGTTTTAAAGCAATTTCTTCTTTTAATGTGAATCTAATATTGTTGGGCCCATTTCCTCTGGCTTCTATTTTACCTCCAATCATCATTCCAATTGAAGGGGGGAATTTTAATGTTACTCCCGGTTCCAGGATAAGTATTCCTCCTGGACGAACATTAATATCTCTTTCTACTATATATTCCCCTGATGATAATGTTTCTTGCCCTTCTACTTCTCCACCAATTATATTTGAACCATCTTTTATAAATTTAGGGACGTATAATTGATGAGGAACAATTGCGTTGGTTAAAGGGAAAGAATTATGAAGGATGTAAGGAATAAATAAAATTTTGGCAAGATTGTAACGATCATTACGATGAAAAATTCTATCAAAAATTTTTTGTTCTTCCGAAAATCCCAGCCAGTTATAAGTACAATTAATTATTTTACTTTGATCCTCAAAATGACTACCAATTTCATATTTGGAATGAGGATTTTCTAGGATATTCCTGAATATGTCAACATTATTTGATGATACAACAACTGCAGCAGCAACTCTTGTTCTTGGGATCAAACGAGAAATTGTACCATCGTCCGGTTCAAATGGTTCTTTAATTACATTATTTTTGACATAATTCCGATAAAATAACAGCTTCTGATATTCTGAATAAGGAGATAAACCGAGATTCACAACAAATGTTCCGATATTATCATAAAAATTATTTTGTTGTATCACTAAATTTGTTTTTAAAGTATTAAACTCTTCTAAAGGTTTATTTTTTATTAAAATTGGCCCAAAAAGATTTTTCCTGAAATTATTGAACTCAATTTTGCCTAATAAATTTAGTGCCGGGGATATTTTAATACCTAAATTTTCATTATTCATGAATATATTGTGGCCAATTTGTAATTTCGTTAGAACATCCGTAAAAAACCAACAAGTCTTAATATGAAGGGCAGTTCTAGCATTATCAAAAAATGAATTTCCTGTGATATTAATATTAGACTCTCCACAATAATTGCCATGTAGGATCCCAGTATCCAAATTTTTTACGATTTCAGAATACTGCACTACCGTAGTTTGATTATGATGTACATATTCAGTTTCTTTCGTATCATTCAACCAAACTGCAATTCCAAATCCTTTATTTGAACTAATCATTGATTTAGAGATATTTCGGTTGCCTCCAGTGCACGTTATATTGATTCCATCACCATCATTAAACGATATTCTACTGTCTGTCACATTTACATCCCCCACGCCGTTTATAACATGAATTCCAGCTACATGATTATTATTAGAAATTGTTGAATTGTGAACCCTTAATTGCGATCTCAGATTCTCAAAAGCTAATCCTCTTCCGTTATTATCAACAATATAAGCTGATTTTACCAACAAATCGTAACTTTTCTTCCTTCCTGACATTAGTTTCATGTAAGTTAGCATTTGAGTGTGTGGATCTGCTCGAAATATGATGTGAATTCGATTGCTTGTTGTTGTGACTGATTGAGGTCTGGTATTGTTTCGAATATAAATTTTAGTAAGTAAATTATCATGCTTCGTACTTCCATCGTAAACTTCTATTTCGGCACTTTTATTTCGATCAGTTTGAGAACGAACGAAGCTTAAAGTTAAAACATGTCCTGGTCGAGTGTAAAAACTTTTGTAGCAATTTTTGGTTGAGGTAGAATATAAAGATTGTTCAGAAAATAGTTGTAAAGGATAAATTTGGTTGTTAGTAATTGCAAGAGTACAAAAATCTGATAATTCATTTCTGTCAGGTCGTTCATCTGGTCGATCTTCTTGGTGGACATATTTGATACCATCTGCACCATTTTCAACAATATTACATCCATCAATACTACTTAAACCATAAGTAGAATTAATAAAAATTCCGATTCCTCTATTATTTTTTACCACACAATCATTTATTACAATTGGTGCCATAGGAGACGTAATATTAATAGCATTATAAGCCGAATAAGTCACTTGTAGACTTTCCATGATAGGAGGAACACCTTGTATATGTAAAGCACTTACAGTTTTATAATCTCTGCCACTTCCAGCATATTTGATGTTAACATGAGATATTTTTGACTTTGAGGTTGGTACGTATAATGTATTATCAGGAGTAAGGATTTTATATTGCACAGCATTTTCGAATTTGATTCCCCTCCAAAATGGTAACGGAGCATCATGTCTGGGCATACATGCTATACCCAAATCCGGGTGGTAATCACAAACGCCTGATCCAAATTGTCGAGAGTTCCACTGACATTCAAACAAAGAACGTTCGGTGCCACTGCATTTTGGTTCTTCATAAAGTAGGCGAGATTTTTGAGGCATTTGACGATCGAACCAATTGAAGAAGTAACCACCTTGGAAACCAAGCTGGCGGCACGCTGTTTCCATATCCGAAAGAGTCCAACTATTTAATAAATAATTTTAATTGAGATATAGTTGTATGCATAACAAAAACTTACTTTCTGGAGTTTGTACAGACGCTTCTCCATTTTCCCTGATGTCGGAGCTGAACTCGACCGGCAAGAACTGTTGGACCATCTACTAATCTTATATCAGGTACTCCTTGCTGATGCGCTGGAATCGGATTGTCTTGCGAACTAGTAAAAGTTATTTTGTCTTGCAATGTACCCTGCAAAAGATAAAACCAATAAGCATATAATAACATCAACACATGAAAAACAAAGGCATTTTGAAAGACGTGTTGCATGAAATTGTAAAAGGATATGACTCTTATTGAATTTATTATTTATTATAAAGAATATCTAATACAAGTCAATAATTCTCCGAAATAAATTACATTGCACTTAACTGTCATTACATGCCCGCACGTCCTTAGTCATTGTCTACAAAACACCTGAAGACTACTGATAATTATTTTAATCTGTCTAGAATTTTACAGTAGACGAATAACAGAACCAGACGCTATTTCTAAGAAAAAAACGATGACTCTTAAATACCAAATTTATAAATGTCTCATTAAAAATGAGATACAAATTCTAATCATTCACAACAATTTTATGCTTCGTATATATATTATATTATAGACAGTTTTGGAAGCGGGCTCAGTAAAAAAAAAACACTCTTTTGAATTAATCTAGCATATACAAACTTTTTCGAAAAATCGTTATTACTTCCTTATTTTGAAAAGCATTTCAAAAATACAAAAACTTTCAGCATTTATCTAAAACATTTGTATCCACAAATTATTTTCTATTCTATCGAATAACAAAATGGTGACCGATCAAATATTCCAAAACAAGATATTCTGAAAACCAATCATAAGATTTTTGAAAATGAATCATTTACAAAATCCTTAAACTATCTACTAATCAAATTTGTATGAAACATTTTTTTCGATCAGTCAATAAATTTTTTTATTCAATTTGAATTAAAAGATAAATGAAAACATTGCAACAATCATTTAAATTAAATCAAAATTAAATTAAAATAAACAAGCAAACAAAAAAATTAAGCAAGAAATAATGAAACAACAAGGGGCGACTAAATTTGATTCTCAAAATGGCCATCATTCGCAGCAATGCAAGCCCGGCATTATGTTTTGTTATTTGAAAAAACACTTGCAAGAGTTCTTATTCGGTGTTTACTGGTGTCTCATATACAAAAATCTTCATCTGAGCTAGCCTCGCAACAGGACCTGCTCTTCCAATCACTTATTCGGATATTCTCTATTTAGTAGTGCTATGACTTCGCGGGTTGTATGAGCCGGTGCTCCATCATGTTGAAACCAAAGTCTTCGTCTGAAGTTTAGCGATAAGCCATCAAGAAGCTCTGGTAGAACGTTATTTAAGAAAGTAAAATAGTTTTCATCATTCAATCGGTTTGGGAGAATATAGAGCCCAATAACATATTTCCCTACGATTCCAGCCCATACATTTACTGAAAAACATCGTTGATGCGCACGAACAAATGTTGCGTGGGAATTTCATCACATTGCAGGTGATTATTGCGAGAATTAATCACACCGTCTCTTGTGAAACAAGCTTTGTCTATAAATAAAATAAACTTTTCAAAACACCTCTGAAAATTGCAACGTTTAAGAAACCAACGACGAAACAACAATCTTAGCTGCAAATGCTCAAGGTCCTAAGGCTTGCACTTTTTGTCTAGAAAATGGATGGAGATCTTGTTTATTCAGAACTTGCCAAATTGTCACGTGATTTACATGTAAACTATTTGCTATTACTCTTGGGCTCGTCGAAGACTCAGCTTAAATAATATTAAGAGCAGCTTCTTCAAATGCAAGGGGTTCGACGTAATCTATTGGAATTTGGAAATTTTAATTGGAATGGGTAAAAGTTTCCAGTCTCTGACAAACGTTTACATATTCTTCTGAAAATGCGGCAACTTGGTTGCTGACGATTTGAATATCTTCTCCGATAAATTCTACGAGCTTCTTGTGCATTATGCCTCGCTTTTCCAAAAACCAAAAAAATTTCAAGAAGTTCAGCGTTTTGATAACTATGCATTTTTATACCCAAATTATGCAAAATATGCACACAAATGATAAACGTGACAAAAACTTTTCAAGATGAAGTAGTGAATTTACAGGATGTAACAGCGAAACGAGCTATCTCGAATATCTTCTATATTAAAATATGTACTTCTTGACTGGAAATTTGATGGAAAGGAAAACTTCTGGAATGCAGTCAAAGAAAATTTATTTTTGCTTTTCTATTTTGATACCACTTGTGTCAAAGTTAAAATAAACTATAAACTATATTTAAAAATTTTCATGTTTACAAATGTTAAGTTTTTTTTACACCAGAACTCCATGTGAAATATTATCTATATACACGTTTCATGTTTTAATATTAATTAATGATTACACTGAATTTAATTAGAAACATAATTTTTTATTTCCTGAGGATGACACAAGTGGTGTCGAAAATAATCGAAATAGAAAAATAAAAATAATTTTTCATTGACTGTATTCCAGAAGTTTTCCTTTCCATCTTCTATATTATTGAAGGTACAATAAAATACTATCAAACAATCTTATGCAGGACCAAGGAGGATACCCAATTATGGAAAAAAATATTTTTTTGAACCAGTGATTCTCAAGCTACAACGCTACAACACAAAGTTATATTTTTTCAAATAAGATGATATATATTTTTTAGGCCCATTCGATAGAGTTTTTTTTTCTGAATTCAACCATTTATTCGTTTTATACCCTTACATCATGAAAATATTGAGAAAATGCGATTGAAATTTGAATAAATTTTATTTTCATAGTTATTTTTCAGTAGACTAATGCCCGGTTTTATAAAGGGCAGAGTAATTTACTTCCAGAGTAAATAAAATTTACTCTGTTAAATGACAGTCGATTTTTTGACAGCAATTATTCTGATGTCATAAAGAAGTTCAAAACGATTAGAATTTGTTAAGTAGAATAAATTTATTTTGAGAGTAAGTTTACTTGGTCTTTTATAAAACCGGCCATTAGACTATGAACAATTGAGCTACATAAATACATTACATTATTTGTTAATAACTTCATAATAGTGTTCTAGGTGATTTCCATCTCTTTGTCAACCTAATTCAAATCTTTTCAAAACTGATTCAAAAGTAGCATTATAAATTTCTTTCGCTGTTAAAGTAGCACTCGAATTTCTTATGAGATCCATCAAATTTTCTTTTGTTGTTACTGGTGTAGAGTACACTTTATAGCAATTTATAACAATAGGAATTATGCATTATATAATTGAAATTGACAGATAGCAGACATTGTTTTTCATAGCCTACTGAAAAATAACTATGAAAATAAATTTATTTAAATTTCAATCGCATTTTTCTCAATATTTTTATCATGTAAGGTAAGGATATGAAACGAATACATGGTTGATTTCAGAAATAGTATTTTATTGTATCTTCAATAGCATAGAATTTATTCGAGGTAACTCGTTTCGTTGTTATACCCTGTATATATATTTTTTAAATAAAGATGTTTCTGAAGAACAAGATTAAAAAGTATTTAAATTTGAACGTACCAACTAGAAAACACGTGCCTAAAGTTTGAAATAGGGGTCTATTATTCGGCTTTTGTTTCATTGTTCAATGGCAGCAAGCCTACTTTGTTTTAAATGATTATTGCAGTGTGTTAAAATTCATCTTGTAAATCAATTTAAATAAATTTTTTTTTTGGACAGATCGAAAAAAATGTTTCAGGCAATTGTTATTAGTAGATAGTTCAAGGATTTTGTAAAAGTTTTGATCAGTCGCCATTTTGTTATTTGATAAACCAGAAAATAATTGTGAATACTAATGTTTTAGAGATTCAAAAGCAAATGTTGAAAGTTTTTGTATTTTTAAATATTCCTTAAAATAAGGGAGAAATGAAGATTTTTCGAAAAGCAAAAAAAACGCCAGTAATTATGAACTGGGACTCCCAATCAAAAATTTGAATTGAGAAAACTTGCTTGTTTCAATGAGTTCCAACTGTAATTTAGGATCTATTTGTCAGGAAAAAAAATACGATAGTCATTTGAAGATAGGGATTAATGAAATTATCAACTGTAAAAAATAAGTATTTTTATTATTATTGAAAACCAGTCTTTTGTTCTTCAGTACCCTTGGCGCAAATGGCGTAGCTAAAGTGAAAGGTATGAATCTAATATTGAATACCTATTGGGTTAAATGTCTAACAGTAATAGTACTACAGTACATTTGTCCTAGAAATAGCAAATAAAAGCAAAATCAAACTACAAATATGGACAAAATAGAGCAACAGACAAAAAATATCTTCATACTATCGTTTTATAAAAGATGAATGATATACAACGATCGTTTGCATACTATGAGCAACTAAAATCAATAATCAATTCATAAATTAATGAATAAAAAAATTAGGAAACGTGTAGGCCTCAAGTGACTGCAGTTTTCAAAAAAATAACACTATATTGGAATTGACGACTAGTAACTTTTTGTATTTGTTTGGGATGTCATATCGTGACTTCTTTATTTTTATTTTCACTGAGCGACTAATGCAGAATATTATTTATTTTATATTAACAAGCTTATTATGAATCGCTGTTGAATAAAATCCCTGAGAAAACTAATAAGAAATTCTTAAATGCATACGCAATTGATTTTATCTTTATCAAATCATTAACCTTCTGTAAGTACAACTATGGTATGGGAAAATACTCTTAAAAAGAAAAGTAGAAAATAATTTTAGTACCAGCACCAGCCTCAAAAAATAAAAACGTGAATCACATTTAATTCAATGAGATCTGAGAAGTCGTTTATGATGCGCCCTACTGGTAGCTGGTACCAAAACTATTTTCAATTTTTTTTTTAGAAATTTGTATTCGATGTCTATTCCGGAACTTGCATGCAATGAAATGTTTCTTTGTCATTTGAGGGAACTGAACCCCAAACCTTTGCTCACGCTAACCGTGCGCTCACGAACCGCAGAACAAACTATACCGTGACGTTAGGTCAATGGCATCTTGTGCAACAAGACAAGATATACATCCCGCGAGAACCAAGAGTACAACAAACAAGAGTTTGTATTTTGTGGTTGGTAATTTTATAGAATCCAGAATATTGACTTATTTCATGCAATTATTTGTATTGATCAGATCATAATGAAGATATTTAGTAATGAAGTAAAAAATAAAAGTAAAAAACTAGCTGAAATGTTTCAGTTTTTATTTTGAATTACTATAATAACGTAATAATAGATTTTTTTTAAATGTAGCAAAGTCATAATATTACAATATAAAAAATTAACTGTGAACGTTGTAGCGGAAATAATGTATTCACGGAAACATCAAATAAAAGTCTTTTGTTTCTTTAAATTGGATCAAAGTGCTGCAACTGTTTCAAGTCTCAAGAGTCTGTGGAGTAATAATACATTTTTTCCATTAAAGACTCAGTTTTTTATACTTTCCAAAAATAATGACAACTGATCCTAATTTTTCGGAGACGAGCATGTAATTCCTGGAGCTAGACGTACATTTTAAAAGTACGATATTATTTTTCAACATATAATCTTCCACGATTCCAGTCGTATGACAAGCAGCATCATCTTGTAGGAAGATACATTTGATATTATTCAGAGAAGCGTTGCTTCCGGTCTTCATAAAGATTTGGGGATCAACATCAAGTATTACACTTTGAAGTCGACATCAAGAATGCATTTTAGTCTCCAACGCAATGTTCAAACTCAAACTATAATCGCTAGTAATTAAAACAGTTCCTTGCACTAATTTATTTTTGTACTATGTTATCAGCTGTTGTAGCATTCATGAATGAATGTATCACAAATTGAAGGGTCAACTGCACCGTTTGCCTTTTGACCCATAAAATGTGGGTGGAAGCAGCCGTCCACACAAGATCCTCTAATTAATGTAATTATACTTAAATACAATCAACGTGGAATAACGTTTGCTGTTATTTTTAATTAATACAGCGCGATTAGGTGAATTACTTTTGCGAGATAAATTAAGGCTTCCGGTTGCTACAATCTTCACGGTTTTATAAATATTTGAACAAGAAAATATGAAATTCATATTTGGATCCTTGAAATTGTTTTTCGTTCCGGTAGTCGACTGAACACTTTGATTAGGCCATTCACATATATATATATATATATATATATATATATATATATATATATATATATATATATATATATATATATATATATATATATATATATATATGTATATATATATATATATATATATATATATATATATATATATATATATATATATATATATATATATATATATATATATATATATATATATATATTATTTTTTATTATCTTTTGCTATTTAAAAGATATTTTCTGTTGAAAATCGATCTGAATTACCTACTATATTTTTCGGTGAGCTGTGTACCCTAATGTTTAATGTATAAAATTTTATAACAAAATTTGTAGAGCATCAAATTTCCTATAAAATGCAATATAATTTAATATTACATTACATCCCAAATAAGTCAGAAATTGAAGCTATTTGAAAAAGTACAAAATATATATCTCATACAAAAAGTCGATTTTCAACCGTAAATATATTTTGAATAATTGGAGAAAAACGAAATAAAATGGAAATGAACTTATAGAAAATTTAATCAGCTCTAATTTATAGAGCCATGTACCAGTTACGACCAACCGTTCAAGAGATAAAAGCAAACAACCGAGCTTTAATATAAATCAGACGCTTATGACAGAAAAAAGATTAAAATTTTTCACAGGCTGTCATTTATAGGAAAGACACTTACAGCTGTAAGCTTAAAGTATTTGCATTCAAAATCCTCGCTAGGTGTTTATGCATATTGAAAAATTGATTTTAATTTGCAAAAAAAAATTGTTTCTTTGAACAACTTTTTACAGTCAGCCATTTTTTCGAACGTAATGCAAGTTTGCAAAATCGACTCTAAGCTTATTATAAAAAATTGTTTCGAGTTACGCAATGAATTTACAAGTTTATCTGAATATACTTTACTCTTGAACTGATGTAGATTATCTGCCAATAAACTTTCAGTCGGTTTTCTAAGCTTGCCTTATCTAATTGCTGACTAAAAAGTTACTCAAAGAAGCTACTTTTTGCTGCTAATCAAAATCTATTTTTTTTAAATACATTAACACCTAGCGGGCATTTCTAAATACAAATATCTTAAGCTTACAGCTGTAAGTATCTGCCTTATAAATGGGCAACCTATAAAAAATTGCTTTCTTTTTACTTACTTGTATTAAGAACAAGAAAATATTGTGAAACCGACAAAATTCACCAATCAAGATTTTTATGGAAATATCCGTTTTGAGCATCCCTGAATCCATTTTGACTATTTTCGGTTTGATATCGGTACGTTCGTGCGTGCGTTCGTTCGTAACTCGCAAATCTCAAAACTGCATGGTTGAACGTATAATGTTGAAATTTTGTATTTAAGACTGGTATAGGGTCTTGCCTTACCTAAATGTGCATCTCGCATTATGGTTCCAATCGTCTGTACCGGAAGTGCATTCTACTTGAAACTTTTTCCGAATTTTTCTATTAAATCCAGAAAGATCAACCGTAGGATGTTGAAATTTAGTATTTGAACTTGATCTAATATCAGAATGGTTATCTGCTATTTTTGTACGAATCGGTCAAGCCAGAAGTGCACTTTACTTGAAACTTTTTTTAATTTTTTGCATAAATCTAGAATGATTATCCATAGCATATTGAAATTTAGTACTTGTTGTGGCATCAGAAGTCACGTGATGTTCACGTCAGATGTTTTGATTTTGTTTGACATTTTTAATGTCAAAATATTATTAAAATTATATTAATTATAGTCTGGAGTGACAGAAAACTTTATTGAAAAAATTTGTTTATATATCAAATGATGTACAAGTCACGTGATGTTCACGTCAGATATTTACCTACTTGTACTTATAGAAAAGTATTGTGAAACCGCTAAAATTCACATTGCAAGATTTTAATGGAAATATTCGTTTTAAGCATCCCTGAATCCATATTGACTATTTTCGGCTTGACATCGGTACGTAAGTATATAGGTATGAATGTATATATGCACGTAACTTGCAAATCTCAAAACTCGTTGAACGTATAATGTTGAAATTTTGTATTTAAAATTGTTGTGACATCTAAATATTCTAAATATTTATCTTGTAATTTTGTACCAATCAGTTGAATCGGAAGTGCACTTTAAATAATTGGCAACTAAAATTACCGTTGGCGACAACACTGTGCTTACTAAATGGTGAATCAAATGTGGCTTACGGCAAATTTGTAATCTGTTTAAAATGTAAATATGTACGTTAATATTCAGCAAAGAAATATTCATATTACATTGAATAATTTAATTCAATTCTAAATGTGCGGAAAAGTATTGACTTTCTTCTTTCATAATACATAGTTTTCCCTTTTAAAATCTTCTTATTTATATATGATTTTTGGTTGTAACTGGAAGACTGCGTGAGGATATAAAATTCATAGCTTTAATGAAAATAATATTACAGAGAAGTAATTACGACATTTTTGTATTGTACATATTAGCTTTCAGTTTTTCCTGTACAAATTTTTCTAATCCACACAGTTCGTTTATCAACTATAGTTCGTAGATCCCAAACTTATTTACTACAGACATTTTCTTTTTACCCTTTTTAGTAGATTATAGAAACTCAAATCCACAATTCAACTAAATTTGGAATGACATCCATAAACACAATTTTTATTAACACTTCTTCGTTTGGACTCCATATTTTGAAGAGTATCTTCCATTGCATCAATTAAAAAAAATCCAATAAGAACTATTGTAGTATAAAAATTCATTTTGGTTGAAGTAGAAAAAATAGTCTACAATTAATTCTTGGATAACTGGATTTATTTTAGTTGACGACGTTTCGACTTTAGATTGAAATCATTTTCAAATTGTTGTTATGTTGTTGTTCAACTTATAAATTATGTATTTCTTCAAAATTTTAAAAATTGTAAATTTCAACCTTCTGGTGAGTTAATTTTCATAGTTTTTGTATTTATTAGATGTATGAATTATATTTCTGGGAAAAAATCTTGTAGACTTGAAAATGACTTTAATCTAAAAGAATTGTAGACTATTTTCTCTACTTCAACCAAAATTCAACCTACGGCTTATTAATATCACCTTCCAAAAAATATAAAATTCATATGAACAACCTCAAAAAGGCACTAAATATTTCTAACAAAGCCAGTAACATAACATATGATCATATGGAAATTGAATCCACTTTATTTAGTTATCAATAGTTTTTCGAATTTTTCGCTTAAATTCAAAACAATCAGTCGTAGAATATTGAAATTTCGTATAAAGCAGTCCTAGATGTTACATCTAGTTGTACACCTCACATTATGATTGCGATCGACTGAGTTTTTCGAATTTTTCGCATAAATTCAGAACTATCAGCTGTAGAATCATGAAATTTAGTATTGAAAGCAATTGTAGCATTCAAATAATAACTTTTTTTATTTTCATAGTAATCTACTGAGCCGGAAGTAAGCTTTATTTGACAATATTTTTAAATTTTTCGCATATTCTAAACTATTGGCTGTAGAATGATAAAATTCAGTATTTGAGACTGCAATAGTGTTTTAATCGAGTCGGAAGTGCACCTTACTTGAAAGTTTTGTGATTTTTTGCTTGGATCCAGAATAATTAGCCGAAGAGTGATGGAATTTTATATTTAGGCTTAGGAATGTTATAGAATGTCACTGATTTCTACATATATTATTTTATTATTCAGTCAAAAGGTATACAAGTTAGTCAGATCTTTTTCTGTCGCAAACGTCCTCTAAACGTCATCCTGCATTATATGCTTTATAAATAATTATTATTGTGGATTTAAACCCTATCAATGTTGAAATAGAATTTACTCTTGAACAATTTATGGAAATACTTTATATAGTATCGGGTTACTTAACCTTCTTAAATCAATTCAAAATGTCCCAACTGGAAGTAACTTTTTATTTTATTTAGTATCAAAAAATTTAATACAAATTTTTAATTTGATTTACATCCTATTCTATAGTTCAAGTTCAGCTTTTACAATAAATTCATTGTTATATTACAATCAACTCATAACCAATGTTACCAATGTAACTTGACGGTTTGTTACAGGTTTTCCGGCTGTATTCAACGGAAAAAGGGCCGGAAGTCTGTTGTGAAGCCCTATGATGCGTGAGTAATTTTATTTTTATATATAAAAAAACATGATGAATACTTTATGATACAAATAATAGGATACAAAATAATAAGAGGGACTATAATTTATTTCCGAACTGGAAGAAATCACTTGGTGGTATTTTGAGGGTTAAGAAAAACCGTATTATTAGGACATCATTGAAAAATTAAATATAAAGCTAGAAGAAGACTAAAAAAAATGTAATTATAATTTTGAGGTTTAATTTAAGGTAATGTAATCGTTGAGCTATCAGGTGTTAAATGTTTAATCACAAATGACACATGTTCTTTCACATGTGGTGATAAGGAAAAATAATGTGACCAGTATTTACAAGTTCATGTTTTTATATCAGCAGAAAGAAAAATTATTTTTATTTTGATTACGATTATTTTGTTCATGAATATTTTTATAGAAACAGGAAATTATATACTTCGATTTAATAATTACCATATTTATACCTCACAGTCATGTAATTCATTTTTAGTATTCCCAACTGTATAATGCTTGTTATAATTGTTTTTATCTAATTCCGTTTTGAAAAGTCAAATTTTACATCAATTTCTGACGTTATGAAACGTCCCATTTTTCATAACTGTCCTGCAACAGTTGCGTAAAGTAGTTACGTAATGACTTTACATAACTGGCCATGTTTCAGAGCTAATCAATTATACTTATCTGCGTACAATTAAAAGAATGATTTATTATTTACAATATGCAGCACTGGCAGAGTCTTTAATATCAAAGGTTACTATAGCGCTCAGGATATCACTGCTTGAGTACATTTTTAAAAATTATTTTGACGTTTTGTGAAAATTCGATATTTGTTTATTTCAGTGCACTTTTGTTTCTGTAGTAAAATAGATGGTCATGAATCACAGTCATAGACCGTCAGATAGTCGTAGATTTGAGTGCCCCATTTTGTTTTCTCTGCCTTCAAGAGTTTTGATAAGTATGTATATTTAGAGTATAATAATGCCAAAATTAAAGCTGGACCGTGTGGCCAACATAATAATAATTAATTTTAAATTTTTATGAAAAATCCTGTTTTGATCCAATTTTCTCGTCTCTGCCATGCTTACGAAATGAAATTTAGGGAAAAAAGAGTCAGCGAAAAACAATAGGCAGAAGTGATCCACTTGGCCAAGGGTTTGGAATGAGGGCTCGATTATGCAAAAAAATATATCAATTTTTCACGTTCTTCTCGTTTCTGCCGTTTGGCCATATGAAAGTTGGTATCATAAGTATCTCGTAAAAACGAATGGCATAAGTTTTTCGAATGGCCAAGTCAAGATATGTACGAAAACATCTTGCGAAAGTCTGAATGTCCAGCTTTAATTTTGGCATTATTATACTCTAAATATACATACTTATCAAAACTCTTGAAGGCAGAGAAAACAAAATGGGGCACTCAAATCTACGACTATCTGACGGTCTATCATCTGAATTTTGTGATGTAACGTGAGAGATGTTCTCATTTAAAAATATAGATAAAATTATTCTGACGGAATTAGATAAAATTTTGTACAGAATACGTTATGAAAAGCCATATTGTTTGACTCACGTAATTTGCAAAACTCGCTATGCTCGTTTTGGCAAATATTATGTTTCGTCAAACAATATGGCACTTTTCATAACTAATTATGTAAATAACTAATGCGCGACGAGTAACTTGATTTTTATTCATAATGCTGTAAAGTTTAGTTACAGTGCGTGAAAAAAATCGGAATTCACTGGCCTTTTTCAAACATCCAAATAATTAAATGAATATGAAATGAAGAATTTCATGATACAAAAGGAAATAAATATAGAAAATGAAGAAATTTATTTATTTTTTTCGTTATAACTTCAATAGCTGTCACGGTGGAACTATTGCCAGTCAGTGACTTCAATACCCCAGATCTTAACCTTAAAATCAACACATTCTTTTAAGGAATGTTGTTCATTGAAATATACAGATTGTCTACTACCAAAAATGTAATACAAGTCTCGTGCGCTAAATATTTCACAACGCTCTAGCTGATGAGAAAACTATGGCGCGTAAAATATCACTTTGACGCACTTGATTGTAAATAACTATTCTAATCCTTTAATAGAACAGAAATTATCAAAATAAAGCTTAAAATTCTTTATTGTTCACCATATTTGAGCTTCACCTGTTGAGCAGTTGAGCTCCATGTGGTGCAAACAGATAATGATTGATAAATTGATAAGGATTTTTATGTATTTAGCACTTGCTGCTATCTTTAGTGACAGTATTGCTAATCAAATCAAATATTGTTATCATTTATCGATTTGTGCAACCTGCTATCATAATTACGAATTTTTGTCAAATATTTATTTATGTCTTCATTGAATGATGGGAAATAATTAAGCAGTTAAAGATACATTAAAGAGAATAAAATTAGCAATGTGATTTGTGTTTCACTCAATGCTAACAGGAAGATTGGACGAGATATTAATGTATTGAGTCATGATGGTAGTGAATCATTAGTTACTGGTGATAAAAGTCTGATAAAATAACTTGAACTCTTTGTCTTTGTTTTTGATTTGATAATTATTTAGAAAAGTAAAAAAATAATATGGAAATGTGGGCCATAAATCTGCCTTACAGATATGTTAATTTATGGTATTTTTTCAGAATGAATTTCTGATTAACATGACTAAAAACGGAACAATTCAATTACATATTAGTCACTCAGTTTTATATAACGTGTGAAAATGCATTTTAAATACAAATACATCATAACAATCAGTGTCTACATGAGAACTGATAGTTACCCAAGATAAATGCCGTTTTAAAACTTTCTTTTTAAGTTGACGCATTCATTTAGCGACCTATTTTTTATTTTGTTTATTTTGAATAGTTGGAATAATTTTTACCTACGTGTTGAAATTCATAATATTATGAATCACATTAAATCAGCACTTTGCGCACCTGAAAATGCTTCAGGATTTCAATGAATTATTTTATATTTATTTCGAAAGTATAATAAACATAGGAAAAATTTTCGCTTGATCAACGACGATATTTAATTTATTCTTATTATCCAAGGAGAAATCTTGATCATTCTTTTTAATTTAAATTTGATACATGAGCAAATAATTTTTTACTGGAGACCAACGTCTCAGTGTTCAAGTTTAAGTGTTGTAACTAACAGAAAACAAAAAAGACTCACCACTGCAGTAAGAATTCCTCTGACGGTAATTCCGACCATAGGTTCGAATCGAATTTCGACTCCTGGTTCAATAACCAATTCTGCATGTTTTTCAATAACAATATCACTTCTTAACCAGTAGGGACTTTTAGATTTCAGAAGAGTATGTTGTCCATCAGTAATTATTCCTCCAGGATGCTCTGTAACTCCGCTGGGTGCACTTCCGTATGCTGCTGTAACTAGTCCACTACGCGAAAATTGTGCTAATAAAATTGTTATAATTGTTTGCAAATAATAACCCATTTTCAAATCACAAAAGGCACCCAAACATACGTTTCATCACTACTTTTAAATGCCACTCTCTCCCGAATAGTTGCATAATCGTTCACTCAATCATCAATTGAATGCTACTATTTAAAAATTCGGTTGCATTTTGGAGTAAACAATGCAATTCAACGGACAAAGATTTTCTACGTTACTCTGTAGGCGCGGCTTGCTGGTTTTTTAGAGTAAAAAACGTTCGCGGTCACGTGACAGGTAACCCCCCACTTACCTGTACGACAGGTAACTCGCGAGGGGCGCTAGAATCACAGGTGGCCGCCGTGATCGCAGACCGGAGCGATTCTAGTAACGAAAATCAAATATCCCCAGTTCGAATGCGCACCGCTAGGTGCCTCAACAAAACTGACTTGAATTTGTAAAAGGTTTGATCTTTTTACACACCGTTAAAGCGACTTCTTGGCGCTGCTGATAGCAATTAAGATGCGAAGGTGGATAATTGAAACAGTGCAGTACAAAATTTTTTGGAACCACAATTTCCTTCCCTTTTTTCATAACATTCATAATCGTTAGAAAATTGAAGATTGTCCGCCAAATATATAAATTGAAGCATTAAATTGAAAAATAAATTACATTGTGATATTAAATGTGATTTTAATGTTAATATTGTGAATAATTTGACAGGAAGATTCAAAAATTAAGTACCTGGCTCATTCGCTGTCTGTTTTTTACTACCAAAATAAAGATTAAAGCTTAAAATTGAAAAAACAAATTACAGTGTGGTGCTGAATGTTTAACAAGCAATATTCAAAATTTCAAGTAAATATCATGAATAACTTACCCAGGAAATTTTTCAGGATAAGTACGTCTGCTTTTTTTGTTGTCAAAATACAAATTCAAAGTTTTAGATAAATATTGAAAATAATTGAGCCTACTGAAAAATTGTTAGCTACGCTACTGGCATAGTCAGGGAGGGCATAGTATTAAATTCGCATAATTGAATTCCAACAGTCCAAGGGTTCTTATGGGACTATGATTTAAGCCTTCTGAATGGCCAAAATGTGAACCAATTTTATACTATCACAAAAATCGCACTTATCTATATGTCAGTTACAGTAAATGATAACCAATAATAACTTATAATTCAATATTTCAGTCGGAATAACTGGGAATTCCGTTGCTAGAGAGCAGCATCTGTCAATAAACATTACAGCCAATCCCGATTACATATTTCTGAGCATGCAAATTCGATTTGCAAAAATTGAAACAATTCATTAAAAATATATATTCAATTTTCAATCGAAATAATTGAGAATTCCGTTGCTAGAAAGCAGCATCTGTCGATAAACATTATACAGGCACAGGCCCTGTTACAGACAATCCTGATTACATATTCTGAGCATGCAGTTTCGACTAGCAAAAATTAAGACAATTCATAAAATATGCATCAAAGAATAGTTTTCAAAGCCATTTTTAATAAATATCAATTGTTTATTATAATAACAAAAAAAATTATAAATCTTAATAGCAAGTCTACGTCGTGTTTTATACAACAACTTGTCACTCTTGACGCTAACCAATCAAATTGCTCGAATTCCTATCCAAAAATATCAAAAATAAAAGAAAGGATATGCTTCGCTTGTTGAGGCAAACAGCAAAGTTATTTATTTGCTAAATTAAGGCTCCAATCAAAAAAATTGTAATAAAATACCCCAATTATCTTTCTAAAATAAACTAACTTTACTTAAAATATTATTTCGATCAAAGTCCCCAGTTTGAAAACAAATATTTTCTTATTAAGAGGTTAGTTATCGATTACCTAAGAGATGGCAGCACCTAGCTCATTTTGAGTGATGCAAATCTATTTTGTTTTTTCTGGCTAAATGATTACTTTAAATAAACAAAAACAGAGTTCTGTTCTATTTTTTGAGGTTATAGTACATTTCAGTTGAGGACGCTCCAAGGCTTACATGAGGCTACGATTTAAGCCTTCTTAATGGCGGCAAGATGAACGCAAGTAATTGACATTATAAATACCGGAATAAAACAAGCTTCCTAAGAAATAAATTCAAGAAGTAATATATTCACATATTACTCAAATAAATACAGATTTGAATTTTCAACGAAGACATTGACAAAAAGTGTACATCCGGTACGCAGTTTCTGTTTGCCTGTTTTCAAAATGGCCGATTACGAAGTGATTGTTCTTTATGATGGGTATTCAAAAATGAATGAAAGTGGCTCTGAAATGGAAGCGAATTGCACCTGTACATTAATAAAAGGTCCAAAAAATATTATTGTTGATACAATGACGGCGTGGGATGGTTTTAAAATAATACAAGCTTTACAAAAACACAACCTGACACCTGAAGTTATCGACTGGGTCATCTGTTCTCACGGCCATTCAGACCATGTCGGTAACAACGCTCTATTTCAAAATGCTACGCATGTTGTTGGATTTTCGATATCAAGACGAAATACATATTTTTTGCACGACTTTGAAAGCAATCCTGAATATGTAATTGATGAAAAAGTCAAGATATTAGCTACACCTGGACATACAATGAGCGACGTTTCAGTTATTGTTGAAACAAAAAATGGAGTTTATGCTGTTGTTGGAGATTTATTTGAAAGGAAAGAAGATATTGATGATGAGAAATTGTGGTTAGAGGTTGCTGGAAGTGAATGCCCTGAGAAACAAAGAAAAAATAGGGATTTAATTTTAAAAATTGCAAATTATATTATTCCGGGTCATGGACCACAATTTATTGTACAATAAATAAATAAATGAGAAGTTTTGAATTTTCAAGTTAGTTGCATTATCGGCCGCCAGATTCATTGTTAAACGTCAAACACATAAACTGTCATCTGTAAACTGTTAGAAGAAGTTGCGGTGTAAAGATCGAAATGAATTTTTTATCTGAAGTATTAACTTCTGCCGGAGAAACACAAATTAAAAATGTGAAAAAAGAAATACCTAAAATTAATTACCAGATAGACAAACTGAAATGTGAGGTTAAAAACTATATGACAAACTCTCACATTGATTTAAAACTTATGAAACAGAGAAGTAATAATTTACTGGAAGAAGCAAATAAATTGAATAATGAAATGACTGAATTAAACACTCAAATTGAGCAAATTACTAAGATAGATTTGGAAGAGTGTTCCGTTGAAGTAGCAAATGTAATTGATGTTTTGAGAGAAACTGAGTATGCCTTAAAATTAGTAAACCAATTAGTTGAAATAGAAAAACTTTTGAATAATGCGAAACATGATTTAAATTGTAAACAGTATTTGAAAGCTGTAATTGGCGTAGATTCTGTAAAACGGATTATAAAAGATATTCCTGCCGATGAGTGCCTGGACATTATTCAAGCAATAAGTGTTTCAGCTGCAATTGAACATGGTACTATTTTAAACGAAGCTAAAAAAGTATGGACTGAAACTGTTATGACTGACAAAAAAATTAATGAAGATGAAATAAATTTATTAATAAAAATAGATACTTCAAGATTGGATGAAGTTCAGCAAAGTATGCAAGCTTTGGGCTATGCAAATCCTTTCATATTTGAGTGGCTAGGAAAATTTTTAATCAATGATGTATTTAATTCTATAATAAACAATCATTGCACCGTTGCAGTAAATGAAGATGATTCGCTCACTTCAGTTTTAACACTAAAAATAAATAAAAGTTTGAATAAAATGCCGTACAATCAAGTTTTCGACAATATTCGAACTGTGATGGATTTTTTCGTAGCAACAATCAATTTTCAGATAAAAACTGACATGCTTTTGCTGGGATTTATAGGTAAAAAAATTAGTGAACAGTTCTGCGATTTATTGATAAAAAATTGCCTTGCTGATACTGTACCATCAACCCCAGAAGGTCTAAAAAAATATACTGTCGTTGCTGAAGATGTAGAAACACTGCAGAAACAGTTAACAGAATGCCAATTTTTTAGTGAAGCCAATTCATCTATTTTAGAGTACGCAAATAATGTCCATGTTTTATTTGCTAATAAAACATGCCAAGGATATTTGGATAAAGCCAGGATTATTTTGAAAAAGGATCTTCATGACATGGTGGAAGTATGTTTCAAATTAGACCGACTCGATTCGTCCGGTAACCGGACGAAAATATACTTAAAAATTTTTTCGGTAACCGGATGAATAATATATCATTATTTATCCGGCTAGAAAATTGTATCATCAATTGTCCATTTCTGCATTAGTAGGTGCAATGTACCCTCAAAGGTTACATCGTATAATGCCAAAATTATCAATTATATACACTTTCAAGTATCCAAAGTGAATATAATATAATACATCATAAAATGAATAGTATTTCATTTACTATAAAAATTCAATATTACTTGTGTTTATTAGTATTAATTATGATATCCAATTTTTTTTTGCAATTAAAACATTCCCATTTTGGTAGTTTCTTTTAAGAATACACTTTTACGACAGTATTCTACGCTTCGGTAGATAGCTGTTGCCATGAAATGAAGATTTATATCAATCTGTATTAATGAATTACAAGATTAAAGTATTCAAATATATTTAAATATAAACAGTAATATGATAGATCGGCGTTTTTTGAAAAATTGAAAATCTGATAAATAAGTTTATTCTATAATTAATAGGTAAAACTTGGAGGACCCAGGAAATATGTTGAAAGAAATTTGTGGGTATAGTAGTTCAGTTTTTATTTGATGTTACTTATATGGATGTTTCGAATGGTAACCCATCCATCTTCAGCTTAAAATACAGTTGCCACCGCTACATATTTATTTATACAGAAGTTATAATTTAAATCCAAATGAAATTTTAAATGCCATATGCAGATATGCAAGATGCAACATTGTCACAGCTCCGACCACCAAGGTAAATGGCGGGAGAATGCCATGGATTTAAATTATAACTTCTGTATAAACAAATATGTAGCGATGACAACTGTATTTTAAGCTGAAATGGATGGGTTACTATCCGAAAAGTCCATATGAGTAACATGAAATAAAAACTGGATTACTATACCTACAAGTTACTTTCAATTTATCATCTTACCTTTGCATGTATTCAAATAAATTCTATCAATTTTTATCAAATTTACCAGGAAGAACTTTATAGAATTAATTTAATCATGATAAAATATTTCCACTAACATTTAATTGAATGATTGATGAAACATGAAACATTTTACACGCAAAGAAAATAACCGGACAAATAATAGTATATTGTACAACAAGTATAGAAAATTACCTATTTCACACGAGGTGTGTAATTTTCAGCATGAGACGGAGTCGAGTGCTGGAATCACACAAGTGTGAAATAGGTGATTCTATACGTGTTGTACACTATACTTTTTCTACGATCACAGTTTTTAATGAAATATGTAGGTGAATCATAACTGAGATTTTAAATCTATTTTCACAAATATAAAATAATTTAGGCATTTTAATTGTTTGCTCTGCTTATTTATTGTGATATTAATTTTAGTTATGATTTGGAACATTATTAATATATTTTCTATCAGTTGATTGACATTTCATTGTTGTGTAATCTAATTGTTGCAAACTACGGAAAGATTGTATCTGATTGGCTCACTCTCACCAGGCGACCTTGTGATTGGTTCATTAGTTAGAGTTTTCTGTGATCTGGGGTAGCGTGTTTTCTAAATTTTCGTCACTAACCATTTTCCAACTGCAGTAATGATATTTGTGGATATCTAATTTTGGCTATGATACAATAATTACATACATAATTTCTTGATTTTAACAGAATGTGATGGAACATGTTTTGTCTGTTTCAATTTGACAGCTGTGATTCGTAGTGTTGCCAACCTTCGGAATATATATCACAAGAATAAGAAAATAATTCCAACAGAACTTAGTGCAATTTTGTTATTCAAATGAGGCTTATAAAAGAGGAAACAGAGATTTATATCAAGTCCGTGATAGTTATCAACAATCTTGCAAAATATATCATATATATCACCTAAAGAATATTCAGAATGAATTATTGATAAATAAGTTGGTCAAACTGGTGTGAGAAATGATTTCTCACGACTTTTCGCACAGTTGTGTGAAATTGTAAATTTTCTAGTTGTGTTTTGTATGAGGAATATGTTGTTTTCTATAGTGATCGTAGAAAAAATATATTATTCCTCCGGTAGCTGGATCATTAGTCACTTCGTTCAAATTATAATCAGGCGCCAACGTTAGTTAAATTTATTCTGAGGTTATTTCATCCGAAAATCATTGTTGATACAATTGTTGCCATGGTAACTACCGCAATAAAACCTCCAGATAAATTTAACAAACGTTAGTGGAACTGATCCTTAGTTTTATTTTTTAATATTCACTTTGTAGGTTGAGAAAAAGTCAATTCCTATTGAGAGTACTAAAGATGTATCTATCACGAGATATTTTTATATTTCGCGTAGCGTGATTGAGTATTTAGATTTAATTCGTAAAATATTAGATCAAGCAAATACAAGCTCTGAAATGTGTGCTGGCAGATTAATTTTAACTGCGGATCAAATGATTGGATTTTATTATGAATTAATACCAGAATATCACAGGAAATTATTAGATACTATTCCACAGCAAGTTGGTAAAGTCTAATTAATTATTTGAGTCGATATAAGTTTGATAATGGCATATTTTCAGCATTGTTCCATAATAATTGCAATTATATTGCTCAAGAATTATTGACGATAAATAAATATCAACAGGACAAAAAAGCAAATTTAGTTTTGAGGGAACAACTATTTGTCACTCATTTCCAATTGCTGCGAACAACTGGCACAGAATTATTTTCAAAGTACATGACATCGCAAATTAAACAAATCGAAGAAATTCTGCAAGAATCAGGTATTATATCATTTTAATATAATAAATAAAACTCTAATAAAAACATTGAATTCAGAGCTTACAAATTTGGGCCAAACATCTAAAATAGATCCCAATTGCGAAAAATCAATTCGACAATGTTTACGCCAACTTGAGTTGTTGAAAACAGTTTGGCAAAAGGTTTTAACGTATGAAGTGTACAACAAGAGTATAGGAGAATTGCTGAATTCATTAATTGGATTATTGATCAAATTGGTTATTGGAGTAGAAGATATATCTTCCGATAATTGCACATTATTAGTTGAAGTTTATGGAATTGTCAAAAGTAGAGCTCCTAAGCTTTTTACGGTAAGATAGTTACGACGTGTGACCAATAAGTCTCAGCTCAGTAGAGTTGGTACAACCAACAAAATTACTTTTTTTTGGAGGAGTTCAATTTGAACTATATTTCAAGCAACAAAAGAGAAAAATTCTAATTTACCGCCTTGATACGTCCCAATTATCAACTAATGTTTTGAAGTAAAACTACTTCTTATTTTGCGGGGACGAGTATGTACTATGTAACCTTCTTCATGATACGCTACAATAAGGTTTCGATCGGATCCATTTTAAAAATGAAATTTTCCACAATTACAGCTGTATCATCTTCTTGGAAGGTACATTTATTTGTTTACACGCATCTGTTTGGTTCTATAAAGTGTGATTTGTCGCCTCTTCTATTTTACGTGGATCTCGAAATCATTACGTAGGTCGAAAACAAAGTTTTTTGTTTCAACCAAGGGCGTTACAAATATATCGGCCATCTTAGGACTAGATTATTTATTAGACACGTGCCTTCGACACGTGTTCTATTGGTTATAAAAGTTACAATGATTTGACGGATGAACATACATTCAGTGGCGGTCGGTGCGGGTAGGCTCTAAGGCGCCGCCCTCCCTGTTAAATTCAAAAAAATGTATATTCCGATTATTTAGCTTTACGAAATATTTTTTAAAAAATAATAGAAAACGAACGGCTATCCTTCCTACTTGCGTTGCAATCAATTTCATTCAACTTGCGAACTGCATGACATAAAGATAGCGCTTAAATGAGCTCTAGGGCGCTTCATACTCCGCCCAAGGTCGATACGGCGATCGGCAAGACAACCACCGCTCTAGTGGTAGTGCTAGCGCCTGCGATCGGAAATCGTGAGTACTGGAACTTTTGCAATTTTTATAAGCTTTATCATTTTTATTAGACATTGGAGTAGATTTTAAGGATAATTATGAAAGTGGATGGAATTAAAAACCCTATATTTAGCGCTTTGAGCTAAAATAAAAAACTTGAAATAAAACAAACTGGTAGTCCAGCGCCAGAATTAAATATAGTGCAGAAGCAGCGACAGTGTTTGACAAAAACATATACAATAAAAAATTTTTGGATTTGTTGCAAGGAAAAAAAATTCGTTTTTCTGTTTTGTATGTTTGCTTTTTTGGGGGCGATGATAATTGGACAAGAAATGGGATAAACGATCTAAAACACCTTTCTATAAAAATAAAAAAACATGAAAATGGTGCCAAATACAGAAATAATCTTGTCAGCTTTAGGAAGATCTAATATTGCTACATTCCTAAGTGAAGTTTATGCGGATCAAAACCATAAGCATAACGAGACTGTGGCCAAAAATCGACAGTTGCTGTCAAAAATAATAGATATATTTAAAACTGTGCCTTGTCCTTCGCTGTCACTACGAGAAAAAAGATTCTTCAAATAAAGGAATATTTTTGAATTTGCTGATTTTTTAGCGAATGTTGATAGTGCCTTCAATAGCCATGTTCAAGAAGCGACAATGTTCAGAAGTACATCAAAATCTATTTAGAATGAAATTTTGCAATTATATTCGAGGTTAGTTGTGAACATAATTATTCTCGGCGAAATTCAAGAATCCGTCCGAATCGTTCCTGCGCTCTCCCAGGCATATAAGTCACAAGCCATCACTGTAGATATTATAATTATAATAAAAGGGTTTCGTAATATTGAAAATAGTTACAAAACGTTATGATAATTTCAATTTGGTGACGAGGGTTTAATGATGATGATGGAGTCAGAAAGTGGACAGTGGAACTCTTCAACGGTTACAAGTAACCGCTTCGAGAAGGACTATGTATTGAGAAGCTTGATTGTGAGAGATTGACAAGTTAGAAACTGTGCAACAAAGATGCAATGAGAGAGTTGGAAATAATTTGAGCCAAAAATCAAACTAAAAAATAGAAATATATAAAAAAAACTTTTATGGTGCGATTCTGGAATTTTCTATAACACTGCAGAACTGTAAATCTGAACAAAATCACATCATTTCTTGATGTCAAATGACGCTGAATGTATTTGTCAACAAAAATTGTTGCGATTTTTTCAGATTTACAGTTCTGTAGCATTATAGAAAATTCCAGAATCGCTGCATTAAGTTAAGCATTCGAAACTTGTCTTGGTGAGTGATAATCACAACACACTAACTGTCTTCAGAAGAACATTACTTTCGGCTAAGAATATCCGTAGTTTGACGACTGGTAGTCGCATCCTACGGCTAAGAAAATTTCAATAAATCTATCAAGTGCTCTATAAATGTCTGCCACTATGGGGTAAAAGGTGTAAATGATATTTATTTTATTTTATTTGTGATGATCTCGGGTTTCATGTCAATTATTAACTCTTTGTGGTCAAGAGGATTCAAAACCTGAAATTAAATAATATCAGATGTATCTTCCAACAAGATGATGCCGTTTATTATATGATTGGAATCATGGAAGATTGAAAAACAATATTCCAATTTTAAAATATACGTTCAGTAGTCCAGTTCTCCTGCCGGTGGAAACCTTATACCATATCATGAAGAAGCTCCAATCACAGCCCGCAAGGAATGTTTCAGAATTACGTACTCGTTTCTTGAAAATTAGGAGCAATTTAATTCCAGATAATAGTTCACCAACAGTTGATTACTATATTGAGACTTCAAGTCGGCAAATAGTCATAAGGACGATGTAACATATTAATTTTCGTACATCTTCTGAAATTTGGCCATATTAGGGAATAATTCAAATTTTTCTTTTTTACTTCTCTGGCCAATATAATAGGAGAAGTATTGTAATCGTGATTTTTTGACAGTTCGAGATTTTGTTTCTTCAACTCTGTTGCAACACCTTCTGCGGCTTCTGTCACTTTCTTCTCCACGGCGCGGCGTATAGCTGTTCTGCTACAGTTTCTTTCATTGTTTGCATCTCTTCAGCTACTGCCATCTTCATACCTTCCGATGAATCAATTATTCTCTTCTCCATGGATTTCATCTCTTCAGTCATTGCCAATTTCATATTCGGCCATCTTCTTCATGGCTGCCGCCGACGTCTTCATAAACTCCACCATCATCTTCAGCTGACTCTGAACTTCACTGTTACTCATGCTACTTGTTGAAGGTATTTACAACAGTCCCAAATCAATTTTTAGCACTTCACAGCAACCAAATTCCACTTTTTTTCGTCCGGATGCAAAATTATTTTCAATCAATTTTCCAGGATCCCACTTCTGACACCAATTTGTCACAGATTTTATTGTAATTAAATTATTATTACAGGTTACAGTGCAAATATTTATTTCACAAACTCGCACAATTACAAAATCGCTCACAGTTACTCTTAATGAATGACTACTCTTCCGATAGGTCCCTCGCTTTATATACTCTACTCCAACAATGAGCCAACATTTAAATGTTTGACATTTGAACAACAATTAGCTAGCATTCAAATGTCCGACAACCTAACATCTAGCAACAATTAGCATTCACATGTCTGACAATTGAATACCGACTAGATTGTTGGTCAATGCTAACTAGGATTGCAATTACAATAAATTATTGAATAAATAACGAATTCAAATAAATAATAATGTGAACTAATGACTTAAAATATTTATCATTTGTGACAATAAATTGAAAATGGTTAGCCTTAGGATGTTGAAATTCAGTATTTAAAATTGCTGCAGCATCTAAATGGTTATCCTTCTATTTTTGTACCAATCAGCTGAGCTGGAAGTGCACTTCATATAATAATATTTTCTAATCTTTCGCATAAATTCAAAACAATCAGCAGTAGAATATTGAAATTTTGTATCAAGCACTTTATAGCATCTAGTTTTACAACTCACATTATGATTGCGATTGGATGAACCGGAAGTGCAGTTTACTAAACAGTTTTTCGAATTTTTTACATAAATCCAGAACGATAAGTTGTAGAATCATGAAATTTAGTATTCTAAGCTATTGTAGTTTTCAAATGATGACTTTATATTTTCATAGCAATCTACTGAGCCGGAAGTCAACTCTATTTGACAATCTTTTTCGCATAAATTCGAAACTATTGGCCGTAGAAGGTTAAAATTTAGTATTTGAGACTGCTACAGCATTTTAATGAATTGTAACATCTATGAAAACCTTAAATTTTGATTGCAATCGATTTTGCCTTATGTCAATTATTCATTCAAAATGTATACAATTCATGTGATGTCCACATAAGATTTTTTACAGTAAACTTTTAGTCGATTTTGCAAACTTGTGTTCGAAAAAATGGCAGACAGTCAAAAGTTGTTATAAGAAGCTATTTTTTGTTGATTAGAATTCACCTTTAATATGAGGGATTTTAAAATGCAGCTATTTTAAGCTTACAGCTGTATCTTTTCTATAAATGTAGCCTGTAAAGAAATTATTCCTTTTTTTCTGTCAGGAGCGCCCGTTCCACTGGAAAATTAAGAAGCAGTTTTACTCAAAATGAAATTTTCTCCAAAAAAAAACATATTGTTGGTTGAGTCAGGGCTCATAATGTATTCATATTTTTTATTCTTTATTAGGAACCAAAAGAAATAAATCTGTATGTGAAACGTTGGTACAAATTCAGTGAGTTAATTTTGTTGTTAAATTCAAATTTGACGGATATAAATGACCGTTGGGCGGATGGAAAAGGACCTTTAGCCGTGGAATTTGCTCCTAATGAAGTCAAAGGTTTAATTAGAGCTTTGTTTCAAAATACCGAAAGGCGTTCTGCTGTTCTTTCTAGGATTAATTAATGTGACTATAATGAATTTGTATTTATTTTTTAATAAAGGTGACTTGAATGAAAATATTTATGAATTTAGATAGATTTATTTTTAATACAAATAAAAAAAAAATAATAATCTACACAAATATGATTTATACATTTAAATTATTTATACCATACATGAGGAATAGCCTCTCGAACCTTAAACTTACGAATTATACAAGTTATGAGTTACAACGGATGAAATTTTAATAATACTGTCACTAAGGACATTGAAATCAGTCTGTAAAAAATGACATACTGTCTTTGTATTTCAGTAACTCCTAACAAATAAAATTGAAAAAAAGTCTGTTAACTTCCTAATCGATATAAAAAAGAACTTATAAATGACGTTGAACTGTGTTTACTGCCAACTGTAACATTAAAATATGAATTAATATATGTTTGATGAAAGTACTGAAAAGTGCGTACCTTCCACGAGATACAGGTGAACGTGATCGGTACCTAGAGCTGGAGTTGTAGTTTCCGCCCCCGCCACCACCTCCTCCGTAATTGTCCCGGGAGCCATAACCGTCCCGTCCGCTTCCATAGCCATCCCGACCACCATCTCTGTCGTAACTACGATTGTAACCACCTCCCCCTCGGCTGCCGCCGTAGTCATCAAAACGGCCTCGTCCCCTGGAGCCGCCTCTGCCACCACGGTAGTTTCTATCTCCAAATCCTCCTCCACCTCCTCGTCCACCACGACTGAACCCACGGCCACCACCCCCACCTCCCCGACTGCCACCTCGGAAACCTCCACGGTTTCCTCGGCCGCGATCACGGGAAATCTCCACGCGAAGCTTGGATCCTAGGAGTTCTGTGCCGTTTAAGCCATCGCATGCTGATTCCGCCTCATCCTTGTTCATAAATTCGATGAAAGCGAAGCCGGGAGGATTGAATGCTACCCACACGCTGTTAAGTTTGCCGTATTTCTCGAATTCCGTTTCCAGGTCTTCTTTTTTGATTCCGTCGCTTAGACCCCCGACGTATACACGAGTTCCCTTGGTATAGTTGTTGTCGCCCATTTTTGTCTGTGGATTTACAAGTCAGTACAACCGACCGGCCATTTTGAATGACCAAATGCATCACTCGTTTGGGCGAATTCGTAAAAAGTTGAAATACTTGCGACGAAACCGATAATAATTTGAATAAATTGAGAGAAAATTGGTACAGGGCGTAGGTTGTGAAGTTTGGTAGTATGATTTCGAAGCTAGCATTTTGCAAGGTCGTAGCAAACTCACCACTGCAAAAAGGAACGGAAGGATTTAAAATTAATTGAGGGAATAAAGGAATTAATGCATGAAATGAAAACTCATAAAGTTAGGAGTACAAAATGATTTATCAATTTCGTTGGCAATGTAATTACGTAATATTTGATTGGTAACTTTATATCGACGCGTTGAACGAAGATATTACTTACTCAGAATGCAATTAAAAGAAAATGACGCGTAGTTCTTAGCCTCCAACATGCCGGCCATTTTGTCGAAAATAAAATTACTAAAACCGACGATATTCGCAGCCAAAACGAAGATTACTCAATTATAAATACTACTGATAGTTTCGCAGAGTGCGATGATCACAATTTGTATGTTAGTTACCCTTTTACGAAGCGACGAAATAATAACTTCAACTACGACGATGCGACGTTTCTAACAATCGTTTAACAAATGACGCGTCTCTAAGCAACTGATGCCGGGTGTTGGCCTCACAAGTAGGCCGGAAATAGAGTGGGGGAAAATCGTTATTTGGGGGTCTACACGAGTTATTTCACGGACTTTGAATATACTCAAGAGGTCAAAATTGCATCTATTTATATTTTACTAATCATTATTTTGCAAATAATTGATTCCTAAATTTGAATTTTTGCAAAATTTGTTGTGATTTATATTTATTTTTTCTTTATTGTCAATAATTTGAATGAAATTGTTCAATCAGTTACAAACAATGCGCACAATTTTCAAAAGATGGCGTCATTATCAGTTACTAATGAAATGTCAGTGACACTAAAACAATGATTTTTCTTTATAAATTGATTATGGATTACCTTGCATTTTTGAATTAAAACAAGTAAGTAAAAACGAGCCAAAGCTCTTTTGAGAGCCCCTGGTCGCAAATACGGTTCACATGTTAAAATTAACTCTTCAAATAAGCTATATGAAAATAGATTCAACAGTTAAAAGTGACAAATATATTCACATATTACCTGGACAAATACAGATTTGAGTCTTCAAACTGCATTACATTTTAGTTGAGAACAGTCCAAGAGTTCTTATAGGACTACGAGTTAAGCCTTCTGATTGGCCGAAATGTGATCACGATTCACGGCGCACAGTAAATGCAGGATATAAAACAAGCTGTCTGGAAATGAATTCAAGATATAAAAGCAACAAATATATTCACATATTATCTGAATAAATACAAATTCAAATCTTCGAACTGCAGATGTTATTTGTGCTAATGTAAAATTCGTTTGTATCGTCGCTAATCATAAGGCTTAAATCGTAGTACCATAAAAACCCTTGGACCGATCTCAACTGAAATAAACTAATCAATTTATAATAATTGATAAACGTTTGACAGTTGATGCAACTGACAGTTCAAGTACGATTTTGGGTTAATATAAAACTGGTTCGCAATTCGGACAACTTATTAAGAACCTTGGATTGTTCTTAAGTGGAATAGTACCAAATCACGCTACGAGTCCAAGAAAATAATTTGAGAGCTACTGGACGCAAGTGGGAAACTGAATAAATTCAAAATAGTTCATGCAAACATTTTATTTGATATTCTGACATTAAATTACATAAATATTATTTAAGAGTTGCTGGTTAAGCTAGCCATAAGTAACTCCATTTTGTGCAGGAAATTTTTTCCTTCCATTTTGTCCAATCTTAAATCTCTGAAGGCTCCACCTAAATGTTCCCATTTTCTTTCCGACACCAATCTACTTGGGAAAAAATCAGATCTTGGTGAATGTGCAACAGAAACTTGCACTCCTGTTTGTGGTTCACAGCGGACTGCGATAATTCTGTCACCTGTAGGAGAAGCCAGAATACAGGAACTAGCATTTCCTAAAGGTTCAACAGTTCCAAGTCCAAGATGACTACTGTTAGTGAGAAATTGCCAGCCCATACATTTAGCTAAAGCTTGTACAGCCAAAATTTGATGTTGGTTGATGTGATAAAAAATCAGATCTCTTAACTCCTGCGGCTCATAACTCATGTACATAACTTTTCCGTCTCTACAGATGCACTTTAAGCTTTTTTCCCCAACGTGAATAACTAACGGAGTTCGGCAAACTGCATCGTAACCGTGTGTCATGATATTTATTTTCACGCAAGATTGAGTAGGGCTATTCAAGGAATTCCAGTGAGAAACAATTAATGGATCTTTCACTTCTTTTGCAATTGTGTCCAGCACGTATTCTGTTCTCATACGCATGAAGAAATGTTGGGCTTGTTGGATGATTTGCTCAAGAAGAGTTTGAGATTTTGTCATTTCTAGCAGCTCGTACCGATCTGCAGCCATTGGACCTAAAACAGTACATTTTTTACAAACATCGATAAAAAATTATCTTTTATAGTAGGAACTTATTTTGTGATTATTATTTTACAAAATATAAATTTTTAAAGTGCGACAAATTCCCGTTGGATTATTTGCCCCTCTGTACCGACAGGGTTAAAAAATTAGTTTAATATTAGTTTTATAATAAATGACATTATTTCCGCTTCCTTTCGATGTTTGAATAGTTATTCTACGGCAATTATTTCAAAAGATATCATATGATTTTTTTTTCGTTATTCCATTCAATCCCCCATCGTCAAGGGCTGAAACTAGTTTTGTAATAAATATTGAAAAAATTTCGGTTGACATTTGATTAATGACTCTACGATTATTATTTTAGGAAACATGTAAACTTTGAGAGTGTGAAATTGCGACTCATTTTATTTTTTAAGTTACTGTATTTGAGGGCTGTAACTGATTTTATAAAAAATTGCACAGAAAGCTTCTTAATGTTTTCCAAAATTATTTTAGAAGATATAGGCTACCAGAATATGAAAAATTTTGATTGCAACATTTAATCCCCTATACCAGTAGAGTTGGAAGATGAATTGCTAAAACTGATTTTAGTGATTTTATAATAAATTGGATATCAAGGCGCCTTTAACGGTTTTTAAAATTATTTAATGCTACCAAATTGTGACAAATTTTCATTGCATCATTCAGCCCCCTATACCGGCAGAGTAAGGAATCAAGGGTAAAACTGGTTTTATAATAAATGGTACTATATACGCACACAGTACCTAAGGATTGGGAAACAACAATAATTTTGCCTATATACAAAAAAGGAGATAATAGAATATGTAATAACTACAGAGGTATTTCGCTAATATGTACGACAGCTAAACTCTACGAATCAATTCTAGAAAAGAGACTAAGATCGGAAGTAGAAACTAAACTGGAGAAGACGCAAAGTGGCTTCAGAAAAGGTCATAATATCAACGATCACATATTCATCATAAGGCAGATTTCGGAAAGAACTATTGAGTATAATAAAAATATGTTTATATGTTTCATTGATATTGAAAAGGCTTTCGACCGAATTAAGAGACACCAAATCTGGGAAATACTGGAAAAAAGAAAAGTAAATAGAGATCTAATAGCTGCGATAAAAAGTATGTATAAATGTACAAGGAATGTAGTGAGAGTCGGGAATAAAATAACAACGGAATTTGAGACAACACAAGGTGTAAAACAAGGAGGAAATTTGAGCCCGATATTATTTAATCTAGTAATGGACGAAGCTATAAAAAACGCAAAATCAAGAGTCCACAGAGTCACTTTAGGCCATCTAAATCTAAGTGAAACAATTATAACGGAATGTGCGTTTGCCGATGATGTGGCAATATTTGCTACAAATGAGAAATCACTTCAGGAAAACTTGGAAATATGGAATGAGGAATTAATTAAACTAAATATGAAGATTAATACCAGTAAAACAGAAGTGATAGTAATATCGAAAGAGGAAATAAATACTAATTTACACCTAAACGGAAATAAAATACAACAGGTAGAGAGTTTCAAATATTTGGGAAGTATTATTGAGAGTAGTGGAGGACTTGAAGAGGAAATTAATAGCAGAATCCAGAACGCGACCAGACTATTCTACTCTTTGAATAAGGCCATACTAAGTAATAAAAATATCTCCAAGAAAACAAAAATGATAGTATACAGAACAGTATTTCTGCCAGTTCTGATACATGGAAGTGAGACATGGGTTCTAAATACTAGACAAAAAAGTAAAATCCAGGCGACGGAAATGAAGTATCTTCGAAAAGTTGAAGGGGTTACCAAACGAGACAGGATTAGAAATGACGACATAAGAGAAGAACTTAATACGAAGTCTGTACTTAAATTAATAGAAGAAAGGCAGCTACAGTGGTTTGGACACGTAGTGAGAATGACGGACGACAGACCAGCAAAAGCAACATGGAAAACTAGGACCACCGGAAAAAGAAAAAGAGGAAGACCGCCGAAAAGATGGGATGATAACATTACGGATATATTGCAGACTAAAAACATAACAATAAAACAAGGACAAAATTTGGCAAGAAACAGAGAAGATTGGAAGAAACTAGTGAAAAACGAATGAACTTTTAACCTCGACACCCATAGGGTACAAGAGGATTTCGACTATGTATGTGTATGTATGTACTATATAAGCTATCTATGAAAGTTTGTTTCATTATTGTATTACTATTAATTTAGGATATATAAGCTTTGAAAATGAGACAGATTTTTTTTTGCATTATTCAACTATCTATATCGGCATTATTGCAGAATAAAGGGATGAAACTAACTTTTAAAAAGAGGCTAATATTCTTATCTTTCTACTAGCGCTTGGTTCATCCTTTTAATTATTACTTCAGGAGATTTAGGCAGATTTGTATAGAACTTCGTTTGATTTTTCTTCTTTTACTACCATATTTAAGGGTTGGAAGTTAGAAGACTGAAATTAATTCTTTGATAAATGGTAATAAATAAAGTCTCTATTAGTATTTAGTTTTAATCTCCTATACTACTAGGGTTAAAAGATTAAGGATTCAAACTGGTTATATAATGAATGGTAATACATAATTACCTTCCTATGCTTCTGGTTCATTACTCTACAATTATTTTAGGAACATTGGCGGCTCGTGACTTATGTACTTGGGAGGGCGCAGGCGCGAAAGTCTAGTCTAATGTCCAATAAAAGTAATAAATCTAAGAAAAATCATACCACTATTTGCTAGGACGGACTAAGCACTAAGCAGAGACCATGAACTAAGCATATCACAAATTCTTCTACAACCTCTGTCGCAGTGGTTATCATGACAGCTGTACTTATCTTGGGTGGAATACATAGAGATCATTTCAGCGTACTTTTATGCCATACAATTCGCAATTTGAATCAAATTGATCGCAACGGACGTTATTTTATCAAAAATATTTGTAAAGATAGATTATTGGAATATTTGTTTTTGTCATATCATCAGTTTAATATTAGAACATTAATAACCGTAAAAGAAACGGTTGAAATAAATAAGACAGTGCTCGGTGCTAATCATCAATAAATATAGTATAAGTGACTATTTAAGTGTCGATTTGAGTAGAAATATTTGAAAAATGGATAATGTTAGTTGTATACGTGTAGCCTAAGGTGAAAATAAATTATTAACCCACGAACAAGTTAAGTTTCGTTACAATATTTGTTTCAGAAGATATGAGCTTTGAAGCCTGGCAGATTCAACCCTTCATACCGACAGGATTGAAAAACTGAGGGTTGGAACTGACTTTATAATATCAGTATTTGGTTCATCATTTTATAATTATTAATTCAGGAGATTTAGGATCATTTATAGAGGATTTAAATTAATTTTATAATAAATGGTATTAAATAAATTATAAATCAGTATTTGGTCTATTATTTTACGATTATTTTCTAAGAGACACAAGCTTTCAAAGTGCGACAAATTTATGTTGCTTCTTTTAACCTCCTCTCCATCGAATTGAAAGATAGAGGGTTGAAACTGGTTATTTAATAAATTTCATAAGTTTTCTATCGACTTTTGTTTATTTACAGCACGATTAATATTTTAGATGTATCCTACAGTGTGACATATTTTCATTGCAGTATTTATCCTCCTATACGATCATTATTTTAGAAAATATATAAACTTCTGAAGTGTGAAATTGCGTCTAATTTAAATTTTTTCAATTATTCAATAATTATTATTTTAGAAATATAAGCTCCCAGAATGAAGTAGATTTTTGTTGCATTATTTAGCCCTCTGTACCGACTGGGTTGAAATATCAAGGGTTGAAATTGGTTGTATGAAAAATAGTATTTTATATTAGCGTGAAAAGTAATGATATATGTGAAAAATTACCCGCTAGGCAACGTTTTTTGGAGGGCCCTAACGGGCCAGAAGAAGGATGAGGAAATGGATGATGAGTATTCTTATGATGCACTTCCCTCAATAATTGGTGTAATGAATGTTCTAATACATGATCATGTTCTGTTTTAGTTGGAGGCGGAGTTGTTTTCTTTGCATCGCTTCCAGACGAGTGACACAATCCGATAATTAATTGGATTCCAGGTAAGACCTTGAAAAAATTCTAATAATTTTTCAATAAAAGTTAATCTGTTATATTTTACCGTTGCCATAATTTGATTGCCAACAACCATGTGTGGAATGGGAGCTTGTAATTGAACAGCTTCTTTAGCGAGTTGATTGAAAAGTTCTTTGCAGAATAAAACATTTTGTGCAGCTTCTAATTTTTGCTGCCAATGAATATCGGGACTTGTACTTGTTGGGGCTGAGCCCAATAAGTTTATGTTGGCGCTGCATAAATCCTCTTGATCTAAAATGTTCAATATCATAAACGCCATCAATAAAATTAATGATCAATTACCTTTTTGGCAAAGTACTTCAATGTAAGCAACGCCTTGTAATTCTGAAGGGACTGTAACTCTCAAAGCTGAGTTACTTTTAGTACTAGTAGTAGGAGTACTACCAGGTGAAGGACTCTGAGGAGGACTATTTGATTTTTCATCATCTTCTGCTTTTGATACTTCAAACATTCCTGTTTGAGTATACTTAGATCCAGCTGTGCGATAACTTAAATCCCCAATTATTGAATTGGAAACTTTCTTAAGACGCCAATTTTGTCGCAAACGTAATAATTCAATATGGAAGTCAGGAGTGGTGCGATTACGAACCAACTCATTTTGTGAGGTTCGTAATCTTTCAGCACCTGTATGTAAAACATTTGCTGCCCCTGATAAAGCCTTTTTCCTAGCATAAACCTGCACCATTGGCTTTGTTTCGAGTTGTTCTTGTGGCACAGGATCCAAAACCATGTAACGCTTTTCTTTAGCAATGGCTAAAACATCGGAAAGAACACATACTTCAGTTAACGCGCTTCTAAGCTTGTTTCTCACTGAATCCCAGGGCCATAAACTAGACTGGCATGTATCTTTACTGTCCTCATCACTTTTGCCGTCTGTATCTGATCCTTCCTTTTTAATTTCCACATCAGATGTTTTACTGAAATCTATTTTTTGGGCATACTTGGCTAAATTCTCCGATAATGTAAGTGGTCTAAATGAGAAAAAATATTGAATGTACAAAATAATAAATAGCATTTTAGGTTAGCGGCTTACGTATTGTAAATTTCTGTTCCATCGTAAGATATTTCTTGAATTTGATTTTCTATAGGAGCTTCCACTGATATATTCACTGAATATGACATTTTATTTATTTAGTACAGATAAACACGTATTTTTTAATACTTGGGAATACTTACTTTTCTAACATTTGTTTTTCTTGACGTTTGACGTATGACGTATGTAATAGCTTTTGTAATTGACTCATAGGTGGCAGCACATACATCATTTTTGAAACAAACGTTACAAAATAAATATAATTTATTACGAAACTTTAATGATTTAAAAAAAATAGACGCATTAAATGGGATGATCAAATGAAAATTTGAATGATTCACCAGTATTTCTGGATAATTTAATCGAGATTATATTATCATGGGTCTTTGATAAAATTTCTGCCAAATATAGCCATGTTATTTGATCAAATTAAACCCATAACAACCAATTTTTTGGAAATTAGAAATTCAGGTCCATATTCCCGCCTCATAAAATCGTACTACTTCCTAAAAAATAATGCACTTTCTCTTACATCTCATGTTTTTTCATATAGGGAGTGTTATCTCCTTTTATTGAAATTTTTGCTGGAGTAGCGCACTTTTAAGAGGCTCTTGTATAAATTTATTTGAAACACAATGTTTCGACAACAAAGTGCTGTCTTTTTCAAGACAATTTTGTTTATTTATTTTCATATTTCTTTACACTTGAAAAAGGCAGTACTTTGCTGTCGAAACGTTGTATTTCAAATTAATTTATACAGAACTGTTTACCCAATAAAATAAATTTATTATTAAAATGAGTTCTGAAAAGTTTTTTTCTTCATTAAATAATTTTTATTATACGTAGTGACCTATTTCAGGCTTGAATTGAAAAAAGTGTCAAATAATGCTTCATTCATTAATGAAACACAATGCATTTAAGACCAATTTTTTTGGAATTACATATACAGATATAGCTATTTGAGCGATTCTCTAGAGAACCAAGGCCCCCAATAATTTTTGATCAAGGCCCTCATCTGTTTCGATATGTATGTGAATTTTTCAGAGAATATTTGGCTAAATTCAAATGTTAGTTCAAGAGAGTGCAAAAACTAAAAAGATAACATGTGGCTCGTTTGAAACACAGAAAAGTATTTTTATTTAATTCTGGTTAAACGATTGATTGGTTATACTGGTTATTTTGGGAAACAGTTAGGCGCGAATTCGTCTTATTTATTGATTTTATTCATGATAGATACAAAATATATTATTTTTGTCAAAAAAAACTATGATTTAATCAAAAAGTATTAGCTTATTTCAGGCCTAAATCAAAAAAATCTGACGTGAACATCACGTTACTTACTTGTACATCATTGGATATATATATATATATATATATATATATATATATATATATATATATATATATATATATATATATATATATATATATATATATATATATATATATATATATATATATATATATATATATATATATATATATATAGAAGAAGTAATCGTAACCGCAAATAAGTAGAAATTGAAAATTTATTGGGTATTTCGGTTAAGTTTTTTCGGGCAATGTAATAATTAGACTCTTTGAAGTTGTCTAGCTTTCGGTATATTTTATACCTTCATCAGGACAATTTCGTGAGGCTTCAAAAATCAGCCAGATTAATAATAATAATTATAACTATCAACAACATGAATACAATCAATTAATTCAAAAGAAGAAGAACCAGATTAAAAATCATAAAAATTAAAGTAGTTTTTATTTTTATTTATATCATTTTTTGACTGTTCATATTTATACTATTTTTTCACAGTTTCTACTTTAATTTTTATGATTTTTAATCTGGTTCTTCTTCTTTTGAATTAATTGATTGTATTCATGTTGTTGATAGTTATAATTATTATTATTAATCTGGCTGATTTTTGAAGCCTCACGAAATTGTCCTGATGAAGGTATAAAATATACCGAAAGCTAGACAACTTCAAAGAGTCTAATTATTACATTGCCCGAAAAAACTTAACCGAAATACCCAATAAATTTTCAATTTCTATATATATATATATATATATATATATATATATATATATATATATATATATATATATATATATATATATATATATATATATATATATATATATAATACGATGTGATTTTGTGTTTGATCATATATATCATTGGATATATATAATCAAACACAAAATCTCATCGTTCCACAGTGGAAACAGTAGGCCATTATTCTTATACTACAACATTCCTAAATACTGATTTTCAAAATTCTACGACTGCCAACAGACCCAAAATTAAAAAATAAATTCCTACTGAAGTGCACTTCCGGTTCAGTCTACTGTTATAAAAATAGTAGGCAATCATTCAGATGCTGCAGCAGACTGAAATACTAAGTTAAGTAAAGTGCACTTCCGGCACGGTAGATCTCAATAAAAATAGGATATGAGCATCTACACGGTATAATCATCCTAAATACTGAATTCAAACAATCTACGTTCAATCGTTTTGGATTTATGCGGAAAATTCAAAAAATTTTCGAATTAAGTGCTCTTTTGGCTTACAACTAGATATTATAAAAGTGCCTAATACAAAATTTAAACATTCTATGACTGATTGTTTAGAATTTATGCGGAAAATTCAAAAAGTCTGTCATATAAAGTGCATTTTCGGCTCAGCCGATTGTTACAAAAATAGAAGATGACCATTTAGATGCTATAGCAATTCCAAATGCTAAGTTCCAGTATCCTATGGCTGATCATTCTGAATTTATGCAGAAAATTAGAAAAAAGTTTCAAGTAAAGTGCATGTCCGGTTTAGCCGATAGCAATCATAATGCAAGATGTACAATAAGATGTTATAGAAGTTCCTTATACAAAATTTCAATATGCTATGGCGGATCATTCTATATTTATGCAAAAAATAAAAAAATTGTTTCAAATAAAGTGCACTTCTGGCCTGACCGATTCTCACAAAAGTAGATAATCATTCTGATACAACATCAAGTTCAAATACTGAATTTCAACATCCTACGGTTGATCGTTCTGGATTTATTAGAAAAATTCGAAAAAAATCTCAAGTAAAGTGCACTTCCGGTACAGACGATTGGAACCATAATGCGAGGTGCACAACTAGACTCTATACCAGTCTGCAATACAAAATTTTAACATTATATGTTCAACCAGTTTTGAGATTTGCGAGTTACACACGAACGCACGCACGCACGTACGAACATACGTACCGACATCAAGCCAAAAATAGTCAAAATGGATTCAGGGATGCTCAAAACGGATATATCCATCAAAATCTCGATAGGTGAATTTTGTCGGTTTCACAGTACTTACATATTACTTTGTACAAGTAAGTAAAAATGTGCCAATAAAAGCTCGTTAGAAATAGAGTAAAATTTGTAATTTTATATAAAACTCAAGTTTTATTTTTCGAAGAAAATTATACAGTATTTTTATTTATAAATATATGTCTATTTCAGGCTTAAATAAGAAAAAGTATAGTATAAATTTAGCTATATGATTGAATTCAACGCCTTACAGCCAAATTTTTTGAGAGTATATTTGCGGAAATATGACTTTTTAAATAAATTCATGATTTCCCAGAAAACCAAAGCTTCAACCAAAAAAAAGTTACATGAACTTCCCAATTTATTTTCAAGCAGCATTTATTTGGCTGAGTTGAAATTTTAGTTCACAGAAATTTCAACAGATCGCAGCACCTAGCACGTTTAGAGATCTTTGAGCTCAATTTTTGTATATTTTGGCTGGTTTGCCTAGTCTTTAATAAGAATAGACTTTTAATAAAAAAATGATAGAAAGTGGCTGGTAATTGAATTTTGATACATAATTACTGTTGAAAAAATCTATATTTCACTCTTTTATTTTTAATAAACTAGTACTTCAAAAATTACGAAATCTTGTTTGGGTACATAAAAGAGACTAAAGTCTCTAAATAATTTTTGAACTACATTTCATAAAAACAATAGGGCTTTATTTGAGACTCTTTTGATTCCAGTCACCAATTTGTCTGACAGTAAAATATTTTTCTAAATGAATTATTATGTGTGAAGCAAAAGATAGACAAGTGAAAAAGCATAATATTATTGAAAATTTTCATTGCATAAATTTTTTGGACGAAGTTTTATTCGAAGATTCAGAACAAAACAAAAGGAATTTATAAGGCTTGAATTCGGTTCCTGGCAATGGCTTTGGGGAAAGAGACGAATTTTCCTTCGAGAATTCTCCATTAGTGTCTAGAGAAGTCTTAGCAAAACCTGGACGAGAGGAACGGCTTCGTCGCTACTACATCTGTAACAAAAAAACTTTAAGTCATAAATAATAGAAAATGATTTGAGATGATTATATGCAGCTGAATTGATGGATATTTTAATTGAGCTTTGCAAGCAGCGGGCAATAGGCAAAGTAGACTCTCTCTGAGCTTCGTGGGCCTCTTCCTTGAAATTTTTTGAACTCTAGTCGATGTTCAGGATGCTGCTAGAGTTTCCTCCCTCCAAAAGCTTGGCTCCTCAATGTCCTGCACGTCGTTCTTGATTTATGATGATGATGAGCTGGAAAGATTTTTTCTTATTAGTCTTTCATTGATGGCACTGCAAACTCCATGATGTCACTTTTAGTTGCCATCAGGTCCAACGGTGAATCCCCAAAATTCCCTCGATGTCTGCTCCTCGAAATGCTAGTCCAACGACGCTGGAGTCAGATGCCGTCAACAACAAATAAATACAACTATTGAATAATTTAACAAATAAATATTAAAAAAAAAAATTGTAAATAATTTCACCAAATTTGTACCTGTAAAAAATATTAGTTAAAAACTACAACTAAACTTACGTCATGCTAATTTTGATATCGTTGATAATGATGATGATGACCTGAAAGAGCAGACTAAAAGGATTTTTTTTATTATTTTCATTCATTCAACATTCAAACATATTTTGTGTTTATGTTTCGGGCCTTTTCAACGGATCTTACATTTTATTTCGTTCCAAAAACTAGCTAACACGAATGATTGGTGGTAATTTACGATATTATTTAAAAGTGCTCGATATATAATGCTACTGATTTTACTCCCCCAATAGGAACCTGAATACTCAGGCACTCATAGCACCGGTATGCTCGTCGTTTGCAAGAATATTTTGTTAGATACGTGACCAATGCATATTCCGAAGTCCACAATGCCGCCTAATTAAGCAATGTAGTAACCTTTGGTATCGGTCTCTGCGGATTATTTCTCAAAAATTGAGGACCTCCACATTTTTACCGACTCCATTAGGTACATATCAAGATTATATCATTATTCCCCCGCTACGCCACTCGCCTTCCCCCGAGCTCATTGCAGGGCCTGTGCACCGAATCCCACGATAGTCATTTCGTTACAGGACTTTGCAAAAAATCAAGACATTTGATATAATATAATATAATTTAATAATAAAAGCAAAGACTAACTTCGCAAATATATATATACGTAACGTGCATGCATTGTGAAATAAAATCTCCGAATTCACATATCTAAATAGTAAATAGACAAAATTTTGATTTCTACGTTAATAAGCAAAATATACAAACCCAAAATATATCATTGAGCAAATTTGAATAATTTTAAATCCATGGTTTGTTCTTTTGTTCTAGGGCTTAGTGACGCGGGTGATTCTTCAACGATAATCTGAGCAATAATGAGCAGAATGCAACAAATTGAAACTAAATTTATTTTGAATCTTCGAGTTAAGTTCATTTGTCTATAGCGCGCTATATGAAAGAAAGAGTAAGCAGTATATGTAGTCTGCGCTCAGCGCTTATACAGTAAGAAGCCAAGCCTCAGCAAACCGAAGTAAACAAATTACTGCACAATTAAAATATGATTTAATCAAATTTGGCGTTGATATATTGATGAATAAACTTGAATTTGGTTTTGTACACTGAAAGATTGAAAATATTTAATAAATATAAAAACTGAATATTCAAAATGCATTTGAAATTGAATTTAAATTTTGAAAAAATATTTTCTAGTACAATTTGAAATTCTCTTTTGTTATGTTAATAAGCATTTGTTTTTATATAAATAAAATATTGGTCAACTGTTATTAATAATTTTTAGTGTAATATTAAAATCGGTTATTATTAATGCAGAAATATTAAAAAAATATTATTATTAGTAAAATGTGTTTCAGACTTGTTTAAGGTTGTTGAGAAGGAAATCAAAGTATATGAGAATTTATTCAAATTTTTACAGTATATTATTTGTTTAGTGAAGAGTATTCTGGCAAAGTTTGAATTCCATCTTGTTTCTAGTTATCGAGATAAAAAATGTCAAAGTTGCTGTTCGGTGACATGTTATTACATTGCTTTAATGCACGCGACGTGTTTCACATTGATTTATACGTCATTATCTCGACTACCTGACATGACAACATTACAACAAATCGTCAAAATATCTACGAAAGTCTTATAAACATGTGTACCAAGTTTCAAAAAAGTCTTGTTTCTAGTTTTAGAGAAAATTGAATTATTACTCAAAAAGATTGTACAAAAGCTACTAAAATTTAGTAAGTTATCATACGCTTGGCAACGTCGCCGCATGAAATGAAATGGGAAGAGTGTGTGTGATTAGAATAAACAAGATTTTTTATCATTTCCCTGACTTAACGGTACACTGATTGAGTAACCCATTTATTCTTCCATCGATATTATTTTTTTGATGTAGATTTATCATCAATAAGTTTGTTTGGTTATGAAACGCAGTACCACTACTAAACGTCCGATGTCAAAAATATTTCTGAAACTCTACAGCGTTGCGGACTATACATATCATATTGTAGCTTTATTAAACTATGAAAAAAGAATATTTCAACGGATGGAAGCTCTTTAAAAGAATAGAATAAGAAACCAAATGATTGAAAATCATGTATTTTCAACCGAAAACAAACATTTCCATTAGTTTTAATCATTGAAATTTTGTTTAATTGAAGTTGGCAATGAATGTTTATCCTATGTATTTAGCATAGAGCAGGGTTCCCACCACAGCGTGACCCCACTCTCTTCTTAACAATCTTAAATGATCGAAAATCGAGCAACTGTCTCTATTTTGCAATTATTACAATCGGAAAAAATCAAAAAAATTGAACTACGCCGAATATGATTGGTTAGCAGCAAATGTTTTTATTGTTACATTTGTAAAATTTTCCGTTCAGTTGATTGGTGAAATGAAAAATAAGGTATTTCCTTGAAAATAGAAAGTTGAGGCCTATTTCCAGTCAAACCGGATGTGCTACTAAAATATTTTAGTTCAATTGGACATATTGAAAAACTCCTAGACATCAAATTTTGTGTTACTTCGAATAGCTATCTTTTTTCGGAATTCAATTTCAATTGATTTGAGCTACCCAATGTAGGGTCATCTGATTTGCGCTGTCTTGAGTAACATTTATTTTAATATACTCTAATCACAATCTTATGTCTAAAAAACATGCAGTAGGGTAGCTGTTGTACATTACCGATGTTGTGTGCGATATTGCGCGGCGAATAGCTTCGATTTCAAGTCGCACACCACATCAATCTTCCGTAGCCACTTTTTATGCGAAATATACAAATACGAACGATAAATCAATTTGAAAGAAGCTGTCACTTGCTGTAGCGCCTCGCTCTCGCCCATTGTGGTTGTGGCTGACAGTGGCGGGTGACAGGAAATTCTTGGAAAGGGGATTATTGTATGACAGATTTTCAGAAATATATTGTGCAATTTTGAATCGTATCATGAATACTCCCATAAAATAATTAAATAATTTTGAGAAAAGAAAATTCAGAAATCATATTAAACGACAATATATTATTATATTGATCTTATAATAACATTTAGTAGGTTTTCTCGGGCACCAGCAGCCTAAATTCCGAAAATAATTATTCATCGGTACAATGTATCAGTACGTCTCAAAAAGTCAATGCAAAAATTTTTGAGAACTGAATGTGATTTTGGAATTCTAGTTTATCCAAAACGCAATAGAATTGCTACTTTAGGTAGTACAAATCGGACCGCTACTTGGGGCACCAAAGTTTCGAAGAAAGTTAGCTACTTGGAGTAACACTAGATTACTCATGCGGTTGATTGTTATTCGAGATAGCGCAAGCCTGAATTATTACCACTGAAATGAAAGTCAAATGATATATTGAACATTATTGATTGCTATTCTGGGTATCATAAAGCTTTATAATATTTTATGGATAGTGCAAAAATATCTCATTTCATTGTGATAAATGAGCATCGTATCTATATGATCTTGTTTGTAATTAGGAAATTAAAGATACAGAAAGATAAAGCAAGCCATTTAGCTGTGAGTAATTACTGCTCATTAGTCGTTAACAGCGCGCTTCATTTTTAAGGTGTTTAATAATGAATCAATATTAAAGAATGGTGCAAGAAAGTAAAGTTTATGGACTGGGAAACAGCTAGCACCTCATAAACTATTCCAATAAAAAAATTATATGTCCAAGGCCCAGTTATACAATCTAAACTTATCTTCAGTTTAGTTAAACCTAGTTTCTATGATAACAATAATTTCAGCAACGGGATTCTTTGCAAAAAAAAAAAAAACTTCTATTTATTTCCTATTATTATAATAGATATAGTAATTTTAAACATTTTTATACAGACAAAATTTGATTATGTGATACTTTTCATTCATAATTTTGATAAAAACAATTTGCGGTATACAAAGTGACGTCGCAGCTGCTAAAATTGTGTATAATAACACCAAGCGAATATGAGCAATCCTTTATAAATGTTATTTATCTATTCTGGTATCTTAATTTATTTTAAAATACATTTTGACGTTAAAGTAGTATGTACAAAAGAAATATTCAATTCTGCCTGATAAAATGGAATTAAAATTATTCAAAACATGTAATATTTGTGCTTGGACGGGCTATAGATGTATGTGAAAGACAGTGCGCACAAAGCGCGCGCTTAACGTGTTCAAATGTACGTAACTCTGATTGGCAGTTAGGTAACTGGCAATTGATACGTCATCACAAAATTTGAAATATGATGAAATATTCGAAAAATCATATTTGAGAAGCTACAAAGTTTTGGTGATTGTGACAAACTTCAAAGATATTATTTTGAATCCAACTTTCAAAAAAAAAAAAAATATATTTTTAAAACAGTGAAGGACCCTATTGTAACTATAGTAGATAAGCTTAGATTGTACAACCGACCCTGAGCGAGTAATTTTTGCTTGGAGATGATTTACTCCCCTAATAAAACATTATTATGAAATTTATATATGACACCCTTATGTGGTTCATTGCTACTTGAGATAGCGCGAACCAATGAAATCAGAGTTCAGATAAAGGATAGCTAATCGGGGTAGCACAAGATTACTCATGCAGTTGATTGCTATTCGAAATAGCGCAAACATTTTAAAAACTGATTGCTACTTTAGGTAGCGCAAATCATAATTTCCTTTTCTGAATAATCTTGAATTAATTTACTAGTGCATAAATTATCAGAAATGCATTCCCAAACAACTAACGTCGGGTTTATCTGGCTCCAATCTATGTTGGGTGGGTTATAGTGGACTCTGATGGAGTTGTCGATGCGTCATCAGATTCTCCATAACATCTTCACCTGTTAGGACATTAGGTCATCAGCCACTAGCGTAATAATTCGCGATTATTTGATATTATTTTATAGATGTCACCACAATGGTACGAGTTACACCAAATTCTGATAGATACAGTATGTCCACATTTTGAGGTGCCACTGTTAGGATTTCGGGAACTATAGGAGATACGACCTGGATTAAATAAGACTTTTTGTGTGCGTTTAAGAGACGATCTCAGAAAAATTTTTGTTTTTTGAAAAAAATCACTTGGGTTGCTAGCTAATGACGAAAAACTGATTTTGGTCGATTTTTATTTACTTATAGAAAGTAAAAGTATCTATTGTGAAACCGATAAAATTCACATATCGAGATTTTGATGAAAATATCCGTTTTAAGCATCCCTGAATTCATTTTGACTATTTTTGGCTTGATGTCGGTATGTATGTGCGTATGTTCGTAACTCGCAAATCTCAAAAACCGTCAAACGCATGATGCTGAGATCTTGTATTCAAGACTGGTATAGGGTCTAGTTGTGCACCTCGCAATATGTTTGCAATTGTCTGTACCGGAAGTGCACTTAACTTGAAATTTTTAAAACTTTTTTTGCATGAATAGGATTTTGAAATTTAGTATTTGAACTTGTAGCATCAAAATGGTTATCTTCTATTTCTGTACTAATCAGCTGAGCCGGAAGTGCTCTTTATATATCAGTCTTTTCGAATTTTACATAAAAGCTCTAAATAATCAGTCGTAGAATATTGTAATTTCGTGATAAACACTTCTATAACATCTAGTTGTGCACATCGCATTATGATTGCAATCGTCTGTACCGGAAGTGCACTTTACTCGAAACATTTTTTGAATTTTCCGCATAAATCCAAAACGATTGAATGTAGAATGTTAGAATCCAGTATTCAAGACGATAATACCGTCTAGATGCTCCTATCCTATTTTTATTGAGATCGGGTGACCCGGAAGTGCATTTGCTTCACTGTCTTTTGGAATTTTTCGAAACGATCGGCTGTAGAGTATTGAAATTCATTATTTTAGTCTGCTGTAGCATTTGAAAGATTGCCTATTATTCTTATAACAATCGACTGAACCGGAGGGGATTTCAGCTGAATTTTTTTCAAATTTTGCTTATAAATTGAGAATTTTTGGCCGCAGAATCCTAGAAATCAGTATTAAAACCTACTTTTTCCAAAGCAACCGACTGAGCCGAAAGCGCACCTTCCTTGACAGATTTTTAGAATTTTTTAGATAAATCCAAAACGATTAGCCGTGGAACGATGGAATTTTGTGTTTGATTATCGTATTATTATATGCAAAAAATACATCAAATGTTGTACAAGTAGGTAAGCCACGTCAGATTTTTTCTTTTGTAAATAATTCTTAAATTGTCGCAAATCGGGGAAAAAGTCTCAAGTGAAAAAGTTGAATATTATTATTACGACCCAACCAGTGGCGTACGTAAATATTTTTTCTGGGGCACATTTTTGAAATACGACGCTGAGTAATATTTTTTTAAATAGAACTAATACCTGAAAATAACATTAACAAATTGAATTTTTTTTTTTCTGATTTTGATGATATTTTTTATGAGTTAGAACAACATGAAAAATTTGACAATTTCTGTATTTTGTGTTGATAAATTGAATTTAATGTGGATATACTGTGTATATTATGTGTTGAGGACATCATTAATGTACAACTGTAAGAGAAGATGTCGAGGATCAGAGATTCCTAATTTAGCAGGCATAAGCTTGTTTTTTTTTTTGTTTACTGATCTTTGCTCATACTCAATTCGCTTTTAAATTATCTTTTATTGCAACAATATTATCATAACTTGTAACGCTTTATTTTGTTAAATAATGTTCATAAACCTAGTATCAAAAAGAGAATCAACCTTTTAATTTAAATATCTGAAGCTTATTCGAAAGTATGCATTCATTTTAAAGTTGGTGAACTTGTTTGCAAACAAAATCCATACGGAGCGATCTCTCTCTTATTGGCAGTAAAAAAGAGATGGCAAAGTGAGAGCGAAAGAGAAGGAGAGAGAGAACTGAGCAAGACTGAGGACAGTTTTCTTTGCTAGATCAAAATATTTTAAACTCCTTTTTGATGTTTGTATTATTAAACAAGATCTAGTTTTATTGGATGAGGAAATAATTTCTATCGGGTTAAAAAAAAAATGGTATAGATTGCTAGAGTAAAGACGGTTGCATCGTTTAAGGATTCCAGGATGCCGGTCAAGCAGTGTTACGTCATGTGAAATGTGAGAATCTCTAGATTGCCGTCAAAGGCGTCTTCCTCCACTCCACAATGTCTGTACTATAGAACATGTTGAAAATTACCATATGAGTCTTTCTAGCGTGCCGCTCTTACTACTTGTTAATATTTTAAATGAGCAAAATTATTTCCAAATCTTGAAAGATGGTTCCCTTGACAATTCACTGACAGTTCACTGTTTACATTTGCGAAGTGAATTCATGGTTTTAGTTCTATTATTTCGTTGAATCTAACACTAGGTTGATACGTGCCTTTCGAGCAATAAACAAATGAATCAATAGTGTGATTCTAAATATAACAACTTCCTAGTGCTCTAAATAGATAGCTTTTTTAATTTTGTTTCAATTGAAGTAATTACCATCTAAATGCTTAAAGTCTAGAGTAGAAATTCTGAGAGCAGCCTTGTTGCAAAACTTGGCAATCACATGGTCACATTATTGATATTCCACTTGGACTCGGAGTCTGGTGGTTCGTGTCATATTCCCTCTTCGCCCGTCGCAGTAGACGCTGTTGGCAGAGAAATGTCGCCGCCGCCGCCCATTCCCTCTATTACTCCCCCACCACGCCGCCACTGGCACTTGTTTGTTGAATATTGGATTAATCAAGATTTTTTTTATTTGCTCACTCTACAGTCTGACTTGTGAAATCAATAGTTGCTAATGTTTCTTCACCTCGGTGGACGTCTAGACATTTAAGTTTTTTCAGCATTATTCTGTTTTATTAGTAGAAAAATATATTGATTTTTTTTATCGGTAATGTTTCACCACGATTACAGTACATTTTGCATCATTTCGTAACCATGAATTAAACATGGATCTATGACAACACTTCAGAAACCACAGAGCAGTCGCAACAGTGGACTGCTCCTGACACATCCGAACCGAAGAAGACAAAGGTAGGTTAGTCTACTCGGAAAAAGATAAAATGATATTCTAGATGTTGGATCGGTTCGACGCTGAGCTTAAACGAAAGCCGATGATGCAGTTGGCCATCAGGACTAGATTTGGCCCCCTCTGACTATTATTTGTTTCCAAATATGAAAAAATGGCTCGATAGTAAGAGAGACCTATTGGTATTATCAAAAAATTGGAGATTTGTTCAACGAAATGTTGGCGCATCATCAAGTTTAAAGATGGCTTTAGAAAAATGTTATTTATAAAATTATATTAGAGATATAAATAAGCTAATATCATAATGAATAATTACCCACCAAGTAAAAGGCAACAATAATTTTGTTAAGTAGTTAAGTGGATCAAATTTATTAATCTTTGTACATAATTTAAAATTAATTTGTTATGAAATATCAAATTAATTAGTTTTCACAAGGACTTCACTTTCGAAAATATTATTTTATATTTGTCGTACTGATTTTTGTCCGCACAAACGTATTAAAAGTACTTCTTATATGTATCATATATAGTTATGAGATCATGAGACTCGCCAGTAAATATATGTTTTTGAAGGGATTATTTAACATCTTGATACTTCTCAACAAAGTATCAACTGATGTGAGCAATCATAAAAACTCAAATTGCTTGTAAATTTTGGGAGACAAGCACGTAACTCTGCAACATTCCATGCAGCATCTTCTACAAGATTTTGATCGGCAGCACATTTTACAAGTACATCCAATCTTCCACGATTCCAGCTGTGTGGCAAGTGCCATCATCCTGTTGGAGAATACATTTGATATTTTACAATGCTAGCGAATATGGTCAGAGATTTGAGTAGCCCAAATAACACCATTTAGCTCCTTTTCAATAGTTGAAGAATTTTATATTTTTGAAACATAATAGATTGGTTTTTCTTACTTATCATGGGTTTGCATTAATACAGCTCCAATTGAGTAATTGGACGTGTCTGTTGCTAATACGAATTATTTATAATTGTTGGAAAAAATAAATGATATAGTACATTGTTTTCAAAATCCAATAATTCCAGCCGTATGACAAGCGGCATCATTTTGTTGGGGAATACATTTAATATTATTCAATTTGTTCGATCTCCAGGTTGTAAATGATGAATTATTTTATGCAATTCAAGTTTCTACTTCCCCGATCTATAATATAATAGAGGGGATATTGTAATCGTGATTTATTAACAGTTCGAGATTTTGATGAATCTTCTCGTTTAGACCCTCCTGAACCCGAAAAACAATTTTAAAAAAAAGTCGGTCTGTCGGTTTGTCTGAAAGCACGAGAGCGCGTTCGAATTTTCGGCTGAAATTTTATATACAGAGTGATCAAAAATGATTGTCCGTGCCGCTTTGTTCTGATTTTTTCTTTGCCGCCTGCTTGAGATAGTGATCTTCAAGTGACAGATGACAGTTTCTCTGAAAACATTATTCTAACCTAATAATTTGGTAGAATAATAATAAATTGTCAATAATCAGTCAATAATACAGCTATTTACTTACTTTTTTGTTTATTGAATCAGATTATGGATGAATCCGTCATAAAATATGCAAAATATATGCCATTGTGTTCTTGAAATGTCGGTAACGTAGTTTTCAAAATAAATAAATTTATACTAACTTTATTCCATGAAGATAGTTTTGATCATAATGCGAACTTTTGCCTGTCACCTGTCAGACAATCATTATTGATCATTCTGTATAAATTTTTCATCAAAAAACTAGGTTCAAGTTCGTAGATGAGCTTTTTTCAATCAGTGGTACCAAAACTTTATTGATGGAACTTTTCAGTTTTTTGCGTTCATTTTATAAACGGTAGTATTTACCATAAAATATGTAATCAATAAAGTTGATCCTCAAATAATTTGGCATAACATTCACACGAAACATTTTTTAAAATTGTCAGCGGTTCATTTGTTACTATCAAAATTTGAATTATCATAAAATTCGTTATATTTTTTTGAAACAAAGAAATATTGAGACTCATAATATAGAGTTAGAATTATTATCACTCATATTTTGACATCACATGCAAACGTTCGTCATTTTTTTTAAAAATAAGTAATTTGTGTCTGTCGTGTTTGGTATCAAATTATAGCTCTTGTGGAGATAATTTTAGTAGAAGTGTCAAAGAGGATATTTAAACGATTGTCAATTGTTTGTTTCACAAATTATTTGAATGATGCCTAGTATGATATTAATTTTAAGCTCTTGGGGAGATAAGCTTAGTGGATATATGAAATAAATAATTAATGCCTGGTTTTATAAATGGCAGAGTATTTTATTTCCACAGTAAATAAAATTTACTCTATTAGATGACAGTCGATTATTTGACAGCAATGATTCTGTTATCATAAGGAAGCACAAACTGATTAGAATTTGTTGAATAAAATAAATTTGCTTTTGGAGTGAATTTACTTGGTCTTTTACAAAACCGGCCATAAGTAGTGGATTCCACGTTACCATCTTCAAATTACACTTTTGGCGATTAGATGTCGAAACTGTGTGCTCAAATGGAAGAATCCGAAAATCTAGAAAAGGACTCTTCATTTTCAAAAGTGTCACTTTGATAATGGCAGCTGCTACTTTGTCAATGACAGCTGTCACTCTGAAATAAGTAATTAATTATGCAAGACTCTAAGGTCCATATTCTCACCTCTTAAAATAGCGCTACTTCCTAAAAGTTGATGCACTTTCTCTTACCATCTCATGTTGCATCATATAGCGCTATCTCGTTTTATAAAAATTTTTGCTGAAGTAGTGCGATTTTAAGAGGTGGGAATACGGACCTAAATTTCTGAAACAGCGATGGAACTGGCCATGAAATTTATGATCGGATTTTTTTAAATATCATTGTTAAAATAATAAGCTTTTATGTAAAGTAAATCAGTAATTCCAAAAAGCTCAAATTGTGGGTACGTACTCCAGAATGATGTAGCATATTTAATGAATATCAGTCGTCGGTAGTTATTGGTGCACAAACCTTGAGAATTTGATATTTTATTCAATTTTGACGTTTTAAAGCTACATTATTAAATCCATAGCAACAGTCATAAGTAAATCTTTATTCACTAGTGATTTAAAATGAATTATTAGTGATTTAATAGCTATTTATGTAATTAGTATATAATATAGAACTTTACTGGACGAGCGAGTAGCGCGAGCGAGTCTAATAATGAAGGCCAGTCTATAAAGTTTGTTTATGTACGAATTACATACAAAACTTTATGCTCGACTGCTCTAAAGATGCAGGATATCTTTTACAAATATTTTTCAATTTCTCTATACAAAAATTCGGTAAGTATAACTTGGTGTGCTTTGCTAGTGTTGCTATTGTTACAATTGTTTTTTACAGTTTGTTTGCCGATGTCAAAAATATCAAATACAATTTAAAAGAAGAAATAGATATTTCAGCAAGTGTAGAAGAGATCAAATACGATAGAAAAGAATAAATGGATACTTCAGAAAGTGTAGAAGAGAATAAATACGATAGAAAAGAATAAATGGATACTTCAGAAAGCGTAGAAGAGTTGGCAGCAAGTGTTTGAAAAACAAGCACTCCCATGCAACTACAATTAATTTTTTTTGAATTTTGTCCCTCAGTTTCATGTTTCAGAAATTTACGCAAAATTGAATAAAATTATGTATACATACACGTGAATTAAACCTCTTTATTTGCTCGAAGAGTTTCTTTCTTCTCGCAAATAAACAGTGGTTTAATTCACTTGTTGTATAAATAACTATTATTAGGCAGGTAATAATTTATGACATTATATCTCTTGAAACATACTAATATTTCACGAGTAAATCGGTAGTGCCAGAAAACTTAAATCATGGGTAGTACTCAAGATAAATTTGGGTATATGTAAATAAGTATTAGCTATCAGTTATTATTGTTGCACGAGCTGTAGCCTTGGGAGTTTAATTCTCTAATTGGCAAATAAAAATTTATAACATTATATCCCTTGATATAAAATAATATTTTATGAGAAAACTAGTTATGTCGAAAAGTTCAAATCGTAAATTCATACTCAAAATGGATGTAGGTATATACTGAGCAAATATCAGTCGACAGTGGTTATTGATTCACGAGCTGTAGACCTAAGAATTTAATATTCCAATTGGCAAATAAAAATTTATTACTAATGTAATTAGCTCTTGAAATTAAATAATACTTTATGAAAAAACTGGTTGCGATAAAAAGCTCAAATCATGGGTACGTTTTCAAAATAGATAGCAAGATAGCACAGTGATAGATTGCTTTAGCCTTTGAATGCAGAAGTCATGAGCTCAAATTTTTCACGGCTTGCTGGATCAGTATTCACTCTCGTTACCTTTCCAAGTTGAGAATCAAATTAACTTGGCAGCAATGAAGCTATTTGACTCCAGCTAATTGTTGTAACATGGGCCTGGACGGTTGATTGGCAACACACATAGCAGCAATGTAAAAGTGTGGCAAGCAAAATGAAAATCAAAAATCAAAAAGTCATCCCGAAGTTCATAAAAATACCAATGTGGCTTTAAATTCATTAAAGGACGTTAATGCATCAACGTTCATAATGTCGTCTACAACGTTTAGTAGTTGGCATGGATCCCTAAATCATCGTTTTTCTGTTCAAGTCTTATGACGCAAACTTTAAGTCTAGTTTCATCACTTCATAGCCTGGATGATGGAGTCCTATACTAAAAAATGTGCACAGTCCAATTAATTAATGTCAATGATTCTTGTCACGTCAGCTGCAAATAAATTGGTATCAGTCTCGATTTTTATTTGAAAAAGCCACTTTTAAAATGGACGTCTAGTAGTCTTGTCGATCGGAAATTTGTAACATATCAAGAAGAAGAAGTTTCAATTACAGTATGCAAGAAAAGTTTCACAGTAACGTGCTTATTTGACTTCAGATGATTGCTTAATATCAGCTGCCACTATGTTGCGACAAATCAAGGCGATGCAACGCAGAGATGAAAAAATACAGTGAAAATTTAAAGCATCCAGGAAAGTAAATCAATACGCAGGATTCTTGGCAATCCTGCGATTCGAGCAAAGACATATCCTTGCGCGAATCCTGGCGCCGCTGCTCTCTCGGCAAATAACATTCGTACAAACATACAATTGTAGAAAAAGAGCTTGGGTGCGCCAATAAGACTCAACATTCCGAGAAACGCATGCCATTGGACGCCAGACGCCGAGCGCCGCGAATCCTACCTATTTCTCACATTGTCACTGCGCACGACTGGGTGTGACGATTCCAACTCGATTCCGTTTCCGTTTCGATTGTTTGTTATGACGTCACGGGGGTTACAGCCCTCATTCGTCGAAACTCCGCGGCATTACGACTGCGCCAAAATACTTAGAACTGCCCCAAAATTGAATTAAACAAACTGCAGTGCGATAATCTTCATCTCAATAAAGTAAGCAAAATATATAGAAGTATGTGCAAGAGAAACCATTCTCTCATTCTCCTACGTGAGCGTCACTCTCGGAGAGTTAGAATAAAGTCGGCGTCGGCGGCAGCATTTGACACAACCGAAACATCTGCATCGAAGTGTGCGGTAGGAGAAGTCTGGGGGGATGGCGGAAAGGCGGCAGTTTCTTGCGGCAACATCTCCCGGACTCTGCCTGGAGTATCGACCGATGCCTCGCCCGGATGAGGACATTACCCGGAGCTCTCAATACACAGTGCGCATTGTTACTCTCTCCGCGTTGAGCTCTCTGGCCTCTTCTGTTCTCATACACAGTTTCTGTATCTATCTTTCTCGGTGCCTCTCACAATGACTCTTTAAATGGTCACAAATTAAAAAAAAAAAATTTATGTTATTTCCTAAGTTAAGATATTCTAACGCTAAGTGAAAACGAATCTTGGATCTGAAAATGTTGCAAGAATATTTACAAATTTCTTACACAATTTCTATTAATGTTGTGACTCTTTGATTAAATTGTTCACTGTCCTATCTTAAGCACTGAAAAACTATCAATATATCCTGTTAGAATTAAGTTAAAAAATAAAACTGCTAATCTGCATCTTCATTTATTTTTTTCAATATGGACGTCCAATAAAAAAGTTATAAGCATTACAATCTTGTTGAAAACTGAGAGAGCAAAGCAGGAAACAGTTCTCCAACGGTCCATACTTCCTTTTCTGATTCCCCACCATCCCCACTTCCGTTCTCCCTCCAGCACAATGGCATTCTTCAATTCACTATCTCCTAACTCTCATACGTAATCTGTATATTCTGTTGCAGTCGTAGTTCCCCACCATTGCTTGTATCTCTGTCTCTCTCTGAATTGTGCTGCTCCCCACTACCCGGAATCATGATTCCGGTTACGGGGGTCGAGGGGATTCCCCACCACGAGTTCCTAGCGGCGTCTTGGACGACTACGACTTGCATTTCAAATGTTGTATTTGAAAATCGATTTCACGGTTTTGGTTGTTGTATTTTGTCGAGAGCAGAGAAAGCTTTATTGTTTATTTTATACAAGACGGTAAAGTTGATGTTTGCAAAGGTTATGCAACATTTTATATTATAATTTTGCACATTTGATCTCCAGGAATTCAAGCTATCAGTTCGATAATAAATGCAGGAAGTATTAGTTTAGCTTTAGAAGTTAAAGTATAGCATATTGTAATTACAGTATTTGACTCCCTATATCTGAAGAGTTTAGAGAAAGAGGGTTAAATCTACTTTTGAAATCAATTGAACAGTATAAGCTTTATATTAGTGTTCAATTTATTAATCTACGATTATTAGTTTAGAAGATATTCTAAATGAAAAATATCTTAGAGCCGTAGGAATGGTAAGGCTCTGGGTTCGGGTTTAAGCTTGTGGACAAGACAATCGACACACTATATATATATATATATATATATATATATATATATATATATATATATATATATATATATATATATATATATATATATATATATATATATATTAGTGTTTCACAAGAATCAAGAAATAATCTTGATCTTGTCTTGAAATCAAGACAAGAAGTACTTTTTATTTTCCAAGACAAGACAAGAAAGTACTATCAAAACTCAAGACTTCTTGTCAAGAAATCTTGATATTTTGACAATTAACTTTTCAAATCCGCATATTTATTAATTTATCATTAATATTGAAATCTACTGTGGACATCATAGTTTTCTCGCGACAATAAATTTCATAGTCAGTTTCATCACTGTTTCATGAATTTAAAGTGTTACACTAACTGTGAAAGTGACATTTGTCATTGTCAAACTGACAGTTATTATCATCAAAGTGATAGCGTCATTGTCAAAGTGACAGCGTCATTTTCAAAGTGACAGCTGTCATTGTCTAAGTGACAGCTGTCATTGTCAAAAGGACAGCTGTTTTTGTTATGATGACAGATGGCGACTATATTTTAGTCCTTACAATATAAATATTTTTGAAAATAGAGAGTCTTTTTCTAGAATTCCTGATTGAAAAAGCTCATTTATAAATTCAAACCTAGCTTTTTAATAAAATAAATTATTATACTTTCAGGAAGACACTCTGTCTGCCTGAAAGTATATAAAGTTCAAATGAAATCGGTCGGTCTGACCGATTTTATTTGAACTTATGATTTTTGGGCTCAGTACGATCTAAAATGTGAAAATTCATCAGAATCAAAAAAGTCACGATTCCAATAATTTCCCTATTATATAAAGGTCTGGGAAATGAGTAGTATCTGTGATTATAATTTTCAAAACAAGTATTTGGTATATGTCGGAAGCATAAGTCTTCAGTTTCCGGTGAATAAATCGTTTATGTAGAGTAGAAATGTATAAGTAGATTCCCAATACTCTAAAAAAGTTGTTAACTTTTAGCAACATTGCTATATCATATAACAAATAATAATTGCAAATACTTATTAAAACATGAGAATGACAGACTTCCCATTTATTTTTATTGGTGACAATCTTGGGAAATGTTGCTAGAATCGTTTCATAATATAATAACTGACAGAGAAGGTAAAGAGTAGACACTAACGCTAAACTTGAGCATTCGGATTGGATAAAGTGATAGTGAAAGGGGATTCTCCCAAAATGTCAAGATCAGGAAGTATCAAGAATTCTTGAAATAAGACAAGAAATGAACAAGACAAGAAATTTTTATTTTCTTGTCTTAAAAATCAAGACAGACAAGAAACGATCATCAAGACAAGAAATCTTATCTTGACATATATATACACTTATATTTGGCAAATAATAAAAACAAAAATAATAATATCAATTCTACAAAAAGCAATTGATTTTAGTGATGTGCTTTATCAATCATTAAAGTATTTATAAAAATGTTTATGTCTCGCGGGCTTACTGCAGTCACGTTGCCAACTTTTGTTTAGTTCAGAAATTGGTCACATATTTTATTTTTTCAAATTCAAATTAACTTGGTTCTAACATGTTAAATTTCATCCTCCATTTCTGATGTGTGATACAAATTTATCAGTTGTGTTCTTCAAAATTTTCTGTGAAAATGAAGTAAAATTTATTAAATTATTCATAAGAACAATTTTAAACAGTTATGTGTTTCAACAAAACTAAATTTAATTTAAAAACTTTAAAAATGATACAAATCTGTTGTACACCAGATAAAGTGTCAAAATTCATTGTATTTCCAAATTTATTCGTACATTGTTCGATTTACTAACAGATGTTTTTCTTAAAAATAATCTCGCATAAAAATGTAAATAATATTGTATTATTCACAATAAGTTTTTTTTATACTTATCAATATGTAAATTTTGATCTGTGAATAAATTCTATTTTAGTGTCCTGATGAAGGCTAAACCAAGCCGAAAGCTAGTCGAAATTTTAAAAGAGAAATCTTTTATTTTATTGGCCAAAAAAACCTTCAAAATATATATATATATATATATATATATATATATATATATATATATATATATATATATACATATATATATATATATATATATATATATATATATATATATATATATATATATATACATATATATATATATATATATATATATATATATATATATATATATATATATGTCAAGACAAGATTTCTTGTATATATACATATATATATATATATATATATATATATATATATATATATATATATATATATATATATATATATATATATATATATATATATATATATATATATATATATATATATATATATATATATATATATATATATATATATATATATATATATATATATGGCATCTGCGTTTTTCTCAATTCTTTTAGCGAAGGCGAATAATTTCGTCCGCGTGGCAATTTATTATTTAAACTCGAAAAAGCTTTCACACTCAGTTGGTGCCGACGTAGGGTTTTATGTACAACGCTGGAGGTGTGAATGAGTACGTAATGTGGCGGCGACGCTACCCAGTAGCTGGCGCTATTGTCGCTTCTTTCATCGCAGAGCCATCTGTGCTGAAAGTACCAAACTAAAGAACAATGATGAGAGCTTTTAAGTAGTATTGTTCTCAAAAGATGCAGAGTTTCTCTTATTGTTACCACTTCAATGGCGGTGATGGAAGTGCAAATTTAAAACTGAAATTCATTGAGACATCATTAAATGATTTCTCAAAAATAGCTCCAGGAATAAATGGATATTTTTCCGCAAGTATAAAGCCAAGGGGTAGCATCCCTTAAGAGCTGACCCCTGTTGGTTGCACGCAATCGACGGAGTCGGGATTTGAATTAACGTCACCTTGAAAAGAATTAAACGAATGGAATTAATTATAAGATTGATGGACTTACAGATCTTGCGTCTTTGTGTTGATATCTAGACCCTGCCATGGATTAATGAAAATGTGAGTTTGATGAAGTCTTCAATAATATTAAGCTTTGACATTGAAATTTTGGATGCAAAAAATAATAGATTTGCACATGAATCCAAACTAATGTTGTTTGAAATTATGTATGAAGTAGAAACGCCACAAAAACTGTTTGATAATATATCCTATTGTTCTGTAAAGATAAGTCTTTTATGAATGAGAGATTATTTTGAGATAAACCGCTTAGTATTTATTTTTATCTTATCTGAAATTAGAACTAGATGATTTTAGAAATTTGGCATGTGAAAACAAAATTTCGCTGTGTATGAGAGCAACTAGGTTATGTTGAAATTAGTCCACGATCTGTAGTTAAACACAAACACTGATTATGATGCAATAAAATTACCTGCCTGGAATTACTTATTTGGTGGCCTGGCTGTCTACTCATGGTGACCCTATCACTACTTAATTATTATCTTATGTACTAATCAATAACATAAATTACTGGTTAAATTAGATATGGCAGCACTTCACAACTACTTTTGCCCAATTATTGACCATATTGTCTACGATTGACAGCTTACTGTCCTGTTCCTCCAACAATTCAAAAAGAAGAATAATTTAGCAATATATTTTTTGATTTGGCAACGGTTTTGATTTAATAAACTTACAGAATAAATGGTGTAACGAGATTCAACTCGTCAGGGAGTTTAATAAATCTATTTTTACCTAAGGCTACAATAATATAACTAATAATTCAGTAATAAATACTTCTACTTATAATCGACGCTAGACTAAACACTATCACTATAATTATTTATTATTGACACAATGTCTGCTATTTATTTTCACTGCTTCTTATTTATCTCTACTGGTCCATTTATTTATTTTCAATTATTGGATTAAAATTTCCCGCCTTAAGTTTCTCGAAGCGTCTAGAAAGCTCTAGTTGTTTTCAAAAACTTCACCAGGCGTCACTACGTTTTTGGCGGCGTCTGTTCACTACAATAATTAATTTCATTTGACAATCTTTATATTTGGAAGTCAGTTTAACACTGCATAATTTTAAGAGGAACAAGAATTTTGGTATGATTAAATTTATATGTTGTATATAAAAATCTGCTGTGGCCACACTGGACAACATTTAAATAATTTGCAAGAGAAACAATTAAGAATAATTTAAATATTCTCTTTGACACCTCTACTAGAGTTATTCCCGCAAGAGCTTCAATTTGATACCAAACACGATAGAGCCGGGTTAATTATTTTTTAAAACAATTGACGAACGTTTGCAAGTTATTTCCAAATATGAGTGATGATAAGCTTAATTTCACATTATGACTCTCATTATTTCTTTGCTTCAGAAAAATGTAACGGATTTTATAATAATTAAAATTTTATTGACAAATAGACCGCTGATAATTTTGAAAAATGTTTCAGGTGAATGTTGTGCCAAATTATCCGAGGATTAATTTTGGTTATTTCATATTTTATGATAAATACTACAGTTTATAAAATAAACGCAAAAAATTAAAACGATTCATCAATAAAGTTTTGGTACCATTTGTTGAAAATAGCTCATCTTCGAACTTGAACCTAGCTTTCTGATAAACTTAAATAAGAAATTTCAGTCGAAATTTTGTACGCTTCATTCAAAATTATATTTTTCGGGTTCAGTAGGGTCTGAAACGTGAAGATTCAATCAAAATCTCGGACTGTCAAAAATCACGATTACAATACTTCCCCTACTATATATAGATTGGGGAAGTGAAAAGACAGAGAATTAATCGCGACTGCAAGGTATTGTAGGCTTGGCGGCCTTTAGGATGACCTGAATAAGATATTTTTTTTTCCACAATTCAATCACGTTTTCAACTCTATCTGAGCCTTCATCACGACAATAGGAATATTTTTAGTGTCCTGATGAGGATTTAAGGACGTTCACTGGTTGTGATTGAAAATGTCCTCTATACAGTAGTATTTTTTCAAATATCGCTATCCATGCAAAATTTAGAGAAATTTGTCGTTAAAGTTGGTGACTTTAACATGGGAGATATAGGTTATACATCGTAAGAATGAACATTTTTATCAATATCAAAAAAAGTTTTCTTTACATATCTCTGAAAAAACAATATACGTTAGAATAGAGTGTGAGGAAAATTTACCATTCAAAATATTTCACCTATCCATATTCATTATCAAGAACGAGCCATAATAAAAATGTAAACACTCCAGTTTTACGTTGGGAGGAAGAGACATGAGAGAAAGGTTGCAATGTTGCAAAATCGCTCTGCGTGCCTTGTGGTCTGCTCAACTCACACAGGCACAGATTACGTCTGTCCATGTGAAGCTATGTTGCCGCACTTCTGACACACAAAACTACGCACACTCCCTCTCTCTCGCACGAACTTTTCTGTCTCTCTCTCGCCGAGTGAACGTCCTTAAATAAAGTCGAAAGCTTGACTAAATTTTAGAAGAAATCTTTTATTTCGGCAACCTATAAAGACTGCTAAGCTTACAATACCATTGTCTTATATATATATAACCATTTGGTAGATTTACATTTTGGTTATTTTTTACCTTTTTTTAAAGTTTTAATCCAACTAAAAGCACCAAAAATGGTAAAAATAACTGCTATCACTATAAAATAGCCACCATAAACTAAAAACTGATCCCTAGGTCTTAAACCAAATCCTGTTTCTTCGACGACGACAATCAGAAAAATGGTTTGTAATGCCAGAGCCACTAATGTATTCAATCCAAAAACTAATCCGTGTGTGTCTTCAGGAATGTCTTTGGCCACTTCTGCACTAGCAATTGTAATTATAAAATGGTATAAACTTCCAAAAATTATGTAGCAACCATAAGCTACAAAAATATGATCAGTCAGGGATGCAATGAGCAACGTTCCACCCTCGATTAAGGAGCAAACCATAAGCAATAGCTCTCCTTTTAATTTCCAGTTGATTTTCATTCTTCCGGCTAAAAGAGCGCCCAAAGTGCCGCCTAAAGTCAAAACTGCTTCGACAATACCATTGTAAGCTGCTCCTTTTCTATGAGGTTGAATTTGTGTCCAAAGTGGTTGCATGTAGGATAGAACTTGTAGAAAACCACAAGTTGCCATTGCCCACCATATCGACCATTTTATAACATGAATATTGGTATATGATATAGTGAAATGATGGAAGAGTAGTTTAATAGCTCTACGTAGAGATTTTTTATCGTTTTCTTGGTTGAAATAAATACTGTTCTTAACATTTGGAAGGAAAATGGCCCAAATTGTAGCAAAAATTTGAGCTGAAAATTATTACTTATAATATTCGAATGATTATTAACTTGCAAAAGAATAATTACCAGCAAATGTGATATAATGTAAATCCCTGAAGTCCATAACTTCGAATGATATCAGAAACTGTCCAATAAGGCCCGATAGGAACCTACCAGTAAGTGTAGCCGCTCTGACATAACTGGTAACTTTTTGATAATATTCAGAGGGTACTTTTGCGTATATGTAAGTATAATATGCTACTTCTGTAGATGTGTAAGTTCCATAAATAATCTAGAAACGATCATAATTTAATGTAATATACTTATGTATTAAATAACTCACTTGAAGTATTTGTAGATCCAACAACGACGTGGTCCATAGTAACATCGCCCATATCACAATACCAGAGATTCCAAGAACAATAATCAAAGGTTTATAACGTAAAAAATCAGTTAAAAGAAATACAATAAATAACTGTGCGAGATAGCTGTATGTTGCTACAGGATATACTTTTTGATCTATATCAATGGCAGTTACATTCCTCCATGGTCCGATTAAAAACTCGTAAACAAAATACTCTGATGGCCGAAAATCCTTGAAGAATCCGAAAACACACAGCAGTAACGATATTTTCAACCAAGATTGCATTTTGAATCACCTTGTACTTCTGACGGTATAATACTGATTAATTGTGATTAAGATCACTTTATTTTATTCAACTCGATCAGTTTTATTATCTTGCATTAATATGAATCGCGTTTGATTACGCAATTGGAGCTATTTCATAAAAAAATCATGATTATCGAGTAAAAATTATTTGCTATACTTCAACTGTTGAAACAGAACTAACTGTTGTCTCTTGGACTGTAATTTAATTTTAAAACAGAAAATGAATCGTCCGTATGGCTCTTTAATATGAAGAATCCTAATCAGAATTTAGATCAAGTGGGTATAATTTTGAAATAGAATATTTGAAATTAGTTTTTGATTCTAACGTATGCAAGCATAATAGAAAGTCATTTTACTTTTTTGCTTGAGCTGTGCAATGTCCAGTTATACACTTATCGTAATAGAATAAATTATATAGACGAATTAAAAATAGAAAAATAAAATGTCTGATAGCAAAACATCACCAGTCAAGTCAGTTGTCTATTATGCTTTTTTATCTTTAAAATATTCTATTTTAGAATTATGTATTTTCGCTTAGCTCAATTTTCCAACGCACATGGTTGGAAATTTGTATATCCCATATAATAGCATCTAGTTCTTTTTCAACAGTTGAAGAATTTTATGTTTTTGAAGCATAGCCAATCGCGAAATCGGTGCATTTGTTACCAATATATTTTTTTGTAATTATTGAAGAAGTAAAATATAATATATTCTCTAACAATTTGAATAAAGCAACACAGGCATAAAAACGACGCAGCTCTATTTAACTTGGCTCTCCTATGCGCTCCGTGCGTGACAGCAGCGCCATTTGAACTATGAACTAAAAAAGAATATTTTTTTGATTTATATTGACAATATGATTTAAGCCCGGTTGTAAATCTAAGATCCAGTATTTGGTTTACCTTAAACGTAGCTTAATCTCTATAGTAATTATTGTTAGAACAATTGTAACTAAGATAATTAAACTTCGCTTAAGATAAACCGAGGACTGAAATACAGGCCCTGAGCCTATCTACAGTTTAATTAAACCAATTTTATTTACTATGGTTACAATTACTGAAATAATTGTAACCATAGTAGTACAGTCACTTAAGCCAAAAATAAGGGTCAACCTCGGAATGAAACGGAATAAGCTGAAAATGTGAATAAACCTTTATTTTGGCATTCTAAATATTTTCTCAAAAGTCTCAAAGGTCACGTGTGAGCATCCTTAGTTATTCACGTCAAAGGTGGCGAAAATCAGTTTTTTGGAGAAATATCGCTTTCTTGGGCTCAAATCGTATTTGCATCCATTATAAAAGTTGTAGAGTATAAAATTTTCTACAAATTTTGTCTTTAAATATTTTTTATACGCTCAGTTGTTTTTAAGATGGACTGCGATGAGTGCAAAATTTTTTTTGTAACACGTACACCGAAAGTATTCTATTACTGAGCTGACTTCTGCTTTGAAAGTTCTCAATTCCAAACTATGGTAACAATTTTCATTAATTCTCTGTTGACTGGATATTTTTTTCCGCTGGGTTAAAATGAAATTGTAGATCATCGATCATGATGCCGTTGGATTTTTTAATTTTATTGATATATGTCAAATTGATATTTGAAAGAAATTTGTATTATAGAATGTGTTCGTTATAGTATGTGCATTTATTGTGAACGGGATAGCACAGAAAATGTGAAAAATATCAATCAATAAAATAAATCATGTAAGTTATGTTTCATTATATTAGTTTACTGTAATGTGATTGCATTTGCAAAAATCTGTTTGTCAAATCGATAAGATAGTTTCGATACATCCAAATTAATTGAAAAAGCTTAATAATGGGAGTACTTCGGTACACTTGTTACAAAAAAGTATCGTATGCAACACGGACACTGAACGACTGTCATTATTGTCACGAATAAATTTGGCTGCACGGAGCTACGTCTTGTGCTTTGCCCTCGTCTTCACCGAATGCAGCCAAATTTATCCTGGATAAAAATGACAGTCGTTCGGTCCTTGTAGCATAGTATACTATTAATAAATCAACTATTTAATACATTTTATTCATAAATATTACTTATAAATCAAATAATCATGTAATTTTACTCACTTTTTTCATATAAATAATGAAGTAAATAAATAAATAATTTTAATCTCAGTAACGATAATCGTTTTTTAAGTAGAAAAGGAATTGAGTATTTTTATTATGAATTGGGTTTTGCGATTGACCTTGCGCTATGGCATGTATGACTGAGCGCTTCACAATATCGCGTATCACCTCAAAAACGACTGAGGGTATAAAAAAATATTTGAGACAAAATTCGTAGATAATTTAATAATCTACAACTTTTATAATAAATGCAAATAATATTCGAGGCGAGGGAAGCGAAAAATTTTCGAAATACTAATTTTTGCGATCTTTGATCCTGAATATCTAAGGACACTCACATGTGACCTCATGAAACTCTTAAGACAACATTTAGTTTGCCAAAATAAAGGTTTGTACAAATTTTCAATTTATTTCATATCATTCTGAGGTAAAATCCCTAAGGTGACTGCATTATAGGAAATGAACTTAGTTTTTTGTATACTTGATGGAAGACATCAGGTTTAATATGTAGAAATCAGTAAAGAAAAGTTTCAGTTTTCCAACTAGCAACACTTTTCTGATTAGCAACAAAAAATAACAAACAAAAAACGCAGTGTGACACGGGCTCAAATAATGGTTTGCATACAGGTTAAACATATAAGAAAACAAGAATTCTCTCGAAAAAGCCGAAAACAAATGTAAAGCTGCTTCTTTGGCTGCATCCAGAATTTCGCGAGAATTTTTAGCTTTTGACGTTCCTGACAAATTAATTTTTAATATTGTTTATTTGTTACTAGTTACTATGTTCTTGCTTGGTAGTTGTCAAAACCGCTACTACGTTTTTGCAAGAACACAAGCTTGATTAGTATTTCTGTAGAAAATGATTTCTATTCTTAGCGTCTTCCATTCAAGTTTTTCCATCAAGTATTCAAAAAAATAGCATGTTCAACACGGACAACACGTAAGAAAAACGATATTTTTTTGCTCGTGTAAATTTAGAAACACTTACACTAGCTAGTAAACGTTCACTTTTCTCTACTTGTCAAACAATCTACTATTAAATAAGCTTAGATATAATAGTCATTTCTTAACTTGTGTTGCAGTTCTGTGTAAACCTATAAATCTGTAAGACTCGTAAAATTTTAAATTATAGACAAAATCGCAATGGGTTTGTCATCATCATGAACTGATGCGTTATTATCCATTTCTGATAGATTTATAGATCTGTAAGACTTATGAATTTCCACAGACTAGCAATATGAAATGTTATATTCGTAAAATTGATTTCTATTCGCTTAATTTTACAGTTTTATACTGTCAAAAATTAAACATGAGAATAATTATGAAAGGACTTGACTTCTCTTTAGATTTTTATTAATTTATTAATGAATATTAATGAATTCTCTTGAACGAGGTGAATATGTATGATTTTAATATGACAATGGATGTAACAGACATGAGACAATTTTTTGGTTTTAAAATAATAATTTCAAAGTCTAAAGAAAAAAAATTGGAGAAAATATACATGAGGAGATGCTAAGCGCAAAAAATAACGATTTTTTAAATTATTTTTAAGAATTGTAATTAATGATCTATAAAATCTATTAATTTTCTGTCTGTTATCTTCAATGTTATTTTTATCTCAGAATTAAAGGTTATGGTAATACTTACTTTTTTCTTCTTACTGCAGCTATCAATTTATTTCTTTGATTTAATTTCCATTTTGCAACCAGAAATTTATAAAATTAACATTCGTTGTCTTTGCTAGCATTTTTGCAATTCACAACACAACAACTCCGATTGCTCATTTTATTTGTTTTCTTGAAAAATTTAAATCAATAAGTGCATTTCTTATATTAGATTAGAAGTATACAAAACATTCTTCCGAAGTGCCTGAATCATCCGCAGCTAACGCTGGCGTCGATTTTACTTCCCTTTACATGGCTTTGCACTGAGCGAATGCGTGAACCTGGCGTGAACGTAGCACATGACAGGTTAGACTTATTTACTGCTCCAGAAAAGTACACCCAAGAAAATGTTCATAAAAAAAAACAGATGTCGATTGAGATAATTTTTTTTTTAACTTTGAATCATCGAATTCATGTAAGTCATTCAAGTATAATGATTGAAAAAATATTTGTATTTTGGTAATACATTGAGATCTTCGCTTACTTCAATGATTATATTTTTGCATATGTTGTAATGGGATAAATTAGTCTCTGAAATCAACAATTTGTAGGGACGTCAAGTATTGTTTCAAATAGTATATTTCTTAAAAATTAGATTGTCTGCACAAGCTCACTGTACTTTCTCAGATAATAGCAGGTTAAAACAGTTAAATATATGTTTCCATCTATGAACGATGAATAAACTAACGTTATTCTCAAACATTGAATTTTTTTCTAGAATTAATTCAAGAGAGATGAACTACTCACATGTCAAAATCAATATTGTTTCATTGTTGCTGCTTCTGGATCAAATAAGAATCTGAATGATTCGTATATATGTATATAAAAGAGTGTCCACAATTTTTTTAATTATTGACGTTATTTTATACTAAATTGAAATATTGTGAGTCAGTAAAAAAGTTTTATAGAAGCATAATTACAAAAACATGACCTTCTAAAATCAAAGTTAATCCATGAAGCACGGAACCTTTACTGAGGGATCAAACAGGACCAAAAAAGTAACAAAATTAAAATGTAAATAACAAAGTAAAAAACCTGAATCATCATCGAGCTCACATACACAAGATAATTTCTCATGCATGTTGTACGAGATCTTAGCATTTCCGAACCAAGTCAATATCCCGCATCATCGCTCGCGGTGATTAGAAGTTGTAGAGTCCTGGCTGGATCCGTCCCTGGCTCCGTACCCTGAACTAAACAAGGGGTATGTAAATGTTGCTGAATATATTACATGGGCTTGCTCCAAACTTTGATGCCAGGACAATATTAGTACATGGACTTGTTCGACAAATGCTCAAATGACCGGTGGCCACCATTGCATTATTATTGAACTTTATTAAACTAGGTTCTAACACTTAACGCAGAAGTTACGTTCATAAATAACTCCTAAAGAATATACAAGACGTTGAAGTTTTTAAATTGTTTCAGCGAAATTCAGAAGTGTGCGGCGGTTTGAATATACTATCAATTGATTATTGAGTTTTACGCTGTCCAGAGTAGCAATCAAGCAAGTTAATTTTGAAAATACTGAAGAAGTTTATGAAGTTCTAGTAAGAAAAATTATAATTGGAAATGAAGGTTACTTGACAAATTATCAATCGTTTACGATAAAAATATAAATGTCAGTTGTTGAACATTCCTTTCTTGTCTTCTCGTTTCGTGTTAAGTGTATGTAAATGTTAGTAAGCAATTACCAGTTTCTAGATCAAAACCAGATTCCCACAGTTGAGTTGATACTTAATTGTACTTCATCAATACTTGTCGCAAACAAATGAATAATCGTGACCACGAGTCAATGGTTTATAGTCATCTGGTGTGCCCTGCAAGTATTAATCAAATGCAAATACAGCGCTTTGATTCTCGAGATAGGCACTTGACTTGAAAGTCAGTGAGTTTCGATATTTCCTCGTCACTCCACCGCAATTAGTGGCGCTGTTGTTGCTAATGAGCTCTGGAAATATATACGAAATATAATCAGAAAGCAAATAATTTAGAGTTTTCGTGTTGAATGCAATTATAGTTTATTCTACAACTGTTCTTTATACACTTTTAATTTAATTCGAAACACTAATGACAGTTGTATAGTTCTCATTTCACTCACCGCAGCAGTCATTTGCACTTTAGAATTGGAGATTTGAAAAAAAAAGTTTAAGAGAGTATAAAGCTCTTTTAGAGAGAAATTATTTCAGAATTGATTGCGTAAGACAGTTTTCATTTGTTTAAAGATAAATTGGCATTGTATACAATATTTGGGAGTGTATAGGAATACGGTGTTTTTCTGATCCCCGCCACCTAGTGAACAACAATGCATCTTCAGTGTTTGCGGCTGATAATGAATACTGAAAGAAATATCTATTAAAACTTTGGCCGCAGCGCCAGCGATCGTTTCAGCGTCATACAAAGAGCTCTACACTCCTAGCCCCTCTCATCTAAAACGACTACCAGCAGCGTCGAAACGAAAAGTCAACTATTTCTCAGGAATTACTATATTGTACATACTTCTTAGAATAACTTGGAAAAAAAAATATTAATAAATAATCGACGCAACACGCAACATTCGGGCGAACCGGGGCAATCCGAGGCAAGCCACGGGCTCGTAGCCCTATATTATCAATATTTTTTTTTATTTTATTTTAGGAGTAACCAATCCAATTGACTTTCTTTTAAAAATGTAGGAATTGATTGCAGCACCCGGTAGCCCTGTGCTGTTGTTTTATTTTAGCGTGACCTGATCCAATTGACTATGTTTTTGAAAGCATTGTTCATGCATCGATTAATTATCCATTGCAATAAAAAATATGGTAAACGCAGAAATTTTACGCACGAAAAAAATAAATAAGTATACGGTGTGTCCATATTTTGAAGTGCCACTATTGGGATTTCGGGAACTGTAGGAGATACGATCTCGATTGAATGAGACTATTTGTGTGCGTTCAAAAGACGATCTCAAACATACTTTTATTTTTTGAAAATTTCCCATAGGTCATTAGATTATGACGAATAACTGATTTTGGTCGTTTTTACTTACTTGTACAAAGTACAGGTATTGTGAAACCGACAAAATTCACATTAAGAGATTTTCATGGAACTTTCCGTTTTGAACATCCCTGAATCCGTTTTGACTATTTTCGGCTTGATGTCGGTACGTATGTGGGTATGTGCGTTCATAGCTCGCAGCTTTCAAAACCTGTAGAACGTATCATGTTGAAACTTTGTATTTAAGACTGGACTAGGGTCTAGTTATGCATCTCGCATTATAGTTGCAGTCGGTTGTACCGGAAATGCATATTACTTAAATTTTTTTTTGAATTTTCCGCATAAATCAAAAATGCTTAGACGTAGGATACTGAAAATCAGTATTTGAGATTGCTGTACCATATTACTCGAGACATTTTCTGAATTTTCCGCATAGGTCCAAAACAAAATTGAACATAGAATGTTAGAATTCAGTATTTAAGACGATAGTACCGTTTAGATGCTCATATCCTATTTTCATTGAGATCGATTAAACCGGAAGTGCATTTTACTTGACAGTCTTTTGGAATTTTTCGCATAAATTCGAAATAATCGGCTGTAAAGTACTAAAATTCAGTATTTCGGTCTGCTGTTTTTTAAAATTTTGCTCATAAATTCAGAACTGCTAGCCGTAGAATCTTGGAAATCAGTATGTAGGAATGTTGTAGCATAAGAATGATGACCTATTGTTTTCATAGCAATCGAGTGGACCGATAGCGCACTTTACTTGACAGATTTTTAGAATTTTTTGGATAAATCCAAGACGATTTGCCGTGGAATGATGGAATTTTGTGCTTGATTATCGTATTATTATATGCAAAAAATATATCCAATGTTGTACAAATAAGTCACGTGATATCCATGTCAGATTTTTTGCTACAAATTATAAAGATATCTGTCTCTTCTTCATTGAAATACTTCATTTTAAATTTTGTGTACTTCGGAATAATAATTTTAAATTATTTAACAATATTTGAACAGAATCATCGTGGTGGTAGCTTCAAAATACATGGTGAAAGAGACCTGGAAGCTAAATATTCATGCTGCGGAAAAAATTGCTGATATGATTATACTAAAAAGACGTCAATGGAAAATTATTTTAATTTTCGTAGCCCTGTAAGAAAAAAATTTGTTCTGTCAATGGTAGTAGACCCAATATGCAGCAATAGAATGAGGTGGTCTGTGTCTCACCTCAATTAAAACGTAATAAGAATCTTCTCTTAGGTATGAAACTCATTAACACTGAGCAAAAGGGGAACTCTTCGATAAATTAAAATTAAGCAAAAGAAAAGAGGCACGTTGCCGTTGTTTGCTGTAAGAAGTTCGTTAATGGACGAAATGCGATATCGGCTAGCAAACCCGTGCTTATTATTATTCTCTCTTTAAAGATGATAAAATTGTTCAAAACAAACCCTTTTTGTCTCTTTGTTGCATTGACAATTTTCACAGGATAGAATATTTCGTTTAATTAATAGAGGCAGATGTATTTCTCAAGAGATTTTTGTCTTAATGATTTATAGTCTGGGTTTATTTCATACAGAGCAGATTGTTTTTTCTTTATCAGACCAAGCACACGAAAGAAATAAGTAATTAATATTGAAATGCAAATACCTTTGAAAGGCACACGGAATTTTAGTTAGATAAACTCCAGATTAAGTTAAATGCTTAAAATCATTGGAGCTAATATAGGTTGGCACGTGCCTTTCGAGAAATAAACATGTGAAACCGTGACTATTAATTTAATAACAATATTATAAAGCAAAATAAGAATGGTTAGGGTTGTTGGCTAACGTCTAAGATATTGAAAAAAGTTTAAAGATTTTGTTACGTACTGCAATAAAAATACTTGGAAATAAAACAGTGCTTCGGTCACCTTCATGTAAATTTAAATTTTGCATCAGCATCGGCATTTCACAAAGTTCTTTTCAAACGAAACTCTGTACAAAGGGGAATTAAAAAGGTACGAACATAAGTGTCGATATTTCAGAATCCTTTTGCTTTGCTCTTTCTACGCTTACGCGGTATCCAGCTCTATGTGCAGTTTTTTCACCAACTAATTTCACTTCTCGCAGAGGGCCATGAAAGAACAAAAGCAACAACACAAAGTGCTGTTCGCTGCTCTTTTCTTTTCCATGCATCGGGGCTGAGAATATCATTACGAAATAGAAAACTCAACCTTAAGGAAATCTTGATTAAGATTGCTTTTTCTTTAAATATGTTTTTCTTTAAGAATGTTTTCATAATGTTAATCATTTTAAAATGGCAATAATTACAAATATATGTAGTATTTTTAATGAAGCTTGGTAACTCAATTCATCTTCCTCCTTTAATCAGCAGCGATGAAAAATGAACTAAAAACAAAACGAAACGCAAATTCCAAATTCAAAGACGAATTTTTCTTCTATTTAGTGATGTTTACGTTTCTTTAGGAAAAAATTAGATTCATCAAGGGCGAGTGACATGCAGCAATTAAAAACGCCGGGGTGATGTTTCCACTCAGCGGCGGCTCGTTAGGGAAGACCCTCTTTTATCAAATTAAAATGTATGACTTTTTCTCTGGGGTATTATGTGTTTACTGCTTTTTGCTGATGTTGTTATCAACTTGTCTTCCAAATTTTCATTTTTTGGGTAATTGAATTTTTGTTAATATCAGTAATCTAATTTAAATTATGAAAATATCTACCCCAAGTTATATTTAATAATCAATAAAGAAAAAAAATTAAAAGTTTGTCAGGTGTGGGGTTCGAACCCACGCTCCCGTTTGGGAACCAGAGCTTAAATCTGGCGCCTTAGACCACTCGGCCAACCTGACATGTTCGATTTACTTCATATATTACAATGTCATTGATATGTCAAATTTATATCAATATAATTATAATTTTTAGTTTAATAAATAGGAATAATGTTATCTTTTGCAAATTTATTTCTATTTCATGTACTACGTACTTAAAATAAACGTTGAATTAATATCATCAGTCGGTGCTCGAGCTTTAGCATTAATAATTTATTATTTGCTTGTAGTAAATTTAGTCATTTCAGTAAAGAACGGTCCAGGGCCTTTTATGGGCCTACAATTTAAGTCTTCTGATTAGCCAATTTCACAATAGCACAAAAATCGCACTTGGCTATCTGTCAGTTGCATCATTTGTCATTCGTTTATTAATGATCATAATATAGATTTGAGCAGCTGGAAGATTCAAATTTATTTTTTGAATTCACTTTCTGTAAGCTTGTTTTGAATTCTACATTTCCTGTGAGTGAATCGGGTTCGCATTTCGGCCAATCAGAAGGCTTAAACTGTAGTCCCATAAGGCTTTGGACCGTTCTTAACTGAAATTAACTATAGTTATATGTCAATATGTTTTTCACACATACTCAGCAATTACTTAATGAATATTTGCTTACTATCTCACTGTATGAAATTAGATATTCATTTTTTACTTTTTGATAATATTTCACATGACGTAATTTTCAGTCAAGAAAGTAAGTTTAAGAGATAAGGTATGTAGAAAATTATAATTTAGTTCTATTTATTTCAAAGTCACGTGCGTTGTGATTACTACATCATCTTGTACATTTTTTTCAATTTCAATTCTCACCATAGTGCATTTCTGTTAAGAACGGTCCAAGGGCTCTTATGGCACTATGATTTAAATCTTCTGTTTGGCCGAAATGCGAACACGACTCATTCACATTAAGTGCAGGATTCGAAGCAAGTTTACTAGAAATGAATTCAGGAAATAAATGCAAGAAATAAATACAAGAAATATATTCACAAATACAAATTACCTGGATAAATACAATTTGAATTTCTGAACTACACAAATCTATTTATGATAATATTGATGAACGACTGATAAATGATGTAACTGACGGATAGCCAAGTACGATTTTTGTGCTAATGTTAAAATGGTTCGCATTTCGGTCAATCAGAAGCCTTAAATTGTAGTCCCATAAGAGCCCTTGGATTATTACAGACACTTTTTCTCTGGACGCAATGTGCTCAACAACATTCCGGATCCAATTTTATTCAACAAAAATTTGTACTTCTCCGACCATGAATTTTACGTCCAGTTTAATAAATTTAGAGTGTCGAATTATTTAAATGCAATTTTTTAAATGATATTTTCTATTGTCAAAGTAACAGATGGCGATTGTATGAAATTATTGTTTTATTTTACAATGGTCATAATTTTTATGTCCAGTTGCTTCAATTAATACCAAACTTGACATAATCTGGTTGAATTGTGAAAAAAAATTAATAATCGGAAAAATTATTCATTTGAGATTTTTACAATTAGACATCATAAAATAATTTGTAGAAAAAACAATTGCTAATCGTTTAAATATAATTTTTGACACTTTTACTAGAATTATTTCCGCAGTAGCTTTAATTGGATACCAAACGCGATAGAACAAAATTATTTATTTGAAAAAAAAAAATTGAGGAACATTTGCATGTCATGTTCAAATATAGGTTTAATTCAAAGTGAATATTTTTTTTTTGAAAAAGTACAATATGAAGGAAACGAAGTGTAGGAATTCAATCAAAGTTTTATTGTTCTATCCTACTCTAAGTATAATAAATATTCTTATCTCACATTATGGTTTTCATTATTCCATTTTATAAAATGTTTTAAAAAAATATAACGAATTTTATAATAATTCAAATTTTAATAATAACAGACGAACCGCTAATTATTTTGCAAAATGTATCGAGTAAATATTATTTGAAATCATTGAAAAATAAATTTCAGTTATATTATATAATAAATACTACTGTTTATGAAATAATGTTGGTATCACTGGTTTACAAAAGCTCATTCACAAATTTAAAACCAACTTTTTGAAAAAAAAGCTTAAATATGAGATTTCAGTTGAAAGCTTGTACGCATTCTTAAGTTATCGTGCTTTCAGATAGATAGGCCAACTTTATTTAGAATTATGTTTTTGGGTTTATAATCCAGTCATTCTAGATTTTATTTATCGATTAATTGGTACTGGTTTTCCTACTGCGGGATAAACTTCGTTTTGACATGTACAATGAGTGTGCAGAAATCATATGGTCAAATCTTGGTGCTTCAGGAGATATCGAAGGCCAAAGATCAAAAACCTCGTTTTGACCAGTTTTTCGCAAATATCTAATTTTCTAACGGTCGTAGAGCATTTGAGGTCTTGAGTAAAAGATAAGTACACATTTTCTCTACATAAAAGATTGTGTGACTTATTTGCGTATCTATAACCGTATATGAGATACCGCACGTACAACGGGTACCGACGCGCAATCATGCATTCTTTTCCGCACCACCACTGGGGTAGAATGTAAAGCTGAAAAGATATGAAGTTATCATTTGAATGCTACAATTGCTTTGAATACTAAATTTCAAGATTCTACAGCTGATCGTTCTGGATTCATGCGAAAAATTCGAGAACCTGTCTTGTAAACTGCACTTCCGGTTAAGCCGATTGCAATCATAATGCGAGGAATACAGCTAAATGTTATAGAAGTGCTTAATACAAAATTTAAATATTCTACGACTAATTGTTTTGAACTTACGCGAAAAATTCGAAAATACTGTTATATAAAATGCACTTCCGGCTCAGCCGATCAACACAAAAATATAAGATAACCATCAAGATGCTACAGCAATTTGAAATACTGAATTTCAACATTCTACGGCTAGCCATTTCGAATTTATGCGAGAAATTCAAAAAATGTTTCAATTAAAGTGCACTTCCGGTACAGACGTTCGCAGCAATAATGCGAGGTGCATAACTAGATCTTAAACAAGTCTCAAATACATAATTTCAACATTATACGTTTGACGGATTTTGAGATACGTACACTCGTACCGACATCAAGCCGAAGTTTGTCAAAATGGATTCAGGGATGCTCAAAACGGATATTTATATCAAAATAAGTATATAAATGTATCACAACTTTGCAATCAAATAAAACATTTGAAAAGTTATTTTATATCGTCGATATATTAGCTATACTGTATATTAGAAACATTAGGCCGCATTTTTTACGCGCGATATCTCGGTAACAGTTTTAAATACGCAAATAAGTCTCACAACCTTTTTTGTAGAGAAAATTGTGTACCTAATTTTTAGTCATGCCATCAAATGCTCTACGACCGTTAAAAAATGAGATATTTGCGAGAAACTGGTCAAGAACGGGGTTTTTGATCTTTGGCCTTCGATATCTCCTGAAGCACCATGATTTGACAATGTGATTTTTGCACACTTATTGTACATGTCCAAACGGAAATGTTTCCGCAATTAAAAAGCAGTACCATTTATTTGGTACATTGGGTCATTTTTTGTCTAAAGTGAATGGAATTAGTAGAATCTCAAACTATCAAAAAATTGGGATCACAATATTTTTCCCTATTATAAATATAGGTCAGAGAAATAGAAATAGATTAATGTATTCAGAATATTTGATAATTAGAATCATGTATCTAATTTTTTTTGTTTTCAGATAATCTTATGATAAGAAACAATTGATTGCGAACACATTAAAGATACATAAGAAAATAATGAATGAATGTCTACATCAACTTGAAATTTTAAGGCGATTAATAATAATATTAGAAGGAATTTTTTAAAAGTCTTAGTAATTATCAGTTAGCTCTTTTTCAACAGTTGAAGCATAGCAAATAGATTTTTCTTGCTTATCATGAGTTTGTTCTAAAACAGCTCCAGTTGCGTAATCAAAGGTGATTCGTATTAATATAAGATAATGAAATTAATCGAGCTGAATGAAATGAAGTGATCAAAATCACAATTACTCAGTATTATTTCCGCAGAAGTATCAAGTGATTCAAAATGCAATCTTGGTTGAAAATATCGTTGTTATTATGTGTTTTTGGATTCTTCAAAGATTTTCGGCCATCAGAGCATTTCATATACGAGTTTCTAATTGGGCCATGGAGGAATATATCTGCCATTGATATAGATCAAAAAGTTTATCCTATAGCAACATACAGTTACTTTGCACAATTATTGCTTGTATTTCTTTTAACTGATTTTTTACGTTATAAACCTTTAATTATTGTTCTTGGAATCTCTGGTATTGTGATATGGGCAATGTTGTTATGGACCACATCGTTGTTGGATTTACAAATACTAGAAGTAAGTCTGATATATATGCTTTAATACATTATTATTACAACATTGTTTTTAGATTGTTTACGGAACTTACACAGCTACAGAAGTTGCGTACTATACCTACATATATGCAAAAGTACCCTCTGAATATTATCAAAAAGTTACAAGCTATGTTAGGGCAGCTATACTTACTGGTAAATTCCTATCAAGCATTATAGGACAGTTTCTGATATCATTCAAAGTTATGGACTTCAGGGAATTACATTATATCACATTTGTTGGTAATTATTCTTGTGGAATGAATTATTTCATTCACACTTATACAGAGCCGGAACTAGGGTATTGGCCGCCCGTAGCGAATCATAAAACTGCACCCCAATTTTTGTGTAGAGAATTATTATAAATATTAAGCAAAAAGGATATAACACAAAAAAGTATGTAAATTCTCCAATCCAAGTGGTGACATAGTGAAAACAAAATTATAATCAAACAGGTAATTTAAATATTACTTATATCTTAATTAATTAATTGATTGCATATTTCAAAGTGGCAGCTGTCATTGTCAAAGTGACAGCTGTCATTGTAAAAGTGATAGCTGTTATTGTCAAAATGACATCTGTCATTGTCAATGTGACAGCTGTCATTGTCAAAGTGACAACTGTCATTGTCAAAGTGATAACTGCCATTGTTAAAGTGATTATCCTGGTGATTATTGTCAATGTCAAAGTGACAGATGGCAGTTATATTTCAGTCCTACAAAAAAAAAATGAGTATTTTCGAAAATAAAGAATCCTTTTCTAGATTTTTGGAATCTTCAGTTCATTGGAACATACATTTTTAACATTTGATCGCCGGAAGTGTAATTTGAAGATAGTAATTTGGATTCCACAAGTTATTTGTTCTTGATATACACTAATTTTATCTTCCAGAGGGCTTTAAATTGATACCAAACTAAACATCATCTAAATAATTTGTAAAAGGAACAATTGACAATCGCTCAAACATCCTCTTTGACACTTTTACTAGAATTATCTCCGCAAGAGCTTTAATTTGATACCATAAAAGATAAAACCAAATTACTTAAAAAAAAAAAAAATTGACGAACGTTTGCATGTGATGTCTAAATATGAGTGATAATCATTCTAATTTCATATCATGATTCTCGTTATTTCTTTTTTTCAAAAAAATATAACGAATTTTATAATTATTAAATACTTTAATAGTGACGAATGGTTAATTCCGAAAAATGTTACAGGTAAATGTTATGCCAAATTTTTTGAGGATCAATTTCAGTTATTTCATATTTGATGATAAATACTACCGTTTCTAAAATGAACGCAAAAAACTAAAGAGTTTCTGCAATTAAGTTTTGGTAGCACTGGTTGAAAAAAGGTCATCTATGAACTTGAACCCAGCTTTTAGATGAAGAACTTAATAATGAAATTTAATTCGAAATTTTGTTTGCGTCCTCAAGTTATCGTGCTTCCATGCAGACGAACCGACAGACCGACAAACAGACCGACTTTTTTTTAAAACTATCTCTTTTGAGTTTGAGAGTCTAAAATATGAAGATTCATCAAAATCTTGATCTGTCAAAGAATCAAGATTACAATACTTCTCCTATTATAATCTCTTCGATCCATTTGGTCAGCCCGCTGGACAATTTTCTGTTTTAATGAAGGAAAAAACTTTTCAGAACTCATTTTTAAATAAATATGTTTTATTGGGTTTAAGTTCTGTAATTTATTAGAAACACAACGTTTCAACAGCAAAGTGCTGCCTTTTTCAAGTGAAAAGAAATATAAATATAAATAAACAAAATTGTCAAGACAATTTTGTTTATTTATATTTATATTTCCTTTCACTTGAAAAAGGCAGCACTTTGCTGTTGAAACGTTGTGTTTCTAATAAATTACAGAACTTAAACCCAATAAAACATATTAATTTTCTGTTTTATTTTCAGAAATTGAGCACCTGACGGTTTTTTGGGTGACATATTGTTATCTGGTTGAATAAAAATGTTCTATTTTGAAAAGAAAATGATGCCACGATATGAAAATATACTTACTTGCAGAAAATACCAGAATAAATTGATTTTGAACAATAGATGAAATGTTAAAAGTCAAAAATATTTTGTTATTTAACAAATCAAGCGTAGCGAACGGCTCGGCATTCTGCACGCAATGCAGAAGCTAGACTATTTGCTGATAGAGCAATGTATTTCTTCAATAACCAATATAAACTCAAGTAAAATTATATAGTTGACCTTAAAATGAGATGGGTAGCAGATAGTATAACGGTAGAAGCTTTTCCACCCAAATCCCGTCATAAAACATTTGTTAAATTTGAATTCAAATAATTTTTTGAATGCGGTTTATAAAATTTTGCGTCCCCTAGAAGTTTGCGCCCGTGGCAGGGGCCACCTTCGCCACGCCCTAGTTCCGGCTCTGCACTTATATAATCAAGTTGATAATCACTTGTATTTTGTAAGTAATAAATTTCAGCTCAAATCTTTGCTACAATTTGGGCCATTTTCCTTCCAAACGTTAAGAACAGTACTTATTTCAACCAAGAAAATGGCAAAAACTCTTTACGTGGAGCTTTTAAGCTACTATTTGATCATTTCACGATATCATACACCAATATTCACGTTATAAAATGGTCGATATGGTGGGCAATGGCAACCTGTGGTTTCATACAAGTACAATCTTACATGCAACCACTCTGGACACAAATTGAACCTCATAGAGATGAAGCAGTTTACAATGGTGCTGTTGAAGCCGTTTTAACTTTGGCTGGTACTTTGGCCGCTCTTTTAGCCGGAAGAATGAAAATCAACTGGAAATTAAAAGGAGAGTTATTACTAACGGTTTGCTCTTTAATCGAGGGTGGTATGTTGCTCATTGCGTCACAAACTGATTATATTTTTGTAGCTTATGGTTGCTACATGATTTTTGGAAGCTTGTATCATTTTATAATCACAATTGTTAGTGCAGAAGTCGCCAAAGATATTCCTGAGGACACACACGGTTTAGTTTTTGGACTGAACACTTTTGTGGCTTTAGCATTACAAACTATTTTTATGATTGTTGTCGTCGAAAAAACAGGATTTGGTTTAAGACCTAGGGACCAATTTTTAATTTATGGTGGCTATTTTATGGCGATAGCAGTCATTTTTATCATTTTTGGCGTATTTAGTTGGATTAAAACTCACAAAAAAAAGCATACAATTAAGAATATAAATTAAGTTAAACTTTTATTTGGTATAAATTGTCTTATTTAATTCAATAATTCTTCCCTTTTCATATTAGGTATTATTACTCTAAAAATGGCACCTCAATGGTAATTTTTATCTGACTGTAACTAATAAAAATAAATTCTATTTACACGATATTTACGAACACGTTTATTGATTTTTCTGTATTTGAGATGCGGCAAAAGTCCAACCAAACTAAACCAAAAAATTCTGTTTAATTGATAAAATTGTAAGAAAACACTGTGAAATTTCAACAGAATCAGTCAATTGTTTGAACAGTGAATAGTAAGTTTGTGAGTTTTCTAGTGAATGAATAAACTACCTATTGTGATGTACCATCTTTTGAAAGCGTCGCCAGCAGTCACCAGCGAGAACCCAGGTGATTTCTTCTGTACGGTCGTAAGTTTTTTAAAATATTATTTTTAAAATCGTAAGCCTTCAAAATATCATATATAATAGTATTTTTACATATGAGTAAATCAGTAATTCCAAAAAACTCAAATTATGGATACGAACTCTGGAAGAATCTAGGTATGTACCAAATAGATATTAATCATCAGTAGTTATTGGTGCACGAGCTATAACCGTGAGAATTTTATATTCCCATAGGCAGATAATAATTTATTGCATTGAATGTCTTAAAACAAATTAATTATTTATTATTAGTAAATCGATAGTGCCAGAAAACTCAAATCATGTGTACGTATTCAAGAAAGATTCAGGTATATGCTATGAGCTGTTAATTGTTATTCTTGCACGAGTTGTAGCCTTGAGAATTTAATACTCAAATAAAAAAATAAAAATTGATTATATTATACCCTTTAAAATAAAAAAAACATACTACTTTAAACAAAAGAATATTTCTTGAGAAAACTAGTAGTGTCAGAAAGCTCAAATCTTGGGAACGTACTTGAAATAGATGTGGGTATATACTGAGAAAATATCAGTTGTCACTGGTTATTGGTGCACGAGCTAAAGCCCTGAGAACTCAATATTCCAATAGGCGAATAAAAATTTATTACATTATGCCTCTTGAAATAGAATAATATTTTGTGGAAAAAGCCAGTTTTGTCAGAAGACTAAAATCATAGATACGTGCTTATGATGGATGTAGATATATACTGAACAAATATCAGTTGTCAGTGGTTATCGATGCACGAGCTATAGCTTTACAAATACAAATTTATTGCATTGTACCCCTTGAAATAAGCTAGTATTTTATAGGAAATCTAGTTGCATAGCTCAAATCATAGATACGTACTCAGAATAGACGTAAGTATATGCTGAGCAGATATCAGTTGTCAGTAGTTATTGGTGCACAAGCTATAGACTTGAGAATTCAATATTTTAATGGACAAGGTAAGAATGAATCCTATTATATCTCTTGAAATAAAATAATATTTTATGAGAAAACTAGTTGTGCCAAACAACTCAAATCGTAGGTATGTACTTAAAATAGATGTAAGTATATACTGAGAAGATATCAGTTGCCAGTAGTTATTGGTGCACGAGCTATAGTCTTGAGAATTGAATGTCCCAATAGACAAATAAAGATTATTTATCTAATTCCGTTTTGAAAAGTTAAAGTTTACATCAATTTCTGACGTTATGAAACGTCCCATTTTTCATAACTGTCCTGCAACAGTTGCGTAAAGTAGTTACGTAATGATTTTACATAACTGGCTATGTTTCAGAGCTAATCAATTAAACTTATCTAAGTACAATTAAAAGAATGATTTATTATTTACAATATGCAGCATTGGCAGAGTCTTTAATATCAAAGGGTACTATAGCATTCAGGATATCACTGCTTGAGTACATTTTTAAAAATTGTTTTGACGTTTTGTGAAAATTCGATAATTGTTTATTTCAGTGCATTTTTGTTTCTGTAGTAAAAATAGATAGTCATGAATCACAGTCATCTGAATTTTGTGATGTAACGTGAGAGATGTTCTCATTCAAAAATATAGATAAAATTATTCTGACGGAATTAGATAAAGTTTTGTACAGAATACGTTATGAAAAGCCATATTGTTTAACTCACGTATTTGCAAAACTCGCTACGCTCGTTTTGGCAGATATTACGTTTCGTCAAACAATATGGCACTTTTCATAACTAATTATGTAAATAACTATTATCTAATTCCGTTTTGTAAAGTCAAACTTTACATCAATTTCTAACGTTATGCAACGTCCCATTTTTCATAACTGCCATGCAACAGTTGCGTAAAGTAGCACAAAGTAGTTACGTAATGACTTTACGTAACTGGATATATTTCAGAGCTAATCAATTATACTTATCTGCGTACAATTAAAAGAAAGATTTATTATTCACAGTATGCAGCATTGGCAGAGTCTTTGCTATCAAACGGTACTATATCACTCAGGATATTACTGCTTGAGCACATTTTAAAAAATTATTTTGACGTTTTGTGAAAATTCGATATTTGTTTATTTCAGTGCACTCTTGTTTCTGTAGTAACAATAGATGGTCATGAATCACAGTCATCTGAATTTTTTGATGTAACGTGAGAGATGCTATCATTCAAAAATATAGATAAAATTATTCTGACGGAATTAGATAAAATTTTGTACAGAATACGTTATGAAAAGCCATATTGTTTGACTCACGTAATTTGCCAAACTCGCTCCGCTCGTTTTGGCAAATATTACGTTTCGTCAAACAATATGGCTCTTTTCATAACTAATTACTTAAATAACTATTACATTATACCCTTTGAAATAAACTAATATTTTATGGGAAATCTAGTTGTGTCCGATAGCTCAAATCTTAGGTACATATTCAAGATAGATGTAGGTATGTACTGAGCAAATGTCAGTCATCAATGGTTATTGGTGCCCGAGCTATAGATTTGAGAATTTAATATCCCAATAGACAATAGTTATTTACATAATCAGTTATGAAAAGTGCCATATTGTTTGACGAAACGTAATATTTGCCAAAACGAGCGTAGCGAGTTTTGTAAATTACGTGAGTCAAACAATATGGCTTTTCATAACGTATTCTGTACAAAATTTTATCTAATTCTGTCAGAATAATTTTATCTATATTTTTGAATGAGAACATCTCTCATGTTACGTCACAAAATTTAGATGACTATGATTCATGACCATCTATTGTTACTACAGAAACAAGAGTGCACTGAGATAAATAAATATCGAATTTTCACAAAACGTCAAAATAATTTTTAAAAATGTACTCAAGCAGTGATATCCTGAGTGATATAGTACCCTTTGATATAAAAAACTCTGCCAATGCTGCACACTGTTAATAATAAATCATTCTTTTAATTGTACTTAGATAAGTATAATTGATTAGCTCTGAAACATGGCCAGTTATGTAAAGTCATTATGTAACTACATTACGCAACTGTTGCATAGCAGTTATGAAAAATGGTACGTTACATAACGTCAGAAATTGATGTAAAATTTGACTTTTCAAAACGGAATTAGATAAAATAATATTACATTATTCCGCTTGGAATAAATTAATATTTTCTGAGTGAACCAATAGTTCAAGGAAGCCCAAATCAATACTCAAGATGGATGTAAATAGTTATCAGTTGTTATTGGTGCACGAGGTAAAGTAAGTTTATTCCACCCCCTGGCTTGAATTGAAGTAGCGCGATCGAATGGACAATAAAGAAACAAAAAAGATAAGCAATGTAGACAGCACTGACGGATTCGTGAGAGATTGGCTGCACAGAAGACGTATTACACTTACAAGCCGATCAGAATATACGTAAAAAAATGATTTACGCGTATCGGAAGTAAATTGACGCACAAGGCTGGATTTACGCAAGTTTTTCATTGGAAGAAGCATACATTAATTTAATGGAAACATTGAAAGTCTAGTTTCAGGGAATATAAGAACGAATACCGTATACATCTGTATCAATTTCCCATTCGGTCAATTTCGTATATAGGGCGGACGTTTAAGGATATTGAAAAATGAGCATCGCGAACAAGATAGCATCGGCTCAACGGTAGGGAGCAGGAGGAATCACATGGGAACGATCAGTCTCAGTTCGGATAAAGGAGATATGGGGATGACCACTGTGAAATCCATTGGCGTTCGTCAAATCGGATCTAATATGTATAGGCTCAAGCGTATAATTGTGAGCTTCAATATGAAAAAACCGTGAGAAACATAATTCATTTTGAATATTTTAATGCAAACACATTAGTAGCTTATGGAATTCGCGATTTATTTGAAAAAAACGCCTCCGCCGCTGTTAACTCCCAAAGGACTCTCGTCTTGACGGAAGATGAAGAATAAGTCGGTATCGGATGTGTATCCGGTCAGTACAATACAACCACATCCACCCGCAATCCCGTGAACAGCGATGAATCCTGCCTCGATTGACTCCTGACACGTGCTGCCCTCACACTATCGCAATCCCGCTGTGAACTATTCTCGGCTTTTTTATCGTCGTACAAAGCATTATTTTTTCAGAACAGAATTTGTGGTATTGTTGATAAATGATAATCTCTTGAAAAAGGGCGAAATAAGATTATTATTATTATTATTAATCTTTTTCAATCTGCTTTATACCCTTGCGGGCGTCGAGATTAGATTAATTTTAGCTCAGATTTTATATCAGTTCTCTCCATTCTGTTCTTGTTCTCTGCTTTTTTTTGCATCTTGACAGTTGATACTGTTTCTCCAATCTCTTCTACATTGTCCTATGTTTTTCTAGGTCTTCCTCTCTTTTTTTATCTTTGTGATCTTTGTGTTCGATACTTGTTTTGTTTGTCGCTCTTCTGGCATACCATGCAACTTGCTTCTTGTCTATAGTGTTATGTATGCTTTCTATTTCCAGATTTCTTCTTATTTGATTATTTCTTATTCTATCCATCCTTGTCACTCTTTTTATTCGTCTTAAGTATCTCATTTCCGCTGCTTGAATTTCACTTTTGTTCCTTTGATTTATTGTCCACGTCTCACTTCCATATATTATATGTTTATTGCATGTAGGTTTCTACTGGCTGTTTTTATTCTTTTGTTAATTTCTTGATCTATGCTTCCTTTCTTATTAATTGTTATCCCCAGATATGTGAATGTGTCTACTTGTTCTATTTCTTTTCCATTTATTTTATGTATCTTCTTTTGCTATCACCATTGTTTTTGTTTTATTTACATTTATGATCATATTTTGCTTATTTGGTTCAGGGGCGCTTTCAGCCAACTGTCTTAGGGGCGGGGGAGATAATTTTGAAAAAAAGAGAGGCGAATAGTATTATCGTACGTCGAGTATTACTAGAAAAGGAAACCCGTGCAAAGAAAGAAAGTCATTTCACCGTCATAAGTAGATCGCCGACTAGATTCACCATAACTTAACTTGTTCGTTTAAAATGGTAATTTTCAAGAATCTATATATTAAAACGTCAAGAGAAAATTTTCGGTCCCCTTTTTAAGCATATCGCATGCACGGGGGTTATGCGAGATTTGGCATACTCAAAGTATATATGAAGAAGATGTGCAGAAAGCGAAAATTATATACAGGGTGTTCCATTTTGATCTATATCAATACGTGAAAAGAAAGCCTTGTACCCCTTTTTAAGCATATTGCACGTACGAAAGAATGTAAGATTTGGAGTACTTGACGTTTATATGAAGGAATGCGGAAAGCTGATAGTATATCCTGTATTTTAATTTTACGATGTGAAGAGAAAACTTTGAACCGCGCACATGAGATAATGTGAAATTTGGTTTACTTAAAGTCTGTTTGGAGAAAAAAGTGCAGAAAACCAAAATTATATACAGCGTGTCCTATTTTAATTTTACGTGCGCAAGAAAACTTTGTACTGTGCGCATGATGGCATGTGAGATTTGGCATACTTGAAGTTTGTATGGAGGATACAAGCATATACAGGTGTCCCATTTCAATTCTTCATGAAGAGAAAACTTAGTACCGCGCGCACGAACAGGAATTAATGTGAACCTTAGCATACTTGCAGTCTGTGTAGAGATTGAAGTGTAGAAAGCTGTCCCACTTTAATTTTACGTAAGTAAAAAATTTTGTACTGCGCGCATAAAGAAATGTGATCTTTGGAATACTTGAACTTCATATAAAGAAGGAGTGCAGAAAGCTGAACGTATATACAGGCTGTCCTATTTTTATTCTACGTGAAGAGAAATCTTTATACCTCGCGCACGAAGGAATGTGAGATATGTCATATTTGAAGTCTATCTGGAGAAGAAGTACAGAATGCTGAAATTATATATAGGCTGTCCACTTTTGATTTTTGGGCAAAGAAAACTTTGTAACGCGTCCGAAGGAAAGGAGATTTGACATACTTGTAGTTCATGGGGAGAAGAAGTGTTGGGAGCTGAAATCATATATAGACTATCCTATTTCAATTTTACGTGGAGAGAAAATTTTGTACTGTGTGCATGAAGGACATATTTGAAATCTATGTGAAGGAGTGCAGAACGCTTAAATTATAGAATGGTGTTTAATTCTAATCTACCGCTGAGAATGATATTATTTTTCACTGGAATATATCGAGAAATATGCACCGAATGGGAAAATGGCTGAAGAAAAATCATAATGATTCCTTTCCCCTCTCGAAAGTTTGGGGGAGAAGTCACTTTAAAATCTTGAATGGGAACCACTAATCCCAACTTTAGATTCGGACGGAGCGATGAATACCAAGTTAATTTTACCTGGACTCCTGGGGATAGAACTCAATAACATCCTTACATAACAACATAATGATTTCTGGTTGAGTTTCGACCACTGGGTGGCCACTAAAAGAAATAAATAAGCGAACGAAAAATTTTTATGGAGGGGGGGTTAATTACCCAATCCCCTGAAATCATCACTACTTCAGTTCATCGTTCCATATATTTATATTGTGTTGCATGTCTTTCTCGTTCTTAGCTAGAATTGATAGATCATCTGGGAAAGCACATTCATCTATTGTTATTGTCAGCCGATAGTAACCAATATCCACTTTTCTTGTTTTATCCTTTATTTTCTTGATAATACTATCCAAAAATATTATACATAGCAGCGGACTTAATGCATCCTCTTGCCTTAGTCCTTGCGCTGTGGAAAATTCTTCGGATGTTTCATTTCCGGATCTTATGTAACTTGATGTCTTCCTGTACATACTTTTTATTGCTTCTATTACTTTTTCGTTATCCAGTCTTTCTCTTAAAATTTTCCACATATGATTTCGTGGTACTCTGTTGAATGATTCTTCTAGATCAACAAATGTTATATATAATTTGCTCTACTGGTTCGTAGTTTTTTCTATGAGCTTATATGTGATCTTGCGTAGAATGTCCTCTTCTTGCCTTAGATTCATATATTTTAGCTGTAGTACATAACAGTGATATCCCTCTGTAATTGTTACAATCCCTACTGTCTCCTTTTCATGGATAGGTGATATCACCGCCTTTGCCCAATCTTTGGGGATTTTCCCAATTTTCCAAACCCTAGTATGCATCTCAAGCATCATCTATTCTTCTTCTGCACCCATATATTTAAGTTGTTCTGGCCGTATCATATCATGTCCTGGTGCCTTCTCTCAGTTTTTTAAGTACTATTTTAATTTCCTTCTATGTTATATCTTCTGTCTCGTTTTCCTCTCTTTTGCGTTTCTCCTTGCTGGTTTTTCTCTTTTTCATTTTCATTCATAGTCTGTCTTCCTCCAAACGAATCTGCTAAGTGTTCTTTTCATCTCTCCATAACTTCTTTATTTCCTGCCAATATATTTAAGTGGTATTAGTACTGTTTGGTTTCCTTTCTTAAAGTTTTTAACCGTGGAATAGAATAATTTCTTATTTTCTTAGTTCTTGCTAATGATTTTTCTTTCACTTTTTTTTTGTATTCTATATTTTCCAAAATCTCCTTCTTTCTTCTTCCATTTCTGCTTCTTCTTTTTAACTTCTGCTTTGACTTCTTCGTCCCATCAATGGGTTTGTTTGGTGTTTCTTGTAACTCTGTACACTTCGCAAGCTTACTTCGTTGCCCCCTTTATTATATGTTTGAAAGTTTTCCATATTTCTTTTATATTGTCTATGTCTGGTTTTGATGTATTATTCACTAGATCTCTTACATTTTCCCTAAAACATTTTTTTCACTTCCAAATCTTTTGATCTCTCTATTCTTAATTTTTCAATATTATTGATATTTTAGTTGCATTCTGCTCTATTTCAAGTGCTTTCTTTCCCTTTAATTTTTGCTATTTCTAGGTAATGGTCACTTCTGATTTTGTTTTCCCTTTTTACTCTTATATCATTAACATTTTATCTTTAGATGTTATTAGTTATAAAATAATCTATTAGTGATTTTCTTTTCCTGCTTGTTACATTTCGGCTGTGTTTATGAATTTCTCCATGTTTAAATATAGTGTTTAGAATTGAGTCTATTTATTATGCAGAAGTCTATAAATCTGTTACAATTATTATTTTTGGTAAGTTCTCTATATGCTCCCATTATTTCTTCTAGTCCTTCATTTGTGTTGTCCACTCTTGCGTTAAATTGTCTTGCCATGTATATAGGTTCTTCTAATTTTTCAAATTCTAACTGTGGAGTATCCCCAAATTCGTCCTTAATTATTTTATTTCCATCCTCATTTGGCGTGTAAACTATGACTATATTTGCTGTCAGTCCTCTACTATCATTCACATATTTCCATTCCTTGATTGTGTGCTCTATTTTTTTGTGAAATATGCAGCCCACCCCTGATCTTGCTCTTTCATTGTCTTCAACCCCACTATACATCAATATGTGATAATTTTTGAGTTTTATTATGCCCTTTTCTTTCTTTTTTGTTTCCGTTCTAGATTTGCTTTTTTGAATTCGTCAACTAATTCTTCTTCTTTTCTCTTTATACTTTTTGAGCTCCACATTTCTATTTGAACTGTCTTTTTCGCTTGCCTGTTCGTCTTCGTTCGCTCTGTCCTCTTTATCGTGTTTGTTAGTATTTTTTTGAGTTTTTCTTGGTTTTCTCGTTACCATTTGTACCCTTTTCCAGTTCATCCCATATTGTCTGATTTATCCAAGTAAGCTTGTCGCACGCAAACCATTTATTGCTCGAAAAAATAAGCGCAAAATAGTACTTATCCCGCACTCGTAATAAAAAATAGTATCTGCAACTCGTGCGGTGTTGTCAATTGCCCACTTTAGCGAATGAGCTCACTCACTTCATTCGTGCGCCCAACTTCGATTTCGTGGGCAATCGACAACTTATCGCACTTGTTGCACAATATACTATTAGTATATCCAAATCTGATTTTTTCTCCTTTGTTTTCTTCTCCCGTACAACACTTCTAATTTCTCTTTGAATTTTTCTTTCGTCTCAGGTTAGGTCGTTGTCTATATAGACTTTTGTGTCTTTGAGTTTACTTTTCGCTTTGATCACCAATTGCTTATATTCCCAGTAAGTTACTTCCATTTTTAGTATTTCGGTTTCTGTCTTTTCATTCAAAATTGCTATTTGCTTAACATCTACTCAACTTGTAGCTTTTCTTGAATTCAGTTTTTTTGCTTTTTCTTTTGTATCAAGGATCAGATTTACTCCTTCAAAAGTAAAATAAGATATAAAGAGTAAATTGAATCAATCTGAATAAAATATATATATATATATATATATATATATATATATATATATATATATATATATATATATATATATATATATATATATATATATATATATATATATATATATATATATACAGGGTATAACAGAAATAAGTACATTAATTATTTTAACCAGTGATAGAACCCGTCAAGCATAACAATTTTTCTTAATAACTTTTTCTCGAATCCTCATCTTTTTTTAGCATTTTTTAACCCCTATAATTTAACGAGTCGTTCAGGTGCATAATTATCGGATCCAGTAGCAGTTACAACCCTGATTACAACGAAACAATTGATATCGACATATGTGAGCTATCAATTCCAGATCAATTCCTTCATATAAATTTTGGAAAAAATTGTCTATTTATTATTGTCACAAAAGTTAAAACCTGTGAAAATGTCAAGCTCTTCTATCTGCGATTTCGCAGGCAGTGTAGGATTAGTTCGGCGAATTTATTTGGAACGATTTTAGAAATGTCATTTTTCACTAAAAATTGAATTATTGTGGTTATGCTCATGTATTTAATGTCAAAATATTGTGCACTTATACATAATGATGAGAATACTATGAGATATTGAGAACTTATGGTTTACCTGGAACGTAAAACACCAGATGAAATGAATGAAATACATTCATTTATAAATGAAGCAGCTGTGAATTAGTTTTTTCTCATATTATTACAAACTTCACAGTCAGGTCGTTTCAATGAAGTATGCCTCGTAAATTGATCTGTTGAACAAATAGAATATTGTATCCTATATTTTAAAAAATATTTAAAATCAATTACCAAACTCAGTGTGATACATTTGTAGGTTAGGGTTTCTGTTTTTCAAGAATTAGCTCTTACAATTTTTGCGGGAATATTTTCAGTTGAATTATTCATTAAATTGATTATTTTAGAACTGCATTCTATTTCATATTTCACAGTTCACTTTAAATAAATCGTTGAATGATTTTCTCTCTATGTTTGAGAGCCAACAGTAATGAAGTAAGCTGAGAGCGGCAGCTACTTTTTAAGTTGATCGTAGATGGCAGCACAATCTGACCAATATTCTAACTGTGTTACAGGCTGTATTCAGACTACTCAAATCAGCTGATTCATGTGTAATGAACTCGTGCTGACAATCTAATGTTCAAGAAATGTACCAGCTATTTGAAAATATACGTGAAATTCCTAAATAAAAATGAAATTTCTCAACAATAACATATAAATACGACCAATATACCAAATTGTTGGTTTCAGAGATAAATTTGATCTTTCTTCCAACATATACAAAGATAAAATTATCGAGGTGAGCGAATATCAGTGTATTATTGAAATACTGTTATTCTTTCAATTTCAAATGAATGATTGATAAGACTATGATAATTTAGAGTTTCAAAATAATCATTTGAATCGACAGCTATCATTCTTCCAACAAATGAGAAACCTGCAGTTCTAACCATAGGCGCACTATGAAATTTTTGACCAAACTTTGATGAATTTTCACCCGATATCCAGGAGACTTACAGAAAAAAGTTATCAAGAAAAATTGTTAGGCTTAAACAGATCTATTGCAGGTTGAAATTAATGTACTTATTTCTGAAATAAGTACATTAATTTTAACCAGTGATAGTTCTCGTCAAGCATAACAATTTTCCTTATTTATCCCGAATTCTCATCTTTTTCCAGCATTTTTTATCCCCTATAATTTAACGAGTCGTTCAGGTTTATAATTATCAGATCAAGTAGCAATTGCAATAGAACAATAATTGATTTTGACATATGTGAGTTATCAATTCCTTCAAATAAATTCTGGAATAAAACCGATTATTAATTAAGTATTAATTCTGTCTACAATTTCACGGGCAGTTTAGGATTAGCTTAGCGAATTTAATTGGAACGTTTTCCGAATTGTCATTTTTCACTAAAAATTGAATTATTGTGGTTATGCTAATGTATTTAATGTCAAAATATTATGCACTTATACATTATGATGAGAGTGCCATGGGATATTTAAGACTTATCGTTTATCTGGAACGTAAAACAGCAGGTGAGATGAATGAAATACATTAATTTATAAATGAAGCATCTGTGTATTAGTTTTTCTCATATTATTACAAACTTCACACTCAGGCCGTTTCAATAAAGTATGCCCCGTGAATTGATCTGCTGAATAATTAAAATATTGTATCATATATTTCAGAAAATATTTAAAATCAATTACCAAATTAAGTTTGATACATTTATAGGTTATATTTTCTGTTCTTCAAAAAAATAATCTTCAAAATTTCATGCAGCAATATTTCTATTGAATAAATCAATGGATTAATTAATTTAGAATTGCATTCCATTTAATATTCCACAGTTTTCTTTAAATAAATTGTTGAATGATTTTCTCTTTGTTTCTGATGGAGTAAGTTGAGAACAGCAGCTACTTTTTCAACTGCTCGTAGATGGCAGCACAGTCTGACACTCCTGACACAGTTTCAGACAATTCTAATCAGCTGATTCAAGTGCAATGAACTTGTGCTTATGTTTAAGAAATGTGCTATTCGAAAATATACGTGTAATCCCTAAATAAAAATCAAATTTCTTAAAAATGACATATAAATACGACAAATGAATGATTGACAAGACTACGATAGCTCAAAGTTGCAAAATACTCCTTTCAATCGACAGTTGTCACTCTTCCAACAAATGAGAAACATTGGCCCGTAGTCAGGAAGTGGTTTTAAACCCGTGCTATAACCTAATCGATTTTAAAACATCGTCATGGTTTTATATATAAGATAGACTTAGACCTGGGTTTAAAACCGCGTTCTGACTACGGGCCATTCAGTTTGAACCCTAGGCGCACTATGAAATTTTTGACAAAACTTTGATGAATTTTTACTCTATATCCAGAGGATTTACGAAAAGAAGTTATTAAGAAAAATTGTTATGTTTGACGAGTACCATTACAGGTTGAAATTAATGTACTTATTTCTGTTACACCCTGTATATATATATATATATATATATATATATATATATATATATATATATATATATATATATATATATATATATATATATATATATATATATATATATATATATATATATATATATATATATATATATATATATATATAATATATATGATATACTCTTCCCTAAATCATTGCTTCAAGGCTTAATCATTCCACTTCGCTCGTATGCTTGTAGAAATATGTTTGCTGTATGATTTTCCTTTTCTTAATCATTGATATTGACTTCACGCATTTTGCTTAGCTCGTGAGTTTGTAATTTACGTTGCTGATGGTTAAAACTGAGTCGTACGAATTCGAGCAGAAATCTATCTGCAGAAAAAAGTTACTTCAGATTTTCGTGTTGCCTTGAAGGGACAATAAATTACTCTTAGTAGACTACATCATGAACGCTGAAGCATTAGCGTCCTTCAAAAGATATTTTAGCCACAATTCGAATAATATCGCATATATTTTCCAAGAAGATAATGCCGCTTGTCATACAACTGGAATCGTAGAAGATTCCAGATTTGGAAGTATTTCTTCATTTTTTAAATTCACCATTAGTAGTCCTACCGATCGAAATTTTGTACAAGTTAGTGAAGGAGTTACATGCTCGTCTCCTGAAAATGGGAGCTATTTATGTCTAGATGATATTTAAACATCAATTGTAATTGTAGTCGAATGAAAATTCAGATACGGTTCTGCTTGGCGAACCACAATACATAAATGAGAAGTCGTTGGTGGTTAATATTCGTATTTCCGGTCGGAAAAATCATGAATATGTTTCATTTTTATTGGCCATTTATACACGAACACACACCACGTATAGAATACATTTCTTGTGAATGGCATTTTTTGAAGATGAGCCCCTCACTCGTACTGAATTCTCATCGTGGTACGTGATATTGCACCCCGCGCGTGGGGTTGCAACTATTTGCATTTTAATAGATCGCCTATGCCTTCGGACTTTTCACCTCAAGTCGTGCACTTTTTACTCTTCAATTCATTCATCGAATGTGATCACAGTCGGTTATGGTGAATAACAATGAACATTTGAACGGTTACTGTTATTGGTTCCGGGCGTTCATGTCTTTAAGCGGTTTGGAATTTGAATATGGGATTGGAGTGCAAATTAGACAGTAGGGGAACAATAACATATCTTGTTATGAATATGAAATTTATTACAGATTTTCATGTCTTTGTATGAAACAAAATTGATGATAAAGAATTTAGTTGGTCCTTGTGTTGTCGTTTGTCGTCCCCTATTGAATGATAACGACGTCAAGTGATCGCTTGTTCTCTGGAAACTGGCGACATATTTTGACCGTCAGTAATAGTGTTATGATAATCACGCTTCCATTCCATAGTACACAACTCAATTTTAATTACATTTTCTTTAATTAATATGCTAATAATTTTGCATAGTAATTATTGAGAGCAATCTAGTGAACGCTGATGTCGCTTTGATGTGTCTATCAGGTCGCAGACTTGACTCTTCCTCTCACCAAAATCCTGCAACTGTTCACCGGATATTGACATTGATTTTATGTACATGCTCACGCATTTAATCAACTAATATTTCTTAAAAATTGTATTCAATTCAAATTCTATTGTCTTCTCAAACTATAAAGTGAATCTTACATACGTCTTTACTTTGTCTTGCATCACCCTCTACTGTTTAGCTCCATTCCGGAAGCCTGCAAACTTACCGCGTCCATTAGTCCGGGTTTCTCAATCCGGACGCCGTCTTAACTTCGACCACAGACTCCGGTGCTTCCTGTGGCCGTTGCCTTTGTTTTAGTAATAAGCGATTGTGGCAATGCTTGATGCTGACGGCGGATCTTGGATGGCGGTGACGGACTGTAGGATGTTGAGACTGTTGCCTGATTGTTGATGCTTCCACCCTGTGGTTGTGCTACCCACATTGGGGTATTAGTAGAGGATTATTAAATACATGTATTATACAGAACCATCCTAATTTGTCCACCACATGTTTAAATATATTCTCAATTTCATTGCAGAGTTGAAAGCACTTTTATGACGATGAAAAAGAATAAACTATATCTTTATGTAAAATAGAGAGGATTCTACTTGCGATATTATTCTAGTCTGCAATCGATGTTAGCTCCGACGAGCGATCGTTAGGACTATCAAGGCGCAAATTGGCTCTAGAGGGAGAGATAGGAAAATTATGGATATTATTGCAACATTATGGTACGGCGACAACTTACGACTTACGACATCGGCACTGCACTCAGTCGAGGAGTGCTGTTGAAGAAATTTGATCAGTGACGGTGAATAAAGGGGGACGAGTGACTACTCCTACAGAATCATCAGCGTTATTGCAAGATACGCGACGAGAGAAATCGTAAAGTCACGATTATCGCGCGCGATATGCTTTGATTCCTTAATCCAATCGAAAACTCTTGAAAACTTTTGCCCCTAAAGCCAACCACTTAATTTATTCCAACCGCTATTTTCGTCCATCAACCACAAGAGTTCCAATTATTGCTAACTATTTGACATTGTGAACTATCCAACTTACATGAAATTGTAGTGAAACTTTGTCATGAAATGTAAAATAAGCTTTCAAATTTCGTATTTGATTATTATATCCTGAATATACCCTATTGCTAAATTGTGGTCGAAATTCGATCATAATTCATAAAATTTTCAACTTTGAACGCTACTAAATTTAATTTTCCATTCCCGGAGGTTTCAGGTAGAATCAACACAGTATTCGGCGCTCGATACGAATCTGAAATAAAAATAATGATCCCCATTTCAGATTTTAACGTGACTTCCTTCAACCTCTCTCCACCCCCCAGGAAAGTGAGAATTAAATGTCGGACATTTTTCCATTCGAGATATTCCTGCGAAAAATAATATCGTTCTCAGTGGTAAATCAAAATGAGAAACCTGTATATAATTTTGGCTATCTGCACTCCTTCTCCATATAAACTTCAAGTATGCCAAATCTTACATTTCTTTGTGCGCGATAGTGGTTCCCATTTGAGATTTTAACGTGACTTCGTTCTAGTCCCCTCCCTACCCCCCTCGGAAAAGGAGAATTAGATATCAGATATTTTTTCATTCGGTGTTTATTTTTCGAGATATTTCAGCGATTATTTCACTTATGTCAGTTATACTGGAAATTTTTGCATAGTTACAACGACAATTATAATAATAAATTCCTTGCCAACGGGAATTTACCGCGATAAATTCCCGTTACCTCGGTAAATTCCCGTTGGCAAGCGATTCATCGCGATAAATTGCCTTTGTCATGGAGAAGCAATACACAGTTCTAATATAAACAAACAATCAGTTCTCGGAATTGTCAAAATTTAATCGTTTTGGAAATGCATTTTTCGCCGAAAGTAATGAAATTGAAAACAAAAAGTCCTTGAATACAAGAGTATATGGAGACAATTTAGTGCATTTTTCAATAGAAAAGGTTAGTAGTGGCAAGTAATATTATTTAATAGGTACTTATAGTAGCAATCTCATTCGAGAAATATTCTCCACAAATACCACTCGCGACTTTAATTTTATCATAAATTTTTCTTTCAAACATTGATTACCTTTAAGCAACATCCTTCGAGTCATCTGCTCAGATGAAATCCCTCGAGCTACGCTCTCGTGATTCAATCGGACAGATGACTCTCATGATGTTGCTAGGTAATCAATGTTTTCAAGAAAAATTTATTGATAAAATTACTGTCCCTTGTGATATTATATACGAAAATTAATATTGTTTCCAGCTGTAAATTAAAATTGAACACCTCTATATTATTTTAGCTATCTGCACTCCTTCTCCATACAAACTTCAAGTATGCCAAATCTCACATTCCTTTGTGCGCGCAATATGCTTAAAAAGAGGTACAAATTTTTCTTTTCACGTATTTATATATAGAAGAAGATACCATTGTGCTTTATGAGATAACCCAGACAAAATAGAGGAAGAAAAGTGCTGAGTTTGTATTAATTCCCAACAAGCTGAATTTTTGTGCAGGTCTTGAATACATTATAACAAATGCTATGTCAAAAATCCCCATCGATCCCGCTTGTGTATTGTTTTTTATCCGAGGTCAAAGGTCACATTTTTTTTTTGTACATATCTCTGAAATAATGCTAGCGGAAAAATGATTAAAAAAAACTTAAAATTCTCTATAAAAAAGTTGTCAATACTTTTTCTCTAAGAAGCACTGTTCTCGTGTTATCGCAATTGCAAATCTAGAAAATACGAATATGCACTCATATGTGACCAGTATGCCCACTTAAATACTATACGTGGGGAATTTACGATTAAGTGAAACTGCTTCCGCCTCTACTTCCATTGATTGGTCGGCCTTGAGTAACATCAACAGTCCAGTCAGTTTTAAACGGATTTTTGTAGTAAATAGACGTGCTTGTAGATGGTATTTTTATTTTAAACTGTACCATTGTTTCTAATTACTGTCTAGAAACAATTTCTAATAATGCCTATGTTATATCAAACAGTGACCATGAGTGAGCACTCATGAAACAACTGAACGCTCCCATCACTCATGAACATATCAGATTCTAGCTTCATGCGCATCATATGCTACTCATTTCACTTTGTCATTTTTTTCACGTTTGTTGTGCTTGATTATTGTTTTTATTGGAATTTATTTGATAAGAGAAAATGTGTTCTCTTGTTTCATGAGTGAAGTCACGCATGGTCACTCATGGACACTGTTTTGTGTGACATATGCATAAGAGATTGGGAGTACGGAGCTAACATGCGCGCCAAAATTGCATACACTACAACGTCAGTGTCGCTGCCACTTCACCTGAGCACCTGAGCTATATCAAAGCAAAATACTGCCTACGACAAACATTGCGATATTTCTTTATGCTCTAGAGCAGGGATTTTCAACGCTTTTTGCGTTTTCTTCTAAACAAGATGATGATGAGCTACGAGCCTCATATAATGTTTTATTGTTAATAGCAAAAGCAAAAAAATCGCAAACATTTGGCAAGAAACTATTTTTGCCGGCAGTCATGAGGAATTGAAAACAGTTCTTCATCATAAGACACCATCGCTGTCATAAAAAAGTTATCTCAGTAATGATTCAGTGAAAAGAAGAATAGATGTAATGACGAATGACGTTGAGTTACCATCATTTAATTTGATGAATCGAATCTACCAAATGAAGGTCAAAAATATTCGTTTTTTGCGTATATCTCTAAAATAATGAGAGCTACCGGGAAAATAAGTAAAAGAAAGTTTGTAGATCGTAAAATTCTCTGCAAAAATTATGTATGTTTTTTCCTTACGGAGCACCGTTCTCGATATATCGCGATTTCAGACCTAAAAATACGAATATGTACTTGTGGCCAGTATGCATTATCGGGTCATTCATTTGAAGAGAAGAATATTGGTTTTTGTGACTCATGCACTCAAATACTAAAGATGAAAATATACGGTTATAAGTGAGTCAACGCTCTTCCCTAATTCCATCAATTGGTTGGCCTTGAGTGACATCAACAGTCCAGTCAGGTTGAAACGGTTTTTCGTAGAAAATAGTAAAATTTTATACAAATGTCAGAAATTTTCGTCATTTGCAGTGAATATTTGACTGAAGGGGAAATAAAAGAGTGCAGTTATCTTGTCTTCCTCCAACATCTGTTTCTGTTTGTCAACATTTGTTTCGGGTGTTCTACTAAGTGGCTGGGCAATGAACTGAACCCTGAAGACTGGGACAGGAAATTGATGAATAATAGTTTGGAGCCAATCCACACTTCACTTCCACCTGCTCCAGAGAAACTGCTGAAAACAATTTTTTGTAATTGCAAGAAAGGCTGCGCAAATAATTGTGAGTACAGAAAAGTTGGATTGTCAAGGCCACTAATGCTGAATCAAATGCAACAGATAAAGATTCTTTCGAAAAGAACAACAAAGATATATTCTGGAATGAACTGCAACGCATAATGGAAACCAAAGAGGGAATACTAATAATAATAGATCTAAATGCACGAGTGGGAAACATGAACAAGGATATAGAAAAAGTAATAGGCAACTTTAGTGAACAGACACTAAATGATAACGGTAAAAGGCTAATTGACTTTTGCATAATAAATGAGCTTGCTATTATGAACACTCTATTCCAACACAGAGAGATACACAAATACACTAGAGAGGTAGCAAGTAGAAACGAGAAATCTATAATCGATTACGTGATAATGGAACATAAGAACAAGCATTGAATTGAAGGTATATGAGTAAAAAGAGGATACGAAATCGGCAGCGACCACTTCCTTCTGGAAACTAAAATGAAGAAGATAAATGAAATAGAAGTAATACAAAAACCAGAAAAGAAGTAACAAAAAATGTACATGCTCAAGGACAAATTAGTCAAGAAAAAGGACAATGAACAAGTACAAGAAGAAATAATAAAACAAGGAGAATATAGAAACTGGGATGTAGAAACCATATGGAAAACTCTTAAAAATATATTTTGCGAATCAGCAAAAACAGTTGTGGAACCTACAAAAACATCCAAAACAGAAAGCAAACAAAGTGGTGGAGCCAAGAAATAAAAAAAGAAATCAAAGTAAAGAAGCAAAAATGAAAAATATACCTCTGTAATAGAACGCAGAAAAACTATGAAAAGTACAAAGAACAGAGGAAAAGGACGAAGGAATTGATACAAAATGCTAAGCAACAAGAATGGGAAGATTTCGGAAAATGTATAAACAATAACTACAGAGAAAACAAGAAACTTTTCTATAAAGTAGCGAAGAATTTGAGGAAAGAAAAGGAGCAGCCTATTGAACAGTTAAAAGACAAAAATAGAACAATACTGAGAGAGAATACAGACAAACTAAAAAGATGGAAAGAACATTTTGAAGAATTACTAGAACCGCAAGAACTAACCATAAGCAACGCGTACAATAACGACCATGTACCAGAGCAAAATCCAAAAGTTACAAATACATAGATCAGTATCGAAGAAGTTACAACTGCTATTGGAAAATTGAAGATAGGGAAAGCAGCTGGATACGATGAGATAAAACCAGAGTAGCTAAAATACATGGGAGAGGAAGAAACAAAAATGCTGCACACATTAGTAAATAAAATTTGGGATGGAGAGCAGACATCTACAGACTGGAGAAAAACGATCATACTGCCAATAGACAAAAAAGGAGACAGCCGAAATTGTTGCAATTATCGAGGGATCTCACTCCTATGCACAGCAGTAAAAGTGTACGAAACGATACTTGAAAGTAAACTAAGAAAGTTAGTAGAAGACAAGATTGGGGATACTCAAAGCGGATTTAGAAAAGACCACAGCACCCAAGACCATGTATTCACAATCTGATAGATAACGGAAAAAACACTAAGACACAACAAAGAAATATGTTTTATAGACCTTGAAAAAGCTTTTGATAAAGTTAATAGAGAATTGTTATGGGAAATATTAAAAAGGAGAAATATAGGGTAGAGGCTACTAGAAGGAATCTAAAATATATATAAAGATAATATAAACTATGTGAGAACTGCTAACTTATTATCAGAAGAATTCAAAGCAGGTGGAGGATTAAGACAAAGAGGAACTCTAAGTCCTTTATTGTTCATACTATACATGGATGAAATTAACATTGAAGCAGACAAAAGAACAATAGAAACTGCCATAGGATATTCAAATTTAAAGCAAATAAAAAAAGCAGAGTGCATTTTTGCAGACGACATGGTAATCTTTGCGAATACAAAGAAAAAACTGCAAGAGAACTTGAAGATATGGAACGAAGAACTACTCAGAGCAAATATGAGAATAAATGCAAACAAATAAAGGTATTGATAATAGCCAAAGAAGAAAACCAACTGGAAATAAAAATAGATAATAAAAATATACAACAAGTCCAAAGCTTAAGATATCTAGGAAGTATAATTGAAAATAAAGGAGGGTACGAAGATGAAATAAATAGCAGAATACAGGTAAAAGTAGAAACTTCTCATTCAATTAGCAAGACACTATCAAAGCACAAAACAGTGAACAAAAGAACGAAGCTGACCATCTACAAAACAATAATTCTACCAATGCTGTAGTACAGTTCAGAAACTTGGGTATTAAATAAAAGACAACAAAGTAAAATCACAGCGGTGGAAATGAAATGTCTTAGAGCTATAGAGGGGGTAACGAAACTAGACAAAATTAGAAATGAAAAGATTAGAGAGAGATTAAAAGTACAGTCAGTAATGAAGAAGATAGAGCAGAAACAATTGGAGTGGTATGGAACTCTAATTCGACTCGAGGATAAAAGAAAAGTAAAAGAAATATGGACAGCAAGATCAACAGGGAAAAGAAACCGCGGCAGGTCACGGAAAACATGGGACGATGTAATACAAGAAATAATAATCAAGAAGATATATATATTCGAAATCGATGAGGATCTAATTGATATATTATCTCTCAGCAGTTAACACAAATTGAGCAAGAAAAAGAAGAAGATGATAAATAATGTAATTTTCTTGCTGCTACAAATTTCATTATAATAAAAAAATATTGTCCCATTGAATTTCCTGGATCAAAATATATCGTGGAGTATTCCTGCTAGAGAGACCACGCTAAAAAAAGCGTCGAGTACACTACTTCAGAGGTGATGCGGGAATGTGTGCATACTTACGGCCTATATTCGTGATAATTTGAGAACGATGTTTCGTAGGTAAAAAAGGATTGATACCTTTTTTGTAGAGAATTTTACGATCTACAAAGATTTTTGGTTCAGTTTTCCAGTTGCTCTCAGCATTTCGGAGATATACGCAAAAAACAAAAATTTGTTATCTTTGATCTTGAATATAGAACAACGCAGAAGCAGGATCGCTAAAGACTTTTGACACAGCATTTGTAATGACGTATTCAAGATCAATACAAAAATCCAGCGTGTTGGGAATCAGTGCAAACTGGAATGTCTATTTTGTCTGGATTACAGATGCATTATTAATGTACGACTTGTCTGTGCATGAATAATAAAAATATGGTTTAGAATAAGAAACAATCATGCAGGTAGCATTTTGAGGCTTCCTACTTTAATGATCAATTAATGAATTGTTTATGTTGAAGCAATATTTATTATTAGAATCTTGCAAAAAAGCTTCTATATAGATAATATGACAAGAAGGATGTGATTGTCGGTTTGAGCTAAACGTTCCTGCTAGCAGGTAGGTTAGTGTGCAGCCGTGTGCAGGGCCGTAATAAAGTTACAAGTTGAGATTGACTCTAGATGCAATTAGAGGGCGCAGCGACCCGTTACAACACGTTGCGACGCCACAAATTCGGTTAATTATAAGAGGACACGAGACACACGTGCTCCACTAAAATTCACTATCCTTGTTCCGTCTACAGAGGACAAACGCCCTTCAAAATTTAATCACGATACTTGTGATATGTTATATATGGTGTCTATTCAACTACCAACCAAATTCTTTACACTCGGAAACTTTATTTTGCAGTACACATTATATTCTCCTTAGAGTAGTAAACAAAAATGGCGTCGAAACAGCAAAACCCTTAAGATGTTATGTATAACTGGGTGCATTTTAACTACATTATTATTCAGGCGGTCGCACCCACGACTTTTCCATACCGATTTGGCTTAGCGTGTGACAGATTTGCATGCAAATTTCTTTCCAAGTATATATTAGAGATTTAGCATATGGGGGCGGCTGATTCGCTTCTCCCTCTCCTACTCTTCAACTCTAAAAGCGCGATACCCATCACCACCAAACATCGAACGTCCGTTGTTTGATGCACGTTTGTTCTGCGATTGTTATATAGATACATTACAGTTGATTTAATGGCATCAATGTGCATGTGGAACATGCTGAGTATCATTATCTTCTTATGTTAATTTTTCATTTGATATTCAATCTTACGATATATACTTCCTGCAAGAATATTTATGATGAATATTTAATCAACATTCATATTATCCACACTTCAATATCTTATCAATGAAGAGCGAAATATAATTTCCCTGACGGAAATCAACCGCAAATACAAGATTCTAACAACTGAATTGGTCGATTCAAACAATAAACCCTACAAGAATATTCTACTAAGGATGTCGACTGAAGCAAGAGATGGCTCAAGTAATATCAAATTGATGTTGGAATTGCACCACTTGGTTTATGTTTTGACAGTAATTAGAAGAAAAAACTACTTTTGCATTTCCACATCCCTAAATCGATCGATGTTAATGGAGACTCCATATCTCGATGATTTCGCGGTCGTAGGTAAACGCAAGAATATTTGTTTGAGAGGACTTGATGCCATAATCGTCTGATCATTTCAAACGAATGTTTAGTGATGTTCAAACACAATTTCGTAATCGTGAACGAAATATGGATTTATTACAATCTACCAAAGATCAAAGAACAGTCAAAATAGTGGGTTGCTCCAGGAGAATTGAAGTCAAAGGTCATTAATCAACAAGATCATGAGCACAGTTTTTTGGGATGTGTACTGAATTATTCCTATCAAATAACTGAAAAACATTAAACATTTGGCAAAGAAAAGAGTACTCTTCCTACAGGACAATGTACCATCAGTTGCACTACGAATTGATGATATATTTTCCGACTAACAACCAAGCAATTTTTATTACAGGGAAGCTTCTAGGAAGACCATCATTTAAGTTTTGCATTTTTGTTCTCAAATGGTGCCATCAATCAAACAAAAAAATTAGCCTCAATATTTAGTTAAGCTAAATCCAAAGTAACAGTACGATACGTATGATATTTTAGCCATAGCGCTGTGGCGTAGCGTGGGTATCAGCCGTCCGGGGCGGAAGAAAATTTTGCCGCCCTCTTATTCAGGTATTCCAATTTAAGACTTTAATATACAGTAATTCTGAAGAATTTTTTGGCAAGGACATATATATATATATATATATATATATATATATATATATATATATATATATATATATATATATATATATATATATATATATATATATATATATATATATATATATATATATATATATATATATATATATATATATATATATATATATATATATATATATATATATATATATATATATATGAACGAAGTAAATCAGTTACTGTACTGCTAATTTCGTAATGATACTTTTCAGATGTCAATTTAAGTGCTCTGCTAAAAATATTTCTAGCAACATTGAGAAGTTGAATTTTTGGATGATTCGACTGAAGTACGAGGTATCTAAATTTTCAGTCGAATCATCCAAAAACAATATTCTTTGATATCAATGTTTTGATTTTTCCTAATTTTGGTTTATATTTTTGACACCTTACGTGATGCACAAGCTTGCATCTATTTTTAATTGTTTGACACTATAACTAACATATTTCTACCTGTGATAATTTGTAATTTTTTGACAATGCGTGCACGCACGATTTTCTACTTGCACTTAGTCAACGTCTTTTACAGATGTAGGTTGTGGCATTTGACAAATGGAAAAAAAAAAATCTGCTATTTTACCAACTCGATATCACATTTCAATGTATATTTTTAATATTTTTGATTTTTCACAACATAGTTCTTTTGTAAGTATTTCCGATAAAATTAGCATAAATAATTAGTGATAAAAAAATAATTGAATTGTAGCGCTTCTGAAGATGGCTGAGGTACAGCCGAAACTGTAAAGTAGGAAAGAAATTAGACAGAAATATTGACCGAATTCCCAAGACTTTTCACTCACTCAAATAATTTTACTTCCTTGAAGTTCTCTGTTTGCGTGGAAAGCTTTATTTGTTGCCGTAATTTTTTCTTTTATTTCTATTTCTCTATCTCCTTTGTTCGTTAACAATATTCCTAGATATTAAAATTTATCTACTTGCTCGTATTTGATCTCTCCTATTCTAATTATATTTTCTTATGATTATTTTGGTCTTTTCTTCGTTTATTTCTAGCCCTATTTTCTTTTCTTCACTTATTATTTCCTCCAGTATTTTTTTCATCGCTGTTCTATTCTTTGCTACAATTGCTACGTCGTCTGCGTATGCTATTATTTGTCCTCCTCTTGTTCTGAATGTTCCCTTTTGTTATATTTCTCATTGCATGCTCTAAAGCTAAATTAAATAACGTGGCTGATAAAGCATTGTCCTGTCTTACTCCTTTATTCATTATTATGTTTTTTGTTTCTCCTTTTTGAGTCCTATTGCTTATTTTTGTTCCTATCATGGTCATAGCTATTAATCTTCTCAATTTTCCTGGTACTTGCAAGTCTTTTAAGGCTGCCATTAATTTTCCTCTTTCAATTGAGTCGAACGCCTGTTTAAAATCAATAAATACTATTTCAGTGTTCAGTTCATATTCCAGTGTTTTTCAATTATTTGTTTTATAGTGTGTATGGCATCCGTAGTTGACTTCCCTTTCACAAAGCCACACTGATATTGCTCTATGGTCCCTCTTGTCACATTTGTTATCCTTCTCTGTATTGATGTCGACATTATTTTGTAAGCTGTGTTTAAAAGTGTGATTCCTCTATAATTTTGACATACTTGTTGATCTCCTTTTTTGAGTATAGTTATTATTTGTCCTATTTCCCAATCTTTCTTTTCTCCATATTTCTAGTATAAGCTCATGTATTTGCTGCATGACTATTTTGCCTCCATATTTTATTAGTTATATGTTCATTTCATCTTTTCCTGGTGATCTACCGTTTTTCATGTTTTTTTTTATTTCATTTACTTCGTCTAGAGTTCTATTAATTCTATTTCGATTTCTTCTGAGGTATTAACTATTAATTCTTGTTCTAGTTCAGTTAATAGATCTTTGAAGTATTTCATCCACAGTTTCTTGTATTGTTGGTCATTTTCTGATGAAATTCCATTTTTGTTCTTCATTCCGTATGTTTTAGCTTTATATGTTTTATTTTGTTCCTTTATTTCTTCATAAAATTTCTTTGTGTTTCTATTCAATCTTTCTTCTTCAATGACTGTAATTTTTTTCTCTAACCATATTTTCTTATTTTTTCTAATATTTTTATTACACTTATTTCCTAATCTTTCGTATTCGTCTTTATCTTTACTTTTATATGTTGCTATTTTTTCTATTTTTCGCATTTTTGTTCTCTTCCTCTATCCATTTTTGAGCAGCGTCATTTATACATCTTTTCGTCAGTCAATTACTAAACAATAAAGGCTAAAAGGTCCTTTTTAGTTTGTACATGCACAAGTTATCTATAGAACAGTCACAACTTGAAAATGGTACTAAATGAAAGCTGCTGTTTCACAAGTTTGCCCAAATTGCTTGATTTTAAGCTCAGTGACTGTGGGGTATAGTAGTTTGTGAAATCTCTGATCTACAGTAACGTAAATAGGGTCCGCAAAACCCCGCAATGCGGGAGGACCGCGCAGTTAAGGGGGCACTACACAATTTGCCACGAAACTATAATATACCATTTGGATATGAAAATATCTCTCAACCAAGTTACATTTAAGTCATTATTATTGCGATTGTTGTACCCAAATGATAATATATTTAGTTTAGTACTGCTGCTAATTACACCTGATTTTAAAAATATTTGACTATCTATTGCCAATTGTCGTTGCCGATGCTTCATATATGCTAACTCTAATTTCTTGATAAAATCCGAATCTGAAAGTATTTGCAAAAAATGGGAAATAATACCCGAGTTCAAAGGTACAAGAAAATCAAAAAGAAAACATCAATTTGATGAGTGATGTGACGACTACGATTTTGTTAATGCCGAACATAAATTTAAAGCTAATGTTTTTTATAGAACAGTTAACATAGTCAATTCACAAATAAAAAATAGATTTGAAGAAATGTTAAAAATTGCAAATATTTTTTGAATTTTTAAGGCCAAAACCATCGCCAACATTATCAGAAAAAGAACTCCAAATATCGGCAATAGAATTATAAAAACATTATAGCGATGATTTATCAGAAAATTTTCCGACGCAATTAAATTATGCGGTATATTTTCTAAAAAATGACATTAATGCCAATACAACTATTCATGAAATGATAGATATTATTTTAATCAAATATTCATTTATCGAAAGTGATTTATGTGAGGTTTACACTGCTTTATTATTATTTTTAAGCATTCCTGTCACTGTGGCTGCAGCAGAATAGTATATTCGATACAAGTGCGAACTGGAGATCATTCCATGCGAATGTGAATAATTCAGCCACGAGACGAACAGCATGAATCAAGATAGAATTATTAATCTCTCTCTTTTGGCAATAAAACCTCATGCAGCAGAAAATCTGTATTTAAAAATTCTTATAATAGATCTTGCAAATAAAAAATCCAGAGGAACCGATATTCAATTTAATTTTATATAAAATATGTGAATTATCATTTTTTTTGTAATTATTTTTTTACCTTTAAGAATTATAAAAAATATTGCATTTATGACTGTTTTTCTTACACCTAATCACTGAGTTTTCAAAAGGTCATTGGGGCCTACATTTTGTTTTGCGGGGGGGCCACCAAATCCTAGTTACGCTACTGCTGATCTAACAAACATTCATGAGCTACGAAAAATGCGCTTCAATCATCGAGATGATTGTTTATTTTTTTGACGTCAATTGACCCTAGCTTTTTTCTGTTCTTCGGTTAAGATGAGATATCCAACGATAAACTATTTTTTTTACACATAATTCTTCTATAAATTTTTTTGAATTGAGATGATGGCGTAGCGTGTCGGGGGCGTGAAGGACGGCACACTTAACCGATAAAAAATGATTGGATAGAATTGTATCGAATTATATACAATTAGATATGGTTATATACAATTATATATGGAATTCTTATATACTGCTATACAATTTGATATAATTATATAAAATTGTATCCAAACAGATATAGCACATTGTATAGAACATCATACGATAACATACACTTATATATGACTATATACAATTAGATCAGAGTACTGTACAATTTTTTCAAACTCTGCATACAATTATATACGATCATATACGGCTGTATACAATTGTATACAGTTTTATACTATGATATATAAAAATATATAATATGTCTTATCGAACTCTATACAATCATATATATTCGTATATTACTGTATATAGTCATATAGTTATATTTCCATCAATTCAGGAAGCTTTATCCAATTCTATCACATTATATACAATTATATAGTACTGTATAAAGTCTCATACAGTACAGTTCTTTCATTTCAACTACTACATAAGATCCTATATTGCTCTATACAATCATATATAACTATATAGAGTTGTATAAAATGTTTTTTTGAGTTTTAACTTTGCTATTCAAGATTTTATACAGTTATATACAATCAGATATATTTGTATATTATTGCATACAAGTTTATAAAATTATATTCCTATTTGTTCGAGAAGCTTTATTTGATTCTACACAATTTTTTTTCATTATACACAGTTATATAATACTATATAAAGTTGTATACAACACATTATTCTCATTTTAACTGTTTTGTAAGGTTGTATATCGTTATAAACAACCATATACATATATCCGTGTACCATAGGATGAAGTTATATACGTGTCTATACTCATATATCATCTTCTTTCCTTGCTATCGGTATAACATACTCAGAAGTCTAAAATGAAAATTGTCAATAACAATCAGTACAGCTGATGTTCGACAAATAAATTTATGGAATCCACTGCAATAACTAATTTTACCAGGATAGTAAAGTCGCCCGTGTAAGTTTTGTACTTTTTTGTCAATGATGGGTGATTGTTACTCTCTTGGAAGACATGTTGAAGCTTGAATTAAATGAAAAAGCAATAGTTTGATATTGTTTCATATATGACACATAAGGTATATATAAATAGTATAGTAAATAATACAAAAGTGGATACCTCTGACTATTCCACTGGGTATTTGTTTGTTAGGTATTATTTTTAAATTTACATGAAAATGATGGATATTATATAATCAATAATGAAACATATTCAGTTCACGATGCAACCCAACAATTTTCAATAGTCCAAATTATTTAGGATAGTTAATTTATATTAGTTTCAAGTTGTGACCTGTGATGTGACATGTGAAGGGGTAAAGTGCTGAAAGGGGAAAGATGAGTGCAAGCGATCTACGAAAGACAAGCGAGTAGCAGTTGAGCACGGGAGTTGATTGAATACAGTTGAATTTGATGCGGTGGAGTTGAAATAACGAAAAATAACTGGAAGAAAGGTAGTAAAGGCAGATAAGAAGATAGCTGAGTCAGAAGATAAGGTGAAGATAAAGAAATGAGGAAGAAAGAAGTAGAAATAAGAAGCTATGGCAAAGAAAGTAAGCTGTTGCTAAGCGGTGGAGAAGCGGAGTGGAAAGGGAAGCGCTAGCGACGAGAAAAAGAAGACAGATGTGATTGCTCGGTCTCCTATATGCGCACGCGCATGAGAACAGATAAGTGTTTTGGTTTTAGTTCTAGTTCTAATTATTTGATTTCATTTAATTTAAATTTTTCTTTGCTGAGTTCATCACGTTTTTTATGATTTTATTTGTATGCAGACATTATTTACCTTTAATTTTTGGGATCATTACAAATTGAAAAAAGGATAAAAACTCATTTGTTTCTTGGAAAAAAAGGTTAGTTTGTGGACGGTGAAATGAAATTGATTTCAGATAAATTCTCCATTAATTTTTTTTATAGTCTAGCTAATATCTTCGAAGTCCTGGAAAATACATATTATTCAAATAAACGAATGGTTGAGGACTTATTCAATTTGGAATGGCACCGACAAAAATGGGCGTAGAAATCTAACTCGAACTTTAAAAACTGCAAAAGTCTGAAGAAAATAAAGATTCAGGATGAGTTAGCACAAGAATCCTTGAAGAAAAGGAGGTTTTCCACAAAAATGTGCTTCACTCCCGAATCTATAACATAGAATCAATTGAAATCATTAATAATAACGACATAAGTTTCGGGAATCAGCTTTTTCATAGTAAATTTCCTCTCCTCTTGAGTTCTTCTTTCTAATTTACGCTATCGCAAGAAAAACTAAAATTTTCTTCATATCTTTATTTGCCTATAACTTTTGCAATTGTTGATGTGCGAGTAAGATTTCTGTGCATATTTTTCTAGACAACATTCTGAATCAAATTAGCTCTCAACCATGCCCTTACTCGCATTATCAGCATTTTTCATGATTTTTAAAGATATTAACTGGACCAACAATGCTAAAATAGTCTCTTTGAGAGTAATAACCAATCCTATTTAATCACAGATGATCGAGATTACCTTCGAAGTGAGGTAGTTCATTTCAAAAAAGAAGAATCAAAGCAACTAACATCCTCAAATAGTGAATCGCTTTTGAGGAAAAGGCAACCAGTGAGAAAAAAAATTCTATAACCAATAAACTATGCATTTATTTTTGTACAATCTTCAGTTCTTTATTCAATTTAATCTAATTTAAACGGTGATCAACTAGAAATATAGAATATGAGTTTATCATTATTTTTATTGAAAGTGAGATTGTTCGAAATTCAAGGCATAATTCAATAGTTGTTGGAATAAGTAGAGTAATGAATTTGTTGGACTTCAGAACTAATGAATTCTACATCGAATTTCGTACAATCCTCACTATTAATTCTAAGAGTATTGAATGCTACTTAAGTACGGATTATAATTTCAATCTGTTATAAAAGAAAACGTTAGATAGTAGGGAATTGAATGTTTAATTCAATAGTTATAACAATAAGTCTAGTAATTAGTCTGTTTTACCACGAAAATACTAAGAACAATGTATTTTTTCTTAAATTTCAATAAAATGAAAAATATTCTCATTCATATCCAAATGTAAATATTGCAGTCCAACTATATACAACCCTATCCAATTTTACCGTCCAACTGGAACTGATATAATTGTATAGAGTCTTATAGAATTGAATAAAATTTTATATGAACGTATAGGACAGCATATTCATATACAATCATATATCGTTATATCCAAATGTATATATGTGTATATAATTCGATAGAGTTTTATACAGTTTTAAACGATTCTATCGTCTCATTTTTTGGATAAAATTGTATCCAAAGAATTGTATATGATCGTATACGATTATATCCAATCATTTTTTATCGGGGGGCGGCAAAATTTCACAATGAATAATAATAATATCCTGTAAATATTTCAATCATTTCATATTTTCAAAATAGATTGTAGAATCAGCAAGAATTTCCATGAAACGAAAACAAGTCATAAATTATTTTTCAATAAAAATATAAACAGTATCGTTCTATTCCTAATTGGAAGTCGATTTCCGTTTTTTATTCAATTCGTTGATAACTTGATCTTGTCGATTGACAAGGTATAATAATAAGGGTTCTATACCTGTTATATCAATGTAACTGGCATACGTTTAAGAGTTTTTGTAACGAATATAATTACTATATCATACAATAAATATATACAGATGTATCTATACCTATGTAACAAACTTCAATGGTATATAGTATTTGGCATACTAATCATGAATCAAAAAGAATTTTTTTCAAAATTAGTAAAATTAACAGTACTTAGCAGAACATGAAAATTCCAGGTACCACTATTTTTCATCTTCATATCCGAAAATATAAACACAATTATATATATATATATATATATATATATATATATATATATATATATATATATATATATATATATATATATATATATATATATATATATATATATAAAAGTGTGCCGTCCTTCACGCCCCCGCCACGCTACGCCACTGCTGTAGCGTATTTTCAAAGCTCACCAGTTATCAGAAATGAATTAAGTCCAGTCAATTTAGACAAAAAATTACCCAATCTACCGAATAAATGGTACTGGTTTCTTTTTACGAAAATATCTTCGTTTTGACATGTACAATAATTGTCAGATCAAGGTGCTTCAGGAGATATCGAAGGCTAGAGATCAGAAACCCCGTTTTTAACCACTTTTTCGCAAATATCTCATTTTCTAATGGTCGTAGAGAATTTAAGGTCATGAGTAAAAACTAAGGACACATTTTTTCTACAAAAAAATAGTATGACTCATTTGCGTATTTATAACCGTTAACGAGATATTGCGCGTAAGAATTGCGACCTAACGTTATTAATGGAAAGCATAGCTAATATATTGATAATATGAAATAATTAGGGCTATTCTCTATTCTATACTCAATCGATCAATTTTTATCGATCATTATCCATTCCAGCCAATAAACGTAGGTGGCACTGACAAAAATTCAGGATATTCACTTGTTACAATTGCTTCCATTTGTCAAATTTTTTTCGATCGATAATAGTTTTATCTACGACTGTGCGCTAATACGTGATTTGCCCACTAATTTGCGTATCATTATGAATTTCATAATGGCACTAGTGCCATTATGAAATTCATAATGACACGCATTTTTGTAAGAGAAATAATAAAAATAGAAATTCTATCACACTTCAAGTTTCCTTTATTATGAATAACTATTAATACACACACATTAATTTATGTTTTATAAACGTTTACGACAAGATCAGGGACAAGATTTTCACAATTAGATATGTTTATTTTCTTTATAACTTTGACAGCTGTCAAACAAACAAATAGTTGCTATAACATGCTACTTGATCAAGCTATGAATTTTACACTAAATGTTTTTCGAATGTCAAACATCAAATGAAAAAATCTAATTCAGCAGCAATTAAGGCCATCGTAGATAAAATATTGAATGATACTCGTTTGATATAGCTAGTGTAATGAAACTTGAGTGATGAAAACACTCGGCTAATCGCCTCGTGATTTAACATCACACACGTTTCATTACAACGGCTATATCAAACTTGTATCATTAATATCTATAATGATTGTGTTACACAATACGGCCAAATATTTCAAATATTTAATTTGTGATATATTGCGAGTTAGATGCATTAATGGAGTGAAATATCTCAATTCAAAAAAATTTATAGAAGAATTATGTGTAAAAAAAATAGTTTATCGTTGGATATCTCATCTTAACCGAAGAACAGAAAAAAGCTAGGGTCAATTGACGTCAAAAAAATAAACAATCATCTCGATGATTGAAGCGCATTTTTCGTAGCTCATGAATGTTTGTTAGATCAGCAGTAGCGTAACTAGGATTTGGTGGCCCCCCCGCAAAACAAAATGTAGGCCCCAATGACCTTTTGAAAACTCAGTGATTAGGTGTAAGAAAAACAGTCATAAATGCAATATTTTTTATAATTCTTAAAGGTAAAAAAATAATTACAAAAAAAATGATAATTCACATATTTTATATAAAATTAAATTGAATATCGGTTCCTCTGGATTTTTTATTTGCAAGATCTATTATAAGAATTTTTAAATACAGATTTTCTGCTGCATGAGGTTTTATTGCCAAAAGAGAGAGATTAATAATTCTATCTTGATTCATGCTGTTCGTCTCGTGGCTGAATTATTCACATTCGCATGGAATGATCTCCAGTTCGCACTTGTATCGAATATACTATTCTGCTGCAGCCACAGTGACAGGAATGCTTAAAAATAATAATAAAGCAGTGTAAACCTCACATAAATCACTTTCGATAAATGAATATTTGATTAAAATAATATCTATCATTTCATGAATAGTTGTATTGGCATTAATGTCATTTTTTAGAAAATATACCGCATAATTTAATTGCGTCGGAAAATTTTCTGATAAATCATCGCTATAATGTTTTTATAATTCTATTGCCGATATTTGGAGTTCTTTTTCTGATAATGTTGGCGATGGTTTTGGCCTTAAAAATTCAAAAAATATTTGCAATTTTTAACATTTCTTCAAATCTATTTTTTATTTGTGAATTGACTATGTTAACTGTTCTATAAAAAACATTAGCTTTAAATTTATGTTCGGCATTAACAAAATCGTAGTCGTCACATCACTCATCAAATTGATGTTTTCTTTTTGATTTTCTTGTACCTTTGAACTCGGGTATTATTTCCCATTTTTTGCAAATACTTTCAGATTCGGATTTTATCAAGAAATTAGAGTTAGCATATATGAAGCATCGGCAACGACAATTGGCAATAGATAGTCAAATATTTTTAAAATCAGGTGTAATTAGCAGCAGTACTAAACTAAATATATTATCATTTGGGTACAACAATCGCAATAATAATGACTTAAATGTAACTTGGTTGAGAGATATTTTCATATCCAAATGGTATATTATAGTTTCGTGGCAAATTGTGTAGTGCCCCCTTAACTGCGCGGTCCTCCCGCATTGCGGGGTTTTGCGGACCCTATTTACGTTACTGTAGATCAGAGATTTCACAAACTACTATACCCCACAGTCACTGAGCTTAAAATCAAGCAATTTGGGCAAACTTGTGAAACAGCAGCTTTCATTTAGTACCATTTTCAAGTTGTGACTGTTCTATAGATAACTTGTGCATGTACAAACTAAAAAGGACCTTTTAGCCTTTATTGTTTAGTAATTGACTGACGAAAAGATGTATAAATGACGCTGCTCAAAAATGGATAGAGGAAGAGAACAAAAATGCGAAAAATAGAAAAAATAGCAACATATAAAAGTAAAGATAAAGACGAATACGAAAGATTAGGAAATAAGTGTAATAAAAATATTAGAAAAAATAAGAAAATATGGTTAGAGAAAAAAATTACAGTCATTGAAGAAGAAAGATTGAATAGAAACACAAAGAAATTTTATGAAGAAATAAAGGAACAAAATAAAACATATAAAGCTAAAACATACGGAATGAAGAACAAAAATGGAATTTCATCAGAAAATGACCAACAATACAAGAAACTGTGGATGAAATACTTCAAAGATCTATTAACTGAACTAGAACAAGAATTAATAGTTAATACCTCAGAAGAAATCGAAATAGAATTAATAGAACTCTAGACGAAGTAAATGAAATAAAAAAAAACATGAAAAACGGTAGATCACCAGGAAAAGATGAAATGAACATATAACTAATAAAATATGGAGGCAAAATAGTCATGCAGCAAATACATGAGCTTATACTAGAAATATGGAGAAAAGAAAGATTGGGAAATAGGACAAATAATAACTATACTCAAAAAAGGAGATCAACAAGTATGTCAAAATTATAGAGGAATCACACTTTTAAACACAGCTTACAAAATAATGTCGACATCAATACAGAGAAGGATAACAAATGTGACAAGAGGGACCATAGGGCAATATCAGTGTGGCTTTGTGAAAGGGAAGTCAACTACGGATGCCATACACACTATAAAACAAATAATTGAAAAACACTGGAATATGAACTGAACACTGAAATAGTATTTATTGATTTTAAACAGGCGTTCGACTCAATTGAAAGAGGAAAATTAATGGCAGCCTTAAAAGACTTGCAAGTACCAGGAAAATTGAGAAGATTAATAGCTATGACCATGATAGGAACAAAAATAAGCAATAGGACTCAAAAAGGAGAAACAAAAAACATAATAATGAATAAAGGAGTAAGACAGGACAATGCTTTATCAGCCACGTTATTTAATTTAGCTTTAGAGCATGCAATGAGAAATATAACAAAAGGGAACATTCAGAACAAGAGGAGGACAAATAATAGCATACGCAGACGACGTAGCAATTGTAGCAAAGAATAGAACAGCGATGAAAAAAATACTGGAGGAAATAATAAGTGAAGAAAAGAAAATAGGGCTAGAAATAAACGAAGAAAAGACCAAAATAATCATAAGAAAATATAATTAGAATAGGAGAGATCAAATACGAGCAAGTAGATAAATTTTAATATCTAGGAATATTGTTAACGAACAAAGGAGATAGAGAAATAGAAATAAAAGAAAAAATTACGGCAACAAATAAAGCTTTCCACGCAAACAGAGAACTTCAAGGAAGTAAAATTATTTGAGTGAGTGAAAAGTCTTGGGAATTCGGTCAATATTTCTGTCTAATTTCTTTCCTACTTTACAGTTTCGGCTGTACCTCAGCCATCTTCAGAAGCGCTACAATTCAATTATTTTTTTATCACTAATTATTTATGCTAATTTTATCGGAAATACTTACAAAAGAACTATGTTGTGAAAAATCAAAAATATTAAAAATATACATTGAAATGTGATATCGAGTTGGTAAAATAGCAGAATTTTTTTTTTCCATTTGTCAAATGCCACAACCTACATCTGTAAAAGACGTTGACTAAGTGCAAGTAAAAAATCGTGCGTGCACGCATTGTCAAAAAATTACAAATTATCACAGGTAGAAATATGTTAGTTATAGTGTCAAACAATTAAAAATAGATGCAAGCTTGTGCATCACGTAAGGTGTCAAAAATATAAACCAAAATTAGGAAAAATCAAAACATTGATATCAAAGAATATTGTTTTTGGATGATTCGACTGAAAATTTAGATACCTCGTACTTCAGTCGAATCATCCAAAAATTCAACTTCTCAATGTTGCTAGAAATATTTTTAGCAGAGCACTTAAATTGACATCTGAAAAGTATCATTACGAAATTAGCAGTACAGTAACTGATTTACTTCGTTCAAATAAATATCTACTTGGCATCATGAATGGTATCAAAAATCAAATTATGAGTCTTTCATCTAATTTGAATGACAATGACATGAATAATAAAAAATCTTTGACCGATAAGTACTTCACAATTTCGTACATAGATAGCGTTAGCTACAAAATTAAACAAGTATTCAAAAATAAAGAGGAAATTGAAATTTGTTTCAAACAGTACAAGACAGTAGGTAATTTATTCTCCAAGATAAAAGATAAAACAGATAAAAACTTAAGATCTAATTTAATTTATATTATCCCATGCAATGATTGTGGAGCACAGAACACAGGACAAACCAAAAGATATTTAAAAACAAGGCTTGATGAACATGAACGAAACAATAGAAAATTGAATAAAAATACGCCAAAATGTGCTCTAGTCACTCATTGCATAGATTCAGGACATACTTTCAATTTTGATGAAACTAGTATTATCCATAACGAAATCAACTTTAACAAAAGACTTACTTTAGAAATGTTGTATATAAAACAAGACAAACAAAATATTAATGATTATTTTCACCATCTAAATTTCGACCAATAGAATTGCACCATTCGACGTCACGTGGTACAACCTACATGGTTTTCAAGTGGAAATTTTTTGAAAATTTTGTCTGTTGGTTATATATACAAAACAAAGAACATTCAGCCGCGTTGATTCAGCATCTGTCAAACTGACAGACAGATTGAGTGTAAAAATGAGCAGATTCGGAGTCGAGTCTCTGGAATCTATTGATGAATTTGGATGGGAAAAATAATCTCCCGAATACCACTCGAACTCCAAGATTAATCTGATATTTCTCTCAAGGTTCCCTGCAAACAAATCAACTTGTCAAGTTTTCCAGAAAAATCACGCGCTCGTGATTTTTTAGCCTGGAAAACTTGACACGTTCATTTGTTTGCAACGAACCTATCGAGAAATATCCGATAATTTCGAAGCTCTTGTGGTATTATATATGAAAAAACAGATACTATTGCACTTAGCACTATATACAACAATATTCTTTGATATTGTAATGTTTATTGCTTGATGAATCAGTTTGTAATTAAATAAAAGTCACTATTTAATAATCTAAATGAAATAAAAGCTTTATTCTCCTTATGTCACTAATAAATAACACTATATTTATTTATTTGTCACTTAATTCTAATTTAATCAAGGTCACAGATATTTATATTTCACTATTTATACACACTGTTCACTTTACTATTCGATATTTATTTCACACTACTACTCTTATTACTGTAATGTTCTACACGTCTTTTGCTTGGCCTTAAATAGAGAAATATTGTTTTCTCGAATTTTCTCGACTCTTTCCATTTCTAGAAATCACTAGAGGCTTCCATTGGGAGGGGTGATGTGCTGCGACGCGGTGCGGCGTAAGCGACGACAAGAAGCTTCTCCCCATACTACGTCGTCTTTACGAGCTCCCCCCTCACTCTCGCACGTCACAATATCTATGTTACTTTTCCTAATTTTTGTTTATATTTCTGACACCTTGCACACGCACAAGCTTGCATCTATTTTTAATTGTTTGACACTATAACTAACATATTTCTACCTGTGATAATTTTTTAACAATGCGTGCACGCACGATTTTTTACTTGCACTTAGTCAACGTCTTCCACAGATTTAGATTGTGGCATTTGACAAATGGAAAAAAAAAATCCGCTATTTTACCAACTCGATATCACATATCAATGCATATTATTGATATTTTTGATTTTTCTTTTGTAAGTATTTCCGATAAAATTAGCATAAATAATTAGTGATAAAAAAATAATTAAATTGTAGCGCTTCTGAAGATGGCTGAGGTACAGCAGAAACTGTAAAGTAGGAAAGAAATTAAAACAGAAATATTGACTGAATTCCCAAGACTTTTTACTCACTCAAATTCACTCATCCAGTCAGTTTCATCAATTTTATCTAAGTAAAATTATATCGAAAACTACAAAAATAAGAATATATAGAACCATAATAAGACCAATAACATTATACGCAGCGGACAAAAAATGACAAAAAAGAACGAAGAACAGTTGAGAATAGCTGAAAGGAAAATAATAAGAAGAATATTAGGACCCACAGAAATAACAGATACAGAATATAGAATAAGAAAGAACTACGAGATTGAACAAGAAATGGCTTGAGCATGTATGGAGAGCCAGCGAGAAAGATACAATCAAGTCAATAATGCAGTGGAGCCCTAGAAGCAAAAGAAGAGAGGGAAGACCAAGTCAACGTGAATAAAAAAAGTAGAAGAAGACTTAAGATTAGCGGGAATTAGAGATTGGAAGCAAAAAACAGAAAACAGGAAAATATGGAGCAACATAGCCAAGAATATTTGAAGTTGTAATGGAGAGCGATCCCCTCCAGGAAAAAAGGATCTAGAAAGCTTCGTTAGAAGCGACGCAACTCCTCAAGGAGTGTTAAGCCACTATATATATATATCTATATATATATATATATATATATATATATATATATATATATATATATATATATATATATATATATATATATATATATATATATATATATATATATATATATATATATATATATATATATATATATATATATATATATATATATATATATATATATAATTGACTGACGAGAGGTCATGATGTGCTATACCCTAAAAAAATAATTTGATCTTTATCAAAGTTATTCAAAAAAAATCCCTGAAAATTGAGTGCAATTACTTTCAAATCTATAGATTTAATAAAATGAGTAATGGATGGTCACATACTGACCTAAATTGATCATAGAAACAAAAGTTCCATTCATTCTGATACTAACATCGAAAACCGCATGTCAATATCTTGAGCTCTTCGCGAGATATTGAGATAAATAGTTTCTACCCTAAAATGGGTACTTATTCATATCAGTTTGAAATTTAGGGCATAAAATTTGTGAGCTGATATGTCGCTCATTCTGTGCAGAAATTTTCAGATTTTAAGTATGTCTAGTTTAGCAGTAATTACCTTTTGAATTTTTGTTTAATTTTTATCCAAAATTAGGTATATGAATACAAAAATCAAGCAGTTTGTGCAAACCTACTAAAGAGCAAATTATATTTAGTACCAGTTTCAAGTCTGTAAGTGCTGTATTTGCTGAGAACACAGCGTCATGCCAGCCAGCCAGACAGCCAAAGTGCATATAATAGCGTATTATTTTTTGCAAAAATGCGTTAAAAACTGGTGATGAATCATGGATTTACTCATATGAACCCGAAAATAAACGCCAGTTGTCTGTTTGGGTGGTGAAGAAAATCTGACAAGTCATCTGTTCTCGAATTGTGTTTTAAAAGATAGTCGCGACTTTTGTCTCAAAAGCAGATCATATAGCAACAATTCCTCTGCAAGATCGAAGAACAGTTACTGCCGATTGGTATAAAACAATTTTTCTGCCGCCAGTAATTGGTGAGCAATTGAAAATCAAGCCTGAACGACGAATCATCCTTCACCAAAACAATGCAAGTTCGCACACAGCTCGCAAGGCTATTGAATTTATAGAGCAGCAAAATGTTGAATTGTTAGACTATACTTCTTTTTTTTTTTCTAAAAATCAGAAACGGACTGTGTTATCAAAGTTACCGGAAGAAGCATTCGACCCCTTCATAAATGCACTTTTGTCAGGACCAACAGAAAAGTGGAATAACTGCTTCCATATTTGGTTTGAGCGAATATAAAAATGCATTAACTTTCGTAGAAAATACTTCGAATAACTGAAAAGTCATTAAAATCCATCTACTGTTTTCTTCCATTTCTATATTCAAAACTAAAAAGACAGCCCTCATATTCCTCAAGATATGAGTTGATCTCATTCTTCTGCAGATATTAAAATTTTTTTCGGTGTTCGGAGAGTCTAGGTCATGCTGAAATTGGTCAATGTGCTGTAGTAGAACACTGAGCGTAGATGTACTATTATAATGACATCTTTAAAGTAAATGTACTAAATATCAGACCAGATAGTTTAAAAATGTGGATGAAAAACTTGTTGTTGAAATGGATTTTAATTGAATAAAACCTAATAATTATTTATTCAGTCGTGCTTGACGTATCCCACGTGACATCAAAACCATCCGTATCGACGATCTTTTTAATACCAGTTTTTAGTTATAAGAATTTATTCATGTTTATCCAACAAACGACAATCATATTTTAGTGGAAAATTTGGATTAAGTTTCACGTGTCATTGCTCCCTTTTTTGCTTGCCTGTCAAATATTTTTTGCTCCTAGTCCTAGACACTCGTGCGACCTTACTGAATATTTAGAGCTCTCCGTTAAATTTTTTTTACCATATAATCCAGTAATATTTCAATGACTATTGGGTTTTCCAAAAATGCTTTTAAAATAGAATAATTTTTATGAGGAAAACATATACAGAAAACGGTTGACTCATCTCAAAAACAATTTGGTTTCATTACATTGTCATGTTGCAAATTACAAGGACACATCAAACCCTTGCTTCTCCCAGGAACCCTGGGTAGATCTGTCCCCCATTGATGCAATTGTTATCAACGAAACATTAACAGAGATTTCACTTTGGACGCTTTTAATTCAAACGTTTCCCGCTGTGGGGTGCTGGCGCTAATGTCGTTGCCTTATTGCTGCACAGTGACTTTACAGATTCTCAACTGTTTTTTACAATGACGACACGCTTTATAATTCAATGATGTATAATTGTGCGTTCGTGTAAATAAAATTCGAAAAAATTCATTCGCGGAGGATTTGGGATACGCTGACAATAAAATAGTAAAGTCACTGTCATTACGGTAGCCATCTATTGTGTTATTAACATGATATGATGACAGTTCGCAAGCTATTGATATGAGGGAAATGTTATGCACTATGTAACACCTTGCAAACTTGAATAGATAGTGAAATGTTGAAATTATTTATTTTCATCTTTGTTTGGTTGCTTTAAAGTCAACATTGGTGGCGTGACATTTTGACGAGTCAAGATTACGACTTGTCAGGTTGTCAGGTACTACGACACTGGATTCTATCATTATTTGTTGCTTTGGACGTACATACTTCAATTTGAACATTGCCCTTGGTAGCATTTTGCAAGACCTTTCAAATGGTGTATCACATCTTGAAATATCTCTTGTAGTATACCAGTAAACTCCTTCCGGAGAAATCGCAAAAATATTGTTCATTTAAGTAACTCTCTACAATTTTGACTTCAATAAAATATTCGCGCAACTTTATCACATGCTACTTTGTTTTTGTGACTCTCAATATTCAGTGCAGCACCTACTATTGAATGCTTGCCTTATTCGGGTCCTGTTATTTGGAAACGCTGTCAATCCTACGAGTCCGATGACTTGCAGGAAGCGCTATACGCAGACGAATCTAATCCAAACTCCGGGTGCTGTGTTGTATTCCCGGACTTGTAGTCAGAGCGTGTTGGCTTCAAGTCTTGATGGATGAATTGTCTCCAATGCATGTGCGTGTTAGTATCGGGCTTAGAGGATACTAAGAAACAGAAAACTATTTTTCAATTTCTTTGAGCACTCAATACTGAAAAAATAAATTGTTAATTCAAATTACTTATGGTAGAGCAGCGTGCTACGCTGAGCTCCTGTCGCCTGGTGATTCCAGCTTTCCTGTTTAATTTTTAACTCTATCAGATGTTATGGAAAAAGGCATACATTGAATTCTTTGAGAAAATTGATTGTATAAAGCTGTAGAGCTAAGAAAACAATAAATTATAAAAACTTTTTCATTTCCTACTTTGGACAAGTTCATAAATTTCTGTGACGTTCCCTAAAACACACACGCATATGGTCGACAGCGGGGAGCATTCCAATTTCCCGAATTATTTACAGAAAACACGTTTATGTCTACACGCATTTTTATCAATTTCACGGACAAGACATTTTCGCTACGGAACTTATAATATTAAGGGGGAAAGAGGATGATTCGAGAAATTAGGCATCCTTGATGGCTTTAAATTATATACGAAAGATTGAAAATAAAAACGAATGTAGAAATTAGTTTGTACAGAATACAATAACAAAAAATTTCTAATAATTAAAACAAAGCAAAAACGCAGACCAATGGTCAGTGTTGAGCGGCAGCGACTGAGCGGTTCCAATCAAAATTGATCGCTGCGTATCCGAAATCGGCCAATCATTGTCCGATCCAATCAATCATCAGACTTAAATTAATGGACAGGATGAAATTTATAACCAATCCATCGAAACTATTGTTTAAATGACTGCTTGTCACGTGAGCGAAATATGCTGCAAACCCCATGCCATAAAACGTCAATGAATGGATATTAATAAGGGATGGATAAAAATATTAGTTCCTCACATAATTTCTTGAAAGATTGTTTAATAGCTCTAGGCTTTTCTATTATCATGTAATTACAGTAATCTATGCTTTTATGAATTTTAAACTGAGATAATTCTATAAATGATCAATGTATGCTCTATTACACTGGCAAGAAATTGTTGAGGAGACCTATTTTTACATTGCCAACAATAATAACAGAAACTTTATAATATAATTTGTTTCTAATACGTTCGTGTTTTAGGAACATCAGTCATGCATTCTCGCAGATACGGAAATTACTGGCGCGTATTTTTCTGCGATCGATGTGCATGTGGGTGTAGAGAGAGGGTATCCGGATATCGGATATCCTACTACATCAATGCTCCCACTCCGAGTTATTAGCCAAAATGAGCATTAAGCTGATTTTTATGGTCTGCCTAATGATATTTCCAATGGATTGTTCACTTGCTTTCAATTAATTAAATGTGTTAATTTGATTGATGAAGATATTATAGCTGTCAATCAACTGACTCATATCTATAATTCATACAGTTTTCCATCAAATGAAAGTAGCATACATACATTGTGTTCATCCATCAAACATCTTGGTAAGGCGAATCTGTTGACTTCCATATCAGGTATACAGGATGTTAATACTAAGTTGTTAAGACCTGAAAAATTAGAATTTATTAGAACAACTTCGTTGAGATTTTTGATTTGGAGCCCCAGTTCATAGTTAATGGTGTTTTTTTGTTTTTCAAAAAATCCTAATTACTCCCTTATTTTAGGGAATATTTAAAAAGTACAGAAACTTTCAGCATTTGTTTTCGATTTTCTAAAACATCTGTACTTACAATTACATTCTATTTCATCGAATAACAGAGTGACGACCGATAAAAAATTTCAAAACAAGATATTTTGTAAACCACTCGATCGATTTTTGAAAATAAAACATTTACAGAATCCTCAAACTATCCACTGATAACAATGATCTGAAACTTTTCTTTCGATCTGACAAAGCATGTTTTTTTTTCAAATTGAATTACAGGATGAATTTCAACACACTGTAACAATCATTTAAAACAAAGTAGGCTCGCTGCTGCCCTTAAATAAGAAAATTAGACAAGAAAAGCAAGAAATAAACAAACAAGAAACATAAAAGAATGAAGAATAAAACATCAAGGAAGGAACTAAATGTGACTTTCGAAATGGCCGCCATTCACAGTAAGGCAAGCCCAGTGGTGCTTTTTATTATTATAGTTAATTTTTTTAACTTTGCAGTAACTAGAAACCTGATGACAATAGTTATTTGTGTATCAAGGCCGTGAAGGTTATCTTTTTTGGTCGAATCTGAGACCAAAAAACAACTGTAGGCCGAGGGGCACACAACGTTTTTTAGGCGATCATCACGAAATAATTCAAAATCACAGAGTATTATCTATTTATTTCTGAAACACTGCAATTGTAAATTTTGATTACCGATGCAATTGTTCTATCTTATTGTCTTTTATCAAGTTGACATTTACAAAAAAAACTCATATCAATTCCTTTAATTGCAAGAACTGTGGAAGTTGATGGAAGAATATATGTATATCATCAAACTGTCCACATAGGTAGGTATGAAGTGTACATGAAGTAGTTTTTGACAGATCAGTCCCAAAAAAGTAATATTTGACAGATCAGTCCCAAAAAAGCAATATTTGACAGATCAATCCCAAAAAAGTAATATTTGACGGATCAGTCCCAAAAAGTAAATTTTGACAGATGTGTACCAAAAAGTGAAACTTCACGGCCGCAAAAGGAGCAATAGAAAAAGCTTTTCTGTTATGATCGCCTAGAAGAAGGATTTAGTTACAAGATTTGGTGCCAAATTCAAATCTGGTTACTTGAAATATTAGAAATGTGATTACATTTGAATAAAATCTGAAGTGAGCATCACGTGACTTACTTGTACATCATTGGATATATATATATATATATATATATATATATATATATATATATATATATATATATATATATATATAATATGATGTGATTTTGTGTTTGATCATATATTGGATATATATAATCAAACACAAAATCTCATCGTTCCACAGTTAATCGTTTTGGATTTACCCAAGAGATTCTAAGAATCGAGTAAAATGCGCTTTCAGTCAAGTCGGTTGCTATGGAAACAGTAGGCCATTATTCTTATACTACAACATTCCCAAATACTGATTTTCCAAATTCTACGACTACCAACAGATGTAAAATTATTCGCAAAATTAAAAAATAAATTCCTACTGAAGTGCACTTTCGGTTCAGTCTATTGTTATGAAAATAGTAGGCAATCATTCAGATGCTACAGCAAACTGAAATACCAAATTTCAATATTCTACACCTGATCGTTTCGAATTTATGCGAAAAATTCCAAGAGACTGTCAAGTAAAGTGCACTTCCGGCTCGGTGGATCTCAATAAAAATTGGATATGAGCATCTAGACGGTATACTCGTTCTAAATACTGAATTCTAACAATCTACGTTCAATCGTTTTGGATTTATGCGGAAAATTCAAAAAATGTTTCGAATAAAAGTGCTCTTCCGGCTTAGTCGATAACAATCATAATGCAAGGTGTACTACTAGATATTATAAAAGTGCCTAATACAAAATTTAAATATTCTATGACAGATTGTTTAGAATTTATGCGGAAAATTCAAAAAGTCTATAAAGTGCACTTCCGGCTAAGCCGATTGTTACAAAAATAGAAGATGACCATTTAGATGCTACAGCAATTTCAAATGCTAAATTCCAGTATCCTATGGCTGATCATTCTGAATTTATGCGGAAACTTGGAAAAAAGGTTTCAAATAAAGTGCACTTCTGGTTTAGCCGATCGCAATCATAATGCAAGATGTACAATAAGATGTTATAGAAGTTGTTTATACGAAATTTTAATATGCTGTGGCGGATCATTCTATATTTATGCCGATTCTTACAAAAATAGCAGATGACCATTCAGTTCAAATACTGAATTTCAACATCCTACGGTTGATCATTCTGGATTTATTAGAAAAATTCGAAAAAAGTTTCAAGTAAAGTGCACTTCCGGTACAGACGATTAGAACCATAATGCGAGGTGCACCTATACCAGTCTTAAATACAAAATTTCAACATTATACGTTCAACCAGTTTTGAGATTTGCGAGTTACGAACGCACGCACATACGTATCGACATCAAGCCGAAAATAGTCAAAATGGATTCAGGGATGCTCAAAACAGATATTTCCATCAAAATCTCGATAGGTGAATTTTTTCGGTTTTACAATACTTCCTTGTACTGAGTACAAGTAAGTAATAAAATTGGTAATTCAATAATTTTGAAAATATCACGGTAATATAAAGAAAAATGTCAAATTTACTTTTTAAACTAGTTATTTAAAATGAGAAATTGAATTAATTATAATATTTAAAAAAGCATAATGGAAGCACAAATATTTCAATTTATAACATAAAGCTTCATTTAGAACAGTATTAGTTTAGCAAAGATGATAATAATAATAATAAAAGAATTGGTTTATACACTCAAATTGAAACTGAGAATTGACAATATGACACTGTGCAGCGCAGATGCAACCTGACAACTCAACATGCATTGGCGTGCGCACAAAAATATACTTGGAATAATTAATTTTTTGAATTTAAAATTTCAAGTTGAATATTAAATTATATATAAAACATTATTGTACATAGTAGTTATAAGCCGTAATATAATTTAACATTCTATTATATTTAGAAATTTTGCGTAGTATCATTTGATTATTTATCAACAAATTCTGCGCCAATGACTGCAAATATATGTAGAAGGGGAAAGACGAGTAGAATGATTGATCTGGAGAAGTAACATTCGTCGGTGTAAACTTCTCCTCGATTGAAGCCAACCAGAGAGCAAGATCAAATAAACCCTATCGTTCATGTACTGCATAGTTGAAAAAACAGAACTACAGAAGAGACACTTGCAAGAGCTGCACCTACTTGTCTTACGTATCTTTTGCTACAATTATTTAGCAATAAAGACGCCGATCTAATGCCCTTATGCCTTTTCCATGGAAAAGAGCAAAGATCTCAACACATTGCAACAATCATTTAAGACAGAGTAGGCTTGCCGCCATTCAACAAAAATATCAAACAAGAAACAAACAAGAAGAATAAAGCAATGAATAATGAATCAAAAAGGAGAGAGACTGAATTTGATTTTCAAAATGACCACTATTTGCAAGAACGCAAGCCCGGTAGTGTGTTTTATTATTATAAGAAACACTTGCAAGAGCTGGCTGCTTGTCTTTTATATGTTCTGCTGCAGCTACTACTCTACCAACTATTACTAATTCAGTGTTTACTGGTGCCTCATATACAGAGGCTTTCATCTGACCCCAGAAAAAAAATCTAGGGGAGTTAGGTCGGGGCTATGGACTGGCCACGCAACAGGGCCTCCTCTTTCAATCCACTCATTCGGATATTCTCTATTTAGTGCTATGACTTCTCGGATAGTATGAGTCGGTGCTCCATCATGTTGAAGCTAAAATCTTCGTCTGATATTTAGCGGTAAGTCATCAAGAAGCTCTGGCAGAACGTTATTTAAGGAAGTAGAATAATTTTCACCATTCATTCGGGTTGGGATAATTTAGGGTCCGTACTCTCCTACGATTCCAGCCCATACATGTACTGAAAAACGTCGTTGATGTGCATGAACAAATGTTGCGTGGAGATGAAACAAGTTTTGACTGTATATAAAATAAACTTTCAAAAACATTTCTGAAGATTGCAATATTCAAGAAACCAATGACAAAACAGCAGTCTTAATTGGAGGCTTAGAGGTCCCAAAGCTTACACTTTTTATCTAGAAAATGAATGGAGACCTTGTTCTTTAGAATTTGTAAAACTGTCAGGTGATTTACATCTAATCTATTGTGCTCCTGTAGAGATTTGACGTTATCTATTGGAATTACCACCAATTGTTGGATGAAAATTTCCAATTTCTGACAAACGTCTACATATTCTCCTAAAAATGCGGCAACTTGGTTGCTGACAGTTTGGATATCTTTTCCGAAGAATTCTACGAGCTTCTTGTGCATTACACCTTGTCTCTCCAAAAACCGAAAACATGTCAAGAAGTTCAGCGTTTCGATAATTATGCATTTTTATACACAAATTATGCAAAATACAGACTCAAATGATAAATTAGGCAGAAACCTTTCAAGATGAGGCAGTAAATAATTTTTTTTCGAAAATAAAGATATTTCCAAAGAATCAAATCAAAAAGTATTTGATTTTGGAGATACAGGCTAGAAAACACGTTCCTTAAATTTGAAGTACGCGTTTATTATTCGGCTTTTGTTTCATTGTTAAATGGCAGCAAACCTACTTTGCTTTAAATGATTGTTGCAGCGTGTTAAAGTTGATCTTGTAACTAAATTGGAATGAAAACTTTTCTTGAACAGATCGAAGAAAATGTTTCAGGCAAATGTAATTAGTAGATAGTTCGAGGATTTTTGAATTTTTTATTTTCGGGTGTTACAACTTAGTATTAATGCCCTAAATATATATAAGAGCTTACTCCTTTCTTGAAGTATGTTGTTGAATGAAGTAATTTTGTATGGTAATTGATGGAAATGATTTGAAGTAGTCCACAATAATAACAAGGCGTAAATCACAAATAATTACGAGAACAGTGTGAAACAAGGAACGAACAAGTGCCTGATTGCCCTAAAACACATTGGACGTTGAGTGAATTTCAGAGAGCAGGGGAAACCACCTAAAATCGGTTCCCAATTCACCACAAATCTGTTTTCATTATAAAACGTTTACCGATTACGCCCGGAGAGTGGTAATAAAAGCCATAAAAACAAATTAAATTCTATAAAAGAGAACCCCATATTTGGGGCGGCCCATTAAACCACATGTGAAAACCTATCATTAAGCCATTGCTGGGCAACTATGCCCGGCTCATCACATCAAGTCGCTCTGCTTATCGTTCGTCCCTTGTTTTGTACACAGCCGCGCTGATAATTGTCATATTGTGTTCGAGATCGAAGACCGATACACATTTTTAATGGACATTCTGTTTCATGTTCGATGTTTTTTACCCAACTATTTTTTATTCATTTTTGTAGAATAAATTAATCAAAAATATGATTCATCTTCTTCAATCAATTTTTCAGGCAATACTCATTCTTACTTTCACGAATTGGTCAAATAGTACAGATATGTTGATGACATCATATCATATTGAAGTGGTTCACTGCACTGTAACTTAATGGAATTATTTTGTTGAATAATGATTAGTAATTGTGTGTGCAAGGTCCTCCTCTAACATATCCAGCAATTTATAGAATGCAAAATATACATTAACTATTTTTATAATCAGTGTATGAGTGTGCAGTTTCTGTACCATCATGGCATCGCACACCACCGACTTCATCTCCATCAAGCACACTCACTCACATGTGAACACGGACTATTTGGTTTCTGGCAGGCTTCCCTCGCTAACCTATAATTTAAAATTCGTAGCCGAAACAGCGAGCGTTTAAGCCGATCGTGCGCAAAAATTAAGATTACATTTGGATCGCGTCGCTTATACAAAATAGAACAAAAGATGACTAGAGGCCAGGGTGTCTGTGATAATGGTGCATCTCATTAACACTTGTGTGATGCGAATATTACCGAGCTATTTTTCCAATAAAATTAGTTATTAAAATTAATAGCTTAAAACGAAGAGCTACACATTCAGAAAGACTGTCGAAGAGTGACCTCTCCAGATCTCAACCTTCATTTTTTGTATAAAATTTCATAACAATATTCTTATTGCAATTCATTGCTGCACTTCACATATATAATAACAATTATATATATATATATATATATATATATATATATATATATATATATATATATATATATATATATATATATATATATATATATATATATATATATATATATATATATATATATAACTTGCATATGTTTGATAGAAATACAAGTACGATGAACGCAATATAAAAATAAAAAATACGTTTTAGACTTATTTCTTTTGAGGAGAATGAGTGATGGACGAATGATTCATGGCCCAGACAAAGTGCTTTTCTATAATGTAATATCTGCTTTATCCGATACACTGTTACAAAGAAGGTAACTAATACTTAAGTACTCAAATATACAACAATAAATTTGAAAGGATATAGCGAGCGTGCAAATAAGGATGATGTCAGCTACTTCAAACACGTATCTTCTTCCTGCTTCCGTAATTATTTTTGCTTTACTAAAATATAGTAAAAAATAGAAGAAAAAAAAACAGCAAATGTTTTAAATCAAAATTTCAACAGTGTACACGATGCAGTTGTTGTCGAAAAAAGATTAAAAGTAAATTATAAAAATGTTCCTGATAATCACAGGTTTTGTTATTATTCTTAACCTATATCAGTCCCCACAGTAATCGGACAATGGTCCCTAAAACTCCTCGAAAATCCTTCGCTGAAAGCTTTTTCGACTTTTGATTACCATGGTCAGAACTATGCCTGCATTATTTCGAGATGTTGTTTTGTTTTAATGGTGGATTAAATTGTACCGCCCATAGGAACTATTACATCCCAGCTACCCCAATTTTTAATGAAATCACAATTAGATAACAAATTTTGGAGCTCGCCTTTTGTGAGCACCTTTTGTTTTGTTTTTAACCAATCAACGAATATTTTTTACATGCCAAACTTGATCTTGAACAATTATGAGGTTCTTGGAAAGCGGAGGATTCAATGTTCTTTAATTTTAGTTTGTTGTACCTTTTATATGATCTTTGTACTTCTTCATGAAACAGGTAGTAGACATAAGCGTATTTGATTGGCACTTATACAGGGTGTTGATACCAAGTTGTAACACCCGAAAATGGTATTTTTCTTCGTTCAAATTTTTGATTTGGAGCTCCAGTGCATAGTTATTGGCATTTTTCACTTCCTCGACCTATAATGTAATAGGGGAACCATTGTAATAGTGATTTTTTGACATTTCGAGATTTTGATGAATCTTCACGTTTTAGACCCTACTGAGCCCGAAAAACATTTTTAAAGAAATCGATCTGTCGGTCTGTCTGAAAGCACGATAACTTGAGAACGTGTACCAATTTTCGGCTGAAATTTTATATTCAAGTTTCTCATCAATAAGCTAGGTTTGGGTTTGTAGATGAACTTTTTTTAACCAGTAGTACAAAAACTTTATTGTTGGAACTTTTTAGTTTCTTGCGTTTATTTCATAAACGGTAGTTTTTATCATAAAATTAATCCTTGAATGATTTGGCACAATCTTTACGTGAAACATTTTTCTAAATTATCAGCGGTTCATTTGTTATTATTAAAATTTGAATCATTATAAAATTCGTTATATTTTTCTGAAACAAAGAAATAATGATAATCGTAATGTGAAGTTAGAATTATTATCACTCATATTTTGATATCATATGCAAACGTTCGTCAATTGTTCTTTCGAAATAAGTAATTTGACTCTATCGTGTTTGGTATCAAATTCAAATTGAAGCGTATCTTGTGCCGATAATTCTAATAAGAGTGTCAAAGAAGATATTTACACGATTTTCAGTTGCTTCTTTCATAAATAATTTGACTTATGTCTAGTTTGGTATAAATTTTAAGCTCTCGGGTAGATAGTGGAATCCTCGGTACCATTTTCAAATTACACTTCCGGCGATCAAATGTCGATACTCTATGTTCCCATGAATTAAATTAAAATCTTATTTTATGTAAGGATTAGAGAATAACCGCCATCTTTCACTTTAACAATGGCAGTTGTCACTTTGACAATGACAGTTGTCACTTTGAAATATGCAGCGATGAAACTGGCCATGAAATTTATGGTCACAATATTAAGTATTATGTGGCCACAGCAGATTTTTGGTTACCAAAAAGTTGTCATGACTCCCTTATTTCAAGGAATATTCAAAAAATACAGAAATCTTCAGCATTTGCTTTTGTTAATCTAGGACGTTTGAATTCATAATTATTTTCTTTTCTATCAAATAGCAAAATATGATCCATCAAAAATTTTAAAACAAGATTTTTTAAAAACCATTCGATTGATTTTTGAGAATAAAACATTTACAAAATTCTTGAACTAACTACTGATAACATGTACCTGAAAATTTGTTTTTGATCTGAATGGAATTACAAGATATATTTTAACACACTGCAACAATCGCTTGAAATAAACTAGGATTGCTGCAATTAAATAATAAAACAAAAACCGTATAATAAACGCGTACTTCAAATTGAAGACCCGTGTTTTCTAGTTTGCTTAAATACTTTTTGATTTTGCTCCTTGAGAATATGTTTGCTCAAAGAAAAAAAAAAAATTATTGCTTCATCTTGGAAAGTTTCTGTCACGTTTATCATTTGTATGCGTATTTTGTATAATTTGTGAATTAAAATACTTAGTTAGCAAAACTCTGAGCTTCTTGACATGCATTTGGTTTTTGGAGAGGCAAGGCGTAATGCCCAAGAAGCTCGTAAAATTTATTGGAGAAGGTTGGAAATTAAATTGGTGGGAATTCCAATAGATTACGTCGAACCTTTGTATTTGAAGAAGCTGTTCTAGATTTCTATTTCTGGGATCAGATGAGGATCTCTGTATATGAGGAACCGGTAAACACCGAATTGTGATTAAAATAGTAGCAGTAGAAGATATAAAAGACAAGCAGGCAGCTCTTGCAAGTGTTTCTTCAAATAATAAAATACGCTGCCGGGCTTGCATTACTGCGAATAGTAACCATTTTGAAAATCAGATTCGGACCTTTTTTTTTGTTTCATTGTTCATTGTTTTATTTTTCTTGTTCGTTTATTTGTTTCTTTTGTTTAATGACAGCAAGCCTACTTTGTTTTAAATGATTGTTGCAGTGTGTTGAGCAAGATCTTCGCACTTCTTTATGGAACAGGCACGTCTTTATTACTTGAGAGTTACAATTTACTTTCATTTCGGTTATGTCTCATCTATTGTAAAAGTTATATTGGGAATATAAAATTGAAATTAGAGCTATAATTCGTAACATAATGAAATATGTGTAAGAAATAGCACCAAGAATCCAATTTCAGTTCTTCCCGAGAGGAATAAATCCGACTTTACAATATTTATTCCATATTAAAGTTCACACATTCCCGTTGAGAAAACAGTAAAGTTACGATCCGAGGGCGCATATTTCACTGTTGCGCATCTCTGGTTCGTTATCTGTCCGACAGAGCGCTTTGGTGGCGTCTTGTGTGTTGCCTACCCCTACTCCAGACACCGCACTGAAAACCTAACCTCTTATTTCAGCGGAGCGCGGCGCACGCGAACTATTAAAACGTCTGTTTTTGTCCGCAGCTTGATGTATGTCTCCAATACCAACGGTTCAGCACAAAACACACCCAAAGTTTTAACACGCCGCAACTGCAATTAGATTTTAATTAATTATGCCTCTGAAAAGAGTTCTCTCGCAAGGTATCCATCTATTCATTTCTCCTTGTGCTGCTTTCTTGAATATGGATGCGAAGACGTCTCTCTCTTACCTATTCGACTTTCTCTAATGTTTTGTCTTTGTTCTTAGTTTTGTGGATTAAGACGTTTCGTATAAATCTTTACTATGAGAGTATTGCCTTGCTCCAAGCGTTAATGGATGTTGAGAATTTAATTTTCCTTAATTTATTGTCATTGCCGATGCTTGGATATTTACAACTCCATTGCTGAAATGTTTCTTTCCTAACTACAGCACTTGAGATATAAATGACGAATTATTATTTAAGTAACTGAAGATCCTTCTTCAATTTGAATACTGGTCTTTGAAATTGAATAACTTCTTTCTGGAAATAGATTGTACGAATCTTGCTTCCAAGGGCTCAAATATCACTCTTAATGTTAATGGTTTACAGTAGTGATCCGATTCGCCCCTAATAACTAGATACTTTTCGCCTCATAATTGGGAATATCGAAATAAATATTTTCCAGGCGGCACCGTCCACGTTTAAATTCAACAAACGTGAGATTTAAAGGAAAGTTATCATAGCATTGATGGTCAATGTGCATTATGTGACATATTTATTAATCAATTCAAGTCTTTGTGGTGAACTTCGAAGCTATGTCCGGAAGAGCTATAATTACCAACCGTGGTTGGATACTTTGATTCTGAGAAAGCAGTTCGTAGTTGCATGTTGTGCAACAGAAGATGCAACTACAGCAGCAGTAATTTGAAGCTTCTAACAAACGAAGTTCGCTAGACAGAACAGTCTTCTCTGCAATTTACACTTCGTTGAAAACAAGTTTGTTAGTTTTCAGCTTGTATTGAGTTACAAAGAAACTACAGAAAATGTGAAAGATAATTTAGAAATAATTTCGAGAAGTACAAGTAACATTCGTGATTGGTGATATTTGAGGAATGAGAACAGTTCCAGTAGTCGGCGGTGCCGCACACTTCCGAATTTTGATGTATGTACTTGTTTGTAGTCGGACATCCCTGGGGGGGTTCTTATTCATTCGATTTCTGTAATCACGTTTTTACTCGACGACTCTGCGGCCTCCCCGTTGTGTCCAACGACAATTTGAATGCTGTTTGCGATAGTATTTCTCAAAAACTTCCAAACAGTATACCACATACTATGATATCGTAAGAAATCGCAAAAATATGATCCATTTAGGATGACTCACTGCGATTATTATTATAAACAAAGTTCAATTTGACCTTCAGCACAGCTTTAGATACATTTGGTAATATTCAGTATCTGTTTTGTAGGCGGAACTATGAAAAAAAAATATATGATCTTCAGATGAAATGATTGAATGATTTTTTGTTACATTTGATAGCACCTAATGTCTTTCCTACCATCGCATCCGCAACAGCTGTTTCCCGTTTCGGTTTCTCATTTACCGGTTTAAAACAAACGGGGAAATCCAGTCGAATGTAATTACAAGTTGATTATTTTAGATAGCACTTCATGGGGTGTGAGTGTTTGACGGCTCTGGTACTATGTACCGGCGTTAAATGGCGAGAATCATCGCGCGTAATGAAATTGAAAAGCAATTAAATAGTTGACTATCGCTTAGCAATCACGACACCCCTTCATCACAAGCTATCATTAGTACAAACACATTGTGAAAATCAAGAGTATATGTCTACAAATGACTGTATCTATCCAAATTTTTATTTTTTTAAATAAAGAAATTACTTTTAGAAATTTCTTCAAACATGGTAGTAAGTTTTTACTGAAGGGGTGTGTAAGATATGTATGTAGTGATAACAGTGGCGTGCGGAGTGGGAGCCGGGCCACCTCCCCGTTAATTGGCGCCTTCGCCCCGTTCCGTCTTCCGCTTTCCTATACCACCCCTTACCACCCTACAGCCAAGGCTTGTCAGATTGCAGCCCAATCTAATTAGAACACAATTTGTTGATGCGTTTTATACGGCAACTTCGGTGATATTGGATGTTGATAACTGCTTCAATTTAATGGTAACAACCCTTACGAAGGGGGTGTGATATGTATTAAGTATTGCTGTAGCTGTTCGTGTATTCAAGATTCACCTATATTCATATATATATATATATATATATATATATATATATATATATATATATATATATATATATATATATATATATATATATATATATATATATATATATATATATATATATATATATATATATCATAAGCACCACAATTATGTCCCAATTTGGGGATCTCCTAGCTCTATCTATAATTCAGAGCATTACGGAGGCTTTGCCCTGACCACTTGGGTTTCAGCTCCAGTTACAGTCTTGGCTTGACAAATTTTCCTCCCTTCCCGAGCCAGTTTTCGTCGCGAAATTAGGTAACTTAGGTACCCTCCTACTCTCCACCACTTCTCTTGTTAGACTTAGTTCACATTCATGCCATCAAATATGCATGTGCTATCTGAAACAGAAACAGGAGAGGAACCAGAGATGAGACTTCAAATTGAGGTTGCAAATTATTGTGCTGTGTACAGTGCCCAAGGCCTTGGAGATTTATGAACGACGCACTTTTAGGCTGCAATTTTTCTTAGATTTTCATAATTTTACTTCGCTTTTACATTATAAAGAGACAAATAGCATTCTCTCGCGATTTAAAATTGAAATTAAAATTAAATAACAACGGAATATGTACATCTGACTTTACTGGCCGACGGTTTCATCTCTGGATCAGGACATTTAACAGACTACCTCTGCCCCCTGCGTTTATACTCAAACTAGTTACAATCGACAGTGCGCTTGGCACGACAATTGGCTCGAATATGGCGTTCCTTGCCGTACTGCCAACATTTCATTCTTCTTTCTGTCAAGAACGTTAGTGCAAACCGAAAAGAAGACAGTTCTTGGTGTCGATTTTCTGTGGAAGTCAAACTCTTTCTCATTGGCGCACTTAAACCACCTTACTAAACTCTCCAAGTTTAATGGTTTTGTGGCTGTCCCAATTTGAAAAGCTTTTGTTAATACTCCTCTCACAATCATCGGATGCGTTAATCTTCCTTATGAAACTGTAACTGTACATGTAGAAGTTTTATTATGTGTGCATCTTCAATGCGCAGCTTTAATACATACGGAAAGCCTGAGAGGACAGTTAATGCTGTTTTCTGGAGCATTTCAGTTAGTACAATTACTCTTTGCTTCTCACTTCAACCATTATTATTAGAAATATTCATCTTAAGTAGGTATCAGTTTTAGAGAGAAATTAGCAGCAATTTCTCTGGCTTCGACGCCGGAACACTTTTTATTCGCAGAGCTGCATCATCATTACTGAGACAAATGCTTGACTCGACGTTTAACATCAATGAATTTTCCATAAAATTTCTCTACAATCTTTTTGTTCTTACCTGTCATGAGCTCTTCCTTATCGTCACTCTTCAACCAGTAGGACTTTCTTTTTGCCAATCTTGATATTTACATGGTCGCCTCAATTCCAGCGCAGCTTTAATTCATTAAGTAAGCCTGAAAGGACAGTTAACGCTGTCAATATTCTTAAAAATCAGTTCAAATTGAGCAAATATTATTCCCAGTAGTGGGTTTTGAAAGCAAGTTATCTTGAGATATGTATGGAAACACTTTTGATTTGCAAAGCTTCATCATTACTATTATGACCAAGGCTTGATTTGAGTTTTACATCAATGAGTTCCTTATAAAACTTCTCTTCAATTTTTCTGATCTTGCCTATTATGACCTTTTGCCCATCGTCACTCTCCAACCACTTCACTTTCTTCGGTCACTTCAGTTTCAAGGGCTCTTCTGAACACTTCTCTCTCAATATCTTCGAATTCGCCAGTTGCATGACTTGTCCAATCTCATCATCGCCCATGTATCCATAAGCCTCCATATACTCCTGGGTTGTCCAGGATAATTTGCGAAAGGTATCCTGGTCAGACTCTGTACAGAGTATACACGAATGTTGTCAGATATTTTTCATCATGCATTCGTTTATTTCATGATCTACGCCTGAAAGGACAATTATCGCTGTCTCCCGGAGCATTCCAGCCAGTACAATAGTCCTTTGCCTCTTATTGCAGCTAATATTCTTTGTAATCAGTTCAAATTGAGCAAATATTCTTCTTAGGAATTGGTTTCCGAATGAAATTGGTAACAAGTTCTTTTGGCATAGACATCGGAACTCCATTAATCCTCAGAATAGCCTACTCAACAAGCCAAAAAACGTGTTAACTCTTGCTACTGTGAAGTAAAATACGTGCGATAGCTCTTTGAACTCGTTATAGCGTCTAGAAAAATTAGCAAAATTTTTAAACCCGTACACAAACAATAGCAAAAGTTATAAGCAATTGAAGATTTCAATGAGTCAAACTTCTCAAGAAATTAATCAAGAGCTATTGGTGCTACAGGAATTTCACAAACATATTCTTAAGGAGGAGGAAATTTTCAAGTGAAAATATTGACTCCTGGAACTTGACCTCCATCGTAATTTTATTTTTGTGTCCTGCATTTTTTCAAGCCTCGCCACCTCGGCTGTATTATGGTAAATGGCACTGCTGCAGATTAATTTCTCTGCATGCCATGTACCAACTTACTTTTCAATAGTATCGCGGCTACAGGTCCGACTATCTGTATCGGACGTATTCTATTTCGCAGTAGCAAGAATTAACACGTTTCTTAATTTGTTGACTAGACTAGAACTGCATTATCACTATCAGAACTATGTTTATCAAATTTCACTTCAATTTTCCTGATCTTGGCTGTCATAACCTCTTCCTCATTGTCGCATTCAAACCACTTCACCATTTTCGTCAATCTTGATACTTTCATGGCCCCTTCAATTTCAAGAGCTTTTCTTTACTACTCCCTTACCATCTTCGGATTCGGCAGCTGCACAAATCGCCCAATCTCATCATTGCCGATGCCATCCATAAATTGGCACATATTCCAGTGTTGTCCAGGACAATTTGCGAAAAGTATCCTGATCAAATTCTGTACAATATACGCAAACGCTGTCATAGATATTCTGTGTAATTATCCATAAAGAAGTTTTGTCATGTATTCAGCTCCAAAGCGCAGCTTTATTTCATGATCCAAGCCTGAAAGGACATATAACGCTGCTTCCCGGAGCATTTCATCTAGTACATTCGGCCTAGGCTTTTTACTCCAGCTAATATTCTTTGAAATCAGTTCAAATTGAGCAAATATTCTTCCTAGAAGTAGGTTTCCGAATGAAATTGGTAGATAGTTCTCTTGGCATCGTTCGGAACACTTTTTATTTGCAGAGCTGCATCATCACTATTAGGATTCTTCACTCTTTACATAAGCGAGCTCTTCAATTTCTGTCATTGTCGCACTTCAACCACTTTACTTCTTAGGCAATCTTTTCGTTTTTATGGTCACTTAAATTTGATCTAGGCGTTGATTTTCGAGTGAAACTGGAAGCAATGTTCGCTTTTTATTCGTAGAGCTGCACCATCACTATTAAGACTAAAGCTTCACTTGACGATTCACACCAAATTTTTCTATAGTCTCCCATATTCTGCCTGTCATTGTTTCGTTTTACTCCGAGCAATATTTTCTGCGGATTTAGACACTTTCTTCTCCATGGATGTAAATTCTATTTTCAGCTTCTGTGTCTTGCTTTCTATTCAGCTGTCGACGTTTTTAGATTAGTCACCAAGTTTAAAAACGTGTTAATTCTTACTACTGCGAAATAAAATACATGCGATAGCTCGTTAAACTCGTTATGACGTCTAGAAAAATGTGCACAAATTTCAAACCCGCATATGAACAATTACAAAAGTAATAAGCAATTGAAGATTCCAAAGAAAAGTGGTCTAATTTCTTGAAAATAACTCGTAAACAAAATGCAAATGAGTGTTTGAAAAAAATTATTACCTAACAATAGTTTCATTTTGTGACAAATGCACGAAAAAAATTTTTCCCGGCGGAATTTTTTCTGTCAAGCGTCTACAAAACACAGTAATTTTTTCGAATTTTTAAATTAGTATTTAATACAGGTAAAAATAGTTCCGAAGCCGGTTAACTGCACTGGCGCTCACCGTGCGGAGTCCTATTTTTAACATTAAATAAAAAGTATTAACAATAGAGGTTAGGTTCCAAGAGTCGACCTTTTTTCCTTGGAAATTTCTTTCTCTTCAAGAATCTGTGTGTAAAATTATACTAACACCAATTGTTTTCGAGTTATTTTCAAAAAAGTGGATTTATTTTCTTTGGAATCTTCAATTGCTTATAACTTTTGTAATTGTTTATGTGCGTGTTTGAAATTTTTGCACATTTCTTTAAACATCATAACGAGTTCAACGAGCTATCGTACGTATTTTAATTCACAGTAGCAAGAATTACAACGTTTTTTAACTTGTCGACTATACTATTTAAATAGTTTTATCAACTTTTTGAGCTGATATTGCGTTTCATACGTGAGCATTTAACATACTTCACAGCACTGCAACAGTTGACAATACATCATTTAATTCATTAAATAAAACACAAAGCAGTTCTTGTAAGTAATTAAAATAGAAGAATTACGAGGTAAGATCAAAATCGTGGATTCTAGAATGAATTATGAGCTAATTACAACAACCTCAGTGGATTTATTTAAATAATCCAGAAGCGCCCATGTGTTTATTTTCGACAATATTATTATTAATGTTTTGTATAACGACTCTTATCATATGATTTTTTTATTTCGCCAGTAAATTATTTTCCGTCGACATTTTTAGAGCACCGCTGTGCTGTAATTTTGTGCAATTACGTTTTGCATATCTATCTATATAAAATATGAAGTTTTGAGCGTTAGGGACGTCGTGCTAATTGAACTGGATGCTCTCGACCGCTCAAAATTTCTCACCGTCATTTTACACTTATACGTTTCTTATAAGATAAGAATAAACTTAACTTTAATAGGCGGAAAACATGCCATCTATTGGCCAACTCTTATATTCCTACGTGTTCATATACAATTTGTACACATTTTGTAAGCTTACTTCAGATTTCTGAAATTTTAGTTTTTATATAAAATCTGGAGCTCTTATGATGTATCTCATATCCATTAACTATTTTTCTTCATCTTGATTATTTCTTCGTCGTATTTGCAATAGTACTTAACGCTATCTCACAAAGATTAATGTGAAGTGAGCAACATAAAATATTTTATCCAAGCTTCCAGTTTTTGTCCCGGCAATTCAAAAAGAAAATATTAATATAGTCGCAGAGCATATACATGCGGTTTCGAAGTATAATTTATCTACATGTTTTCTTGGACAACTTCAACATAAACCGTATCATTACACTTGATTTTTTACACAAGTAAATTGGGTACTTAACTTATAGAAAGATAGTTGTGTCTAGACATGGATGCAGAGTAATTTTCTTAGGTATTTTTCCTCGTTTCCGTGAGAAACCGATGTGATTTACATATCTATTTATCTGAACATGACAACCTCAAAATATTACCCTGTTATGTTTTTGCAGATGCAAAGCATCATATTATAGAAATCTATTATAATATTGGAACGAAATTTTATTCTAGTTCTAGAGCAGTGACTGAGGCATGTTTCTCGAATAACTGTGGGGTGGAACTTTCAGATCCTATTGGGTGATGTTTCAATGAGCTCATCCTGCAGAGGTACCTAATTAGTTCAGAGCATCGTATTATTAATTTTACGAAGCTATTAAAATAACAAACTATCAAATACTGTGCAGTACCAAGTCGATGTCTCAAAATTCAATTAATTTTATCAGAACATTGTAATTAAATCAAGATGGACTGATAATAAATTTGGAATAAAATAGGACATGAACATGAAACCACTCATCTTCAATCTACATATTTCAACAATAAAATTAAAATACAATGTAACAATTAGCTGTTTGTATAGAATGTAGTATTTTCACATTAATATGATTGAATAAAAGCTGCCATTTTACATCCTGGAAGCAAAAAACATACATAGACACAAACTATTGTTCTATCCTCCAATCACATACGCTTACATCAAGAGAGTCATGCTGAGTTTCGGCTGAAGACATGTACGCACAAAAAGCTAATTCCACCATTGTGTTCCTCCCCCGCGACCGCCAGATCCATCACAGTTGCCACAAATGTCCACCACACAATGGACAATCATTAATTATCACATTCAGTGCTGTGATTGCTCACAAACCTAGCTTTGTCAGCATGGCCGCCGAAATCTCAAATGTGGAAGAGTTGATGGGATACTAAACATTAAATTCAATATAATAGACGAACGATGATCTTTCAATCGTTCTACCGGTTGTACGAAACTGTAAATCATCCAATTCTGTGAGTATCTTTGTTTTTTTTTTCAGGCATTCTGTTCATTAGGAGTAGAAAGCAGCAAACTACGAAATGACGAGTTCGAGCGAACGCCATTCGTACGAAATCATACAAATGCCCATCGTCCATTACAGCAGTATTCGCCCCGTATTCTTACAAGTGACATTCAGCAATTATTTAGAGACAATTTCATCAGTAGAATTGTTAGGTGTTATATTATGGTAAGTGTGATTGAAAACTCACTTTTTTTTTATTTTTCACTGTACTGATTAGTAATACAAGCCTAGTGGACGATACTTTCCTTTAAGCCACATATTTGAGTCATTCGTGCGAATTCGGACGAATTCGATTTCGCAGCTTTCCGCTTTCAATGGGAAGCTATGCAAGTATTCCTTTCCTGTAGCAATTACTTGTAAAATAAAAATCAGCATATCTACACATAAATATCTGAAAACATGGCCTGTTTCTTATTCGATCTCTAAAATCTCGCCATCGATAAAACACCAAAACCTGCTCATACATAATTAATTCGTTTCCCACCAGAATTAAAAATTTCACTGAATAGCCAGGCAAATTTGCATGCATAAGTTGGACGGCGTTACGGTCAGTCCATCCGTGTGTTATCATTACTAAACCATAAGGTTCAGCGGATTGGCCCGGGGCAAATCGAACATCCACACCGCTGCATAGTTGTTGTATTGTCGCAGGCAGACACAGAGAATGTTAGGGATCTCAAGCATTTCAAGAAATCGACTAGAATGCTTACACTCATGCCTCCTCACCATGTGATGTTTATCTACTCATTCTTTGATGTGGAAATTCTTCGCTTTTTGAGACTCGTTTCAAACAAGTCGTTCGAAATGTTCTCCAACTATTTTGGCATGTTACCTAAGCAATTCCTGTGTGCTTACATACATAGTGACAGTGAAATATTTCTTGAAAAGTAGGATAATTCAATGAGAATGATCTACTGGTTACAATTTGGAGTTCCAGTCCATAGTTATAAGCGTTTATTTGTTCCTCAACAACTCGTCATTACTGCCTTATTTGAAGAAATATTTAAAAAATACAAAAACTTTTAGCATTTTAGCATTTACTTCTGATCAAAAATTACAAAACAAGATATTTTGAAAGCCCCTTGATCGATTTTTGAGAATAAAACATTTACAAAATCCCTAAACTATCTACTAATAACTTGGTCTGAAACATTTTCTGCGATCTGTCCAAATAAAGTTTTCATTCAAATTGACTACGATAAATTGTAACACACTGCAACAATCATTTAAAACAAAGGAGATTCGCAGCCATTAAACAAATTAACTCGACATAAAAACAAACAAATAGACAAAAATAAAACAATAAACTGAACAATGAAACAAAAAGGGAGGGACGGAATTTGATTTTCAAAATGGTTACTATTCGCAGCAATGCAAGCCCGGCAGCGTGTTTTGATATTAGAAAAGTCACTGCTCGCTTTTCTTTTATATCTTCAGCTGCAGCTACTATCCTAGCCACTAGTTCCAATTCGATGTATAGGTACTGGAGTACTGGTGTCTCATTCACAGAGATGTTCCTCTGACGCCATAAAAATCTAGGAAAGTTGGGTCATGGCTCCAGACTGGCCACGCAACAGGACCTCCTGTTTCAATCCACTCATTCCAGTAGTCACACTACTAGTTGAAGATAAAATAATGGCTTTGGCCGGATTTGATAGAATGAAACCATCAGTGAGAGGTCAATTTAATTTAATTCCAATATTTCACTCAATACTTTGGGTTTCCTCAGGGAGAAAATTCGTTTGACAGTTGAAAACTTTTTTAAAAGACCGAGAGAAAACATTTTTTTTTCCTCATATTACGTTACTACATTTCAAAATACATTACAAAACCAGTGTTTGATTGATCAAAAAACACGTGTACTTCCCTGCAGCCGAAATTCCGGGTCTCTATTTAGTTGTGCTATGACTCCTCGGGTTGTATGAGCTGGTGCTCCATCACAGTTTTGCCAGATCTAACTTGAGGTGTTTAGTGCACCCTTCGTCATTGTCTCGAACCCAAGATTCCACAAAGTGCAAGTAAGTATTGTGAAACCGACAAAATTCATATCTCGAGATTTCGATGGAAATATCCGTTTTGAGTATTCCTGAATCCATTTTGACTATTTTGGGCTTGATGTCGGTACGTATGTGCGTATGTGGGTTCATAACTCGCAAATCTCAAAAACTATGAAACGTATAATGTTGAAATTTCATATTTAAGACTGGTCTAGGGTCTAGTTGTACACCTCGCATTATGGTTGCAATCGTATTTACCGGAAGTGCACTTTAACATAAACTCTTTTTTTAATCTTTCGCATAAATCCAGAATAATCAGCCGTACTGAAATTCAGTATTTGAGATAACTGTAGCATTTAAATGGTTATCTTTTTTTTTTTGTACCAATCGGCTGAGTCGGAAAAGCACTTTATATTTTCTCATAATTCCTTTTCAAAATGGAGTCAATATGAGTAGTTTTATCAACATTTGATGAATTGGAATAAGATCAATGAAGCAAATTCTTTCTCAGAAAACGGTATATTTTGGTTATAGATATTCACGCGGATATCTTTGACTGTAGAAAAAATAACATCCGTCACTCGTGCGAATAGATCTATCATGCTCATGTGAATTCGTATGGAATGATCTCCATTCTGCATTTGTATCCGAATATACTATTATTTGTTTGTGTTGTCAAAATTATTTGTTATTGGAAATTTCTTGATAATTTCACCTGGCTGTAGGGTATTGAAATTCAGTATTTCAGTCTGCGGTAGCATTTGAATGATTGCTTATTATTCTCGTAGCAATCGATTGAACCGAAAGTGCACTTCAGTTGAATTTTTTTTCCAATTTTGCGCTTTAGTTTGGATCTGCTGGCCATAGAATCATGGAAATCAGTATTTTGGAATGTTGTAGCATAAGAATGATGACCTACTATTCTCATAGCAACCGACTGAGCCGAAAGCGTACTTTACTTGACAGATTCTTATAATTTTTTAGATAAATCCACAATGATACAAGTAAGTCACGTGATATCCACGTCAGATTTTCATATACAAATTATGCAAAATATCTACACACTCAAATGATGACCTTGACAGAATCCTTTCTAGATGAAACAGTGAATAATTTTTGTTTTTGAAGATGAAGTTATCACTGAAGAATTAAATCAAAAAGTATTTAAATTTGAACGTACAAGCTGAAAAATATTCGCCTTAAATTTAAAGTACTCGTTTATTTTTCTGCTTTTGTTCATTGTTTGATGGCAGCAAGCCTTCTTTGTTTTAAATAATTGTTGTAGTGTGTTAAAACTAATCTTGTAATATAATTTGGATGAAAACTTTTTTTTGGGCAGATCTATATAAGTTTTTCAGACAAACGTTATTAGTAGATAGTTTGAGGATTTTGTAAATGTTTTATTTTTGTTTATTAAGCGAATGGTTTTTAAAATATCTTATTTTGAAATTTTTGATCGGTTGCCGTTTTGTTATTCAATAAAATAAAAAATAATTGTGAATACAAATGTTTTAGAGAACCAAAAACAAATGCTAGAAACTTCTGTATTTTGTAAATGATCCTCAAAACGGAGTAGGTAATGGTGATTTTTCGAAATTCAAAAAAAACTGGGGATCCGAATCAAAAATTTGAACTGAGTGAAGTTGTTTGCTTTAATGAGTCCTAACTGCTATTTTTGTGTATTACAACTTAATATTAACACTCTGTGCTCATCCAAGTGTTCCAAACTGGGGACTGAGAACATTGACTCCCTGAAATTGAAATACACGAGTACGTATTAACAATCGTATGTAAGAATTCCACCATCCCGTCAAATGGAATTGGAATAAAATTCATTCGACATTCAAGCAGTAATCAGTCAATGCCACCTCGGTACAAATTTTCGTTTCATTTTCATTCATGACTACATTGATACAAACTTGTATCTGTCTCCCACATAGAGACTCTTTCAATACTTCCATTCATGTTTCCATCAATGTTAAAGTTATAATATCTTACTAAGATGTCTCATCAAGTATTTTTCTTTGGCTGGTAAACCTGTGATACACATTCAGCTACACGAAATGCTTGATATATGATTGATAAATTTTTTTGTAACCAATAGGTTATGGACCTATTAATATTTTGAAATCGCGATGACGTGTCTTTTAACATAACCCAAATCAACTTTTATTGTACAGTATTACATTGAGATTGCATATTTATTGTTTAAAAATGATTGCTACAAGCAACCATCATTTTGAGTAAGTCTCCACGAATTATGGTGACCACACGCGACGTACATATACCATTCAGCTCTTGAGTTTCTTGCACCGATTCGACTGTAGTGCATGTACGGGGTAATTACTTGGGCCTGCTGGTAGTAGTGTCCAGAGGGAGTGTCCCCGGTGAGGCGGAGCCTGCGTGACCACACCAAGCAAAAATACGCGGCTTTCGTGTCTGCAACATACTATCATACTTGTTTTCACGATTGCAGGACTGACTCTGTGTTTGAGTGTTGCTGATTCGCAAGGTACAAGTGTTGCTATTTTTTCTTTTATGGTTCATGATGGAGCGTATATAATAAATCAATGTATGCTCACAAATTTACATTAAACAAGCAGTGAGTAAACAGTGAACTATTATCATAAAATTGACAAGTCACGATTCATGGATATTATAAATTTTTGATACGCAATTGCCACACTTGTAGACATTCAGCATTCTAATTTGACATCTCCTTCTGATCAGTATGGTCCCATAATTTTGTCCCTAAATCGGATATAACGGAGGATTAATGGACTTTTACTTAAAATATATAAATTTATAGAGTGCCAAATCTGAATGATGTATTATGATTACAATTAATGAAAAGAGATAGATATGGTTGATATTGGATCAATTAACTATTATCTAAGTGTGTGATTTTACAATTTTTACTATGCGTGCACGCACATTTTTAAACAAGCATTTAGTATTGGACCTACATAACGGTCATCCGTTTTATTGCTTTAACTGTTCATAAATATCATAATTATGGGAATCTGTAGCACTACTGAGGATGGTCAAAGTGGGGCCAAAACTGTAGAGTTGAATCAAATTGAAATTTGTGACTGAACTTCTCTATTTCAATACCTACATTGAAAAAGAAGTTCAAAGGCTGTTTAGATTCATAAGAATGAATAATTTTCATCATTCTGTACCATGTAATAAGAGACAAGTAGGTAGAAAAATAAGGAATCTCAACAACGCTTCATTATTTTCATTACATTTCAGCCATACAATACCCCAACTACTTTCCTAACTATTGATCAACTTAAAACAAAGTTACATAAAACTTCTTAACTTCAACATTAAACCAAAAACAAACAAGAAAGCTAGCTGCCACTTTTGCAGCTTGCTTTTGTGAGTCGCCAGCTCGACATTCAAACACACTGCGTACAGTACTGTAACTATAGATTTTATGTTTCCCAATCCAAAAAGTACAGGAAAATCATGAAAACATAAATCAGGTTACAAAATTAATCTAAAATTTAATCATATTTCATAGTTTTCTTGATTAAATTTTCAAATCACATTCTGATTTATTTTAAATAATAGAACATGTTAACATTTGATCATGAACTGATAGGGGGTTGCAAATCAAATCGGATTGACAGCCGCAGTATATTCTAGTGGCTGAACCTATTATTGTACCTCGATTTGCTATTTATTTTTGGACCTGATAATTCATGGTGCTGTTGATATTATAATAACAAGAGATATTTTGGCTCGCTGGATTTGACGTATTTTGGGAGGAATATGAGAAAATTGAGTTTATTTGACTACTCAGACTTGATTATGTATTATTGAATTTATTTATCAAACATTCAAACGTTATAAGTTCAAATTTGGACAAACTTGTCTGAATTTAGGATGGATTTGTTATAGGGTTTTGATTCTGTATCTGATTTTTCGAAGAAATTTTCACGATTCATTTTCCAACACTCTTAAAGTCGCTCTCCACCTTAAGTAAGGAACATCATTTCGCATGTGGAATTGAGTCACGTATTTGCATCATCGACCCCATCTTACAAAGTACGAGAAGTTTTGTGAAAACGGCAAAATTCACATTTCGAGGCTTTGGTGGAAAAGTCCATTTTGGACACCCCTTATTCCATTTTGACTATTTTCGGCTTGAAGTCGGTACGTATGTATGTGTATGTGCGTTCGTAAGTCGTAAATCTCAAAGCCCGTCGAACGTATGATGTTGAAATTTTGTATGTAAGACTGGTCTAGGATGTAGCTGTGCACCTCGCATTATGATTGCAATCGTCTGCATCAGAAGTGCATACTTTAATTGAGATTTCTTTGAATTTTTCGCATAAATCCAGAATGTTAGCCGTAGGATACTGAAATTTAGTATTTGAGATTGCTGTAGCATCTAAATGGTTATCTTCTATTCTTGTACCAATCGGCTAAGCCTGAAGTGCACTTTATACATCAGACTTTTTGAATTTTTCGTATAAATTCAAAACAATCAGTCGTAGAATGTTGAAATTTTGTATTGGGTTCTTCTATAGCATCTAGCTGTGCATCTCGCATTATGATTGCAATTGTCTAAGCCGAAAATGCATTTTACTCCAAACATTTTTCGAATTTTTCCTATACATCCAAAACTATTGAACGTAGAATGTTGGAATTTAATATGTAAAACGACAGTACCATCTAGATGCTCATATCCTATTTTCATTGAGATCGACTAAGCCGGAAGTGCACTTTACTCAACAGCCTTTTGAATTTTTTTTGCATAAATTCGAAACAATCGGCTGCAGAGTATTGAAATTTAATATTATTTTGGTCTGCTGTAGTATTTGAATGATTGCTTATTATTCTCCGAAAGAGCACTCTAGTCGAATTTTTTTTAAAATTTTTGCGCATGAATTCAAAGCTGCTAGCCGTAGAATCTTGGAAATCAGTATTTAGGAATGTTGTAGCATGAGAATGATAAACTAGTCTCTCCAAAGCAACCGACTAAGCTGAAAGCGCACTTAACTTAACAAATTTTTAGAATTTTTTGAATGAATCCAAAACTATTAGCTGTGGAAAGATGGATTTTTGTGTTTGATTATTGTATTATTATATGCAAAAAATATATCTAATGACGTACAAGTAAGTCACGTGATATTCACGTCTGTTTTTTCTTGTGGTATATCCATATTTGATGTTTTTTTTGTACGTATACAACTTTTACTTTAGTTGCATGTATTCTACTGAAGTTTAAGATTTATTACAAATTCCTTCACGTGATTACAATATCTCCTATTGGAAGTTTTATGTGGGACTTGATGTTTGCACTGGTGATATCCAAGACTGAGTTGCAAAGGAAAAACAGGTAATTTTTCTGAAAGAACTTTGTTTCTGACTCCCGTAATGACTTGGAAATACATGTTATATGTCAACTAGGGTAGACGATAAATAACACTTTGTGGACAACATTATGAATGTTAGTAAAGGTAGATACATTAACATCCTTTGAAAATACTTAAAACTGCAAATTGCATAGATGTCTGATACAGTTTTGGAACAGAATTAACAAGCTGTCAAAACATCTTGGTACTGAACCAAGTTCTATTTGAAACTATGGACAATAGGACTGTACTAACAAAGGCACAGCAATTATGTGCATATGCAGATGATAACAGGAAGACTGCAAAGCATGAAATATATCTATATGAAAATAGAACTAGAGATACAAGAAGCTGACTCACAAATAAATATAGAAAATACAAGATATATGAAAATATCGAGCTCTGTAAAATTTAGACGGAGCATAAATTATTCGAAGGAGTCACAAACTTTTTGTATCTAGGAATAAAAATAATAAATGATATGGATTTAAGTACGACCATAGAAAAAATACCAACAGGAAACTGTGCGTACCTCCTGAATAGGAACCTATTGGAAAGTCTATCTATAACACGCCAAACAAAATTATAAACATACTACACTCAAAAGATTAGTAAGCAACATACAAGAACATACTAAGGATATACTAAGGATACTCAGAAAAAAAAATATGGGAAATGTCTTTGGAGCAGTAGGAGAACAAGATATATGGAGAATACAATGCAACGCGGAACTAGATAAGCTAATAGAAGGTAGAGACAGTTAGATTCATTAAGTTGCAAATAATTAGGTGATATGGGTATATAATACGAATGGGAGAACAAAATGCCTCAAAAAATCTTAAAGAAAGAATATACGGTAAAACAAAAAGAGAAAGATCCAGAAAACGATGGCAGAAGTATATCGAAGTTAAGATTGTCGAGGAAGCCATGGCTCAGTCCAAGCTGGAGAGCTATACAAGAAGAAGAAGAAAAAGAATATGCCAATCAAAGTAGACAGTAGAATACACTTATGGACGACATTATGAACGTTGGTAGATATATTAACATCCTTTAAAAATTCTTAAAGCTGCAAGTCATGTAGATGTCTGATACAGTTTTAAGACAAATTGAATAAACTTTCAAAACATCCCTTAAGAAATAAAAAAATCTGTTGTGGTCACCACTTCCTCGACCATGAATTTTATGGCCAGTGTCATTACTGTTTCATAGGTTGAGTGTCGTATCAATTAATTGCATATTTCAAACTAGTAGCTATCATTGTCAAAGTGATGGTGGTTAGCTATATGAAATTACTATTCTATTTTGTTGATCCCAGACTTGTGATAATCTGAGTGAGTTATAGAAAAACAATTAACAATCGAAAAAACATTTTTTACGTATCTACTGAGCATATTCTCGAGAGTTTCAAATTGAAAGCAAACTAAAAATCATTTGAATAATTTGTTAACAACAACTAGAAATCCTTTAAATATCATTTTTGACACTTTTACTAGAATTATTTCTGCTGGAGTTTAATTTGATATCAAGCACGATGGAATAAAGTTATTTATTAAAGAAAAAAAAAACAATTGACTAACGTTCGCATATGACGTTGAAATGTGAGTAATAATTATTTCAATTTCACATTAAGATTTTTTTTTTTAATTTCTTCGCATGTTTCAGAAAAATATAACGAACTTTATAATTGAAATTCTAATATAACAAACGAACCGTTGATGATTTTGAAAAATGTTTCAAGTAAATTTTGTTTCAAATTATTCGTAGATCAATTTCAGTTGCTTGTATTTCATGATAAATATTACTGTCTCTAATATAAACGCAAGTTACTAAAAAGTTCCATCAATAAATTTTTGATTGGTTAGAAAAAGTTGATTCACAAACTTAAAACTAGCTTTTTAATAAAAAACTTGGATATAGAATTTCAGTTGGAAACTCGTACGAGTTCTCAAGTTATTGTGCTTCCAGGCAGACAGACCGACTTTGTTTAAAATTATATTTTTTAGTTTTGGTAGGGTCTAAAACGCGAAGATTCATCAAAATAAAAAATCACAATCACAGTATTTCCTCTGTTATAAATAGGTTCAGGAAGTGAAAATTGATTCATTTGAATAATATTAAATAATCTTCCAACAAGATGATGTTGCTTTGTTGCTCCTGAGTTGTGAAACGGCTGGAATCGTGGAAGATTGAATATTGGAATTCAATGCTCCATTCTTAAAATACCTGTCCAGATCCACAAGTATTGAGAAAAATGTGTTTAAAGTTGGGTATGAAGTGCATTTCTCCAAGGATTAGAAATTCACTTCAAGTGGTGGAAGGGTTACTGTATCAATTTGTTCTTTAATAAATTTTTCATGCAAATTGTGAAATTTTATTATCAAAGGGTTAGGTTACCATTGTAATATGAGGCTGTCTTAAAATTGTACTAAGATAATTATAAAATTTTCCCTATATTGCCTCTTTATAATGCATTTGTATTACGTTTCGTGTCTTTACTAATTACTCCTGGAACATTTTTCAAAAGCATATTTCATGATATTATTATCAAGGACAAAAGACTTATACATCAAATTCAGATAATATCAATGAAGCTGCACATTAGGCTAGTAGATAGTGGCAGAAAATCATAACTAATTATATATTTCTACAAATAGGAGAGAACAGTAATCATGTATAAAATAAATTCAATTAAGCCACGTCGATGATCAACATATATGCACAAGATGTGTTGAAAAAAATAACAACTTACAGTCTGCAAACAATACAGATGACAAGATTGAATCATGGAAGAGATGTAACATAGTTGCAGACGTTCATATCATGCTCACATCAAATTAAAATGAATGAAGAGGAAATGTTCGAAATAGAAGTTGAGAGAATTGTATGGAGCAAATGAACACGAAAATTCATACAATAATATGCGTATCATATATATTCAACTCATAAAACTTTAATGAAGGGTTTATAGCAAACGTATCATTTAATAAAATTCTAGCGTATCATAATAAAGATGCATTCATCTAAAATAAAAGCTATATTTCAGTCAGACTTAATAACAATAATAATAAACGATTTTATCACATTTATTATATTTAATAATATTTTTAAATAGAAACGATTTTCTGTGTTTATAGTTGCCTGTAGTTCTTTATTTAGGACAATAATTCGCATCGGAATCAAACGTAATTTACCGAAAAACTCAGGAACCTATTCTTCGGAGGTATTTTAAAATTCTCCCACACAATTTGTAGTAATCTGGACCTTACAGAACAGGTGAATAAGGTGAAATATTTTTGAGAAGAAGACAATAACTTGAGCTCTATTATTATGGACCCACAAATAACCAGTCATTAACAATTTGAAATTACTATTTCGGTAAATGGCTGTTGAACGCTGTGCGGCTTATCTGCTATCGGAAACAGATGGCTCGGACTGAATTTTCAATTTTTTTATTTTCGATTTAGGAGAAGAGCGGATCTAAAATTATAATTATTAATAATGTGTTTGTATTCATAGTCAATCATTATATCGATGTTTTTCTATGCCTGTCCAATTATAGTTTTTTGTCGTGACTTTATAAATCGAAGTGAGAAATTTAATGAATCTTGAGTTGACTGTTTTGTTCCTTTTCTGGGCTCAGATATCGATGATTTTTATTAACGCACAACTTGAAATTAAAATTTAACACTCCGGTTTTTCTTCCTCAGGTAAAAATTTTTATGTGGTTCCACCACTCAAAATTGACATAATACTATTAATCTATTTCTTGCCACTAGAATTATTTTTCAGAGAAAATAACTCTGAAACATTTCTTGCCAGCTGGGAAATCGTTTTCCAGCATTGAATCTTCCACGATTCCGGTCGTATAATAAGTGGTATCATCTTGTTGGCAGAGACATTTGATATTATTCAATTTGTGATTTTAAGTATTTTTGAGAATTTTCATGATATTATGTACAAAATGTAACAATTGACATGAATTCTCGAATTATTTCGTAGATCGGAAACAAGCTCTTTCAAAAGCACTTAATTCAATAGATTCCTTCTTGATTTCTTCCAGTTACAACCCACGCAAATATCAATTCTAACTGCATTACTTCATAGTATTGGATTCCGTCACTCCATACTATAAAATAACGGGACTGGATTTAAAGTTTACGTTGGTGATAGTCCGGACAGAATCATCTATCACATCAACTGTTTTAGAAAAATATTCTTGACGAAAGCAATTTGCACGACTTCTAACACGCTGAAAGCTACACATTACCTTGTGTAATGAGCATTTATGTTTTACTACTTTTTTGTATTCTTTTGCTGTTTGGTCTTTTTTTGGTTCTGGAGATACTGTAGGTCCTTCAATACTATAAGGTGGCAGTATTTGGTACAGCTTTTTGGTTACCTCATCCTTCACATTGACTTTGAATGATAATATTTCTGAATAAACATTTGAAAAAAATCTCTCAAGGGGGTCATTAAATTTATAAGTTCACTCTGTATTCAAGTTCATTGGCATTCAGTTGATTCTAATTTATGCAATAACAAAAGAATGTAATTATAAAAACGAAGTGAAGTATAGGACAAAATTAAAAGAAAAAGAATAATCGAATATTGAGATGGGCGCCAGAGCCACCTTGACGAATTATCGATGAGTGACCGAATGAAAAATGATTAACTTGATGCGGTAAGGGAACACACAGAAGGACATAAACAAAAAGTAATCAATAAGGTTGGCTGCCATCGAAGATTACTGAGAAAATATAAGATGAATATTAAGTATTTTCATTTTAGAAGACCCCAAAGCGCTGACTGTTTGGTCGGGGTCATAATTGTGCATGTTTTTGTTCCGGGATCAACAAATGTTGTCACCGTGTTTTCAAATTCTTAACAAGTAGCCGCTAATAAGAAATATTGTAATTTTTTTGCGGTTCGAAATGAAAACAGCACTAAAATTCAGATATAAATAAAGAATATTTATATCAATAAAACTTATATTGACTTGCCCCGTAAGTTTAATTTACATTCCGATCGTTTGCTTTATCCTGTGACCTCTTAGTTAATGGCGCAGTTCTCTATACAGGCAGAAGGAGAGGTCCCTTTTGTTTGCCTGCGTTGGTGTGGAATAGTCCTACCGCCTGTCGAGAGGCTACTGGAGTTATCTCGAAATATTCCAGACTTTTTATTAAAGAAATCCGTTACAAATCATCTACAAGAGCAATTTCAATCATGAATTTTGAAAGATAATTATCCTAAAAATTTCGATGACACTGCTTAAACGTTAGCTCCCTTTCATACTCGAGGTATGCGGCAATCCAATGTTCAATAAAACTAGTCTTATAAATATCAAAAATTCTGCCATTCTATCCACTTCTGTTCAAATTTTTTGAAAATATATAAATTCATTGAATATAGTCCAGACAAAATGGACATTCCAGTTTACATTAATTCCTAACAAGCTTGATTTTTGTGTAGGTCTTAAATATGTCATTACAAGTGCTATTTCAAAAGTCCTCAACGATCTCGCTTGTGCGTAGCTTTTTATCCGATGTCAATGGTCACAAATCTTCATTTTTTGCGTATACCTCTGAAATGAAGGGAGCTACTGGAGAAATAGACGGAAAAAAGTTTGTAGACCGTGAAATTCTCTACAAAAAGGATCTAATACTTTTTTCTTTACGAAGCAACGTTCTCGAGTTATCACGATTTCAGACTGTAGGTATGCACACATTTCCGCACCACCTCTGATGTAGTGTACTCAGCGATATTTTTTAACGTGGTTTACCCAGTAAGAATACTCCACGATATATTATAATACAGGAAATCAAATGGAACAATATTTTATTAATATAATGAAAATTGTAGCAGCAAGAAAATAACATTATCTATCATCAAGTTCTACATGATCATTCGTTTCTTACTCTTCGCTCTCTTCTTCCTCTTCTTGTTCAATTTGTGTTGACTGCTCTTAGAAGAGAGATATATCAATTTGGTAGATCCTGATCGATTTCGAAAGAATCATCATCTGTTGCTTTTGATCCAGCTTTAGCGCAAAAATGGCCTTGACAATTGGCACAGACTGGTCAATAAAACAATCCAACTTTTCTGCTCATCACAATTTTTCGTGCTGCCTTTATTGAAATTGCAAAAAATTGTGTGAAGTCTGGATTGGCTCCAAGCTATAATTAATCAATTTACAGTCCCAGTCTTCAGGATTCAGTTCATTGTCCAACCACACTTGCACTTAGTAGAATACACGAAACTAGTGTTGATAAGCAGAAGCAGATGTAGGATTGTAAGAGAGAGATAAGATAACTGCACTCTTTTATTTCACCTCCAGTCAAAGATTCACTGCAAATGAAACAACTTCTGACATTTTTATAAAATTTTGTATCGACACAGTTGAAAATGTAAATGCCTTCTACAAACACGTCTATTTACTACGAAAAACCGATTAAAATTGACTGGACTGTTCATGTTATTCAAGACCTACCGACTAATGGAGTAAGGGACGGCCATTGTCTCACCCATTCGTATATATTCCACGTATAGTATTGGCGTGCATAAATCACAGAAACCAATATTCGAGTTGTTTTTTTTCCAATGATGCATACTGACCTGACTACATATGAATGCATATTCTAGGTTTGAAATTGCGATAACTTGAGAATGGTGCTTTGTAGGAAAAAAAATTTCGACATTTTTTTTGTAGAAAATTTCACGTTCTATGAATTTTTACTCAAATGCTCTCTCGGTAGCTCTTTCCATTTCAGAGATATTCGAACAGAGCGTAAATTTGTGATTTTTGACCTCGGATTAAAAACAACGCACAAGTGAGATCGATGGGGACTCCCATATTCCTTCCACTAGTGGATGGAATATGGGACAATACCTGACAAGCGTGACGCCTTGGGAGCACTTTCAACTTGAACTCAGCTTAAAATCTATCTCTTTTCCCACAGCACCCTACAAGCATGTCGTCTTGGGAAGTTTTTCAACTTGAACTGGCTGTTTCCATGACTTTGTTTTCCAAGTAATCTCAGTTAGTTACTGGAGCATTGTTTATTGAATGTTTTTAGCGCATTTTTGCAAGAAAAAATATGCTATTATATTCACTTTGGCTGTCTGGCTGACTGGCGTGACGCTGAGTTCTCAGCAACTACAGCACTTACAGAATTGAAACTGGTATTAAATGAAAATTGATATTTCGTACGCTTGCACAACCTGCTTGATTTTTTTTATTCATACACCCAGTTTTGGGTAAGAAATTGAATAAGAATTCAAAAGTTAATTACTATTGAAGTATATATAATTGAAATCTGACAATTGCTGCACAGAATAATCAATATGTCTGTAATCTAATTTTATATCTCAAATTTCGAACTGATATGGATTAGCACCCATTTTAGGGTAGAAATTATTTATCTCAATATTTCGCGAGTTACTCAAAATATTGACATGCGGTTCTCGATATTAGTACATATCAGAATGAATTGTACTTTTGTTTAAATGATCAAATGAGATCAGTACAAGACCACTCGTTACTCATTTTCTTAAATCTGTAGTTTTGGAGGTGATTTCACCAAATTTTCAGGAAGCTCTTTTCTATATAACTTTGATAAAGATCAAAGTATTATTTTAGGGTACAGCACATGCCGTTCAATCAGTCAGTAACTAAACAATAAAGATTAGAAGGTTTTTTTGAGTTTGTACGTGCACAAGTTATGTACAAAATAGTCACAATTTGAAACTTGTACTAAATGATAGCTGCTGTTTCGTAGGTTTGCCAAGACAGCTTGATTTTAAGCTCAGTGATTGTGAGAGATAGTAATTTGCGAAATCTCTGAACTACTAAACATTCATGAAGTACCAAAAATGCGCTTTGATTATCATGATGATTCTTTAATTTTTTTTTATTATGAAAACAGTATCAGTTAATCAATCCAACTCATTCACTAAGAGCACATTTTGAAATCGACTGTCAATAATTATACGTCATGGATTGTATTGACTAAAATACAAACAATGAATAGGCAGAAAACACTAGAGTGATTAGTTCCAATGGTCGCCGGAATGGCGCTACCTCAATCGCCCTGTCGGGACTAAAATCGATTATTAAAAATATTAATCTCACAACCTGTCTGCCGTCCAACTCAATATGAATTTTCTTATATGAGACGTTACATGCTATTACAATCTCAAATGATTGTGATGCGATGTTTGGTTTCTTATAAATGTTTTTCTTATAGTGTTTGTGTTGCTTTCTGCAATTATTTTGTTACAATCTTTAATATAATTGTTTGTATGAGCCTTTGAGATATTACTTATCAAATGATATCATTAGTTTAATAATCAAGTCACAAAATATTTGGTATAATTTGGATCACAAATCGAATGTAACAACATGAAAAAAGTTAGAAGCATAGCTCTAAGATTCATGTTTGATGAATAAATTTTAATGAATCTAAGTTGATATTTAGGACCTCCATGATTTATGATGAGCATTAAAATCAGTATTTTGAGTGTTATAATACGATTGAGTTATAATCTTTAATGGAAACAAGAAAACCGTCATGGAATAATAATTAGTGGGGTCATTATGAAGATTTACAATTACATCTGGTGTTTGTATACTTTGGAATTAATAAAGTGAACGTTAAGTAGAGTTCGGGACTTCTCTGGAACTGGATCCAGTGAGAGTGTTAAGCTTTCCATTTGCGTTAAGTCGTGATTCCATTATCGTCCTTTGCGTCTGTCTTGCGATCAGAACCGAGTGCGGAAGACCAATATCTACTTGCATCTGAACTTATCCATATACCGTTGGTTTATTTTAACGTAAGACATAGGGTAAGTTATCCTCGGCTGCGAATCTTAAAGGAATGTATCAAACTATCTATTTTGAAATTAAACATATGTAAATGTTATCACACGAAATTTAATCCAAGTGTAAGGCAAGTGTCAAACTTGTTCCGAGCATAATTTCCTGACAGACCAACTTCAAGTCCTGCCACAGTTGCCAGAATAGAAAAAAATTGCGTTAGCAGGTACGTCAGGAACTTAATTTTTTTAGCTTGCTATGAAGCCTTTGTGATGCTCTGTCATAGCAGGTACGCCATCCGTAGCAACTGACAAAATATGATTAAAAGGAATTTTCTTTTCATCACAAAGCTTTTCCAGTGTATTAAAAATGATTTCTCTATTCTGTTTTCAAGTCTGTAGCAAACTATAATTCTTGAAATATTTTCTCAGCTTTGATGAACGTGAGCACGGCGGACTCTATACCCACTACCACAGCATTCGCATGACGTCAGTAGGCTGGTTTTTACACAGTTTCATGCGATGTAATAGTATTAAATTTGTATTTTAGAACTATAATGTTTATGCAGAATGATTATTGACTTACTAACAACAATAATAACGGTAATTCTCTTGTCTCTGAATATAGTTTTAGAGTAAAACGCTGTAATGCGATAAATGTAACTCAAAATAACAGTTCGCTATCAATGCTTTCATTAACATATATTTTATCAAGTTGCAAAATCATCCACTTGTCCTCTTCTTTTGTAAGTCTATTTGCAATTACTCTTAAGAAATGATCATTTCCTATTTAAGAACTTGAAGATATATGAAAAGAAGCTGTAAGTTGTCGCAAATATTTAGGATGTGATTGCATATTAATCATGTAAGACCAAATAATAATTTTTGAAGTGTAGCGCTTTTGATTTGAGAAAAGGAGACTTATTTGTTCACTTAAGTACAATAATTGCCCAATTCTCTCTCCATCGCCTTCGTTCTCAGACATCATTATTTAAATTCTAAATAATAGAATAAGTACTGACAAAATCAGTTTCATTTAAATGAAATATACATTCTGAAATATCTTTCAATTTGGATAATGTATCAAGTTCATTTGTAGATAATGGAGTGTTATTATGCTGTAATTCACTCAAACTTACCAGTTTATTTTTAAAGAAATACTTTGGGCTCAGATTTCTATCTATTTCAATATAAAAGGAACGACTTACTGCTTTGGAATCCATTTTGTAAATAATAATACCGTCATCATTTACTTTTACAATAATATCGCCATTTATAGTTTTGACAAATTCAGGTGCTTTTTCAAGCAGTAAGTCAAAATTTTGAACTCTATTTTCCATTCGTTGTATTTCTAATATCTTATTAGTTTTTCTTGTTCTTTTTTTCTGATTTCAAAATTTCGTGCGTCCAAGATTTTTTTTTTAGTATTGGATTTCATATTTAAATAATGAGGAAGTCCAGGAAAGATAGTTTGAAACGGATTAGGTTTCAAATGCGATTTATCGTAATAAAAAGTCCTAATTTCTCCTGGATAATTGTATGTATTTGTATAGCTAGTTGCAATGCAATCTTCAGAAATTCAAATGTAGTTACATTTTCTTCTGTACTATCATAATTGCTTTTACAAGCTGAGACACAACATTTGCGAGGTATGTTTAAATTGAATAATATGTATATATTTAGGTAGGTATTCGAAATATTAGAAGAAAATCTACTTCGTATCACGAAGTCATCAAGTCTACTACTATCTCTGGCTCGCTCACAAAGCCTACTGACGTCACGCTCCCCTCCATCACACTCCCGCCTGGTAAATAGAGTTCGCCGTGACGTGAGGTATGACAATAACAATGCTTCATTGGTTGGTAAAGTGGATTCATCCAACTGAATTGAAAATTGACAAGTCTGCAGATGATTACACAATGATTCTTCAATGTTTACAGCCATCTCATCAATTCGTCTTTGCATAGAAGTATTGCTCAAAGAGATTTTTCGGATAATATCTGCCGCTGGTTTATGAAGCACAGTGGTTATTACTTCTTTTACTGCTAAAAATTCAATCTTCCCAAATAGTATATGGTTTGCGTGTTTTAGCAATCAACAATCAGCTCGAAGTCCATCATCGTTTTGCTTAAAAGCTGATAAGAAAAGTTTTGATATAATTGGCTGAGTCTCGTACTTCTTTCTTATGTCTTGAAAATAGCAAGTAGATCACATATTGTCTTTCTTATCCGGGTGTATACTATTGAAATCATATTGAAGCCTCTCCACAAAAACTAAGAGTACTCGTAGCTTGACGACTGGTAACCGCACCCTCCGACTGATAAAATATTAATTAATCTATCGAGTGCACTATAAGTGTCTGCCACACCTGTAGCGGGTAAAAGGCGTGATTGATTAAGTTGAGTCGATTGAAGCCTAGAAGACTTCATCGCTTAGTTTGAAAATATTTTTTGATAAATAAGGCACATTGGTGATGATGGGTTTGTAGGATTTTCGATAAATCTGTATTTAATATAGTCCACACTATACTGCCTTTTCTTCTTTTTTGCCTCCGACATGATTTTTACTTTATAGATGTGAGTAGAATATCAACTGTTATCAATTGCGCGCGATAATGGCAATGGTGGGCACTTGCCCTCTCTGAATTTGGAACCTACGACCACATACGCTCATGTCATATGCGCTCAAATATTCAAACGAGTTGTATAAAAGTCGTAATATTTATTGTAAATATTTTGTGAACTATAGTTATTTACATAATTAGTTATGAAAAGTGCCATATTGTTTGACGAAACGTAATATTTGCTACGCTCGTTTTGCAAATTACGTGAGTCAAACAATATGGCTTTTCATAACGTATTCTGTACAAAATTTTATCTAATTCCGTCAGAATAATTTTAACTATATTTTTCAATGAGAACATCTCTCACGTCACATCATCAAATTCAGATGACTGTGATTCATGACCATCTATTGTTACTACAGAAACAAGAGTGCACTGAAATAAATAAATATCGAATTTTCACAAAACGTCAAAATAATTTTTTTAAATGTGCTCAAGCAGTAATATCCTGAGTGATATAGTACTCTACCAATGCTGCATACTGTGAATAATAAATCTTTCTTTTAATTGTACGCAGATAAGTATAATTGATTAGCTCTGAAACATGGCCAGTTACGTAAAGTCATTACGTAACTACTTTATGCTACTTTACGCAACTGTTGTATTGCAGTTATGAAAAATGGGACGTTGCATAACGTCAGGAATTGATGTAAAGTTTGACTTTTCAAAACGGAATTAGATAATAGTTATTTACATAATTAGTTATGAAAAGTGCCATATTGTTTGACGAAACGTAATATTTGCCAAAACGAGCGTTGCGAGTTTTGTAAATTACGTGAGTCAAACAATATGGCTTTTCATAACGTATTCTGTACAAAATTTTATCTAATTCCGTCAGAATAATTTTATCTATATTTTTGAATGAGAACATCTCTCACGTTACGTCACAAAATTCAGATGACTGTGATTCATGACCATCTATTTTTACTACAGAAACAAAAGTGCACTGAAATAAACAAATATCGAATTTTCACAAAACGTCAAAATAATTTTTAAAAATGTACTCAAGCAGTGATATCCTGAGTGCTATAGTACTCTTTGATATTGAAGACTCTGCGATTGCTGCATATTGTAAATAATAAATCATTATTTTAATTGTACGCAGATAAATATGATTGATTAGCTCTGAAATATGGCCAGTTATGTAAAGTCATTACGTAACTACTTTACGCAACTGTTGCAGGACAATTATGAAAAATGGGACGTTTCATAACGTCAGAAATTGATGTAAAATTTGACTTTTCAAAACGGAATTAGATAAAAATAATTTCGTATCTCTGAATTTTTTTGCTTCAAATATTTTCGTCCTTCCACATTTTCTTGCTACCGGACCTGCTACCCTTACCCACATTAACCTTTTTTACATCGTTTTTTGTATGTTTCATCGGGTCAACGAATCATAGCAATTTTGAGCCCCTTCGTGCCTGCCCCTTACTAGAACTTTCTCAAATTTTGTAGACAAGTCCATTTTCGAGGACAAGACCAAATTTTAAAGGTTTTGAAACTAAAGAATGCTTGGATTTATGGTAAATCATTATTATATGTTTAGGAAATGGAAACAAAAATAAAATTGTTAGATCTCACAAGAAAGGTTTGAAAATTCACATCCAAAAATAATCTAATATTATAAACAATGAAAATTTTTATATTTGTTTGTAATGAATAAACTCAAAAACTATTAGACCAATTTTCAAAAATCTTCCACCAGTATAATCATATATCATCACCGAGTAGCACAGGCTACAAAAGATACTTTTACAAGAAGTGGTGCATGGTAATTATTCGTTCGAGCACAGCTCATCCGATTGGGTTGAAATTTCCTATAAATATTGGTGGTACTTTTGTGAAGATTTTTATTATAGTACAACCAAAATACATTAAGTGGCGCACGAGCCGTATTTGTTTATCCGATCGAGTTGAAATTTACTATAGTTATTGTAAGTACTTTTGCAAGGGCTCTTATAATAGTATCATTAACATACATGAAGTGGCGCATGATCTGTATCTGTCCGTTCACGCATAGTTCATCCGATTGAGTTGGAAATTTGTATAGTTGTTGCTGGCACTTGCATAAAAGCTTTGACATATAGTACTCTTGACGTCTAATAGGTGGCGCACGAACGGTGTTTGTTTATTCGAGCATATCGTTCATCCGATTGAATTGAAATTTCCTATAGTTGTTGCTGGCGCTTTTGTGAAAGTTCCTGGCATTATCTTCTATCTGAACCAATATTATAAAGAGAAAAGATCAGAATTTTTGTTTGTAATGGATGAACACACAAACTATTGGACCAATTTTAAAAATTCTCTTACCAATAGAATCCTATATACTTATTAAGTAACATGGGCTGTAATTTTTCTCTTAAAAAAAAAGAGTTTCCTAAGAAAACTTCAATTATATAACCCAAGATGAAAAAAAAAATTCCTTACATTACATACGCTGCAATATAATCTTTCATCTCTCGTTATTTATTTCATTAAATACTGATTCATACATAGATCTACGCACTAACCAACGAATTTTGATAGTAGAGGTTATGTTCACGTAGCATCAAATGTGGTATTATTCTTAATAATTATCTTATATTACTAAACTAAGCTCTAAAAATACGAACAAAAATATAAAATATCAATTAATGTCCATCCGTACGAAGCCGGCACGGGCTGCTAGTTAAGAATAAATAAAAAATATTGAAATTTTTTTTTCTATGGTTACTTACAGCTTCCGGTTTCCTCCGCCTTAGAAATCTTGGTCACGAGCTTAGCTTCTGAAGATGATATAAAGACTCAAATGTTGCCCCCTCCAATAATATTGCTGAAATCCTGCTAGTGCTTGCAGGATTGCAAAATCGTGTTATTTAACAAAAACTTGTTATAACTTAATTACTACAAGCATATTTTTTTTGCTATTGTTTATCAACAGGCCTCTATACTTTACCTGTATTTCTATATGAGACATTCTACGTCATATTGAAAGTTTTAAAATTTCTTAATCTAAATAAAAAAATTAAATTATTCATATGATCAAATTTCTTGTACATCTCATGTTTCACGTTAAAATAAACTCACGATATAATACAAGATCTGTATTCGATTTCAGAGTTCATTAAATGATATTTGAGGAGGAATTGGATGAAAATGCTTCAAAAATTCCTGGCCAATTAAGAGAGTTCGCAGGACTGGTGCGTCTCTATGGATTTGAGAATCGTTTGAATCAAGAAAGATAAATGATACCCCAAAAACTTCATCTGAAAAGATCTCAACCAAATATTGAGTTTTTATGTTATGAGTTATGAAATCCAAATCGTTGTGTACATCGGTAATGGTTACTACTAAGTCACCATTGATGATTGTAGGTATCGAAGTATTCGTCATACACTAGCTTACTACAAATAATAATGTCAAATTTTCGTTTTTTTCTTTTCTTTATTATTGTGGAAGTTTTAAAGGTGTGGTGGAACAATGTAGGATTTTATTCAATGCTTCCTGGTTAGTGTTCCTTGCAATACTGGAGCCCTTTCACAACTTCTTAACCCTTTTCCGGTATAGGACGCCCTACTCCTGCCTCACTGTTAACGTTTGATTGCGTACTGTTATGATTTCACTTCGTTTGAATTATACAACGGCTTTCAAGCACTCAGATTTGCAAGACGTGAATTAAGATTTGATCATGTTGTTCTAAGCATAAATAGTTACAGAGAATCCGCAACTGAATCCCCTTTTTTCGCTGAAATCGGCAAATCGTTCTATTGAGTGAATACAAAAATTCAATAATATTTCATCACAATATAAAAATATATTGCTTTTCAATATCGTGTTGAGTTTGTATATAGCATTGCCCGCTTCGGTGGCTTTCGACTTTGAAGAAAATGTTATTTGTATTCATAATAACGCGGGTGCGCACAGTACAAGGGGTGGAAAACCGGGAAGAAATGTAGCCAAGCTCTTCCTGATATCGCTAGAGGCGCTTCTGCGCTAAATGTACATCAGAGAAATGCCCTTAGGGATAAGTTATTTCCTAATAAAATGTCAGACATTCTCCTGTCTGTAAGTCCTCATCCTGTTTGCTAATGCTTACATTTTGAGGAATTCATATTACCTACACTTGTACGAGGATAGTGGAACATTAAAGTGTTAGTTTTTGACTTTTAGATTGAAACAATTATATCCGTGTACAATACCATACCTTTTATTAACTCTGCAATGTGGGTCAGAAGTTGTTTCGATCTTCCGATTATCAGGTGTGGACTTACAAAATGACCTAATCCTAGAGTCTGTTAAAGAATAATTTTAAAAGGTGATTGAAAAACAAGGTGGTCATGAATGTTTTGTTGTTTAAAAAATAACATAATACTGTGTAAAAAATAAATATGTCAATTCTGTGAAAATATGTTTAAAATATAATAAAAATAAAACTAAAGTTGAAGTTGAATGGTGTGTAATTTCCTCTATAAAGATAAAGATTTAAATAGAACAGGTTATGGGCCCAGAACCCTTCAACCATAAAAATAACTTGTAGAGGAATAAAAATATTGATAAATAAAGCTACGTGAAGAAAGTTTTAAGAAATATAGAAATGGAGAAGAAGTTTTCATCTGAAGAAGTGATTGAGAAGTTGACAGATTCCGAATCATATCATTTGTGGAAATTTGAAATAACTATACTATTTAAAGCGCAGGGTTTATTCGATATAGTTACAGGAAGAATATCACTAAAAGAAAATGATCAAAGTTTGTTGAAAAAAGATGCACAGGCACAGAAAATTATCATAACTTCCATAGATAAAAAGCATGTAACACATTTATTGGATTGTGATAATTCTCATGAAATGTTTGAGAAATTATGTTCTCTTTATGATGGTACGGAAGAAAGAAATAAATGTACGATTCTTCAAGATTTCTTCAACTATAAATATAAGATAAATCAAACAATGGCAGATTTCTTAGCAGATATAGAAAATATATCGTTTCGTCTTAAAAAACTTGGTCAAAAATTAGATGACGAAATGATAATGTCAAAAATTTTAACATCACTGCCAGAAAAGTATACATATTTTATTACTGCTTGGGAATCAACTTCAGAAGAAGAGAAAAATCTTAAAAATTTGAGAAACAGATTACTAGGAGAAGAAAATAGACGTAACTCAATAAATGATGAAAAGCCATTAGCGTTTAAAGTAACAGAAAATAAGTCAAGAAACAAAATTATCCACAGTAATATCAAATGCTTCAAGTGTAATAAAATGGGTCACATAGCAAAGTTTTGTAAAGTAAAATGTTGTTCTATCTGCAAGAAAACAAATCATATCGAGAAGAATTGTTTTTTCAGAAATAAGAATAATAACATTAATGCTCGAACTGATACAAGTAAAAATAGTGCATTTATCACAATTAAAAAAGAAGATAACATGGAACATAATAAGATAAAATTCATTGTAGATTCAGGAAGTACAACACATATGACAAACAATGTTGCATTGCTTGAAAATTATACAGAAATTAATTCTAATATATCTGTAGCAAAAGATAATGAATCTATGGTGGCATTAGGTCAAGGGTGTATCAAAGGATCCAAATGCACATTACAAAAGACATTGTTTGTACCCGAACTAACACAGAATTTACTGTCTGTTAATGCTGTGACAAATAACGGAGGAACAGTATTATTTGATAAAGACCAAGTAAGAATAATTAAAAACTCTGAAACCATTCTGACAGGTGGAAAATTGAAAAACGGTCTATATGTTGTTGATATTATAGAAGAAAATGATACGTCATTGTTAACTAAAACGAAAGAAACAAAAAGCAATAATTGGCACGTAAAAATGGGACATCCCAGTAGTAATGTTTTGATAAAATTAGTCAAACTTGTTGATGGAATTTCTTTAACTCAAGATGAAATACATCAAATGACAGAAAATTGTGAAATTTGTATTAAGGCAAAACAAACACGGAAACCTTTTAATACGGCAAGAGAAAGAGCATCTAGAATACTTCAAATTATACACACTGATGTTTGTGGACCAGTAGAAAATAATACTTGGGATGGTATGAGATATGTACTAACTGTTTTAGATGACTACAGCCATTTTACAAAAGTTTATCTATTAAAACATAAATTCGAAGCTGCTGAACTTTTGAAAAATTATGTGAATGAATCAGAAAGAGAAATAAATGGTAGAGTTTCCATAATACGATGTGATAATGGAGGCGAGTATACTGGAAATGAATTTAAAAACTGGTGTCAATCGAAAGGAATAAAATTAGACTACAATATTCACTACAGTCCTCAATTGAATGGAAAAGCGGAGCGGCTTAATCGAACGCTTATAGAAAAGACCAGAGCTTTATTATTTAATTCAAGTCTTGATAATGAAATGTGGGGAGAGGCAATACGAACAGCAGCATATCTCCTAAATCGACTGCCAACAGAAGGATTTAATATGACACCTTACGAAGTTTGGACAGGTAATCGACCAAATGTTTCAAATATTCAAGTATTTGGAAGTGTTACATTTGCGAAAAGATTGGGTTATCTTAAAAAACTAGAACCAAGAAGCAAAAGCCTAATAATGGTAGGCTATGCTCCTACAGGCTATAGACTTTGGAGTGCAGAAAAAAGAAGAATATTCATTGAGCGAGATGTAATATTTAAAGTGGGAGAAAATGAAGTAGCAGTAGAAGAAAAAGACGAAAAAATCGAATATGAATTGGTAAAGGAAAATATTGGAATAGAAGATGGTAAGCAAATAAGAGACGAAAAAAATTTTTTAGACGTAAGAATGCAGAACAATGAAGAAGCAAGAGATGAGGAAGAAATGAATAACGAAATGGAAATGATTAATGATGAAGAGAATGCTGAAAAGAATAATTTGAGAAGAAGTAGTAGAATAAAAAAGAAGCCTGAAAAACTAAATGATTATGTGTTATTAACTTATAATGAAGCTATAAATGGAACTGAAAAGGAAGTATGGAAAAGAGCAATAAAAGAAGAAAAAGATTCCTTAGAGAAGAATCAAACATGGGAAGTAGTGGAAAAAAGAGAAGCAAAAGGTCAAGAGATACTTTCAAATAAATGGGTGTTTCGTATAAAAGAAGATGGGACATATAAAGCGCGATTAGTGGTGCGAGGTTTTGAACAAAAAAGTAACATTGATTTTGAAGAGATCTACAGTCCAGTAGTAAGTTTATCTTCTCTTAAAACTCTATTTGCTATCGCTGCTTCTGAAAATCGTCACATTATGACTTTTGATGTTAAAACTGCTTTCTTATATGGCGAATTAAAAGATATTGTATATATGAAAATGCCTGAAGGTTATGATGATGCAGATAAAATATGTCGTTTGAAAAAATCACTCTATGGTTTAAAACAATCACCATTAACTTGGAATAAAAAATTTACGCAGACAATGTTTGAATTAGGTTTGAAATCAATAAAATCTGAAAGATGTATTTTTACTAATAACGACAAGTCCATAATAATTGCTGTATATGTTGATGATGGTTTAGCAATCGGAAAAGATAAAAATCAGCTGAGAAAGATTTTACAAAACTTGGAGAAAAAATTTGAAATAAAATTATATGAAAATCCGAAATCTTATTTATTCATGAAAATTATGCTAAAGGATATTTAAAACTTCAGTATTGTCCAACAGAAATACAAAAAGCAGATATTCTTACAAAACCATTAAATAAGATTAAATTTATAAAATTATGTGAAAATCTTATCTCTTAGTTTTGATTTTTTAAATTGTTCACTATAAAATTAACTTTCAAAATTAGGAGAAGGTGTTAAAGAATAATTTTAAAAGGTGATTGAAAAACAAGGTGGTCATGAATGTTTTGTTGTTTAAAAAATAACATAATACTGTGTAAAAAATAAATATGTCAATTCTGTGAAAATATGTTTAAAATATAATAAAAATAAAACTAAAGTTGAAGTTGAATGGTGTGTAATTTCCTCTATAAAGATAAAGATTTAAATAGAACAGAGTCCTTCATCAATTATATCGCTACATAAAAATAGTTAATTTAAAGTGATACATTTTATTAGACAGGCATTTGAACAATAATATTTTTGCACATAAAGAAGTAAATGTTTCAGGCAATGATAACCTGATGTCGTCCAATAAGTTTTTTGGCTTTTAGATTTTTTGCTTGCGATTTTTTCTTTTTAGTCCATGGTCTGTGAGGAAGCATCTGCTCAGCCCAAGCAGTTTTCAGTGATGTACGTTTAGGATGAACATTTTTTTCCACCCTTTTGTGTAAGCTCCTTTTAGCTGGTTGTTGTTTGGGTGATGCATATTTTGGTGGCATTTTTCGTTGCAATGCTTTTTTTATTCCAGCTTTCCCTGAAGAATCTTTCTTCAATGTTTTCTTTGGCTTTGCTTTCTTGGGCTTTGCTTTCTTCGACGTTGCTGTTTTTGGTGTTTTTGGTGGAGGTGGCTTCTTTTGAGGAATTTGCGGAATTATCAATGGGATCTTGTTACTTGGTTGAGGTAGGCGAAATTGACTCAAGTGTTCTATAACATCCACATAAGTATATTTGTGATACATTCTGTGATTCGCATAGTTTCCATCGTGAGTAGGATCGTTTTCACCGTCTTGAAGCTGTCTAATCCAGTGACATTGTTCACTAAATATATTGAAGTCTCCCAGATTCTGAGCTGGAATTAAAAAAATCAAGATGATATTATATAAAGGTGTGCTATTTCAATGAGAATATTAGTCCGATAAGTATTCTGAACCCTCCCGCTACTAATATTTGCAGAAAATTCACTTCAAATAAATTGGTTTATTATTGCTGAATATGAGTACAAAAATTAATTATGTAAGTACATTACCATCAACAATTTTAATTGGTTCTTGCGAAGATTCCTTCGTCAGTATCCTTGTATCTTCAATGCATTTTCTTGACTTACTCTTTGTGTTGGGCTTCGAATCACATTTAGTTCTGATTTTTACATTGTTTTTATGGACTTTATCACCACACAATTTGGATTTTTTTGCTACGATCATATTTACGTACTTGAAATCTTGATTATAGCTTCTTTTACTAGTTAAACTAGGAATTTTTCTTCCAAAAATACTTGAAATTTGAGAGATGTTCTTCAAATTTTGCATAGCTAAATTATTAGAAACGTCAAATTTTATTTGTTTATTACGAACATCACTAGATTTCGGAAGCTCAAACTTTTGTAGTAATGTACATTCACATATACTAGAAGTTTTTTTCTTTACAATATTTAAATACTGTTCAATATTGGGTTAAAATCAGAGATTGTAACTTTCGTACACGATTTACATCATTCACATAGAACGTATTCCTAGATGGGATGCGTAACTTTATTTCCATGTCTACACATCTATAGTTCATTTCAGTTGAAAACAGTCTTAGGGCTCTTTTGAGACTACGATTTAAGTCCTCTGATTAGCAAAAATGCAGAGCAATTTCACATTAACACAAAAATTACACTTGGTTATTTGCCAGTTGTTCATCAGTTATCATGAATAGATTTGTACAGCTCAAAGATTGAAATTTGTATCTATTCAAGTAATATGTGAACATATTTGTTGCTTTTATTTCTTGTATCCATTTTCAGCAAGCTTGTTTTGAATCCTGCATTTACTGTGACTGAATTGTGTTCGCATTTTAGCCAATCAGAAGGCTTGAATCGCACGTTCCAGAAAAGTCCTTGGACCGTTCTAAATTGAAATGGACTATAGTGTCAACCAATCACATGGGTAGGCATGCATCACGTGGATTCAAGCATATATTTTTTTGAAATCAAAATTATCCAAGAGAAATATGTAGAGGAACTTATCCAATATGAGAATTACAATATATGACTTAGTTTTTAAAGTACTATAATCTTATATGTACATTAAGGTGTCCTTTATTTACCAACTTGATTTTTTTTTGCAACGCCCTCTAAATCTTTAGTTTATGACGTAAAAAAAATATCAGGCACATATAAGCCCTTAATATTCATATTGAACCGAGCCACAAGGACGAAACATTTTCCATTTAAATTACATGGGGCTCTGGCACGTTTTATATTCATTTTTTTTTTTGAGCAAGCTAATATACAGCAATAAGACATACATATTTTTGTAGGAAATTTAACGTTGTACAAAAAAGCTCTTCTATGTTTTTTTTGATAAAATAACTGATTTGAGAGATATTCAAGATTAAATTTGAATCTATGGTAATTTTTTAGATTTTCTCGCTTTGACAGCAAAATTATCATTATTCATATAAAAGTAGATTGTTTATTCAAATAAATATATGATTTTCATTGAATTTTTGTGGAAGAAGGAATTATTGAAATGAGATAAGAAGAGATATATATATACATGAGATTCCGATAAATTTAAAATTTCGTATCACATCGGATGAATTTGATAAGTTGTGGAACGTTGTGGATGTTGTTTTGGTCATTAATAATTATTTAACCTTGAATAACTTTTTAACCAGTGAACTTATCGAAAAATCATAGGTAAACTTTTTTGTAGAGCGTTCAATTTTCTATATGTATCTTTTATTGCTGTATATTAACTTGCTTAGCAGAAAAAAATTGAATGTAAAATATGCCGAAATCCCACGTTATTTTAATAGGAAATGTATCGTCTTTGTGGTACAGTTTAATATGAATATTAAGGATTTGACAAAAAATTTAGGGGAGGTTGCAAGAAAAAAACCAAGTTGGTAAATAACGGACACCCTAATATACATAGGAATGGGCAACAAATTTCTACGAGCTGGTTAAACCGAGCCCTTAAATACTGCAGATTGGATTAGGCCGAGTTGGACCAGATTTTAAAAAATCTGGTCGAGCTAGACGAATCTTTCAATCACACAAGTTAGAGAGGGTCGGAATTTAAAGTTCTGGTTCGTACAGATCACTAGCAGAATTACTTAAACTGTAGTGTACCTGAGAAGGAATATATGCCTTTTTAGTACGTACGTCATTCAAGGCAGCAATATAGATCAAGCATTTTGAATTTGAATTTTTATATCATATTGAATATAAAGATATAAAATGATATGTTTTTTTTTGTTCAACTGTACCAACATTGGAATCTCGAGGACCATGAGAGCTACGACATCGGTTAAATTGAGTGAATGTTGCTACATTAGTTGGCCAATTTAATAATGCTTCAAATATATAAAATTTGCGACCTCAAAAAATTTCTTATTTGCAAAATGGTGATAGATAGAGAATACAATAAGTATTGGAATGGCCTATATTCTAAACGAGCGAAAAGTTTGTAAACCGAACCGAAGGTGAGGATTACGGTTCGCGAGTGTGGAATACGCCGTTCCAAACATGTTGTAGACTATACTTTCTCTAGCAAAGTTTTGGAAACCCACCAGTATTTCACACGAAATCAGAAAAAATCATTAAGTGTCAAACGTAATACCAGGGGCCTATTGCATAATAAAATACAAGTTAATACTATCAGTGAGAATACACGTAAAAACGCTAATAATATTAACTTGTATTTAATAATGCAACAGGTCCCTGATAGGATTATTGGAATTGTTAGAAAGTAACCATGGTAGTAACCAAACCAACAGCTTCTGATTCGTCGAAATTATTCGAAACGGCATACGGAATCATTCTAAGGTTGTACAATCTAAGCTTATTCATAGTTCAGTTGAGCTATGTCTATTTCCTATGGTTCCAATTATTTTAGCAATTGTAACCATAGTTAATAAGCCTGGTTCAACTAAACTGTAGATAAGCTTAGATTGTGTCACTGAGCCTAAACGATTTATTGGAATTTCATTCGTTCCAACATAATATTTGATCATGGAATATGCAAATTCCAAAACAGTGTTGGAGAAAAACATTTCTTAAATAACTTTTCGTAAAAAACTCTTCACACTAGATAATATAAATATTTTTTATATTTCATACTAAAACGTACCCATTTATAAATTTTTTTTTAGGCGATCATAACAGAAAAGAGTTCGCAGTGGCCCCTTTTACGGCCGTGAAGTTTCACTTTTTGCTACATATCTGTCAAATTTCACTTTTTGGGACTGATCTGTCAAATATTATTTTTTTGGGACTGATCTGTCAAGAACCACTTCATAAACTCTTCATACCTACCTAACGGGCAATGAGATCTGGCCAGACCTATTTGAAATTCAATGCTCAATTACTCTCTCCTCAACAATAATTGTGAACTGAAACTTGTTGACTTTTATAAACTAGACTTGTTGAATCCGATAAGACCATTTCCAAAGCGATTTCGAGATATTCAAAGCGAAAAAAATCGATTTTATTGGGATTTATCTTAAATTGACCCATGTGGTCTGACCAGACCTAGACGATTGCTGACATTTTCAAACATGATAGACTTGTATCTGGTGTTGTGATAGGCAAGGGCAGATACTTATAATTGAAGAGGCAATCTTTTTTGTTCTTCAGTAGTGCTTGGTTAATAAATATTCATGAGAGAAACATAGAATCAGCATCTATCATATTTTTTAGTGGATGTTCTATATTTTCTTTGATTTTTATTCATGTCTCGTTACTAAATGTGTCATTGTGATGTGTGTCGTAATGTAACACTATATAGATGAAGCAAATGAAGTAAATATAGTTTTGAATCATACAGCATGCCTTCAAGATTCATCTGCAGCTATTCAAAATGAATATGAACAGAGTATGACTGGTTTTTCATGTATGGAGGAAAAGGAAGACAAACATCAATTCGAAGGTTTTTTTCAATCGATAGGTCAAAATTGTCCTCAGTATAAATATGGTGTATACCCTGTGCCAAGTCGAATAATCAAGCTTATTATTAATTTTTTTCTCTTCCTTACACCCACACACATACACACCCACTGCCACTCGCACAGTCTATTCAATCATTTAGTAGATTATTCAACACTAAAATACACCTGTCAAGCCTTTAAAAAACTCTTACAAGACACACAACAATAAAACTCGGTGAAGGTCTGGCCAGACCTCAAGGGTTCACTTAGCACCACACAAGTCACTGCCCCTTCTAGGGTTAAGAAACAGTTTTCGCCGAAATACATGTTATAGTTATAGAGAAGACAATAAAGTAAAACAATTTCAACGGCAGCTAATATTTACAATTGCAATGTTTTGGAAATGAATAGATGAAATTTTGTGATTTTGAATTATTTCATGATGATCGCCTAAAAAACGTTGTGTGCACCTCAGCCTATAGTTCCTCTTTGGTCCCACCTGAATTACAGCCTCAGCAGATTCGACCAAAAAAGATAATCTTTGCGGCCTTGATACACAAATAACTATATTTCTACAGACGTCAAAAAATGTTGACATTTGTGTATCAATATTAAATTTTATCTTGAGAACATGCACGAAGTATCTTGCGCACTAATTTTATCTTGACAACGTGCACAAAGTATCTCGTGGACGTTGGCATGATAAACAAGTCCACTAATTTTTGTATTTTAATATGATTTGAATTTTTTTTTTAAATAATTTTATGACGTCTTTAGGCAAAATGTTGTACGTAACTCGTGCGCAAAATTTCTCTGGTGCTTTTGAATGATTTGTATCTCGGCTGCCACCTCGACAAAAAACTTCATTTCTCAAGCATATATAATTTCGCGCACTAGATACATGAATACAAACTATTATTGTTATGTTAATTTCAAGTGATCAAACGACAAACGAAAATGCTATTAATAGATCAATAATCAAACTAAGAAGCATTTCCGTACTATTTCAGGATGTAAAAACTTATAACAAGTGTATAAAGTGGCAGTAATTATTTCGTAAATATCGTACTTTCTCATACACACTTCTGAAGACTTTTCAGAGTATCTGAGGCGCTATTGTGTCCTTAACTTCTATGATTCTACTTTCTTGTCTCTCAATATTGTTGAATTGATATTGGAAAACTTTATTTAAGATATTCCCAGATGAAAAGTCAAGGGAGGTAATATTGGGGTCAGGTCGACCGGCCATCTAATAAATCCATTTTGTACCTATCCAATGATTTGGCTTCAATAAATTTAAATGATTAATGCAAATTCTTGTATTGTGTGCCGGGGCTTCATCCTGTTGGTAATAACAAAATTTTCTTCTTGCTTTCAATAGTGATCATTTATTATACCTTCCAGAATTTTTTATAAAAAATTCAAATGATCCGCTGCGGCTAAATTCTCATGGAAAAAATAATGAAATACTTTTGAATGTAATGCACCAATCTAAATATTGATACTAAATTTTTAGACCCTACTGAAACCATAGAAAACAATTTTTTAAAAAGTCGGTCTATCTAGGAGCACGATAGCTTGAATACGTACGAATTTTAGACTGAAATCTTATATTTAAGTTTTTCATCAAAAAACTAGGTTCAAGTTAGTAGATGAGCTTATTTCAATCAGTGGTATTAAAGCTTTACTGACGGTACTTTTTGGTTTTTTGCGTTTATTTTATAAACGGTAGTGTTTATCATAGAATATGAAGGAACTAAAATTAATCCTCAAATGATTTGGCGCAACATTCACAGGAAATATTTTTCAAAATTATCAGCGGTTCATTTGTTATCATCAAGATTTAAATTATTATATTTTTCTGAAGCAAAGAAATTATGAGAATCCTAGTGGGACAATAGGATTATTATCGCTCATATTTTGACATCACATGCAAACATGAGTAATTTGGCTCCATCGTGTTTGATATCAAATTAAAGCTCTTGTGGAGATAATTCTAATAGAAGTGTAAAAGAGGATATTTGAACGATTGTCAATTGTTTCTTTCACAAATCATTTGAATGATGTATAGTTTGGTATCAATTTCTAGCTCCCGGGAAGATAAGCTTAGTAGATATCAAAAATAAATAATTAGTGGAATCTACGTTATCATCTTCAAATTATACTTCCTGCGATTAAATGCCGATTCTATATGTTCCAATGGATCAAAGGTCCCGAAAATCTAGAGGAAAACTCTTCATTTCCAAAAATACTTATTTTATGTAAGGATTAAAATATAACCGCAATCTGTCACTTTAACAATGAAAGCTGTTACTTAAACAAGGACAGCTGTTACTTAAACAATGACAGCTGTCACTTTGACAATGACAGCTGTCACTTTGACAATGACAGCTTTCATTTTGAAATATGCAATTAATTTTTGCGATTTTCTGAATTACTGAAACAGCGATGAAACTGGCCATGAAATTTATGGTCGGGGAGGTACTGTGTGGCCACAGCAGTGGTTGTTTCTATTAAACATGCCATTATTGTTGAACTTGAATTCATTAAACCACATAATTCTCTGAACAATATCTCTGCATTTTCGTACAAACTATTTGTAAAGTTCTTGTGTTTTGACGTAATCTCAATTTCTCAGATGATGAACAAGAATATTACATTTCTTTACTATTTCTCGTAGAGAAACAGCATCCTCATTGTTATTCTTGTAATGAACAAACGCGAGAACATTTCCTACATTTTGATTATTTTCAGCAATTCTAGCTTATCTTATTTTCATGTCACCCAATGATCCAGTCAGTCTAAAAATATAATACAAAGAATTACAATGGTTAATAGTAAGAAAATACTTACAAATTTGATCAGCATTTTCGTTTGTCAATTGTAAATAAATATCAGTAGATAGTTATTTATTAATTATTTTTCTTATCTTGTATACCACAAATGCTGTCTAGATATTTTTAATTTTGTATATTTGCTTGTTGATGGCTCCTTATTAACTTGTTCTATGAAAAAAATATATTTTCCTGAATTTAAAAATGTAAATTACCATCAAAACGAAGTTAATTTTAATTTCTTGAATATAATTTATTTTTCAGTCATTTTTTAGAATGGTATTCAATCTGATTGAATATCAAAATGGCTTGCTAATTTGTATTCTGCATTGCTTTTTTCCCTGCTGTTCTCCACAGATAAAACGAAGTACTCAATTTAATACTCCTTGCAATATGCAATCAGTTTGTGGCTTGCTACTCGCCCCTGTTTTGTTTTTCAGTGAAATGACTTCTCAATCTTCCATATTAATAAGATTCATTAGGTACATTGAAGATCAATACAGTATTTTTTGAAAATATATATTCTTAATTGAATTTTAGAAGGCCAGAATAGAAATATTTGGGGTTTTCAACCCTATCTGAAATGCATGTACCTTCGATTGATAGATCTTCGGATTCAATCATCCGCGAACCAAATTCCATTTCGAGTACAGATTTGCCACTGGTCATCGCTTATCAAATATTCATACGATTCATTTAATTCCAATCATAAATTTTTTGACATTTCAGTTCTACGAGGGTCAACTACACTGTAAAAACGCTTTCAAGTTTCATATCTCATTCATTTGAATACTTTACAATGTAATTTATGAGGGTAAAAAAGAATGGAGGAGAAAAAGGTTATGGTTTTATAAAATAATATCACAAGCTGAAACTTTTTTCCTAGCAGCGTAGCGAACCAAGAATTGCGGATACTAGTGGGGAGTTATTCTGAAAATTCCTGAGTTTAGGGGTTGTATAACAAGCGATGACAGAAACGATTAAAATAATATTAAATTTTCAAAATCGAATATTCATACTGACTCAAAAAAGAACGGCATTCATATATTCAATTCCTTTTTTTATAATTTTGGTGGAGCGTAATTCTCTCAGCAAATATTGTGTCACTCTTCCTTGTATTGATTTTCGTTTAAAAACAAAGACACGACGATAAACATTTGACAGTTCATACAACGTGAGGGGTGAGGTGCAGTGCCTGTACAGGAAAATTACATTGAGAAAGACTCCGTCTGATATTTTGCAGATTTAAAATCACTAATGAGAATATGATGGACTAAATTCCATTTTACGAGTGAATTGCATACATAAGCAGTTCTCCTAAAAATGAAGAGTGCATATCATTAGTCCTAAAGGAGTCTTTTTTAGAGATTTGTTCATTGGTAAAGACAATGTTGCTCTAAACTTTGAGAAAGAATAAAATCTCAAGCATTCTAATATTGTCAACAAATATTACATATATTGATACTTACCTATTCAATCTGAGGCTGAGTGCTGAAAATGGATACCTTTTCAACCTGAAATACATTATTATATATGGGAGAGCATCTTGAAAATTGGGTAAGACGGAATTACTAATTTCCAGTATTATATTTGAATCATTGCTACAAGGCACACGCACACAAAAATATTTACAATAAATTACATGTAACCTCGTATTACATTATGGAAAAATGTGTGAAAATATGACGAAATATATTTTCTATGTCAGGAGCAAACAATTCATTTCGTAATAGTATTAGTACAAGCGCAAAGGACACAAAATAAAAATTTTCTTGTTCGTATTATTTATGTAATTTCCTTGAGTTGTTTTCTATGTAAATATTGGAAAGCACAACGTACTTATAACAAATAAAATAAAATGAAATGTATTGATTGTCCGAAGGCGTATACATTTTCTGGAAACAAAGTGTTTTATCCCCTACAGATTTTATTATAAAAATTGCATTTCCACACATATTTTGTAATCCTAACACTTACAACAACTAAACCAGAATTTCAAAACCATTTTCAATCGGGAAATTGGTTTGAAAATTGCACAACACACGCTTTTTGCGTTATTTAATTGTTTTACGAATTAATATGCGTATCGTATAGTGAAACCAGATTGAATATTAATATGCGACATAATTTCTATATATGAATAGCGTAGTTTACATATGGCTACTAATTTCTACAGATTTCCATGACGAAATAAACGATACTTTGTACACAATATTCAGTAGTTCAAGTGCCTTAAAATTACCTAACTTGTATGTTGTGTTTCTCTATATTAAAATAGTGGAAACAAGTTTTAATACATACTCATCCACTTGTAGTTATCTTCGTTACATTACTAAACAGTCAATATTTATCTTCAATTAAAACTAAAAAACGCTATCTACAATTTGCACAAGCCTACGGTTACTATGGGTATCATGAGTTTCTTTCACCTAAATATGATTTAGGTACATGTTTTCAATTATAAATGGAACATATTTTAAATCCTGGTTCATATGTTGATTAGTACTTTTATTTCGCTATCCTTGAAGTCAATCTTACTAATTATTAGTTTTTCTTTAGTCCTATCCTGAAATAAACCAGGATTTAAAGTTGAGACCGAGTGCCTATTTATCTTGACTGAAAAAATTGTTCGAGATAAATAAGTATTCGATTTTATATGAAATGATGAATTTTGTGATGTTGGACATCATAAATATTATATTTAATCTAATTTTTACAGATTTAGAACTAAAAATATTAATCTACAGAAATAAATATGTAACTTTTCCAGTCATTTTAAAAATACACAGATTTCGCAGTCTTAAAATTATCTATTAAAAATAATCTCTGTAAAATGAATTTGTAATCGCTTTTTTAAGATATGTCAGTACATGAACCAATACTTATACATTTTTGATAACTCCTACGAACTCCTATGATTGGATACATAGTTATAAAAACTACGATTCGATATCAAACAGCTTAAATTCAAGTCACAACGTATTTGTAAATTTTTACGTAATTTATATGAATTACAGTCTAAAGAAACTTTTGATAATAACAGCGATATGTTAATACTCGAATTTTATAAATACAAGAATATTTTACACTGTACTAAATATTTCTATAACGTTCAGGACATTCAAAGAAACATAAATCACAGACTTTTAATATGAAGTTCCAGAAAATCGAGCATTTCATAAAAATGTTGTATGCTGAATAATTCATATTTTTGCAAAAAAATTCATTTATTTATTTATCGTAACAGTCATTGCACGTGCCCCACCGGAATAATGTATGAATGAATATTGTTGAATGAGGATCTGATAAGAATGTGAGGTAAAAACTACCTCTGTGCGAACAATTTCTTTATAAGATTATCCTGAGAAGAATTTCAAACTCTAAAAATTGTGCTATTTATTCATTGGCTCAATCAAGGGCTCTATTTTCTTGAAATAATGTATAACTTTCAATATATACGAAGAAACGCACTGTAACTTTCGTATATATTTCACATCATACCGTACAAAACGTATTCTTGGACGGGATGCGTAATTTTACTTACATGTTCGCATATTAAATACAAACCAATCACACAAGAAAAGGAATTAGGAAAAAATGCTATTGTATTCACATTGGCTGTCTAGCTGACTGTCTGATTGGTGTGGCGCTTGATTTTCAGCAACTGCAACACTTACAAACTTGAAACTGATACCAAATAAAAGCTGCTGTTCCGTAAGTTTGCACAAACTGCATGATTTTAAGCTCATTAATTCATGATTTTCCAAAATCAAGATGATTCTTGAATTTTTCCACAATACGAGGGTTGTTATTTTAGTTTTGCGTACAAGTTAAACAGTGAGAAATTCAGGCTTGTTTGCTACGTCATTCTAGAATCTAGATAATTGCTTCAGATTCCCTAACTATCGAGAGGTGCCTCCTCTGATGGATATTAAATAGTATTTACTACAGGGAAGCTTTCAATTCCAACTGGTTATTGAATACAATGTTTCGGATGAACTACGGTGGGAACAAAAATAAATTGAGCGTGGATTTTGACATAAATTTAAAATTACTTTAATAAGGAGTTTATGACTGCACTTGATAGGTAACAGGTGATTCATTTAGTTGTACATTTTTCTTAATGGATTTTTCGACCGATGACGCGTGAATCATGACTACTTACCCTTGTATTTTTGTTCTGTATTGTTTGACATTTCATCACGGAAAGACCTAGTCTGGCATAATCCCTACAAACCATTCAGCTGTGTTCCACGAGAAATATGTTTCGTGTACTTAGAGCTATTTATGGTCTACATACTCGGCCTACTGAACGCTCAATTTGCTAAACCAACGAAAAATTTGAAACCAAATTTTTATTATTAGATGATACGCGACCCAATAGACCACACCCAGCACATGGTGAACAAAATATAGCGGCGGTAGTCCGTATCGCGTCATGATAACGGACTATTTGCTGCCTGAAATTGAGGCCCGTGATCTCGAGGACATTTGGTACCAACAAGACTTGCCACACAGCCTGTAAAACCATAGTTTCATTGCGAGAATAATTCGATGAACAGTTAATTTCACTCTTTGGACCGATGGATTGGCCGCCCAGATCATGTGATATCACATCTCCATACTCTTCCTTTGGAACTATTTAAAGTCCAAAGTGTACATGGATAAGCCTGCTACGATTGAGGGATTGAAAGCCAGTATCACTTGCGTTATTCGCCAAATACCACTTGAAATACTCCGACACGTCATCAAAAATTGGAACTTCAGAATGGACCATATCTTAGCCGTAGTTAAGGCCAAGATTTGGAAAACATAATCTCAAAAAAATTAATGTAGAGTTTGACTCTTTCGTATGATGATAAAGAAAACCCGATAAAATTGATTTTTAGATAATTTTTTTTTATTATGAAAAAAGTACCTATAAGTAAATCACCCATTATCAACAAAAATCAGAGATTCATTTTATTACAATCGCTAAATCAGAGGTCCTGTTCTAATTCGTAGAGACAGCTTGAAGACAGACCGCAGTCTCTATATCAATGACGTCATGATTCAGCTTCTTTCATTAGCTAAAGAAGCTTCACTTATTATCATCTTTTTTTCATTCAATTATTCTGACATACATTTATATTTATTTATAATTTAGTGAAGCTTTTTTAAGTAGTGATGAGAGCTGAATTCGGCCCAATGAATCACTTCGCCAATTGTCTGCTAGGTATTTGGTTGAGAGTTCCTAAAATGACGTCAAGAAGTTGTATCTATGAATTAAACTAAGCCCCAGAGGCCCATTTTGAGAGCTTGGAGAAATGATATTAGAGGGCTGTCATTGTAGTTTTGCATACTGGCTCACATCAAATGTCAAACTAAACAAATAACCTCCTTATTTAGTTGAGCTAACTCCAAAGTATCAGTACAGTACGTATAATATTTTAGTTGTACTGAATTTTAAAACTTCACAAGCTATCAGAAATATGAAATTAACACAACTTTCGAAGAAAATTATTTTAACAAGAATGCCTAATGCAGTAATGAAGTACCACATCAGTCGACAGTTTCTCGGTGGTATGCAGAATAAATCTTGACTACCAAGGACAGGTCCTCCAAAAACGGCAGTCATTCAGGGAAACATCAATGCTGTGCGCAAGCTCATCAACAAAGATCATTGAGGATTTCAAAGACCTCAATTCGAAAAATTGCCGTTTTAACGTCGGCAACTCTAAAAACATGTACAGCATCGTTAGTGATGATGAATCGTGAATCTTCTCATATAAATTCAAGAATAAACGCCAGTCGTCTGTTTGGGTGTTTCAAGGTGAAGAAAATTCAACAAAAGTTCTCGAAGTGTCTTCAAAAAAATCCTTTTGCAAGATCAAATAACTGTTACTAATGACTGGTTTACAACAATTTGTCCGCCGGAAGTAATTGCTAAGCTTTGTATGACGAATCATCCTCCACCAAGACAATGCAAGTTCGAACACAGCTCGCAAAACTATTTTTAGCAAACATCGAATTGTTAGATCTTCCTTAAGTCTCGAACAATTTCCAAAGATTTTTCTACTCTTTGCGTGGTCAAAGGTTTCTGTCGTTGGAAGAAGCAGTCGACGCCTCGATAAATGCAATTTTGTCAGAACCAGCAAACAAGTTGAATAACTGCTTCCAAAGTTGGTTCGAGCAAATGCAAAAATACATTAACGTTCGTAGAGAATACTTCAAAAAACAAAAATCATTAAAATCTACATACTGTTCCCTTCCATTTCTATATGCAAAACTAAAAAGACAGCCCTTGTTCACCACTTTTGAAATAGATGTCCAGCAAACTATATTCATTATTATCCCTTTTTAAATGAGCTACCACCTCAAAAATTCTATATTTCAGTATACATATTTTCTGGAACTTCATGTATTATGTGCCCCACTTTTCTATGAATGTTCTGTATACGTTCTACATAATTAAATACTTTCCTACATCGAACAACGTGAACTAAAATCTTATGAAACGGCATAAACATTACAAATGTAAGCAGTCCACTATACAGTTCTCTACTGACGACGAACACACTCTATTTTCAATTTTCAATATGGCGTTAGATAAACGTCACTCCGATTGCGCGTACATGTTTATTTTTTAATTGTGACACTTACGTTACGTTTACGTTGCACTTGTGAACAGTACAGAGTTTTTGTAATAACTTGAACGGTCTTGCAGAGGAGATTTTACGTCCTTTTCGGCCTGCTGCTGTCGGGATTTTCTTTCCATTTCTAACTCCTGGGCCAGTGTTTCTGGAACAAACAGAAAATGTCAATCTTGTGACTAATTTTAATCGTGTACTACAATTTGTTGTTCATTTAATATCAAACAGATAGAATATTGGATCATAGATTGTCTTCCTGCAGGCAATATCTACAAAGGGTGACAAGCCTGACACCGCGACACCCTAGTACTGACGCCAAGCGCCACAGAGTGCGATTAGGACTGTTGATTGTTCCATTTGAATATTTGGTTAAGACCATTTCAATTTCAGACATTTACATAGTGATGTTAGCGAATTGCTGTGAGCGATTCTGAGAGTGCTTTGAAAGCGTTGTTTGGATGTTTGAAATTGGCTTGAGGTGAAAATTCATTCTGTAATGGAATAGCCTTCATTTTTTTGTTTTTTTTTTTGCATAAAAACAATATCTCACTTTAAATAAAAAATTGTTGTTGCTTATGACTTTTCTATTATTTTCTTAATACATGACTTATGATTATATAAATATATATATATATATATATATATATATATATATATATATATATATATATATATATATATATATATATATATATATATATATATATATATATGAGCTGTATATGTAATTTCTTCACCCATATTTGCTTAAACCATAGAAATGTAGATGAGTCACATAGAAGTTAATTTGACGCCGACAGAAATGTCATTATCCCAAACACGGATTTAGTTCTGTCCCTAGCCGCCCGCGGCTATTTAACGGAGATGTTATCATTGCTGTTTGCAATTTCTCGCCTCGTAATTCTCTTGTCACAGTTAGCCGCTCGTTTAACCAGTTCGTACTGAGCATTTGCGCTGCCACCAAAAGATGTATCTCTCGTCATCTGAATCTTAAATTTGTGAATGAGGCAATCTATTCTTGAATGTTAAAGTCGTAAAATTGGAAGATTTGTGCATCAATGAAATATCTTTTATAAAATTTAAGATTGATGTGAACAACGTTCTGGTATTTCATGTCTTTTTTAGTTTTTGTAAGGCGATAATTCAATTCAATTGACCTTTGTTAAGAATTTCGAATTCTCCCATACCTCTTGATTATGAGTAGGTAATCGATTTTGCTTGAATTTACGGCTTCTACCGTTACTTCGTATTCAAAATAATCACTGCATGAAAAGGCAAAGATACCTTTTCCGACTAATCCAATTTAAGTTAAGGTGAAATGACTACTGCTTTCAAATAAAGTGATTCATTCTTTGTTGGTGGTGCTTTGTAGACGTTTTATCATTAAGTTCATTGTACGATTTCACACACAGCACAATTGTATCTGAATTTAAATAGTTTCGCCTCGAGACTTTTGTCATTCGAGGGTTCAATGTCAGGCGAGGAATAAGTTATATTACAAATACTACTTTGTCAATTATTGTATGTTTTTTTTCTGTTTATGGGACATAAGAATAAAATAAGAGTATGAAGGTACCTATAATTGTACGGATGTATGATAAGTCCTTTAATAAGTTTGATCAGAAAACCATATTCGTAAAAGTAATGCGTAACTTTACTTCCATGTTCGCACGAGCAAACACATCTAGCATCAATATCAAACGCGATTTGCTGTTCATTTCAGAGAAGTGTTTAGAAATTTTCAACTATAATTAAAGTGCTTATTGTGCTGTTTGCTAAACGTGGTCGGAACATAGATTCATCACATCACACCAGAGACCAAACAACAGTCAAATAATGAATTGTTCTTGATGAATCCAAGTCGTCGAAATCACAATTTTTCAGAATGTACACGATATAAGGGAAAAATCACCACGTGCGTATATTATGCAGACTGATTCGTCACCAATATAAGAATGAAAGTATTATTCTCAAATAGTCTCTCAGTCCTATTCTGCACCACTTTGTTTCTGTTCATGGTGCGGAATCGCGCAGTTAGATATGATTTCATTCCCTTAACAACGACGCGAGAACATTTCGTTATGTTTTAATCTTATTCTGTGTTCGCCTCGCGTCTCTTCATTTCGTCTTTCACCTCACTCTGTCCTGCACCCAATGTACACGTGTCTTTGCCGTTGAGTTTATTCAATTTCACGGTTCGCCTCTTGCGTATTACTATTTTATATTTAAAAACATTCAGCGGCGCCACGAGCTTAGCGTTCTGTGTCTGTTGTCTTTGTTCATCAACAACGATGGATAGAACATCGTCTTTGTTCATGCCCATGACAAGATGATTTGGGATTTCATATTTATCTCTCCTGCTATCTTTACTTTGATATTCTGCGATGTTTTCAAGAATTTTGATTCTTTTACCAAACTTCTATAGTCGTGATATGTTTGTAATTTTATATGTTCAAGATAAGTTCAGAGATCATACTCTTCAAAAAATAAGGTGGAAGATACTTTTCATCTACCAAATATCCTGATTAGAGGGTCAAAATTAAAATTTGTCACATCATATTTAAATGTGAATTACGTAAAAACTAGAGCCCTTATTCAAATTTAGATTGCAAATTCGGACTTTAGAGGGTTGAGTTGAAGGGATAAGATGCTCAATTCAACTATTTCAATCCTCATATAACCTTGAAAAAAATATTTAACGATTATTTCACTCATGTCAATTATACTGACAAATTTTGCATAGTTACAATGACAATTATAATAATAAATTCCTTGTCAACAAGAATTTACCTTGGTAAATTCCTGTTACCTCGGTAAATTCCCGTTGGCAAGCGATTTAACGCGATAAATTGCCTCTGTCATGGAGAAACAATACACAGTTCTAATATAAACAAACAATCAGTTCTCGGAAATGTCAAAATTGAATCGTTTCGGAAATGCATTTTTCGCCGAAAGTAATGAAATTGAAAAGAAAAAGTCTTAAAATACAAGAGTATATGAAGTATATTTTTCAATAAAAAAGGTTGGTAGTTGCAACTAATATTATTTAATAGATACTTATAGTAGCAATTTCATTCGAGAAATATTGTCCACAAATACCACTCGCGACTTTAATTTTATCATATATTTTTCTTTCAAACAATGATTACCTTTAAGCAACATCCTTCGAGTCATCTGCTCAGATGAAATCCCTCGAGCTACGCTCTCGTGATTTAATCAGACAGATGACTCTCATGATGTTGCTAGGTAATCAATGTTTTCAAGAAAAATTTATTGATAAAATTACAGTCCCTTGTGATATTATATACAAAAAAATGCATTCCTCTCCGATTTTGCTGAAAGACATACAGCTTTTTCAGAGGTAATATTCTTTGATAAATAATATTGATTATATTTTTGATCCACTTTTAACAAATAAAGGGTAAAAACCATCAAGCCTATGTGTAATTCAACTGTTCTAATTCGCATATTATTCCCGAAATGGTGGACTTATCTACTGTCCATATTTTGAGATTGTCTCTAATAGTTGTGTATTTTTTGTTGCAGTTGTTTCTTCAAGATATTCACGGTTCTACCCTAGAATCTGAATACTTATATATTTACTTCTATCTGTTATATATTATTGTTGAACATACCATGAGTTTTATTATCAGTTGTCATAAGATATTGTACCAATGAGATCATACGAATGTACTTATTTATTTTGTTAAAGTATTATGTATATCATTATTAAAAAATAACGATAAGTCTCTCTGTGAAATGAATCTTCTGTTTCATCCATATCCATAAATTTTAGGTTAAAATTTTATATTGATTAAAAATAGTTCCAAAACCACCCGCCCGAGGTGAAATCTTTAGTGAAATTTTTTCAAAATCTGTCAAATTTGTATTCGGAAAACGTGAATCGGAGGAGCAATTGCTATCTATTAGTTATTTTTTCCCGCAAAAAATTAATTGAGGAAATTGCTCTTCTAATTACTGTTACCCGGATACAAATCTGACGGATTTGGTGGAATCTTTCTTTGTATCCAGAGAACATGAATCGAAGGAGCAATTCCTACTAATTATGTTTTTTTTTCGACAAAATTGACAAAATTGCTTTTTCAATTTTTTCTTACCTGGATACAAATTTGACAGATTTAGTATTTCTTCCACTCAACATCGCTCCGAAATTAGTAGAATCTGTATCCAGATAGCAGGAATTGAAGAATCAATATTGTCAATTAATTTTGGCGGAAAAAATTAATCATAGGAATAGCCCAAATGGCTTGGCTCAACATAGCCAAGAGTTAAATATACACCATCGAATAGACATAATATTAATATCTGAAACTCATTTTACTGACAAATCGTACTTAAAAATTCCTCGGTTCAAGATATATCAAATAAATCACCCGGACGGAACTGCACATGGTGGTACGGCTATCATCGTTAGACAAACCCTAAGACACTGCGAACTCCCAGAATATATGATGGACCACCTAAAAGCGACTTCAATAGTCGTAGAAGACCGAACAGGTCCATTAACAATATCAGCCACATATTGCCCACCTAAACACACTATCAAGAAAGTGAGTCTTGAAAACTTTTTCAGCACTCTAGGTAACAGATACCTCGCAGGGGGCGATTATAATGCTGAACGTCCAAAATGGGGCTTGCGAGTTGCAAACACAAGGGGAAGAGAACTTTTGAAAATCATACAAGACAATAAAATGCATTATGTAACACCACTGGAACCCACATACTGGCCCACAGACCGAAATAAACTCCCAGATATCCTTGACTTCGGGATAACAAAAAACATCCCACAAAACTACGTAAGAGCTGAATCCAACCTCAATTTATCATCCGATAATACAACTGTGATAATATACATGAACAATGACATATTGGAAATAAAAAGAGCTCCTACTCTACACAATAAACGAGCTAACTGGGAATCATTCAAGGAAATATTAGAACAGAACATAATGTTGAATATTCCTCTGAAAACCAATCACGATATAGACGAAGCCCTAGAACATCTTATACAGACCATCCAAAAAGCAGCGTGGGACTCGACACCCTTAACAAATGAAAGACAAATATTACTTGACTACCCAAACGACCTTGAAGAGCAAATCGCCGAAAAAAGGCGCCTGCGAAGATTATGGCAGTATGATCGTAACCCACATAACAAAACGAGATTAAATCAAGCCCAAAAGAAAGTAAAACAAGTCCTGCAAGACTGGAGAAATGATAAAATTCAAGAACACCTGAGTAATCTCACAAATACAGAGCAGACAGACTATTCACTGTGGAAAGCAACTAAGTACCTTAAAAACTCAAACGCCAGAATCCCACCAATCAGAACATCTCACAACAATTGGACATGAAACGATAAAGAAAAATGCAACACCTTCGCCAAACACTTTGAAAGTGTATTCCAGCCGCACCAAATAGGAAATGAGGAAGAAAATATCAACAAAATATCAAAAAATTCCTGGAGACTCCAGATCAACTTTCACCACTTATGAAAAATATTGGAATGCACGAAGTGATAGAAGAAATAAAGAAGACAAACTCAAAGAAATCATCGGAATATGACCTCATCACCAGAAAAATTTTCAAAGAACTCCCAGAAAAAACACTTAAATTAGTCACTTTTATATTTAATTCCATTATAAGAATAAGCTATCACCCAACTCAGTGGAAAGTAGCACAAATTATCCTAATCCACAAACCTGGCAAGCCGGAAGAGGAAATGACATCATACAGACCGATAAGCCTACTTCATATCCTATCAAAAGTCTTCGGAAAAATTCTCCTGAAGCGAATAAATCCCGTCTTAGAAACAGAAAATTTAATCCCCGAATACCAATACGGATTTAGGCAGAAACATGCTACAATCGAACAAGTGCACAGAATTGTTGGCACAATCCAAAGAAGCCTAGAAGAGAAAGAGTACTGCTCCGCTGCCTTTCTGGATATAACGCAGGCTTTCGACAAAGTCTGGCATGACGTGCTTATCTACAAAATTAAAAAAAAATATTTCCAAGTAATATCTATCAAGTGTTCAGATCTTATCTAACAGATAGGCTTTTTCAAGCCAAATACAACCAGGAATACTCTGACCTACACCCTATAAAATCAGGCATCCCGCAAGGCAGTGTACTTGGACCAACTTCAGAAAAAACCACTGTCGCAACATTTGCAGACGACACCGCAGTCCTAGCAACAAGTCCAATACCAGAAGAGGCCTCTGCAGTATTACAAGAACACTTATCAGCGTTAGAGAACTGGTTGGAAAAATGGAAAATAAAAGTCAGCGAGTCCAAATAAACGCATGTAACATTCACCACTCACCACAGAACATGCCCACCAGTTTATCTAAATAACTCCCTCCTCCCACAATCAGAAACAACTAGATATCCAGGATTACATCTCGACAGACGTGGAAACTGGGGAAAACATGTTAAAGCAAAGAGAATACAGCTAGGTATTAAATATAGAAAGCTATACTGGATACTAAATAGGAATTCAAAATTAACTATGGAGAACAAATTACTTATATACTTAAATAAAACCACACTGCAACCAATATGAACATATGGCTTACAGCTGTGGGGAACTACAAGCAACTCCAACATCCAAACAATACAGAGATATCAGTCTAAAGTACTTCGAAATATGGTCGACGCACCGTGGTACATCTCAAATCAAGCAATACATGATGACCTAAACATAAAAACAGTCAAAGAGGAAATCAAAAACATCAGTACCAAGTACCTAAACAGATCAGAAACACATACTAACAGCAGCGCAGTAAATCTACTAGACAATAGCAGTGCCACTTATAGACTGAAGAGAGTTAATCCGCTAGAACTTCCATATAGGTTTAACTAAGAACATAGTTTATGTGCCAATAAGTTATTGTAAGAAAGAAGGTAAATGGACCTTTCTTTTCCAGGTCTAGCCTTTTCAATTCATATTCTCTGGATACAAATTTGATAGATTTCGATGAGATTTCACCAGAGATCGCAAATTATTTTGCTGGCACGTGCCACTCTTCAGCGGCAAATTGCTAATCAATTTTCTTTTTTTCTTAGTTTTTCTCTATTTTATTGCATTTATACTTGTATTATATCCACTTCATGAAAATAAGTTGATCATCAAATAAATAGCACAATCAAATTATTCGAAAATTATATTCATATTGTAATATGTTACATTTCATAATATATGTACTCTCAATTGTAATTGTATCACAATAAATAAATAAATAGATATACAAAAAATTTGAACTAGTTTGTAGGTTTTTGAGATATGACTATAGATATCTGTATTTCAACCTCTTATAACAGACATAAATTAGTGATCTGAGAGGCTGAAATATAGAATCCACTTAATTTGAGCTTGTAGATTATAAATACACAGAATGTAACAGAAATAAGTACATTAATTTCAACCAGTAATAGAACTCGTCAAGTATAATAATTTTTCTCCATTACTTTTTCCTGTAGTCTCTCTGGATAACTAGTGAAAATAGTTCTGTCAAAAATTTCACAGTGCGCCTCAAACTGAATGTTTCTTATTTGTTGGAAGAATGACAGATGTCGATTGAAAATGGATATTTTGTAACTTTGAATCATCGTGGTCATGTCAATCATTCATTTGAAACTAAAAAATATTTTTATTCTGGCAATATATCAAACTTCGCTTACCTCCCTGATTCTATTTTTGCATATGTTACAAGATAGATTTAATTTATCTCTGAAATAAAAAAATTGGTCTATTAGTCATATTTATATCTCGTTGTCATGTGAAATGATTCTATTTGAGGATTTTATGTATTTTTTCAGATAGGTAATTTCTTAAAAGTTAGATTGTCTGCATAAGTTCATGGCACTTTCTCTGGCACTTTCATAAAGATCAGCTGAATTTGAATTTTGGACAGTCTGAATTCAAAAAGTAGTTCTCCAACATTAGGAGAAAATCCCTCAACGATTTATTCAAAGGAAACGGTTGAGTACTAATTGGAATTCAATTCTAAAATAATGAATTTAGTACATAAATTAATTGAAAATAATGCTACAATTCTGAAAGCTTCTGTTCTTAAGAAAACATAACCTGCAAACTGAATTTAGTAAGTGATTTCAAAGGTTTTCTGAAATGTTAGGCAATATAACATACGTTTTATTTGTTCAGCAGATCTATTCACTGCCAATAAACTGCCTGCGAAATCGTAGAAAAGAAAGATTTTCACAGGCGTAAACTTATGTATCAATTTAATCGAATTTTTCAGAATTTATTTGAATCACTCACATGTGTCAAAATCAATTGTTCCATTGTTACTGCTATTAGATCCAATATTTATGCACCGGAACGACTCTTTGGATCGCTGGTCTAATCCCTAATTATATCCCCAAAAATATGGGGAGGTGAAATGCTAAAAAAATGAGAATTCGGAAAAAAATTATCAAGAAAAATGGTTATACTTGACGAGTTTTATTACTGGGTAAAATTAATGTACTTATTTCTGTTACACCCCGTACAGAAAAATTTTGAATCAGTCAACACATTTCCAACAAACTGCGATATTAAGTCAAAATGTAATGAAATCAATGCTATTTTTGAGAGGGGCTTTTTTAGATATGTGTAGCTGTATTGAAAAAAACTTACATATTTGCAATATAAAAGCTCAATCTTATAAATACAGTTAACAAAATAATAAAAAACTAATAAGAAAGGTTTTTCGAATATTTTTTGGTGCTCCTAAGTTACCGGACGAAGTAAAAAATTTCAAATGATGTCGTACAGCCATGAGATTCTGTTGGTATCATAAGATTTTTGTTTCTGCAAAATTTCCTCGAATAGGCAAGATATTGCGGTTCGAAATTTAAATCTTTTGAATTTTGGAAAAACGTGATAATGCTCTATCTTTGATCCTAAATCATTCCTTACAAATTCAAAATGCATTCAAATCTCTTGAAGTCCACGTGTAGAATCTGCAAACAGAATTCAAATATCTCAACACGTTCTCGAAATATTCCTTAGAGATGTTTTGGTCGTTCAAAATCAAATTTATAATCTAGAGGGTTATATTATCGTCTCAAATTAATCCTGTAGATTATAAATCTGGAAGAAAATTTGGGGTCGATCAACTCATTTCCGAGAAATCGTGGTTTCAAGTCAAAATGGTCTGAAATGAGTCCTAAATCGTTCAATTTCGGAGGCTGAAGCTTTCTAAGTTTTTAACTTGATTATTTCAGGCATTATCCACTTTATAATGAAATAGTCCAGCAGCCGACCGTATCTTATCTTCCCTGATTGAACTTACGACCAAATTGTATATGAATCGATATATAGTGATCAATAGGGTGCCAGACTCCATAGCGAAGGTTAAGAAACTCAATACAAAATTAGAGTGCTACCTCCTGTCCTGTCCGGAACAGGCAAAAAAAAAACAAAAATCGTAAGTTCAATGAGCAAAGTTAAATACGAAAATGGGTTACAATTAAGGGTGGCTGCTGTCCTCCCAGATAGGTCAGGGTAGAGCACCCTGATTTTTTTTAAAGTACTTCACCTTTGCTGTCGATTGATACTAGTTTCAATCGTAAGTTTTATCAGGAAAGTTGACCTCGAAATAATTGATAGAAAATATCCTTTTTTTGACACTTAGGACGGCATCCTAGATTTATAAAGTCTGGTATCCTATTGACCACTATATTCTCGATCGATTTATAAACAATTTACCCGTAAATCCGATCGGGGAACATAAGGTGCAACCAGCTCCCCGAATGAAAAGTTTCATAACTATAATCTATAGGCTCGACTGAATAAATGCAACAAAAAAAAAAGTTTTTGTATATTCAATCACCTAAAACAGACTAAAATTCATTATTCAAATGATTTAATTGAATATCTCACTCTTAATTTGATCCTGTAGATTATAAATAGAAAGGTGATAAAATTTGAAATTGGTTCAGAAATTTTTAAGTAATCGCGGATGAAAATCAGAATCTTTAGAAATGGGCGCGATTCAGAGAGACCACCAAATCTCAGATTTTTTCAATATATTTGTTACTGTTTTATATAAAATTTGCATATTTGTAATCCACATATTTCCTACTCACGATACTAGTGCTGTTTCTATACGTCAACTCTGATATACTTTTTAGTATCCATGGTAAGCACTCCATGTGAGACATTGTTGATTCTCTTGGTCGTATTCTTTGATAAATGCAGTCAGATCGATTTTGAATAAATTTTGAAGGGATAAAATGTTACATTTCAATAATCAAATAAATTGTTCAGTCAATTTATTCATTTTTTCTTTCCTAGCTTGACAGTTTTGCCCACACCCTGGACATCTTCAAGAGCGCTATAATATGAAACAGTTAGATTTTGTTGTATCTACTGCAATTAAAATCTGGTTACAAAATTATATTTACAAAAGAATTTTGGAGTTTAATATAAAACATAAACCTAAAAGTTTGATGCATAAAAGTGGTAAAGAGCAATTTTCATTTTATCATATTATGGACGCTGCTGAATGCGTGTTGATAATAGTGAGTACACGTGTGATCAAAAATTGACGAATTGACACACGTAAAATATTGTCTGATGTGGAGCCAACCAATAAAAATATGCATCACTGAATTGTCAAATATATTGTACTAAGCGCTATAGTGTCTGTCCTTTCATTAAAATTGTGTTTGTCTTATTTGATATACCGCATTTTTAGTGTGAGTCGTTTATTTAAAATAGTTTCATTATGAATAATACCTACTAGTTTCATTATTATAAAAATAATGTCCCGTGTCAATGCAATGTGTAACAAGGGCACATTCTGGCTTATTTTATCCAAATTATTCATATTTCTACTGTTGCGCCTATGCGCACAATCACTACAATGTATTCTGTAAATTATAGTTGATCTCAAGTTGGTCTGTCTCATCTTTAATTCTGTAAAATAAATTACCTATCGTTTTAAGCTGTTCGAAACAAATGTCAGTTCCCTCGATATTTTTAAATACTTGCTTGATGCGACAACTAAGTCCATCTACATGTGGTATCGTGGAATATTTCTCTGTCAAAGGATTTGGACTTGGTTTGAAATTTTATTTTCTATAAGAAAGTATTTGACAGTCTGATTTTTAATACCGTTCGTAATTCCTAATAGATATTCATTAAAGTGAAGTAAGTTAGTGATATTTTTGACAACTTCAGTATGATATTTATCATAGGTCAATTTTATTGCTCTAGTACACAAGTTTCTTGCGACGTTGAGAAGTTGATATTCAGGATGATTTGATTGCAGACTCATATATCTTGTACTTGCTAAGGGTTTCTAAGTGGTACAAGATATATGAGTTTTTAATCTAACCATCCTAGAGCCTCTATTCAAATTCAGGTGGCAGTTTTAGATTCTAAAGTCTAGAGATTTGAGTTCTTGAAATGACACACGTAATTCAGTTTTTTCAATTTTCTTCACATGTTTTGAGAGATGAACTACAAGTCTTGGTGCCTTTTTTTGATGTGAAAATATCATTTCTGTTCTATTTTGTTCAAATTCAGATGTTACAAAAACTTTCACCTTGCTACTGAAACATATGCGAAAAATTTCCAAGAATTTAGACAACAGTTTCTGAAGAAGAGGAATTAACTTTAGCTTCTATGGAAGTCAACCTTAAAACTTTGACTTGAGAAATTCGATCTAAAGTCTGAATCTAAAGCATCAATAATTTTAGAAAAACTATTTTCACTCCTACAAATTGCACGTTGCACAGATTTTACGACCAAATGATAGTATACGTAGGACTACCTTTTATAGATCGTTTTTGAACAAAATTGCACAGAATGATGATTCCATCAGTCATGTTTTATGGACCGACGAATCCTATTTTTCAAATTGTGGATTATTTAGTTGCCATAAGAAACACTGTTCATTACAGGAAAATCCGCAAATATTGGTTCCAAGGCGAAATTAGGTTCGTTTTGGATTTAATGTTTTTTGTGGCAAATTGGAAAATCGCTTGTGAGTTCTAGAATTTTTGATGTAACCTTAACAGAAGAATGTAATATGGAAATTCTTCAAACAACTTTTGAAGATTTATTTGATGATTTGGCATAAAATTTTCAAACATAGTATCAACTTGATGGCGTTCCTGCGCACAACTCTAGAGATGTTATCAGATATTTAAATGAATGTTTTGATAATAGAGTAATTGCTACGAATCAATGGCCAACCAGATCAGCAGATTTGAAAATACCAATAGTTATTGATCGTATCAAATTACATAATATTATTGGGAATGTTTGACCAACTACTAGTAGATATTGAAAATCGTTAATAATATTCTACACCATCAATAAATTCATGTGAATAGTCGTCAGTAGCAACACCATATCCCTCTTATTGTGTTGAAGCCACATGAGTATTGTTAAAGATTTGTTCAGGTAGTTCATATTGCCTATTAGTCCGAGAAATGAACTTATATATCTGAAGTCTCTTCTTTTGTACCACGACCGAGCTCGGGACCTTTGCCGTCTTGCCTTGGCGCCAGAAACAAATTGAAATTTTCGAGAATGCGATCCGGGAATTAGTAACTAATGATTTCTTTTCATTGCTTGTCGATCTGTTTAAATTTTGTAGCTGCAGGTGCAGAACGTGAAACGATATTAGAATTGAATATGTCATATATCAAATTGATTGAATAATATAGCAAAGATATCCAGAAAATTATTGCACCCTTCATTTTACACTTACTGTTTACTAAGATGACAGTTTGTCAAACCAAACTTCTGAAGCTTTGTGCTATAAATGCCATTAAATATGTATTTAGTTTGTATAATAATTTATAGAAATGATTAGATGAGAAAGGTTGGATTATTGGTGAGAACATTTTGGTGTAGCACATTTGCAAAGTCTTGATATAAAGACGGTCACGGGTACGGACACGACCACGGTCTCAACTCACTAGTTTGATGTAAATGGTTCCCAGGGGATGATTGCGAACAGCATCTAAGACTCCCTATCTAATCGGCGACCGTCATGAACCCGCGGGATTCGAACCTAGAACTAGGGCTTCGCGTTGTCTCGTTGTCCGGCTACACAATATCAACTAATTACCTATTCATTATGGCTTAAAGTGGCAAGTTGGTCGGTGAATTATTCGGGCGCCCGCATCCTTTGGGAGGCGCAAACAGGACATTAAGGAAGGATGTTCCGTGTTCTAAGACGGAATGAAATCTTAATGATGTGTGCTGTGCGTGAACGTACACGTAAAGGATCTTCATCTCGACTAATGTTCTGTTTTTAGTTCCCTAACGTTTAGGAATTTTCAATGTGACCTGGATTAGATGCTTTTGCGTACGCATTTTCATTTTGGATGATGAATAAGAAGGATTAAACAAGTATCCCACCTATTTCACGCACAACAAACTGAATTATTTATTATCACGCTCTTCATGGATCGTTATTTGCTAACTAGAACATATCATTCGAAATAAAACGCTATCATCAACTCCTTCTCATCTTCACGAATCGAAACTATTCTCTACCTGGAATTGAATTCATTATATCAACTGATTACGCTCAGTCATACTGCTTCTATTAACAGCTGTATTCTCAGACTCAGTTCACATCTAATCGTACCAATAAATGTTCTTTGTTGTTGATAAATGAGAGCCGGGAGCCAACTACCGCCTTACGCTCAACAGACAACACTCACGATATTGGGAGCGACATATTGCCTCTACGATCATTTGGTGATAAATTGAATTGCTTTCAACAATTTGATTCGGTTGAAAGTTCTAGAAGATTTTTCTTTTTCAATAGTGGTGCATGTAAAAAACAAGATATTTGTGAATTAAGCGAATCAATTTAGAATTGGAAAACACATAATCAAACTTCTGAAATATTGTTTCTTCCTTTTAGAATTATATTTTAATAATAATTATTGGATTTCATCATTGATGTGGTCTGACGATATTAAATAGAACTTTAACAGTATATCGTAGACAAAATATGCAAAAAAGAGGATGATTATATTCATTATAGATTCACCTGTTATCAAATTCGAACATTCATTGTACGAGCTAAATCAATTTAATTTGAAACCGCAATGAAAAAGTTGGGAACAGGAAAAAAACAACCGATTTAAATACCTAGAGATACACGTATTAGTTTCCAAAGAACCCATTTCACGTTAGAATCAAAATGACAATAGAATGTAATCGGTCGAATGCAACGAGACAGACGATTGTCATCTGTCGCGGATCATTTCGCTGCATCAATAGACTTTTCAGAGCATGAGATGTTCATCGGCTCGATTTTAAAAAGAGAAACAGAAATCGAATAAGGCGAAGCCCGTAAAGTAAGCTAACTCAATAAAACTGCCTAAACAGTATGTTGTTGTGCAATCATAATCAAGACTATAAATGATATAAATCGATAATTCTCTTTAGCTTTGCTTGAGCAAAATCAGCTCTGACCATTTTACAGACTCTGTCCATGAACAATTGATTTCTGCAATATAATTTGTTTTAAGGCAATTTACATGTGTACAATATGAAATGATTAATTTGGTATTTTCACAGGACCTCACTGGTAAGCCATTTTCAAAAGTTTTAACTTTTTATGAGTAAAACTAGATAAAAGGCTTTTCCAATGGAGACATGTTCCAATAGATTTACTGCAAGACTAATGTTGGAATGATGACAAAATAATAGAACGGTTTGACGGAAAACGGTTCTTCAAATGGCAAACGGCGGCATAAAAACAGATGATTGGGTAGCTCACAAGTCACCTAGAGGTATAATAATTTTATAAACGAGATGGTGCACCTGGATATCTCAAAAGCCCTACAAGAATATGAAGACCGAAGAAACAAGTCGCAAATGAGGTAGTTTGTGAGAAACCGTCGAGATCCCTGTTCCCTGTGATTGGAAAAGCTCGCGTAATTGCAACAAACAGAGCCTCGAGTACTTACTGAACTGAGGTAGTGAACCACCAAGTAGGGTCCACTGAAAATGTACTTGGATAATTTGCAAGTTACACCTGGATTAACCTAAAAGCGAATTCACACAGCTTCGCTCCTTGTGTTTTAAATAACGCGAACAATCACAGCAAACGTTACTTCTTTAATTCTTCCTAATCTATGAAGATGCTGCCCCAGATTGGATTAACTAGTTAGTAACTTGAATAGCTCGCAAGATACAAGCTAGATCAATCGTAGCACGACCTCCTGGCCTCACTGCCTATGATTTGGAAAGCTCAAAAAATCACACAAAGTAGTACCTTCAGATCACCTCCTGGTTACAGTTGAAACTACTTGCACACGGAGATTTGGAAGCCTTACAAGAATCTCATTGACAACAAGGATGATGTTATTTACGGTAAAGAGTGGTAGCAGTAGAGTTCATTTAGTGCTCGCTGATGATGGTATCAGCTGATTTTGGAAGAGAAATTGTTAATTAAAACGGAGCTTCCTATACCCAATTTTTGGAGCGGATCCCTCTTCATTTCTGGTTTTAGATGTTATTTGCTATATTAATCCATTTCTTCCTTCACAATATTTTCTCTTTCCATTTCGTTATTTTCGCTGTTTTCGAGATTTTCTTCATCTTCTTCTTTCATCTATGATGATCTTGGTCTTCCTTTTTTTCTTCTTCCTAATAGGTTTGGACGCATCCCAGTTCCTCCAAAAAACCTCAGGTAGCTATAATCTGAATTATTACTCCACAACATCTCTTCCAAGGGCTTAGCCCGCTTTGACCGAGCTCGGCGCGTGGAATCTAGCGTGCGCTAAAAGAAGTCTTCAATTTATCCCTTATATTTGTTTACTACTGTTGTTAGCTACTGCTAACCCTGCCAACAGCTGCAAAGGTGAAGAACTCGACTATGGAATTACCGTTCCAGCCCTACTATCGAGGATTAAAACAGTTAGAAATCGGGGAATTCAGACGCTGTGCTAGGTTCCATTCTTGGATTGACTTTATAGCGTTTTTTTTTCTGCTCGCTGTAGATATCGGTTCCATTTTACTCCTTGTTGTTTCATTTTTTCCATTATGTCTTCATCTTCTGATTCTTCTATTTTGTGGGTCTATATTCATATTCTGATCATTTTCCTGGCCCTTGAATCTTCTTTGTCTATTTCTATCATTGTCATATTTTCGGTAACAGAGTGCTATTCGTTTTATTATTGTTTCATCTGCTCTCTTTCATGTACCAATTTAGACTGCTCTGTTTGTTGCTGCTATTCGCTCTTTTATTTTTGCTTCTCTTGCCCCACTATTTGTTAATGTAACATCAAGGTATTCGAATCTTCCTACATTTTTCGAATGTGTATTCTCCAACCTTCATTTTTTCACCCTTTGATGTTACCCTGAATTTAACTATTTTGTCTTATCATTTTTAATCCTATTTTATCACTTCCCGTTGTTATTTTTTGTAGCATTTTTTCTATCGCTAGTCTAATTTTTATTATGATCGCTAAATCGTCAGCGTATGCTATTATTTGTTCTGCCACTGCTCCTAATGTTTCTTTTTCTATGTTTTGTACCACATATTCTAATGCTGAATTAAATAAGATTGTTTATCTTCTGTTTATTGAAAAAAATTCTGTTTCTCCTGTGTTACAAAACTAGTTTTTCTTTGTCATTGCTTCAAGTCTTCTCGGCTTTCCTGATATTTCCAGTTCATTTAAAGTTGTCCTAAGTTTTGTTATTGTAATTGGATCAAAATTTTGATACAGAATCTCTGTAATTTATATTTGTTTACAGCATGGCATCAGTTATTGATTTTCTTCCGATGAAACCGCATTGATACTATTCGAATTTGCCATTTTTTTTGTATTATTGTAGATAAGATTCTGTTCATAGTGTTCGGTTCTGGCATACTTGTTGATTCCTTTTCCTATGAATTGTTACAATCTGACCCATTTCCCACTCGCCTGGTGCTTTTTTTTTATATTTTATTGTTGCTCATTTTTTGCTATGTTTCTAGATTTATCCTCCATGTTGTACATTTTGTATTCCGGATCTATTTGGTTCGTTAATTTGTTGGTAGATTTTTTTTATGTCTCTATTTCTTCTTTCTTCTTCTATTCATATTTCTTTGGTTTTTCTGCAGTTCTGATTGCATTTATCTCTCAGTCTTCAGTATTCGTTTTAACCTCAATTTTTTCTGTTGATATACATTTTAATTTTACAGTAGCTTCTTCTCAACATTTCTGCGGTTTTTATATTCAACGAATTTTCTTATTTCCAGTGCTATTGTGCTATTGTAGCTACGAATTAAAAGTATTATTCATTTATCTTTATGCTTTATTCGTTATGTTTTCAATGTGACGAATAATTACGCACAAATTCTAAGGATGCGATAATGATTTCCTGCTGGAAAATCGAAAATTGTGTGGAACCAAACAACCAAACAGAAATATTCTCATTTGTACGGTATAATTAGGGCAAAAAGCGCAACAAATAATACAATTCAAATAGTTTTCATGTTCTTTGGAGCAATTCAATTGTTATTGTAGGTAAACGTACCGACAGAACAAATGACGCTCAATTTTGTGATCTTATTGAACCGGATACCGGACTCTCTCATTCGTGCTTCCGGTCTTTCTCACAATACTGGTCTTCAAAGGTTTCTTTTTATTTTAACTTATTTTATGAACCGTCTTCCAACATTCATTAGAAGAAATATGTGATGAAAAGATAAATGCCCTGAATATCTTCACCCATTCCTTGAATGTACATCATCCCTTGTTTACTCTAGAGTCCTCCTCAACAAACTGTGCAGGACGGAACATGTCTTAAGACAGATCATGCGAGATAAATTGAATTAGCATAACCCTAATCTGTCGCAAGACGCGTGAGGACGCGGACAAGGAACGGAAACTAATTTGTGCGTCGCTTTTGCGTCGTCACAACACCGCACCTTAGGACTTTCTTCAATGGGTGATCAATCAACAGCACAGGGAGTTGTTCACTTGTTTCGTTGTTCAGTTGTTGGAAGATGCAACGTGGGAAAGACAAGGTTGACTAGAAGTTGGATTTTCTCGAGTTTAGTTGAAGGATGATTGGGATTAGGGTACAAGGGTTGAAGGTTCACACGTTTAGTTTTAAATCATGATATATTTGGTGATCATTCTAGGAATATTCATTCAAAACGCCAACCGCAATAATACAAACTGACACTGTAGATAATTCCGTTATAATAAGTGCGGAAATAAATCGTTCAAAATTGGGCGAAAAGAGTAAAAAAAAAATGGATTTGCTCATGAAAATATGTTTCCAGTAAAATTACTTTCCACATTGCTCTAGTTAGGGTTGATAAGACCACGATACGAAACAAAAGCCTTCAACAATGGAGTTTAGAAAAAAGAAGATCGAATGTAACGCAAATCTCTATTCAATAGACATCTGGCATATATGTAAATATTCTTAGATCAAGGATAAATTCTCCATTTTTAAGAACAAATCATAATTTATCAGCAAATATTGTTTCTGAACATCTGTTCTGTAACCAGTAATAAGTAGACCTAAAATGATTAATTAAAAATTGTAATACACCAATACATGCTTCAAATGTCTGTGCAAATTAGTGATAAAAATCTATATTATGCAGCAAATTAAGAATTCCACCTTTTCTCAAAACAATTAAGCCATTACAACCGCCATTACCTTCAGTTTCAAGACGACATTAAATTGCCAGAAAAAAATAATCACCTAAACTTCCTGCCCTCATGCAACCATATCACAAACATTTTCGTTAATCTGAAGGTATTATGCAAAATAATTCGAAGATAAAATACATTTTGATGAAAAAGTAAAACAAAATTAATCGACAATAGATGACATTATCGCACGTGAATGGTGGCGAGTGTGAATTACGCCATGTTACGCTGCATTACGCTCATCAGTACCGTAATTATAATGCAACGTGATTCTTATGAACGAAAGCCAAAAATAATTATTTTCCTTAAAAAAGAAATGAACCAGGCATAATATGACTATCCAATTTGGAGAATAACTTGATACTGTATGTTCTGTATTATAATTTAATAATAGTTCTGTTCTTAATTGCGAATAGAATTTTATGGAAACAGGTATTACATATAAGAGCTGAAGCAGTTGAAATCAAACTATTGATCTTCCATTTCTACTCGCGTCTTAATTCACCCTTTCCTGTCTTGAGCTTTGAGCCCTTCTCCAATCTTTCAGAAATTAATTTCACTATCAATTTAACAACGGCGTATCAGTTGCTAGTAAACTGGTTTCGAATCTCATGCATGGGTTACAGATGTGCGAATTTCGCCCTTAGGATAAGGGTGGCTAAGACGTGGGTGGGTGGAGGAGTGTGTATGTATGTGAGGAATATGCGCACGCACACACATACTTACTTTGGTCTCAAGGCGACCGGCCCGGATTCGAGCTATAGGTATATAATTTCCCTTGAGTTTGCTGTGTTTGCATATTATGTTTATGACGAGAAGTCTTGTTGTTGGTTTCTCTTAGAACTTACCAAAGCGCCATCTTGCCACTAAGGACCGTATTTAGTATCACACTCCTCATTGCGAGATTTTCATGAAAAAATCGAATTATCTACCTCGATACGTTCAAACATACTAAAAGTGAAATTGCTCCTGATTTTTTGAAGACGTTTCTTATGGGCTGTGGTTCAAACTTCCTTTTCATGATATGCTACAAGGTTCAAATCCAAAATTGGACGTTCATTTTGAAGATGAAATACTGTTCCACTATTCCTGACGTATAACAAGTGTCATCATTTGGTACTATCCAATTTGGGATTCTGAGTCCTAACGATGTACATTGATAATGTCGTTTCCAATGTGTAATAGTTAACATGGATCCTCAAATCATCACGGAGGCCAAGAACAACGTTCTCCTGAAGGCATAATATATTTCTGCTTCAGGCTTTATGACTTGATCTGGAGTATCCCTAACGCAAGCTCCATGTCTAATGCCATCACTTGAATACATTCTTAAAAATGATGCTTTGTTGAAGTTTGCGTTGATGATGGTCGGAGCCGAGTCTTAAACTAAGTTCAGAAGAACAATGTTCTTGACCTCCGTGGTGATTTGAGAATCATGTTGATTAATTAAAGTCTGTAGAAGACATCTTGAACGCTGAACGTTCTATAAATTATTTAACGCCGCAATTTGGATAATATCAAATATATCTTCCAAAAAGATGATGTCTTTTGTTATGAAACTGGGAAAATTAGGTGTTGTAAAAAAATGCCGTACTTTTGAGTTCGACGTTTAGTAGTTCAGATCATTTGTTGAATGGATCTTCTAACAAATCATAAAAAAAAGCTTCGATCATAGCCTACAAGAAACGTTTTAGAGTCACCTGCTTGTTACTTACTTATGTGGTGGAGTACCGTAAGACATAAAAATGTAAAAACCTTGGAGCCCGGCTCCACTGATTGGATTTTCATGGAATATTTTCGATTGCATTGCAGAAAGCTCGAATAAAAAAGTTTACCATCCAAAATTTTCCAATCTTGATTACAACAATTTATAACAACAATTATCTAATTGAAAAATGAGAAAATATAAGGAAATAAAGTTTTGCAATGAATATTTAAATTTTCTATTCGATAATTGATATTTATATAGTAACTTTAATATCCATTTATAATTTTTAAACTGAAATTAACAAATTAACAATAAAAGAAAATTGTTAATAAGGCAAATTGTTTAACTTATTACCTATTGGCAGTTACTGATCCCATGTCAATAACTCTTAAACAAAATGAGTTTGTCAGATGAATTTAATTTCACAATAACTTCTATGCTTTCTTGATATTTGTACAAAGTTTCATTGATCTGGAGCCACTGGTTCAGAAAAGAACTGTATTTGTTCCGAAGGAGCAAATGCAGTTCATAAGTCTACTGATATTTCTAGATTCTGTGTCTATAATTCATTAACAAAAATTTATGGACAACTGAATATTATTTTGTAGTTACTGCTATTCTTTCTTAATATTTATACATAATTTCATAATTATAGGATTACTGGTTTTGCAATAAAATTTTGTTTTGTTTCGAAGGAGGCAGTGCGACTTATATTTCCAGTTGACATTTTCAGACTCCAAATTGATAACTAATTAACATAAATGTATTGATACTTTATTTTTATTTTGTGGCCATCCCCATCCTTCCGTAATATTGAAATTATTTCCGTAAAATTTCATTGGTTTGGAAGCAATGGTTGAGAAACAAATTGACTGATTGCTTTAAAGGTAGTATGCAACTTATCAAACTATTGGCAGTAGCTGATTCCATGCCAATAACCTTAGAACAAAAAAAAAACTGTCGAATTAATTTTATTACGCAATAACTTGTGTGCTTCCTTAATATTGAATCAACTTTTGATCGATCTGGGACCACTGGTTTCGTGAGGAATTGATTATTTGTTTCGAAGGAGCCAGTGCGACTGATAAATATATTGGTATTTTAATTTTCTATTTTTATAATTCATGCGCAAAAATTTATTGGCACCTGTATACTATTTTATAGTTAGATACTTTTATTCTTCCTTCATATTCGCACGAAGTTTCATAACTATACGACTACTGGTTTTGTGAATTTTTTTTTTTTGTTTCGAAGAAGACAGTGAGCTTCATAATTTCAGCTAGTATTTTCAGATTCCAAATCGATAACTTGTGAACAAATATATATTGATAATATCTATGCAAAATTTTGTTCATGTAGGGTTACTGGTTTAATAATAGAGATTTCAGTCAATACAACAAGAAAAAAACCTTTCTACCTGAAGTCCTCTGAGGCCTCAAGAACAAGTTCATACTAGTTTGTACTACGTAAAATCTAAATTTAAACGCAAAAAAATAATAATTATCTATTTTAATAATTAAAAAATTGGGATTGGGAAAAATTAATGGGTGAACATTTCAGTATTTAGCGTTGAAAACGCATTCTAAAAGATTTTATAAAAATCCGTACAGTGGATCTGGGTTTCGAGGTTTAAACCTTAAGGCCACTATATGAGTTAGGAGCAATTTTACTTTAGATAAATAGATGAAAAGTCGATGTAAGCGATGCAGCCGAATGTCTTAAAATACCAGTGTTAGAATTTAATGTAAGTACTTATACATCAGTGCAACTGGTCACAGATTTTAAGCAGTCTGTTTGCAAATAGGCTTACTGGGAGCTAGAATTGAATGTCCGGTCAAGAATGGATAGAAATCCTAATATTGCCCAAAAGGTTCCTTGTTTGGTCAATTGAAGAATTGGAAGTTTTATATTATATTGCAGAAATATAACTAAAACTCCAAATACAGTCAAATCTTAGAAATTCCAGTCATGAAGGTAATAATTGTTTATATAAAAAGTCTTAAGTACATTGGAATTTCTTTATTACATATCTATCAAATGCGGAAAATGGAAACATGTCCGAGTAAATTAGAATAAATATTTGAATTGCACAAAAAATTACTTCAAATATTTTCCCTCAAAAAGGATTTGACCAGATGGGTACATATGTTTCTCCACTTTGTTTGGACTGTCCTTCTCGGACGGAACAAAATCACGAATAGAACACCCGGAAAGAATTTTTGTTGTGTGCGTCTCTGACCCTTCCATTTTTCACCTTACTCATTCGAGATGTGTTTATATACGTGAGCACGGATGTATGTATGTTTCCACCTTCTCCAGACCTTTGCAATCCGATTAAAAAAATTACTAAATGTCTGACGCACGCCGTGGAAAATTAAAAAATCTGCAGACTTGTGTACGGATTTAGTCGATTCATTTCCGAAAACAAATTGCTTTCCGCCGTTGGAAGAAAAACGCAGGACACAGAAAACATCGAGCCCACTGCACACGATGCACAGGAAAGCACTTGATGTAAAATTAATCTTTGGTTAAGTGGATATTTTTTTCTCAACACTCTTTAATCCAAGAATAATTGCATTTTGGTTTTTATATAAATAAAAAAAATATTTGAGGAGTACAAAATATCAAAATTTATACTTGCAATAAGACATACCATTTAAGACACACCAAATTCAAGAGAAGAAACCATAAAGTTCCCCATTATAAACTTGATTCAAATTAGAAGAGAGTAATAGACCTTCATTGGATTGTTATAGAGAAAATAAGTGAATATTTGTTAGTCAATTGTCTATATCCTAATGATAAGTCTATTAAAATAAGTAGAATGGTTTATTGAAATGCTTACCCGAGTAGTTCTGCCAAAAGGCTGCCCCACTGGACATAAGATCCAACCCGGCATAATTCCACGGTTTGGTGTCAGGAGGTGGCGGTTGTGGCTCCCGGGGCACATAAGGTGGTGTATCGGGTCGCTGCTCTGCCGCTGGGGGTTCACGGGGCCCAGGTGTGGTGCTGCCTCCTTGACCGCCTGAGCCACTATTGCTGATACCGCTGCCTAGTGGTCCTGGAGCTGAAGTTGGCGGACGAGAGTGGTCTTGGGAGCTCGATTCTACAAATAATAAATGAACTGAAGGTGGAAGATTGCGTATAGATATTTTTTAAGTGGAAATATGAGTATTTACTTCAATCCTGCTTATAAATTCTATCCAAGTATAAGTAACTTGTCACCAGAAAAGGAAATGAACAATCCCGATAGCAACATCTTGACGAAGGGGGAAATCTTGGCAATTTCGGGATCAAACCAAAGTTTATACTTCCCCGCGGCGATCTCTGCGGGTTTACCTCATTCCACAACGCGCTAAACGTTCGTAAGTTCGCGATTTCTGATTGACGGCAGCAAGTACAGAAATGACTGGGCCAGACGTCGAAAACAGACTTCATTAATTCACGCCCTTGCATACGCCGATGACGACCTGCTTTGACGGCAGCCGTCATCACCAGCAAACAGCTAATACTAGACGCTATAAGCATCTTCACAACGCATGCCACTGATATTTGAACTTATTGAGATGTTTAGATCAAGATTCTGGTAACAAAGTGTTGAAACATATACTATTTATATTTTTCACACAAAGGTTTTTTATTATTCTTCTGTAAATGTATTTTATTATAAACTGGACAGGGTGGGATTTAGAGCTGCGGGGATATGTGAGATTATACTTTTATACCTACCGTTGAGAATGCGTAGGGCTTCAACAGGAGCACCTGACGCTTTCAAAGCTTCTTCAAGTTGCACCCGTCTCTTCATTTCAATCTCGAGTTGCTCTTGCATCCTTCTCCGAGCCCGACGTTCCTTCCTCAATCTCTTTTGCATCATCACTGCAACAGATAACAAAAACAAAAATTAAAACTTTTTATAAAAAATCCAGTCAAAATTCCTCAACCCTATTCTACAACAGAATCACTTTTATTCTCTTTTGCATTCATTTAATATTCATGAGAAATTATAGCCAATCACAGTGTGTAAATTTGTGTGCGTGTGTTTGTGTGTCCGTCTGTCTGATCTGAAATGGTTTCGATCGTCGATAGCTTGAGGCAGATCTCGTGATCAAGAATGCGATGCTCCGGTAAAGCACGCTTCATTTATTCCGATGAAAAACGAAAACAATAGAACCCGTTTTTCGATCCTTCAGATTTCTAATGGGTGATCTGATTACAGATGTTTGTCTGGCATTTTGAAACCGTACACTATTACGATTCGATGGTTCGCTAATACGTAGTTTTTGCAATCTTATCAGGTAAAATGTCACTAAACATGAACAATATGTAGCAGCTTGGGATTTTTATTTTGAGCTGCATAAATATCATTACCAGTACTATTTTTTATTATTATGTACAAGGGTTTGAAGTTTAATCCAGCATTTGCAAGTTTCCAGTAACAACAGTGTTATACTTTGAGTATCTACCAAGCTGATAATTTTAGTACCGAGTTGATAAGATCTAATTCATTTCAACACCAGTTTCAACCCTCTATGTCTGTTTAATTTCGGTATGAAAGATCGAATACCGCAACGATAATATGTCATATTTTGAATGCTCATATCTTCTAAATTAATATTTGTAGAATGAAAGATGAAACACAAATAGGAATCTCATACAACCCAATGAATTTCAAATCCAGATTCAACTCTCTATCTTAAAGCTCTACTGGTATAAGAATATATACTTTGAATGCTCACATCTTCAAAAATAATAATTGTAGAATAATAATTCAAATTTCAATAGGAAGCTCATATGCCCCAATTTATTTTGAAACCAGAAACAGTCCTCTATTTCTGCATCTTCCCGATCTAGAAGGTCAAATACTGCTAACATAATATGTCATCATTCAAATGTTCACAGTTTTCGAATTAATAGTCGAAATGATAAATGAAACAATCATTACTCATAATTAGTTCATTTAGGTTTAAATCAAAATTATTTTTATGGAAACAAGACGAAATACCCATAGGATCATCTCTTTTTCCACTCTTGATTGATCTGGTAATGGTTATGGATCATTTCGAAAATATACTGCTTGAATCCGTACAAGTATGAACACAGAATATTATTTGGTGGTTTAGATATGTTGACGGTGTTTTATGTTTTTAGAGAGTAGGTGATAGACAATTGGATTTATTTTCAGGAGACTTCAATAAAATGAATCCAGAAATTCAGTTTACAATAGAAAAAAAATGCAATGGCCAAATTAATTTTTTAAATATTACCACCAAGAAAGCAATATCAATTTGAATTCAGCGTTTATAGGAAACTCTTCTTACACTGATGCAATGATCCCAGCTAGTTTAAATTATTTCCTTGGTAGCAATATCAATTTTTGCATTTTTTGTGTCATCATTGGCCAATCAAATTGATTAAATAAATCGAAATCCAGTTTATTGGTCAACTTCCCGCCACTTAAACCCAGGTTAATTTAACTCCCGGTCATGAAATCGGGCATAAGTGTTTTATTTGAAATTTATCATACTAATAAGAAGTTTATATAGTCCAATTCATTTCGAATTTGGATTTAATTTATAATCTTGAGTCCTTACTGTTATAGGGGATTGAATTTCGCAACAGTATATCAATTTTGAATGCTTACATCTTCTTAACTTATGAATATTAAAAAAAATCATTCAAATTTGAATAGGAAGTTTATATGGTCTTATTAATTCCAAAGCCAGAGCCAATCCTCTTTCTCTGCATCTTCCCAGTAAAAAGAGTCGAATACTGCAACGATAATATGTCATATTTTAAATGCTCACATCTTCTTGATTGATTTGTAGAGTGATAGATCAAACACTAATAGAAAGTTTATATGGTCTAATTCATTTCAAACCTAGATTTAATTCTTTATCCTAAGGCCCCACTGGTACAGGGGTTGAATACTGCAACGACAATGTCATAATTTGAATGCTCACATTTTCTAAACAAATCGTGAAATAATAATTCAAATTTTATTGATGCCCGTTTTTATAAACGATAGAGTAATTTGCTTCCAGAGTAAATAAAATTAAGATCCAGTCGCATAGAGCAATGTTAACCTATAATCACATTGTTAAATATTCAGCAATGCGTTTCTAACCTTACTCTTTGACATCCAAAATTAAATCATGATATTTTCTGGGATAATTTTACAAATGCATTTTTAAATTATTTTCATATGTAAGAAACAAATTAATTATTCTCACGATCATTTTTCTCCATCTAAACTGAGTCAACAACATGTTAGCCAACAGCATGTTAATTACTTTCATGCAACTGGCCCTTATTCTATTAGATGACAGTCGATGATTTACCAGCAATGATTCTGATGTCACGAGGAGACCCAACTAATTACAATTTGTTAATAAAATGAATTTACTGTGGGAGTTTTTTATAAAACCGGCCATAAGAAGTTGATTTGGTCCAATTAATTTCAAAACCAGATTTTACCCTCTATTTCTAAGCCCATCCGGTATAAAAGGTCAAATATTGGAACGACTGTACGTCATACTATGAATGAACAAATCTTTTAACTAATATTCGCGTTTAATGATAGATCACACAATAATAAGTTTATATGATTCAATTAATTTCAAATTAGACTTAACCCTCTATTTCAGAGCCCTACCGGATATAGAAGGTTAAATACTACAACGAAAATATGTCATACTACTTCGAATGTTCATATCTTCTATGCTAACTAAAAAAAGTTGCTGTGGCCACACAGAACTTCCCCAACCATAAATTTCATGGCCAGTTTCATCTGTTTCAAAAATTTAGAGTGTTGCATCAATCAATTGCATATTTCAAAGTGACAGCTGTCATTGTCAAAGTGACAGATGACGGCTACATTTTAGTCTGAAGAGTCTTTTTCTAGATTTTTGGGCTCTTTATTTTATTAAAGCATAGTTTCGATATTTGAAGCCGGAAGTGTAATTTAAAGATGGTAACGTGGATTTCATTAATCATTTTTGATTGATATCCTCTAAGTTTATCCTCCTGGGAGCTTTAAATTAATACCAAACTAGACATCAATCAATTAATTTGTAAAAGAAACAATCGACAATCGTTTAAATATCCTTCTTCGACACTTTTACTAGAATTATCTCCGCAAGAGCTTTAATTTGATACTAAATACGATAGGACCAAATTACTTATTTTAAAAAACAATTGACGAAAGATTGCATGTGATTTCCAAATATGAGTGATAATAATTCTAATTCACATTATGTTTTTCATTATTTCTTTGCTTCAGAAAAATATAACGTATTTTATAATAATTCAAATTTGAATAAAAACAAACAGACCGATATTTTTTTAAATTATGTTTTTTGGGTTCAGTAGGATCCAAAACGTGAAGATCAATCAAAATTTCGAACTGTCAAGAAATCACGATTACAATATTTCCCATATTATAAGGTCGAGGAAGTAAAAATAATTAGCAAATACACCTTTCATTTGTTACATGTGTGGGGCAGACATTATTTTAGTGCACATTGGAGGATTGATTGATATTTCGTATGCCATGGGGTGCGATTAGCAATAGTCAAGGTTTGACATCTAATATCATTCCCAATATTGCGGACTATCTTTTTCCTCACAGCATGGCATGAGCATCAAACCTAATATAGTGGCTCACTTTCTATTCAAAATCATTCAATACGAGTGTTAAATGAAAGTATAATATGATTGAGCTATCTATCGTACTAAACATAATATGGCGGATGCCTCAAGATGGCGGATAACTTTTTTTCAGCAATCTCCTTGACATGATGAGTATCAAAATTCGACGTGTAGCATATTATGATCAAATGAAAATAATTTGAATTTCTAGTGATCATTAGTCTTGCAAATGTATGCACAAATCGAAATCAATAATTCTTATTTAAAGTTTGCAAGCAAGTTAGTATTGCGTGTTCAATTTTTAACATAACGAATATTTTAGTTCTATTCGTTATTTGAAGCATTTTTCAGTTAATGCAAATTATTCTAAACTTGGTATGCAATATTTTTAACTCCTACGAGTAATTTATGTAAATTATAGTATACTTCTCTGGTAATTTTTCTTTTTAATGCGAAAATCTATATTTATTTTTCAATATAAATCAAAACCAGTAATCAGCATAAAAAATAACTTCAAATTAATCAAGATAAATCGGAAATTTCATTAAATCACGCGTGGTTCCTTCTAGGTATCACAGAGCAATTTAAATAATAGCAATACTTCCTTAACACATCATAAATTATTTCCAAAAGTTGGAAAATTATCACAAGAATTCGATCAATCAAATTTCGCAATAGATCGCGATAAACTCAAGAAAAACAGTTGAAAATTAATAACACAACACATTGTGCCCGATATCCACAATAGAGGGTCTTCAAACAGGTAGAGCCCCTGTGGATTTCCAGCAGGGGGCGCTTGGCACACGCGAAGCCGCCGCCGCCCCACATCAAGCGTTACTAATTATAACACTCATTACGAAACTTTATTAATCAATGTTCAGTCGATTGGCGCGTATTGTCTGATGCAACGCCATCCTTGATGAAGAATACACTTTGTGGTTTCTTGAGAACAAGTGAATACGCGGCTAATGGTTTGGTTTTGTTAGATTGGATGGTTGTAAGGTGTTTGAGGTAATGTTATAGCTTCGAATCACGGAAATATAACTGTGAGGATTCATTCGGTAGAGCATTATGTACAAGGAAGTATATTTATGACAATCGTAAATTTTTCCTCTGACGTAATTTACGATAAATTACTATAATTGTATTGTATTAACACTCAATCTGCACATCTTTTATTCTATACGAATAAACACACATTAATTCAATTCCAACACAATATTCGCATAATTTTCTATAGCGTTACCGTTAATAACTGAAAATTGCATGCACAAATTCTGAGGGAAAAATAAATCAAAATGTAAGCATAACTTGATAACAAACTAAAACTAGATTTAATGCGAACAATGTCATATGAATTTTTAATGTAGAACTCAAAAACTGTCACCGTTCACAGCAAGACACAGTGCAGCAAGCTGAATCAGGGAAACCGTGCATAGTTTGAGTTGCAATTGTTCATTATACAAATGCTTTTAAATGGTCCCAAACATAGAAATTCAGATTAGATCCTATCCAATGCAGTACCTAGATGTTCAATTACATGTCTGCTGTAATGAGGAGGTGCACTCTAATGTATGCTGCCAAATAGTAGCACTTTGTAGTGTCCTATTCATAATCTACAACATGGTGTCGGGGACTGATAAGAGATCAGCAACAAAACGTCAGAAATCATTTGATCAAAAAGAGAAAAAAGCATTGGATAGTGAGTCCGTCGTCTGGAACATAATTGGCGCAGTCAGTAAGCACGCATTTACATATGTACATTAGTAGCAGCTAGTCAAGTGTGTGTTGACCAGGACAACGATCACCGCCACCTGTATTTTCACGTGTGCGACTGTAAAAATGCCCATGGGAGGGGCCTCAATCATTGTCGTATCAGCCAATCACGTTTGAAAGGTAATGTCGGGTTACGATGCATAATGTGCATTGAGTAGCGTGCTCCTTGTCTGTCTTACGAGTGCGGTACTAAGTTGTCCTACTTGCACGCGTTATTATTCTCAAGATGGAAGTCGATTTATGATCGATACGTACAACTCGAAGTCTGTGATGTGCCGCCGCACATTGTCAAGAATCGACAACTCAAGACTTTAACCTGAAGATCCACTTGCGATTGTTTATGTCCGACTATACGTACGTGGAGCGTAGGATGCGGAAAATTTAAATTTTAACGCCTTTCATTTTGTCATTTTGCATTCCAGTTTCACGATATCGACAGAATTTTTTATCTTTTCCAAAATTTATGTACTGTCCATTCTCGTCATATGCGGAGATTGCATTCTTGTAAATTACGGCACATAATGAGGGTATACCAGAATTTTGAAGGTAACGAATAACATTTGAAAATAGTTCTATTTAAACGATATTTCTACTCACTAAAGAAAATGCAATGACTTTTTTGTTATCATTAATCGCTTACAGTTTATGCGAGTCGAAACATTTTGTTTTTGTTCTGATTTTACTGTCAATTTAATTTGAAGTAAAAAAACTCGTCGAGAGCAATAATATTTCTTGATAACTTTTTCCCAAATTCTCAATTTTCTTAAGCATTTCCATCCCCCTTATAACTCAACGAGGTACTTTCATAACTATTATTTGATCCAGTAACAGTGACAAACGATTTTGACATGTAAACTGTCAACTTCTGAGAACTCCGAAAAAGTCGAATAACAATTACCACAAGTTTCATCAGGGCCGGATTTAGCCTTCTTGCTGGCACTGATGGGCAATAGTGAACCTGCCGCCCCCCACCAGCCATTCTTATTTGGTTCCCAAGTTTTTGGACGAAAACAGATGCAATCGAAACTGTTGTTCAACTTTTACATCAAAATCCGTGCGCTAGGAAGTACACGGTAAACGATAATAAACAAAACGAATCCAATATAAATTCGAAGTAATCTGAACCTCATATTCAAATTGTAAAAATAATAGCCGATTAGTGAGAAATACATTGATTGAAGATCAATTTTCGATGTACTACTTCAGTTTCGATTTCGATGGAACTTGTTGAAAAGATCTGTTTTACCATTTTAAATATGGGAACAATAATAATTATTGGCCGTCAGTCTCGGATGACCTTGAAAATCGTATTTATTAATTCATAATAATATAAAAGGTATATGAAAACTTCTGGACTACAGTCAATGGAATTTATTTTTATTTTTCTATTTCTACTAGTTTCGACACCACTTGTGTCATCCTCAGGAACTATAAATTATGATACAGGCGATTAATGGGTTGAAAATAATTACATTTTGTTTAACTGTAAGCTACTTACATGAAAAATTTTGTTTCTAATAAAATTTAGTAAAAACATTAATTAATAATAAAACATGAAAGGTGCATGTAGATAATATTCCACATGGAGTTATGGTGTAAAAAACTTAACATTTGTAAACATGAAGATATTTTAAATGTAGTTAAAGTTAAAATAAACTAAAAAATGTCTTCCGTTTTACGAAAACCATTAGAACATCATTTTTGTACTAGTGGAAACCTCTGTATACCAATTTTTTATATAAAAAAGAAGAACTAAGCACCACAAGGGACCAATTAGAGTGTGGCAATAATTGGGCGGTCTTTGTTTTATTATATTTAAATAGGTTATACTCAAACTCTTTTTTTCCTTTTCATCAAATTTCCAGTCAAGAAGTACATATTTTCATAAAAGGTATATATTCAGCATGTCTGTGTGCGATATTAGCAATTCCCTAGTCAACTGAAATTTAGACAGTTGTTTTCAACTGACCATGCTTCGCACCCAACTAATGGACGGGCTTCGCCTGCTCTGATGAAGCTTGACGTGAAATTTTGAATCTGGGATAATGGCAAAGGGTGCACTAAACACCTTGCTGGATTTGGTTTGCCTTCATTGTATCGGATTCAAGATCCCACGTTAAGTATTGTCAGAGCGGGCGCAGCTCGACCATTAATTGGGTGCAAAGCACCGCCCGTTAAAGACAAAAACATGTTCTAGTGCGACGGACAAAATTTCATTCCACTTGTGCGTCACTATAGTATCGCCATCTTACACATACACGCATACACCGCAATGTATCCATTTTTAATGATATAAATTAATAAATAGGGGTTTCAAGGTCAACCATGTCTGACCGCCAATAGTTATTATTTTTCCCATAATTGTAATGTGATCAAGTTTCATTGAAATCGGAAGAGAAGTAGTACATCGACAGTTTGAGCTGATTGAAAACCGCAATTTCACATAAACAAAACATTGGAAAAGCTTAAGTACCTACCCTGTTCTTCAGAATTGTTTTCATTTGTGTTATCAACGCATTTTTCATCAATTTGTTTTTCTTTAAAAAACGAATCGAATTTGCGAATTATTTTTCAACACTTCCTGTTCTCATTGTCATTTTTCGACCGATCTCTTTATATATGCGCAGCGCCGTTCATTTTTTTCCGATTATAGTTTATTTCATTGCCATATATAATCAATAAACACTGTTTTTCCAAAAATTACACGACGAGACGGTTGTATGTAATACGACAAAGACAGTTTAGTTCATTTGAAACTTGAACAAATAATTTGGGCGTGGCATTGAACCTCAGTAACTCAGAGTAATATTTTGACAGCCTCCGCAGCCTAAAAATCTATGAGTGACTAGCGATTCAGTTGAAAAAAATGTGCAAACAAAAGGTTCTGCGTAGAAATAAGATGCAAGTTTAAATTTTCATCCTTCACATGTGTTCACAAAATAAGGTCCAGATGACTATTAAGTGTGCACTTATTACCTATATGTTTAACTTTTTAAAAGCTCTACCTCAGACAACTATTTTATTTAGCTTTTGTTGTTCTAAAATTAGAATGATATTTTTACAACAAAATTTAAAATTGTCAAGCAATTTCAAATATTTTCCTCAAAATTTGCCGTCTAAATATTTGCCGCCCTGGAAAGCTGCCCATAAATGTCCATGCTAAAATCCATCCCTGAATTTTGTTCAGTATTCCACAGTTTTTTAAAATAATTCGTTAGATGATTTGAGAACAACAATTAGTTTATTTGCCGCTCTAAGACGGCAGCACAGAATTTGACTCTTCCTAGATCGTTTTCCTCAGCTGTTATTTGTGAAACTACAATAAACTTGTGCAAACAATCTAATTTATAAGAAATGTACTAAGTATCTGGGAAAATACGTGAAATCTCTAAATAGAAATCAACTTTCTTGGTCAATAGACCAAATCGTTGATCTCAGAGACTAATTTAACCTATCTTACAGAATATGCAAAAATATAAATACCGGGGTAAGCTAAGATTTCAATGTATTGCTAAAATACAATTATTCTTCCAGTTTCAAATGGATTATTGAAAATAGCAACGATATCACTACATGTATAGATGTAGAAGGGTCAGTTTATTATTTCAGGTACTCCCTGTCCCTTTTGGGTTGCCAGCGGTCATCGCTCAAAGTCAGTGTCAACTGGGTTCTCGCGACGGAAACTTCAGTCTCACTGTTCATGATTGTATTATTCTTTGTATTTTATATTTCATAATAGTTTGTCATCATAATTTAAGTAAATCAAGAGTACTGAATATAAATCCTGTAATCGTCAATATTATATTTTTCTACATCTTCAAAACCTAAATTTCAATATTAATGATTGACATGAGTACAATGGTTTAAAAATATAAATACTCACTACAATCGTCAATTGTCATTCTTGCAACAAATGTCAAACATTCAGATCAAACCATAGACACACAATGAAATTTTTAACTGGATATCTAGATGGTTTGCAGGAAAAGTTATACTTGCCGAGTTCTATAACTGCTTGAAATTGATGTACTTATTTTAGTTACAACCTATATAAATCATTTGTGAAGTGAGCTGAAATCCAACAATGATTAGCTAATCATAAGATCAAGTTTGAAAAAAATGTATTTAAAAGACAACTTATTGATTTTGTGGTTCTGTGGGTTGAAGGACACTGAAATAAGTAATTGATGAACTTGTTCTGGATTATGAACAAGGTGTTGTAAATGTTTGCGAAATATCCAAAAAGTACTACAACAGACAATGGACAAGATGAAGTTGTTGAGAAAAACTATTTCGCCAGAAGATTACGACGAGACGTGCGGTAGAAGAAATACAAAAATGGTACACACGGAAGATCCTATTTAGTTAAGAAGAGGTTTAACAATTAATTATTTCCTTGGGAATTGTTCATGAAGCTGAAGTTGAAGAAATTGACTCTCAATATGACAATTTTTCATAGCACCTTTAATTCTAGTTTTTCTCCCTTTCTCAGCAAATGACAACAAATTCGAACAATATGCCAATATTTGCTACAGCGTATCATTCAACATAGCACAGAACATCAACATTTATGTGATCCATTTCGAAAACAATATCATAAAGAAATGTCATCCATGTCTCTAAATACTGATTGGATGTGTGCCATCAAATGTTTTATTTACCCCGTATAAAGTGGTTCATATCGAATATTCGACTTTGATCAAACGATTCTTGAGGGTGGAAATTCAGTGAGAATTCTCTTGGGTGAATGTAGGACAATATAAAAACTATCAGTCACAGAGTGCGCGCGAACGAAGTATCTTAGGCGGCGGGGTACACATATCTTTGGTTTTTCGGCCAATAAAACTTGATTCAGGGATTCCTCGGTAAATCGCACTATTTACGAGATTCTTGCTTGCACCCTGAAGCTTCTATTAGATAAAGACTTGTTCTGTTTCATTTCGTTTCTGCTACGATAGGTATAAGGCGAGAATTAAGTGCGTGTAGACCCCCAGAATAAAACTAAGCGAAGATATTTTATCTTTTTATTACTTACAGTCTCAAAATATGATAAAAATATTACTCAACAATCTTTACAAGAAATAAGAAAGCAAACAGACCCTCGAGTGGAACGCACGATCTTATTATATTTGGTAGAATTTAAGCAGTTGATCCTTAGGGAAACGATACAATGTCTGAACACTAGGCCGGAAAAACTCTGCATTCGAAATGAATGGCTCTTTCTTTTCTTAAGAAAATTCTGCTGGAAATTTGATTTACATATCGTATACATAGTCGCAGAATGGCTCGTATTATATGCACAAGCATTCATCATTCTTTTCCAAGCACAAAGAAAACAATCGACCAAATTAAATAACCAAAAAGAATACGTCTACAGACAGGATGCAATTTTTTTGAGCTACTGAATCTAATCTCGGGCCAATTCCTTTTGCAGTTGTCAATTTTTAATAGAATACAAATTATTTTTCTCAGAATAATTTATCTACGTGTCTTGACAATTTTTCAAATTCTTTTGAAAAGCTGACGAATCAACATTCTCCATAATCTCGTTGATTTCAGATTCAGGTACTGCGGAAATCAGATCATCAACATATTTTCCATGATAGAATCCTGGATGACACTCCAAACAAATATTTATTCAGAAACAAGTCAATAACGAGGCTTGCGACCACTAGTGCCATTGGACCTCCCATTGCTGTACCAAAGTTTTGTTTTAAACTTTACTATTAAATTTAAAATAACAAATTATAGAGTGGTATTACAGTAAGTTGAGGTATTATATTATATTTTTGTTCAATTGCTTGAGTTGCCAGCTTCAATAGTATGATTAGTGAATTATAACTAGATTTGCGATCTCTGGTGCCAGTATATTAGTAAATGAGATAATAATAACTAGATTTGCGATCAATAGTGCCATAGAGCTTTCCATGGCTGCGCCAAAGATTTATTTGTAAACTTAAACATTTAACTTGAAATTTAAAATTTAACAAATCATTCAGCGGTATTACAGTCAGTTAAGGTATTATATTAAATTTTTGTTCACTTGCTTAGGTTGCCAGTTTCAATAGTATGTTAGTAAAAAGAGAAATGATAACTATATTTGCAATCACTGGTGCCATGGAACCTCCCATTGCTGCACCAAATGTATGTTTGTAAACCTCACCATTACATTTGAAACTTCAAATCTAACCAATCATTCAGCGCCATTAGAGTTCCTTAAGGTATTATATTATATTTTTGTTCAATTGTTTGGGCTACCTGCTTTAACGTCATATCAGGAAATATGTAAATGATAATTAGAGGTGCTCTCACTGGTGCCATAGAACTTCCCATTGCTGCTCCAAAAGTTCAATTGTAAACTTTACCATAAAATTTGAAAAAGCAACTTTGAGAGCAGAATGTAATCATTTTTAACAAATCATTGAACAGTACTATAATACGTTGAGATATTATATTAAATTTCTGCTCAATTGCTTGTGTTGGCAACACAAACGATATATTAGTGAATGGGGAAATGATAACTAGATTTGCGATTACTGGTGCCATAGAATTGCCCATTGCTGCACCAAAAATTTACTTGTGAACTTGCCAATTAAATTTGAAATAGCGTAATTTAAGAGCAAAAAATCAAATTGAGAAAATTATTTAGCAGTATTACAGGGGTCTGTTGCATAATAAAATACAAGTTAATAATATTAGTATTTTTACGTATATTTTCACTAATAATATTGACTTGTATTTTATTATGCAACGGCCCCCAGTACGTTGAGGTATTATATTATATTTTCGTTCAATTGCTTGAGTAAATAGGGAAATGATAACTAGATTTGAGATTACTGCACCAAAGGTTTGTTTGTAGATTTCACCATTAAATTTAAAATAGTAACTAGTAGAACAAATACGTTGAGATGCTATATTATATTTTGTGTTCGATTGCTTGAGTTAATTAATCAGTTAATAAATAAGGAAATGATTATAACGAAATGGAAACTCAGAAATCATTTTAGAATAAATATTTTAGTTCTTGAAGAATCGTACACCAATTCTTTAATGACGGGTGTAATTTTGGAAAATATGATTGGAGTTATTCTCTTAAACACGTTCTTGGAAACTGACAATATTATAGTTACTCCAGTCAAAGTTAACGATTATGGATAATAAAGTGGGGATTGATTTTTGCAATTTAATTTTACGAGACAAAGCATATCCACATGAAATGTAGTTATTTGATGAAGGAAGAACAAAATCAATTGGGCACTTAAAGCCTGGCGATTTCCCGAAATCCCTCTATCATTCGCGCCAGATAATAGTTTGGGCTTCTATGTTTTTTATGATACATCATAATATGCTGTATTAGAGGGGTAGCACCACCATTTCACAATACGATTGCAATATTGTTTTTATGATACCGTTTGAATGTATCGTTCAGTTCTTGATTACATTTCATTGTGAAACAGCTCGTGGCACAATCCGTGTGAGAATATGCCGCGTTGCCTTCGATCCGAAAAGCCATTTATTTTTATGCGAGTTGTTATCATTGAAACACCCTGTATGACTGCTGGAGCTCTGATGATTTTTACTGATTTCCTCGAAAAAGAATGTAACGCAAAGAGATGAAAATAATAAACGATATCTGGAGTGGAAACGAAAGCACTTTTGCGCTCACCTTTCTCTGTCTTTTTATTTCTATCTCACTTGCGAGAGGAATTTTGCTGTAATAACATTTGATCTGCTACCTATTTTCAGTTGGATTATCTGTTATTTGATTGCTTTCATACTTCGAATCTTTTTTTATCACAACAAACATAGTCTCACTACAACGTATGTCTATCTTTGGAGTGTATCCTGTCATCCATTATAAATAATTATATTCGATTGATAAAATTAATAAAATCTTAAATATAAATGATACTAAATGTAGTAATGAATATTGTAATAGATTTTCTCGATTAAAAGTCTGGTCAACCTCTCAAAAAGACTGCAGAACTGTTCCAGGCCATCGCAGATAGATAAAAGATACCCCGCTTTTTACCTATATAAAGGACTGCGTCGTTTACTTGAGAGGTTGCAGAATGAATCAAATATTTATTCTTGTGATATAAATATTTCCAGAAATAAATATTATGCCAAGTGTAAAGTAATAATTTGTTGAAGTGTATTTTTATAGTGGTTTGCTTTATTTGATAGACTTTAATTTTTATCTATTTTTAAAACAAGTAAACGCTGAATAGTGCTTCTTCGTGTATTGAGCTACCAGCAGATAGAAGTGCTTAAGAATAATTAAAATTTCAGAAAAAAAGTTGTTATTGATTAAATTAAATTTGTTACAGCCTGTATATTTTAGGAAAAACGAGTCTTTTCTCCTTAGTCGTATCTTATAAAGCTCTCGCAGTAGCTTGACTGCTTTAGCGGTGCAGACATAACTTATTGATATCGCATTTAAGGTATTATAGATTGTGTCGGCTGATTGAATGTTTATGTTTGGCGCGCGAGGGTGCTGCCCCCACGCTGTTCACTTTTCCTCACTTTTTTCGTCCCCACGTGTCGCCGCCTCCACCCTCACCATCGCCCATCCATATTCGTGTGCTTTTTATACACAGTTTCATGCTTTAGTCCCCAAATTTTCACACAAACTCTGACTGTGTCAATAATGGTGGATGAGTGAGCTAAGCGAGCGAATACTTTATGGACGAGCGAGCGAATGAAGAAGCTAGTCATCCACAAATTATTAACACTGGTATCTATATATTTACAAAACTAGTACAAAAGCTATAATAAACAGTTCAGCATTTTCCAATTTACGTCAAACCTCTTTCAGGGCTTTCGTTGCTGTCATCGTGAGTTTTCGACCACGAAGGGCCATTGGAATCAAATTTACGCGTTCGATTTGTCAAGAGGGCTGCAAAACTCGGATGGAAGTGCGTTGCGTAGCCCAACCTAACGGAAGACCTGGACCCACGCGTATTATTTTTAAATTTGTGTAACCGTCTGTTGCTTTCCATTTCACACAGGGATGAGATACAATTTTCTGAATATATTTTACACAAGATCTGATGCGATAGAAACTTTGAGCGTCCTTATGCCTTTCTGAATTTAAATGAAATACGAAATACATTTTCTTGAGAGAATACACATATAAAATCAATATAAATAAATAGTTAGCAACATGTTTCATACTTAATAGAATTTGAAAATGGAAGAATACTATATAATGTACGAGCGAAGTGAAGATGACGACTAATAGGGCTCAAACCCTGGACCCAAATTTATAATTTTTTTTCCATTAGCAATTACTTATTGTATGGTAAGAAATCTGCTGTGGCCACACAGTACTTCCCCGGCCATGTTCCATCACTGTTCCATAAAAATTGTCAGTTGATTGCATATTTCATTAGGATCTCATTATTTCTTTATTTTAATAACAAGAAATGAATTGCTAACAATTCACAAATTAGTTTTAGGTGGTAGCGTGAGGTTCAGTGATTATTTATTTCTTTCTACCAAGCTTATCTCCCCGAGAGCTTTAAATTGATACCAAACTAGAGATCATTTAAATATCTTATGAGAAAACAATTGACAATCGTCTAAATATTATCTTTTACACTTCTAGAAATATTTCTGCAGGAGCTTTAATTTAATACCAAACACTATAGAATCAAATTATTTATTTTGATAAAACAATTGACGAATGTTTGCATGTGATATCCAAATGAGTAATAATAGTCGAAATTTCACATTATGATTCTCATTATATCTTTGCTCCAGAAGAATATAATGAATTTCATAATAATTCGAATATTAATGATAACAATTGAGCCACTAATAATTTTGAAAAATGTTTCAGGTGAATATTGTGAAAAGTTGTTTAAGGATCAATTTTAGTTACTCCATATTTTATGATAAATTTTACCGTTTATAAAATAAACGCAAGAAACTAAAAAGCTCCATCAATAAAGTCCTGGTACCATTGGCTGAAAAAAGCTTATTTACGAAATTAAACCTAGCTTTTTGATAAAAAACTTGAATATAAAATTTCAGTCGAAAATTCGTACGCGTTATCAAGTTATGCGTGCTTTCAGATAGACAGATTTTTTTTTAAATCATGTTTCTTGGGTTCAATGGAGTCTGAATTATCAAAAAATCACGATTACAATACTTTTCCTATTATATAGGCCGGGGAAGTAATAATATATATTTGTCCGTTTACTTGTGTTTGTAACGTTTGGAATTTGGAAGGCACAATAACCAAACTATATAAAAGAAGTGAATTAATATCAACAATAAATTAATTTTTCACTCGAATAATCTCAATGATTAGGTGTGAAATCAATTTTTATTTTCAAGTCACCATATGGCGACATCGACAACATAGTTCTGAACATTCTCGACAGATGGCTGAGTGAACTTTGCAGACCAAGCCTAACTCATGTCATGATTACTTTACAGTGAACCACACGACTGACTCCTACGCATGTATGACTGATTGCACTGCAACATTATTATGAAATTGCAAGTAGTTTGCAAGTATCAAATGTCGATTGTCGACTTTTGTGTAGGCTATCATGTTTCTGAAATTGCTGTAGGAAGAATTATAAGTCACCGTGTTGGTGTTTTGTTCAGTAATGTGTTAATAATTTGTTTTCGCACTTGAGTTAAAATGTGCACTTCCGACCCTTTTTTCGACGAAATATTGCATTTCTACGTAATCATATGAGTGAATGTACGGCACAACTTATATAATTGTAAAAGAATAAAAACAACTAAGTGTTGCAATTCTTAAGCCAATTTCTTTATTGTTAAAGCCCTATGGACTGTCACTGGTACTCGCATCACGTGACCAGCCTGCGGAAACACGTCATAGTCACTCAGCTTCACCCTTTGTCCGCAAACGGCGCTATCCTCTGTCTCCGGCGCCACCGGCAAACATGTTTATAAAATATCGGATTTTTCTTTGCTCGTCACTGCGCACTGATCGGCAAAGTCTTGACGGTAAACGTCAACGTGGGTGGTACTTGAACAATATTACTTATTTTAGGTACTGTCAAAAATATTACACGAACTCATAATCTTCAGAATTGATTACGTTTCCCACCTCTGTTAATATTATTATTATTGAACAAGAGGAGGTCTTCCTGGAAATTCCTGTATTGTAAATATAAGTCTGCACATTTATAGATAACATATGAATCGTAGAATCAATAGTTAAACGTAGGTATGATAAACAATTAAAAAACGTGGATCTTCATCCTGTACTTGACCGCACTGCACAGCAGTAAGAAAAGTCAATCATCTGCTGGTTCGTTTGCTTGTAATTATTTGTTATTCACCATTTACTGAATTAATTTGTACAAATTTGGCATTCGTTATATTTAATTAAATAAAAATATTAATACATTATATAAATAACAATCATGCCGCTTACCCGCTACGGGTGTGGCAGACACTTATAGTGCACTCGGTAGATTAATTGATATTTCATCAGCCGTAGGGTGCGATTACAAGTCGTCAAGCTACGGGTACTCTTAGTTTTTGTGGAGAGTACGCAACAGAGCATTTATTATATTTGATTTAAGGTGTGACAGATCTATTGCGTCATACTTTGATCAGATATTCATATACAGAAATAATAGAAGCCTCTTAACCCTAAACAAGATTGAAAAACTAAATATGTATTTCGTGAACAGAGTTCTCATCATAAGTAGCTAACTAGATGAAACACAACAACAGCAGGCTGCAATTTTCTGGAGATATTCTCTTCACCAAGTAGGATGAGGATTACTACTAGAGATATGCTCTTCGTCAGAGGTGAAGTGCAACTACCACTTCTGGCAATTGATGTTTTACTTCACATCTGGTGGAGAGTACATTTTCAATAATAAACCTCAGCCTACCTGGTGGAGAGAATATCTCTAGAGAAAAACTGCAGTCGGCTGGGGTACGTTCAGAAAAAAATTTACTTACAGAGCGTTTAGTTCGAGAGCATTTACCTTACTTAGTCCAGAGAGTGCGCTCTATATGACAGTATTTCTGAACAGTGTGAACGAATTAACCCCACTATATAAAAAATATGAGTAAAAGAAAGATAAATGTTTTATGTATTATGAATTCTTTAACTGATTTTCTACAAAACATTGATGATACTACAACTGATGATTCATCTGACGACGAAGAGATATTGACTATTTTGGAAGTTGTAAAACAACCGCATAGATATTGCTGCAACTAAATTCAATTATGCCATTATGCCAATAATATTTACAATCTACTTAAGAGTGGTTTCATCAACGTCAGTCAAGTTTATTCTGAGGTTATTTTATCCGAAAACTATTGTTGATACAATTGTTGTCATGGTTAATAATGAAAAAAACCTTCAGATAAATTTGACTCACGTTGGTAGAACTTGTTCTTAGAAATTATAATAATTTACATTGTTTTCGGCCATTTTCACAAATTTGACAGTAACAAAATTTGAAATGAGCACTGCAAGCTTTAAAGGCGATATAGTTTTGTCCACTTGTGCCCAGTGGAAAGCGGGTACAACAGAGCGCGCTCTGAGTAATTGGTCTATCTATTTCTGAACGTATCCAAGCACGTGTCAGGAGCGTATAATTCTGTTATCTGAACGAGACTAGAGTAAATTGACTGCGCTCTATTGAATCGGAGTGTTGTTTCTGAACGTACCCCTGTTGTTATGTTTCTCCTAGTTAGCTACTGATGATGAGAACATAGTTCAGTTTTTCAAAGTTGCTTAAGGCTCATGAGTTTTAATATTAATTTTGTATAAATATACTTTACCTTAAGACTCTATTGTTAATTATTATCTCTTCATGATTTTTAAAGTTTCTTTTAACGAATAAGTAATGTGATAATATCGAGAACAGATAGGCTGTGCATTGAGTATAAACTTCACACTTGCTACTGTCGATATTATCTAAAGATATAATATTCTAGTAGTTGAGATTTCAATGATAATCTTTAGCGCAGGCAGCGCAGGGCTTTAAAGGAAGATGAATGATAAAGAACCATACAGGTTACAGGCTATAAGCAGGGCAATTGCCATGAAATACTTACTGTTACCAGACAAACTATGAAGATATATTTACAAAATTTGTAATTAAATCTCATAAGACATTTTAAAATTAGCTTGACGAATTAATAAACATGAAGAACCACATATATCAAAATAAAATTGTAATGAATAATAGAAAAACCAGGTTGAAAAATTATTGTAAAATATATTCACAATACGTCAAAATATTGATTTGAAACAAAAACATAAAAGAAATTCATTGAATTTTTATTCAAATGAATCTTGATTTGGAAATTTGGAGAAAATAGCTATTCATGTAATTAGTATATAATATAGAACTTTATTGGACGAGCGAGCAGCACGAGCGAGTCTAATAAGGAAGGCGAGTCTATAAAGTTTGTTTATGTACGAATTACATACAAAGCTTTATGTTCGACTAATCTAGAGACGCAGGATATCTTCTGAAAATATTTCTTGATTTCCCTATTCAAAAATTCGGTAAGTATAACTTGGTGTGCTTTGCTAGTGTTGCTATTGTTATAATTGTTTTTGCTGTTTATTTGCAGATGTAAAAAATATGAAATACAGTTTAAAAGACGAAATGAATACTTTAGAACATGTAGAAGAGATTAAATACGACAGAAAAGAATAAATGGATACTTCAGAAAGAGTAGAAAAGAATAAAAATACGATAGAAAAGAATAAATGAATACTTTAGAAAGCGTAGAACAGTATGCAGCAAGTGCCAAAAAATCACAAATATTGAGAGAAGAATGTTTTTGTAACAAGAAGAATTTATCTTCGCGACAATACTAATTGTGTTATAAGTTTTCATTACAATAATAAATGATATGTTGATTTATTTGTTCGAATTTATTTCATGTCAATAAAAATAGTATATTGTACAAGTATAGAAAATTACCTATTCCACAAGAGGGGTGTAATTTTCAGCACGAGACGGAGTCGAGTGCTGGAATCACACAAGTGTGAAATAGGTGATTCTATACGTGTTGTACACTATACTTTTTCTACGATCACAGTTTTTAATGAAATATGTAGATAAATCATTAGTATAACTGAGATTTCAAATCTATTTTCACAAATGTAAAATAACTCAGGCATTTTAATTGTTTGCTCTGCCTATTTATTGTGATATTTATTTAAGTTATGATTTAGAACATTATTGAGATATTTTCTATCAGTTGATTGACATTTCATTGTTGTGTAATTTAATTGTTGCGAACTACGGAAAGATTGTATTTGATTGGCCTACTCTCTCAAGACGACGTTCTGATTGGTTTATTTAGTAGAGTTTTCTGATGTGATCTCTGGTGACGTGTTTTCTTAATTTTCGTCACTTACCATTTTTCAACTGCAGTAATTATAATTGTGAATATCTAATTTTGGTTATGATACTATAATTACATACATATAATTCCTCGATTTCAACAAAATGTGATGAAACATGTGTTGTCTGCTTCAATTTGACAGTTGTGATTCGTAGTGTTGCCAACCTTCGAAATATATGTAACAAGAATAAGAAAATAATTCCAAAAGAACTTGATGCAATTTTGCTTTTAAAATGTGGCTTATAAAAGAGCAGAGATTTATATCAAGTCCGGGATATTTATCAATAATCTTGCTGAATATATCACCTAAAGAATATTCAAAATGAATTAATTAATATATGCTGGTCAAACTGGTGTGAGAAATCATTTCTCACGACTTTTCCCACAGTTGTGTGAAATTATTATTTTTCTAGTTGTGTTCTGTATGAGAAATATGTTGTTTTCTATAGTGATCGTAGAAAAAATATATTTTTGTGATATTTTTTTGACAGTTCCGTCCAATTATATAAAGTAAAAGTCCTAGTCCAATTAAGTGGCACATTATGGGCACTAAATGCAACCATAAACTACATGATTATGATGCAGTCGAACATAAAAAAAATTATAATAATTTAGGAGCGACTAACAATCCTGAAATATAACATTAAAGAGAATAGAAGCTTTTAGAAAGCAATAACTTTTTAAATTCAATTTTGAACTTTTTCATCGACTAAGTCCTTCAGAAATCGTGGTAGTTTATAATAAATTTTCAATCCAAGATAGTTAGGATAGCTTTTGGATTTGCTCAGAGTTACTTTAGGTACTCTCAAGTTTCCTTTACCTCGTGCATTATATTGATGTATGTCACCATGTGTTTGTACACTGTTCATGTTATCTCTAATGTGTAAAGCAGCATTTAAGATATATATACAAGGAGGAAGTGTTAATATGAATTCTTTCTTGAAGAATTCGCGTCATGATGCTCTGAAAGGTAGTTGAAATATATTTCTGATTGTTGATTTTGGTAACTTAAACGTTCGTTGCACTGCCTGAGAGGAGCCCCAAGAAATGACTCTGTACGATAGTTTAATTTTTATTTACGGATGCCACTTATTTTTTCGGGGTGTTAGTATATTTCTCACAGATGCTCAAATTAATTTCATTTTCACTAATAACAGCTGTGAAAACCAGTCCAATATGTGCTGCCATCTATGATAGATGAATAAACCAACTATTATTCTCATACATTGAGAAATAATAATTCATTGATTTATTTAGAGGAAACGGCCGAATATTGAATGAAAAAATTCTAGAATAATCAATTTAGTGGCTTTAATCAAAAATATTGCCGCACAATTCTGAAAGCTTCGTTCCTTATAGAACAGAAAATATGAATCTACAAATGTAATCAAACTAGATTTGGTAAGTAATGCAATATTAGGTACGTTTTATTTGTTCAGCAGATCGATTCACGAGGCATACATTATTGAAATGACCTGAAAGTAAAGTTTGTAATGTACCTACACATATCCACTTTTCTATAAGGTGCTTAATTTATGAATCAATTCATTCCACTCATCTCAACTGCTGTTTATTAATTTTACTGTTCGAAGATTTCAAACCATCCAACGATAAGATAGATATCATTAGTCTGCAGTTTCGTCCAGGACGGTACCTGGGTCAACTATTATGAAGATTGGATCAAACTGCACATATTTTTATTACAGGATACATCTTCAGATGAAGGGAGCCTTTTCTTATTCTGGCGCCTCACAATATTATATATGATTTATGCAACAAATGTGAGAATACAAATATTATGACAGTATCTTGAGACAAGGTTTTCATAATGTATATTTACTTATGTGCTTTCTTATAGTTATCAATTGCCATATTTTGACAATTACTAGAGCATACAACCGGGAAGCACAAAGTACATGTAGTAATAACTAATAACTGCCACAAGTTTATATTGTAACGAATTTCTTCGATTCAAAGTCTGGAGTGTTCAAGATAATTTTGGCAGGCTCTCGAACGGCTGTAGAACTGTTTTAGGCAATCGCAGGTAAACAAAAAAGGTACCTTTCTCTGTCTATATAAAGAACCACGTCGCTTACTTGAGAGGTCACAGAGTGAATTGAATGTCAAATAGTGAACAGAACTACTGAGCAGGTCAATATAAATGTTGGTGATATAAATAATCCTGGAAATAAATATTAGTTGTAATATTGTGTACCTATTGTTAGTTTTTTGCCTCATTAAACAAACTTTAATTTTCATTTATTTTTGAAAGAAAGTATTTTGTTTTTATTTCTAACTCTAAATGCATATAACAATATGGAGGTAGAGCTGAAATGTCATAAAGTATCTTTTGGTGTTGTGTTGTCCTTTATAGTTAATAAACATTCTACGACTGCAAATTTATTCAAAAATTGGGCAATATTGAAGAGATGATGTTGAACAAGGATTTTTGTGCATTGTATCAAAGCAGCCTTGTTGCTAGCATGGCGTAACCCAAAAGGATTAGAGAATCCAAAGTTAGAAATGTTGGTTATCTGAATACAATACGAGAATGAGAGAATTGCAGGAAGGGTGACCGGATTATTAATCTCGAGCTTGCTTTATTAAATAATACATGTGTAAGTGCTTCGCAAAGGGGTTCTTGCAATAGCTGAAAGTTGACCAAGCAAGTATTACGAAATCAGTATATCATGAGTATATCTTTGAACTTGTTTTGACTTTTGATTGTTGAATCACTGCTATTGATGGATTTTCATTTAAAACTTTTAATTATCAACTTGTAATCAACAATATAACATCTTAAAACAAATTAAGATAACACGTCCAATATGGGATACCATGTGAAAAGCTATGCCTGGTGGGATGCATTGGTTGCACTTGTAAGAAAATCCCAAATGACATTATTTATAGTAAATTAAGTGTGCCTCAAATTTTATTTAAAACATTTTTTTATAAGTTGAAATTTCATGTATTTCCAGTTCGATAGAACAAGTTGTACTACAAATTTTAGGATGTTACTGATTGAATTTTGAAGCATCAATAAAAATAAAACAAATATAATTTTCCAAAAAGTACATCACTAGTATTTCAGTCTTGAGTATTATAATAACATACTCACTGTTAATTCATTTATCAAACCAAGTTTTGAAGTTAAGCATTCGTCCAAATGAGACATGAAACCTATTAACTACAGACTTAATATATTCTTAAACAAAACAAAGAGGCCTACAGCACTCGTTAGAGAAGACAAACGAACATCAGAAATAACTAATTAAGACATACACAAGCTTTAGTTGGGCCACTCAAACTTATACATTAATAAAGATCCATTATGGTCGGAGAAAATGACCACGGATTACAATCTTAGTAAAGATGTGTGCGTGTGTGAAGAGAAGCTGTATTATTCTTACAGACTAGGGAATAAGGGTGAGATTTACTAGCCACTAAGCCTATTGGTGGTTTGTAATTAAGAAGGGTAGGAATTCATCAGAACGGATTTTAAAATAAAAGTAGGTTTTTAATTTATAAATTGTGAATCGAGTAAGCTGCTCATAAGAGGAGCTTTTTTAGATTGATTTGTATCACTAAATTTGACTTTATTGTCAAAGAAAGGTACTGATATCGGTTCTTCTTGTCTTGAGATCCACGAACTAATTTTCTTAAGGGTGTGACAAGAATATTGCTCCTTCAGTATTAAGATGTCATCATGAATAATTTGTTTTGTTGGTGAACTACTATCCATAGAAGCCTAATGTCTTGTTATACTTTATATATTTCTTATGATTACGAAGAAAATTAATGCATCGCTGCTGAGCCAACAAAATATCCATCACAAATAATTCAAAATAGAAATTAATATTCCAGTAATAATCACTCAACGAAATTAAAAACCAACACGGTTGAATATATCATCTTTCTTATTGGATGCACGATGTAGGAAGCAAAGTAAAATGAATCGTTCGTTTTTTGCTGGCCACGATTTTGGTTCGGATATTTCCGCATATACTCTCCAGCCGAGCTAGTTGAGTCTCTCCATGGCTTCAGCTTGATCCAAAAGTCATTAGCAAATATGTAAACATACGTCTTCAGAAAATGATTGATAACTCGGAGTCGTGTGCAATTTTTTAAATGTAATAACTTGCTGGTTTTTAATTTATTATACAAATGTTCTTGCTCATCCATTTTCACATTCGGGACTCTTAATTAGATGACTCTGGGCTTTCAGTTTCTTATCTTCAACAAATGATACTTCAGAAACAATAAAATGAAAAAAAAAACAAATTTAATCTGTTTTCAAACAAAGAAAATAGATTAGTTCACTAAATTGAACTTTATTACAATCCAGAGCAATTTATGAAACGGTAGCCGTTTTTCCCCTATTCTCATACTGTTGCAACTTTGACACAAAAATTATGGTGTGAATCATATACATTTGTTAGTTCAAGGGTTTCACCAATTATTTTCCACAATCTTTGAGCTTAATATTAAGCAGTATGAGCAATCCTACAGCAGCAGCTTTCATTTCGTACTAGTTTCAAGTTATGACTAATTTTATACATTACTTGTGCACATATTAACTCAAAAGGTACATTTAGTTTTTATTGTTTACTTATTGATTGATGCGATGTCATGTGCTGTACCCTAAAATAATATTTTGATTTGTATCAAATTTATATAGAAAAAAAAATCTCTGAAAATTTGGGGTAATTACCTCCAAAACTATAAATTTCAGAAAATGAGTGACGGGTAGTCATTTAATGGTCTATATCTAAATTGATTATAAAAACAAAAGTTTAATTCATTCTGATACTAACTTGGAAAACCGCATGTCAATATCTTCGGTAACTTGCGAGATATTTTGAGATAATAGTTTCTATCCTACAGTGGGTGCTAATCCATATCAGTTCGAAGGTATGGAATGCAATTAGTGACATATTGCCTAATTCTATGCAGCAATTTTCAGATTTTAATTATGCATAATACAGCAGTAATTAAATTACTTCTTAAATTTTTATTTGATTTCTCACCCAGAAGTGGATGCTCGAACGAAAAAATCAAGCAGTTTGTGCAAATCTACGAAACAGCAGTTTTTATTTAGTACCAGTTTTAAGTCTGTAAGTGCTGTAGTTGCTGAGAACTCAGTGTCACGCCAGTCAGTCAGAAAGGATATCAAATCATGATGTCGATGGCTATTTTTCGGTCTCCTGAATTGTAAAATCAACGTAACAATTGTCTATACTTGACAAATAAATAGCACATACAAAAATTAAAATTAAACACGTTACTTTACACAATATTCACTATGATAAATATAATAAAAAATAATTTATTGATATTTTTTGTTATCTCCTGGAAGTTGTCACTGGCAGCTGAAAACTCAGATGCCTCATATGGTAACCAACCTAGACAAAACAGAGGAAAGAAAGAGTTTGCATTACCTCTTAACAAGCTGAATTCTTGTATATGTCTTAACACGTCATTGCAAATACTACGTCGAAAATCCCCATCGATCCCGCTTGTGCGCTGCTATTTATCAGAAGTCAAAAGTCACAAACTTTTGCTTTTTGCATATATCTCTGAAATTGAGGATGCTACCGGAAAAATGGGCGAGCAAAAATTCATAGAACGTGAAATTTTCTACAAAAAGAGTATCAATACTTTTTTCCCTACGAAGCACTGTTCTCGAGTTATCTCGATTTCAAACCTAAAAAATATAAATATGCACTCATATGTGGCCAATTTGCATCATTTGGAAAAAAAAATGGAATATTGGTTTTTGTGATTCATGCACTCGAATACTATACGTGGAATATATACGATTGAGTGAGACAACGCCCGTCCCTAATTTCATTAGTTGATTGGCCTTGAGTAATGTCAACAGTAAATAGACACATTTGTAGATGGTATTTTCATTTTAAACTGTGCCGTTACAAAATTTTATAAAAATGTTAGAAGTTTGCCTAATTTGCAGTGAATCTTTGACTGAAGATGAAATAAAAGAGTGCAGTTATCTTGTCTCCCTCCAGCATCTGCTTCTGTTTGTCAACTCTTGTTTCGTGTGTTCTACCAAGTGCAAGTGTGGTTGACAATGAACTGAATCCTGAAGATTGGGACTGTAAATTGATGAATAATAGTTTTGAACTGATCTAGACTTTACTTCCACCTGCTCCAGAGAAACTGCTGAATACAATTTATTGTTATTGCAAGAAAGGCTGCACGAACAATTGTGAGTGCAGAAAAGTTGAATTGTCTTGTTCATCACTCTATGCCAATTGTCAAGGCCAATCTTGCACTAATGCTGAATTAAATGCAACAGATGAAGATTCTTTCGAAATCGATAAGGATCTAACTGATATATCTCTCTTATTAGAGGAGTCAACACAAACTGAGGAAGAAGAGGAAGAAACAAGTAATCATGTAGAATTTGATGATGAATAATGTAATTTTCTTGCTGCTATAATTTTCATTGCGTCAATAAAATATTGATCCATTCAATTTCTTGGATCGAAATATATCGTGGAGTATTCCTACTTTACTATTTCTTCATCTTCAATGGTAGTTTTCACAAGCAAATCGATAGTGTCGTCATGGGTTCTCCTATTTCTCTTTCTATTACTAATTTTTACATGGAGAATTTTGAACAAGAAGGCTTTAAGCACAGCTTTGAAGAAACCCACTGTTTGGCTACGTTATGTTTTATGTTGATGATGTTTTTGCTGTTTGGCCTCTTGGTAGAGATGAATTGGATGTATTTTTGAATCATTTGAACTTACAACATAGAGACATTAAATTCAGTATTGAGGTTGCAGAAAATAACTGTCTTCCTTCTCTGGACGTTCACCTGGAGAAACAAGATAATGGTAAACTCATCCATTCAATATATAGGAAGCCGACCCATACAAATCAATATTTACATGAGTCCTCAAATCACCATCCTGCTCAATAATTTTGCACTTTTAAAACTTTATATCAGAGAGCCTCTTCTTTATGTCATTCAAGTAAACTATCTGATGAAATTAGATTTTTGGATGATGTTTTCTTGAAGAATGGATATGATAAAACACAGATCAAGAGAGCACTTAGATAGAAGAATTCCATGTCTCCTGTTCAAGATCCAAATAATAAGAAAATATTTGTTACGTTGCCTTACGTAGCAATATAACGGATAAAATTGAAAAACTTTTGCATAAATATGACATAAAAACCTCTTACACCTCCAATTTGAAAATTAGAAATCTTATTGGTATTGTTAAAGACAGATTTCCTCTACAGTATCCAGGTATATACAAGATTCCCTATCATTGTGGCAAAGTATATATTGGACAAACCAAGTGGACTGTGGAAACAAGTTTAAAAGAGCATGCTTGTCATATAAGATTGAACCACCCAGAAAAGTCTGCAGTGGCTGAGCATTCAAGAATTACATGGCATTAAGAATACAAAGCTTCTGGCTCAAGGGAACAATTGGTTTAAGAAGCTAATAAGAGAAACAATAGAAATAAAAAAAATCACCTAATAATTTGAATTTGAATACCTACTAGTTATGAACTCAATCGATCGTGGTTACTAGTCATTTGTTCATAATTTCAAGTTATTTTTATCTATGAATCTACTTGTAAGAGTTACTTCAACACCACCTCCTGAAGATCTGTGGGTGGTTCAGTTATGTGCCAAACCAAAAAGAGTAGAGCCAGATTGACCTAGAACCACAAGGAGTTGACAATTTCCCTATTCAGACCTTCATTTTTGTCTTTTGAAGTCTTGTGCACACTGAATTATGAGCTTAACCACAGGCAGAGCTCTACGATCTTAGCAGTTATTATTTTATACTCTTATCTAGTCACCTTTTGTAATTTTGTTGTCTTGACAATTTTTGTTTATTTATTTATTATACATTTAAACACTCGAAAAAGCAACACATTGCTTTTGAAACGTTGTGTTTATAATAATTTATACAAAACTTTTCTACTCAATAAAACATATTCATTAAAAAATGAATTCTGAAAGATTTTTCCTTCATTGAGTATTGATAACTTTATTGTATAGAGAATTTCACGATCTACAAACTTTCTCTAGTCCATTTTTCCAGTAGCTCTCATCGTTTCAGAAATATACACAAAAAAATAAAGATCTGTGACATTTGACATTGAATAAAAAACAGCGCACAAGCGGAATGGATGTAATTCAGTTTGTTGGAAATTCATACAAACTGGAATATCTATTTTGTCTGAACTAAACCTCTATGTTCGCAATTTGTAAGGATGTCGAATGACAGTTGTGGCTATGTGCTGATACAATCATAGCGAACACTGTCGCCAGAGATCCAATAAAATATAATCATAATGCAATCATTATATGGAAATATAAGTAAAAGTGATTAAATGTTTTTCATTCATTATAGCTAAAAATTAATACAAATCAGGTACACTAAGCATTTTGCAAGGTTCTAGTTGATAAAAAAAATCTCGCTTCGCGCTGTATAATACTGCTCTAACGCACTCAGTTGTGAATAACAATTACAATTCGATTGTTCTACTTAAAGAGTGATTGATATGTCGGTCCGTTCTGTTGAAATCACCTATGTAATTATACTAGTCATAAAAGCTCTATGATCATTGAAAGAGTAATGAATGAGTGATGAGTGAAAAATCAAAACCAGAACCACATGATATCTAGAAAATATCATGTTTGTCATGGAAAATAATTTGTGTACTATGAACTCGTTAAAAAGAAACCGCTTAAATAAACAAATCAATCAAATAAAACCTGCCGCCTTTTATAGTTCAATATTCCAATATTTTCTGAATAAATTCATTCCAACGAGAAGTACAGTTTTCTTCTAGATAGAAAGAATAATTTCGACGGTTACACCCTCAAAATATTATTTTATCATCAAAAGCTCGTCAATATTCCAATTACAACGAACGGAAGTTTCAATATGTAAACACACTAATCTTGTTTTCTTCCTTACTTTGGCATAAAGAATAAAAAGAGATAGATTATCTTTTGTATTTGGAAGAAACTGTAGACTGTTGATGCAAGTGATTAGATTGATTTGTATAAAACGTTCAACGTGAAATGTTTTTACCAGGCTATGTGTTTGAGTGCATTAAAGAGCAGCAGTATAGGTAATATTTACTACAATAAATATTGATTTACTATAAACGTGAAATATCCAAGTACTCAAGTGATTTAATGTATAATCGTGATACAAGATGGCCGAGAGAACCCTATTCAGAAAATCTCAAACTTTGAGTCTTTTCAATTTATAAGTCACTATTCTACATATCATCAACTTTGGTGTCAAAAATGATATTTCGACGATTGTATGTCTATCTCATCAAGTAAATTTCTCAGCCAACTACTGCCCTCTAAAATGCCATTTAGGTACATAAAATTGGTGAGGTTTTGGAGCAATATTGAGGATTATAGAAAGCCTGCACATCCTGTGAATCACGTAAGATTTAATAGATTGCAGTGATTATAATATGTCATGTTTGTTGACTGCTTGTACTGAATGACGTGCTTGTGTGAAAAAGGTTTAGCAAATATTTATTCAATTATTTATTCAAAGTTTGGGATTCGCAGGTTTGGAGAAAGATCCCCATACAGTAAAATCCAACAGCGTAAACGTAAAGTAACGTAATATGTAACGCTTGCCAACTAACGCTAACGGTAACACCCCATATGGCAACACACTATAATTAGAACAATAGCTATAATCTATTTCAAACACGTAATATGACGACATTAAGACTTCTTTCGCACGAGGCCATTTAGCTATATCTGCATAACCCATCTTCTCGAGTCGCAGATGGTCTCACCGTGCGAATTTCACCCCAAACGATGTCTTGTCATTCTGTTCTATCTCCTTTCTACTTTACTCATTTTGTATAATGCCAACACTGTTCTTTAGTTGGACAAGGGTAAGTTCAATATGTGTCGGACGTAAAGGGTTGCTGTGAAGAAATTCCGTTTTTCTTAGCAATGTACTTTAAGGGTGGATTATTGTTTTAGATTTTAATGGCTTGTTGGGAATGGATTTGGGAATTACTGGGGTTGTGGTCTGGTTTGGTTTGTTATGTTAGTAGAGGGAGTTTGGGTTTTGTTGAGGACTTGTAATCTACATGAATTTTAAGGAAGAATTAAATTTTGATTCTGAAGTCGTTCCTATGTTTCAGATCTCATTGATATTCCAATGCCAGAATCTCATATCATCATCAATTCTTCTTCAACTGAAAGTTTCTTACGAGATGTCACTTTTCATATCCAATAATATTCCGGCAATATGATTCTTCTTTCTGGTCCAGCACCGGCATTGACATTGTGGCCACGTCGTTGACTTTGATCATCAGTCTCGTTTTCGTCGCGTCGCGTTTAGGTCCCTTGAACCACGAACCGAAGGGCGCAAAAGGACTGCATCGCTAATCGATGACACGCTCTATGAATATCAAACGCAAATAATCCCGCACAAAGTATTTTCAAAAATGATCCCTAAGAAAGAATTCTTCAATAAATATACATCTCAACAAAAATTCTCCATTACGTCAAAAATATATAACATTTTAATCTTTTGGTGCAGACAGCGAACGAATAATTTTTCCTTGTGGTAATTAATTTGTCTGTGTTATTAATTAAAAAGTATTCGGCACTAAAAAAGCTCGTATACGTTCAATTCATGAACAATTATTCGAAGAGTTACAATCGTAATAAAATCTGTTCCGAGGCTAGCCAGGGATTCAAGTTTATTACATTAGCACATGTGTTCCGTTGTATGATGCAAAACGTTGCCAACGTATCGACAATAAAATCCCTGTCATGTGTTGCACCCATCAGATCCAACCGTTTATTTCCATAAAACTATCCGGGTCTATTAAAAATTTATTCCACAATCATTAAACTTTTCAGAGAAAAGGAACATTCAATAACAATAGATGGAAATGTGAAGTGAAAAAATTTCAATAGAATATCGAATGGAGCAAATGTGTTGCGTATAATTCATTACCATGGATACGTGATTGATACATTAGTGTCTGATAAATCGGGGGTGTTCGCGGAATGTAATTAACTGGTTTCATATGAGCAATTTGTAGCAAAAGCATCGGATTGTTCTATGATACAAACAAATGTATAGGCTTTCAACGCAAAATTGACAAAATCTAGATGCATTACAATGCAAATTGCATTTACTGTTTATTTCAGAAATAATAAAATGAATGCATAAAATAGCCATTCTATTCCATCCAATACAATAAAAGCGTGTAGTATTTCTGCTTTAGCAAATTGTAAATGTGTATAGAAATAAGCAGAAGACTAGCTGTCAACCAACATTTGTTTGATATAATTATGCTTACTATCTTCGGAAGATCATTCAAACCCATTTTTTCACATTTTATTTTATTTTTAAACGGAATTATGAATGAAAACTAATGATAACAAAATACCGTATGAACTTGTTTAACAAAATAACAATTTAGTTCCTATTTTAGTTGTCGCTGCAGTCATATTATTAACAATTGTGAAGATACCAATAAATTCGAAATGTGCTTGAATATGAAAAATTATAACTTTGAATAAATTTTGTGGAAGATCTTATTTATAGTTTATTTTACATGATAATTCAAATTGTGTTGCCTTTGCTAAACTACCAACGTCATTGTTGTTGAATGCGGAACCAGTTTAGATATCTAAGACTCGATTCTTGAACTTGTACGAGCAGATTCGTATACGAAAGCTCTCGCATGAAAATATTCGTATACGATTAGACGTATTCTTCAGACGTTTATGACTGAAAAGAAATCAGTTTTGAGGGTCAAACCATGGCCAGAATACAATGCTAAATTTTCAATGCGCTTCCGTTACAATCCGCCAGTGGCGCCAGTTGGACTGTGATTATCAGATGTGATGTCATCAGCCATCACGTTATCAGATTCCATATATTTCATTCAAGAAAAATTGCTTCGTGGATGGCATAATTATAATAAAGATTTATTTGACTTTTCTTATCAATCGCATACCGTTAACTCATCGAAGATTCTGTTCAACATGCACAATTTTTAAGACCGCTAAAAGTTCAATATAGCATAAAAAAATCTGCTATGCCCTACACAGCACTTCCCTGACCATGAATTATATGGCTAGTTTAATTGCTGTTTCATAAATTTAGAGTGTCCTATCAATTCATTGCATATTTCAAAGTGATAGCTGTCATTGTCAAGTGACTGATGGTGATTATTTTACAATGACAATAAATTTTATTTCCAGATGCTCTAGTCAATCCTAAACTTGGCATAATCTGGTTAAATTGTAAAAAATAATTGACAATCAGAAAAATTATTCATTTTAGGCTTTAAATTGTTCATCAAAATCTCGAACTGTCAAAAAATCACGATCATGTTGACAATGCCCTCTATAACGTACTTTTTTCCAGGCTTGTTAGTATGTAACATAATTGATAATTGTGAATAAGACTGAAAAAAAAATCTGACGTCACGTGATTTACTTGTACATCATTGGACGATAATCAAACACAAAATTTAATCGTTTCACGGCTAATCGTTTTGGATCTATCCAAAAAATTCTAAAAAACTGTCAAGTAAAGTTAGTTTTCAGCCCTGTCGGTTGCTTAGAGAACAGTAGGTCATCTTTCTTATGCTATAACACTCCTAAATATTGATTTTCAAGATTCTACGGCTAACTGTTTTGAATTTATGCGCAAAATTAAATAAAAATCCAACTGAAGTGCACTGCCGGTTCAATCTATTGTTATGAGAATAGTAGAAAATCATTCAGATGCTACAGCAGATCGAATTACTAAATTTCAATACTCTGCAGCCTATCGTTTCGAACTTATGCGAAAAATTCCAAAAGACTGTCAACTAAAGTGCGCTTCCGGCTCAGTCAACTTAATGAAAATAGAATATGAGCATCTAGAATTCTAGACAGTATTATCGTCTTGAATACTGAATTTTAACATTCTACGTTCAATCGTTTTGGATTTATGCGGAAAATTCAAAAAATGTTTCGAGTAAAGTGCACTTCCGGTACAAACGATTGCAATTCTAATGCGAAGTGTACAACTAGATTTTATAGAAGTGCTTCCTATGAATTTTCAATATTCTACGACTAATTGCTTCAAAATTATGCAGAAAATTCGAAAAGTCTGTACATAAAGTGCACTTTCGGCTCAGCCGATTGGTACAAAAATACAAGATAACCATTAAGATGCTACAGCAATTTAAAATACTGAATTTCAGTATCCTACTGCAAGCCAAACTGGATTCATGCGGAAAATTCAAAAAAATTTTTTAAGTAAAGTGCTTTTTCGGTACAGACGACTGCAACTATAATGCGGGGTACATAACCAGACTCTAGACCAGTCTCAAATTCAAAATTTCAACATTATACGTTCGACGGGTTTTAAGGTTTGCGAGTTACGAACGCACAAACGTACTGACATCAAGCCGAAAATAGTCAAAAAAAAGTCAGGAATGCTCAAATCAGATATTTCCATAAAAATTCGACATGTGAATTTTTTAGTTTCACAATACTTGTACTTTGTACAAGTACGTAAAAATGAATAATAAAAAGTACTGAATAATGAAATATTTGATAGAAAGAACCCGAAATAATGCTTTATTTGTCCACTACTCACGCTGCAGTCGATTTAGTTACCCTTACCATGTACTTTGCACCCTGCCAATATTTCTCTTATATAATAGGCCAGGGAAATAAAAATCACATATCAGGGATGAAACAATGGTAAATATAGTAATTCTTAAGTATAATTCAATTGATTGATGACGTCCATTTCAATTTCTAGTATGATCAATAAACGCATTGATCATTTTAGTTGTTAGGTACTCTATTGAATTTTATATTTTTACTTATTACAGAATTCACATTTCGAGATTTTGATGGAAATATCCGTTTTGAGTATCCCTAAACTCATTTTGAATATTTTCGGCTTGAAAAACGTGTATACATATGTTTGTGGGCATGTATGAGCGTTCGTTCGTAACTCGCAAATCTCTAAGCCCGTTTAACGTCTAACGTTGAAATTTAGTTTTTAAGGCTGGTCTAAGGTCTAATTGTGCACCTCGCATAATGAAGTGCACTTTATATGGAACTTCTTTCGTATTTTCGCATAAATCTGGAACGGTTAGCCGTAGGATATTGAAATTCAGTATTTGGGATTGCTGTAGCATCTTAATGGTTATCTTCCATTCTTGTATCAATCTACTGAGTCGGAAGTGCACTTCATATAACAAACTTTTCGATTACTCCGCATAAATTCAAAACAATCAGTCGTAGAATATTGAAATTTCATACGAAGCACTTCTATAACATCTAGTTGTTCAACTCGCACTATGATTGTGTTTTTGTATCTTCATAGCAATCTACTAAGCTGGAAATTAACTTTATTTGCTAATCTTTTTTAACTCTTTACATGAATTTGAAAACTATTGAGCGTAGGGATTTAGTATTGGAGAATGAATCGTAGCATCAATGTAAGTGATTGTCTCAAATTTTAGTTTCAAACGATTTTACTTTATGTTAGAGTCAGTATTTACTCTTAATTTATCAGTCAAAAAGTATACAAGTAAGTCATGTGTTGTCCACATCAGATTTTTTATTACAGTTTTGATTCAAAATTTGCAAATTAATGGTGTATATATTTTGCAAACTTTAAATTCGCCTATAAAGTTCATTGAAGCTACGTACAGTAAATAAGTTGTATGAAAATTATTCTATATATAAAAAAAAGAGCGACAGCAATAAAAATTATGGTTCACGTTGATAGAAATGCAATATATTTGTAACTCAAACACAACAGCTATTATTATATGATTTTCACTGGCCGATACGATTTGAAAAAGCTGATCGTGTACATAGGAAATTCAAACATTGTTTCAAACCTAATTATTTTCATTTTCTCGTGCATAAATATTTATTGTAATACAATATATAACGTGCCTTTTGATACGCGCGAAACACACTGGCTTGCAAGCGAATGGGCCATATTATTGTTGGCTTTTGATAATGTATCGATATAATTTTAACAATATTGATGTAACCATTGAGGCTACGTTCGATGACAAAACGAAATTCAATTATTGGGATACAATGAGAGCCCAAACACTGTGCATTTATTTTACTATGTGTTGTTCATTAATTTAGTAGTGATACGCCGAACGATGACGTATTATCGAAGCGTGCTATATTCGCGCACCCCCTTGCACCATTTACGGTTCGTGGTTTAATACCACATTGTTCTATGCGTTATGCAACCATTATATCCCTTGTGACTTCAAACTTGTACTGAGTTTACAAAAATTTTAAATTTTAATACAATTTTTACACCTCATTGCCCACTTTTTTTCAGGTTTTGGATTTGCTTCTTTCGATTTTGGTAAATTTAATGAATAGTTAATAATTCCAATATAATCATCACGTTGGTTCTCACACTCTATTTCAAAATTAATTACACGATTTTTCACACATTATAATCCACATTAAAAGCGTTCACGCTCTAATTTTTTATTTTTATCATGAAAGCAGCTTTCGTTGTGTATAGAATATTCAATTTTCAAAATAGGCTGCAAGCATTTTCTTTATTGTTTATATAAAAAAACGAGATTCTTATTTATCGTTCGGTTCACTTTACTAAATTTTTTAAGGAGTTGAATTGAAGATGCTCTATAGTAACACCAGATTTTAGTATGTGGCATGACAGTACAAATCATAGACAACCACTGTAGTATCTTCATAATAATTAATAATTAGTATTTTTACTCCTAAACGAATCTCCGTTTGAACAAATCATAAGTGCCGAACATAGCCTCACAAATAACTTTGTGACTGTGCAAGTGTGTGATTGTATATATTATAAAAGATACCACCTGTAAGAGCATTATCAATGAATCACCATTGAGAGAAAGTGTCAAATTATACTTTTACAGCTCGTTGACCAATTTCAATATGACCTAGATGCTCTCATACGCAACGAAAGTTCGTTCAGCCGAGGTTGGGACTAGAGCAGGCAAACAGGCACTGTGTGTGCGTATTTATAAAAAATGTCATATATTTAAACTGAAGGGGATTTTTGCTCACACAGTATTTTGTGCATCATGTTAAGGTATAATACTTCAAAAGACTGTTGAAGCTCCTGCAAGAATAATTCTAGTAAAACTGTCAAAAATGATATTCAGACGATTGGCAATTGTTCTTCCACAAGTTATTCAAGTGATTTGTGGTATCAATTTGAAGCTCTCTGGAAGATATATTTTTTTCGATTCTTAATTGTTTTTCTTACAACTTAACCAGATAATGTCAAGTTTGGGATCAATAATTGAAGCTATATATGAAAATATTAATTCTATACAAACGCTATCTGTCTCTTTGACAATGAGAACTGTCAATCAATTGATACGACATGCTTAATTTATGATACAGCAATGAAACTAGCCATAAAATTCATGATCGGAGAAGTACTGTGTGGCCATATAACCCAGACGAAATAGATGAATAAAAGTGCTGAGTTTGCATTAACTCCCAACAAGCTGAATTTTTATACATATCTTGAATGCGTCATTACAAATGCTATGTCGAAAGTCCCTATCGATCCCGCTTGTGCGTTTTTTTTAATCCAAGGTCAATGGTCGTAAGCTGCAGTTTTTCTGCGAATATCTCTGAAATGGTAAGAGCTACGGGAAAAATAGGTGTAAAAAGTTTGTGGATCGTAAAATTCTCTACAGAAAAGATGTCAATACTTTTTTCCCTACGAAGCACTGCTCTCGAGTTATTGCGGTTTCCAAATACGAATATGCATATATAAATATGAATATGTGACCAGTATGCATCATCGAATCATCCATTTCAAGAAGAGACTATTGAAATACTGGTTTTTGTGACTAATGCACTCAAATACTGATATATCTTTCTTCTTAGAGCAGTCAACACAAATTGAGCAAGAATACGAAGAAGAGAGCGAAGATTGAGGAGCGTGTGATCATGTAGAATTTGATGATGAATAATGTAATTTTCTTGCTGCTACAATTTCCATTAAATTAATAAAACATTGTCCCATTGAATTTTCTCCATCAAAATATACCGTGAAGTATTTCTACTGGGGAAACCACGTTAAAACAAAGCACTGAGTACACTTCATCAGAAGTGGTGCGAAAATGTGTGCATACCTACGGTCTGAAATCACGTTAACTCGAGAACGGTGCTTCGTAGGGACCAGAGTATTCATACCTTTTTTCTAGAGAATTTCACGATCTACAACTTTATCTTGTCCATTTTTCCAGTAACTCTCATCGTTCCAGAGATATACGCACAAAATGAGAATTGGTGATTTTTGACCTCGAATAAAAACAACTCACAAGCAGGATCGATAGTGACTTTTGACATAGCATGTGTAATGAAGTACCTATTCAAGACAAGTAAAAAAATTCAACTTGCTGGAAATTAATGCAAACTGGGATACTATTTTGTCTAGACTGATAGCTGACTTTTTATTCATAATAATAATTTCATTTGTTGGAAATAGTGAGTTTTTTAAGCAGAGGTTGGCTATTTTACATTTACACTTCACGCACAATTTACGGTGTGTCAAATATGTTCTAATTCATCAAACTGTGTTTGAAATTTTAAGTTGAGTATATAAATATAAAAATTCATTCATATATAAATTCATTAGACAATTGGGAACTACCGTTTAAGTTGCTTCCTTGAAAATAATGATCATTAAACAATATGTACTTGGAGATGTAGCCTATAAACATGAGACCAAATTACAAATAAATTAGTATTAGCGATGATACAAATCAGCCTTTATATTCTAACATTCGGATAGCATATTACTGTGGAAGGGGAATAATACAAGCCAGTGAGCATCGACGAAGGTAATACTGTAAATCTTCCTGTAATTCGAGGAGCTCCGTGCGAAGCAACTAAGACATAGAATCAGCATAAATTTAATAATTACTCGACTCCGTTGGGGTAGGGAACCGATATCTTACACCGGAAGTTTAACGGATATAAGGGCGCCCGGCGGAACTAGTCGGTTGCCCTCCGGACCAGACGACCCGGAAACCGGAGGTTTGTATTGCTTTGCAATTCCGAGGGTGCATTTCTTTTATTGCACTGTTGGAATTGAACGAAATCATACAACTGAGTGTCAGAGATGTTTGATTGAGATAACATGGAAATACAATTCCAACTGTCATGACATATCACCCAACCTGTAAACTGAAGTAGAATTTTATAGATGACTTATTTGAAACTATTTATGTCACATCGTAAGATTTATCAGTGATTTCTCGTCTCATCGGTTCGAATTATATTTATCAGTGTTCAGATCTAGCGAAACCCGATCTGTCCTGGAAGGCCTTGGACGTTGTCTTTTGTTCATAATTCGCAGTTGGAGATGATGAAATCCAACACAGTGATATTGATTTTACCTTGTGATCTCTTGTCGGACATACAAACAAAGGTCAAGGGAGGGAAGAATGTATGTGTTTGAAGGATAGTAGTATATGGGGTGGAAGTCGTAAAGAGAGGCGACCACCGATGTGGTACGCACAGATTGACAAAGCGTAACGTTTTCAATTACGCAATTTAGTGGGTGTTGTCCCCTTAGCAACTTCACGTTGCCTTTTGAGGTATGCGACACCGCAATCGCTCACATTGGACACTGAAATAAGATATAGTAACTTTAACTTCACTACGATTCTCTTACGATTAAATGCTTTTAATTTTTCACTTATAGAAAATATGGGTGTTGTTAGATGTCAGCAATCTTTGGCACGTCAAAATGTCATGTTGAACCACAGTCATATGTGGCGGTCTAGTCAGGGTGACACAGCGTCTAATTAGTAATTAAGACAGCGATTCTTGTATCACGGCTGCTTAATGACTGCCGCACGCATGTACAAACATTGATGGATGAGGGTAGGCACAGAGGTAAGCAACTAGTCACTAGGCATAGGGTTTGAACGTACAACATGACGAACAATGTTAATTATCTACATCTTATTATGCAACACGTATCGTATCGGCTGTAGAAGGTACGTGCTACGTTCTACGCTCCATGAAGGATTGCTCTCAGGATGGGAATCAATTAATAATGGACATCCCTCTCAGCCGACACTTGTGGTTAATGCACAGAAATCGGCTTTCTAATTTTGGCTTACCTTGCATTTATTATGAAGTATTGAAATAAAACCTGGATGAACAGTTGGTTATAAAGTACTTTTTCAAACATTTTGATAAAACGTCGGTATTAATTTTGTTTGATTTGCTGCAGTATGCAACTAGGAATTCCACCGAACGTATTTATGTCGATGCTAATGATTCTTGTGACTTCTACAAAGCCCAGAATAAGAGAAGTGAAGAAATATTGACGGAAAAAGCTATTACTTGTGATAACTTTTCACATTTAAATTGAATAGCTGTTGAGATGATATCATTAACTACCTCTGCATACCTTAATTCAAACATATTTGATAAATCAAATTGAAATTTCTCGCATGTCCTCAATGACTGAGGCTTAACGTATGATTGAGGAAGGGAGTGTAGTTCCTCCAGGACATCAATGTCGTCTCTAGACGCCGTTATGAGCAATAAAACAGGCCCGTCACCGTCGACGTGTCCATTTTATGAGCAAGCTCTTCTAATTACACCCACGGTGCAAAGTCGCCAAGCCAAATTAAACCCGAAATGATCTTACTAACGCTCCTATTATATTGACTTATCTTATTTACATTTCCTGGGATAATACTTAAAGCAGATATTTACTGAATTAAACAAAATGTAAATATGGCCCGAATGAAAATTGCAGAGAATATAGATGAATGTGATAAAATTCGTAATAAATTGATCATCCTTTATGCATCTTATGCCTACTATCACTGTGATGAAGCCGAAAGGATGGTATTTTAGAAAAACAATCAAACATTCTGATTTTTTTATATAGAATCAAATTTCATGTCTTACCAAAACAGACATTTGGTGCTCCACTTAATATCGAAATGCCCATAAAAAGCAATCTGCCCACTTAGAGTTTTTTGTAACATACATTGGATGGTAGATTATCAATATCTGTAAGTGTAGCTATTGGAGATTTTATTGTTTCTATTTGCAATAAAATAAAATTGCAATGCACCCTAAATAATCAAAATTACAATCAGAATATCACACAGGGAATTCAATTTGTGAAAACTCGCGTCTGAGTGAAAAGGTAATAGCATTTCAAAGGATTCAATATGAAATCTGATTAAATGTTTGCACCACATATAGACTGGGTGAACATTGCAATCACCCTCAGAATTAATGGAAGCATATCAGTTAGGGTGGGTAGTACCTTGCCTCTTAAATTACTTGACCGGTCTGACACAAAGCTTGCATTGAGTGTAGCTGCCATGTAGTGTCACCAACAAACAACTGTCGAGTTCACTAACTCATATTGTTTCTGTTGGTCGAATACGTCATTCACTTATCCTTGTTATGGTAGCTGAATTTTTGTATGTAAATAATAAGAGAGATGAATTGTGTTCACAAAAACTTCCAAGTTAGCAAGTGAAGGCAAGTAGTTGTTTGATCCTGAATGTCGCTAGTGTACTGCCTCTAAAGCTTCAACGGTTTATAAAAGACACATGCGGTGATCGATAATTGATCGTGCAAAAATCCAGTAACGCGATTAATTAGTTAGTTCAGTGCATTTAGAAATTTGTATTGTGATGGTAAACGTGCCAATAAGTTGATTATACTTTGTAGTCCCCATCGGAAGTTTGAAAAACGATCAGTTGGTAGCTCAAAGCAACTTTAGCGCACGTTAATGTTCTTAAAAGCACGTCTAAACGTTAATTAAACAGTGTCTGCCCGGAGTCCACCTTGCTGACCACATGCATGGACCTGCTCCGGTGTCAAAGCGCCTGGAGCCTTTGATAGTAGAGACGCAGTTGATTGTGTGATGCACTCCTGACTCTGACGGTGGACGTCTTTGCAGAAAGTATAAATCTAAGATGACTTCCGAATTGTGTTTGAATGCTTTTTTTTCCATATCACAAAATTTTCTACCGTTCTGTTGGAACTCCAGTAACTACAAACCTCTTTGGAATGTCTCATCAGAAGCACCCACTTGTCAACGTCTTCACTAATCCGCTAACTTCTACAAGACATTCCGTTGACATACTTGCGCGTTTGTACCTGTATGCTTACACATCCAGAGCCACCTGGGTAGGTTCTGCTGGAATGTCTCCTACTTCCACTTCGTCTTACTCATGTCAGGAATAGTAAGAAACTAACGCGACTACTACGGATAACTTGATAATTACAAGCAAGTATGTGTCCTGGATGACCCTGGTATTTCTGGTATTTGTTGAAGATTGGGCCCTCACGATGAACGCACAAAATTAATATCGTTTGATGTATATATATAGGCATGAATATAGATTGATGTGATATGAGCAATTGATTAACTTCAACTGTTACATTTGACCAATAAAGTTGATCAAGCAAAAAAAATGGTCTGCGAGGTAATATCTGTTTCTGTTAACCCTGGCCTAGCTACCATATTTATTATTCAGTTATTAACCTAAATTTCCAGGAATACAGTCATATTCAATAACCAAGAAAATTAGTATTGCATTACGATAATAATACATCACTGACAGGTCGATATAAATATTTGAAGGAGGGTAATATCTACCCAATTAACTCATAATTATTGTCAAGTCTATAATAGACTTCACGGTTTCCAGAAATTGGAATATCAACAAATCGCCTTAATTACAGTGCAAAAGCAAACACGCACCTACACCAATGATTAGTAAATGATCGATAGGAATCTGATAAATGCGGGCTGTAAAGTGATGCACTGAATATTTATTGACATTAGGGTAGTTTTCTAGCTGGATTTGAATGCATCTGTACAGGCATTTCTAATCGTAGAAAAGACCATTCCAGAAATGGTGGATGAAATCTATGGAGTGAGAGACCAGAGACTACAATCAATGAGTCAATTTTGTATGAATATTCAGGGATAAGGATACTTTTATTAATGTATCACCACTGAGAGAAAGTGTCAAATTATTTATTATAGTTCATTGAATAATTTTAGCATGACCTAGTTGCTCTCATACGCAGCAAAAGTTCGTTCAGCAGAGGGCGTGGAAATTGATAAAAGATGACATATAAATAAACTGAAAGGGGTTTTTGCTCAAACAGTAACATTGCAAAGGTATATGATACGAGGACTGTCTTTACAGTTTTTAGTAACTTTATTGTTTTCTGAAGTATTCTTCACGAACGTTTATGCATTTTTGCATTCGCTTGAGCTAACTTTGGAAGCAGTTATTTGTCTCGTTTGCTGGTACTGACAAAATTGCATTTAAGAAGGCGTCGACTGCTTTTCCGGCGACTGAAATTTTTCACTGCAAGTGAAAAAAATCGTTGAGGTTTAAGTCGGGATTGTAAGAATGATGGTCTATCAATTTGACGTTTTTCTGCTTTAATAATTTAATATTTTTGTGAGCTGTACGCAAACTTTAATTGTCTTGGTGGAGGATGATTTGTCGTTCAGGGTTGGTTTTCCGAAGCTCAGCAATTACTTCCTGTAAATAAATGGTTGCGTACCAATCGGCGATAATAGTTTCCGGTCTTGCTAAGGATTTGTTGGTATATGACCAGCTTTCGAGACAAAAGTCGTGACCATCTTTTCAGATACGCTTCGAAAACGGATGACTTTTGTAGGATTTTTTTGTCTTGGGACACTAAACAGACGACAGGCGTTTATTTTCGGATTCATATTAGTAAATAAACGATTTATCATCATTGACGATGCTGTACACGTTTTTAGAGTTGCCTGAAGTTTTCTGGCACCGAGAAACTGTCGACTGATGTAGTACTTCATTACCGAAAACAGAAACGACATAAGCGGAGCATTCTAGTTATTTATTGCACAAATTTTTTTTTGAATAAATTTCATATTTTTGGTAAATATAGTGTACTTTGAAAACTCGCTACAGCTGAAATATTATACGTATCGTGCTGAAACATTGAATATAGCTCAACTAATTATGGAGATAAATACATTTATTTGGTAGCGCCGTCTGTGAGCCAATATGTTAAACTAAAATGACAGCCCTCGTATATGCAAGTGATGCACCGAATATTTATCCACATTGGGGTGGTTCAGAAATGATTCAACCATGGTTGTAAAGGTATTTCTGATCGTCCAAAAGACCATGCCTGAAATAGTCGACCAAGATGTGTGGGAAGAGAAACGACGATTGACGAGTAACTGAGACATTTCAATATTTTGCAGAGTTATTTGGAAATGAGGAAATGAGAATGTTTCCAGCAAAGTAGGTGCCACAGATGCACTCAAACAACAAACACCATTGTCTGACCATTTAAAGAAGTATTTGGTTCAATCACGATAAGAAGGACTTTTTGTGTAACCATGGACAAAATATAGATCCATCACAAAATTAGTAAAATAGTAAAATAGACGAAAAAAAGTGCTGAGTTTGCATCAACTCCCAACAAGCTGAATTTTTGTGCAGGTGTTGAATACATCTAGTGTTTCACAAGAATCAAGAAATAATCTTGATCTTGTCTTGAAATCAAGACAAGACCAAGACAAGAAGTATTTTTTATTCCCCAAGACAAGACAAGAAAGCACTATCAAGAATCAAGACTTCTTGTCAAGAAATCTTGATATCTTGACAATTAATTTTCCAAATCTGCATATTCATTATAGACCGCAGTACAGAACCCCTCTCTCCGGATTATTAACACTCTTTTGAAACTTTGTGAGTGGCTTCATTTTGATGAGTCCGACAACTTTTTCATCTGCGAAAATCTTTGAAACTGCTGCATTTTCCATCGAACAACCTAAAAAGACGTCGATTTTATGATTTATTCTTGATCAATAACATCAGTCTCTTCTATAGTCTAATCGTAAGATAATAATAGCAAAAACACACACAATATTTTGTCCGACAAAAATATTGCGGCGTTCGGCGTAACCCCCATCTCTAACATGTCAAAATTACAAGTTTTGTTAGATTATTAACATTTTGTTGGAATTCTCAGTACTATCAAATAAATATTAGTGAAGTTGAGTAGTGATATTGTTCGATAAAATTTCTGCTGCATATTTTCAGTCCGAAGCTCTGAAAATGTCAATTCTATGAGTTTGGTTTGCTGATTAACACTTGTTGGACAAAAATCATACATATAGGTGAGTATATTTCTTGATCAAACAATATATTGTCTTGTCCGACAAAAAAAGTGCGCTGTTCTGCCAGTCCGAAAATAAAAAGATAAGAAGTAGCGTTTTCTGTTTATGTATGCGCACAATATTGAATCTAACTTTCAACCAAATTTTGTACATTTATTTGTGAGATCAAAAAATAATATTCTCCAAATTTCTACATTTTTTTTTTATAACTTGATCCAAAGCGATTTTTCATTCGCAAAAATTTTTTCTCATATTTTTTCCGCAATATAGTGCAACATGTAAAAACAAGAATAAAAGAAATATATTGATGTAAAACTGAACATGCAATTTGAAAGTATCATTATTATAGAGAAAATTTTTAGAGGGAAGCGGAAGATTGAAAGCAGATGTGAAACAAGAAGCATAAAAACTTAAAATGAATTGTTTCAACATTATAAAACTTATCGAAATGATATTTTCCATACGATTGTAAAATATTGACATCTCAAAAAATCTCCAAGAATAATGGGAAAATTTGAAATTAAATTTTTATAATTTATATACAAGAATAATGCTTTGAAAGAAAATAATATTTAGAGCAAATATTCAATTCAATCAGTACCAGATCAATCGGTTGATGAATTTTTACCATCTGCACGAGAGTCATATTCATTGTCTTCAGTAGTGCTATTGTCATCCTCATCTTTATTATGATCTGACTCTGTAATAAAATCTAAAATATATATTCAAATGAAGTGAAGTCCGAACCACCAATCTCGATGACACTTGCAGATATGTTTCAAATATGAAAAAGATGGAAAGCGTATAGTTTAACCATCGAATGAAAGTTGACTCTCAAATTATTTTATAGATGTGGTTTTCTTTTAGAACATTTAGCTATTATTCGAATCACAAAGAAAACTAAACTTCATGACGGAATGGTTATTTTGTCGGACAATTATACCAATTTTTTCTGTACATCATTCCAAAGGCAAAAACATTTGAAATAAATGAGTATTAATCAGCAAACCAAACTCATAGAATTGACATTTTCAGAGCTTCGGACTGAAAATATGCAGCAGAAACTTTATCCGACAATATCACCACTCAACTTCACTAATGTTTATTTGATAGTACTGAGAATTCCAACAGAATGTTAATAATCTAACAAAACTTGTAATTTTGACATGTTGGAGATGGGGGTTACGCCGAACGCCGCAATATTGTTGTCGGACAAAATATTCTGTGTGTTTTTGCTATTATTATCTCACGATCAAACTATAGAAGAAACTGATGTTATTGATCAAGAATAAATCATAAAATCGAAGTCTTTTGTGGCTGTTCGATGGAAAATGCAGCAGTTTCAAAGATTTTCGCAGATAAAAAAGTTGTCGGACTCATTAAAATGAAGCCAATCACAAAGTTTCAAAAGAGTGTCAATAATCCGGAAAAAGGGGTTCTGTACCGCGGTCTATTAATCTATTATTAAAATATTGAAATCTGCTGTGGCCATTACAGTTTTTCCCCGACAATAAATTTAATGGCTAGTTTCATCATTGTTTCATGAATTTAGGAGTGTCATACCAACTTTCAAAATGACAATAGTTCAAAGTGACAGCGTCATTGTCAAAGTGACAGCGTCATTTTCAAAGTGATAGCTGTCATTGTCGAAGTGACAGCTGTTATTGTCAAAATGAAGTCTTCTTCTAGATTTTCTGGTTGAAAATGCTCATTAACATATTTAATTCTAGCTTTTTAATAAAAAACTCAAATACAAAATTTCAGTCGAATATTCGTACGGGTTCTCTAATTATTATATTTTCAGACAGACAGATCAATCGATTTCATTTAAACATAATAAATAGACTTTTTTGGTTTTACTTCTATATATTTATTTTTATTTTTGACGTTTCGACTCTCTAACCGAAAGTCTTCATCAGAAAAAATGATACAAAAATAAACAATTCAAGAAGGTATCTGATAATTAGAAATTAAAAATTGAAAATATGCAGATAACTAGATGTGAAAACGTGAATTCCACATTTAGTGCAAAAAAAACACAAAATTTTTCTGGCATTTACTCAAAGTCTGAGGAAAAACCACGTAAAAATCTTAGCAGAGGAATCAACGAGATAAGTGTCAAGAGAGTTGTACTCAGTTTTGTAAAAAAAAAAAATGTATAACCTGTTTGGACTTTGGAACTGTGTGCGTCCGCAATTAACGGAATATCGTCCTTGTATGTTATATTAATTCATTCATTTTTGACTATAATAATTGTCAAGACTCATATTATTTTATTCATTTGTAATAGTTATACCTGATTTGTGCAATATTTGTCTTGACACTTGTTTTTATTATATTCATATAGATGAGAATTATTGAAATTTCAGTTTTTTCTGTGAAAAAAATACTTATGACATGTTTGGACCTTGGAACTGTGTGTGTTACAGAAACGGGACATCGTCCTAATGTGTTATATCAATTAAATCTTTCTCTATAATAATTTTTAAGACACATATCGTTGAGGTTTTTACGTGGTTTTTCCTCAGACTTTGGGTAAATGCCAGAGGAATTTTGTTCTTTTTGCACTAAATGTGGAATACACGTTTTCACATCTAGTTATCTGTATATTTTCAATTTTTCATTTCTGATTATCTAGATACCTTCTTGAATTGTTTATTTTTGTATCATTTTTTCTGATGAAGACTTTCGGTTAGAGAGTCGAAACGTCAAAAATAAAAATAAATATACAGAATTATAACCGAAAGAGTCTATTCATTAAGAAATTTCTATTTTCTTGTCTTGAAAATCAAGACGAGACAGAAAATGATCATCAAGACAAGAAATCTTGATGATCATATAGAATTTGATGATGAATAATGCAATTTTCTTGTTGCAACAATTTTCATTATATTAATAAAATTTTGTCCCATTAAATTTCTTGGATCAAAATATATCTTGGAGTATTCCTACTAGAGAAACCACGTTGAAAAAACGTCGATTACACTACTTCAGAGGTGGTGCGGAAATACCTACGGTCTGAAATCGCGAATATTCGAAAACGATGCTCTGTGGAAAAAAAGTAATGACACCTTTTTTGTACTGTATTTTACGTTCTATAAATTTTCACTCACTCATTTTACCGTTAACTCTCACTATTTCAGAGATACACGCGAAAAACCTTTGACTTTTGACATCAAATAAAAAACAACGAACAAGATTGGTGGGGATTTTTGTCATAGCATTTGTAATGACGTATTTCAGATCTCTACAAAGATCCAGCTTGTTGGAAATTAATGCAAACTGAAATGTCTATTTTATCTGGACTGAAAGGATATTTTGCGTAACCTTGGACGAATCATAGATCCATCACAACATCAGGGAATAAGAAACGGTTGGAACGGTAAGCTACTTGAGCTGGAGAAGACCAAAATCATGCCCACAGTTTTAAGGTTCAACTCTGTATCATCCTCATCTACTACTTCAGAAAGGGCAAAACGATTACGGGCATATAATAATTATGTAGAGCTGTTGTGCCAACTTGAAACGGCTGAATTTTATCATCAGGACAATGCACCGACACCAAGTGTATCATGAATTGTTGAAATATTCGATTTGCTCCCTACCAACTATTATTCATTTCCAAATTTGAAAGAATGTCTCGGCCGAAAAGATTTGGATCCAATTGTTAAAACAGAGTTCTATTTTAAAGGCTTGGAAAAATTGTATCATTTGGAGAAGTTCGGATTGTTTGACCAAGAAAGACCATATCAAAAAGAAAATTGAATTATGCCACAGACTATTTGATCCCAAGTCTACAAACTTAAAAGTGGGTATGTTCACACAGGCAGGTATTTCATTTTGGAATGTACCTTAGAATATTAATATTTAAAAATGCTTTTTTTGTTGGAAAACAAGAAAACACTATAAATCTGCTCTTTAAATTGAAAAGTTTGCTGAACTTTTATACGAAGCATACAGTATATGTTAGAACTAACAAACAAAAAATGTTTGAAATTAATTTTTATGAAAATATGCTCACAATATAATTATGGGAGAGCACAATATTACCAAGCTAGGTGTTTTATTTTATTACACTGTTTTTAAACATAACACAATCAACGTTCAGTTTGTCTATAGTAAACTCCATCATGGATTAATAAACAAAAACTTAAATTAAAATATGTAGTCTCTCATTACATATCAAACATTTATAGGCAATATAATTAGAATGAACAAACATGATTCTTCCTCAGAACAATCCAAAATCGCTCATTATCGTTCGCAATGAATTGAGATTTGTGTGCCAACCTCATTAAAATTAAACAGAGAAGTTTATCATGAATTTTCTCCTATTGGTCATAGTATTTAACATCGCATATTATAAAAAAAAATGAGTATATGTCAACAGTGAACATCACGTGACTTACTTGTACATCATTTGATATAAACACAAATTTATTCAATAAAGTTTGCTGTCACTCCAGATTATAATTAATATAATTTTAATAATATTTTGACATGTAAAATGTCAAACAAAATTAAAAAATTGACAACAGATTATCATTGCTTACCTTATCATTTCAATTAAACTGATTGTTTTATACGGCAAATTCTGATAATGTCTGTTATACTTATAAACTGCAATTTCGGCTCAGCCGATTGATACAAAAACAGTAGATAACTATTTTGATGCTACAACAACTTCAAAAACTGAATTTCAATATGCTATGGCTGATCGTTCTAGATTTATACAAAAAATTAAGAAAAAGTTTCAAGTAAAGTGCACTTCTGGCCTGGCCGATTCATACAAAAATAGCAGATAACTATTCTGATACAACATCAAGTTCAAATATTGAATTTCAACATCCGAAGGTTGATTATTCTGGATTTATTGGAAAAATTCGAAAAAATTTTTTAAGTAAAGTGCACTTTCGGTACAGACTATCAGGATCATAATGCGAGGTGCACAACTAGACCCTATACCAGTCTTAAAAATAACATTTCAACATTATACGTTCGACCAGTTTTGAAATTTGCAAGTTACGAACGAACGAACGCACATACGTACCGACATCAAGCCGAAAATAGTCAAAATGGATTCAGGGATGCTCAAAACGGTTGATTCCATCAAAATCTTGATAAGTGAATTTTGTCGGTTTCACAATACTTCCTTGTACTTAGTACAAGTGAGTAAAAACGTGATAAAATGTTCTTATAAGTAACAATTTTGAAAAACATACAAAGCAACTGTTTTCACGAGCTTTGATAGGATTAGATGTAGGGCTAATGATTATTCATATGGAACATCAATATATCAACGTTTTAAAACTAATTAGAAAAACTCCGGTTGATATTTTCCAATTTAATATTAATTGGTAGGTAATAGCAAGCTCAAAATAAATACGGGGAGTATATTTGTTCAAGTTTTTATGTATCATAAGTTATATTTTACATGTCATTTTAACGACAGATAATGAATGGTAATTAATTAAAATTTACGCTATTGAAAAATCAAAGATCCACAATCTTTACAACGATATACAAACTTATTAATATGAATATTTCTCAGTCTGCGTTTTAAATATGCAAATAAACCAAGCCTGGTATGTAAAATCCCTCGAAGCGAAACGATATATTATTTATAAAATATTGTTCGAGAAATTAAATATTGCCAACGATTATTCTATTTACTGTACAGTAAACCAATTAGAACATGAGTAAAACGAACATAGAAAACAATATCTTTTGTGAAGGAACCATACGGCTCAAAATCCGATACAATTCCACCCTCAAGCGATTTAATATCAATGAAGCGAACACAAAAGAATGAGTGATTTCATTGGAGCGGCAAACAGGTAATATGAACCAGGATTTAGAAATATGTGGATTGTGTATCGGACTATATATGGATAAGTTTTACACCCTGATAGACAATGCCCTTAATTTTGAATTTAGGGATTTTCACTCTACTGATTATCGTGTTCCACATGCTACGGTCAAGTAGCAAATTCAGTGCTTCCATCTGTACGTCCTGTGAAGGTAAATATACAGAATATGCTAGAATTTTAATGAAATAATAATAATTTGACATGATTTTATGTCGTTAATTCAGGGAAAGGTAGACAACAACACATAACAGAAATTAATTTGTGAATGTCTAAGACATCTCAAGCACCCCAACCATCTTCTTGTTGTTGGTGTACATGTCATGAATATAAACAATCTTGCATGCACACATGCGACAAATTATGCGACATATACGAATACAGTACAGTCTTGTGTAATCGCTAAACATTAATGTTAATTGCTATTGTTTACATCTTGTATGGTGCTGCCTCCTGCCCGGTGTGCCACTAAGCTCTCACACAAGATTGTTGTTGACTTTGGGTTTCTGACAAGAAAAATTGTGTTGCACGTTCTTGTTTCTGTTGATAGCTCACATTGCAATCAAAATTCAGATCTGTGAAGTAACCAACAAATTGAGAATTCTCAACCTCCTCACACTCTTCATTCTATAAGCATTTAGGATATACTTGAAGATCGGTTGAACAAGGCCTGTCGTCAATGTAGTCGAAAAACATTGAAACATTTTTATTTTGAGAAAACCAGCCATCAACTTTTGAAGTTGGGAAAGATCTACTGTACAAAACATGCAAATCAGAAGAGAGTTACAAAAAGATAAGCAGCATTTTACGTTTAAAGTTATCATAGTTAGTTAGATAGCTTAAATTCTGGTTTCCATTCCTGTCAATGTTAACTTTTGATTCATATTATTGATTACTACAAATTGCAAAACAAAACACGTTTTTTTGGATCTTCGTGTAGAATTGGTAATATTTTATTCATACTGTGCTAAACCCATGGCTACAAATTTGACAGCAATGTAATAGGAACGTGTTTTATTGATGGTAATATCACAGAATAGAATTATTTGAATCTATTCCAAAATCTGCCTTAGAGCATTGAATATTGGAGACGCATGATTCCAACATGACGGCGCCCCTGCACACAATGTTCAGAATATCAAAGCTTTTTTAAATTGAATGAGGTGAACAAGTGGAATGGCTTGCTAGATTTTCTGACTTCACACCACTGGATTTATTTTATTGAGGATTTTTTTAATCCAAAGAATCTTACTAAATTTGGAACAATCGAAAATTTGAATTGAAAACGTGTCCGGCATTATTACACCTGCCAAAATTTCGAATGTTATTCCAGAGTTTAATAATCGATTGGGTCATTGTTTAGCCGTGAATGGAGGGACCTTTGGAAATTTATTATAACTGTTGTTACTTTATTTATTTCTTTATAGTTTAGTGAGTTTCCCCTAACTTTCGAATAGATGTAAGAATTCCCTATGTTACTTTTTAAAATGGAAATTTGAATACATTGGGCTAAATTCATCTTCCTTCATTAGCTAAAGAAGCTTCGCTAATCACTAATCATCATGGAAATATCTTCTTTTTTTCTTCTCATTCATTCGTTCTAATAATTTTTTTTTCGTCTATGATATTCTAGTGAAGCTTTTTCAAGTAGTGAGAAGGGTAATGGAGCCATTAAGCGCCGTCGATTCGTCGCCGTTTTGTTGCCGACCAGTTCAACACCAGCTGGCTCAGCGCTGACCGGTCCAGCGCGGGAAACAAAGCCATTTGTTCAAGTTACTTAAGATTCCAAACGTCGAGCTTGGTCAGAGCGAGCGAAGCCCGCGGTGTGCTTTGATGCGAAGTACCGCCGGTTGAAAACAGAACCACTGTTTCAAGTTACGCAAGATTATCCACATCGAGCTTAAATTCATAGTTCTAAATTATTCAATGCTATATTCATTTACGGCACTGATCTGACTGGTTACAAAGTGGCCGCGCCGAACCAGCGGCTACGAACTGGCGGCGCTGAAATGTTCTAGACCCGTGAGGAATGATGAATTCTGCTCATTGCTGTCAAATTGGTAACTATGAATATGAAACAGTCCATGTTCCACGTTATAATCAACTTACGGCATCACTCTGTGGCGTATTCTCCACAAAAGAGTATCTCAGTTTGACGACTTGTACTCTACGGCTGAGAAAATATCAATCAATCCATCAAGTGCGCTTTAAGTATTTGTCATACCCGTATTGGTAAAAGGCGTGATTGATATTAAGTTTTTTAAACAGATACTTCACTATGTTCCTACATTTTGGTTTATGCCCAGTTCGAACATGGAATCAAGAAAATATTAAAAATTGCAAGATGAGCCACTTAAACATGTTCGTAAGTATATTGGACTACAAATATTAAGGAAGCGATTCCACTTGGGGCCACAGCTAAGGTTTGAACTTTTGCCATTAAACATATGTGATGAAAACACTAATTTCGTAGAAACTCTTTGTTGTAAACAAGCCTTATTCGCATCCAAACATTCCTCTTTGGTTTGTACGACTATCAGATAATAATAGCTCTGGAAGTGTATAACTTCGTTCATAGGGATGTCTCAATGTTTGTAATAAAAATCTTGTAATATCCGGAGCAGGGTGCAGCAGCGACAGGAAATGAATTATTACGCTCGATTCCCTGAAGAACCTATGTCTGAATATTACTTTATATCCATTAACAGTAATGATACATCAATATTCTTCAAAGCAATAATTTTACTTTATCGTAATAAGAGCAAAACACAAACATTTCAAAAGATTGTTATTCAAATGTTAAATCCCTATTAGAAACTAAAACTGATGTCTTTATCTGTGATGGTAATCTATTGACTTGCCGCCTTCATCTGTCAGAAAAGCTACACACTCAACTGTCATTCCATTTTTATGCTAATTTAGTTTAATATGGCATTTAAAGAGATTTCGCTAGGGTTTTTAATATTTACGTCCCCTAGTGCACTGTGACGCTTCCTTTTTAAATTTTCTTCTCTGTGGGCTTTAGTGGATTACGTGTTTTTAAATTCTGAATGCTCCATAGAATTGCCAAGAATTTTATGTTTATTGGACAGATTTTGATTGACATCCTGATTGAGTTATAGAATTGAAAATGGAATTATTACATAATGTAAACTAACAGATTTATTTAGAAAGTTTTGCTATCATAACTCATCCTGAAAGGCGATGGTGATGATTTTTGCCACGCGCTCTCAACAGACAAAAACTTGGAGCCACACCGACAGATAGAGACGGATGAACAAACAAAACATTGATGTTTGATAGCAAAGAAACGCAATGACATTTGTCGTGTCACTAATGGGTCGTGGCACGGGGTTCGACAGCAGGTCGTGTTACCTCGGGGCGCAGGTCACGTGACTGCACCGGAAACGGACACGGCGGAACGCTAATGCAAGCGTCGCGACGCGCCACGGTGCCTGGTGTCAGGTTACATCCACACAATGGGAGAAATAATGAAAGGTAAATACTCCAAAATATTGCAAGGGTGGAATCCTGACCGAAATGTAAGAAAGGTTTGAAAAATTGCTTCAAAATTGGGTGAAACACATATATTCTAAGATAAATTTCAAGGATCTATTTCAGGAAACCATTCTTCTTCCATCTGTCCATTTTGGATAAAAACACTTCCAACAAAAAGCGAAATTTTCATAAAGTTGTAAAAAAGTTTTGGTGGTGTAAGGCAGCTACATCCAATACCGACACTAACACAAGCAGTCCGAGTGATTTATTTGTTCGCGAAGCGTTGCTTTTAGGAACGGGTAAGGGTGGAGAAGATATCATCGGTGGTTCGCCTCCCGACTCTGGGTTCGACACCCGGTTGTCATCAATCTCTCGAAGATAAGAGGAGAATGAGAACTTGCTCTCGTGAAAAACACCACAACTTACATTATTTTCCAACAAAAAGAACCCATGTATTCAATTTTTATATTGTTAACATTTCTCTTTGTACTCAATATGATGGTAACTAAATATTTATGTGTATCAGATTCTTCTTATGGATTGATATTCCAGTAAGGCGTATTCATTGAACAATGAAAAAAATATGAGAAAATTGAATTCTATAGAGGTTGATATTTGCTTCGCCCCTTTATTGGAGCGATGATGAGTTGCACATAATAAAATAACATTTATCAGAACATTTCAAGAAGAAGAAGTCTTTAAGTTTGTAATTCCGACTTGACATTTGTCGAAAGGTCACTCGAGCAATATACAGTGCTATAAACCAACTAACCCTGCACTTAAATAGCTTCCAAGGGTTCGACAGGTCATTCGCGAGATATTTATTACCAGTAAGACAATATCTACTCGCTTATTTCAACGCACTAACTACAACAATATTCATACCGTTTCTTCTACTTCATAGCACTAAAATTATATTTGCCGCTAAATATTATTATGAGTATATTTATTTAAAAGAATTTATGAGAAGTTGGCTTGAAGATATTCAAATCAATAATATTCGTATGTAGTAAAATATTAAAAAGCTGGAAAGTCAATAAAATAAATAACATAGGATGTATATAATTACGCAACTTTCCAAAGTGAATGATGAACATTCGCATTTAAACTCTAATTTCATATATTGAAAAGACTTTTCACATACATTTTTGTGTATGCAGAAGACAATCATGCACACTTCGAAATTAACATGTTTAAGATGATAATAATATATTTTTTGCACGATTGGACGTTTTCATGTGTTTACCGGCCCTCTATTTGAGGTGGTATGTTGATTTTACCGGCAAACTGTGGTTACTATGGTTATGCTGACTTACCGCCCATTGGCAAAGGCGGTAAGTAGAAAATTGTGGATTCTTACAAAAAATATTCATTTATTTATCTTTATTTATAATTGATTATTTACAATAAGATGTCAAATTTGACAGCTGACAGCGAATAAGCAATGATCAGTAGTAATTTAATTTGAGAAAGAAATGAAGGATCCATATTTTGGATAGATCTTCCAATCGTACAAAAAATTTTGTAAGCATTACGATCAATAAGTACAGTACCGATTTCGTATAATATTTGGAAACCTCGCCAAGGCTCAGCCTCCAAACTATTATTCTCAATCGGTAAACTGTACTTATTGACCTTAAATAACTATTTTATAATACTATTGATGTTTGTTCACTGTACTAGGATAGTTCGTGAAGATCTCGGTCTGATAGATTTCTGAACATTCTTTTTTAAATTTTCACGTGATTTCTTTCAATTGAATATATTCAGTTAATTTTGAACGCCATCAAAATAATAAGCTACGTCCAAGTCTGCAAAATAAGTATTCGTCTCAGCTTCAATCTATTCATTCGAAGTGAGTCTTCGCCCCCTCAATACTTTCTACAATTTGGGAAGAAAAATCGCTGAGGACCAAATTTGGTGGATACGGAACATGAAGAAGCACTTGACAGTGCGAGAATAGCACCATTTTTTCCAGATGGGGACGTTTGACTTTGATGGCATCATTCAATTTTTCTAGTGATGAAAATGAAGACCCAAGTGATAGAATTGCCTTTTTTCAAGTATGTAGTCTATGAGCAGATGAAAATGTTCTGGATTTTTGGGCCACTTTCTCCTGCTCCAATTTATTGTTCGGACTGCTGCTTTGACTCTGACGTGTAGTGATGAATCCATGATTCATACAGTGATGAAACATCAAAGAAAATCTTAATGAGGTCACATTGGAATAAGTCTAGACATTCTTCAGAAATGTTCGAACGAATGCGTTTTTGATTAACTCTTAATAGACGCGGCACCCAGCGAACAATCAGCTACCGAATACCCAAAACATCACGCAAAAGGTGGTGAGATGCTTACAGCCTCAACAATTTCTCGAACCTTCAATCGACAGTCGTCTAGTAAAGAACTGTGGATATTTGGGCGTCCTGTTCGTTCATCATGCTGGATTGACGTACGGTCCCGCAGGGAGTTATTGAATATTATCCCACCACGGCTCCACGCAGAGATAAAAAATGATAATTGTGGATTACGGATGCCGTTGGTAATTTTTATTTTTATTGTCTATGTCAAATTGTACTATGAGATTTGTTCGTTATAGTGTTTGCATTTGCTGTAAACGTGATAGCATAGAAAATGTGAAAAATATCAATAAAGTAAGTATATAATCGATAATATAGCTTCAATACATCCAAATTCATTTAAAAGGTCAATAATGGGATACGATACACTTGTTACAAAAAGTATCGTATGCAACACGGATACTGAGCGACCGTCATTATTGTCACGCCCTTACCTTCGCCAAGTGCAACTAACTTCACCTGGAATATAATGAAGGTCGTTCAGTCCTCATAGCATAATATACTATTTTATGAACCTCGTCCCAGTGGAGTTAGTCCAACCAACGAAAAATTGTTTCTTGGAGGAGTTTAATACATTTTTCTATTTAATTGAAGGACGTCCATCCATTTCCGAGATATTGAAATATATTTTAGATAAAGAAAAAAATTCCTGATTTTGCCAGAATACAAAAAGAATTCTGTGAGCAATATCACTTTTCCGACTATTTATCATATAACATAGTGTCAACTGATGTTTAGCAATCATCTGAAATAAAACTGCTCCTAATTTTTTGAGAACGAGGCCGTAATTATTGAACATTTCTTCCTGACAATGGTCTGAAATTATACTTCATGATAAGTTGCGTTGCGAGGCTTCAATCTTGACAACTAAAATTATTCGTCTAGAAAGTGGAATCTAATTTTTTACAATCAATTTGCTAGAATTTCAGCCGTATGACAAGCGGCATTATCTTGTTGGAAGAAACATTCAATATCATTTTATTTAATTGTATTTATCAGTGTTCATGGTATCGCCTATTAAATATAATAGTTGACATGACTCTCCAAATCATCAAGGAGGCTAGAAACAATGTTTAGTTGGAGGTAGTTAATATGATGGATTTCTGTTCTTATGAGTTCGTCTTGACTATCACCGAGACAAACTTCAAATCTAGTTCCGTCATTTCTTAGTATAGAACTATAGAGATCCACATTATGAAGTGAAGCAGTTATAGTTAATGATTGCGTTGTTGATAGCCGGAACTAACTCATGGGGAATAAACAAGGAATTTTTATACCAAATACCTTTAGAAGAACATTGTTTTCAACTTTGGTGATGATTTAATGATTCTTGTAAATTAGAGTGGGCAACAAATTGCACTTTGTAGACATTATGAATGCTGATGATACATTTACGTTCTTTAGAAAGATCTAAAGCCCTGTGAAGATGATGATACTTATTATACGGCTAAAATCGTGTAAAAGTATCAAATACCAACTTACATCATTCTACGGCCAATAGTTTCGAATTTGTGCAAAATCTAAAAAAATACTGTCAAATAAAGTTTACTTTCGGCTCAGTAGATTGCTATGAAAATATCAAGTTACCACTTGGATTCTACAATTGCATTAAATACTATATTTCTGGCTCAGCCGATCGCAATTATGATGCGAGATGTACAACTAAATGTTATAGAAGTGCTTTATACAAAATTTCAATATTCTACGGCCGATTGTTTTAAATTTATGCGAAAAATTCGAAATGACTGTCATATGAAGTATTTTGTACAAGTGAAAATAAGTTCAAATTTCAGCCTGCATGAAAAGATCTAGAGTGAAATGCTCGTCTTCTGTAAAAGTATAGAAAAACTTTGTGTAACATATTATGGAGTATGTGCTAAATAAAGACTCTGAGATCTAAATATATCCAGAGTTCATCAACTTTTTCAATATAAAATAGTCGAAAAAAAATCTGTGAATAAATAGAATATTGTTTTGATAATGTATGAGATGAATTCGGTGCAAACTTATCTCGTAGTTATCTCACTGTGATGCTCCACATAGACTAACGAGCATGTGAGCTGATGGAAGCTAAGGTAGCTTGCTAGCTATCTTGGCAAGCTCCAGTATGAGCACTGAATATAATTTAGCATATATACATCTTCATTGCACAGCCCAGCTATTAGCAGACATCCCGCTGCGGCCTGTAGCCGTCTTATACCAGCGAAGTAATCATACATGTTTCTAATTAGAACACGATATTGAAACTCCACAGATGATAATGTAAGTTTACAAAGTCTGGGGTAAGGATGAAACTGAGCTAGACGTTGGAATGTTGGATGTCAGATGTTGTTATTTTACCTTTGTTGTTTTGTATATTACATACAAACAATATGCTAGAAAGAATGACGGAATATTTCTTGGATTTAAGTTCTGATTAAATTAACAATGAAATCAAATACAGAATTCTGAGCAACTAGAATGAAAATTCCTCATAAAAGCAGAATCAGAAATTGGCATGTAAACACACATAATTGGCATGCAAGAATTTCAACTATTCAGATCATTAGACTAATCTTATTTGAGCGCATCGGCCTTTACCAAGCAGTCAAGCTTCCTTCCGTTCACAAAGATATCAATACAAGGCATATAGGGGAAGAAACTGAAGACTAAAGAAACGAAATTACTCTAGATTCGCAGATCCCGCGCACTGAGGTTGCGGTTTTCATATAGCAAAAGTTTTCACTAGCGCTGTGCTCTGCTGTTATTAAAACAGACATGTGGAGGACTGATTAAATTTGCAGGATATTTCTTTGCCTTCAAAGCAACGTCAAGGAATCATGATTTGCTTGCAAATAGTTTACAAAATTTATGCTCAGTCGCAATTTATTTAACGTGAAACAAATTATTTCTCAACACAAGTTTGGCTATTCAAAAATATATAAACCAGATACTCGAGATAAAACTGAAAGCATTTAAAAATTCCCGCTAAGTGTTAATGCATATTGGAAAATTTTAATTAGCAACAAAAAATTAGAACAACTTTTTGCAGTTTGCCATTTTTTAGAACTTGAGAAAAAATTTTTTAGGTATTGCAGTCCACTTAATTTTATTCATGTTACTATTCAATTTCCGACGTTTCGGATGTGCACCCATCCATCTTCAGCATTCTTATAAAGTAATACAATCCTATCACATTGTTGTATACAGCATAGTTGTGAAGATTAACTTCCAATATTTATTGAAAACAATAGGAAAATAACAATTGACTCAAAAATCACAAAAATGTGTGAATGTAACTTTGAGGCTACCATAGGATTGTATTACTTTATAAGAATGCTGAAGATGGATTGGTGCACATCCGAAACGTCCGAAATTGAATAGTAACATGAATAAAATTAAGTGGACTGCAATACCTGAAAAATATTTTTCCTAATCCATATTTGGGTCCTTCAATCTGCATTGAAACATTTTTTAGAACGGGAGACAAGTTTGCAAAATTGACTGAAAGCTTATTGGCAGACGGTCTACATGAGTTCGAGAATAAATAATTTTTAGGTAAATTTATTGCGTAATTCGAAACAATCATTTTACAATAACCTAAGTGAATTCAATATGACTAGAAGGAAAAAAAATTCCAAATAATACTTGTGAGAAAATATCACCTCTCATTAGTGAACGAATATAAACAGAAAAACATATAAAAGGGGCTATCATGCCGGCAACCAACCAATGACATGTAGTCCGTGAGACAGCGCCTAAAATTTTTGTTGATTACCGCTCATTTGAAACTTTGTGAGTGGCTTCATTGTGATGAGTCCGACAACTTTTTCATTTAGCAAAATTCTAGATTTGGAGGCGTTTACCCGCGAGGGCTAATTAATTGAAAGAATATTACCGTAATACTGATCTTTACACTAATCTAAAGATTTTTTGATAATAAAATGAAGGAAAAATATTGTCCGACATGAATATTGAGACTACCGGTGAATACGACAAGCCGCACTTGTCATAAGTATGTTGGTACTAATAGTAAGTATGTTGGTACTTATGACAAGTCGGACTCACCGGTAGCCTCAATATTCATGTCGGACAATATTTTTCCTTCATTTTATCATCAAAAAATCTTTCGATTAGTGTAAAGATCAGTATTACGGTAATATTCTTTCAATTAATTAGCCCTCGCGGGTAAACGCCCCCAAATCTAGAATTTTGCCAAATGAAAAAGTTGTCGGACTCATCACAATGAAGCCACTCACAAAGTTTCAAGTGAGCGGTAATCAACAAAAAATTTATGCGCTGTCTCACGGACTAATGGCAAACATATCCGTTAAAAAATTCAATTTCATGGATATCTGGTTTGAATCATCAATGTTTTTAATGCAGTTAGCGTCATTCTCCAGATTAGAAAAAACAGGGAACAAAAATTGCACCATTCAAATTATTCATACTCTCATCGATTTTTAATAGCATTTTGTTTGTAAATTTCATCGACCTGTTTCATTCCGAAACGTATGCAAATCATGTTTCAAGGAATTGCTTAGGTATATTCTGTACGTGTCGACTACACGTAATCCGGAGGCACCCGATTCTAAAAACAAATGAAATATGTTCCGGATTACCGGATTGTCTTGAAGTGTTCAGTATGCTCGGAATTATGATTTGTAGGGCATATAAAATTGTTAGAAGACGATTGGTCCATAATGCTATTTATTTCCAATATTTAATGATGTTATCAAAGTAATAGAGATTAATAAACTTACCCCTAATTTTTTGTTCATCTTGCAGTTGTCTTTCCAAACTGTCCTTGACTTCTCGTTCTCGTAATACGTCCATTTTCAGCTCAGCTAGAAAAAAAAAAAACATTATTAAGATTTGAAGTTATTTTCCGGAAATGAATTTTATATTTCAATTTCGACAAAAAAGATTTTCATGATGATAAAAATTAGAGGATGTACCATTGAGAGCAGATGTGCTCAGTAATTATTGATATTATTCATTGCTACAGGGTTACCATTAAATTACAAAGAAGTGGGCAATTATTGAATTCGATGGTTCTTTGTGTCGAATTATTGAGAGTTATCGGGCACTCGTAACATTTTAGTACACCGTAATTTTTAATTTCGCTGGATTATCATAATCTTCCCGATATCGATTTGAGATTGTACCATAAATTATTCTGCGGAAGATGTAGAACGTAGTAACACATTTGCATATTGAGTTTTCGTGGACTATTTCAAGCAAACAATAATATTGAAATTTAGAAGAGAACTGTACGTTTATTAACACAAACAAACCATTCCTGAAGGTATCTTAATCTCACCCCTAAGTAACAGAATATCGCATTAAGACACCAACGCAGGCTCGTGATTTAATAATGACATTGTACGGTTTTAATTGAAAAAAGGTGGCAATCCTATTGCTTTAACAAAGTCTCACGCTGCCCAAAAATACCCGAGTATAAGGATCATATTTCTTAAGCAACGGCTAATAGTAATGGCTGGGGTGTAAAATAATTCTTCCATCTGTCTTAGGGAGCGAAATGATAATAAAAAAATATGTTTGGTTTGTAATTATGCAGTTTGGAATATGCTGCTCAGGTTTACGATTTGGGGATATTTTAATTCCAATGGTGACTCATGCCGTTGAAATTAGTACCATCTATTATTCTTGGATTATGAATTCAATTAAGACACATATTTTAATACCAGGAATGTTGAATATATCTGTGATTTTGATTTATAGATGTTTAGAATTGATCAAAAGGGCAGATTTTTGTTACTTGCATTTGTACGATACGTGATGTTAATCTGTATTATTATTAAACGCATCCGATTCTGTGATTCTCAATTCAAACCCAAATGGAACACATCTAATAGAAGCTGTGAGAACATTGTAACAAAACCGTAACAATTCATTGATTGGAAACAATGTTTCCATACATAAGTTTTACCACAACCAGAAGAAACCTGAAGTATTCATTAACCCCAAGTGCTGTTCTTCATATAATTTGCAGCCCCTTTAATTTCAAGTCCCCTTCTCACATAATTGTATCTGAAATCTCGAGACATAATACTTTCCAGAAACAAAGACTGTATTGGAGAAACATACACAATGAACTACAATAACATTGTTTCACAACATATATGAACTATACAATATTGAAATTTCAATGCAACAATGTTATATGAAAAGTATTCTCAAATACTCTTAACCAAATTGTTATTACTGTAATATAAAGGACAAAAATAATGAATACTTGCTTGAGAAACACATGAGTACAACCAGCACTTTCGCTTTTCTTCTTCCGGTACATTTTTAAGTAACCAAAATTCATCCAAATGGTGAATTTTTAATCGTATCAAGAAAACTTGAAAATTGGTATCATTCATTAAAAAAAAGTTGGCAACTACTGTTCCGAACGTTATAAAAAATTCAAAAAAAAATCCTTCTTGCGGCAAAACTCACTCATTTCGCTTTAGTGTTATGGAGACCATATTGTAACATTTCCTTCCACGCCATTTCAGACTTTAAAGACGAAGCAAATAAGGATGGGTAGCTATAGCGGTAAAAAGTTGGGGATTCAGATTAGGTATTGTTCTCAGGTTTGGGGCGATAAGACTCGTCGGGGTGAATAAAAAATCAGCTTATTGCTAATATCTGGTCCCGCAATTATAGAGGACTTCCGGAAACATACTGTAGACTTCCCTCCACCTCGAGGTTATTTTCTTTACGGCGGGAGGACGCGCATTGGAAATAACGAGTATTGTGTTTATGAGTTATGGAGATGGTCTTGCTACTTTCTACACCCCGGGAAATTGGAGTGTGAATATTAATGAGCGGAATTAAATTATTGTCGCTAGAGAATTTTATCGTGGTTATTGAATTGCCAGAATTTTTAATAGCTCCCTATTTCCGGTGGGAAATGCAACAAAATTATAAAAACTGTTTCCACAATATTAATATCGATTGGCAAAACAAATTTACAGTCCACTTTCCAACAGCAATCAATTGTCAAACAATCATATCTACATTTACATGTCACAAGAGAGATGGATATATTTACTAATCCGATCATTCAACACATTCACACATATCACATGAATATATATATATGCGATGTCATTTCTGATTGCCGCATATGTGGGCCCCATCTGTGCCGATAAAATTACACTTATTGCAATCGTGGCTACACAGAAGCGGCTTTGATGGAATAATTCTGTTTTATCGTTATGTTTACTCACGTAATTGTTTTATAGATCTGAGATAGCATTTGTGTTTACATCACATAAATAAATGTTATTCTAATCACATTGCAAATAACAAAAAGGTTTTTGATATGTGTGTGTGTTTCCCGACATCTCGAAATATTTTTTTGCACTGTCCAATCAACAAGAAGATGAGTTCTAAATATCTGCCTGGAATCTGTTGCTGTCGATATTAAACTTCACGACGTTCGAAATGAATGCTGATGGATCCATCGATTTTTGGAAGTAAAACATTTGGAAAATCCTATCTACTAATAACAATAATTGTCTGAACATTTTTTTCAATCTGTCCATAAAATGTTTTTATTCAAATTAAATCACAAGATAAATTTTAACACACTGCAACATTCATTTGAAACAAAGTAGGCTAGCTGCCATTAAGCAATAAACAAAAGTCGAGTAATAAACGCGTTCTTCAAACATCGTTATTTGAAGAAAAAAATTATTTACTGTTTCATCCTGGAAAGTTTCTGTCACATTTATTATTTTCGTGCGTATTTTGCATAATCTATAATATACATAGATAATACGTGAAGAGAAACTTTTCCATCCCCATGCACAGAGGAATGTGAGATTTGGCATACTTAAAAATTATATAGAGAAGGAGTGCAAATAGTGAAAATCAAATACAGATGTCTCATTTCAATTATATATTAATACGTAAAAAAAGCTTTGTACTTCTTTTTAAGCATATTGCATGCACGAAGGAATGAGAGATTTTGCATACTTGAAGTTTATGTGAAGAAGGTATGCAGAAAGCTAAAATTATATACCGGGTGTCCTATTTTAATTCTACGTGGGGAGAAAACTTTGTAACGCGTGCACGAAGAAATGTGAGATTTGACATACTTGAAGTTTAAAAGGAGTGCGGAAGCTCAAATTATGTACAGGGTGACTCATTTAAATTTTACGTGGAGAGAAAACTTTGTAACGCGCGCACGAAGAAATGTGAGATTTTGCATACTTGCAATTAATATGGAAAAGGTATGCAAAATACTGAAATTATATACAGCCTGTCATACTTAAATTTACGTGGAAAGGAAAATTTGTAACGTGCTCACACGGAAATATGAGATTTGGCATACTTAAAGTTTATATAAAGAAATAGTGCAGAAAGCAAAAATTAAATACAGGCTATTCCATTTTAATTTTATGTGAAATGAGAATTTTGTAACGCGCGCACGAAGGAACGTGAAGTTTGACATATATAGAGAAGAAGTGCAGTGCGCTGAAATTATATGCAGCTATCTCATTTTAATTTCACGTGAAGAGAAAATTTTGAACGCCTGCACAAAGGAATGTGAGGTTTGGCATACTTGAAGTTTATATGGAGAAAGAGTGCAGTTAACTGAAATTATGTACAGGTGACCTATTTTAAATTTACATCGAGAGAAAACAATATACCGCGCTCACGAAGGAATGTGATATTTGACATACTTGAAGTTCATATAATAGAACAAGATCCCAGGCTCGCCAGACGTTACTCATTTTCCGAGAAACAAAATGTGTGGAATAGAGTAATGTGAGTATGTGCTTTGATCATACGCATACTTGCCAGTATGTGCCGACGGCCAATTTACAGATACGATGTGCTAGAGGTACGTTATGACCTTACTCACTTTTCTAAAGGTTTTAAGTGCTGATTTTGATGTATGTCCCAGAGAATATCGTTAAAAATCAATAATCAACACTGCTAGACACTTTCAATCGGTGGTAATTTCTGCTAGACTCTTTGAAGCTCATAAAGAATAACGTAATCTTGCTTATAGTCTGACTGCTAATTTTTATATATAATACTCAGGGTACAATTTCAATACTTTTTGTTGACAGCCAGATCAATTGTAGGGCTAAACATCCCCCAGACACAATTGAAATATCGCTGTGGGTAGAAGCGCGAGGTCACTATTTTTAGGCTAGATTGTAAGCGAAGTATCTAAGGGCATCCAACTCTTCCTTGGTCTGGCTGTTTACAAAAATTATCAAAATTGCTCCTTGAGTATCATTATAAAAATCAGGACTCAGACTATAAGAAAAATTACATTAATTTTTTGCGAGTTTTAAAGCGTTTGGCAGGAATTACTGCCGATGGGAGGTATCTGGCAGTGTTGATTATCAATATTCTCTAGAACATATATAAAAATCAGCACTCAGACTCTAAGAGAAGTGAGTAATGTCTTAACGTACCTATTGAACCTCGTATCTACAAATTGGCGGTCGGCACAAACTAGCAAATATGAGTATGATCAAAGCACCGACTAACACTACTCTAATCCACAAATTTTGTTTCTCAGTAAATAAGTAAGGTCTGGCGGGTCTGGGATCTTGGACTGTGCTGTACCTCAAAATAATAAATTGATCTTCATCAAAGCTATATGAAAAAAATCTCTGAAAATTACCTCTAAAGCTATACAGATTCAAGAAAATAGATAACGGGTGGTCATGTACTGGCCTTAATTGATCGTAAAAACAAAAGTCGAACTCATTCTGATACTAATAACATCGGAAGCCGCATGTCAATATCTTGTGTAACTCGCGAGATATTGAAATTAATAGTTTCTACCCTAAAATGGGTACTAACCCATATTGGTTCGAAATTTCGGGTATGAAATTCAATTACTGATATGTTGCTCATTCTTTGCAGCAATTTTCAGATTTTAACTATGCATAGTTCAGCAGTAATTACCTTTTCAATTTTTACCCAAAACTGGAAGTATGAATAAGAAAATCTAGCAGTTTGTGCAAACCTACAAACAGCATCTTTCATTTAGTACCTATTTCAAATCTGTAAGTGCTATAGTTGCTGAGATCTCAGCGTCCCGCCAGCCAGCCAGCCAGTCAGACAGCCAAAGTGCATATAATAGCGTATTTTTTTTTGTAAAAATGCATAATTATCAAAACGCTGAGCTTCTTGATATGCTGTTGGTTTTTGGACAGACAAGATATAATGCACAAGAAGCTCGTAGAATTTATCGGAGAAGATATCCAAACGTCAGCAACCAAGTTGACATATTTTTAGAAGAGTATGTAGAAATTGATCGGAGACTGGAAGTTCTCATTAAACAATTGATGATAATTATAATAGATTACGTCGAGCCCCTGCATTCGAAGAATCTGTTTTTAATATTATTAAAGATGAGCCATCGACGAGTATAAAAGTACCTAATAGCAAATCACGTGACAGTTCTAAAAGAACAAGGTCTTCATCTATTCTTTAGACAAAAAGTGCAAGCTTTGGGACCTGAAGATTTCCAGCCAAGGTTGATGTTTTATCATTGGTTTCTTGAACGTTGCAATCTTCAGAGGCGTTTTGAAAAGTTTATTTTACTTACAGCAAAGCTTGTTTCACAAAGGACGGTGTATTTAATTCTCGCAGTAGTTATTTGTTGTGAGATGAAAATTCCCACGCAAATTTATTCGTGCGCATCAACGACGTTTGACCCTATATTCTCCCAAACCGTTTGAATGATGAAAATTATTTCACTTTCTCGAATAACGTTCTGCCAAAGCTACTTGATAACTTACCGCTAAACATCAGACGAAGATTTTGGTTTCGATATGATGGAGCACCGGCTCATACAACCCGAAAAGTCATAGCACTATTAAATAGAAACTATCCGGATAAGTGTATTAATTTTAAATATATATTTCTAGTTCTTTAGCGACAGTGTTCTTTATGATTGTATCAGCACATAACCTCAATATTCTCATATTAAAACACTTTTCTACAGTGTTTCTTCCTAAATTTTTGTTTTCTAGTTCATATTTCTATCGGAATTAATCGCTTCTGCACAAGCAAAACTCTACCATTCTTAAATATATCAATATCTACAATAAATCTTACGTTCGCGAGTAAGTCACTTACGTCCAGCAGGAATCTTGCAGAGCCTCTGCCACGGCTTTTTCACAACCTTAATCGGATATAGCAAGGAATTGATGGACTCTGGACTGCTGAATTTGAGGTTAATATGAAGCATATCAGATTTGTATTACAAATTAATTCATTCATTAAAACTGTTTTTTACAACTTAACCAGATTATGCCAAGTTTGGGATCAGCAGAAGCTAATGGACACAAAACTCATGGCCATTGTAAAATAAAAAGTAATTTGATATGACCGCCATCTGTTATTCTGACAATGACAGCTGTCACTTTGAAGTATGCAATTAATTGATACGACACTCTTTTGTGAAATAGCCATGAAACTGATTAAATAATTTATGGCGAGGGAAGAATTGTACAAACCATAGCAGATTTATTGTTTCAACTATTAGATTATTTGTAAATATTTTTTGATTAAAGTTTTGAAAGCTTCTGTACTTGAGTAAGGATACGGCCTATAATAAGAAACAGTATTCGCATTTCAATATCAAAAAAACATTCAAATATTTGCACAAATGATTATTCCATTAAAATGAAATTTACACAGGTATACAATCGTCCAGTTGTTTATTCTCCTGCATTCAACCTACTCACGCGCTTTGTTTGAATGGCCGGATGTAAGATTCCATTTCCGTATCTCGGAAAAGTCGATGGAAGAAAAATATTATTCTCGCGGGGGTGGCAAGGGGAAAACAACTGTCGACGCGAAATGCTAAGTGGGTAATCCTATACGCGCGAGTGTGACGTGTCGCTTCGCATCGCAGTAGAGTTGTTTTCGCACATCGCTTTTCTTTCGCTTTGTTTCGAGTTTGTGATTTAAAAACGCACTTTAAAACTAGCGAGATTTTATTATCGACTAATTACCTAAAAGAGAACATTTACAGAAACGGAAATGTATTGGAGAAAACTAATTCACGATTCAGTATCATTAGCAACTGACAATCTATTTCATCGCTTACCGTCAGCTACAGAGCCCTAAACCCTAGTGATATGAAGTCCGCCCTTGTAGTTCCGCCCCCACTTTATGACAGAAATGTAATTATTTTGAAATAAATCATAAGAGCTATGACAGCTGCTATCTTGACTCCGTCAACAGTACAGACTAACATCATTATCTTTACAATTGTTTCAATTCAAGATTGAAAGTTTTCGGGAGCTGGAAATTCTTGATGGCTTCAAATTATTGACTAGTAGTCGCAGAAAATTATAACTGATCGTTCACCATCTTCAAGTAAAATAGACCCAATTAAGCTCCTTTCAAGGTTTTTCGCATGATAAAAATGATGAGTTACCGACAAGTATACAATATGGAGAATTTTAGGAAAAAGTTACAGACGTCTGAAATCTTTCTTCAACATTTATCATGAACTAAAATAAACTTTGTATCATTTACAGACGGGAGGAGATATTTTTTCTCATCAATTTAGCCTTACATCTTATGGAGGTATACAAACTTCAGAACTGACTGAATTAGGCTTATTATACTGATCCATTTCACTTGTAGTAACACAAATATGAAATGATTGCACGTAAAAATGATGTGACAGTTGGAGGGCATTTCCATTCACTGTGAAAAAATGATAAGTTTATTTAGGCACGCCTTCAGTGATACACAATAACAAAACTTTATTTGACAAGTAACGACAGGGCCAGGGGTGGCAACACAAGAAAATAAAACCGCATTATAACCGCGAACGCGTTTTACTTTACGAGTTGAACAAACGCAAGTTACACGTAGCAATTTGCATATGTAAGTCTGCGAGAGAGATGACATTATTTCGAAGGGTAGAATGTGGAGAAAGATGGAATTAAGTAGGATAAAACCTCGACGAAAACGGGGTGGTTTCGAAATGAACCGTGTAGCATGAAATAACATTTGGTTGTTTTAATAAATTTTCATATTGCATGCATACTGAGAAGTGCTCAAGATTCTAGTCTATGAATTGTTTATGCCTATTAAGGGGGAGTTTTCAGCTAACGATTCTTGATGCTTTCACGCCGAATGAACTTTAGACAAATATATTAAATTAGCGGATATTATTCTGGAGTACGGCATATATTATTCAACGCTTACATACCAATTTCAAAGTTGCAATATTATCTTCGTATATTCCAGTCAAAATTAATTGTTGCAAATTATAATAAGATTTTATGATCTATTAAATAGCTGATAAGTTGCTGTAATAAATGATAATTTCTTGTCATCGATGAGGCAAATAATCCTTTAGAGAATTTTTCCGGCTTTATATCTAAATAATATTTATTAGTCTAGCAATTATAAGATCTTCTGTTTGGGTCCCGTTGTTTAGATTATCCTCACAGCATACGAGCACCGATACAATCTGATGGATTCGACAAAACAACGGAAATTCTCAATGAAAAATTGAAATGAATTTATTTATACTATTCGCAAAGCTCGTACAAACAATGGAATTATAGTTTTCAACATCCCAATTGTATCGGAGAAATAAGGGTATCATTCTGCCATCAACATATTATTCCTGCATCCTTCCTTAGTCAGTATACACAGTTTAAATTGTTTTAAATCGCTGGTTTGGTAAGAAATTATTTATTTATCTCAAGGGTGCTCACCCAGGGTAATAAAAATATAGTATACATTATATGAGACCCCTTTTCTACTTTTTGGGGATGCATTTACCAAATAATTAGTAATATTTCACATACATTTGATTAACATGATCATCAATAGTTGTTTATTGGATACAACAGCGTATTGACCTCTTATTGAAGCCTTCTTTTTATTTCTCTGGCATCTATTTACGGAAACGTAACTAATAATATGAAATGCAAAACTAATAGCTCCATAATTCATAAAGAATACATAAACAGAACTACATAAATATGCACAAAGTAAGTACATCTTTTTATAATTGTCGTAAATTACAGATATAACGAATCGTTTATATTACCCACATATTTCCTAAAGACAGCTGTAGACGAATTACTGTCTTCTGCAGAAGTATTACAAATAGTCAAATAGTTACAATGTATTTATATGATGTTTAGATGTAACGGCTTCCTGAATATTTGCTATTTGAGGATAATATGGACGTACTTCAGATTTATGTCCGATAAGATTGAGATAGTCGGTTAAATAAGGTTAATAAAATGATAATTCAACATAATCTGCATAGTATAAAACAATTTTCGCTTCCTTATATGGTAGACTTTCCAATCTTTGATGTTTTAATGAATTATCATGAGCTAACATTTCAAGATAAAATGTCATGAAAATATGAAGTTATACTTTAATGCTGGTGACAGAAAGAGGGAGCAACTTTTCACAAGCTGCCATTCATAGAGTAGATACTAGAGTAAGCTTAAGATATTTGTATTTAAAAATTCTTGCTTCAAACATTTTTTTACAGTCTGCCATTTTCTTGAAAGACAAGAAACGTGGCAAAATCGACTGAAAGTTTATTGACAAACGGTCTACATGAGTCCAAGAATAAATCATATTCAAGTAAATTTATAAAATTGCGTAGCTCGAAACAATTTCTTACAATAAGATTTTAGTCTATTTTGAAAACTTGCCTTACATTCAAATAAATGGCAGACTGTAAAAAGTAGTTCAAAGGAGCTATTTTTTGTTCTTAATTAAAATCAATTTCTCAGTATGCATTAACATCTAGCAGGGATTCTTAAATGCAAATATCTTGAGCTTACAGATATAAGTGTCTTCTCTATAAATGACAGCCTGTAAAAAATGGTCCCGTTTTTAGCGCATTTTCACAAAAGAAATACACTATCATATTCACTTTGGCTGTCTGGCTGGTTGGAATGACGCTGAGTTTCCAGCAACTACAGCACTTACAGACTTGAAACGAGTTCTAAATGAATGCTGCTGTTTCGTCGGTTTGCCCCAACTGCTTGATTTTAAGCTCAGTGATTTTGGAAGTAATTCATAAACTTCCAAAAATGCACTCTAATCATCAAGATGATTCTTCAATTTTTTCTGTCACGAGTGTCTGGTCTATAACGAAGTGAAGCTACTTACTAACGGCAATTTAGATCGAAATTTCATCAATGAAACTATACTATTTCTTATTCAGAAATTTTGGTGAAGGAGTCTTTAAAGTTGAAATTACATTGAGCTACATATCATTTTCCTATCATTAAAATAACAATTTTCATCGTATGATAAGAATATGAAATGTTTGTACATACATATTGAAATAATATAACACCACTCAGATATCATATGAATTATATGATGAATAAACAATGATAAATAAAAAAGTCTGATACTGAAAGCCAATATTAATGGAACTGTGAAATTTCCAGATGCTTCTGAAGTATTTAAATTTATATTCACACATAGAAAGGGTCTTATCAATGTTTTCAAATAATATTGCAAAACACTTCACCTGTATTTCATGAAAAACTTTCATAGTTATACACGAGATGGGTTATTTAAAATATTTAAAAATGTTCAATTTCTTTTATATATTACATAAATAAAAAATATCAATTCAGCTGTGATTCAAAATAAAGTCAAGATCAAAATTACCACATTATATTATAAGTAAAGTGAGTTTTGCAACTTTATTTCAAGGACATAGGGGTTAAAAGTTTACGCATTAATTAATAAGATTGCTGATAGAGTTATTGATTGATTGGCAAATATGCTACCGGCATAATGCCTAGAACACCCAAGTCGTAACTAATTACTTAGTAATGAGTCGTTGAATTTTCTGAGCATGTAAGATGAATCGAAAATAACGTAAATAAGCAGAAATATGCTGTTATTGAAGCCCGCTTTCTTTTGAAGTATCCCATACTTATTTATAATTGATTAATTATAGAGGAATTAGCCATGGTGGTATGAAATTATATAAACGCGATTATCAAATTCCATCTGTCACATTATATTATGTCAGATGAAACAAACAAAAGAATAAAACATTGCTCCAGTAATAGCACAAAAATAAAATCGCCAGATCAGGGACAAGTGAGGCTCTAAAAAAAAATCTGACGTGAACATCACGTGACTTACTTGTACATCATTTGATATATACACAAATTTATTCAATAAAGTTTTCTGTCACTTCAGATTATAATTAATATAGTTTTAATATAAAAATTCTGAAACACTCGTTATTTGTTCCACAAAATTTTAATAATATTTTGACATGTATTTACTATGTCAAACAAAATCAAAAAATTGACAACAGATTATCAACTTCTGGCTAGGTCGATTCATACAAAAATAGCAGATAACCATTCTGATACATCATCAAGTTCAAATACTGAATTTCAACATCCTACGGTTGATCATTCTGGATTTATTAGAAAAATTCGAAAAAAGTTTCAAGTAAAGTGCACTTCCGGTACAGACGATTGGAACCATAATGCGAGCTGCACAACTAGACCCTATACTAGTCTTAAATACAAAATTTCAACATTATACGGTTAACCAGTTTTGAGATTTGCGAGCTACGCACGCACGCACGCACGAACGAACATACGTACCGACATCAAGCCAAAAATAGTCAAAATGGATTCAGGGATGCTCAAAACAGATATTTCCATCAAAATCTCGATAGGTGAATTTTGTTGGTTTCACAATACTTCCTTGAACTTAGTACAAGTAAGTAAAAAGGATCTTCAAGAGTAGACGAAACGTTACTTTATCGAGAAGGCTTCTAACTGTTCAATCAATAAATATCTGCATTATATTGGGACTGAAGCAAAAATCTCTACTCTGAGGTTGTGGAGGAGCTCACTGGCAGAAGAGAAAGCCTTCTAGGAGCGAAGAAACTGCACTCCAAGATTTTAAAAGAGTTAAATCTAAAAATAATCCTGAGTTCCAAATCTAATTCGTAGGGACAGCTTCTTGAAGTCATTTAAAAGACTCGAGACCTCCTAGCAGACAATTAGAGAAGTGATTAAATGTTGGAGACAATCTTCAAGAAGTAAGAAACAGGGCCTAGTCAAGCTCTTCAGCCTTTGTATGTCATAAAATAATAACAATAAAACAAAATTTGGTAAAATCGTAGTTTACAGACGAAAATGAAGTTTGCTACGAATCTGACAGATAGAGTTATTCAAATAATAATAGTTTTTCCTGATCTTTTCACCAGCGGTGCTTCGCATCCAGCTAACAGGCAGGCTTCGCCCGCTTTGAACGAGCTAGATGCAGTATTCTCTCCTTTCATAACACACATATACGAATTTAAATGTAGGATCCTCTGTTAGATTCATAACAAACTTCAGTTTCGTCCGTATACTACGGTTTCACCAAATTTAAAAAATGGATATTAATGAAATGAAACAGATTTCAAGCATCGTCCTAACTCGATACCAACATAAATTTGTGGATCATAAAATTTTCACCAACATATAATATTCAAGTCCCTATAAATGTAACTATATCATGATTTCATGTGAAATTGTACCAGAAGCGACTCTCCATGTCGGTGGTTTTGATTCACAGTACTCTGGTCTGCTGACCTTGGACATTTAAATTTGTTTGCAGGCTAAAGCGGGAAGCTCAAAACGGTTACTTAATAAATATTTTCATCATAAAGAAGTAAAAATTGACAGCAGCTCATGTTGTTTTATCAGTATAAGGATAACCAAGATAATAATGAGGAAAACATGTATTCATCAATTCATCACGAAATAAGCGAAGGCATTTATTGAAAATTAAACGCACCTAACGTACATGTAGTTCAAAGAACGTCTCAAACACTCTGGTACAAAGCATTTTGTGATGAACATCAACGAAGTTTCATAAACTATCTCTCTCTTCAACCGAGTTTCTTTGTTTGACTGGCGCTTCTGGAAGAATTTCATTGATAAAGGGACTACAACCTGTCTTCAAGCTGTCTTTACGAATTAGGATAGGATCCCAGGTCCTCTAGGAGTGGAAAAACTGCACTATAGACTTGAAAAGTGCCGAACCATATAATCTTGGACTTTAAGAATAGTACTTCTTGTGATAATATTCAAAATAATCTGCTGTGGTCCTCATAATACCTTCCCGACCATATATTTTATGGCCAGTTTCATTGCTTTTCATAAATTTGGATTGTCGTATCAATCAACTGCCCAAATTTGTCATAATCTGATTGAGTTAAAAAAAAAAACAACTGATTATTTTAAATTTCTACTAAGCTTATCGCGAGTGCTTCAAATTGATACCAAATCAGACATCATTCAAATTACTTTTAAAAAAACAATTGGCAATCGATTAAATATAATTTTTGATATTTTTACTGGAATTATTTCCATAGAAGCTTTAATTCGATACCAGGCACGAGAGAACCAAATTACTTTTTAGAAAAAAAAATTGCGAACGTTTGCATGTGATGTCCAAATATGAGTAGTGATAATTATTCTTATTTCACATAATGATTTTCATCATTACATTTCCTCGCATGTTCCAGAAAAATATATGGAGTTCCACAATAATTCAAGTTTTATTAATAACAAATTATTCGCTAATAATTTTGGAAAATGTTTCACGTAAATGTTGTCCCAAATTGTTCAAAAATCAGTTTCAGTAATTTTATATTTTATAATAAATATTACTGTTTATAAAATAAATGCAACAAACTAAAAAGTTCCATACATAAAATGCTGGTACTTAAAACTAACTTTTCGATAACAAAGCTTAAATATTAAATTTTAGTCGCGTTTTCAAGTTATTGTGCTTCCAGACAGACAGGCCGACTTTTTTTAAACTTATGTTTATTGGGTTTAGTGAAGCTTCATCAAAAAAACACGATCACAATACTTTTTCTATTATAAGGTTGAAGAAGTAAAGAATATCGAAAATAGTCTGTAATAATCTCACATAGATATGTATACCCACCCACACAGTGAAGTAGGAAGCGTTAACACCAAAACTAGTTACCGTAAGCTTCACGATACGGAGTTTACTTAACATAACATTGCTGTTCCCAGCTTTGAATTAATTGAATTATTGGACCGAAAAGAAATTAATCTTGTAATGTGTAGGGGGATTCTATAATAACTCCTTGTAGTCGTCCAACAAAGTTATCAGTTCAGGGCTAGTTTAGACGATAGGAGCGAATAGTGTGGATGATTGCAAAGCGGCAGAATCGTACTGCTTGAGGCTTGTTTAGCTTACGGAATCCCAGCGTTGTTGCTCTTAACTCTCTGCTCTGGGCGCTTACTTAGGAAGCTTACCCCCTTGCACGCTACTGACAAGTGACGCTAACCCTCGCGACCCAAACTTGCGAGCTTCCTTCCGTGGGCTACACCACATAACAAGGTACAAGTTACAAGTATGTACTATACGATGTTATGTCGTTGCTCTGTTCTCAACATTTATTGGTATTTAATCGGTTTACTTCATGTGTAAACTTCCCAATGTTTGGATTTCTGAGATTACTGCAGAAACAGTCGGCTGAATTATTCAACTTGGAGCTATACCACTTTCTTGATGAAAATTCAATTGAAGCAACACTGTAATTTTTATTTCTAGATATTCTCTTGATAATAAGTTAGCTACTATGTTCTATCAATCTTTCAAATATTCTATTCTGAAATTATATTCAATGTTTTTGAGGGTTTTTCTTGATTAACATAGATTTATGATAGAACAGCTCCAATTACGTTATAAGATGCGTATTGGAGTAGAACTCAACGACCCATAAAAGTAAACGTTTGGGCTGGTATGATGGGAGCTCAAATTTTTTATTGATGATATTATTACGGCTCATGATCATTCGAATCTATTCTAAAATGAAGTAATACCTGTACTTAGAGCTTTGAATATTGAAGACAAATGGTTTCAACATGATGGTGCCCCTGCGCACAATACTCAGAATCAGAGGTTTCTTGAGGTGCAACATCATCCGGAACAACTAGTTTAGCGCAAAATTTGAAATTATGAATCTTGTAGCAATATGTTTGATGAATACATTCTTATAATAAATTCATAAGGTTTTTAGTGTTGTGTATATCAAAAATTAGATAATATGTCAAAGTCTCATTATGTCTGCAATAAATCTGTATAAAATTAGTATGCTAACGTATAAAATTAGCATGCAAATCTTATATCTCAGATCAGAGACTTTTATCAGTACATTTGAGAAAAATATATATACTAGGCACTCTACTTCTTGTAGTTATCATATAAAAATTTTCATGAAAATTAAACTTGACAATTTCGAGGTAATTCAATTAGTATTCAAAACACCAATTCCTCCCAAACTATCCAGTTTTTTGAGAAAAAATTTGGTAGACTTATAAATAATATTATTCCTCAGAGTGCTGTGCAAAAATTATTGATTATTTATTATTGATATTTTGTTAATAATATTTTTTGCGCAATTCTGAAAGTATAATATTTGTAAATAAATATGTTTTATTGGGTATAAGTTCTGTAATTTATTAGAAACACAACGTTTCGATAGCAAAGTGCTGCCTTTTTCAAGTGAAAAGAAATATAAATATAAATAAACAAAATTGTGAAGACAACAAAAATAAAAATAAAAGTACAAATAATAACTAGATTAGTTTAAAATATATTAACTCCTAGGATCGTAGAGCTCTGCCTGTGATTGATATTCAATATCCATAGGTCTTCAGGAGATAATAATGAAGGTCTAAATAGGGAAAATTGTCAACTCCTTGTGGTTCTAGGTCAATCTGGCTCTACTCTTTTTGGGTTGGTGCATAACTGAACCATCCACAGATCTTCAGGAAGTGGTGATGAAGTAATTCTTGCAAGTAAATTTGTAGATACAAATAACTTGAAATTATGAACAAATGATTGGTAGCCATGATCGATTAAGTTCATAACCAGTATTCAAATTCAAATTATTCGGTGATTTTTTAATTTCAATTGCTTCTCTTATAAGCCTTTTGAACCAATTGTTCTCTTTAGCCAGAAGCTTCGTATTCTTGAAGTCATTGCCATGTAATTCTTGAATAGCATGCTCAGCCACAGCAGATTTTTCTGGATGGTTCAATCTTATATGACGAGAATGCTCCTTCAATCTTGTTTCTACAGTCCTCTTGGTTTGTCCAATATATACTTTGCCACATTGACAAGGAATCTTGTATATACCTGGATACTGTTGAGGAAATCTGCCTTTAACATTACCAATAAGATTTCGAATTTTTAAACTGGAAGTGTATGAAGTTTTAATGTCATATTTATGTAAAAGCCTTCCAATTTTATCTGTTATATTGGCTACGTAAGGTAACGTAGCAAATACTTTCTTATTATTTGGATCGTGAAAAGTTTTTTCCTTCATTATAATATTTGTATTCAGAAAAAAATATATATATATACATTTAGATGATTTTTTGGGCGCCAAATTCTCGATATTTGGGTTAATTCTCTGACTTACACTTTTTTTATTCTATATCGAAATTTACAAGCTCAATTTTGATAATAGTATATTGTGTGGCAAGGGACGAAACAAGACGATTTCAGCCGAGGGTGAGCGTTGCTTGCCCGAGCGAAGCGAGGGCCAGCATCACCCTTGGCTGAAATCGTGTTTTGTCCCGTGTCACACACTGTATTTTTCATAATACCTGCATTGAAACTTTCCACATTACAAATCTGTCATAACAAAGTAAATATTTTTCTTTTGATTTTGCAGGTAACAAGTCGAGAGTAGCTGCTTGTGCTTCATCAATAAGATGTTGTGGTGTACTTGAAATTGTCGTATTGATACTTTTTTTCTGCTACTGTATAAATAAGTGAGCTTTGTAGCCCTAGCAACTCGAACGATAACGAAAGCAAACCTTCGTGTTACCTCGTTGCTATGCGTTGCTAGCTACGAAAGTAATACTTTCGGGACCAGGACAAAAAAGTTTGAAAAAATGCAAATCTATTGGAAATTCCATTATTTATTCAAATATATAAGTAGTTTATAACAATAATATGATTTTATCCAATCTATTTAATTTAATTTTATCTATTTATTGGTTTTAAGTAATTATGCAATTTGAACAATTGGAAAAAGTCATGGTAGGAATATTATTTGAATTAATAACTTCTTCACTTTGTATTGAGAGATTTTTATCATTCGGAATTACGTCAAAATTCATATTTATCATTGTTTCCATATTTAAGGAATTATGAATGTGAATTTCATGTAACACCTTTTTAAAAGTTTCAATTTCATTACTTTACGAAGAACACTTCCATCCGCTCTTTAAATCCAAAATATTGGCACCCGAAGTATTACATTTTCGTCAATTCGAATAACGTTTTTATCAGCAAACCATTTAGAAAACATGCTGTATGCAGGCTGTATGTTTAATTGTACCTTTTTTTGGATTTATCCACAAGAAGTGAGACACATGCATTGTTAGCTGCCTTTTGAATACCATTTTCATTTTCTGTTAACATTTTGAATCGGACAAATGCAATGTTCCACTAAATTATTGAAAGTTAAAATCTGTGACAGGCGCTGATGACAGATAACATTGTAAATAAACCGTTGCTATGGATAATTTTAGACAGGTTAAACAGCATCCATAACATTATTTCAAATATAATAATCATTATTAAATATAAATATCTATATAGAACAGTAGCAGAAAAAATTTAATACATCACACGATGCGAAAGCCCTTTCAGGTGTTCGGAGGTTTTGAACGGCCTCGGCTTCACCTCGGCCATTCAAATACCACCTCACACAAAAAAGTAAACTTTCGCATCTTGTAATGTAAATAACTATTTCTTGAAATTAATCGTCTTTCCAATTTAATTTACAGTTAACTGTCAAATTAACTAAGGTTATATGATTTTCATTTGGAGATTGACAATGAACAAATGCGACTCTGCCAGGGATAAAACGATAAAAAAAATTAATTCAGCGGGCAGAAACAAGCTTGTTTCTCCCTCCGGGCAGAAACAAAGCTGTTCCTGCCCGGCTACACTCGCATTTGTCTGCAATTGTCTTGTTTTGTCTGACAAAACAGGCGTTGAAACGCGTTGTTTCAATGCAGGTATTATGAAATAGTTATTTACATTACAAGATGCGAAAGTATACTTTTTTGTATGAGGTGGTATTTGAATGGCCGAGGTGAAGCCGAGGCCGTTCAAAACCTCCGAACACTTGAAAGGACTTTCGTATCGTGTGATGTATTAAATTTTTTCTGCTACTGTTCTATATAGATATTGATATTTAATAATGATTATTATATTTGAAAAAATGTTATGGAGGCTGTTTTACCTGTCTAAAATTATCCATAGCAACGGTTTATTTACAATGTGATCTGTCATCAGCGCCTGTCACAGATTTTGAGTTTCAATAACTTAGTGAAACATTGCATTTGACCGATTTAAAATGTTAACAGAAAAATGAAAATGGTATTCAAAAGGCAGCTAACAATGCATGTGCCTCACTTCTTGCGGATAAATCCAAAGAAAGGTACAATCAAACATACAGCATGTTTTCTAAATGGCTTGCTGATAAAAATGTTACTCGAATTGACGAAAATGTAATGCTTCGAGTGCCGATATTTTGGATTTAAAGAGCGGATGGAAGTATTCATCGTAAAGTAATGAAATTGAAATTTCTAAAGAGGTGTTACATGAAATTCACATTAATATTTCCTCAAATGAAGAAACAGTGACAAATATGAATTTTGACGTAATTCAAAATGACAAAAATCTCCCAATACAAAGTGAAGAAGTTAATAATTCAAATAATATACCTACCATGACTTTTTCCAATTGTTCAAATTGCATAATTACTTAAAATCAATAAATAGATAAAATTAGATTAAATAGATTGGATAGAATCATATTATTATTATGAACTATTTATTTATTTGAATAAATATTGAAATTTTCAATACATTTGCATTTTTTCAAACTTTTACTTTTTTGTCCTGGCCCCGAAAGTATTACTTTCGTAGCTAGCAACGCATAGCAACGAGGTAACACGAAGGTTTGCTTTCGTTATCGTTCAAGTTGCCAGGGCTACAAAGCTCACTTATTTATACAGTAGCAGAAAAAAGTAATTATTCTCCGAGGCCAAACATTCTTTGAAGATAATATATTTTTTTGAGAGCAGTTAAAAACAAAGTTTCTGAGATATTATTTTTTTTTTTGTTTAAATCATATATTTTACTATAAAGAAACAATAAATGGACAAAAAAAAGTATATTTATGGTATTTAAAGATTATGTCTCACAATATTTTCCGGAGTTCCAACGGCAGTATATTTCAAGATAATAATGTAGGAAAATATTTTTTAATTTCTTCAAGTAGTGTGAATATGACTCTCTTATTAGTAGATTTGTTCTGTGGCGCTATCTAGTATCGACATGTAGTATTACGTGACAGTTGTCAATGGCTTGTTAACCTAACTAAATTAATGCAATAATTTATTTATTTTCCACATAACAAATAGCCTATGGCTGATTTTAGTTACAAGATCTCAATTCAGCTCGGTTCCCTAGAGTCTGAATTATAATCAAGATTTATCTTTAAAACTGTGATTTTATTCTCATAGCTGGTTGTCCAACTTTTACTTCCAAAACTCCCTCCAAAAAATTCAGAGCCTTCCTCCTCCGAAAAAAATTTCTGGGTGCGCCACTGATTTCGAATATCTGCTTCTGGCTGTGTTTAATGAAATGTTATCTATGTATATGATATATTGGTACTGTATTTGGCTTCACATATTTAAATATCAATCTTTCAAGAACCGAAAAAATTTTTTGTTTGTAGTTTTACCCATATTGTCATACTGGTAAGAAGAATGGTTCAGATTTTGAGAAATTTAACAAATCTGACTTATAATGTTACAGTGACTCCATTGGGTTACATTAAAAATTCAATTAAAATTTAATTTCGTAAAACTTATCTCTTTTAGATTTCTAAATGTTAGTATAGCTGGAAGTGTACAGATGAGAATTTCAAGTTATCATTATCATAGTTTTGAAGTTGTACAAAGCGACAAAGTATTTTATCTATTTTCGTCAATTATTATTGGGATCTGTCATTCTACAAATAATAATACGCAATTCGAATCTGCATTGCTCTCAATTCTCAGCGATGACGCTCATTATAATTTTGATGGCTTTGTTAATCATGAGAATTGTAGAATTTGGGATTCAGAAAATCCACGAGTGATTGTTAAGAAACAAATGCATCCACAACGTGTCACTGTTTGATGCAAACTTTGGGCTGGAGGCATCACTATTCTTCTTCGAAGAAACAACTGAGCAGGCCAAAACATTTAATGGTACTCGCTATCGCGACATGATAATCAAATATTTTGTGCCTACATTGTAAGGTATTAATGTGAGCAACATATAGTTTTGGAAATTGAGTGCTATATCGATAAAATTCTGTCACATTTAGTATGTAAAACGGCCATGAAAATTTCTACAAGAGTCCGTTTGTGCCAACAAAGCCGCGGAAAGGCCATTTGCTCAATATAATATTCCATATATATACTTTATGACTGAATAAAAACACATATTTTTCAATTCAGAAGATGTTTTCCATCAAAATTAGTTCTTGCGTGAGTTTTGGGACATTTTTATATCATAATTTCATATTGTCATTATTCAATAATCCCATTAAAAATATCTTTGACACGTATTTTGTATGCGAGCAATAATTTTAGTGATTGAATTAGTATATAAGATGTTTTCCTTTTGAAATGTCAAATTTAAATTCTTGTTTATCCCGCCATAATCACTGACCTTCTGTAAGCCTGATTTATTCCAAACCAAAACAAAATTAGACAAAACAAAGACAACTAGTACCGTTTCATCTTAAATCACACATTTTCACGTCGTTAGATTGGATGAGGTGGAGAAGTGGAATGACTTGCTAGTTCTCTTGATTTTTCTTTATTGGGGATTTTTAAAATCAAAGCATATACAGGGACCAACTATGTTCAGAGCAATTCGAATTTTTAACGTTTCTGGAATTATTATAGGTGCCAAAATTTCGAATGTTATTTAAGAGTTTTATAATTGTTCACGTCCTTGTTTAGCTGTGAGTGGAGGGATCTATAAAACTTTTTATGAATGTTGTTTATTTATATATAATTTTGTCTATTTCTAGTTTTTTATCATACATACAATAGAGTCAAGTAGAATGGAAGTTAAGTAAAGTTTCACTCCGTACATCAATATTCTTTGGTAGCTAGTCAAATACTCAAAGTGTGGACCAAATTAAATATAGATACAGTTGTTATGATGGACTTTCTGAGATATGGCACATAATAAACGTAACGACATCACAAAACAAACAAAGCTCCAGGATTTCTCGTTGGGATGACCATTACCAGCTGATTTTAATTAAATTATGTTAATTCAGTGTTGGGGCAAGTAAGACAATACCATATAGTTTCTTCCCTCGGAACAAAGACAACAAACTGTTACGGGTGCTCCGTATATGGCTGAGACACGTCGCGGTTTATTCTATTATATGTAAATGAGTGCGAGCTAATGAGACATATGGTTTCGCGCAACTTCTCTGCTGATTATCAACACAGATAGGTTTGTGTGGGTCCGATTGCGTTCGACGATGGCGGAATCTGTATTATCGGCGCTACATGCTGCCTTGTTAGCAATGTCTAGATTGTTATCTCAGACGACTTACTTTACTCGATTCTTGGATTGTTTTGTTCTTGTAGGTGGAGAGAATGTTTACGCGATTTAATGGAACTTTTAACTGAAGATTAAATCACAACCTTCACTGAAATATTGACGCTTTGTAGCCATAATTAGTGCATCTAACAATTTAAAGAAGAGTCATTATCAGTAAAATTCCCTGGCAACCAATAAAAATTCAAACTAAAATTATCATTATTCATTAAACAATTCTTAAAACCCATAAACCGAATTCGTATTCTGAAACGTACCATATAATTTTCAGACTTGAATTTATTCTGTTCAAAATTACCGCATGCATAAGTGATCCAACAGTGAATCAAACATTTCGTCAATGTTGGATCGCGATTTAAAGCTTGATGTTCTACTGGTTCATCCTAAAACGATCTTCTGTTGTGGAAGATTCACTAATTGTCGCCGAAGGCTGGCCGGTGATACGATCTTATTTCGTAATCGTCTTAGCGATTGATCGAGTGATCGAATGTGAGGGATATAGGTTTTCATGTTTTTGATACGAAAGGATGGGTGATGTCTGGAAGATAAACGAATTCTTCTAGACTGATAGACACATGTTCCTTTATGCTAATGTGCCTCTTAAGTAATATACAGATCATTAGAATGAACCTAAATAATCGGGTACAAATTGATATACTGCCAATAAAAGATGAAAAATGATATCGATTAGAAACATTAAAACGCAATTGATGAAAATGATTATGAGTATGCAAATTGGAAAACTATTCAAAAGAAATGAACATATACTCATCTCCTACTTTCAAATTCAAGCTCATTTTACTCACCGCAGCAGTCATATCATTTTCTTATTACAGCTACTTTATTTTATTGCTAAAATTAATGTTAATTCGAGTAATTATATTTTTAATCATGCCGCCTTGACAGAATAGGACAAATGAGTATCCCTAATGAGCTATCTACCTTCTGATGGTAATTTCATTAGACAGTTATTAATTGCGACAACTTAATTCCTCGACATTTGTTTTTAACAATAGCGGCGGTTATTCTACAAATGACATTACATATAAAAAAGTAGTTTTTTGTGCCATTTCCTGACCACTCACAATTTTCGTTCATTAGTTCGTATTTTGCGCCCGCATATTAGTCGGAAGTGACAAGCATCGTGCACTTACAAGACAGCTATGGAATGATGGCAAGTTTACGATCTGAGGTGGCGCGGCTTCGACCAGCGAAACAATCAAAATAATTACTGATTGAACGCGGCCGTGTTGTGTATCTTACACTTTAACCACAAAGTAAGCGAACGCTTTGGATTACAGAGGGATAAATTCCGTTACAGGGACGGACTTGGGTTATAATTAGTAGTCTGAACTTGCTTTCTAATTCCTAACTGAACGAGATAGTTACATATTTGTTTTATGAGTAACAGTACTAGGGGAAAAGTAAATGATTGCAACTAAATACTGATAAAATTGTCCTATTCTGACGAATACTTCAATCACAACGGCCTTAGTTTGAAATCCATCAACAAAACGCGGGCTTTAGATATTTGAAACAAATAGAGAAGACCAAATCTGAAGATTATGATGGCTTAGGAATAAATTTTACATTGTTCTGGAGAAAAAACTCGGCATAATATACGTCCATGATCATTTAAGCATTTTCGAGATAGTCGATGTGAATGATACGCTACACATCCGAAAAAACTGTGGTCATGACATTTGACCAACTAAACCATCTTGACTTTCTTCGCCTTCAATTCATCATGAACCTCACTGTTTAAACTGTTCTTTGGTCTTTGGTGTATTGTGATCGATCCATGCTTCGTTCATAATCATGAAATGATGCAAAAAATCCTTTTCATTTTGGTAATTAATTTTATTCGATGGAGGTATTGCCTCAGGCAATTATCAACTGCATTAAAGCAGATATGATTTTCTTATTACATTGGAAATCTGTGCCAACGCTTAAACCAGGTGAAAATGAAATTAACCAACTGTACCAAAGAATTGATTGCCTGTAAACGAAGAACATGTATTGCAAGAGCTCTTCCTCAATCCTAATTCGAATCCACAAATCAATTGAATTTTATTGTCGCTTCTTTTAAATAGAGTATCATTATCATGTATTCTTATATTAATTTGTTGTGATTTATCTTCATTTATTGACAAGTTTGTCATACAATGATTTTGTATAAACATATAGACTTTGATGTTTCCACTTATGTCTTTTATTGAGCTATATTTATTCTATACTCCATGAATGAAGTACTTGGTGTTCTGTTTTTATAAGTAGTGAAACGAATATTTTATTTTGTTGTTATTTCCGATATAAATATATTGAAACCTTTAATGTTCCAAGAATATTTTAATATAATGAGTGAGGCACAAGTATATTTTTCGCACTCGCGGAAGTAAAAGACAAATTTAATCCCTAATTTCAGAGACTTAAGTTTGAGTTTAGTCTCTAGGGATCTAAAATGATCAAAAATCTCAAGGGACTAAAGTAAAATATTCAATTTTTTCTATGACAACTGAATAATCAAAGTACCTACCTAAATGTCAAATTAATATTTTTTCATTAGAATTCAAACCTTTATTATTAAAATTTATATCAGCATTATCACAATTGACACAATTTTACAAAAGCCTCAATTTTTTGTTCGTATATTTGCCAGATTTATAAGGAAATAATTTTACAGTTACATCTTCCGCAGCTTTATCAATATCAAATTTCTCACTTATATTTTTGACAGCAAGTTTATTTATTCAACAAGTGCGCTGTAGCCAGTCTTGTTACTATGGTGAATTTACTCAACTTCTTTGTATCAAATTTGTTTATAATCCCTCAGATGAATATTGTCCTCGACTTCGTCTCGTGCAATTAACTTCACCCTCAGGATTAAATCAAGCACTCCTGCAAGCACTCTAGTCCCTTGTTATATAATATAATATTGCTCTTTTTCGAGATTTGTTGCAAGAAGTTCGGTAACACATAGGTGAGACCTATATGATGTGCCATAAGTTGTTTATATTTTGATAGTCAATACAGCCTTTCCTAGAATCCTTCATATTAACCTCAGAAGTATCTGAATGGCGGTCAAACGCAGGGATATTCGTTTGGTGCAAGTGTCCATATTTCTAAATAGAATGAAATTTATGACCGGATTAAGAACTTTTCATTGGCTTAGTTGCCTTACGACCACTACCTCAACCAGCAAAACCTTCAAATATAACAAGATACTCTTAAACCAGGCCTCTGTTTTAATGATTACTTCATTGATTCAAATCTCTCACCACCAAGGCATTTATTCAAGTTTGTTCATCTTTTTTCTAATCAAATCTTCAGAAAAGCAAGTATAAGGAGAAAAGCAATTCATGGCATTTTGCGCTAAATGGGCGTCAAATCGGCCCAATAGCTTTTTAATGTGCGCACCTAGAGAAACTGGGGCCATGATTTTGTTGATCGACATACCTATCTTGGTTTATATTACTTTCGATTTGCCAGGAACAATTCGTTGTTTGAAATGTTTTTTGGTCTTTGATACAGTATGTACCCCAATGACTTTGTCGACCAATTAATCCACCTTGGGCTTCTTCGGCTTTGATTCCAGGAGCAGTTCACTGTTTTGACTGTTCTTTGGTGTCTGAAGTGTTGTGATAGATCCATGTTTCGTCCGCGATCATAAAATGGTGCAAAAAGACCTTCTCATCTTGGTAATTTATTTTATTCGACAGATATAACTGATATCTCCAAAAAAGGCCTTTGTTTCATAAGTTACGTACTCAATTCTTTTACCACTGGATCATTTTTTCAAGATTGGAATAGAAAATATTGAGTTGGAACCAAAAATAATAATTTGTTGGATTATAGGGACCAATTTGTAATGCAATTTATGGAGTTTTGCTCACTTGTGCATTGGTGTATTGTCCAAATCGGCGTCAAATCGGTCCAATAGTTCTTTGGTGTGAATTTTACTGCACGCATCCCAAAAGATTGAGGCCATGATTTTAATGGTCAACAGACTTATCTTAGACTATATTAATTTTGATTTGCTAGGAGCAGTTCGTCGCTCAGAATGTTTCTTGGTCTTTGATATATTGTGATAGATCCACGTTTCATCCACAGTTATAAAATATCGTTGAACATTTCATCGGAATGGTTAATCAGTGAGCTTCCTTATTCCCAAATATTCAGCCAGAATGTTGAGCATTCGTTTAATTGAGATCTTCGCAGTCTCAACTATATTTTGTGCTTAATTACTGGTCGATCATCGATTATCCTTCCAAGGATTTTGTCAATTATTTCTGACATAGTGACTTATTTTGGACGACCTGGATCTATTCAAATTAGGTTGTTCAGTATTAATTTGAGGAAATCGAAGGCGTTGAGACCTCTTAGACATCGTTCAATTCGATTCGTTTTCTGTTTCAAAAACAAATCGATTTCATTAATTTTTGTGATAAAGCAAATGTTGTTTGTTTCAAATGACTATCAATCACAAAATGAATGACATAGATAGTTAAAACTTTTGCTCAGATTCCATTTGATGGATAGTATATTCATGAAAAAAACAATAGATAAAAGCTTTTCAGTTTCATTTAAAATCATTAGCTGTATTTAAAACTGGAACATAATTAGGACACAAACCTAGACCTTCTTGAGATTCTGATATCTGGTAAGTAAGAGATAGTGCAATATTAGTAGTGCTGTCGGATACCAAGGGGCACTTTGTGTCACTGCATCAGGAAAATAAGTAATATCTGAGACTTTTAACAGACTGGCATAAAAACGTTAGGCACATTTGAAATATTGTTTTTGGTGGACTTGGGAACACATATTTTTTGACAAGTCAATCTTATTGACCCATACAGTCGTCATACTTGTTTTTATTTTAGTCTATCAAAAATGCCAGATTATTAGTCATTCCAGTAACGTAGTGACACAGAATGCTCCTTGGCATCTGACACGAGAACAGCACTGCTAATATTGCACGATCTCTTAACAGACGTCAGAATTTTAAAAAGGTTCAGGTTTGTGCTCTAATTACCTTCTAGATTTTGGTACAGCTGATGATTTGAAATAAAACCGTTCAACGTAAAAGCTTTTTACCTATTTTGATTTTCTAGTTTCTAGTTTGATTTTTGCTTGAATCATTTCCATCTCTCTCATTGCATCTTTGTTGCTCGATTTGTGATCTATAAATCAAGCTCTTCAATAAATGGTTCTTCTCGGAGGGATTACTAGTGACCGTTGAAGAGTTCCACTGTCCATCTCCTGACTCCATTATTAGATTATCTTTACCAAGTTGAAATTATAATAATATTGTATTGTGAGGGGAACTCATTTTATGAAAATCGGTTTACTAGAAGTAGTTGAAAAAGCTGTTGCAAGATTTGGAACAAAAATAGTAATAAATTCACGGAATAAAGTTTTGATTTAAAATCAAGCCCAAGTTTAATTTTTGCTTAATGTAAGATCATATAAGAAATGAGAACATATATATTTCGAAATCCTGCTCTGGTCATCTCTAACCACCTGTCCAGTTCCACTTACCACTAATTCACCATCGAAGCGATCGAGTTCATTTGAAGTCGAACTTCAGTTACAAACAGCATGTCACTCGTTGGGGCCTATAAATCCGCAGAGCTATGAGTTATGAGCCGTAGCCTGTATCATTACATCCGATTTGTAACGACAAGATAATTGTTTAATTGAACCGCATTTTATAAAAATGATCGCGTAGGTTGAGATCGAATCCCGGATTATGTAAGATACACTGGAAGTATTTTTATGGTGATCTGATATTGGTTATGAATGTCCAGTGAATGAGAAAAATTCAACTATCCATACATGATTGTGACAGTGAGTCTTTCATGATATACCAACAATAAAAATTCGAATAATCGATATAAATTTCTCACTGACGGTTCAAACCAATATATAATCAATCAATAATTTCAGTGGATAATTTTTGTAATAAATCGTAGCATCCGCCACATTCAATTCTAATTTATTTGATGTCGTGAGTCAAAAATTGATTTCGGAATTCATTCAGGCATATACTAAGATTATTTATGGCGTCCTGACTTCAGTAATAGATATTAAACTTTCTGTGTACTAATTCGCATGAGGGAATTGATTAATCAGGCGTTCTAAAACGATCCCAGCTAGTTTGATTTATTATCACCCATTTACCATCACAATAAAATTTTAGGATTTCAATAATGGTATGACAGTTATCAAAGTACAAAATTATGTGTGGCTCAACAGGAAAAAATCATCCATAGATACGATACCATAAGACATGACGACATACGAAGTACGAGACATGGATCGTATTATCAGGATCGTAAACTGTTGACTACCACGTAATGCTCTTTACGCGAACAACCCAACAAGCTAGACACATGTCCTCCAGATACTGGACGAGTTATTACTGACAGCAGGATTGCAAATTTGTCCTGCAAAAGCGAAACTTGCTTAACACCTTAAGAATTTATGCTGTGGATGTACATAAATGAATTATTCAGATATTTATAGTTATAGAATTTATTGATGAATTGTTGGGTAGCACTGGTACGGAGGTCGGATAAGTTCAGTCGCCCGGCGTAAAGATGACCAAGCAAAGCCTTCCAAGATCAACAACCATTTATTTATAACATTCGATACGTTCACAGGTTATTTATGCAATTTCGTATAATTTATTGTCCACCGCTAATAGTGAATGCATTTCGTGAGTTCTCCGGCCGCCTTTACCCCACTGCGATAACCCCCGTCACGTCCGCACTAGACTTGGATCAGTTTGAAGATGATTGTATTAATTTATATTATTAACCGTTTATCGGATTGCAATTTTACACGATTTTTAAACGATTCTAATTTTGTGCAATTTGATGGGATCGTGTTGGGACAAATATGGCGGTTTCTTACGTATTTCTACTTTCTAAATTACATGCTTGTCTGCAATGATTTTAGTTTAATCGCTTAAATTGTACTGGATTAGAATCGTTGTTGTTTATGACTTGAAAAACATAGTAATTTTTGAAAGCTCCATTCCATTTTAAATTTCTTTGTGCTGTATGGAATTCTGCCATTAATAATTTGATTCTTGACTTGTTTGCTTGTTTGTAGACCTAAAGTTTGAAATTTTATTTATTAAAATTAGAAAAACGATATGCGGGTGATTAGTTCTCAATTTTAATTGAAAAAAAATATTCATATTTTATGATTGCAATGTGTATAATTTTTTTCTGTAAATGACTTGCTTTCTTCAATTCATATACAATTGCTGTATACAGGTGTACATATAGTATATGAATATAATAATTGGTTCTTCCCGTAGTACATCTTTGAGCAAAAATATGAGTATACATGAATATAGAAAGCTTGTGAAAATGGAATAATAATCGCAATGGGTCATCCAAAATAAGCAATATTTCGCGATTTCTTTAGGAAGAGTTCTTTTTAAAATTGATAGCTCAAAAAATGTAATTGATACTACGAGTAGTGACATATAGAATTTGAAGCAGTGCGGTGCCAGCAGTGCTTAGACACAGGGCGTATACCCTGGAGGGGCGCAGAACTGACCAGACCAGGACCACAAATAATACCTAATATTTATAGCGTAATACAGGTGTAGTCGCTTCTTACTATCAGCAGTATACACTGCTGATAATATAATATATTCGTCTCACAAGTAAATGAAGTAAGAATTTTCCAAGAGCGCAATTATAGAAGCTCGCACCGAACGCGTAAAAGGCTAGTTACGGCACTGATTTGAAGGGACTTTAAAAGAGGCTACCAATCATTGTTTGTTTTATCAATAACGCATAAGAATGGAAGTATTAGATGATGCTGACTGTTACGTGAAATGAAGAAAACGATGTATGGGAATTCAGTCACAAGTTTATTATTTCTATCCTACTCTACAGTTTCGGTCCCACCTGGACCATCTTCAGGAGTGCTACATTTATAAAATAGTGTGAGAATGTGGGACCAAAAAAAAATCTAAGTGTAATGAACAGTGTACTTATAATAGAATTAGTATTTGTGTATGTTGTCATCTGTAGTGTTACAGAAATATTTTGTTTTCTCTTATAAGTCGATATAATAAAAATGAGAGGAAACACACATGTTTTTAGTCAAAAATAAAAGAATAAATATATGTATATATAAAAAAAAAATTTTAAATATGAAAACTAAGCGTGACAACAACTGAAAGCCAGAGGCTAAGTCACTACAGTAACCGGATTACGTTCTGATTTCTTTGGACGTTGTCTTTTTGTTTACAAATGTGCCGTTGGATCTTGTCACCAAAGCTGTAGGACAAAAATATAATATAATCTCCCAACGTACTGATATACCATCGAAAGAACTATTGGATTTAATCACATTTTGTTTTCTAACAAACATTCGGTTGTGCGATGGGGACTTCTTTGTCTCCAGTAGTAGCCAATCTGGTTATGGATCTTGTTCTGAGGGAAGTTTTGCCTTTGCTCTCATTTAAGGCTCCGTTTATTAAAAAATATGTTGATGATATGATTACAGCTATCCCCAAATCTAAAATCAATGAAACTCTTACTGTTTTTAATGATTTCAATGCACATATCCAGTTTACCGTAGAATTGGAGACAGACAATTGTTTGCCGTTTCTTGACATGTCAGTAATTAGAGACAATGATGGTAATATCACCACTAAATGGTACAAAAAGCCTTCCGCTAGCACTAGGTACCTCAATTTCAGATCAAACCATCCTAAAGATCAACTTATCAATGTAGCAAATAATCTTTTCTCCAGAGCATTACACTTAACATCTGAAATATACCATAATGAAGTAACGATTACGATAACTATTTTACTACGTACAAATAAATATCCTGTAGGCATCATTAATGGCATTAAGAATCAAATCTACAGCAGTTTGCATGCTGACACTGTAAATGTCAACAAAACACCTTTGACAGAGAAGTATTTCACCATTCCGTACATAGGTGGAGTAGGTGGTAATATCAGAAATGTTTTTAGAGACAATGATAAAATTAAAATTTGTTTTAAGCAAAAAAAGACAGTGAGCAATTTATTTTCTAAAATTCAAGATAAAACTGATATAAATATGAGATCTAACCTAATTTACATGGAGGTAATGATTGCCCAGCACAATATATAGGTCAAACGAAGCGGTATTTGAAAACACGTTTGGATGAACACAAGCGCAACTGTAAAAATGCTAAAAAGGTGGGTGCTAAGTGTGCGGTGGTTAGTCACTGCATCAACATTGGACATTTTTTTAATTTTGCTGAAACTCGCATCTTACATAACCAGATTATTCTGCACAAAAGGCTAACACTTGAAATGTTATTTATAAAACAAGATAATAATAATGTCAATGAGAAAACAAATACCATAGCCTCAAGCACCATTCATAATAATATATTGAAATGATTTTTGATGTTCTGAAATTGTTCAAATCTTTTTTTTAAATTTTTATTTCAATATCTATTCCGTTTAATCTCTTGTGACTTGCATCCCTGGACATCTTGATGTGATTCTTTTTCATTGGTTGACTTTAACAATTGACTGTTGTGACTTGTGCGTTTTTTGCTTTCCGCATTACACGGGCACTCACTTTATGTAACCTGTACTTAGCCTCTGGCTTTCATAATGGTCAGATGTTGCCACGCTTAGTTTACATATTCAAATTTTTTTTTTATACATATATATACATTTTATTTTTGACTCAAAACATGTGTGTTTTTTCTCATTTTTATTATATCGACTTATAAAAGAAAACAAAATATTTATGTAACACTACAGATGACAACATACACAAACACTAATTCTATTATAAGTACACTGTTTATTACACTTTATTTTTTTTTGTCCCACATTCTCACACTATTGTATAAATGTAGTACTCCTGAAGATGGTCCAGGTGGGACCGAAACTGTAGAGTAGGATAGAAATAATAAACTTGTGACTGAATTCCCATACATCGTTTTCTTCATCGCATAAGAACTTTAAGCAACGTTCGAATTAACGTTAGGCACAACGACAAATCCAAAAATCCTCCATCGCCACTTACAAACGCAAAATTCCGAAGCGTGCGGCATCCCCTATCAAATGGCGGGTATACATTCAAATAACAAACAATAAAATCAAGTGTGTCGGTGCCTGAGAATTGAACTTGTATTATTTATTTTATAATTTACAAACATTTGCATAAATTTAATTTCATGTTCAGCAGATGCCCATAAGAAAACAATCTGCTCAGCTCAAGTTTTTTTTTTAAATTATTCAGCCCGCACATATTTGATACGGCACACTAAAATATGATACCATTTTTCATATTTTTTAAGATTTTTATCATAACGTAAAACCTTGGATGAATGATATCCATTTCCGCTTGCTTGTTTGTTTGTATGAGGGCATGTAACAGGTCTCAATTATTGACCGATTTTTGTGATTTTTTTTTACCGTTAATTAATTAAGACTCTATTAAATTTCATCATGACTTGTTTAATAGTTTATTTTTTACGACCAATTTCCTACAAAAACTCAATTTTTATTAATTGGTGATTGCGGAAAGATACAATTTTAATTAATGAATTCAAAATAGGCATTAATTAGTTTTCGATATTTTATTCTATAGCTATTTTCTCGTACACCCGCGCGGCGGTGTTTGTACTATCATCGAATTTTGAAGTGGAAAATTTTACAATTATTATTCAACTCTTGTATCTTTTTGAAACATGAAGATTCATCGCCAGAGAAAAAAACTAGCCCTTGATTAATATAAATATTAATCTATTAAATCTGAATTTGCTATTGAAAAATGACATGCTCTTCAGCCTATGGTCTGTTCGTACGGACCACACTAGGTCGCAATTCGTGATTAATTTCAATGAATTTTATTTTTATGGATTGGCCAACTCCGAGTTTAAGCATTTTTATTCTCATAATAATTTGTCGAATGATTATTGCATGATTCACAGCTCGAAAAAATGGAAAAAATTAAATTTTGTACCTGACTTTATATTATGATTTTTTTTTAGTCTAATCAACAAATTAAAAAACGTGTTAATTCTTGTTACTGCGAATTCAAATACGTGTGAGAGCTCGCTGAATTCGTTATGACGTCTAGAAAAATATGCTAAAATTCAAACTCGTACATAAACAATTGCGAAAACTATAAACAATTGAAGATTCCAATTGAAACGGGTCTACTTTTTTGAAAACTATTTGAAAATTATTGGTGTCAGAGGAATTTCATGAACAGATTTCCAAGAAAAAATGCCGACTTCCTGAGCTTCACTTCCATTGTCAATACTTTTAATTTGATGTTGAAAATAGGGCTCCCCGCGGGGAGCGCAGTGGCATTATGCTGCATTGAAATCGACCGCTAATTACATAAATTATTTTTACATGTATTAAATATTAATTTAAAAATTTGAAAAAATTACTGTGTCATCTAGATACTTGGAAGAAAAAAATACTGCTGTATTGCTGGAAAAATGTTTTTTGTGCATTTGTTATCAAATGATGTTAATGTTTAGTAAAAAATTTCAAGTTCGATAATTATTGTTAAAAAAAATGTCTTAAAATTATTTCACTTCGTGTAGATTTTTTAGTAACTATATTAAACGAAGCTGTCAGCATGCGGTATTTCCAATTGTTATTATTTTGAGTTATTAGTAATTTAAGCAACAAAATTATTCAAGAAGGCAAAAAAGGGCTATAAAATTTTTCTGATAAAATTTGATTGTTGTCACTGTTTTTAGATAGTAAACAGCTATAATATTGATTTTGAAAAATGCCGCTTCTACACATCAAGTTAGATCTGGTACAATTTGTGTATACGCATGAGAAATATCAGTTTTCAAATTTCACAAATATCTTTATCAAAATTTGTCAGGAGCCAAAGTTAAAGTAGAATGTTGGTCTACAAATTGAAAAACTTCTTGGCAATAAAATATTTCAAAAAAATCTGACGTGGACATCAAGTGACTTACTTGTACATCATTGGATATATATAATCAAACAGAAAATCTAATCATTCCACGGCTAATTGTTTTTGATTTATCCAAAAAATTCTAAAAATCTGTCAAGTAAAATGCGCTTTTAGTCTAGTCGGTTGCAATAGAAACAGTAGGTCATCATTCTCATGCTACAACATTCCTAAATACTGATTTCCAAGATTCTACGGCTCACAGTTCTAAATTTATACGCAAAATTGGAAAATAAATTCCAATTGAAGTGCAATTTCGGTTATTATTATTGTTATGAAAATAGTAGACAATCATTCAGATGCTATAGCAGACTGAAATATCAAATTTCAATATTCTACAGATGATCGTTCTGAATTTATGCTAAAAATTCCAAAAGACTTTCAAGTATAGTGCACTGCCGGCTCAGTCGATCTTAATGAAAATAGGATATGAGCATCTAGAAGATGGTACTATCGTCTTGAATACTGAATTCTAATATTCTATGTTCAATCGTTTTGGATTTATGCGGAAAATTCAAGAAATGTTTCGAGTAAACTACATTTCCGGTTCAGCCGATCACAATCATAATGCAAGATGAATAACTAAATGTTATAACAGGAAATTTCAATATTCTACGACCGATTGTTTTGAATTTATAAAGAAAATTCGAAAAGTCTGTCATATAAAGTGCACTTCCGGCTGAGCCGATTGGTACGAAAATAAAAGATGATCAATTGGATGCTACAAAAATTTCAACATCCTACGGTTGATCATTCTGGATTTATCAGAAAAATTCGAGAAAATTTTCAAGTAAAATGCACTTTCGGTACAGACGCTTGGAACCATAATGCGAGGTGCACAACTAGACCCTATACCAGTCTCAAATACAAAATTGCAACATCATACGTTCAACCAGTTTTGAGATTTGCGAGCTACGCACGCATGAACGAACATACGTACCTACATCAAGTCAAAAATAGTCAAAATGGATTCAGGGATGCTCAAAACGGCTATTTCCATCAAAATCTCGATAGGTGAATTTTGTCGGTTTCACAATACTTCCTTGTACTTAGTACATGTAAGTAAAAAGCTCACTAATGCTCTAAAAAAGTCCAATACAGTTCGAAAGTAGTATAAGATTTTTCAGGAGATAACGGAGCTGAAAATCACCAGAAGCTAGTTGAAAAATATGTGACGAACTTCAAGATCATCATTTAGAATAATTGGGAAATATCATTGAGGCATATGTACTCTAAAGAGCATGACGAACGTTTTCGTCAATACTTTATTGACTTAGAACGCCGTTATCAAGACCACTATGATGAAAATATGATTGAAGATTATATTTGGAGCTTAGTAGAAGAAGATTATGAGACTAGTATTAAGTTTTTCTAAAAATTTTCCACACTAATAATGCAGTTAAAAGTAATATAAAGAATATACGAACATATTTGATTCGAATTTTCAATAGATGATAGAATAAACTTATAGATCCTCTTGAATATTCGTAATTTTCTTCTTTTTCAGAGTGTATTACTCTTTCCGGATTGTAATAGCATATCAATATTTTAGGCACAAATTTTGTGTTGACCTGTGAATAGTCAAATTCAATTAATGTAAGCTTATCACATCATTTTGGTCTGTACGTATGGATTACGCTAGAGATTGCAATTCTTTATCGATTTCAATTATTATTTTTTTCTGTTGATCAAATAAATATCAGAGTTCAACCGTTATGATTTTCATTATAATTTGTCAGATGGTTATTGCATGATTATTCTCACTCAACTGATGTTAACTTATCGTATATAATTTTTTGTTTCTGCTGATTTGTTACCTATAAGTGCTTAATTTTTTGATTTGTACGATATTAATTTGTCTTAAAATTATTGCATGATTATTTGTTATAGTAAACCGATGTTAATTTATCGCATCGCTCAGGTCTGTACATATGGACCATGCCACAGGTCGAAATTTCCAACCGATATCAATTATTTTTTCTGTAAATTGAATAACTGCCAGAGTTTAACCGTTTTACTTCAATAATAATTCGTCGGAATGTTTATTCATCAAACTCAACAATAATTTCTCCCCTTACTCAACTAATGTAAGTTACTTGCATCACTTTGATCTGTACGCATGGACTAGACAACAAGATGCAATTATCGAATGATATCAATATTTTTTTCTTTCTCTCGGTTGGTTAACTATAAAAGCTCAACCCTTTTGATTTTTATGATAATTTGTTAAATGGTTATTGCATGATCATTCGTCATAATCAAATAATGTAAACTTATGGCATCACTCTGGTCTGTACGTACGGACCACGCTATACGTCGCAATCAATGATCTCTATATAACACTGGATTGGGTTTAGACCGTATTCTGGCATCTGAAAGCGGCCCCGATTGAACGGCCGCCTTGCCAGTAAAACTGAGGTTTTGTGTCACTATTCGGCGGCAAATTCATAACACTTATAGAAGACACTAGATGAAATTCAAAGTAATGCAAGTTAGATGATGAAATTATTCTCAATATACGTCAATATGCACCCATTAATAATCAATAATAGTTAAAAGTAATTAAAAATTGTTATAATAGTTGAAATATTCAAAAATATCCAAAAATAATTAATAGCTCAAAATATTTGTCAACTTTTTAGTATCAGTATTTTAACTATTTTTTAAACATTTTAGCTCGGAATTATCAAATTCATTGAATAGTTTTACGATTTTTGTTATAAATCTAAACAATAAATAAATCGTATTGAGAATTGTGTGACTATTTGAAAATTTTTTTTGGTTTTGCAGAGTTTTTGTATAGTTCTTTGAAAATAGTCGGAACAACATCATTTTCCAGAGTCGTGTATCTTTTCGCGGACGCAACAAAATTTTGAGAACATAACCTCATGTTTTTGGCTATTTCTAAGTTTGGCAAACCCATTTGTTCCAGCCATTTTTAGAACGATTGTTCATCGGATGGAAATCTTGAAAATATTCACATCATAGCATAGCAATAAAAATAAGTAATGTTTACTTATTTCAGTCATAACGAGAGTTACTTCAGGTTCATTTGTTGTACTTACTTGTGCAGTGTCAAATTTCTCGATGAATCGGATTTCTTTCCGCAAAACATGCACTCGATCATCATGTTTGATAAATAAAATACCGGCAAACCAAACAGCTAAATTTTAAATATCGCGGCACAACGCGGTATTGATCTGACACAAAACCTCAGTTTTTGCCAAGATGGCGACGCTCAATTGGGGCCGCATTCCAGCGGCCTAAATCCAATTCAGTGTTATATTAGAGATCAGTGGTCGCAATTCATGATCGATTTTAATGCTGTTTTCCTCATATTGATTGGTTAGCTATTGGAATTCAATCCTTTTTAATGATTTGTTGACTGTTTATTGTATAATTATTCGTTATACTGAACTAATGTAACTCTACTGATTTTTTAAATAATTTGTTAAATGATTATTGCATGATTATTCGTCATACTCAACAAATGTAAACTTATCACATCACTCTGGTCTGTACGTATGGACCACAGTACAGTTCGCAATTCTTAATCGAATTCAATGATTTGATTGGTTACTTATTAGGGTTTAACTCTTTCGATTTTTATGATAATTCGTCGTACTCAACTGCATTACGCATGTAAATATGAGACGTGAAATGTGCTCTTTTGGTTTTACCAATGATTACTAGTAATCTGTGGGATTGATTTCACCAGGTGAACAAATAAGCTCAGTACTTTTTCTACATAAACTTGCACGCTTCTATTAACGAAGCACATTTTAAGAAAGATGAAATCAAAAAATCTTAGAAGTACAGTGTAAACTCTGTATAACGTTGATCTTTGTAACGATAAACTCCCTATAACGTAGAAGTGAGCATAGTTTGGTTGGTTCACCTTAAAACCCACACAACTATTTACAGCGCAACAGCCATTCTATATTACGAAGAAATTTGTTCATACCCAGACACTGTAAATATCGGTACTATTGTTCATGTTGTCTTGTCAGGTGTCAGAAGATGCCGACTAAATATTTGAGGCCCCGAATCTTCTGAGGTCGTCTTGCTTTTGTTATTTTTATTGTCAATTGCATTGATTATGTGCACCATTACGCTTTGTTTGCTTGGAAATGATGGTCTGGAACTAAACACGATAGGTAGGTACCTATCGTATTATCAGTTGTAAACCATTAAGGATAATTTAATTACGTATTCCATCAAGTACATTGAAAATTATTGTGAATTTCGTTGTTTTTCTCTCTTCATTCCATATAATGGCAACTCTCTATAACGATAAAAAGTGCTTAGTTCCTTGAATTTTGTTATAAAGAGTTTACATTTTACATTGACAATATCTAAATCTATTTTAAGAACTCTAAGACTTCTTTACTTGTCTTACGATGTCATTTTCAGAAATATTCCTAGTTCACGAGATTATTAGAAACCTTAGACAGTAAACCACAGTATGAATTGAGAGAAAAACAGCGAAAGTATATTCAAACTTACTTAAGTTCACTGAGTAATCTTTACATACAAATTACAATAGAAATGCTGTAGGCATAACCATATTTAATGTTCATATTCATTTCACATATCTATATAAGATATATAATCAGATGGGAAATCAAAACAGCAGTACAATGTTAATATGCACATAATTTTTGCAGACAAACTTATCATTAAAAAACCAACAGTTTAACAAAACATGTCTATGTTTCCGACAATTGAAGCCATACGACGACATTTTAACGACAAATAAAACGGCCTGTCCGCTCGTTTTATGCGAATTTGATGGGTGACGCACAGTTGCGGGTGCCAGTGTATTTCATTAGTCGAACAGACATTTGTACCTGCTTGCCAATCTTAAACGATGGCATAAAATTTGTTTTTGTGCATCTTTATTAAATAAAACATGCAAAAAGAGTTTAAGGTAGTTGTCGTGCTATAGCCATAGTATCAGAATATTCCAAATTTTTATATACTTATTAACAATATTATTATACAATTAACCTTGAAATTTGAAGTCGATTGACCATCTCAAACTTGAGATAAACGCAATTGAAATTAAAAATTTTAACATGGAGAGCAATGGAGAGTATACATTTTAGGTCATAATTATATCAGTTTCAATTTTTAATGAAGAAACTAACAATCAGATTTTTTTTAAAAACTAGCTATGAATTGGTGAATATGTTCTGCGTGTTTGGAAATAAAGAAAGAATTATTGACCATCTCATTGTTTAGATATGAGAACGCAAAGTTGAACATTTTATATATAAAATACGTGTCGACACGTTGAACAGAAATGCTTGGCAACGCTGTACATCACTCTATACATCACGTTGTACTATTCGAAAGACAAATTCAAAGGGAAAGAGATGGAAATAAATAGTTAATAATGGTTTCAGTAGAACAATATTACTTATGATGGGTAAAATATATAATATATTTGGTAACACAAAAAATTATATTAATATAATCTTAATATATTAAATATTAAATAAACAAAGCACATAAAAATTAAGAAAAAGTATTATCAACTCAAATATATAAATATTAATAATAACATATAAAAATAATATGATATGAGCTTGCATATAAAATTGCACTCAATCACATTAATTTTGTAGCTTAAAAAAAGAAACAATTAGCGTGATAATACGTTTATTTTTATGGCTTGCCATTTTTTAACTTTGTTAAAATTTGGACTAGTCTTTGCTCTCCTTCCTCATCGTAATCTAAAACTTTTTGTTTTATAAATTTACCTTTATATCGCAATAATTCGGACAGTTTTCTATATTGAGATGACAGCGAAGCACAATGTTGCCAAGTTATTTTTCCGGCAAGTACCCGTGAATGTTTACTGTAATGTACGAGTATGAGATACACTCCCTGACAAAAAATTTAGTGATCCACTAAATTTATTGTAAATTTCTTAGTCTTTACTCGTCAATATTATCATAAAAAGTTATATACTGAACTATCTGTGTTATGAACAAGTTCTGACAAGAATTACAAGCATCTATATATCAGTTTGCAAGGCGCTTTTTGTAGATATGCTAGACTTGATTTTTTGGCGATGATGTACCACGACAACAGCCTTAATGTAATTAAGCTTGTTACAATATTTTTTTATATTTAGTAAGATACGGAATCAGGCGCAAATGCAACCCCGTAATACACAAGCAGCATTCAAGTGTTTTTGAGGGCTAATTTTGTGTTTGGAATGGTTCATTTTCAACATGAAATTAAAAAAGTATTAAAAGTTGCAAATCTTATCAATGCAATTAATTATGAGGAGTAATATAAATGGATCTAAATTTGTTATTCAATTTTCCATTTGAAATTTACGGTAATAACGTATAGTAACAAATCTTTATGAGGGTCCTCTTCAAACCGGTTCGTCGGATATTGGCACTTTCATCCCACGCGCGATTTCTCAGAACCCATCCAGTAGCCGATCTCAAGTGCAATAACTAACGAACGGACCAGAATTGTATTGTTTTACATATCGTAAACTAAGGTGATACGTATGAAAGCCTGCATATATTTGCAGACAAGCTTGTAAACGATCTCAATAATTATTATTTATGGACTTGGGCTTCCAATCAATATTTAATTGAATACTTTTAGAAGCAGAACTTTGTTGGTTATATTTACACGCATTTGGCGGTAAATTTATGTTCTGGATGGAAACTGTGCACTTCTGAATTGATTTGAATATTTCAAAGTACATGGGAATTTTTACGATGCTTAAAATTGTATTTATGAACAATAAATTGAGAAATTGTGCGTCGTATAATTTCCCGTCAGACAAATCACATATTTCAAATGTAATTTTGTTTTTATTCATGAAACTATAATGAAAATGTTAAATTTATTTCGTGTACATCATAAAAATTAAATTGAAGTCTCATATTTTTAAGTTGTTATTCATGAAACATCATATTCTCACTTCTAATATTAATTAAATTTGTAAATTTGACTCAACATGCTGTGTGCCCGGTTGCCTCGGGCTCGAGTTCCACAAGCAACCTGATACTATTCAAGGATGTTTTTATCACAATATCAGTGAACTGTATTTGGATTCGATATATTTACACATATCTCTAAGAAATTGAGTGACTTTCACGAATGAGTAGTTTTGATTCTGTCATAAAAACTTTATATGCTCTATTTTCAAAAACACTACACTACACTGAACAATACAATCAAAACAATAAATTAGCAATGATGATGAAAGTATGCTGCGCATCGAAGTGAATTGATTACACAATCAGACATTTATTTAGTTACATGTAAACAATTACTTGTATTGTAGGTAATTTGAATATAATTGATAAGATTGGACATCAATCAGTGGTGAATCAATTCTTTTACGAACTATATTTGATCCCACAATTAAAAGTGAATCAATTTTTTGCTTATATTACTGTGAAGTGGTTGAATCATTTTTTGTTATTTGGGTGTTTATTAAGTTATAAAAAGCTAACCTGTCGAAAATGAACCACATAAAACACTTAATTGTTTGAACCGCCATGTTAAACTGCAAATATAAAAGCTAATAGCATTTATATTTTTATATGTGTTTAATGAACCCAACTTCAGGTTATAAACACTAAATATTTTATGACTAGAAATAATTTGAATTTCATTCAAAGATGAGAGCCTGGAAATGTTTCCCAAAAGTTTCTTCAGGCGATATATTTACATAAAGTTCATTAGCGTCTATGGAGCAAGTATATATAGAAACGCACCATTCCATTGCATACAGACAATTTGAATATACTCTATTAGGAAATCATTACGGCTCTCAATTCTTTACGCAACTATTTCACTTCTCTGATTGTTTTAGAAGCACTGTTGGACCAGTAACAAGCGGCAAAGTATTTTTATAACAAGGGTGTTGAAACGTCTAAACACATTGTTGTTTTACAAATGTAATGCGCTTCGTCCCTTTTTCTCATCTCAGCTCCGCTCTCAAGACTATTAAATGTTTACAGCTTTCGAAATGACGGTTGCTTAACAAACACACATCTTGATAGCTAAACCGTTTCGGAGACACTTTGTTCTTTAGAACTATGTAGTGCAACATAATAGTACCTGAAACTGTAAGCACAATTGCCGTAATTGGAAAACAAACAATACATTCGCAAAAATAATACGTGCTCATTGTAATACTTTTGTACTTTTTCATTTGCACGTTCTGCTTAAAAAAGGGAACGACCTGAACGCCTGAGTAAGCTGGCAGCGCATACAAGACGAAAATTCATTTGAAAAAGAAAAAATGCAGAAAAGACAGGCAACATGTTTTTCAGATATGGAAAATTTATATTAATACACCATTGACAGAGTCTACAGGATAGAAATTCCTGTGAGGGATGATTGGGAGTGAATAAGTAATCCAGTAGATAAAAATGATCATCAATGAAGCAAAAGGGCTGACTCAGGACAAATGAGACAGTATTTTAAACAAAAAGAAAAAAATTATAGTAATAGAAAAATACCTTTAGTTATTAGAAAGCTTCAAAGTCTGAAATAAGGTCTGAACTAGTAATAAATTCAATCCTCAAAAAGCGAGGAATAAATCAAACTTAATAAGAGTACCTGAGCATTTAGAGATTGGAGGAAGCCTAATAATCACAATCTATTGAACGAGAACTTGTTTCAATTAAATAGATCAAAAAATTGCTTCAGCAATGGCACAATATCCATCAGATACAATTACAAACAAGCAACTTCCTGGATGAGCCATCCAAGAAAACGATATCTACGCGAAGAAAAAGCTTTGTACCCCTTTTTAAGTACGAAGGAATGTGAGTTTTGGTATACCTACAGTTTATATAGAGAAGGAGTGCAGAAAGCTAGAATTATATCCTGTATTCCATTGAAATTTACCGCTGAGAACAATATTATTTTTCGCTGGAATATCTTGAAAAATATACATCGAAAGGAAAAATGTCTGACATCTAAGTATCACACCCCGAGGACCAGAGAGAGGAGCGAGTGAGGAAGTCATGTTAAAATCTTAAATGGGAACCACTATTTTTACTTCAGATTCGGATAGAATGACGAATACTAAGTTAATTTTCCTGAAATCTCTGGGGATGGAAGGTTGAATTAAATAACGTTCAAACTTGAAAATTTATTGAGTTTCGGTCGAATTTTGACCAGTGGGTGATCACTAGTATAATCTAACTTCTCTATGAGTAAGTAAACTAATGTCACCATTCAATAAGTGAACTTCAAGGGCCTTTTGACACACTGCATTTAATGCTGCATTTTGATTCTCTATTTTGATGCAAAGAAATATGAACCTTGTCATACACAAAATTTTGTACATGTACGGCATAGTGCATTTTCCTTTGGTTTAAAATATAGAGTTAAAATGCAAATCAAAATGCAGCATTTAATGCACCGTGTCAAACGGCATTATACAGAGGTTGTGGACATTCACTGTCAGAAATGGTCTAGAAGCGGATAAATTGCACTCTAAAGTTTTAAAAAAGAGAAATCTTAAGGAAGTTTTGTGCTTCGTTAGACAGGTGGGATTCTTATTAAAGAAGTAAATTGTGGTAATCAGATATCGGATAGCTGGATTAAAACGCGGTCGTATGAATGTTTTTGATGATGAGCGTTCAGGACGTCCAAAAGAGTTCGACATGTCAAAAATGGTCAATAAAATCCATGAGTTGATAATTGAAAAATGATGAATGACTAAATTTGGGATAGCTGAAGCTATAGGTATTTCAACCGAACGGATGCTTAAAATGTAGGAATAAGAAAGCTTTTCCTCGAAATCAACAATAAACGAAAGCGTCTGACCATTTAGGGATGTTAGGCGATATTCAACTGCATGTAGAAAAATCTTTGCTCCATTTTATAGCCCTGGATTAAACATACAATACACTAAAGATCGAAAAACCGTCAAAACAGTGAACTGCTCCTGACAAATCGAAGCCCAAGTTGAGGCAAAGTGTGACTGTCAGCCAACGAGAACATGATCACAGTTTTCTGATATTACCAACTCAGCAAAGGGCTAAATGATCACGGGTTCATGTCAGGTAGACATAAGTGCAATGCACCAGTGCATAAATGCGCGATATTCCATGGATTGTGCTACTAATTGATGATATATTCTTCAGATTTGCCCCTTCGACTACTATTTATTTCCTAAACTTGAAGTAATGGCTTGGTGGTAAGAGACTTGTGTCGAATCGCTGTAACAGAGGCCCATTTTCAGGGCTTGGAAAAATCATATTTTTTAGAAGGCATCGAAGAAGTGAGCAAAGTTTATAGGATTAAAAGGAGACTATGTTTTACCAAAAAATATGTTTACTATCCTGAGCGTGTTACTTTACAAAGCTGCTCCTCGTATTGAAAGAGCATAATTAATGTATTAAAAGTATTTTTTATCAATAAATAATAGATTAAATGACCTCAGATACTAAAGGTACATTTGGAAACTACTGTGAAACATAAAAATCTAGTTCTTGAATTGACTTTCAGACTTTAAGTATAGAGCTTCAAGGGTAAAGGAAATGATTCTGTGACATTGTGGCAGTAACGTAAATTCAATATTTATTGCGGAAATATTCCTTCTGTATACAATGAACGTGTGCGTTCCATAAAATATCAGATACATTGGCGCATCCGAATTCCTTTACTTTTACAAGTTTTAATCCTCGACCGTTAGGTTGGAACGGTAATCCCATAGTCGAATTCCTCCACCTTCAACTTTGCTGCTGTAAGCAGAGTTAGCAGTAGCTCTCAAACAAACAAATATAAGGGACAAATTTAAGACTTCATTTTACCCAACAGGACATGTTCAGCGCACGCTAGATTCCTCACGTCGAGCTTGGTCAGAGCGAGCGAAGCCCGCCTGTTCGTCTTAGTGCACAGCATCATCGATCGTAAACAAAACTATTGCTTCAAGTTACGCGAGATTCCACACGTCGAGCTTGGTCAAAGCGGGCGTAGCACGTCCGTACTTTTGGTGCGAAGCACCGCCGATTAAAAACAAAACCACTGTTTTAGTGCCACTGACAAAGTTTCATTTTACTCCAGATACATTTATTCTAGTTTATACGAGGTGTATCATAACGTGAGCTATATATTGCACTGGTATTTAATATTGAACGCAATTATTACGAAATAGTTTTTTTTCGAAACTCCCATATAAGTGTGCTTTAATCGAAAGGGGGATTTTGGTATCAACAGGATTTTAATTTTTCACGTCATTCTAGATACTCTTGACATATGTTTCATTTAGCAGATAGTTAGAGAAGTGATTCAATGTCATTATTATTGAAGACATTTTTCCAGGCGTAGGAGACAGGATCAACTCAGTTTCTTCATCTTGATGTTACTTTTTGACATTTATATGTCATCAAATATTAACAATAGAGTAAAATTCATTTTCTATGATTAATTATGAATTAAAAAAATAAATAATCATGAATAACTTGAAGGATCGTTATTAATTGCTACCATTATAAACTTGTAGGTCATATTGCTTGCACCAACATACAGGGTGTGACAGAAATAAGTACATTAATTTTAACCAGTGATAGAACCCGTCAAGCATAACAATTTTTCTTAAACTTTTTCTCGAATTCTCATCTTTTTTTAGCATTTTTTAACCCCTATAATTTGACGAGTCGTTCAGGTGCATAATTATCGGATCCAGTAGCAGTTACAACCCTGGTTACAATGAAACAATTGATTTCGACATATGTGAGCTATCAATTCCAGATCAATTCCTTCAAATAAATTTTGGAAAAAATTGTCTAATTATTATTGTCACAAAAGTTAAAACCTGTGAAACTGTCAAGCTCTTCTATCTGCGATTTTGCAGGCAGTGTAGGATTAGTTTGGTGAATTTATTTGGAACGATTTCAGAAATGTCATTTTCCACTAAAAATTGAATTATTGTGATTATGCTCATGTATTCAATGTCAAAATATTGTGCACTAATACATAATGATGAGAATACTATGAGATATTGAGAACTTATCGTCTACCTGGAACGTAAAACACCAGATGAAATGAATAAAATACATTAATTTATAAATGAAGCAGCTGTGAGTTAGTTTTTCTCATATTATTATGAACTTCACAGTCAGGTCGTTTCAATGAAGTATGCTTCGTAAATTGATCTGTTGAACAAATAGAATATTGTATCTTATATTTTAAAAAATATTTAAAATGAATTACCAAACTCAGTGTGATACATTTGTAGGTTAGGTTTTCTGTTTTTCAAGAATAAGCTCTTACAATTTTCGCGGGAATATTTTCAGTTGAATTATTCATTAAATCAATTACTTTAGAACTGCATTCCATTTCATATTCCACCGTTCACTTTAAATAAATTGTTGAATGATTTTATCTTTATGTTTGAGAGCCAACAGTAATGAAATAAGCTGAGAGCAGCACCTACTTTTTAAGTTGATCGTAGATAGCAGCACAATCTGACTCATATTCTAACTGTGTTATAGGCTGTATTCAGACTATTCAAATCAGCTGATCCAAGTGTAATGAGTGTTGACAATCTAATGTTCAAGAAATGTACCAACTATTTGAAAATATACGTGAAATTCCTAAATAAAAATAAAATTTCTCAACAATAACACATAAAAACGACCAATATACCAAATTGTTGGTTTCAGAGATATATTTGATCTTTCTTGCAACATATACAAAAAAAGAATTACCGAGGTGAGCGAGTATCAGTGTATTATTGAAATACTGTTATTCTTTCAGTTTCAAATGAATGATTGATAAGACTATGATGGTTTAAAGTTTTAAAATAATCATTTGAATCGACAGCTGTCATTCTTCCAACAAATGAGAAACATGCAGTTCTAACCATAGGCGCACTATGAAATTTTTGACCAAACTTTGATGAATTTTCACCCGATATCCAGGAGACTTACAGAAAAAAGTTATAAAGAAAAATTGTTTGGCTTGAAGAGATCTATTGCAGGTTAAAATTAATGTACTCATTTCTGTTACATCCTGTACAATAGTCTAGTCCCCATAGATGTAACTATGTTATGATGACATTGACAGAGAAACAGAGAACTGTCTCTACGAATTAGAATTGAATCTTAGATACAATTTATTTTAGATGAAGAAATTAATTATCGTTACTATATGAATGGAATCAATTTATGCGATTACGTAAATCTATAATGGACCAAGATCAATATATTTCAGATTTAGGGATAGGTAGTAAAAAACAAAATTATTAGACTAATTGCTCTATTTTCAACTATTCGAAATTATTTCCATCTGATGCTGAATTGAAGAAATTTCATGATTTTAATTCTTTCAGCACAATTTAAAATTCGTTGACCTAATTTTCCAAGAGTTTCTGGTGCCTCTTGATAGTCTTGGACTTGAAATATTTTATGAATAAAGATATTATCTCAACAATAATATTTGAGCAAACTCCCGGTGGTTTGTAATACCGTAACCTAGTGCTTGCTGGTGACGGTGTCCGAAGACGGTAAATAACACAACTCACTGTTCACTATTCACCAATCAAACAACTGAATGAACACGACCAGTTTGTAGCCGAGTGTTTCTACGTTATTGTTAATTAAACGGAATACTTTTGGTTGACTTCGGAGACTTCATTTCCCGTATATACAGGGAGATTCGTTTAAATTGTAATATTAATAGGATTTCAGAGATACAACCACCATTTTGTTTGAAATAAAAAAAAAATGAAGAATCATCTAGATGATGAAAGCGGATTTTTGACAACTCATGAATGTTAGTTACTTCAAAGATTTCGCAAATTACCATCTCCCACAATTACTGAGCTTGAAATCAAGCAGTTTGGGTAAACTTACGAAACAGCAGCTTCCATTTAGTACTAGTTTCAAATTGACTATTTGATAGGTACATAATTTATGCATGTAAAAACTCAAAAATACCTTTTAATCTTCATTGTTTAGTTATTGACTGACGAAAGGTCATGTGCTGTACCTTCAAATAATAATTTAATCTTTATCAAAGCTATAAAAAAAAAAATTTCACTCTAGGACAAGAACACTACAATTGTTCATTTGATGAGGGAAATGACACTATGCTGCGAGGTCATTTGGGAAGGAAAAATTGTTATTGAAGTAATATATGGAACGTTTGAGGTCTTATCGTGAATTTGCTATGAACTTGCACGATCAGTTCAGCTTCATATGAAAATAATATGTATCAAATCTGATACAGGCTCTTCTATCCACTCTATCGACTTCCATTTATAACGGTCACAGATAGGTAATTTGAAATTTCAACAAATTACTTTTTCAGATAGATAGATAAATAGTTCATTTGTCCCAAGATCAGAACATAAATTCTGTACGAGTAGCACAATCAATTATCACTAACGTAATCAATGACATAATCCCAGTTTACATAACCAAGCTTTGAATTATTAAAATCTAATACATATTAAGAGAGCTATATCAACTTCTATCTAGAATAAACATTTTTTTCATAGATATTCTACAATTGCTGCATTTAAACTTCTTAGCTTCATTAAAAATGGGTAAGTGTAATTCAATGGGTCACTTATTTGTATCGGTATTTTTCGGTGAGCCAAATATTGCAAACTACAGCTTATGCTGGATCTTAGAATTAATAAGCTGACTGCTCGATTTACAGACAAGAAAATACATCAAAAGTAAACAAATTTTTATCCAATAATAATAATTCAATCTAATAAGCTCCAAATTCGCGTCAAGCAAGTCATTGAATGAATCCCGGACAGACTTGACAGCTGTACATAATAGTAGTGACACGCACGGCTGAAGTTGTAACTAAATTTGTATCCACTTGAATAAACCCTAGTTGCCATATCCCTAATGTCATATATATCTATGGGCACTGTTTCGCCTGAAACAAGTAATTGAATAATTGAATCTTCCACAATCACTGAGCTTGAATTAAAGCAATTTGTGCAAACCTACGAAACAGCAGCTTTTATTTAGTACCAGTTTCAAGTCTGTAAATAGTATAGTTGCTGAGAACTCAGCGTCACGCCAGCCAGCCAGACAGCCAAAGTGAATATAATAGCGCTTTTTTTACAAAAAATGCGCTAAAAAGTCATGTACTTATTATATTTTTATTAACTCGCTTTCTAGTTTGTCTGTTTGCCTGTTCGCTACAAATTTTGTAATCGAGGCCCGATGAGCTACTCATAAAACTTTAAATATAGCCTAAAACTGGATGACAATACAATATTAATTATCTTTCTTGTCTGTCTGTTTGTCTGTAATCTTGCAGTCGAAATTTCAACTACTTCCTAGCCCTCTACAGCGTTCATAATGTTAATATGATAATAATAATCAATCGTTTGTAGCTCACTTTAAATTCTGTGAATATAAATATAATAGCACGCAGGAAAATGTATTTAGTGACGTATAGCGAGCAAGTTGCGCGCTTTTTTAGCATATGGTGATATACAATACATCTTCATATGTAATTTTAGTTTTAAACAGACGAAAGCTGGAAAGTAGAGTGAAAATATTATTACATTTTTTTAGGAAGTGGATAACAATTTTGAAATCAGCTACCAATCTGGAACTGAAAACTTGGAGCGCATCATCATATAACTACTTCCCACTTATTATTTTAATTGAAACCCCTCACTTTTTTTTTTAGACTGGGTGCTAATGCAATTGAAAAATGTAGTAGTTTGAATATATTGCTTTTAAATAATAATAAACCAACAGAAATAAAATAAAGCATCTCGCGAGAATTACTCATCACCTTTATTCGCTATCTGCCCCTCAGAAACAAGAGAAGAGAGAATAGCGAAGGCAGAGCGTTTTTATGTATCAATAATTCAACGGAACCAACAGCCCATTTGTAATAACCTAAAATTTTATGATCGTCGTCTGTTAAATATGAATCATTATTGTAAATACCGGCGGAGTATGAAAATTTAATGCGGCAGCGTTCGGCGAGGACGGATTCGGCTTTGGCGACCGCAGATGGTTTGCGGATGCATAAACACTAATAAGTAACAAGAACAGCTAAAAGCAAAACCACGCTGGTATGATACACACACACAACCAACAACCACTTAAAACTGGCATTGTGTGCGAAGAGACACACAGATAATAAGAATCTATTCTATCACAATTTTTTTGTCATGCGTTTGATTATTTACGGTTTTTTTTATTTTAATACTTGAAAAAAAAAAAATTAGTTGGCTTAGATAAAACGATAGCACAGAACCATTGCGGGCAAGGCCCGCAGTTTCTCTGAGTGCTACAGTCAATTAAATATGAATTTCAAATCTAGTTTCATAACTTTAGATTATGGAATGATAGTCTCATATTATGAAGTGGCGCAGTCTAACCACGATTGTATAACACTTTCACATTGATTCTTCAAATTTGTTTCATAAAATATGTATTATATTGACTTTAAAACTATAAGCTTATAAAAGCAACATCTTTCTGAACTCTCTTTTTTATCTTCTTTCTCGATACACGATCTCGCTAAGTGGTGCATAGCCGTATCACTGATCGCACATATCTGCGAACACTACCGCACACAAACCGAGCATTTAGTGCTAAACGGAGTGCACGATTTAGAATTTTTACCGCTTACCAGTACCGGTTCCACGGGTACTAACTTCACGTTGCTTAGGTGTAGTGTAATGTTATTAAATAACTTGCAATGTCACTTAAAATTATCTCACCCGATGATCTTACATCGCCAAGATGTTAGTTTAAGACATAGATTTTTAGAATAGGTTTTTAATTCCGATAAGAGATTATTATCCTCTTGTAAATAAAATGTCTGTATGTGAACTTGTCACACGTTTTCACATCGAAAGCTGCTATTGTCTTGTTTCTTTCATTATGTTTATATTACTGCTGAGGGTTAGAACTTACACCTGATGATGAACGAAATATCAAATCGTATTGATCAATTATTTCAACCGTATAAAAGGTGCAATATTGTATAACTAGTGAAATATAAATGGGCTCTGATTAAGATTTGTGAGTGCTGGAATTTAGTTTCGATGATTCTATTTCATACAAAACATGCAAAATAATATTGGCTTTTGAATAAATGGTAATCAAAGACATGCACACGTGAAGTTCACACCATGCAAATTATTTCAAAATCAACCATTCATATCAGAATCACCGTGTTGGTTAGTAACGCAATTTGGACAAATAAAAAGAAAATACGAACCTGAATATGCGTTGTAAATATTCTGAAAGAGACAATTTCCCATATAATTTGAAAAATTAAAACACGCCAAATTGATATTTTTCATTATATTTTTATTTTCAATTTTGAAATATAACATTTACATCACACATTCAGTTTTAATACTATCATCTAAAGATTAACTATTAAAAAGTAATACCTATGGACAGTACTGCTCAAATGCGTCGATCCTTTGACAAATTAAATAATACCACTTGGTTTAATCCGCCAAAGGGATCGAAAAGCATGAATGAATAGAAAATAACCTAGCAACTATAAATATTGATCGTATGTAAGTGTGAATCGGAATTTGTTAGTGTTTCAGTTGATTCCAAAATAATTGAAAGCCTGATGTTACAACCGAGAAGTAATTTCCAATATCCATGATTTTGTTGCTAGAGGGATGGTTGAAAAGTAATCGAGCAAAGCAAAAGATGACATCACCAAATTAATGTGGTTTTTCGTGACTATCACCCTTAAAATTAGTTGGTGTTTGACAGTCATTCAAAGTAAATATCTTTAGATTGTCACAAAAATAGATAACAATGATTTGAACGATGAGTATGAGGGCTTTGTACCTACGATTTCAATAATGGAATATTGGACAACCGCTGTCGTGAAAGCATTTCTTATAATTGTCCGGAACGGGTCACACGCCAGAAATGGTCAATAAAATCTATGCAATAATAATCGATGATCAATGAGTGACTGAGTGCGAGATATTTGAGGCTACGGGCATCTTGATCAAACAAGTGCTCAACATTTTGCATGACGGACATTAATGTATTTATCAGCGTTCATGATGTTGTCTTTGTCTGCGAAGTGAAACAATTGACATGGATCACCAAATTATCAAGGAGATCTGAAACGGTGTTCTGAAATTAAGTGCGTACCACTTTTGCTTTCAGTTGACAAAAACTGCGATCTTCTGATTGTCTCGTGTTTGGCGACGTTCAACTGCTATTAGAAGGACTTTTTGCACCGCTTCATAACCTTGAATGAAACGTGAATGTATTACAGCTCACCAGAATACAAGGAGCATTCAAAAAAGTGGACTGCTCCTGGCGAATCGGAGCCTAAGGCTCAGGTGGGTTTGTCGATTGACTATCTAGAAGTGAACTAAACGATTTCAGTTTTATATTATGCAAACTTGATCTTAATTTGGAGCAGAATCGGCCGTATTCAAGAAATAGTGCCCCTCGACCAGGATGATGCGCCAGCAAACCAGTACCCAAAATTGATGAATTGCACTACATATTATAAGAACTTTTCACACTGTTCCGTAACTTTGTACGAAACATAGATACATCATAGCACACCAGAGACCAAAGTACAAGCGGAAAAGTGGGCTGCTCATGACAAATCGCAGCTGGAAGAGGTCCAGGAGCGTCTGTCGATCAACAAGTTTTTTGACATCAACTACCTAGGAAGAGGCAGAACGATACCGGTTTTATTTCATGTAAAGCTATTGAGATCGATTCGACCTCAATTTGAAGCAAAATCGGCCAATCAAGTAATAGTGCTCCTTGACCAAGAAGAAGAGCTGGCGCACCAATATGCAAAATAAATGAATTACACTTCGTATAAGAAGGACTTCTTAGATCTTTCCGCAACTTCGAATCGAAGTCGAAGAAGACTTACGTGAATATGTCAAACCACAACAGATTTTCAACATCAACTACCTAAAAATGGAACGAACAATACCGGCATTATATTATGTGAAATAACTGGGACTCATTCGATTTCGATTTGAAGCAAAATCGGCTGCGGTGAAGAAATAGCACAACAAATTGGCTCCTCATTCACTATATTCTTCTAATTTGGCCCTTTTTAATTTGATTATCAATTTCCAAACCATATGAGCTCTGCGTTTGCTCTCAGACAATAAACGCGATCTCCTGCCCAACTTGAGAAATGTTTGGCGATATTCAACCACTATAAGAAGAATTTTTGTGTCGTTTCGAAACTGTGGACGAAACATAAATCCATCACAACACACCAGAGACAAAGAAAACCAGTCAAAAAAGTGGTCTATCTTTGGCGAATGTAAACCAAAGTAAGCAAAGATGAACTATCAAACCAATTCGATACCGATTTAAAATGGAAACGGATCTATTTGGTGGGGAAAGAGATGTTTTCTCATTTAATTATGAAGGATGCGTGTCACTTCAAAATTATAAGAATACCCAGAAAAGTTACAACGACTTACTTGTCTTACATTAATTTTAAAGAGACACGTATCCTTCATAATGAAACTGACTCATGTTGTAATTCGCGATTGCATGTCCATGTTTGGCGATATTCAATCGCTGTTAAAAGGACTTTTTGCGCCGTTTTGTAACTGAGGACGAAATATGAAACAATCAAACACATTGATCAGAAAAGTGGGCTATGAAACATATTTGATACCTATTTGAAGTAAAAACGGACCCATTTGGTCAAGAAAAAGATGTTTTTGCACTTGAAAAATGCGCCAAACTACAGAAACTGCGTTACAAATTTACGCATATCCTCTCCAACGGTAGAACTACAATAAATTGACATGTATTGAATATAAAAATTCAGCCAAAAGTATCGGTCCCACCTCCACTATCCTTAGGAGTGCTACAGATGCTGCGTCCTGTCTCCAAGCTATATCTACGAGTTAATGGGTCCTCATTATATATAAAACAATTTGTACATCTGTAGTACTTCTGAAGATAGTCCAGGTAAGACCGAAACCGCAGAACAGAAAAGAAAAAAAACTGTTGACTGAATTCCCCTATTTTCAATAATTGCATTCAGTATCATCAACCATTTCCATTTAAAAAATGGCTTAAAGGATTTGGGTCCAATTGTTAAAACAAGGGCCTATTTTCAGGATTTGGAAAAATCGTATTTTTTGGAAGGTATATCAAAAGTGAAATTGAGTGAGAGGATAAGTTAAGTTTCGCTAAAACAATGTGTTTTTTACCTAGGTTGATTACTTCACAACCTTACCCCGCTTAAGAACATTTCTGTGTGCATTTAAATCATCCAAATTGTCTTAAATTATGTATTTGCTAATGTCACTTTTTGAAGGCCAGTTTCATTTTCGAAACTCCTAGACTTGTTTATAGCTCAAAACTAAATCCTAACAAAATTCCAATTTAAGTCAGAACGATCCATATATACATTTAAACTAATGAATTAAATAAAACACTACATTTTAAATATGATAGCACACTCTTGGTGTGAATGGCACAATAAAACTATCAAATATTTAATAATAATAACGGCAGAATTAAATATTGTGCGATCAACACGGCCAGTTGACTGGCAGAACTAAATTCCATCACTTGTTCATCGAATCTGTTCACTTCAATATACATTTATACAATATAGCAACCTAGTAGTATTTGAATAATTTTATGGTTAAGTACATTTGTGCCTACACTCGGTATAAATTACATGTTATTCACTGGTTATTTTGCCACAGAAGTAGATACGGAGTTTTACTTTATACATTTTTTAAACTACGTAATTACACTTAATAATTTTTAAATGACTAACTTTTTTTACGTATAAATATTTTCCTACAATTTACAAATCTTTGGTACAAATTCACATTTTGTTATTGGTGAATAATCGCAAGTTTTGTGGGTTTCTAGGGTTTTGCGAAAATTTACGTAATAACTTATTATACGGGATGTATCGCATGATTAACAATTCCGTCTAGAAATATATACAAGATTATATATTACAAACTAAAAATTAATTTGTAAACATGAAATTATCTAATGCGCAAAATTAGATACATCCCGTATGTGGTTTAAACGAAACGTTCTAGAAAATAACGTTTCTAAAGCTAGATTTACACAAGCCATTATTTTGCAGAATTTTTCACTTATAAGAAAAGATTAAGTAAAGGGTTGAACATTTTTTAAACATCACAAATAAAATTACACTCTGATGTCAAATATTGAACATATTATCGTTTCTGTAATCGTCAGAACCGACCATCTAGTGTCAAACGATAGAATAGCAATTATCAAACGGAATATCGTAATTAATCAAATATAAAAATGGTATAATTTTACAAATGCAATAATAATTGTACGTAATAAAACATAAAAAGGTATATCACTCAGATTAGGTTGACAGTTTTGATATGCTTGAAGTTTAAATTACAATTAGTTATCTAATTATATATTATCATAACTGTACGATTATGGACTGCGTCCAATTCATCGATAAAATAATTGTCTATTTACGTTCTGTCATGATTTTCAGAAGATGGCTCAAGTGAAATTCTAAATAAAAAAATTAATGGCTTGTATCACTCGTGAATCTGCACCATGCTTAGCGGCTTTGCGTGACCGCCAGGTACATGTAGTACTGCGCAAGCGAGAGTAAATACACCATGTTGCTATTGGTACCTTTCTCGAAGTTGATTTGACGCTCCTGCTGGCGTGCATTATCGGCTGCAACTTTCAGCAGGCCTTGAATGTTGCGTAGCAGCGTCTCCGTGGAACTGAGACTTGGATCGGGACCTACGCCACTGCCTGCTACTACAGCACTCGCAAGCGTCGAGTAATTCAATGCTTGTTGTGATTCGCTACCTGGAGCTGCAGCCATGGGCAAGTCCACACCGTCATCCATATCTGTAACAAAAAAAATATATATCAATATACCGTCAATCGAATACACTAAAGAGAAATTCCAGGGGTACTGAAAAACGAAAAAGTATCATGAAATCAGCAAGATATCAATTCATATCATGATACCATTTCATAAATATATTTCGTTAATATATTCAGTAGTCTTTCAACCAATTTATAAGACATATTTATATGAACAAAAACAGAAATTAGCATGCTGATGGCCCATAACCTGAAATCGAAGACATCCGAAAGGAAATTGAAAGTCCGTGCTACGAACAAACAAATTAGGCTCTCGCTGTTGCCTGTAACACGCATGTGCAATCAACTGTGATTTATCATTCATTAGGTGCAACATATCACTCGGAATATTCACTTGACGCCAACTGTGGTTTGCCAATACTAGTGAAGAGATATATCTGAATTCCTCCAAACTTATTTTTATTCTATTATGTTATAATTACTAACCCTTCAACACAGTATACGAGGAGGGCTTCAAAAGTAATCTATCTTAACACTCTGAACTGTAGAGATGCTCAGTCAAATGATCAAGCCACTGATATGTCTTCACGTGTCGAGCAACTGCCAAGTTGCTTGTCATTCATTCATGAACAGCCCGCACCGTCCAATACCGATTCCTCCGAATATCCGCTGCGTCTAAAGTCCACACCGTTGAATACCCATTATGGCAGATTTACCCCCACTATTGCTTTGTGTGAGTGTCCACTGAGTAAAAATGACTTTACCAGCGGTTTGATAAACATATTGAGCATGGTACGTCGAGCTTGATCAGTGTCGGCGAAGCCCGCCTGTTGGTTGGTGCTCAGTACGTTCCTCGGCCAAGTGATTAAGCCACTGATATGTCCTGATGTATCGAGCAACTGCTAAGTCGCTTGTCGTTCATTTCAGAACAGCCCGTAACGTCAAATTCCCATGCCGTCAAATGTCCGCTGCGTCGAAAGTCCACCCTGTCGCATACCCATTGCGGTAAATTTACCCCCACTATTATTAATAAACATTAAGCATAGCAGGTCGAGCTTAGTTAGTTGAGTGCGGAGCACTGCCGGTTGAAAACAAAATCCACTGTTTTAGTGCCACTGATACACAAAGCAGTATGGGGGGGGGGGGGGTCTAAATTGGTCGTGGGTATTCGACGGTGGGACTTTCAATGCAGCGGACATCTGACGCAATGGGTATTCGACGATAGGGTATGCATTCATTCGTTCAGTGATGGCATGTTAAAAGTAGTGTCCGACCAAAGGTCAGATTTTGGCCGAAGCCGGGTGTTCGGTCCTGGCTGCTATTTTCGGCCGAAGCAAAATGTTAAATTTTAATAAAAAATTCTATAATACTGGCTAGAAACCATCATATAAAAAAAACTCTATTATACTGGCTAGAAACCATCATATCAATAAAAATTGTGCAGGAACTATTTGAGATTATGCATGATAGTAGAAATAAAAAAAGTACTCAGTAATATTCATATAAAGGAGTTTCCAATAGCTGCTATTTCTCAACAGTAGTGTCAAACAAAATCTAGCATTTCATCATGGCGGCATATACGCTTCAAGAATGTCTTCCTTTTGTTGAAAATTATTTCAAAATAATCGATCTTTTGTCCAAACTCGTTCACTTGATAACTGAAAATATTACGGTGGTTGCAATTAAGGGAAGTACCTTGTTGAGGTCTGGTCCTGGACCTTCGGCGCGACAAGTTCAGACATGGGATACTGCTGCTCTATGACAATACCCTTGTTCACAAAATCACATGTCAGGTATTGCTGTACGTTACTATGGGTTCTAGGAACTTAATATGCTTTATTTATTTGAGCATTTGAAAAAGCACCTACAAGGAAGAAGTCAAGTGTGCAGTTTTTTAATTTTTCGCGGAGAAGGATACAAATATTTTTTCTGGCGGTATCGATGCTCTTTGTTGCGGTTTCATTACCAGGATTGGGTCGAGTGTAGATGCCAGATACAAGACCACAGTAGCCACTGCAGTTCAGGTGCTATTTTCCATCGCTATTTGAGACTGTAAACTCTTATTTAGTTCGTCCTCCTCAGCCTTACATTCCGTTGCTGTTTTGCTCCATTTCCAACGCTTTTCAAAGGGACCGCACTCGCTCAACCTAGTATACATAGAAGAGAACTTAGCTAAATTGTTCGGCTGGACTGCTAACACCTGTACAACCAGTATTAGTTTTTTGCGTTGCAGTGTAAGTCAATATTTATTTTGCTATTCCAATTTTTTTATCGTAAATCTATTTCGTAACGTTATTAACATAAGCTCCAGTTTATCATATCATTTGCATTTTTTGTTTTACTTTCTTATTCATTAACATTTTTTACTAAATTGTAGTTGATCGTATCCAGTAAAAGTTATATTGTAGTAAAGTCGTCGGATTTGTTTTACTTCCTATCTCTCAGGCACTGATGAAGATATAATAAATATCGAAACGTTTGCAATAAAGGAGATGACCTAATTATTTTATCCTCTTTGTTATCCACAATCCGACGACTTTACTACAATTTTTTACTAAGTTGGTCTCCTTAGATCCTCTTTATTTTCTTTCAAGTCTTGGCGCCCGTTTTTCTCCTTGTATTTGCAATTTGGCTTTCGCAGTGTTATCAAATAAATTATTTACAAATAAATATAACTCAAATTGTAGGTAGTGATCTTTATTTGCCATACCAGCAATAGTGGAAGTAATTTTTATAATATTTATCAAGCCAACTCCACCAGGAGATAAATACTTTATAACCCTTTCCAATCATGTGGAGCAAGGAAAATCGACCAAAAAAGAGACTACATTGAAAAACCTCAAATAAAATTCCAACCAAATATTTTCTTATATATCTAGGTATCTTTAAATTATTGTTGGATCATTGAGAATGATATGCTGACTACACCAAGTGCTCAGTTCTAATTCGTATAGATACCTTAAGTCAGAAACCAGACACATGTATCACCTAGCGGACAATTATTTGAAAATCGACCAAAAAAGAGACTACATTGAAAAACCTCAAATAAAATTCCAACCAAATATTTTCTTTCATATCTAGGTATCTTTAAATTATCGTTGGATCATTGAGAATGATATGCTGACTACACCAAGTGCTCAGTTCTAATTCTTAGATACCTTAAGTCAGAGACCAGACACATGCATCACCTAGCGGACAATTATTTGAATGATTCGATGTTATGTTACTGTTGGAGAGTTAAGAGATAGGGGATTCAATTCTAATTCGTAGAGACAGCTTCTTGGCATCATTTTAAAGACTTTCGTCGCATGTATCACTTAGCGAACAAAGGAAGACAGTCTTCTGAATTGGGAGACAGAATCAAGCTAATTTCTTCAGCTCGATGTCACAAATAATAACAATAAAAAAAAATCAACTACTGTAATTAAAAATTAATTGGAAAAATGAATAATCATTTTGTCTGCACCAATATATAATATTCAAGTCTCTATAAATGTATCTGTCATGACGTCATTGATATAGAGACTGTAATTTGACTCCAAACTGTCTCTACGAGTTAGAATAGATCCCCAGATCTATTTTGAGTTCAGAATGCAAACGATTCGCTCTCTAATTGTCCATGAAGCAAAGAGAATTAAATACTTGACGTTTTTGTTCATTTCCTAGAAATGTGCAATTATTTATTTGTTATGAAAAAAATGTTATGCCTCAAACACGATGAAATATATAGATTGAATTCTTGTTTCCAGGAAACTTGTTATTGTTATGCCTCTTATTTACTTTTTATTTGAAACAAAACATCTTAAATTATATGGTTGTTAAAGCTTTATACGTTTAGTTTTTGTATTGTGTGTACTCTTTATCGGTAAAGTATTATGAAGTTAGACCTGGCAACATAGCGACAATACCAGAATCGAAGAATATCACAAATCACGTATACTTTAGTGATTCGCATTAATCTTTTACAAGCGCTGTATGAGAATTCCACATTATTTTATCAGTTTCATCCATGTACATTTACATCAAGTATGCTTATCCTTGAAGTACATAGCAACATAAGGCACAACAAATTATTGAAGTACAAAATGGTGTATCTAATCGATTCACGCGAATTATTACGACTGGGACTTGTATTCTTGGAACAAAAGAATTTTCATTTAAAATGCAAGAAAGTATTAAAATGCTGAGAAGTTATCGGATACCTATGCAACAAATAGTATAAAATTCACTTGATTTGAATAAGGGCCAATTCGAGCAAGCAATATGGTTTTACTTTTCACTGTAAAAACGTTCAACAGAGTTGGTCAGTTAATGTACGTGATGCAATGTTAAATTACTTCCCGAAATACAGGGCGAAGGATTTGTTCAAAATATAATGGAAAGTAATTAACGAAAAGAGATCAACTCTTATATTCGTTTAACTTGACGGAAAAACTTGGAACAAAGTTCAGAAGGTTGTTCCATCTATCATTAATATAACCATGTCAACTATTCAGACTATTATTTCGTCCATGATTCATACGAGCCAACCCTTACAGAAAACAATGTCCAATCTAACGTAACGTCAATCATAGTGTATAGGACACGAATAGCGCTGTTAATGATGTCCAAGTTTTTTTGTGTCCTTTTGCTAATTTTACCGATGTTTTCTTCTTCCAACCAATTAGATTTTGTGGGAATCTCCACGCAGTAGTTCTTGTTTTTTTGCCCCTCTTGAAGATTTTTCTGTTGTGCGGAATGAATGGAATGTGTAATTACCACGTTGGGATGATTTTGTGGTTTAATTAAGTGTTTCTTAATTTGATTCTGTTATTGATGACTTGGATAAGTGATGAGGGGTCAAACTTTTTGCTTGTTTCCAGTTGAATTGAGTTAAAAAGTTATTTTCACGCGATTGAATTCCTAACGTAGTTTTTTATTTATATATATATAAGTAACATACCTGGATCTTTTTCGTCATCGTCCTCCGGATCGGAAAGGTTATCATCCTCCTCGTCATCAGGTGTAGAGTGCGGTGTGTCTGGCTGTACTGGTTCATCAGCTGCATCGGCTTCACTACCGGAGTGATCCATAGGATTTTCCCGTTCAATTCCAGGACTGCGTTCGCGCTCCCGAAGCCCGGGATCACCCCCACCACCACCACCACTCTTTGACAGGTTTAGTACTGGACTGTGACCGTTCGGAGAGCCTGAAACAAAACAAAAAATTCATGGAAATAAATCAAAAAAATTCAAGCTGGAATTGTACACTCAAATAAGGAAGAAAAAGTGTAGCATTTCGTTAAAAATCCTAAAAGTAATTAATTCTCTAAAGGCCAGGGTCTGTAGCCTCTGACCAGTCCCATCTACACCATAATTAATTATCCGGTGTTCTGAGCGGTGCCGGTTCACAATTAAACACAGCCACATGCAGAAACACAGTCAGTGGAACGTTTTATGCACTTGGATCCGGAATAAGTCCGGTAGTCGAGATGTTGAGCCCAGTGGAATACTACATTAATCTGATTGTGAGAGTCTGGGATCAGTCACCCTACGCACTTCTGCTGAGAGATAAATGGACGCGGAAATTTAATAGAGCCATGAGAAATTGGGATGATTCTTTTCGCTAATTTACTAGATCTGATCAGGGTATTGGGAATGTTGTTCAACAGATTTGATTTCCGAAAGGACAGAGACATCATTTGCTTCCGGATTTCTAGAACGTTTGTCTCTACAATTATTTTATATTATATCAAATAACAAAATAGCGATCGACCAAAAACTTCAAAAAAATATATTTTGAAGACCTTAAACTATCGATTGATAAAATTTATCTCGAACATTATTTTCGATCTGTCTTTATTTATATTGAATATCAATATGATTTTCAACACATTGCAACAATCATTTGAAATAAAGTAGATTTGCTGGCATTGAACAAGAAAAACTAGAAAAATAGAAGAATATACAATGAGACATCAAGGAAAGGACTGAATTTGGTTTTCAAAACAGTCATCATTCCCAGCATTGCAAGTCCTGCAGCATGTTTTAATATTAGAAGAGATACCTGCAAGAACTATCTGCTTGTCTTTTATATCTTCTGCTGCAGCTAGAATTCCAGCTACAAGTCCTATACAGAGCTCTTTATCTGACTCCAGAAAAATAAATCTAGGGGAGTTAGGTTGAGGTTCCGGGCTGGCCACGCAACAGGACCTCCTCTTCCCTATTTAGTAGTGCTATGACATCTCGGGTTGTATGAGCCGGTGTTTCATCATATTGAAACCAAGGTCTTCGTTTGATGTTTAGCGGTAAGCCATCAAGAAACTCTGGCTGAACGTTATTAAGCCCAAACGTTTACTGAAAAACGTCGTTGATGCGGACGAACAAATGTTGCGTAGGGATTTTCACCACACCACAGGTGATTATTGCAATAATTGAACATACCGTTCCTTGAAAAACAAGCTTTTTCTGTAAATAAAATGAACTTTTCAAAACGCCTCCAAAAATTACAACGTTCAAGAAACCAGTGACAAAACAACAATCTTGGCTGGATGCCTTCAGGTCCCAAAGCTTGCATTTTTTGTCTAGAAAATGGATGGCGATCTTGTTCCTTCAGGACTTCCGAAACTGTCACATGATTTATATCTAATCTATTTACTATTACTCTTATGCTCGTCGATAGCTCATCTTCAATAAAATTAAGAATAGCTTCTTTAAATGCAGAAGTTTCGACGTGATCTATTGAGATTCTCACCTATTGTTGGGTGGTAAATTTCAGTCTCTGACACTAGATACTCTTCTAAAAATACGACAGCTTGGTGACGATTTAGATATCTTCTCCGATAAATTCTACGAGCTTCTTATGTATTATGACTTGCCTCTCCAGAACAAGAGTATGACAAGAAGTTGAGCGTTTCGATAATTATGCTTTTTTGTTCACAAATTATGCAAAATACACACACAAATGATGAACGTGACAAAATTTATTCAAGGTGAAGCAATGAATATATTTTTTTATTTTGGAAATAGATATATCTGAAGAACAAGATCAAAAAGTATTTAAACTTGAACGTACAGACTAGAAAACACGTGTCTTAACTCTTGAGTTTGAAGTATGCGTTCTTAATTCGGCTTCTGTTTCATTGTTCAATGGCAGCAAGTCTACTTTATTTTAAATGATAGTTGCAGTGTGTTAAAGTTCAAGTTGTAATTCAATCTGAGCAAAAACTTTTTTGGGTAGATCGGAGAAAATGTTTCAAATAAATGTTATTAGTAGATAGTTTAAGGATTTTGTGAATATTTTATTTTCAAAAATCGATCGAATGGTTTTTAAAATATCTTCAAAATATTTGATCGGTCACCATTTTGTTAATTAATGAAATAGAAAATAATTGTGAATATAAATATTCTAGAGATCTGGAAGCAAATGCTGAAAATTTCTGTATTTTTTAAATATTTCTTAAAATAAGGGAGTAATGACGATTTTTTCCAGAAACGAAAAACGCCAATAATCAAAAATCTGAACTGAGAAAAGTTGTTCGCTTCAATGAGTTAAAACTGCGTTTCTCGAATGTTACAATTTAGTATCAACACCTTATATACAGGATGTATAAGGAGTATCAGGGCTAGTGTGAAAAAATATAATAGCGAGTTCCTGGAATCATCTTGAGTAAATAATTTTATGAACATAGTTCTATTACTTTTGCTTACCGAAATACCAGAAATAAAAATCTGCTGTGGTCACACAGTACTTCTTCGACCATTCATTTTTTTGCCAGTTTCATCACTGTTTCAGAAATTTAGAGTATCGCATCAAGTAATTACATATTTCATAGTAACAGCAGTCATTGTCAAAGTGTCAGCTATCATTGTTGAAGTGGCAGATGGCGGTTAAATTATAAATGAATATTTTTGAATATAAGGAATCTTTTTCTTGATTTTCGGAGTCTTCAATTCATTGGAACACAAAGTTTCGAGATTTGATCGCCGAAAGTATAATTTAAAGATGGTAACGTGGATTTCACTGATTATTTATCATTAATATCTACTAAGTTTATCCTCCCGAGAGCTTTAAATTGATACCAAACTAGAATCACTCTAATAATTTGTAGAAGAAACAATTGACAATCGTTCAAATATCCTCTTTGTCTTTACAAGAGTTTTAATTTGATACCAAACACGATAGAGCTAAATTACATATTTCAAAAAACAATTGACAAACGTTTGCATGTGATGTCCAAATATAAGTAACAATAATTTTTATATCACATTATGATTCTCATTATTTCTTTGCTTCAGAAAAATATAGCGAATTTTATAATAACTCAAGTTCTATTAATGACAAATGAGTCGCTGATAATAATTTTGAAAAATGTTTTGGGTGAAGGCTGTGCAAAATTATTCGGGAATCAATATTAGTTATTTCATGATAAATACTGGCGTTTATAAAATACACGCAAAAAACTAAAAAACTCCGTCAATAAAGCTTTGATTCCACTGGTTGAAAGAAATTCATCTAACTTGAAACTAGCTTTTTGACGAAAAACTTAAATATAGAATTTTAGTCGAAAATTCGTTCGCGTTCTCAAGTTATCGTGCTTCCAGACAGATCGACAGACAGACCAACAGAAAGATCGACAGACAGACCAATTTTTTTTCTAAATCACGTTTTTCGGGCTCAGTAGGGTCTAAAACGTGAAGATCCATCAAAATCTCGAACTGTCAAAAAAACACTATTACAATACTTTATAGGTCAAAGAAGTAAAAATTGTTGAATAGCAGCTTTGAAATTAAAACAAAGTAAGAGAAAATGGAAACATTGAATATACTTATTTTATGTCTTGGTAAATGTACAAAATATGCTCCATGAGCACGGATGCAAGTTTAATGGAATTATAAACTATATAAGTTAATTGTATTTGATTTTTATTTTTAACGAATGTCAGTTTATTATACTTCCTAGTAATTGGTTGGTTATAATTTTTTGTCAATTTCAAAAGTTTTGATTCTATTTATTTTTTCATTTACTGCTATTTATAAAATTTTGATCTCTTGTATTTTCGTATCCAATGGAATAAAATAAATGTTCATATAACATTTTTTACTCAAAATAATGTCAGGAATATGCTTTTATTTTTTTACACTATTCCTGATACATCCTGTATATTTATAATAAGACAATCAAGTAGAGTTAGGCGTGGTCATCAATCCGTCACTAGAAATTTGCATCTGTTTCAAAGCAATGAAACAAACAATCCATTCTAAAAAATCGTTGGGTGTAAATCAAAGCGAGGGCAGTTTAGCATGGAGATTAACTTGGTTTCCCTCGGAGCAGTGGTCAGCATCAGAGAAGGCAGTGCTATTGTACTCCTGTGAGTGTGTGTGTAGGGGTAGAACATAGACACACAGCTGATTTTGGAAACAATTAGTCAGGCGGTCATTTGAAACAGGACGGTGGGCAGTGCTCTACACTGAATTTGTTATATTGGATAGTTATTTTCTCTCTATGTGAGCAAATAATCACTCAATTGCCCAGAAAAATAAAGAAAATTGCATATAAAAGGATAAATTAGAATATTTAATTACATAATAATAATATTCAGCAATTCGCGATCATGTCGAGAACACGCCCTGCTAAAGTGGTTTTTAAACTGCCCAATCATTATGATTTACAAATTCAGCAAACGTAGAACGATTAAGAGAACTTACCATTATGCGAGCTAAGATCTCTGACTTTGTGGTCTAGTGTAAGGGCTCTGTCGGTCTCTCCTCGCTCGTCTCGTAACCTGAAACCCAACACAAAATCCATTAATACCTGAAAATGGCGCAGACTTCATTTCTGGCAATTTTAACTTCATTATAAATTCATTACATATTTATTTTGGTCATGCAATCTCTCGATTTGATCTCTCAGCTGCCCTTTATTTTGGAAACGGCAATTAGAAATATACATCTGTTATAGGGAGATTGGCAATAAATGGAGATTTTGTTCCCTTTTTTAATGACGCACTCCGCGGGAGATGCACAAATATCTTCTCGCGGGGCGCCTTTATTAAATGCTGCACGAGTGTGCCGATAGTTTTTTTTTTTACCAATGTTGAATGATGGATGACGCTATATATTACACTAACATGCAAAATAATATTCTATTTTTTTAATGAATAGCTGAAATAATTTTTGTTTATTGCTAACTGATAGCGGCGCGAAATGTCACATCAAGAGCAAGTCAATAATAGTCTCACCTATCTGACACGCATGTGCGTTACATTGTGTTGTTTTTGATGACTAAATTACGGATCGAGTTACTATGGAGCCTCGGGAGCACCACGTGACACTAACGATGCCAAGCTACTATGATTACTAAAATATTATTCCTGTAATTACGAGTAATTATATTTGAAGCGGTAACAAATGCGTATCGTCATTTCTCTTGGGACCAAATCAACGCTGAATATCTGTGATGCGCCATTTATCTTGTTTGTTTTCATGCGTAGCTCTTTTGTTTTCCCATTTGGAGCCGAGCTAATAATATCCATTATTCTAAACAACGAATAGTTAGTGTCACTACATTGTTAACAGATTTACGATACCTATTCATTTTCGAAGAAATTTAATGATATGACACTATCATATTGATATGAACATGCTCATTAAGTTCAGTATACTGTGAAGTATTGATGCAGTAAGAAATCTGTAGCTGTTTCCAAGTTGATTAAGGGTATACACACCGAGTTCGCAGTACCAAAAGGACTTTTCTGTCTCTAATCTTACTTTTCATACCAAACTAAAACCAGGAGCACCAAGTAAACATAAAAATGACTATAGTTCATTCTGTCATCATATTTGTAAGATATCAGGAAAACAATCAGAATGAATTCTGATTTTCTGTGGGTAATTTTGTTTATGTAAGAACTGAGAACGAAAATGTTGGAACATTAAAACAATCAAAACGACAATCAAACAGCTGAAAGTCGATTTATGCGCTACCTTTCCTGTAGAGCTAATAAAGATCCATGCGATTAGGAAATCACGCTGCACCGATCAACTGAAATTATTCATCAATCAAATTGGAAAGATCAGATCTTAGTAGGCGGAATGATTCAACAATACAGAACAGAGCCAACTAACATATTGGTTTTAGAGAAATGACATCTAATTTAGTCAGCGCGAGCATTTACGCTAGCCGGCCTCAGCCCAGCGCTATACAGGGCGTTCGGTTAATTGGATTTAGTCGGTGTTTAAAGCGCGGCAGTCGCGCAGAGGGCAGCACCGGCGCCCGGTTAAACTGATTCTTATCGCATTGCAGACAGTTTAGCAGTTTAATTTCAGAGCGAGCTTGTAATTTCGCGACAATAGGACTCCTGGCAACTGATTAGCGTATATCACTGTGGGACTGAACCACCAATGGAAGATTATGTTGGTTCATGCGAGGGCTTCTGTCTGTTTTATATAGTACTGCGAATGTTATGCAACGCCAGCTTCCAAATCATGGACTTTGGGAGATTAAACAAGAATGCATACAAATCTAGTTTCATCTTTTCTTTTATTCAAATAGCTAGCTATGCAAAGTTTGATTGTTGCCATTCTACCTCAAGATATTACTTCAAAAGTGATATGCAAAAGACTCTAAGCTCCTGTTTGCTCATCTTGGCAAAAATATTATCAGATTCCGAGACCCGCGACGTCACCTAGATACGCCATGCAATTACTTTACAAACGTCATCTTATTCGATTCTTCCAAAAATTGGGAGATCTACCAGCTCCTTAGCCAAATATACAGCCCCATTAGTTCTTCGTTACCCCAATCGTTTTTTCTGGGATTCATTGCAATGCTGGGGGGTGTCGTAGACAAAGGCTTAGCTTCGTGACCATAACATATTCCAACGTCCGCCTAGATACCCGATAAAATCACTTTGACTAGCGTCTTGTCTGGTTTTCCTAAAAGCCAACTCTTGCATTTTTCGACTCATCAGAAACATGTAAGATCTCATTATCTCTTCGTCACTTTGCTCGTTCTTCCTTGGACTCATTGCAATCCCGGGTGGTGTCGTACACAAAGAGGGGCATATTATCAGATTCGTGAACAATGCACGTCCGTGACATCGCCTAGATAATATGTGATGCAGTCTCATTCGGTGTTTTTCAAACATTGGGAGTCCCAACTATTTAATTTAAGTCTAGCACGTTTTTTCTCGGGCGGTATCATACACAAAGGGAAGCTTATTATTGAATTCGTAACCAATGCATATTGCTTGTTGTTTGATGTTCTTCAAAAATTAGGAGCTCCAGCTAGGCTCTGCATTTTTCGACTTATTATACAGATGTGAGATTCCATTATCCTTCCGTTTCCCTTACTTGTTCTCCCTAGGATTATTTGCAATTCCGGGCGATCTCGTACACAAAGAGAGACATATTATTAGATTCGTGAACAATGTGGGAACATGACGTCGTCCATATACGTGATGCAGTTACTGCAACAAGCGTCTCGTCCGTGATTTTCAAAAATTTGGGAATCTCAGTCAGCCCCTGCATTTCTCGACTCCTTTGACACATATACGATATCTGCCTTGGACTCATTGCAATGCCAGGCGGAGTCGTACACAAAAAGGATAACATATTGTTAAATTTGTGACATTGTGATCAATGTATATTCCGAAGTCCGCGACGTCACCTAGATACGTGACAATTACTTCTACAAGTGTCTTGTTCGGTTTCCCCAAAAATTGGGAGCCCAGTCAGCTTTTGCATTTTTTGACTCGTATACATGTAAGATCTGATTACTCCTGCCTTATCCTGCTTGTTCTTTCTGCAATGCTTGGCGGTGTAGTACACAAGAGGGGCATACTTTTAGATTCGTGAACAATGCATGTCCGTGACGTCGTCTAGATACGTAATGCAGTTACCTTCATAATCTTGTCCGACGCTTTGACACATGTAAGATACCGTTACTTCGCTCAATGTAATGCCGCTTGGAGTCACATAGTCACAAGGAGGGACATATTGTTAGATTCGTGAACAATGCATGTTCTATTGCTCACGAAATCGCCTAGATACGTGATGTAATTAGTTTTACAAATGTCTTGTCCAATTTGTTCGACAATTGGGCACCCAAGCATCTCCTGCATTTTTTGACTTCTTAGACACATGTAAGATCCCATTATGTGTTCGTTATCCCACTCATTTTTTCTGGGACTCATTGCAGAGCAGGGCGGTGTCACACAAAAAGGAAGATATATTTACAGATACATGACCATTGCATATTCCGAGATCCACGACATCGCGTCGCCTAGATACGCGATGCAGTTACTTCCACAAGCATCGCGTTCCGTGTTTCCCCAGATTTGGGTACTAAAGTGTGCACCAAATTTCACGATGGCCCTTTCATTATAAAACTAATATACATTTAATGATAAAAACAAATACGTGCACCTAGAGCACACACAGTTTTCCCTTGAAGTAAATTTTATATCCATTCAAAATTCGCCATCAACTGCGCTTATATTGACTATTCTATCATTCCATTATGCTAGTCTGAGTATTTTTCCATTAAAATTCGATCTATGCGTGGTTGCCTCATTGAGCATAAAAGATCTGTGTATCATATGGGACTAATTTGCCTCTAACTTAATCATTGGTAACCGGAATCCTGAAACTTCCTGATTAAGTCAATTGGGATTGTGAAAAATGAAGCATGTAACCCTAATTGTGTTGGGGATGCGACTCAGCGTCTCCAATTGCCAATACTAAATTTGAATTTGTACACTATATGATTTCAAATTGCCTATCCTTATTCAGATCTCGTAAGGTCCTTAGTCTCAAATATTTCCACCATTATAAATCTCTTTTAATGATAGATCTCTTACAAACGAGCTCTTCAGCCTGTAAACAAATCTATTATATTCGATTTGAAAGAAATACATAACAAGCCTTCTTGCTACCGAGAAAAAAACTTCATCAGCGACTTCTTTTGTCGAAAAAGCATCTGAACATCAGAAGCACACTGCGATCTCAACTGAGAAGATTGTAGCACCCTTCTATTGGTATCAAGAGCATGATTAATAGATAAAGAACACATCGCGTCTCTCAATCTTGCGCGGGAGATCGAGGTGATGACACAGGCATTCTGGGAGTTATGATAAATGTAGCAACGCGCTGTAATAGACTTTGATTCGACGTGAGACAAACAATGCTTCCTTGTGGAGCGTGCTATCGCTTCTTGTTACCGATGTTGGCTCTAGGAGCTTGAGGCCTCATCGTCTGTTGTTTGATTGATTCTAAACTCAGCTACCGGGTGACGGTGATGTTCCGCACGAAAAATATGTTTCGATGTGAGATGACAAGCCGATATGAGATTACTTTACACGTACACACACATCTATCTGCATGGAAAATTCTGAAATAAATTTCTTTAATTTTTTTGAATGCTTTTAGTAGTGGAACAATATATCCAACTTACCAACAATCTAAACAATCATAAAGAAGATTTGGAAAATTATTATTTCTACTTGAATTCGACGAACATATTGCATAATACGGAATAATGGAGGAGTAATGGGATCTAACATATGTCTAAGGAGTTGAAAAAGTAGGAAGTGGCTGGGGCCTCCAATTTTTGGGATACACTAGAAAAGACACTTGTAAATGTAACTGTATCGCGTATCTAGGCGACGTCGCGGACCTCGGAGTATGTATTTGTCACGAATCCAACAGTATGCTCCCCTTAGTATGCGACCTCCCACCCCCACGGCATCGTGATGAGACGGAGAAAGAACGAACTGGATAACGGAGGAACAATAGGATAATGTTCATAAGAAGTCGAAATATGGAGAAGCTGGCTGGGCTCCCAATTTCTGGGAGACATAGGAAGAGACGTTCATACAAGCAACTTCTCTGCATAATTAGGCGACGTCGCAGACTTCGAAAAATGCATTGATAACGAATCTAACAATATGCTTTTTTTTGTGTACGATAAGGTGAAATGTGGCTTTTTGTTGCCCGAAACGACTGTACATTGTGCATACGTAACTCACACTCTCACTTCTAAATTTTTACTGTATCGTTTAACGTTCGATATTTTGCGTTCAACAAGTCATGACTTTTTTGTTAAATAACAAAATTATCGAAAAAAATATTCTATTGAGCATTTCCAAAGAGAAAAAGTCAGACGTAAGTAAAAAAGTTAATAACACAAACGTTTCAGTAAACCTGGTAATATTAACTCACGGTTTGAAAAAATTCAATTGCAGACTGAGTAATTAAAATTTAATTACTTCTTTAGGCAATTAGTAGTCAATCAATGTTGATTTGAGCAGTCTCCATCTCTGGAGTAAGTCGGAACCGCTGCAGTAGTGGGTACGTACAAACGCATTGCTGTTCGTTGAACGCAATCGAGGACGCAAAGGGGAGGACAGACTCCCAGTTATTAAATGCATAATTAGAAGGTACTAACTGTAGTTATATTGCTTCTAGGGCTTCCTATTGATTTTAATATTCATGTCGTTTTCACTCGCTTCACTTATTTCTTGCAAATTAAGACAACCAAACGCGAATAATTTTGGTGCAGTAAAATTTCAATTATTATTGGTTATATGCTATGAAGAATTACTTCATCTGGATTATAATTACTAATTCAGATTCCCATTCTAACAAAATAACTCGCACCCTGAATCAAGTCAAAGCAACAGTACTTATAGCTCTAAGAACAAGACAAGGGAGGAAATCAGTACATCCTACGTCCAGAGACTCTCAAAGTACCTCCTGAACAAGAACTTAACACTAAAGTTTAGATGGCAGAAGGCAGATCTTATCTAGCATCCCTCCTGTGCTAATCTAATATTCTAATTGTATTGTAGTGAAATGCTACATTCAGTTAACAGTTTCATGTTAACTGTTAAGAGCCCGAGCAACATTCAACTCAAAGGAAATGGTAAATAAGATTGTCGTGCCTGTTCCGGCCACGGTTCCTCCGGGAAACATCGAAATCTCATTTCCGTCTGCACTCCCGCTCAAATAAAGGGGATATAATTAGCTACGTCAGATTCTTGATATTGGAGACAATTTTGTTATTATCGCTTTATTCTATTGAAATGATTCTCATACCACATCGCAAAACTTCAACTGTTTTTCTTCCATTTGAGGAAAAGCTTATATCAACTTGACAGTTTAACAATAACACGCTTGTAATTTATCAAATGGAATTATATCTAAGTGGTAAATCGCAGGTTGCAAATTTTGGATGTCGTGCAATTATCTGAATGAATAAAAATGTCTCCTCTGTTAGGGCTTTATCTCCGAGACCTTTTTATAGTCCCATTTGCATTGTGAGGGTGTGTTTACGGTCCCAGTTGCTGAAAGCCCGCAAATTGACCAGGTAAAACGCAAAAGAATAAGAAGACAAACATCTATACAGCAGGGTGAAATTGTCGGCCGCATCTGGCGTTCAGTCGCGTCCATAACTTTTCATTCTGGAGTCCTGGAGCTGGTCCCCAGTTTCCCGGTTATTACTTCCCCGCCAGTCACAACTCATAAGATCTCAGCCGCGAGAACTTACAAACCCATCTCTTTCTAGCTCACCCAATGTTCCCATTTCGATCTCGCCTTCCAGGCCACGTCACTTTGACGCGGTAATACCTTTTAGCAATGCGCCTTGCGCTTTTGTTATAAATCATACTTAGATTCTTTTCTCTGAGATGTAATTACCTTTTAAAATTATGTCTCTATCCCATTCTCGTGGCCGACTTTGCATTACGTTTTGGGAATTTACTACTCATTATGATTTGCCGGTTTTTAAATATAAATCACAACAATGCCTTATACCCGTAGGAAAATGATGCGACCTCCTTAAAAACAGGATAACAGCATCAACGCATCATATTCTTGTGTCACCAGAATAGATATATGATGGAAAGTGCCGTACTGAATATCAGAAAATCATGAAAACACGCTCGAACTAGTGGGCAACATTTCCGCGACTTGCTGAAGATCAAGATCGCAGTACAATTTTCGTCGACAAAGGCGTGCACAGCGAAATTTGGAAGCTTGCAGCATCGACGACTGTTGGCACTGCGGGTGTATGTTCAAAGTAACAAAAAACGACAAAATCGACGTTCGGCACCAACAACCAATCATGTTGACTTTGCAATAATCAACGCCGTTGTTCACAACGTTTTGAATTATACTTTTGTTCTTTATTTCATAAGTTTCATACTACATATAAGTGAAACAATGTTTATCCATAAAATTAATACTTGAGGAAGCAAAATAAACGACCAACATGCAATATGAGAAGTTTCTTTAATAACAAACGTGCGGTAGAAAGACATACAACCTCACGTATTTTCTGCGAAGCTTGGCGAATTGTTTTTCAATTTTAAACGCCGCTTGCAGATGCCATGATGACTAAATACGCAATAAAGAAAACTCATTCTGTTTATCTGTTTCAGCGAAGACTGAAAGAGCCGCCTGTATGAACATCAAGTAATATCTCTTTGAGAGATAAATGAGTATTATATGCCTTCATTTTCTCTCAAATTATATCATTTCCATGTTGCAGTAATGAAAACTGAGTAGGAATCTGATATAGCTAACATATGACATAGAGATAAAGCATGTAAAGAGAATGATTATAAAATACTTCTGTTTTTGTGCTACTAGAAATTTTAAATAATAAAAAATTGACTAGATATATGAACCAAAACAGGTCATCCTTTTATACAAATAAGAGCTCCAACACCCTTGCTCAAAAATGATAGACCAAACGCTCGTGACAGAAAAAAGTTAACAAGTTTTTACATGTTGCCAGATGTTAAAACGTATTGAAAATTTATTTTGATTCGTAACAAAAAATCTTCTTTGAACAATTTTTGATAGTCTGCCATTTTTTCGAGCGTAAGATAAGTTTGCAATATCGACTAAAACTTATTTTGAAAAATTGTTTCGAGTTAACCTGAATATGTTTGACTCTTGGAATCAAGTAGACCGTCTGCCAATTGGAGAAATTGCCTTACGTTAGGAAAAATGGCAGACTGTAAAAAGTTATTCAAAGAAGCTATCTTTTGTTGCGTCCGGTCTATTGATTCGCAGGATCAATTAAAAAAGATCTGTGACGCGGATCGTGCTTCAGATCTGTAGCAAGTATTCTGCAGTCGATCGCACCTCATATACCTTGATCGAACTTACTACCAAATTTTGTATGAATTGACCAGGAATACAGTGATCAATAAGATGCCAGACTTTATAAATCTAGAATCTTTAATAATCTATATATTCTTCAGAATTTTATTTGATAAAAACGACTTTTGACTTTAAATTCTGTATATTTATTTGAAACTTTGACGTTTCGATCCTTTGACCAAGGATCTTCTTTAGAAAACTCTTCTGTACAGGATGAAGAAGATCCTTGGTGAAAGGATCGAAACGTCAAAGTTTCAAATAAATATACAGAATTTAAAGTCAAAAGTCGTTTTTATTTGTTTTTTATCTAGAATCTTGTCGCAAGAGTCGAGACCAATGAATTTTCCTAATAGAATTTACAACTGAAATTAGTACAAATCGATATCGAAGATCAAGTACTTCAAGAAAAAAACAGGGTGCTACTCCTTGACCTGTCTAGAAGGGCGGCAGCCACCCCTAGGTGTAGCCCGTTTTCGTATTCAACTTCCATGATCGAACTTACGATTATTGCTTTTTTTTTCCTGTCTCGGACAAGATAGGAGGTATCACTCTGGTTTTGTCTTTAAATACTTGATCTTTGCTATCGATTGTTTCATCAAGGAAGTCAACCTCGAAAATTTTTACCGGAAATGGCCTTTTTTCGACACTTAGGACAGGATTCTGGATTTAGAAAGTCTGATTTCTTATCGAGCACTATATTTCCGATCGATTCAAATACAATTAGGCCGGAAATCCGATCAGGGAAGATAAGATGCGGTCGACACCTAGTCTATAGCTAAATTTCTCTGAAAGGCAGCAGACCGGAAGACGATTGTTTGCAGCTGAACTGTCTGTTTTTTGAGCTTGCAGCATTTTCAAAGCTATTCGACATCTAATAAGATTCTGAAAAATATCATAAAATACAGATTCTTGCCTTGAGTGTCAAATGTGGTTTTAAAATGTATCAGCCAATATTCTAAGATAACGAGTTATGAAGAGGGATAAAACAATGGATTCATATGAGATTTTTCTCCACCTATTCGGATACGTGATATAAAAATGATTCTAAATACAATACAAGGTAGTTCGACAAGTTCTCGACTGGAAATACTAAGAAAAATACTTCTAATTAACAAAAGTTATTTTGCTAATCTACATCTATTGAAAAGCAAAATTTTGAGTAAAAATTCATGAAACCATGATCAGATCTGTAATTACATTTGCAATAGATATATGAACATTGTTGGATGTGGAGCAAAGTCTGTTAAAAATATTTGAAAGAAAAATCCTGAGGTGTATAAATGGATTCATCCAAGACCAAGAAGAAATGCGTGGAAAAAATGCTAAACGACAAGAATTATACGATGTTATGGATACAGTAAACTTTGAGGTAGATAGATCACGTTGTCTGAATGAAGGAAGATGGAAATCCAAAAATAGCATTTAATTTCTTTAAGAACAAACAAAGATCAAAAGGTCGACCAAGAACCTGATGGTTCAACAACACCCTTAAAGAAATCAAATATTTATGGATGATCAACTAGAAGAAAAGACGGAGGATAGGAAAATATGCAGGAAACTGGCCGAGAAGGCTAAAACCAAGCAAGGATTATCATACCAAAGAAGAAGAAGAAGATTTTCAATGATTAAATAATAGGCGATTTAATTGAAACGTGGCAGTGTAGCCTACGAAGTCATCGAGAATATTTACAATTGAATACTAAACGATTGTCGACTGAAAGGGCAAGGTATTGCTTGGGCTGTAAACATCTTACCACATTCTATATGATGTTTTGATTATGTGAAAGCTGACTGCTCATTGGATGCCGCGTTTATAAACCAGTCGATCAAGAACGCATTTGTCTGAAAATTCATCAAGAATGTCTAGACTTATTTAAACGTAATCTCACTAATTCGACGTTTTATCACTTTAGATCAGTGATTCCCAAAGTGGTCCACAGGAGACTCCATGGGGCTCTATGATGATGGGAAAAACAATCCGAGGTTTACAAGTTGTGAGTAAAGGCCACGAAAAAGGATTTGAGGTTCACCAAAACCAGTAAAATTCAGAAAGTAGTCTACGAGAAAAAATAGTTTGGGAGCCTCTGCTTTAAATGAATCATGGTTTCATCACTACATGCTAGATACAAGCAGCAGTCCAAACAATGGATTGGAGCAGAAGAAAGTGCGTCTGAAAAAGCCAAACTAATTCTATCTGCCGCAAAAGTCACGGCAACAGTTTTCTGGGATCCTTATGGTGTACTGCTCATAGACTACTTAGAAAAGGTAATTCTATTACTAGGGCTTATCAGTATAATATCCCTATCTAGCAAGAAAGGTGCTATTTCACCATGATGACGCCCCTGCGCACAAATCTCGCACTGTTGCGGAAAAACTCAAAGAGTTTCGGTTTCAAGTGCTTCCACATGCTCCGCATTCATCAGGTCTGGCTCCCAGCAATTTTTCTTCCCCAAGTTGAAAAAATGACAAGGAGGGCAAAAATTCACTTCGAATGAAGAGGTCTAAGCTGAGACAAACACCTATTTTGCAGACTTGGGTGCATCTTATTATTCTGATGTTATTAAAAAGTTAGAACATCGTTGTATTGAAAAGAAATTGTATAGACAAATTAAAAACAATAACCGGAACCATCCTTATATTAACTTGTTAACGAATTCGACAATTTTCATGTGATTGCAAAGACCCTGAATTGATTCAACCAGCTGGCGAGACCAAACATCATTCGCTGACTTTAATTAATTGGAATGCAAAATGAAAATAGTGATGAAGCGAGTGCATTCGCTTCGTCACAATACAAAATAAAAGACAATAAAGTGTCAAATATAAGCTTCTCCTGATTATTATTAGTTATAAAATCTAAGGGGCTTCGAAAATAAATAAAACTAAATTATCCTCATATTGACGTCAAGAGCTTTCAGATTTAATAATGAAAGCATTGCAAAAGGCAACCAAGAATTGTAATATTTCCCAATTACGTCTCAAATAATAGGTTTTCTTCTTTATGATAATTAAAACTGAATTCGAATTTCATGTAATAATTTTGAAACTCAATTCGGTGTAAATGCAAAGATCCCAACATTGTCGATTACCCCAAGGGCTGGAACCTCTGCTAAACTCTAATATAACAAACATGTCGGGCACAGAAATGAAAATAATTAAATAATAATGAAACAAGTAAGACTGGGGTAATGATTATATCAAAGAAGGGTTAACTACTGCAAGATCAGCAGTCCAGTAATTTCCTCAACATCAAAGTTCACCAGACAGAGGCAAGAACCCTCTGCCCGACTCAATCACGGCTTTCAACAGATTTTGATTAGTCATACACACAATTTAAATGAAGCGTTCGTTACAAAGATACGCATCTTAATGTAAAACAGTAGCTGAAAGAATCGAATGAAAAGGTCGGATGCAGATCACTGTATATTGATTTTTATTCAATACAAGAAATGTTTATTTGAGAATATCATGTACCCCTTCACAAACTCAATTTTTTTAATGTCTATGTTACCAAATTAAAAAATAGTAATGGAAAAATGGATGAAAACTCATTCAGTGATCAGAGATATCTAAATCCTCTGATTGCTATTACGAATCCAGTCCATCCTCCCTTATGGTTTCGATTCCGATTGTCGGTCCTACAATACGAAGCATTGTTTGCGGGCGAGCTTAACAAAAGCACAGCATTAATTGCGCATACAACACTCAAAACCCACCCTTAACAACCACCACATAAGAACCAGTGTCTAATCCAAAAGGGGAATCCAAATTCACATATCTCTTTCTGCTCAACGTAAATTAAATCTTAAATGAAATTTGAAACTAGTCCCGTCTTTTTCTAGTATGATATACGGTCATCTTCGTTTTGCTTATATTACTGAAATACGGAGGAACAAATTGAATAAGAGATATGAGTTAGCGAAGGGATGTTCAACTGTTGGTAAGGGCTACTGGACATGGTATGCTTATTGTATGTTGTAGGATATCATTTTCCTTTGTGCTTTGACGAAGTTTCGCTGTTACAATGAACGGTATTTCTGTTTGGTGGTTTCATAAGAATACGAACTTACTTTATGACTTGAATTCTTGCTTCTGTTATTAGGCTATTGGGGATTTCTCTTTATGCACTCGTGGAAATAAGTTTTGACCACTTAAGCGTTAAAGTATGAAGAATTTGGTGTTCTATCACTCATCAAGACAACAAGACAATCAGAATCACGTCTCTCATCTTCGTTTTGCACGATTAGCGCGATACGTCACGAAGGCGGCCATCTTTGATCGCCGATACGCGGCTATAAAATCGCGACATTCAATTTAGAGTCTCGGTGTCGCTCTCCAAACGACCCACGATCCGCGTAATTAGAAAGACAAACTTTGGATACGGATTCTGCAAAATATCAATGCGTGGATGGTAAAATCCATAGATAGGAGATAGCGTCATTATATAAGAGTGAAAAATTGTACACTATGTGATGACGCTGCCATCGATGTTCTTCATTGTTTGTATAACCAGCGTAATGATATTGAGAGTTTCTTTTTTGTTTCGAGTAGCACGGAGTATGATTGGTCATTATTTTAAAAACAATTTTTGCTTATTTAGCTACGAGGATGAAGGGTCAGGACATGAACGACTTTATTATTATTTTTGTTGTTTCCTATAAAGTCTTCTTTATTTTAATGAAGATCTTGATAACAAATATTCCAACCTATATCTATCTGACATGGAATTAAATTTCATGTCTTACCAAAATAGAGATATGTTAAAAGGTGCTGCACTGAATATCGAGAGTCACGAAAATACTTTTCGATACAGCATGAGGTACACAGTAGTGATTTGAAGTTACGCAGACATCAGCGATCGATTGAAATCAGTTCAAACCCATGATTGATTCAAGATTCAAACTAAATAAGATAGTCAATTACGGTTAGACAAAGAAAGCAGCGTATTTTATTTTTAACAGTCAGTGTTATATGTTACGTATTACCTACTAGCCAAAGACGAAACGTATTCCAATCAGTCCAAAATAGAGGTTAAACTTTTTCGGTGATTGGAAAACATCTTAAATATTCATAGGAGATTTTGAAAAAAATGAAAAAGTCGTTTTTAGAAGAAAAAGACAGAAATTAGTGAGGAGAAGCAATTTATCATCAAAGATCTCAAAACAACGTAAGTCCCTACTTTAAAATTTGCTTTTGTCTCCCTGCTGTAGAGTACCTATTTGTTAAGTTATTTACAGGTTACACTACTGAGGTATACGTGAAAAAAACTGCACAGTTCAATCTGGCGCCAAATTCCACGCTTTTACTTTTGTGGTCACCAATTTTGTACTGACTGAGGATAATATGCGAAAGGAAATATAGAATTTATGTCCTGTGTTCATCTCCTAAGCGTAGCTTTAATTCATTATTCTAGGTCTGGGCGAACAGTTAACGCTGTCTCTCGAAGCATTCTAGTCAGTAAAATTGCTTTTTGCACCTTACTCCAACCATTACTTTCTGAAATCAGTCAAACAGTCTAAAAATCGTCCATTGTGACTTACGGACGTGAAGACGTAGCAGAGACGTCAAGCAAAGAATAAACAGGAAAATGTCCAAGTGAGTCATCAAGATCGCATCAAACTTCAAAAGTAGCGATCAAACTGAAATTTCCGAGAATAAAATGCAAAAAATTAAAGTATAAAAGAACCTAAAAACCGTCCCTCGCGACTTACGGACGTATAGAAGCAGCAGAGATGTCAAGCAAAGAACGAACAGGCAAATGTCAAAGTGAATCATCAAAATTGCATCAAACATCGAAACTAGCGTTCAAATTGACGTTTTCAAGAATAAAATATGGGAATAAAAGTAGGAAACAATTTCAAAACCATCCATCGGGACTTACGAACGTAAAGAGGCAGTAAAGACGTCAAGCAAATGACAAACAGGAAAATGTACAAGTGAATTATCGTATAAAACTATAAAAGTAACGTTCAAACTGACGTTGTCAAGAATAAAATGTAAAAATTTGACCATCGCGATTTAGGAACGTAAAGAGGCAGCAGATACGTCAAGTGAAGAATAAACAGGAAACTATCAAAGTGACTCATCAAGATCGCATAAAACTCCAAAATGTGAAAATAAAAGTAGGAGAGAATCTGAAAACCGTTCATTGCGACTTAGGGACCTAAAGAGGCAGCAGACACGTGAAGCAAAGAACAAATTAGAAAATGTACAAGATAATCATCAAGATCGTATAAAACTTCAAAAGTAGCATTCAGATTGACGTTGTGAAAAATAAAATGTAAAAATAAGAATAGGAAACAGCCTAAAAACTGACTATCGCGGTCAAGGGACGTAAAGAGGCAGCAGATAGTACGTCACGTAGAGAACGAACAGGAAAATGTTGAAGTGACTCATCAAAATTGCATAAACTTCAAAAATAGCGCTCAAATTGACATGTTCAAGAATAAAAAGGAAAAATTAAAGACTAAAAACTGTACATCGCACTGACGAGATAGTAGAGATGTCAAGCAAAGAATGACCAGAAAAATGTCGAGGTGACTTATCAAGATCGCATGAAACTTCAAATTGAAGAATAAAATGTGAAAATAAAAGTAGGAAAAAACCTAAAAACCGACCATCGCGACTTACGGACGTGAAGAGGCAGTAGAGACGTCAAACAAAGTACGAGAAGAGAAATGTCGAAGTTACTCGTCAAGATTACATAAAACTTTAAAACAAACGTTCAAATTTACATTTTCAGGAATAAAATATGGAAATAAAAGTAGGAAACTGCCTAAAAAAAGCAATCTGTACAGATCGTTTCTTTTATTCAAAAAGTTGAGCCAAGCCGGAAGGACTTCTCAATGACAAAGGAATCGACGGGCTGAGCTTCAAGGTAGCTGGATTTGGTATCTAGATTGTCTAGTATTGCATTTTATCCCAACAAAATAATCACGAGAGAGTTGAAATTATTTTCAAGTGTTTGGTAAAAAAATACAGAGTGTCTCTTTCTCGCTATTCATTTTATTACTATAATAAATATTCCTCAGTAGCGACTGGTGCCCATTCTGCCAAATTAAAAATAAATCTAGCGTCACTAGATATTTTCAAAAAAAATAATAAGAATTCAAGTTTTAGGTGGCGTATCGTGCCAGAAACGAATAAATGCTAAGAAATAATTGGTGAAAAAGGTTTGTACGTTGCCGGGATTCGAACTCGAAATCGCATACTTTCCGAGCATGTAGTGTAGTAGTAGTAGTAGTAGTAAAAGACGTTTATTTCCAATATTCACATAATACATCAAATTCACACATATATTTGCACATGTGTGACTTGCCACAGGGTTTTCGATCACTCCGTATGTTAAAGTCATCGTGATTCTGAGAATGCACTGATGCTTTAGCATATCGGTGTTACGAGAAACTCGAGTGGTTTCACACATGGCGGAACATAAAATTGTTTGTTATTTACATTTCATTCTAAGCCCCTGGCTTTGGGCCTTATCTTAGACGTTGGATAGTTCTATTAAAATTAAAATAATGGACATGAGTATGGAGATGAAACTGATGCCTAAACTATGAATTTGATAATATATATACAGGACAAAAATTTACAAAAAACCCGTTACAAATAATTGTGTTACTTAACCTATCTTAATCTAATGAGTGACAGTATGATGATTATATACAGTGCAGCTATGATTTTTACAATTTATGTACATAAGTTATGAGTGTATTAGTATGGCTGTGCTACGGCTCATGGAACGCGACGGAGGAATAAAGGGAGTGTTTGATAGGGGAGCATGTAGTGTAGTGGTTATCACACTTGGCCGGAGAGCATGAGGTCCCGAGCTCGAATTTCGGCACTGTACAAGACTTTTTCAATAAATTATTCCTTTCAGAATTGAAAAAAAACGGTATGACATGAAGATACGCTGAAATGGGCTTTACATATTCCGCTCAAGATCATCATGAAAATCATCGTGTCAAAGATGAGGAAAGAACTTGTGGAATGCTTAGCTCGTGGACTCTGCTTAATCCGCCCTAGCAAATATGGAATGATATTTTGTGCGATTTTTATTGACTTTATCACTTTTATTAGATATTAGACTAGACTTGATCCTGTGCTCTCCCAGGTACGAAGCCACGAACCGCCATTTACCTCCCTTATTGAAGTTTATAAAAATTTTGATAGTTTATAGAAAGATAATAGAACCAGGGCAGGTGAATACCCATCTCTCTGCCTATTTAAAGACAGACGTCGTTTATTTGAAGGTCAGAAAGGTAATGAGACAGTAGGACAGCTAACAAGTGAGTATGTCAAAATAAATCTAGTGTGACTTAAATATTCTAGAAATAAATATTAGTGCGTAATTATTATTGGCTGTATGGTAATATTTATTACTGTTTTGTTTATTTAGAGAATTTTAACGTTTGATAATTTCCAAATGATTGCATTATTAATATATTCCTTGATATATTTCCGAAACAAATTTCTCATATCTTTGATTTAGTGAGCTTTTACATTTCCAAACCCAGTTTGTGTTCTAAGAATCGTCTGCTTTTGCGTCAAGGCTGCACATTAGTTTTTAAATATTCAGCACACATTCACGGCGACTCTAAAAGCATTTCGCCATTAAAAAATTAAGCGGAGCAGCTCGCTACTATTATATTATTATTTTATGCATACTTTACTTAGCAGTAAATGGAGAGGAAATCGGTATTAGACGTCTTTGCAAAGCCACCCTCAACAAAGAGAGGAGAAAACTCGTTGCTTTTAAACTTCCGTAGTTGTTGATGAGATTATTAGATCAGAACTGAAGGTGTCTAATTGATATTTTGTGTTCCTTCAGATTAACTGTCTATAAATTAATACCAACTTTCAAGGAAAAAGTTACCCAACTTCAACTACAAAAAGATAATATACCATTGGTATCAGATTACAATTCAACAAACATTATCGTATCATCAATGGTATAGAAAGCGATGAACGCTTACAAGTACAGACAAACAGAAAGAGCTACATGTAGGGCGTGAAAATGTGCGTTCATGTGTGTGTATTTAAATTAAAATCTGTCACTCGCTGACAGATCACTGAAATGCGTTTCATGTACCCGCACCGAGTTAAAAGCCAACTAGCCAATTTTGCGTGAATATGTTTTGATTTATTATCGATGGAGAGCCAATAATACCGCTGCTGTATTGGTGCGTGTTGTGCAATTATATCCCTGTATAATTTGTGTTCTACACTCTGCTTTTTGTAATTTGTCGATAAAATCTTTTAAACAGCGACGTGAATAAATATGCACGCAGAAACAATAGCTCCACAATTGCATATAACGATTTCGACAAGTTCATTTGTGACACAATAGATTTGTTTGTTTGTATATTTGTTGTTTGACAATTGTTATTTTGAAATGCAATTTCAAATCGTTACAATATTTCCGAGTGTTTCTATTGTCATCATTGCGAATCAATGATCGATAATAGAATACATTCAGTCTTAAAATTTCTTATTATTCAACCATAAATCGTAGATAACAGCATTCAGTAAAAAAGCCATTCATAAAACAAAAGAGCATCATTTCCACGCAAACAAAGAAAAATGTTTTATGTATGTAGAGAGATGTAATAGACGCATGCAAATTTTGTTTGAAATAATTGCATACGGTTTCCCCGTCGTCGTATATCAAGCACAGGACTCGACGCTAGGAAATCAGCCGATAAGGATCGAAGTCGCCAGAGAGGCTGTCGCGGCCAGTGTAAACGGTACCCACTCAAAAAGGTGCTGACTCGTTTCTGAGTCGAGTACACCGATTTTTGTTGGAATATGTAAATTCAAACTGTTCGGAATCTACTTGCGGTTGCGAAGGCCTAGACTCAAGGACTTTATAAAGATACTTCAACCATTTGCGCCCTCCGATTTATGTCTGCATTTAAATTGGGCTTCAATCTTCGACTTTAGCTATTTTTTAACATATGAATCATCACTCCCACGCTATTTCTTTTGTTTTTTACCCCAGTCGAATCATTTCATTTTCCAATAGCAGTATCTCAAATATATATCTATATACTTTTTTCGTTGTTTTTGATTTGGAGTAACAGTTCATATTTATTAGCGTTTGTTTGTTTCTCGAAAAATAATCATTACTTCCTTATTTTAAGAGATATTTAGAAAATACAAAAACTTTTAGCATTTGCTTTCGGACATTTTGGATAACTTGGCAAGAAGACTCTCAATTTCTAGCAGCCAAATCAAATCGCTATTTAGAAACAGGCCTAAGAAACGGTTGCAAGGATAGACCAGTTGAGATTTTACCTCTTTGCGCAAAGGACTTGGGTGAGTCCAAATTAAACACTATTAAACTAATAATTAAATTGTTTTCAGTTTCAATTTTGTATATTTATTTGAAATTTTACGTTTCGATCCTTTGACCAAGGATCTTCATCAGAATAAAAATTTACTATATTCTATTTATAGAATTTGAAGTCTTGTCGACTCGAACATCTTGAAGATTTATTATTTAGCACATGTTGAAAATAGAAAAAAATATTTTTTTCAGAATTTTATTGAATAAAAAATAACTTTTGATTTTAAATTCTCTATATTTTATTTGAAACTTAGACGTTTCGATCCTTTGACCAAGAATCTTCTTCAGAAAAAAAAACAATACTGAAGAAGATCCTTGGTCAATGGACCGAAACGTCAAAGTTTCAAATAAATTATACAGAATTTAAAATCAAAAGTAATTTATTATTAGAATAAAATATCCAATTATGTTCTGGAGAACAATTACCAAGCTCAAAAAATTTTCGTTCTTATAAGGTGTATGACAGGCGCTCCTTTAAGGCCCCACTGCAAGCTTATATTTGTTGAACTGAGTATCTTGTTTGTATATATTCGAATTGATCGTTTTTGTTAGGAAGAACATCTCTCTCTTCAGATGCAACAAAGATATGTATTCCAACATGACTACACCACTACACGAGATCAAAGTCTGATAAATACTCCTAAGCATAAGTCTAGCCTCTTTGCGAAAGGACCTTATTACAGTGGCTTGGAAACTAAAAGCTTCAAGAGACACTAGAAATATAAATTCTCTTGAGATACCAATAAAAAAAATCTTATATCAATGATAGACGTAACAGACACTTTTCAGAATGCAGTGAATATAAATATATATATTTCAAATAAAGATATTTTTAAAGAACAAGTTCAAAAAGTATTTGAATTTTAACATACAAACCGTAAAATAAAGTCTTAAGTTTGAAGTACTTGGCTTTCATTTCATTGTTCAATTTTAAAAAAGTTTTTGAAATCATTGTTTACAGACCACTTTACTCATCAGTTAAAAACATCATAATTTCTCAAAAGCACGGTTTTTTGGTGGTAGAAACTAATCTTTTGGAATAAATAGATTTTTTGGTTTTAATTCTGTGTACTATAAATATACAGAATTAAAACCAAAAAAATCTATTAATTATAATATAATTCTGAAAACATGTAAAGATCATTAATCTTTTGGAATATACAGATTATATCCTGAAAGCTAAGGATGATCGGATTGAAGTCGATATCACTTACACAGATTTCGGTAAAGCTTTTGACAAAATATCTCATAACTTATTAATTTATAGATTGGCCGAAGTTGGTGTTGGTAATAATTTGTTGCGTTGATTTACTTCATGCCTCATTGAAAATAAAAAAACAACGAGTTATTTTGTACGGTTTTTCCTCGGATGAAGTTTCAGTAACTTCAGGTATCCCAGGGATCTCATCTTGGGCCTTTATAGTTTATTATCTTTATTAGTAGCATATCTTCTTGTTTCGAATATTGAAAATAGCATTGCACTTCAAAATGATATCAACAGGTTCGTAAGGTATACAAAAAAAAACTTTTGTTAGCTCTTAATATAGCTAAATGTGATAAAGTAAATAGAAATGTATTGTACTATGCCTACAGAAAAGATAATTGCATTATTACTAGATTAAATACTGTTAATGAATTGGAAAAATATTGGATAGTAGACTTCTGTTCTACATACATATCGATAGTATAATTAAAAGGGCTTACAAAATGCTGGGTTTTCTGATTCAAGCAAGTTCTAATTATAAACATCCTTGCACACTTGTCACTCTTTTTATATATCTTGTGCGAAGTCAATTGGAATTCGCGTCGATGTGCTGGAGTCCTCTCCATAAAATCTATGTGAACCGTATTGAAGATATTCAAAATAAATTTTTGAGAATTTTATCGACAAGATTTTCGTCATACAAGTATAATTTATTTGCTCTTGAGAACAGGATCCTACTTATTAGGGTCATTCAATTTCTATGTTCCTAACTAAAACTATGTGTTGTACACGTTTTCTGTGACGAGTTATCATACCAATTTTATTTAAATTCATCGGTTGTGAGACTGTCACAACTATCTATTGTATTGAATTCTAACAGTGAATTGCCCAAAATATTCTGTACAACTTCACCAATTTTCAGAAAAATATTAAAATTCACGTAAGTTATTATTATTTATATTATCATTATCCATTCTACAGATATTTTTCTCTAATTTTTGTATCATGTTTCGTCACCTTGCATTTTGCATTCTTGTGCTTTTCTGTTATTGCAATTTTTTGTTCTGTTAAAAAGCCAGACTTAGCAGAATAAATAAATAAGAAATGTAACTTTGAACAAAAATGATGAAATAGGAGTTCCTATCCAACAAGATTTACAGGCTTTTTCTTGGAACAGTTTACTTCATATTGTGGATAAGCTTTGCACGCATAAAATCGAAGTCAAAGAAGACCAGAGTGGATTGATAGAAAAAAGACAGAAAAATATATAGATATTAAATTGCTCCTTAAAGAAATCTACGAATTTACTTTTTATAGTACGAAATCGTATAATTAGTATTGAAACGTGGGAACAGTACGTTTTAACCAAGGAGCTACAAGCCCTTAAATAAGGGACATACACAGTAATCATATGCTTTGGCAACTGCAAACAACAACAATAAAATACGATCTCCCATCCAACAACAAGACCCATAGGTACTATTTGCCTTGGAATAGTACTCGACGTTGAGGGTACACTCCTCACGCATAATAACAAAATGAAAAAACAGGTAAATCAATCAATAATGCTTTTCTATTCTTGAAATTCGATATGAAATGAGTTCGAAATCCATCGTCTGATCATTTCAAAGGGATATTTGGCGATGCTCGGCCAATGTACAGTCTAAAAAGTAACTGCTTCTGGCAAATAGAATCGGAAAAGACCGAATCTGTTAGTTATTTGATAGTAAATCACTTATGTGGAGAATCATACCGACGAATCGTATGCTTTTACAACTTCGTACAACATCGATGTATTTCGAATCCCTATTATCCAACAACAAGATCTATTATACACTTTGTCTTGGAACAGTTTATGTACTGAGGGTAAAATTCTTACGCATGAAAACAAAGTGTCAAAGACAATCAATCAATGACGCATCAGGTTTTTTTTTCAGTAGAATTCGATGTAAAATAAGTGGTGCAGTAATACATCGAGTACAAAATTTATCGACTGACCATATAGAAGGAATTTTTAGGGATATTTCCCCGCTATGCATTTCGTAACTATGGACGAAATATACCAGAGACAAAAAAACAATCAAAACAGTGGATCTCTCCTGCCAAGGTTGGATCTGTCGACCAATAAGATCATACCAACATTATCATTTATATCAATCATCTGGGAAAGGACAAAACGACCACGAGTTTACATAATACAGGACAGTTGGACCAATTCGACGCCAATTTGAGCCAAAGGAAAAAGAAAGTGCTTATAGTACTATAAATTGATTCCTCATCCATAATATTCACCGAATTTGATTACCATTTATTACGTTGGTAAACGGTGGAACTGGGCCCGTTTTGAATCGTATTATCCAGAAAATTTGAGAATTGTTGAACGAGATGTGTAGAGCTAAAAGAGGACTTTCCAACTGCCCTTTTTAACTTCATTTATGTACAATTATACAAATAGATAAAGAAATTATCGTCAACTTTAATACATGCTCATGCATTACTCTGAAAAAATTATTCCGATTAATAATGTACTTGGTAAATAAATTCAGTATGCAAAGTAAATTTCAGCTACTGTAAATTTGTGGCGTACGTCACTGGTAAAACAACAGACAGAACAAGCGAGCTTCGAATACGAACATCGGTCCGAAATGAGCAATGAATTGAGCGGTGGGCGAGAGTGAAACAGCACTACTATGTTGACTTAACATTACGAATGTATGAGAATGATGCGGTCAGCATGGCAAATATACTACTAACTGACATGTTACAAGCTTCTTCTATGTAAATAACAATTTCAGTTAACAAACATACGCTACACACACGCATCGAATAGCCCAAATGAATATTGAGCATCAGTACGCATTGTAAATTGTTTTTTTAAGCCCACTATATTATTTGGACCCGAATCTTGCCCACACAGAATATGAGTCATTTACATATCTTGAAAACCAACATTATTTACAAAGTAATACATTCATTGAGATATTACAAGAACATAGGATGTTTTAGGAAGCATATAAGGGTAAATACTATTATTGGTACTTGGCTGGGCTAAATATAAACTCGTCAGGTACTGTTTATGGATTCCCAGCAGTCGACGATGCCGCACGCCTCCGAATTTCGCTACACACACCTCCAGTCGAACGATGCTTCAAAATTTCATCTGAAATATCATTGAAATGAACTCCGGTCAATATAATCTTTCAAGACTTTCAAATGGTATCAGTGTAGTATCTATTACGATTTCAATTGAATTTATTTTTGATTACTCAAAATTAGGGAAGCCATTACAGCTTTTTTCAGTAAAAAGATAAAGTAATAAACATCATTGTTTAACGGGCAATTACTCATTGCGTTCGCGCCACACACGAATATACAGCGTTTCCGGTGAGTGCTCGATTTGACCGGATGTAGTAGGCAAACACCTGAGCTGACATTCGGAACCGACTTCCAGCACTCGTTTATTCGCTAATTGCACGCCGGCCTCCGGTCACTTTCGACATGCGCAAATAGGCCCCCTTAGCCCTGCACTCATGTGACAATGTCCCTCTCTCCCTGATGTACATTTAACGTTTTGTGTTTACATTTGCGGTCTGTGTATGGGTATACAGTGTTAAATTGTCATAACCTGTAGATATACGTGTGGTTATAACCGTTTGCGTTACCGCTGTTATAATATTACGAGTAGTGGACACAACCGGGGTGTCTGCTGGCAAGTCGTATTTTAACCCGAAATGTGCTCGCGGTTACAGCGCCGCTGCTACACTCGATTATGGAGAATGTAAGGGGGTGGTTTGGAGAGAAGTTTAGTCAAATATGTATTTGCGGTGATTGTATTTACTAATAACGCTCCGTTTGTTAGCTGAAACAAATACGCAATCAACTGGAATATTACTTGTGCTTGTGAGCACACATACCCTAATATATATTTAAATTAATTATTCGCACTATCACCACTATCCCACATGTGTTCAGACTTGTGCAATTACATCATTTCAACTTCAATCTTTTTATTCTTTGCCAACATCATCTTTGTCTGCAGGTTGATTTTTGTTCTCTATTCTACAGTTTCGGTAACACCTGGACTATCCTTAGAAGTGCTACAGATCTACAAATTGTTTCAATGTATAACATTTCTAATATCAACTTAGTTTTATTATGTGGGACACATGTCTCTTCGAAATTGAAGAAATGACCAGAAAGGACTTCCAGGTCATTCCTTTAAGAATGTATAAGCGAGGGCGTGAGGGAATAGTGAACTTTGATGGGTGGCGATAGGCTTGTACGTTTACGGGGTGAAATGGAGAAATTATTCACGTGTTCTGTGTTAACTTGGCAATACAGCAAAAAGCCACGTGCTCGCCACCTTGCTATAGTAGTGCAAAGTTGCCGTGTCAATTCATCGCGAGTAGATATTTATTCAATCAAGTAACTTGAATTTAATTTCAATCTTTCTTTTCAGGATGAACGGATACATACCGTTTTCAAAATATTGACGGGACACTGCAATATTCACCTTTCTGTTGTATAGTTTTCTTTTATTCTATGCAAACTTGAACATACTGATATTTATTTATTTATGAGCTCAATTATCAATTTCTCCATAAGAGCAATGTATTTTGTATCAATTTTCAACAATGTATTACTTTAAAATATGAACAGCGGCATACCCTGAAATTTTAACAGTAAATTCTTTGGGTAGAATTCTGATAATAAATAAATTTTGAGGCTTGAAATCAAAAATTGTTGTCACGCTCATACATCCTCAATTTTGAAAAAACACGTATAATGATGCAACTAACTTAAATAAAATACTAACACTAGAAATGTTGATTTCAATTCTTATTCGTGGGGACAGCTTTTTATCTTAGAGATTTTCTACTTTTATGCCGTCTAGTAGTCCAGGCAAAATAGATATTCCAATTCTCAACAAGCTGGATTTTTGTATAGGTCTTAAATACTTCATTATAAATGCTATGTCAAAAGTCTCCATCGATCTCGCTTGTGCGATGATTTTTTTTTATGTCAAAAGTCACAGATCTTCATTTTTTGCGTATATCTCTGGAACGACATGAGCTACTGAAAAATAAACAAGAGAAAGTTTGTAGATCGTAAAATTCTCCACAAAAAAGATGTCACGTCTTTTTTCCCACGAAGCACCATTTTCGAGTTATCACGATTTCATTCGTAGGTATGCACACATTTTCGCACCATCTCTGAAGTAGTATACTCGACACATTTTTTTACATGGTTTCTCCAGTAGGAATACTCCACGATATTTCTCGATCCAGGAAATTTAATGGGACAATATTTTATTATTATGATGAAAATTGTAGCAGCAAGAAAATTACATTATCCATCATCAAATTTTACATGATCGCTCATTTCTTCCTCTTCTTTTATTTCACCATTAGTCAAAGATTCACTGCAAATAAAGCAAACTTCTGACATTTTCATGGAATTTTGTAGCGGCACAGTTTAAAATGAAAATACCATCCACAAACACGTCTATTTACTACGAGAAACCGTTTAAAACTGACTGGGCTCAAGGCCAACCGATTAATGGAATTAGGGACGGTTGTTGCCTCACTCAATCATATATTCTTCACGCATAATATCTCAAAAACCAATATTCCAATATTTTCTTTTCGAATTATGCATACTGGTGACCAGCATGAATGCAAACTCATATTTCCTAGGTTTGAAATCGCGAAAACTCGGGAACGGTGCTTCGTATAGAAAAATGTATTAAAATATTTTTTGTAGAGAATTTTACGTTCTATAAATTTTTACTCATCTATTTTTCTGGTTGCTTCGACGCATAAACGATAATTTGTGACTTTGGACCTCGGATAGAAAGCAACGCACAAGCGGTATCGATGGGGACTTTTAAAATAGCATTTGTAATGCTGTATTCAAGACCTGTACAAGAATTCAGCTTGTCGGGAATCAATGCAAACTCAGCACTTCTTTTTTTCTATTTTGTATGGGCTATAGCAGACAATTCAAGAAGTGATTCAATGTCGTTATTGTTGGAAACATACTTCCAGAAGTAAGAGACAGCGTTTTTAGCTCGAAGTCAGTTTTTTCAATCTCATGGCGTCACATATTTAACGTGTATGAAGTAGAAGTTAATGTAAACTTGCATGTAGATGAAATATTCTAACTGGAGTTATGCGTGTAGCTAAATGATACCTTTTATTTAATAGCTACAGTTTCATATTTGAACAACGTAATCGTAATCCCATAAACACATTCCTTCATAACGCATCAAAACCACAAGTAAATTCGATCGCATGACGAAACAAAATTAAAGTCGACACAAAATCTGTACTTCATCTCTTGGTATATAAAGCCCAACACACGCACACACACACACATGTAGCAGGATGGCGTGTCCTGCTCACATAAAGTGTGCGCGTCCTTCGCTATTAATACGGCGTGGACAGTGGAACGAGGAGCGGGGAAAGTGTGGCAACCATGGCGTCGGTGGCGCTAATAGAAAGAACTGATATAAATCTGTCACCACAAGACTGATTCGCGCTATTGTGGCCATTGTTCCTGGCTTGATTGGTTGCGTATATCACTGCACACCTTGACGCTGCCACCAAATTATACCAAAAGCTTCTCTACGTACATTCATTTACTTTACTCCTATTTTTTCGTTGTTCCTGAGTTGAATGCCTACAATCTAACAATTTACTATACCCTTATTTCATATCGAATAGGAAGGCAGATGCATTATTGGCTGATTGTCTTTGGCATTTTGTTTTGATGTGTGGCCGGCGTCTACCCTTAATATAGAGGAGTTCCAAAGCAAAGTGTATAGTTCTTGTTTACAGTTGTTGTGTTCCTCCGTATAATTGATTGATTCATCAAATAACAGAAAGATCCACCTTGGTCTTCGCCGGTTTCGATTCGCTAGAAGCAGTCCACTTTTCAGACTGTTCATTGGTCTCTGGTTTATTGTAATGGATTCATGTTTTGGTCACAGTTATGAAACGGTGCAAAGATTATTTTTAATCGTGGTTGGACTCATCTGATAGAGAGAATCCTCATTCTCAGATACAAAATTTTGAGTATTCATTTGAAATATCAGCTATCTTCCGCCCAGTCATTCGTTGCTCATCGATTATTATTTAATGGATTTATCGATCATTTCTGATCTTAATGCTCCCTTAATCAAATCTAGAGGTCTTTCTTTCTTGTATCGTAGATATAAAAAAATGGTGTATATTCCTGAAAATCATCACATCATTATAACCCCTCTCCTATCGTCGCTTTGCTCGTCTGTCCATGTCTATCAGCAACACCAGCCAGCAGTGCAAAATGTCACTGCTTCATCTTATTATCGTGACGGTAGCGCCTCTGGCAACGGGCGGCGTCGGGAGGAACTAGAGTATACCGGGTGTTACCGAGGTACAAAGGCAGGTTATTATTAAAATGAGCTCATTAATCACTTGTAGACAAGTGAATGTCACATGGCGCGGACAAAACGCACGACGCAGGACATCCTTCTTTCCCCTCCTCAGCCAAGAACAGGAAAAAGAAAATGTCTCCACCCTGCAGAGATGGTTATAGAGATTAACATTATCTATAATTTATGAGTTCTTTCTTTTATAATTTAATTAGTAAATAATTGACTGAATTAAGATAGCCAAGAACAGTTATATTTAACTGCATATCTCATAATATTAAAAAAAAGTGTTCCAGTAACACTCCCAGTAAAGCACAGGTAACAAATTATGTATGAAATGATTTGCAAACTCTCAAATAAAAGTCTGTTACATGCAATACATATCATAATAATTTCCTCCTCCCCAATCGTTATGAAGACATCAAGCAACAAGCCTGAGAAACCACGGCATGGCGCGATTTCCCACCAATAAACAAGCCATACCATCACATGAATAAATAATAAACACTGTTATAGTCTTACAACAATTTCAAGAATGGTTGTAATATATCCACAATGTTGTGTGGGACGCCTGCAAGAGATTGTAAATAATTAGCGCTGCAATCGGCACCAGCAGCCGCCATTATTTATTACCATATGCAAATTACCCCATTAATTAATTAATGTTATTGGTTATTTGCGTGAGTACTTCAACTGTTTATAAATAACACATTGTTTGAGCTGAGAGATACTATTTCTGATTACAAAAATTAAACAACAGATTTGTTCACTGCCCAAGCAAACAATTTCTATATCAAGAGACTAATGGCAATGGTTGACGTAATGAAAAATACTAGTGATCGGTCGTTGGTTGAATTTCGACCGTAATTCATTAAATTTTCAAGTTTGAACGTTATTGCATTCAACTTTCCATACTCGAGGGTTTCAGAAAGAATTAACTTAGTATTCGAACCTCTGTCCGATTCTGAAATGAAAATAGTGGTTGCCATTCAAGATTTCAACGTGACTCCCTTCTTCTTCCTTTGTTCCACCCCCCGGGAAAGTGAAAATTAGATATCAGACATTTTTCCATTCGATGTATATTTTTCCAGCAAAAAATAATATCGCTTTCAGCGGTAAATTGAAATGATACACCTATATATAGCTTCAGTTTTCTGCACTCCTTCTCCATATAAACTTCCTTTGTGCGCGCAATATGCTTAAAAAGGGGTATAAAGCTGTCCCTTCACGTATTAATGTATGGATTTGATGTAATTTGAAATAAAAAAGCTGAGTTCTTTATTTTGAGAGCCACTGGTGAGCAAAACTTATTTCATATAGCTTCTGGACAAAGAAATTGTTTGCTTATTTAGTCAACTCTCTTTCTCTTATAGTATATAAATATATAACAAGATCAGCTTTCAATCACAGCCTCAGTGGTTCCCTCAAAATTCGCACACTTCGCTTCGCTCGTGCGTTCGTATGGTTTTCATGTCTGCGGTATGTTTTCGCATTTTCTTATAGTGATGATTTCGCGCACATTATTTTGCTTGTGTGTTCGCGGAGACGTTTTAGAGAGATTTGGTCAGAAAATTGCGGATCATATAAAAACGACACCCAACGTCGCCACACTGGCTTGTCATCAATGATTCTGCAACATGTTTTCTATTGATATGTAGGCTCAAGTCCCAGCTTAAAGTGATGTTATAGTTTTTCTCATGAACGTCCAATCAACTTGATAGCCTTTTGAATTTTTTTGAGTCTTACTGCTTGAGAAAGTTTGGTACGAGTAGAGCTGGCGTCATTGTAGGAGAACATAAGTTTTGCAGAGACTTTTTTGAGTGAAAGGATCATGAAATAACATCAAATAATTGATCTGTTGGATCAGATCTTATCTCTAATGCCAAGACACGTCTGATGAAAGCTCAGGGCGATGTCACAGTTATATTCAGGAACAACGCCCAACGTCGTGACATCGTCAGTAGACCTTCCACAATCATATCATCGGTGAAGAGACGGAAAAAAAAGTTTATTGAACTTCAATTGAACATAGCCTTGAACAGATTCCTTCAGGCAACTCATCAACGTTACTTTCGTTAACATATTTTATCTCATATTTCACTTAATCGGTGCAGGTCGACACCTATAACGGATCTTGGTCTATTATAGAAGTTTGGCATTCCTAATATTTAGAGTAAATTTCACCCTCCATGCAACAAGAACCCATTAATTCTTTGTGATTTTACGTTTAGGGTGTAACAATATCTAGTGTTGCTACAAGACAAGACAAGACAAGACTAGAAGCGAGTCTTGTCTTGGTCGAGAGTCTTGACAAGAGTCTTGTCTTTGAATTTTTTCGAATAATTTTCTCTAATTGATATAGTGCACTGAAAACTGATAGCATCAATTAGATCGAAATTCGAGATGATATCATCAGAAATTGGCATTTACGCGAAAAATTTTGATTTTGATATATGTCCAAAGAATTAATTTCTCATATCTGGATTCAAAATGATTGTAAAAACATCATAGAATAGTATATTCTACAACAAGTATTAGAATGGCCCTAATTCCACACGAGCGAAAGGCCAAAGGCGAGGATTGCGGTTCGCGAGTGTGGAATACGTCATTCTAATACATGTTGTAGACTATACTTTCTTTAACAAGGTTTTGAGAGACTCACCAATATTTTAGAAGAAAGTTTGAGAATTATAAAATGTCAAACGTAAAGCCAAATAAAAATAATTGAATTGTTGACACGTAACCATAGTCACCAAAACTAACAGCTTCTGATTCGTCGAAATGATTCTACAAGGTAACAGAATAAATATTCTTACACAAGTGTGGAATGTGCTCTATTCCAACATAATTTCTGGTTATGGAATATGCAAATTCTAAAATAGTGTTGAAGAAAAAGTTTTCTCTAGCTTTTGTTTGAACATGTTACATATTCCATGTTAAAATTATATTATTATATAATGTGAAAAGTTGGCCAATTCCGAATCGAAATAGCACGCGAAAGGTTCTGTACCACCGAGCAATATTTATATTACCAATTTCTTTCGAAATCATCCAGTTGATGAAAAAAAAAAGAGAAGCGCTGAAGCAATATGTTGTTATTCGTTAAGATCTGTATGGTGATCCTATATATTTACCTCATTTTTATTACTTGTTGCCACAGTGGTCATAGTCATACATATTCTGTGAAATCTTAAGAGTCTACCTATTACGGTACGGATAGACGGACGAACAGACAGCGGAGCTCCAGTAATAGAGTCAGTTTGACACCCTTTGCGTACGGAGTCCTAGGGTTTCCTCAACAAATTACCCAGCATCATAAATCTTAGGATATTGAATCAACTCTTATAAAAGTTGCAAGTATATCAAAACTTGAATTTCAAATATTTCATATTGATACAGTTATTGTTTCGCTATCAATAAGAGCAAAATATTTCATGAATACTCAACTGAATCTGAAGAAATTTTACTGAAATAAAGAATGAATGATGTTGAAACATTGAAGATATAATGCAATATATGTGAGAGTTAGTTACAAATGTTTAAAAAGTCTTAAAGAAAAGCAGCCACTCCACTTCCAAGTACATTTTTTTTGGAGAGGGTTAGACAAAAGCCAATCTCGGCAAACACCCCTGACCAAGCCGTAGGAGATTTGAAGAAACGGAGGGACATAATTTCGAACAAATTCATAAAGAAGCAAACGTTTGAAATATATAGACAAACATTTTCTGTCCCATGGTCAAGGTCACATACTTCTGATACCCTTTTTGCGATGAACAATAGGGACGAGAACTAATGTATTGCAGATGTCTTAACTTTCACAACATACAAAAATGTGTAAAACCTAAATTTATATATACATAATTATAAAGTAACATCTATTTATAAATAAGAAAAGTTCAATAATAGATTGACTAGTTGGGTGGATGTCTACATTCTTTTATTTGTTGTGATTGAAGTTTAACTTTGTGTTTCGAGATTATACTCAATGTAGACAGTACAAGGATTGGTATGATTTTAGTGTTCACAGACATGATACTGAATATTGCTATATGATCTCGTTTTAGGGGCTGTAGTTGAAGTTTTTCCGAGAATCTTCTCAAGTAAGTGATTTAAGACCCACCAAGATGTTAATAAATTTCAAGAAAATACGGAAAATATTTTAAAAACTGATGTTAATGTGTATTGTCTTCAACATATGTCAAGAGCATCATATCGAAGCTCAATTATTTTTAGTCATTTGCAAAATAAACAAGGTTTAATGTCTTATTGCATGATTAAGAAAAAAAGTCTAGACTTATCTGGAATAAACGTCAAACACAATTCTCCACAGCTACAATGCAATCAGATGTAGCTGAACGTATCCAATATATTTCACTTAAATTCATAAAAAAAGAATAAAGTATTGCTAACAATTTCCAAATTCCAATGGAAATTGAGGATTGCAAACAGTACACTAAATCATCATAATTTTGCAATAAATCAATACTGGCAGTCGAATCAAGTGGAGTCAATTTATTTCTATTAATTTATTTTTTGTAAGACGTACACCGAAAGTACCCTATTACTGAGCTAACTTCTGCTTCGAAAGTTCTCAATTCCAAACCATGGTAACAATTTTCATTAATTCTCTGTTGACTTGGAATTAATGAATATTTTTTCCCGCTGGGTAAAAATGAAATTGTAGATCATGGATCATGGATGCGTTGGATTCTTTTATTTCATTGCTATATGTCAAATTGATATTTGAAAGAAATTTATATTATAGAATGTGTTCGTTATAGTATGTGCATTTATTGTGAACGGGACAGCACAGAGAATGTGAAAAATATCAATCAATAAAATAAATCATGTAAGTTATGTTTCATTGTATTAGTTTACTGTAATGTGATTGCATTTGCAAAAATCTGTTTGTCAAATCGATAAGATAATTTCAATACATTCAAATTTATTTAAAAAATTTAGTAATGGGGGTACTTCGGTGCACTTGTTACAAAAAGTAACGTATGCAACACGGACACTGAACGACTGTCATTATTGTCACGGACAAATTTGGCTGCACGGAGCTACGCCTTGGACTTTGCCCTCGTCTTCGCCTCGTGCTTCGCCCTCGTCTCTGCCTCGAGCTTTGCCCTCGTCTTCACCGAATGCAGCCAAATTTATCCTAGACAAAAATGACAGTCGTTCGGTCCTTGTAACATAATATACTATTTTCAGTATATTTTTAGTATCTAGTTACTTGCCTTATTTTATTTTTGTATCATTGTTTTTTAAAGAAGATCCTTAGCCAAAGGATCGAAACGTCAAAGTTTCAAATAAAATATACAGAATTTAAAATCAAAAGTTGTACTTTTTTCTATTTTCAATTCAAAGTATACAAGAAAATATGACAAATATCTCAAGTTCCAATACGATGTGATTGGCTACGTACAGAAATTTATCCCATCGAAAAAATTCAAATTAGAAATAAGAATTTTGTGGAAATAAAGCAAGCAATTTTAGTCAAGAGTCTTGTACAAGACTTCAAGACTTTCTTGTCAAGACTCAAGGTGCGTCTTGTCTCGTCTTGTGGTCTTGAGGCGAGACTAAATTAAGGTCTTGTCTTGGCAAGACCAAGACAAGACGAGACGAGACCAAGACTAGTCTTGAGTCTTGCGGCAACACTAACAATATCAATAGTTGATATGCTATTTGTAAAAGTGGTAAAACTGAATTAAAAACGGTATTATGGAATGAAATGGGTGTGAGGCTCAGGCTCGGATAGATGATTAAAATTGCTAATTTATGTAACTGTGTTGCTGGAAATTACTTTGTAATTATAAATATGTTTTCTTGCTCCAACATGAATACGAATGATTTGTTGTTACTTAAATAACATTGTATGGAATGTTATTTCTCAGTGATTGCGATTGAAATTGGAACAATATTAATTGTGGGTGATTAAACTTAATGGTTGAACATCTGTATCTTTTGGTAGAGAATTATGATACTCATATTGCAAACACATAGTTTTTGCGCAATTTGCAAATTTAGGCATGTTCTGATTGGAGTAAAGTTTTTAATATTGGAAGAGTATCGAAAGCTTCAGGTGACTCTCACAAATAAACGACGATTGCGATGCCATAATAGCACACACGTATCGATACGGCCACGTATACTTATACTCTCGTAGGCCATATGTATTAACGTGTTAATATGTAATGAGCGCATGCGCTTTGTATGTCGTGCAATGAACACGTGCCATCAGGATTTATTTCTTTGCGGAAAGAAAGTGACAGAAAAGCGTAAGAATCTTATTTCGTGTATTGCGTCCGCTTATTGATGTACTCGCTCTTGTTTGTTCTTAAATTTAAGATTGAAAGAAATTGTATTTAAAAAACAGCCAAGTTTAAATAATGCTAAGTGCGTGACTGGTTACAGCACATTCCTCAACATAAATCGCGACAAAAATTCCTATCGCAAGAAAAAATCCCAAAATCAAGATGTAAATCGTTTATGAATATTAGGAAACGTGCAAAAATGTATTCAAAAACCCGAGAGCTTACGGACAAAACCCAATTTAAAATCTGCGATGTCGGGAAGTAATCAGCACTCACCTTAAAATAAAAGCAAAGCCTACGCGTCGTCGAATTTCGTTTCCGCGCACGTTCCCATTATTAACTTTCACGAATGTTATTTTTTATTCAAATCAGGGAGGGTTGAGAACTCGGCTGATTTCCATGGGTGGAAGAAAAAGGGATGGGGAGTCAAGGACTCGCGCCCTAAACGACTCCGCACTTTCTGATGTCACCAGAACTTAGACTGTCATTTGTCATCTGGCGGCTTATGGCTTTTGAGTTTTGTAATGTAACACGTAACTTGGTGGCTTGTTTCAGAGGGGCTTCGCGACTTTTTCTAATCGATCATCACGACCATTTGTTACTAATGATCTTCACGCTGACTACAAATTCTCAACAGAAATTATTATATCCTAGCATGAGACTGTATGAGACTCACCAAATCAAATGTCTAATTAAATTAATAAGAGAAAACTGTACATCCTTCACCTTAAAAATTGTATATTGTTTTCATAACTAAAAACGAACCGTAACTCCCGTACTATGCTCGAAGTATATCCATGATATAAGAGTACGTTCAAAAGACAGTATGTCCTAGTCAATAGGCATAAGGATTAGATGCATGAGAATCTCAGCCTGGTACTGAGGATCTGATGACGTGACGTCTGTGATTCTTTGATCAAACGGTGGACGTCACTCTAGACCTACTGAGGACGGAGTACTTCACAACGAACGAAGCTATATTAACGATGAGTGTAAAATGAAAAAAATATTCCAATAGTGTCTCATCATCAACAGTAATTTGGCAGATTCTAGAGATTGTAAGAAAACAATTTGCTCAATTTATTCAAAAAGAAATGACAACATAACGTAATCTTGTAGAGCAGTTGAAACTGTTATAAGCTCGTTACAAATCCAAAATAAAAAGGCAGTAGGGGACGCAAAGCTCTCTGGATCTATTTGCATTTCTCGCGTCGTAATACTCCGAGTTATATTTCAAATTGCGCTGACAATATTACGCACACGGGGGCAACTTGTATTTTTGTAAGGGCGGCTCCGCCACGTCCCAGACAAGATCATGATTTTTAAAATGTCTTTTTGTGCGGCGAAAAAATATGTTCAATAACTGAATTAAAATGCCACTTGTTCTTCGCGACGCAGCTGGCGCTGACTTTTCTGACAAATGACTAACTTCGTTTCGTGTCGAGGAGTGGCGACATTGTCATAAGACTTGACGTTGGGAAATGGAAATTATGAGAAAGAAAAACTGCATTAAAATAACAGTTTTTTATTCACTTGAAATATGGGACCTCGGTAATGGTCTCGCCTTATTCAAACACACTGCTGCCAACATTTTTTTACTAGCGTTTCTTCTTTCCCCGTTACTGAATTGAAATTATTTCCTTTCAAAAAGTGAATAACTCTTGAATCACTAAAAGAATCATATTATGTCTGTTATTGAATGTAAGTAGCCAAAAGTAGAAATTCTAGCAGTCTTTCGTTATTACTGCCTATTCTTTGAGTTATATTTCTTTATTAATGATACAACATTGGACAATACATGACTTATTCAACTAGTGATATGAAATCAGTATAAATAGTGGCTGAATTTGATTGATAGTTAAATAATTGTGATAACACACAGCTACTAGCTACTCTAAATACGCATACGGCATTGACCATAATCCTATCTAACATCACAACAGCGTATGCAAGTCTTCAAGAACCGCCAATACATGTAATAAAAACAGGAACAATTCGACACCATTCAAAATTATTATTTCTGTTGAAGAAATTCAAATTCGAAAATACTGATCAAAATGACAGAAAACATTTATTAATGTATAAGATGCTTTTGAATCCTATTGAGCTGATTGAGTCTGTTTTGACCTACGTCAAAGTAAATTTAGATGTTGCAGATTGGCGTTTCATATAATGCATTTTTATAATTGACAAGTACAATTATTCCAAGCACTATTAGACCGAGAGATAGTGGCAATTATACCGCATGCCTTTTTGGTGGTTGAAAATTAATCCCTTTATGAGACAGAAAGTGATTCAAAGCCCAGTACTGAAAGGCATGCAATTCGCAACAGACCAAAAGGCTCGAACAGTCGCATGAACTTATATAATAAAATCTGAAATTTCGTGTTTTTAAATTACATGCTAAAGAAAAGGATGAAAATATCAACCATAGAGCCCTTGTACAAAAATTGGCATGCATACCTCGTTGGCATAAAAGTAAAAAAATTTGAGGCAATCTTGCATAAATATAAAACCAATTGACCGGTATATTTCTCACCCTTATAAATTGTTAAAAAGGCATGTGGTCTAAAGTCGGAGAAACACTACTGTCACCATCTCTCGGTCTATATAGAATATTTTATGCTAATAGCACTATATAGCGCACACAAAAGAGAGAGTAGTAAATAAAAATTTGAAGATTAGTACTGTATTTTGATCAGATATAGGCAAATAATTTCACAAGAAAAATAAGAAACATTATTAGAATGGTCAAGGAATACCGCACGCTTTATACTTAAAACGAAATTTACTTCCGAACAATGAAAACACTGCTATAAACGTTCCGATAATCCTTTTCGGACCGTTACATACACGTAGATAGGAATTTTCAGAGTTATATTTGTGCTAACTAAAACTAGACAACATTTTATTTGTTTGTGGCGAATCGTCCTTATTGTTCACCAACTGTAAAATTTTATAGAGGGTTGATATTTGTTTATTGAAATTAGACAAATAAACTTTTCTTTGAATTGCACTCTTCATAAAATCATTCAATCTGAAAGACTATCCTCTCCGCTGATGGTAGGTATTGGTTCACAAACTTGACCACCAATTATTTTTCTTATCCGTTTTACGTTACGAACAATTATACTTTTTTATACACATGTCTTTGTGGAACACAATTATTCCAAAAGGTCTTCAACACTTCTTGCTAATTGCAGATGTTGAAAAACTTCATGCACATTTAATACAAGTAAATTTTCATCAACTATTGAAGCACAATTCTTTGCCGGCGAAAATTCATCCATTTAAAATATTTTTAACACAGTTTAATCACTTTCTGGTACGAATATAACAAATGAGCAAGGTTAGATAAGAAATGATAAACTGAGCTTTCTTATTTTCTCAGCAATATTATATTAATACGTGAAGGGAAAACTTTGTACCCTTTTTTGAGCATATTGCATGCACAAAGAAATGTGAGTTTTTGCATACTTGAAGTTTATATGGAGAAGCTGTGCAGAAAGTGAAAATTATATACAGAATGTCCCATTTTAATCTATATATTAATATACGAAGAGAAAACTTTGTACCTCTTTTTACACACAAAGAAATGTGAGATTTACCATACTTGAAATTTGTATGGAGAAGAAGTACAGAAAGCTAAAGTTATATAGGTATACCTCGCGTAAAATTATAGAGAGTTGACTTATAGGCAGGGCACTTACCACATCATTAATACAGGATTATCCCAATATAAAACAGGTAGAAAAACAGAGACGTATCGGAATATTTCATGTATCATGTCATTTTTAAAATGTAGCACTTTTGTTAAATGTGCAGTTTTTTATCGGGAAGTTTTCGCCTTCCCCTTCCAAAGTATGATACACGTTTAAAACTATTTTTTCTGATTTACTCGGAAAATGCTTCTGGTTATGTTGCAAATTTCAGTTGCTTCGTCTTCATTTAGAACTCCAGTTTCTTCACTCCAAGCTCTCCACATTTTAGTAAATATATCTATACAGTAACACTGATAAATTTCGACTAACTTTAATTTTGTTTAAACTAATTCAAAACCAGATATTTGAGGGTGTCACATCTTACATTTCGAAGAAAAATTATTTAATACAGGCCTTTCCAGAAAGATGGAAGACTCCATGCTGAGCCTGGTCAAACCACCCGATTAGGAAGTCAGGCGGCTCTACTAATTTTTCACGGAGTATACAGGTGTCTCATTTTGGGTTCACGTGAGGAGAAAACTTTGTAACGCGTGTACAAAGAAATGTGAGAATTGGCATACTTGAAGTTTATATGAAGAAGGAGTGCAGAAAGCTAAGATTATGTACAGGTTGTTCCATTTTAATTTTACGTGAAGAGAAAGCTTTTGTTCCACGCTCATGAAGAAATGTAAGATTTGGCATACTTGAAGGTCACATATGGAGAAGAAGTGCAGAAAGTTAAAAGTATATACAGGTGTCCCATTTTAATATATAGTTGAAAGCCATATTAAATTTTGCTGGAATATATCGAAAAATATACACCGAATAGAAAAATGTCTCAAGTAGAAGTTTCACGTTTTCTCCCTCCTCCAGGGAGCAGGAAGAAGAAAACTCTGAAAACCTGAACAGGAACCATAGTTTTTTATTTCAGGTTCGGATACAGCGTTGAATATCAAGTTAATTTTACATGAAACCTCCGGGGATGGAGAATTAGATCAAATAACGTTCAAATTTAGCTATATATAATCAATTATGATCGAATTTCGACCACTGGGCGACCATTGGTTCATATAATAATTCGATATTAGTTGAAATGATTTTCTGAAAGTTTTTTTACGTCTAATGACATCACTTCACTACATTCCGGATTATATTTTGGTAGCAACATCTTGATAATTGTTCAAGTAACGTTATCTGATCTCGCAAAATTAACTGAGTACAAAAACGTTTGATCCACTAAATTTAATCTTTTCAACTACTTCTGAGCAAATAATTATTAATGCGCCACTGAAATGTCCCTGGCAGACTGATTTATTACTCTCTCTCTTATTCTGGGACGAGGTATGGCTATTTGATTTTCAACTGTTGAACCCTTCCTATATTTGATAGGATAGTTATGCTGAGTTTCACGTTTTATTTGATATTAAAAAGTTGACTGGTCTCGACTCTTTAGGGAGCCATCTTCAGGGTCAGATAAACAGCAAGATATAGAACTAATTAAAAATCATACATAGTTTGTGCTTTATACTGCTATTTAAGTACAAACTGTGTATTAGTCAAGTCCATATTTTGCTTTTTTCTCCAGTCGACTTTTTAATGTCAAATGAAAGGACTACTCCTGGAGTTTATTATTCCTCAACATTACTATCCTATCATATATAATCTTTACTTGGGTTGACTACGTTCGTATAACTTCTTAAATTTGTTTGGTTATATTCTGGGTAATCAGTAATTTGAAAATACATGTTTCCTTATTTACAGGAACATATTGTCCCTTTAATCGTGTATTGAACTAAAATAAAATGCGAAAGATGTTCAGTGGCAATCAATCAATCTTCTGACAAATGGGGTACTAATTAGCTTGAAAAAATATTTCTAGTAGTTAATTTAACGGCAAATGCACGACAGTCATTTGTTTTGTGATTAGTTAAATCTGCGGCTTGTTGGATCTCTGCTCTGTCATCAGGTTTGTGGTGATGTTTTCCTTTACTTAAGCCCACATGTGCCGCTCTATCTGTCCTTATGTCACCATAGCATGTTTTTACATAATTACAAGGATTTATTTCAGGATTGTTTTCAATTAATTTAGTTCTTGTTAAAAAAGTGTCTAGTCTTTCTTGATATTGGAACTTTTTGAGCACATTATTTATTTATATCTTAGAAACCTCTAAATTTTTTTTGTCTCTACTGCGAGTTGTACTTATTAGTAGGTTTATTGTAGGAGTTTGTGCCTTGTGGTTATGCTGGTAATTTGTAGATTTTTGTTCCTAATTGAAGAACGTCATTCTGTAGTCATATTTAAAGATAATCTAGATAGTTGATAATGGATAATATATTACAATAAATTCGTTCTTTTATCATGCTTATCACTGCATGTCATCAAAAAAATTCTATTACATCATTTTTAATAAGCCCCATATTCATTAAATATCCACATAATAAATGAACAAGTACATCACATTTACCAATATAAAAATTTCTATCTGTATGACACCGCTGTATGAATATTGCAAACGTAATTAACTATAATAGATTCTATCTATCAGACATACAAGTGGGTAAACAATTTCACAACAAATTTTTCCAATAAATCAAATAATCATCCAAGTTTAATTATAGAAGTAAAAACCATAATCGATACTTATTATCAATTCAAACAAAGCCTGCTAAAAATCAGCTGTTTGTTCAACATCATTTGAATGAAAGCACAAATTCTCCCTGTAGTTATTAATATCAAGTCACTGGTGTATTTTTCCGATATTTAATTAACAAAAGATACGCGATAACAACTCCCATTGTCGTGTTCAATATTAAAATCAAAAGATTACAGTGAGCGCTCGGCAGGGTTTCGCTACCGCGGGGCCCTCGTCAGTTAATATGCACCAACAGTCCAAGAATATAATATTAAGATTAATTATTGTCTGCGTGTTATCGCAGACACAGTTCGTCCTATTCAAACAATCGCGCGAAGTCATGGTGTGCCATGGAGAATCTGTTTGCGAATGTTTTGCGATAGCAGCAGAGCGAGTACGCGACATCTATTAATGATATACCTATGAAGATTAGATTGTTGCAGTTTGCACCCTCATACCAATTCTTTTTGAATTTAAATCACTTGCATATTATTGTAGACTCAAGATGTTATTTGATTTACTGGTGGTATCTACTCACGACACGATACAATTCTTTTTGTACTGTTCGAAATAAAAACACTAGTATCTCAAAATAAATAGAAATTCAAGTTCGTTGAATAAAGAAGAGCACTAGAAATACAATAAAACTAATAATTGATAATAATAATGCAATTAATATTCATTTCCAGAAACACTCATATCCCTCACAAGATTTATATGATCTGTTCCGTCATTTTATTTACTTTGCTATCGTTTGCTTTATTGTGCGATCTCTGAAGTAAATGTCGCGGTCCTTTATATAGGCAGGAGGCAAGGTCTTCTTTATTTACCTGCGTTGATCTGAAATGGTTCAACCGCCTTTCGAGAGTCTGTTAGAACTATCTTGAAATATTCCAGATTTTTAATTAAGGTGTGATTGAACACTTTCAAGATATAGTATTATATTTTGAATTCCGCTTGTGATACATTAGCGGGTTAATATTGAAAATTTCTGGTTCAGCCTTTAGTTGAAATTGAAATTCTTGTCTCCGTGAAGTAATTCCAAATTCAATCAATGTTTGCGTCGAGCAACAAACAAACGTCAATGTCGTTTCCACAGTTTACAAACAAAATAAATCAGAATCGGGGCTTGGGCTCGCCTCTAGCATTTGTTCCCCGAAATCTGCATCGCGCGAGACAGCTCAGTGTAGTAGTATAAAGCTTAAAGCTCTAGAAACGGAACAGACAAAGCTTGTCCACACAATTAACAGAGCGGAATTAACAAAACGCTGGCCGATTTAAATTCGAATTAAGGCCCGGGAATTAATTAATCTACGTCGCACCGTTGTGCGCGGCAATTAGTCTTTTAACACTAGAACAGCAAAGGCAAAGGCGCCAGTTGGTGCTGCCCTCTCTCACAATGCAAATTTATAAATAGAAGAAATTCTACGAGGGTCTGTGCAACAAAACAATATTTACAGGACTTAATAACTTTTTGAACACATGAGTTTGAGAAAAATTGATGTACAAGACTTGCGCCTAAGAATCAGTATTCTAGATCTCTTATGATATCATCATTCAACACATAATAGTGACTCCAATATAAAATCAATATTTAACAATAAATATCAACCAATTTCTCTGAAAATCACAATTGTAAATTGTTTATTCGACAGCTTCAATTATTTTATTTGCTTATGAGTTTTTGCCAGCGTAGCGTCCGTCACGCTCAGGTTTGACCGAAGCGGCCTCGAACAAGTGTTTTGATATCGAGCGTTATGTGATACCTACACAAATCTTAAAATGTCTATTTCAACATAAAAAATAAACTTGAACTTAGTAGACCAGTAAGAAGGCTTTAATATAAGTGTTTTATAGCATTATTGCATATCCTGACAAGTGAACCAACGATAGGAGTAATCATAACTTAAATAATTTGACAAGCAAACAATATAACTACTTTTGAATATTTATTATGGCCCAGGCTTTGGAAAATGAAATGCATCTCCATCTACTGGTCTGTACGTATGAACCACGCTGCAGGTCGCAAATCTCCATTGATTTCAGTTTTTTTTTTTTTTGTCGAATAACTCAAATTATATGGACAATTGATTTTTACGATATCAATCGTTATACATTTCTGTCCAATAGTCTGTACGTATGGATCACGCTACAGGCCGCAAATCTCTACCAATTTCAATGATTTTTATTTTAGCAGTTGGTTAACCATCGAAATTAAGCCCTATAAATTTTGATTGTCAAATGATTCAAATAAAATGGATAACTGATCTTTGCAAGATCAATCGTTACGATTAAAGTGACATGCATCTCCGTCCAATGATCTATGAATATGGACCACGCTGTAGTTTCAAATATTGACCAGTTCCAGTAATTCTTCTTTTTTTGATTAATCAACTATTGATATACAACCTGATTCATTTTTATTGTCAACTTACTTAAATTTCATACAAAATTGATTTCTACAAGATCTTTTGTATAAATACGAGATTTTGCTTCTAGCTGGAGCTTAAACAGTGCAATCATCTATAAATAACGGTAAATATTAAATGAATAGCATGTCGTCACGGGCATGAGAAAAGTCATAATGCTCCAATACCAACTCTACAAAGTTCAAATAACTATGTAATGATGCTACATATTTTCTAAACTAAAAAATTACATACTGGCGTAGTAGGAATTGCCATTGTCAAAGTGACAGCTGTCATTGTTAAAGTGATAGATGACGGTTATATGAAGGGTCCTTTTATAGACTTTTGGGATCTTTAATACATTGAAACATGAAGTTCGACATTTGATCGCCGCAAGTGTATTTAAAAGATGGTAACGTGAATTCCACTAATTATTTACACTATATCTATTCAGTTTATCTTCACGAGAGCTTCAAATTGATACCAAACTAGACATCATTTAAACAATTTGTATAAGAAACAATTGACAATCATTTAAATATCCTCTTTGACACTACCACTAAAATTATCTTCGCAAAAGTTTTAATTTGATATTAAACACAATAGAGCTAGATTACTTATATCAAGAAACAATTGACGAACGTTTGCTTGTGATGTCAAAATATGAATGATAATAATTCTAATTTCGCATTAAGATTCTCATTATTTTTTTGCTTCAGAAAAATATAACAAATTTTATAACAATTCAAATTTTAATAATAAAAAATGAACCGCTGATAAATTAAAAAAAGGTTTTGGATGAATGTTATGTCAAGCTATTTGGGGATCAACTTTAGTTATTTCATATTTTAAATACTACCGTTTATTAAATAAACGCAAGAAACAAAAAAGTTCGATTAATAAAGTATTGGTACCACTAGTTGAAAAAAGCTCATTCACGAACTTGAAACATACTATTTGATAAAAAACTTAAATAAAAAATTTCAGTTGAAAATTCGTACGCGTTCTCAAATTATCGTGCTTCCACACAGACAGACTGACAGACTTTTTTCAAATTATGTTTTTTTGGTTTTAGTAAGATTTAAAGCATGAAGATTCAGCAAAATCTCGAACTGTCAAAAATCACGATTACAATACTGCCCTTATTATATAGATCGGAGAAATAAAAATGGAATTGAAAATTGTTGCTTTTAGGAATATTTCAGTTGTTAACACTAATCACTTTCTATTTCACACTTCATTTATAATTCAAACTTGTTGAAACTTGTTATATTCTCAATTATATTTGACTTCTATGATATTCTTTTGTAGTTCATTAATCTGTTTTTCTTTTTTTTTTATTTCATATTAATATTTTCAATTGCAGCATTATTTTTGTGTCTGACCTTTTGTGATATTTAATCGCAATATTTGCATGTAAACTCTTTTACAGTTAATTAATTTGGATTGAATAATTTTATTGTCAATAGTTTTCTGCAGTTTCTGACAAATAAAGTTATATAAGAACGAAGGAGTCGACCCTTAGTGACGCAACCTGAATAACAAAATATGTAGTGTTCGTATCAAAACAATTTATATTTGACATATTTAGAAAATTCCGATACATTTTATATTTCATAGCTAAAATGATACTCTAAACTTCAAAAGAAATCTTATCCTCAAAAAAATGTAGGCTAGGCAATTAGGATGAGCCCGCACTCAATAATAGGTGTCCTAGTTGAGGATTTAACACGTTATCAGTAAGGACACATCAATGACGACCGGTGACATAAGAGCCCAAAAAAACCTTTTTTCTAGTAAATAATAGCAGATATTGGGATGTCTTCACAAATAATGTCGTGGGACCATTGCTTCCGCAATTTTGCGATTGAAATTTATTTTCATCATAATTTGCATCCTTTGTTAACACACCCCACTGCTCAATGTACTTAGAAGATTCGTATCTTCAGCTTGAAGTAAAGAGATAAAGAGAATAATTCTAATGGAATTTGTAGAACAATTTATCACTAGAAAAATAATTACAGCAACTACAACTATATAAAAAACAAGCAGCGAAACAATTAATATTAATGATTGCTTAATTACACAGTGTTTCGTTGTGTTCACCCCGTCTTGTGAGAGAAGACGCGGCGCGGAGGAGTCAAGAAACATTTAGGCATTTATCTCACCCTAAAGCAAAGTAAAAACATATAAAATCAACGTTAATGATTTCAGCAGACGTCTTAAGCTAAATGAACAAGATCTCTAATTAACAGTGCGTAGTGAAAGAGGACAAAATACATCATTTTATTAAAAAAAACATTAAATATATGAGATCATGAAATGTATAAATATGTATTCGAACTAATCGTATAAGTCGGTACGATTTTAAACAGGTTATGGGCCCAGGCACGGTAATATTTTAACAACTGGAAATTTGTTAAGAATTGGGTATGAAATATTTCAAAATGTTTTGAGCACAGCTGTTAGGTGAAAGGTTCGCAAACACGGAACTCACTTGCAAAGTGGGGGCGGGAAGCAAATAAGAAGAGGAAGACTAACACTTTTCATGCTAGGGATAATCATCCATCATGAACTCTTTAATACACTATCCCCATCTTAATCTTCGTGTTATCAGCTTGTGCATTCTACAGACCATTATTCATATTTATAAGCAGTATACACGCCGCCAACTATCATCATGATGACAGTACTTCAAACATTTGCACATATATACTTTCAGTGCAAATTAATATTATTTCTCATTAGGGAAATTATTCATTATATGCAACACTCTCAAAAAGACTGGTTTACGAGAGGTTGAAAAAATTTACATTACTAGAAGAGATCATTCTGTTATTTTGACGATTGACCAACACTAATTAAATATGAATTATAATTAATAATCATCTAAAAACACTTAGTTGTATTTGCATGCAAGTTGAATGCTTGGGTAATATTTTTATCATTCAACTTCCTCGTTTGATGATAAAATGATGCAAAACTGGAATAAGTAACGATCGGTTTCAATACTGAATTTGCATTATCACTTAAATCCAATTTCAATCTAATCATGTATTTGTTTATTGGGCTGAAGTTTGTTTAGGTGGAAGGACTAACCGGAGGAGTAAATTTGATTCACAATTGTCATAAAATTTAATATTTGGATTTTACCTCATTACCTCGTTTTAGGCTGACTTATCAACCTCATCTAAGTGGATTGGGAAAAGAGCTTTGCTGAAGAATATATTCTCACAAACAACAATTTTAGACGATCGTATTTCGCACTTATTGTTGGTAGTCCGTCTACGGTAGCAGCCAACGTCACCGGGAGTCTCAAAACAAATTTCTGCGTTTCCTCAGCTAATTTGAATACTTGATTACATTTAATAAGTGCCTAATAGGCTAGCTGTGAGTGAATTCGTTTTTTGTGAGAAGTGATGGTTTTTCTTCGTCAAAAATTAACAATTCCGGGTACGCCCACACGCATAAACTTGTCAAGAATATGTAAATTTAATTAAATTATTTTCCGCACTGTAATAATTGTGTTACAGTGTAATGTGGTGTAATTAGATATTATCTAAATGTCTAACAGAACTACCAGTCTTGTAATGCTGCGCTACGCACTGGAAACTTCGCATGCCTACGCAATGGACCAAGAAACTACTAGGATTTGTTATCGCTACTCGAATAGCTATTTACACTTTTAAATGCAATTGCAAGTCTACTTTAATATCCTATCAAACACATCTAGATGTTTTTTGATCAAGATACTGCTAACGAGTGACTGTAATTCTCTTTTATAGTCTGACCCATCTAAAATCCATAACCCCATCGATTCGATGCTCAATTATTCACGTTGTCAATGTCGCGACGCCAGTGACGTCACACACAAATCATAGGGTTTCACGCTAAGCTACGGCTCAGCGGTCCATAGTTCAAGTCCCGATTAAAGCCATCACGTGACAGCTGACAAATGCCGGTGCCGCGACCAATTCGACGTCGAAGCATGCGTTGGTGTTTTGTGCATTTTTGCAACTGATGTAATGCGTGGAGCTCAATTTTGCATCCTGATTAATATTATGGAATCTAGTGAGCTTACGATTGTGACTGTACAGTGAGATTATTACGAAAAACAAATGGATCGTTATTAGTACTAACAAATTACATACCTTTCTAGGTGTTTGACGATGTCTTCGTACGCTGCTCGACAATTTTCCCAAATACCGGATCTGAAACAGACAAAAAATTCTTATTTCTTTAAAAAAAATACTTCGTTTTGCGTCTTCCATCCCTCGACTTCGAATCTACCTGAGAATTAATCATGCACTCTTCTCGTTCGCGTTGATGACGTGTACACGCATCCACCGGTCGAGATTTGCATTTTAATTAGGAAACAGAGCAAGCGTTGAAATGATAATGACGACTTGAACGCCAGCACTAGCGCCGCCGAACGTCGGACCGGTAAACAAGAACAAGAGACGCAATGGCAATGTGTGCTGTTGCACTCTCTTTTGTTATGTGTTTGTAGGAGATGCTAGCACAGATTACACCGCTACTTGTTATTTTGCTTCAAATATATACTCATGTCTTTTGTTTGACAACGGACACTGCGCACTACGTTTTCTTTGTTTAACCAAATTATTTGATATAATCAATCACATGCAAATGTGCAATAAGAATTCTAAATAGTAATTTTATTCAAATTAGAAATCGCAATGTTCCTCTTTTAATTCAATATACACACCAACATTAATATTTGAAAATGCCACGCAAACTAGTCTTTAGTTGCTCTTCACGCAATTTATTGCCGTTATGATTTTATGATCTTCAAGAGGAATTACAGCATTTGGGCCAATCTGAAAAACGAAGAATCTCTTTTCGAAATAAGGATGACACCCTAACCAGATAGCCCATGTTATCCGTTCCTACGGTTGAATAGTCTAGTCAATTTATTTTATTCATCGAATAATTGGTACTCTTTTCTTTTTTACGGGAATATCTTCGTTTTGGAATGTACAATAAGGGTGCAAGAATCATATTGTCAAATCATGGTGCTTCAGGAGATATCGAAGGCCAAAGATCAAAAATCCTGTTTTTGTCCAGTTTTTCGCAAATATCTCATTTTCTAATGATCGTAGATCACTTGAGGTCAGAAGTAGAAATGAAGAATACATTTTTTTCTAAAAAAAGATTGTATGACTTATTTGCGTATCTATAACTGTAAATGAGATACCGCGCGTACAGCGTACAGCGTACACCGACGCGCAATCATGCATTCTTTTCCGCACCAGCACTGGGATAGAAATGCAAGACTAAAAAGATATAGAGTTATCATTTGAATGCTACAACTGCCTTAAATACTGATCTTTCTGGATTTATGCGAAACATTCAGAAAACTGTCTCGAAAACTGCATTTCTGGATAAGCCGATCGCAATCATAATGCAAAATGTGCAACTAGAAGTTATAGAAGTGCTTAATATAGAATTTCAATATTCTACGAATGATTGCTTTGAATTTGTGCTACCAATTCGAATAATATAAAGTGTACTTCCGGTTCAGCCGAGTGACACAAAAATATAAGATAAACATCAAGGTGCTACAGCAATGTTAAATACTGAATTTAAATATCCTACGGCTAGCCATTTTAGGTTCATGCAAGAAACTCAAAAAATGTTTCAAGCAAAGTGCACTTCTGGTACAGACGTTTGCAACCGTAATGCGAGGTGCACAATTAGACCTCAGACCAGTCTCAAAAACAAAATTTCAACATTATACGTTCAGCTGATCTCGAGGTTCGCGAGTTACATACATATATACGTACACATGTACCGACGTCAACCAAAAATATCAAAATAGATTCAGCAATGCTCAAAACGGATATTCATATCAAAATAGGTAAATAAATGTATCACAATTTTGCAACCAAGTAAAATATTAACAATATTATTTTATATCGTCGATATATTATCTATACTTTCCACTAAAAACGCTAGATCGCACTTTTTACGCGCGATATCTTGTTGATATTTATAGATACATAAATGAGTCATAGTATCTTCTTTTTAGAAAAAAGTGTGTATTTAATTTTTACTCATGATCTCAAATGCTCTACGGCCGTTATAAAATGAGATATTTGTGAAAAATTGTCTGTACTGCTGTTCTGTCTTTGGCCTGCGATATCTCCTGAAGCACGATGATTTGACAAAATGATTTTTGCACACTTATTGTACAAGCCAAACGAAGATATTCCCGCAAAAAAAAACAGTGCCATTTATTTGGTAGATTGGGTAACTTTTTGTCTAAATTGACTACATACATTTAGTTCAATGATGTTCCAATTAACTAACGAGGTTCTAAAAGACACAAGGGCCCGTGCTCACCCAGCCACTCAGATAAATTGAAAGCAATAAGTATGTCATTCACTATTCAAGGCATTAGTCTATTATTGCCTTACACCGTTAGACGATCATAGTATAAAGATGGGATCAAACGCTTCTTCCGTTTGCTCAAACAGTCAAACTTTATTTTTGCAGGTCAAGAGCCGCGTCGAGCTGTAGACGTCCATAGGGGAACAATTTAAAATGTATCTACCTACGAGTTGACTCGGTTATTTTCGGTTATTTTCTCAACACACTATTATATGCTAGACTTGGGACACCGAATAGCGTGTGACTCAAAATCTATTATATTTTATCAGAGTGTGTTTGTTCATTTGTTTTCGTGATTATCGCCGTGTTTCGAATTCCAAGACGTGGAGTAGCATTTATTCTGTGCAAAATATTAAAAAAAAATACTATCAGAATGATAAGATGTGTCCTAGTCAGTCAGTGAATTTTTGTTCCCTTAGCCATTTCTTCAAGTTTGGGCCACTTTGGAGAATACGAGGCATGTGGAAGCATTTGGAATCGAGGTTCCTCAAGCTTTGCTACAACAATGCGAGACTTGTGCGCATGTGCATTATCATGGAATAGCACCTTCTTTTTTGTCAGATTTTGATTGCATCATTCAAATTGTCCAGTTATAAAAGATGGTAGGACTCAGTGCTAGTTCTGCGTTTTTCAAGTAGTCTATGAGCACTACACCATGAGAGTCCCAGAGAATCATTGCCATGACTTTGGCTTTTTTGGCGCTCTTTTCCCTGCTCCAATCCATTGCTTGTACTGCTGTTCTATCTCTGGCGTCTAAAGATGAATCCAAGATTCATCTACAGTGATGAAACGTCGAAGAAACTCAGTGGAATTGCGTGTAAATAAGTATAAATACTATTGAGAATCAAACGAATGTATTTTTGATCGGTACTCATCGAGCAGTCAGCTTCCACATATCCAAAACAACACGTAAAATGTGGTGGAGATGTTTACAGCCTAAGCAATTTCTTCGTCAAGTATGGTATTGTGAATTTTCGGGACGATTTCTTCTTTTGATGACAGGTTTTGGGCATCTCGTGCGTTCATCATCCTGGATTGACGTACAACCACGTTCATTTCAGTAGCTCTTTTCTTAACCATCGAAAATTAAGGAGCAGATGCTTTTAATATAGAAAGCACAAACTTCAATTCTATCCATTTCAAAAGATAAACAAAAAACGTTTACTTATCGTCACTGCAACAACAAATCTACTGAGCACGCAAGTTTTTAAGTTTTGCACAGCGCCATCTGAAGGTTTTTATTCAACTAATATAATATTATCCTCGTATTATCGGAGCGGCTTGGAGAAAATGCTACATTACATAAATTTCAAGCGTCAAAAAAATTAATTCAAAAAGTAATGAAGTATCACTTATTGTTGCTATGTTAATTAGGATACAAGCTACAATTTTATCTTCCACTGAATGCTTTATGTGGTTACTTTGTTTATTGCCAATTAGACATCAAGCGAATTACGTTTTTCACTTCGGTACAAATTCGCTGATACAAATTACTTTGTTGAATTCTCAGCACGTTTATTTGATCTAGTCTAGTGCATCCAACATATTTTAATTACAAAATATGTTAATTATCAGATGCTTGATACAATCTCTTTGTATTTGGTTCTCAAGAATTATGTTTTTGATATTATATTTGACCCAGGAAGTACCTATTTTCAAAGCCTATTTTCAGTTCCATAAGAAAATATTGTTTTGTAGTACACAACTAAACTGGGTGTAACGAACCACCTGAATTCCTAATTCTATTTTCTTTCCATTTTTCGCTCCTACCTTTTATTGAAGCTGGAGAGCTCGTCATATCGCCTTTAATTGTTTCTATAGTTAATTTCAGTTAACGACACTTGGCTATCAAAAAAAGTTGATGGTCAACTTCGTGAACCAATACCACCTACAGAGAAGACGAAGTCCTTTGCATTGAATGATTCTGTGAAAGGTGTAATTCGAAATGAAGTCCATTCGTTTTATTTCAATAAATAGATTTCAACCCTCGCTAAAATTTAACATTTGGTAAACATTGATGACGATTTGCCGAAAATAACAAAAAAAAGGTTGTTTATTTTTTGTTAACACAAATATTATTCTGAAAAATTCATGCAACAGTCCTAAAAGGATTATCGGAACGTTTATAGCAGTATTTTTATTGTTCGGGAGGAATTATTTGTTTACAAAAATCCAATACTACTTCTGCAAATTTTTATTTTTTACTCTCTCTTTTTCAGAAACGAACTACAGAGGTGATAGTAGGTACTTGAAATCCAGAACTTCTAAATATAATTGATGAATTATTTATAACAATTTCCAAGAGTTTATGTTGGTTTGCATCCAAGTCATTCAAATTATCATAAATTCAGATCGTAATTAATAAAATATCACTTTCTCCATCGTTAAGCATGGCAAACAGAGTTCGTGCTTAGCGAGACATCTGGTGGCTGATCTCGAAAATAATTCTTGTAATGAATGTTGCATGGGAAAGAGGTTGGCTAGCCTAATCCGTTATCTGTCAGGGCTGAGAGGTTGTTGGATTTGAAGTTGTGCTTTTGAAGCTTTGCTTTTGAAGATTTGCTTTTGGATTCCTTGTACAGTCTTATGTCTTAATCTTAACTTGAAGTTGCGAGCTGAGCATTCTTAGTGTGATGTTTAATGCAATAAACGACTCAGATATGATTGTCGTAAGGAAGCCGCAGGATTATCATTTAGTCCCTAATTTGAACACAAACTTGAATACAAAAACAGAATTCAAATTACAGGAATTATTGAAATTCAAAACTAATTTAAATTCGATTGGAACAGCAACCTTTGATGTCAAAGGTACGCTTATTAAAATGCATATATACCGGGCATGACAAAAACATAAAGGGTTCTTCGATATAGCTAAAATATTCACTGCATCACGATTTGCGAAAAATCCAATGTCATTAATAAATGCATTCTAATTGCAAACCACACAAATTTACATTTAAATTTGAAAAATTTGGGAAACACGTGTAAAAGAATAAATTCCGGATGAGATTATAACCATCTTTGCATCAAGGATAATCTTCGGTTGAGGTAGTGTATACGTCTTCCAGTCTCAATGTAAGAAGCTTACTGGAATTCTTTTGGCCTCTGCCCTCTTTTAAGACAAATCCAATTTTCATCTGACAAACGGCTTAGTAGTCAAGTTGGCGCTGCCGGTATCGCCTTATGTGTTTGACGCCGCTTTCACTACTAATTCTAAATGGCATTTAATTCAATTATTGCCCTAATTACGTAAATGTAGTGTGTAGAAGTTATATGGATTCAACAAAGCTACTCAATTTTTATTGCTGAACCAGCATCTTGGTGAGAAACATGTTTTCTTGCACTTTCTTATTGGATTTGTGCAGGCCCGGACTGCATTGTTTTTCGAAGTATTTTCCACGAACGTTACGCTCGAATCAATTTTAAAAGCAGTTGTTCTATTTGTATGCTGGTACTGAAAAAATTGTATTTATGAAGGCGTCGACTGCTTCTTCCGGAGACCGAAATCTTTGACCACGTTTTTCATTTTTGGAAAAATAGAAAAAAAAGTTGGGATTGTAACGAGGATGGTGCAAAAATTCAACATTTTGCTGCTTTTGAAATTCAATAGACTTGCGAACTGTGAGCGAGCTTTTCTTGGTGGAGGATGATTCGTCGTTCAGGCTTAGTTTCTCGAAGCTCAGCAATTACTTCCGGCAAACTAATGGTTGTTTACCAATCGGCAGTAACAGTTCTTTGATTTTACAGAGCAATTGTTGCTATATGACCTTCTTTTGAAACAAATATCGCGACAATCTTTTTGGACACACTTCGAGAAGAGAGGACTTTTGTCAAATTCTCTTCCCTTTGGGAAACCCAAACAGATGACTAGGGTTCATTTTCGGGTTCATATGAGTAAATTCACGATTCATCACCAGCGACGATGTGGTAGAGTAGCCGGCATTGAATCGGCCTACAGTTTTTTGACATCCTATAGCTTTTTTCTGTACTTCAGATGAAGTATCCAACGGATAACTAATTTTTTACACACAATTCTTCATGCAAAATTTTTTGAATTGAGGTCTTTGATATTTCCGATGATGGCACAATCTCGCAATATGTCACATGTCGATCTCCGTTGTTGAGTTTGTACACAGCATTGACGTTTTTCTGAGTGATTGTTGCTTTTCAGCTCGTCGCTAAGACGTATTCTTCCACGTTTAAATTTTTCATTCCACCGAGAAACTGTCGTCTAATGTGGTACTTCATTATCAAAAACATAAACTAACTCGGTGAGGCATTTTTGTTGCGATTATTTCACTCATGTCAATTATACTGACAAATTTTGCATAGTTACAATGACAATTATAATAATAAATTCCTTGCCAACGGGAATTTACCTCGGTAAATTCCCGTTTCCTTGATAAACTCCCGCTGGCAAGCGATTTATCGCGACAAATTGTCTTTGTCATGGAAAAACAATACACAGTTCTAATATAAACAAACAATCAGTTCTCGGAAATGTCAAAATTTGATCGTTTTGGAAATGCATTTTTCGCCGAAAGTAATGAAATTGAAAACAAAAAGTCTAAAAATACAAGAGTATATAGAGACAATTCAGTGCATTTTTCAATAAAAAAGATTAGTAGTTGCAACTAACATTATTTAATAGGTATATATAGTAGCAATTTCATTCGAGATATATTCTCCACAAATACCACTCGCGACTTTAATTTTATCATAAATTTTTCTTTCAAACATTGATTACCTTTAAGCAACATCCTTCGAGTCATCTGCTCAGATGAAATCCCCCGAGCTACGCTCTCGTGATTTAATCGGACAGATGACTCTCACGATGTTGCTAGGTGATCAATGTTTTCAAGAAAAATTTATTGATAAAACTACAGTCCCTTGTGATATTATATACGATAATTCTCTTCGAAAGCTGTGAAAAATTATCACGCGAAAATATTATGTATTTTTGAAACAGTATGTTTGGATTTAATTCAACTAAATATGGACGTTAGTTTTTTAATTTAACATTTGATTGGTAGTAATATCTGTAAGCTAATATACAAGACTAAAATGACAGCCCTCGTATGCTAGCTGCCTCAGTTTGTAACTTCTTCGTTTAAAATAACCGACTTAGGCCCAGTTGTACAGTCTAAGCTTATCCAAAGTTTAATAAAACCAAGTTTAATTTCTATGGCTACAATTATTTCAGCAATTGTAACCATAGACATTAAACTTGGTTTTACTAAACTTTGGATAAGCTTAGACTGTACAACTGGGCCTTATTGTTGCAGTTTAAGGGTTCAGAAAATAATTTTGAATAGTATGTGACTATTTTAAGAGATTCAATAATCATAAATATTAAGTTATTTTAGTGTAACTTATTTTTGGAATAATGTAGGCATGAAAAGTCTCAAATATTGGTTCGTACCTGGCGATGGCTTCCATGGACGGCATTGGCTGGTTCTTGATGACAGAGCCGTCAGGACGAGCAAGTCCATGTGGCATACCTGGTGAGAGGAGAGCACTGTGCGCTGCTCCAGGATGTGCGGGTAATTGCATGAACTGCATGTGTCCTAAGTGTGGTGGGTGATTGTAACCATTTGCTAGTAGTGGCGATTTCTCCATTCGTGGCATATCTGTAAAAAAAACATTCTCTTAGTCAAAAAAATTTGGAAATTCACATGTCTGCAGGTGAAAAAGTGCATGGGATTCATTCATTGTTCATAGGCTCATGAAATAGAATATGATCCATTAGAATGGCACATATTCACTGATCCGCCTGAAACTAGCCTCAAAGCAATCTTGCTGCATGAAGAAGATGTATTTGCATCCCTTCCTATGAAACACTTGATTCATATTAAAGAAAACAATAATGACTTGAGAACATCAAATATTAAGAGTTTAAGAGCATCAATGGATGGTTTATGGATATTTCAAAATACTAACCATGTTATTTGGTCAGAAGTAAAGACTTACAAAATATCCTTGCTCTCTTTGTTTGTTGCCAAACAGAAACTGAGTGGCCTTTTCGATACAATTTAACCCTCGACGAGACAAACATTATCAATACGACCTTGGTTCCGCCAAAAAAGTGTTATTACGATCTCTTTATATCAAATTGGGGCTTATAAAGCGATTTGTCAAATCACTGTCAAGAGATGGGAATTGTTTCAGATATTTGTGTTCAAGAGTGTCTTCACTAACCTCAACATCAAAAAAACTTCCAACTGATCCTCTCTTTTCGGAAACATTGGCGGAGGAGGAAAAATAAGCGTGGCACTCTTTCAAGAATGTAGTGCACAATTTTTTGGGGAATGGATCCTTACTACAGAACCATTGTACAATATATGTTGGTAGCGTAAGTAGCTGAAGGATGCAAGATGAGCTAAAACGCTCATTTGTTATCCTCCCATATTAACTATTGAACTGAGAACATAGAAGCCTACAATAAATAACAGGGTAAAATATTTCACCAAGATGTTCATAATTTTGAGAGATGTTATCAAATAAAAATTTGATGTCAATATGTAAGCTGACTACTGTTGGATGCTTATTCAATAAACCAAATAAGGAAATCTGGAACGATATCGACAAAGTACCAAAGAGAAAAAGAAAAAGGTTCACAAGACAAAAGAATAGACCTGAAATTGTGTATAAATATCAGGAACAATTACTTGATTAATAGTAAGGAAATAAATTAATTTATTGTAAAAAGTCTGCTGTAGCCATCACAGTAATAATAATAATAATAATAATATTTTGACGGCTCTTGAAGCATCTTAGCTTATAGCCCTTTGAATACTTTTATTTATAAATCAATTATAATGTTTCGTTTACATATTTTATATAGTATTCAATAACACACACAAACAGCCATGCCCCGGGTGGGATTCGAACCCACGACACTAACGGACAGCGGAGAAGGTCACTTGAGCGCTGTCTAAACACGCTGAGCCATCAGTGCCGAGCCATCAGTACCTCCTCGACCATAAATTTCAAGACCAGTTTCATCGCTGTTTCAGAAATTTAGTGTCGCAGCAATTAACTGCATATTTTAAAGTAGCAGCTGGCATTATCAAAGTGACAGCTGTCATTGTCAAAGTGACAGCTGTTATTGTCAAAATGACAGCTCTCATTGTTGGAGTGACAAATGTCAATTAGATTTTAATCCTTACATAAAATGAGTATTTTTGAAAATAAAGGGTCTTTTTTTGAATTTTCGGGGTCTTCAATTTATTGGAACATACAGTTTCGATATTTGACCGCTGGCAGTGTAATTCAAAGATGGTAACGTAGATTCCACTGATTATTTGTTTTTGATATCTACTAAGCTTTGAATTGATATCAAACTAGACACCATTTGAATTATTTGTAAAATATACAATTTTGACACTTCTACTAGAATTATCTCCGCAAGAGCTTTAATTTGATACATGATACCAAACACGATAAGGCTGAAAAACTTATTTGAAAAAAAAAACTTAAGAACATTCACATGTGATGTCCAAATATGAGTGATGATGATTCCAAATTCACATTATGATTCTTATAATTTCTTTGGTTCAAATTTTGATAATGACAAATAAACCGCTGACCGCTGATAATTTTGAAAAATGTTTCAGATAAATGTTGTGCCAAATTATTTGAGGATTAATTTTAGTCATTTCACATTTTATGATGAATACTACCGTTTATAAAATAAATGCAAGAATCTAAACGTTCCAGCAATGAAGTTTTGGTACCACTGATTGAAAAAGTTCATTTAAGAAGTTCTTGATGAAAAACTTGAAAATAAAATTTCAGTCAAAAATTCGTACGCGTTCTGTCCAGACATACAGACCAACAAACCGACAGACTCACTTTTTCTTAAATTGTTTTTCGGATTCAGTAGGGTCTAAATCGTGGAGATTCATGAAAATTTGGAACTGTGAAAAAATCACGACAACAATCGGGGGAATAAAAATAAATGCATTTATTAAAAATTTGTTTTAATTTTTCAGAAAGCTTATACGCGATGAAATGTTACGAAAGTCGTTTTTAGAATCTATGACCTACCAAACCTAAATTTCAGCAAAAATCTCCTATGCAGCTGTAAACTTTTTTTTGCAGATGTTATATTTATAATACACAATAAACAATTTTTCGAATATTCACTCTAAGTAGTATAGTTCTTAGGGCTCAATGGTCCTATTCTAACTCGTAGAGACTACTTGCAGGCCGGAGTAGCCCGCACCATCGAATATCCATTGAGAAGAAATGACTATGTACTAGCGGTTTTATAAAAATTGAGCATAACACGTCGAGCTTGGTCAGAGCGTGTAAAGCCCGCTGACTATTTGGGTGCGAAGCACCGTCGAGAATAAAACCACTATCTTAGTGCCACTGACACACAAAGCAGTAGTGAGGGTGAATTCGCCGCGTGGTTATTCGACGGTGTGGACTTTCACCGCAGCGGACATTCATCGGCATAAGTATTTAACTGTGTGATACTTGCTCGCAGTCTCTATGTCAATGACTTCATGACATAATTACATTTATAGGAATTTGAATATCGAATGCTAGTGCAAACAATATGATCTACAAATTTATGTTGGTAACAAGTAAGAACACTGCTTGAAATCAAATTTAATTCATTCTGTAATTGTTTATCAATCATAGCAGTAAAATTTAGTTCTATTGTTATTATTTGATGAAATACAAATGACAAAAACTCACATCGAATTAAAGAAACTGATGAAACGATGATAACATTGAATAACCTTTCCAATTGTCTGCTAGGTGGTACATGTATCAAGAAGCTGTCTCTACAAATTAGAATTGAAACTCCCATCTCTTAAACTATAAAAGACTGTCTTTAATGATAAAAGCACTGAATATGTACAATTGTTTGCTAGATGGTGCATGTTTCGAGTCTATAAATGAACTACAAATTGGATAAATATGAAATAATAAGTAAGGTCGAAATACAGACATTATTTCAACTTGGATATGTATAATTGAATGAAGGGATACAAATATTAAATATTGTATCAAAATGAAAATACAAAATAAAATTGTTTCGGGCAGTCTCCCAAATTTTAATAAAATCCTCACAGTTTAAATATTCATGGAAGCGACTTTTTTATGTTAATGATTTTATAATAGAAACATAAGTTTTAAATTATGCAAATGACTAATCAAGTTTGAATGAAGAGGGTATCAGTATCTCACAAGTATCGAGCATAAATCGAGTGTGTGTAATAATCAGCTGATAATTAAAAACATAGAAGTTATTATTGGCGGCTAATGAGGGTGTAGAGTGGTGGGAACGTGGAGGTCGCGGGTTCGAGTCCCAACGGGGCGTCTGGCCCAGCGCCGACCCCTGCCGTGCCCCAAATAGTCTGCGCGCACACACGCACACTTCGCCTTTAAATGAACTTGCGACTGTCTTGTATTGTGGCTGTATGCGTGCCAGATCATTTGTTCAACACGTAAATGTGTATCTTGTCGGGGTTCCCACAACCCAATGACAAAGGTAAAAAAAGTTGAAATAGAAATGCTCAACAGCAAAATTATTCTGAATACTGAATTATTTTGCTTATTTATTTCACATTTTGATTCCCTAAGGACCAACTTTTGTTACTGGACGCATTACGCACCATGGAATGAAATTAGATATTTGAGAATATACAAAGAAATCTAATTCTAGCTTCTGTAATAATGATAAGCAGATCCGATAAAAAAACGGAATATTTGCAATTAATACCCTTATTTTGTCTTTCACCAATAAAAATTCATTCATTTATTGGCTTCATGTGCTTAACGTTCAAGCATAATTGAGAGTTTCCACAATCGTATAAAGCAAGTAGGCGTCAAGTAATAGCGGTAGGTATCAATTTATCATTATTCTCATTTATTAAAACAAAAATTATAATGTTCCCGCGCATGGTTTGTATGAATTACCTTTATTTATATACATAACAGGTGATAATCAGCTATGTAGATACTGACATTAGACGTTAAGCTATAGGAAATTTGGAAGAGTATGCCGTAGGATATGAAATTATGACTACTAAGTTGTTTGGAAGATAATTTACGAATAATTCTCTCTAAAAATGTCTTGCTAAGAAGTAAATTAGAACGAAATAAATTATAGAGCATTTAATTTTGCAAGATATAAATTCGTACGTCCTACAGATTACACATTTTTTGTTCCGATTCCATGCCAATTGATATTCCTTTACGTCTGATTTTCAGATTAAAACCAATTTTCAATTAATTTATTAAGCACCTTTAGCACTTAAAGCAAATAAAACTCGCGTAGAATTTGCAGAGAATTGATTTAAACTACAACCAATAAAAATAACTAACATAGTATTTGTGATGATTTCCATACAAAATATCACCGTCAAATCGAGAAATTATGCAGGATTCGTTGTTAACGTGTGCAATTAAAACTCGTTTAACGGTGTGTACACAGTTAGCGTGCAATAAATAATGCATTTGGGTCCGAAATGGAAGAAAACGAATGAGTTCAGTGCTGGCGAATGGAAAATAATTAGGAACTTTTTGAGTGACACCCGGAGGCCCGGCCAGTTTTGACGGAAGATATAATGACCACTGTCAATTTAATTAGATGTTTATACAATTGTTACTTTGTTGTCCTCTTATACGTCAACTAAAAAATTAAGTCCTTTTTTGAATATTGCTACTTTTCTGTTTGAATTTGAATGTTTTATAAATTTGATAGATTATTATACTTTATTTAGTAATAAAACTAATACATCCTTCCAATCAAGCAGTTTTTGATAAATGTTATCATAGTAACTGAATACGATAAATTTAAGGGTCGTTACGCCACTGATCGTTATATATGTTAGTTGACGTAGTTCGCGACGTTGCAGCAATTCTGTAGGGTCGCAGTTTTTCATTTATTTCTTCAAGACAATCCAGGAAACAGTTTTGAAAATAAAAATTTAACATTCATTGACTATTTAAAAATCGAATATACAATTATTCTCATCATTATTTGTTCGAGGTTACGAACTCAACACACTTTATTTAAACGGCCACAATTTTTCGTATAAACTATACCCATCCAATTCATTCGTATAAAAGATGATGCACAAAAAACGGTCCGACATCCCCAAAAACTTTCACAGGAAACTCGCTTCTATTCTCCAACGAAGTAACAGTTTAAATCGCATGAAATTATTACCGCTCGGACACAAATCGTGAAACCTGCAGCCTAAGGCAAATCAATTTATAGCCATTTATATGAGGTGGTTCTCCAGTCCTGCATACGCCATTTATACCATTCGAGATGGACGGCTAATACGTGTTATTTGAGTAAACGTTCCGACAAAATGTAATTTCTCTGCCAGTGACGGCGGTTTGGGATTTTTCTTCCGTTATGTTATTGCCTATATCCGCTGGCTTTTTTCTCTTATGTGAGATAGATTTCAATTGAATGTTTTGGTTATCTAATCACTGGAAATCAATGAAATGGTTGCTTATTTTCTGTCCACATACATTAAATTCTGTTACAATGTAACGCATTATAAAAATCACTTCGTATGATACCTGCACATTTTGTCAATTACAAAAGACATAAATCTTATCTCACTTGTATTATTTCTTCCGAGAAATCAATAATACGTTATTTTAGTACTTGTTCTTTGAGGTAAAGTGTAATTTAAATTTAAAATCGAAAGGTACACAAGCTATTTTGATTTGAATAAAAGCCCACTACTTATATTCAGCTTGAAAATATAGGTAAAATTTAATAAGAGTACAATGCACAATGTAGAACAAAGATTTTCAAGAATTTCACTTCTTGTTGAATAATTAATATTAATAATGACAATTTTAGGAATAATAAACTTTAACAAACAAAGTCCCTACAGAGTAGACTCTTATCGTAACGCACCGGTAAAAAGAGTGGCGGACTCAAGTTATATTACTAATACAAACAACTGATATGTGTCAAGGATGGATGACGTCATTGAGATTTCTATTAGCTTACTATAAATTTCTGAAATCATTGAAAAATATATGAACTGGGGGACAAAACCGAGAGAGAAATTATTTAGTTGTTTGAATACAGAGCGAGCAAGAGTGAGAGAAAATGATTAGTAAACCAGTGGAAATAAATGAGTAGACTTATAAATGAATAGAGGAACAGTCGGACATAAATAAGAAGACAGTGCTCGGTGCAAATAATCAATCAGTGTAGTGATAGTGACTATTTTATCATTAGATAATAGTAGAAACATTGAATGGTGCATAATTTCAGAGCCTAAGGTAAAAAATAAATTATTAAATTTAAATACAGTACAATGCACACTAGCCACACGTGAACTTAAATTTCAAATATCTTATCTTGTTTGATAAAATAACTTCCTTTTGAATCACATATCCGTTTTTATTTGACGAAAATTCATTGCGACGAGTGCCTTACCTAAAGTACGGTATGCGGGCTACACTATGAGTAATCTGGAATGCTGTGTTGTTCTATTTATCTAGATAGGTATGTTCATTTCTTCCAGATGCTTAGTCCAAGTTTTAGTTCCGTATAGCGGTGCAAATAAACTGGGCACGAGAACCTTATAATTCCCTGCATTTAGCCAACGATCGAGGCAGGTAGTCCAGCAATGTAAACTGGGCACTAATCTTTCTCGTAGATCTAATCTTGTTTCCAATTTACAAAATATTTGTTTTGATGCGAAGCACTGCCGGTTGAAAACAAAGCCACTGTTTTAAGTTACGCAAGATTCCACGTCGAGCTTGGTTAGAGTAGGCTGCGCCCGCCTTTTCGTTTTGGTGTGCCCGTACAGCAATCATGTGATTTTTGAGAGCGCCATCAGTTCAGTTGTTGGGACAGCGGAATTTAGAGCAACATTGTGCCATTGAATTTTGGGTTAAATTTGAGAAATCCGCTTGTATGACCTTTAAAAGAAATCAAACAGGACTAAAAAAAAACATTCCTCATCCAGAGCACAAGTTTTTCGCTGGCACAAAATATTTTTGGAAGGCCAAAAAAGCGTTGAAAACGAACCTCGCCAAAAAAGTCCTTCAACTTCAAAAACCGATGAAAATGGCAAGCCTTTGAGGGATGGGTGATCATTTTAATTCAAACACCCTTACTGTCCATCAAATTTTATTCAAAATCTTACAACTGAGCAGAATCTTCAACCATTAAAGACATATCTGTTGTTTCAGCCCTCCATTCACTTGATCTGAGCCCCTGCGATTTTCTTCTTTCCCCGATATCGAAATGTCTTTAAAGGAAGTCATCTCACGATTCAAGAACATCAAAAAGAATGTGATTGACATGTTAAGAACCCTATCAGCTCAAAATTTTCAGCTAGGCACTATTACTATACTTATTCTATTATTAGAACAACAGCACTGTCTTCTTATTTATTTCAACCGCTTCTTATTTATTTCCCACTAGTTCACTCATTCATCACCACTGTGATACAAAATTTTTTTTTTTTACTCTTGCGTGCTCTGTATTCGAACTATTAATTCTTTTCGCTCGGCTTTGTCTCCCGCCGCCCGCATTTCTAGAATTTTTCTAGAGATTTCCATTTGGATCATCCGTCCTTGACACATATCAATCAGTTGTGTATGTCACCTGTTTAGCCAGTGTGTTGAAAGGAAGTCTACTCTATAGGGGCTTCTGCTCGTTACAATACCATATAATCAAGAGATACTTTATAACCACCTCTGAATATTTCTGGATGGTTCAGTTATGCGCCAAACTAAAAAGAGTAGAGCCAGATTGACCTAAACCAATAAGGACTTGACAATTACCCAATTTAGACCTCTATTTTTAACTCCTACAGAGTAAACTCCCATCGTAGCGAGCTGGTTTGACGGGTGATACAGGCAATAGAGTTTCTTGTCTAAACCGGCACAACTGATCGATATTTATCTAGGACGGATGACGACGTCAGATCGAATGTAAATTACGAAGATTCGAGAAAACGTAGTCGTATATAAACCGGGAGACTGAGTCGAGTGGGGGTCAGTAAAACAAACAGTAAGTGTAGTGTGAGAAAGTAAAGGAGAATTGAAGTAATAGTCGGAGCGCGTAGAAGTAAAATTGGTTGGTTGGTTTGTAACGAGGCGCGCAAAAGTTGGGAATAAATAAGAAGACGGTGCTTGATATATTGTAAATGACTATTTAAGTGTCTACATAAGTAGAAACATCAAATAGTAGATAAACGAAGAATGCTCTACATCTTTTTGTCGAGGTGCACTCAAATGATTTTTTTTCAATCACTAATGCCAATGAAAGACCCATTAAACTTGGTCTTACTAATTTCAAAGATTAATTTTACAAATTCATTCTATTTGTGATTATCTAAAGTATAATCTCCACCAGTGGCCTGTCTCTGCAGTCTTCAAACTCAATTACACTGTAAAAATCTCCTGCTTTCTTAGATCTTCAATTTTGACTTTTTGAGACAATACCTGCTACATTTAATGGTGTGATTCTAGTAACAAGTTCATCAACCATCATAATCGTGCTAATATAATCACTCTATTATTTAAACTGTGAATATCAAGCTGAACATCAAGTAATGTCTTACTAGCACATCCTACGAAGTCAAATTTGATTTTAATTTCGGTGATTTATATGTGAGAAATTAGTTTGGATTATGTTATCAAGTTATATTAGAAATTGCTGAGAATCGCAATAATAATAAATTACCATTTCGTGAGGTTATACATTATTCCCTCAACAATTTGAGTTGAGAATATCATATAGAGCGGACGCTTGTGCTAGGAAAATTTTTACAGGCTGCCATTTATAGAGGCTTAAGATATTTACATCTCAAAATCCATGGTAGATGTTAATAGATTTTGAAAAACTGATTTTAATTAGCAACAAAAACTAGCTTACAACCTGCCATTTTTTCGAGCGTAAGACAAGTTTCAAAATTTACAAAAAGCTTATTGTAAGAAACTGTTCCGAGCTACGCAATAAATTTACAAGTTTACCTGAATATGCCTCTTGGATTCATGTAGACCGTCTGCCAATAAGCTTTCAGTCGGTTTTGCAAACTTGCGTTACGTTTGCAAAAATGGCAGACTGTAAAAAGTTGTTCAGAGAGGCAATTTTTTGTTGTTGATTGAAATAAATTCTTCAATATGCATCAACACCAAGCATTAGTTATATGTGAGAATATCACATATAAATAGCAAATGGGATGCCGCCATAGGTCGCTACGTCAAATTAATAGTATCTCTACTAACTCATCATTATTCTACGCATCCACTCCCATTAAAACTGCACTACACTACGTTAATTGAAATCTCTGAAAAATATTTAGCGTTGTTGAGCAATAATTATCTCTGCAATGTGTGATAAGTATATGCTTTTTTTAATAAAATACTTGCAAAAGTAAACTTTGATACGTTTTATAATGAAATACTTTCAAACTTTGCTTACTGGAACATTAATTAGAAATAAATTTACTGCGAGCATGTAAATCTACTCGAATTATTTTGAAACGAAAAGTTCTGAGTAACAGTGTAAACCGTGATATACATTATCCAGATGAGTGGTTAACCACTGACCAAAACCACAATTGGATGGTTTAACCCTGCATTTATCCACATACTTTAATAGACAACAACAGAACTCTATCCCACAATCATAGCAATTTAGCTAATTCGTAATGAATAGCCGAAAAAACGATCGAAGCAGGTCGAGATAGAAATTACGATTCAAAAGTGACACGAAACGCATACCAGCGGTTCCAAAATGAAATACTTCCTTATGCTGGAAGTTGCTTTTAGCTTTTAGGTGTCTCCGAACTACCTGCGGATTTGTAGAATTAAATTTTTGATTATAGGTTTCTTGACAGGTGGATGTGTTGAATTTGTGACTCGAAAAATGTTTGGAATTGCTAGATGATTATATATTTGATTTTAAACTTGATTCTCTGCTGGCTTTGTGGGAAAAACTGATATCAATTAACAAAGAATTCATTTGATTTTACTTCCAATTCGAATTAAATGAAAATTGGACATGAAATTATTCTTTCAGTTCATTTTTAATGTATAATTATTTATTATAATTCATATTATATAGCACTTGGCTACGTCCACCTGCTACAAGAGTAAGTGGAGCCAACCACGGGAATGCGTTTGAGTCAAGATGAACACTATGCTACGCTGGCAACAGATCACAGAATTAGTTGCAGTTACCTTTCAAAATAAATTGATATATGTTCCATCTTCTGATCTCAATCGCTTCATTCGCATTCATGGAGTATCTGATGTTCACACATCACAACGACGTAACGTCATAAATAATTATTTGCACATGGCTACTGGATACAATTGTTTATTCATTTATTTATTTCTTGGCAGGTTTATATTTTCGCACGAGAGCTGAAGTATGAAGAAAAATGAGATTTCAGAAAAGCAATGCTCCTTAGGAGTACAAAATTTCTAAACAAAAAATCATGTAAATCGAAGTTCCCAATCAGATTGTAGCCATAACCACATAACGGCGATCAATCGGAACATTCTAGTATACACGATTAGCGTTCTTCAATAAATTTGAATAAATATTGAAACATTGGATACTGCATTTACAGAGTTTGAATTTTCATTTCATGAAAGATCAGAATAGAAAAATTATGAGTTGAATAAACTCTTTTTAACATACTTTTACGGAAGGAACAAAATTATTTCTCCACTTATAATTCTTCTAGTTTAAGCTCCCTTAATTACTATAAGAAATCAAATAGATAAGTGCTAAAATTTCTACATCATCCCCAACACGTTATTCTTGTGGTGGCACTTCAAAAACGGCTCATATTCACATCAAGCGTCCTCTGAAACACGCGTCAATGCGCTTACGCCTCTCAAACAGAGGATCCTCTATTTAAATTTGTACATGTTGTGTTATGAAACAGAAAAATACTGCATCTAGCTTGGTTAGAGCGGGCGAAATATCAGAAAACATTATCGATTTAAAAAAAGACAACAACACCATTTTGGTGTCACTGACAAAGCTTCATGCCATTAGAAAATTGCTACTATCGCACGAAATTCCTATTGTGGATGATTTAGAGAAACCACAACGCGTTGTGGACGATTTTATCGCTCAATAAGAGTTTTCGTTCTTTGAGCCTAACTTTATATATCTATAAAATATTTTCACAATCGCGGAAGCAAATGAAAAATATATTCGTAGTTTTTCTACCTTTAGTTAAAAGCTCATGCATCTCTGTAAAACCAAATAAGGATGTTGAAGAAGAGGGCGTCAGCTTATCATGCTTATATATTAGCTTGCCGTGTCATTGTTGTATGCGTTGGATATTGAATCGAATTCTAAACCATTTCTCTTGTCCCATTTGAGATTCACGTGAAGAGAAAACTTTGTAACACGCGCCCGAAGCAATGTGAGATTTGGCTTATTTGAAGATTATATGGAGAAGGAGTGCAGAAAGCTCAAATTATACACATCTGTCTCATTTTAATTTCACGTGATGGAAAACTGTACCGCATGCACGAAGAAATATGAGATTTGGCATATTTGAAGTTTATATGGAGGAGTGCAGTAAGCTGAAATTATATACAAGGTGTTCTAATTTTATTTTACGTGAAGAGAAAACTTTCGTATCGCGCTCACGAAAGAATGTCAGATTTGATATACTTGAAGGTCATATGGAGAAGAAGTGCAGATAGCTAAAAGTATATACAGAGATGTTGAAGAAGAGGGCGTCAGTTTATCAAGCTTAAATTAGCTTGCCGTGTCATTGTTGTATGCGTTAAATCTTTTAATCGAATTCTAAATCACTTCCCTGTGGTTTAAGCATGCTAAAATTCTGTATAAATTTTTTGTACACCTGACAATACAATCTACTATATCTAATTATATAATTTGTCAAAAATGGCCGCCGTTATACAACTCTCTTGATAAGGATATCAAATGAGAGGATTTGACAAGTAGAAAACGATAAGGTGAATGACGTGATATTAAATCCAATATGGCGGACGACCTAAGATGACGGAACATGAATTTTTCCACAACCCCTTGACATAAGTATCAAATAAAGGGTTAAACAAGCTTAAAAACTTTTCAGGAAAAACTCACACCAAAAAGTAAAAAATAAAATAACATAAAAGATTTTTCTGAACACCAAGCTTATATTAAATTGCACTAAAATGGAGAAAACTATTTTCTAGCTGGTTCTATCTAAAAAAAGCGTGAAGTGCCCTTTAAGATTACGTCAGTAATTTTATTTATGGAGAACCAAGAGGAAAACTATTATATAATATATATAAGCAAAAGCGACGTGTTAAAATAGTAATTTGTCTATGAAGGCCGTAAAGATTATCTTTTTGAAACCAAGAAAGAACTTCAGACCGAGGTGCACACAGCTTCTTTCAGAGGTTGACCGAAGAGTATAATATGTATTTCGGCGAAAACTGTTTCTTGAAGAGGTACATCAAGCTAACAATCCAACAAACGTTACCTGTCCTTTGAGAATTTTTGTTCTGGAAGTAGGAATAACTTGACTCAATAGTATCTCCCTCTTACTAATGGTATGAAAGAAACATTGTTATATGGCGTTCGTCTACCCAAGTTTCGACATACTTTATTGCTGTTGTCTTCTTTAAACTCTACCTACCGCCTTGTACTAGTGAAACCGTAAGTCTTCATAAAACTATTGAATATATTTACTCCCATGAGCGCACTTAGTGAATTTTGTTTAGTTAATCAAAAAGGTTTGAACCACATAAAGATTGAATATAACTATATTTATCACTTTTCTTCACGTGTTTAATTCAAAACCCTAAAATACATTCTGTATATTTAATAGATAAAGTACTAATTAATAAATTCAAAAGTTTTAAAAATAGATACCGCCACCACTGTTGGTGCTAGATTCCTATATCAGAGATCTTGATTCAAACGATTACCGAACTTACCCGATGGGACTCCTCAGGCTTGTCAGACTGTAGGTAGGTATGAAGTGTTTATTGAATACTTAGTTTTAGACTGATCAGTCTATAAAAAGTAATATTTGACAGATCAGTCCCAAAAAGTGAAATTTGACATATGTATACAGAAAAGTGAAACTACACGGCTGCAAAAGATGCCATGGGAATACCTTTTTACTTACTTGTACAAAGTACAAGAAAGTATTGTGAAACCGACAAAATTCACATATCGAGATTTTGATGGATATATCCGTTTTGAGCATCCCTGAATCCATTTTGACTACTTTTGGCTTGATGTCGGTACGTATGTTCGTGCGTGCGTGCGTGCGTGCGTTCGTACGTGCATGCGTTCGTGCGTAACTCGCAAATCTCAAAACTAGTTGAACGTATATTATTGAAATTCTGTATTTAAGACTGGTATAGGGTCTAGTTGTGCACCTAGCATTATGGTTCCAATCGTCTGTACCGGAAGTGCACTTTACTTGAAACTCTTTTCGAATTTTTCTAATAATTCCAGAATGATCAACCGTAGGATATTGAAATTGAGTATTTAAACCTCATGTTGTGTCAGAATAGTTATCTGCTATTTTTAAAAGAATCAGCCAGGCCAGGAGTGCACTTTACTTGACACTTTTTTTCAATTTTCCGCATAAATTCAGAATGATCAACCATAGGATACTGTAATTTAGCATTTGAAATTGCTGTAGCTTTTTAATGGTCATCTTCTATTTTTGTAGCAATCGGCTAAACCGGAAATGCACTTTATATGATAGACTTTTTGAATTTTCCGCATTAATTCTAAACAAACAGTCGTAGAATATTTAAATTTTGTATTTGGCACTTTTATAATATCTAATTGTACACCTTGCATTATGATTGCTATCGACTAAGCCGGAAGAGCACTTTATTCAAAATATTTTTTGAATTTTACGCATAAATCCAAAACGATTGAATGTAGATTGTTAGAATTCAGAATTTAGGACGGTTATACCGTCTAGATGCTCATATCCTATTTTCATTGAGATTCACCAAGCCGGAAGTGCACTTTACTTGACAGTCTTTTGGAATTGTTTGCATGAATTCGAAACGATCAGGTGTAGAATATTAAAATTTAGTACTTCAGTCTACTGTAGCATCTGAATGATTGCCTACTATTTTCATAACAACAGACTGAACCGGAAGTCCACTTCAGTAGGAATTTATTTTTTAATTTTGCGCATAAATTTAGATCTGTTGGTAGCCGTAGAATCTTGAAAATCAGTATTTAGGAATGTTGTAATATAAGAATAATGGTCTACTGTTTCCATAGCAACCGACTTGGCTGAAAGAGCATTTTACTTGACAGATTCTTAGAATCTCTTGGATAAATCCAAAACGATTAAATGTGGAACAATGAGATTTTGTGTTTGATTATATATATATCTAATGATATATTTGATCAAACACAAAATCACATGGTATAATAATTATATATATATATATATATATATATATATATATATATATATATATATATATATATATATATATATATATATATATATATATATATATATCCAATGATGTACAAGTAAGTTACGTGATGTTCACGTCAGATTTTTTGTTATAATCGCATGAAAAAGTTTTCTATATTAATTTATTCCAAATGATGCTCCATTTCAATTATTATCATTCAGGTGATGAAAAATGAATTCCATAATAGATGATGTACGACGAAATACATTGATAGTTCATTATTAGTACCACTACATATATATAGGTCTGTAGCCAATCAAACAATACCAATAGGCCTCCGGCATACACAAATATATCAGATTATTAATAATCTCTTATTGTGTTTCGATTGCTAACAGTGTTCGTCCGAACGTCTGAATAGCGAGCACTCGGTTATAATTTCGGTATCCACATGTTGGGCCTTCAGGGCTTGACGCACGGGACTCCAGATCGTGTCCACATAATAAGAGCAAAACGGTTAGATCGAGTGGTAATTACGATTATTGGAAATTGGCCTCTAGCAAAAAAGTTTGTATTATATAGTTAAACACACTATTAAACAAAATGAATTTGTGGTATAACAAAATGTTCTCGCAAATTGGTTTTGGAGCACTAATAGTTTCCATATTTTCTACAATTTATTTCCCTCTGAAGAAACAAGCCTTCCTGATTTTTTGAGTTTTGAACGATATCAAGTATTATAATATTTTTGAACTTGATGCTTTTTAATAAACCACTCAAAGCTATTACATTCGGAGTTATTCCCAAAAGAATTATTCAAGAAGAATTCTCATTGTTCATCCCTTATTAGATATCGAAAACAGTACGAGGGGTAACATAGTTTGGTTGTTGCATTGTGCAGACATGCATACATCATCAACGAAGCTAGCTTTCCTGAGGGTCCGGTGCAATACGCATTGTCCGAGGACGTTGATGTGACGTGACGTCATTGTGCCGGCCAAATCATTATTCAACATCACTAGATTGACTCAATTGAACTGATGATAATATTATGTATTGTCTGTGGGAAATGCTGCTCTATTGTTTTATGTCAATAGAGCAAAATCCACAAATTTCAAATAGGAGTCTAAAATTCGAGCATTTGACATCTTTAATAATATTGGCTGCTTTCTACGCTGTGGTGGCAATGCTAAAGTGCAGCAGCAAAGCACAACTATTTTCTATTTTCGTTAAAATTATCTGCATTTGACTGTCAATGCTCTCATAAAACAGAGATTCGTTCATTCTTCATTTTTACCATGAGATATGATTGAAATTGTTGAGCAATAGAAACTTATAAGTACTTGTCTGGTCGATTCTATGCATTGTGCATTTGTATATGAAATGTAAACACGAAAACAAACCAAGTGCAGTATCATGTTACGATTGAACAGAGCAAAATATTAACAGGCAATCCCCTCAGAGGGTAGAGACTACTTGAAAAATATGATTCTCAGGTCCAATTCGAAACGCAATAACTCACATTTTTACTGCGAAGTCTAGATGGTTCGTTAAAATCTGCGTTTAATTTTATATTTTTCCATGGTTGCATTACATTTTTATGATAGGTAATTATGTTTTGTGCAAAAGATATGTATTTCTATATAAAGTTTAATGAATTTCGTCTACAGGTAGTGAATTCTGCGCTTAGCTATTGATATATGTTTGACTTTTAGTATTACGAAGCACTAAACATGAGAACGAATATTTTGTTTTACTTTTATGATGCATTATTAAATTTTAAGATGTGCATTTTTAAAGAACTTCTTAGAAGTTCAATAAGCTGACAAGATCATAATTAACATTAAAAATTAATTAAACCATTGATGCAACGACAGTAAAACGATAACTGAATGAAGTATATTCTCTTGACATCGAAACACATTTGTGAGCTTTCGCAATGTAAAGTTCATCAAATTATGCTCATACAGATAATGTAATCAAAATTAACAATGCTTTACATAAGTTTGAATATAAAAAGATATCTTTGAATGTACGTACCGTTTCTGAGGATCGTATTTGAGTGTACTAAGTAGTCTTGCCAATCTATAAAACAAAAAAGGAACTAAGTTTTCATACAACACAAACACAAATTGTTATTAGCAAGCTATTTAGTAAACTCAACTTCCTCAAATAACAGAATTAATAATCAGTAATATTAGCTACTATCCTTTATATTTAGATATCAAAAATTTTGCTCCGTTAATCAGTTTACAATTGCTTGTTAGTATAAGCCATGCAAATATTCTTTGTTCTGCAAAATGAGACCTAGCTGTAAATCGTGATTACCACATTAATCACCCTGCTTTCTAGAAATCTAATTCTTAGATATGATTACTGATGTCGACCGAAATAATAAATGTAGATATTGAGTAATAAAGAGACGAAAAATTTTTCCTACTCTACAATTTCGCCGACATCTTGACCATCTTCAGGAACAACATCATATGTTTTTTCACTAATTATTTCACTTGATCACATCTTGTTTACAAAATTCAATATTTTTTCTGCTCCTGAAGACGGTCAAGGTGTGACCAAAATGTAAGATATGGAGAAAAAATATTGACTGCATTCTCTTAAATACTCAACAATTACTTAATTATTTGATTCACCACTGTTTTTCTACGTGACGTCACTTATTCTAAAGATTTGTCTCATATGATAAAAGTCTGAATATGTGCATTTTTTTAATGTAATTCTGAATTTTTTCATCTTCTCTATGTTACCTACAGTTCATTGTTTAATCATCTATACTTGTACCTACATCTGATGTAATGTTTGTAAAAGTATGATACATACTGTAATAGGACATTCAATCATCATTTATTTGTTCTCTTAATACAAAGATTGTCCAATAAATATATTTGAAACATATTATTTTCTTTCAGATTTAATCACTCACGCTACACAAAAATTAATCGACTTTCGTGACCCTATCAAGATAATCACGTGCTCGTTCGAATTAATTTCACAATAAAATCGTCATTCACGTTTATTTCTATTCAGTATTAGGACGTCGAATTTCAAAAAAGTCGGTAATAGAACTCTCAACTCTGAGATATGATTAATAATATAGAAATGCAGGTCACTTCACAGAGTCCTGCATTTTTTCAAATATGCCACTTCGGCTGCATTATAGTAGATGGCACTGCTGCAGATTTATATGTCTGCATGCTATGCACTAACTCAATTTTTATAGCTTCGCGGTTTACAAACCCAGCTACCTTAGGCTTGCTATACTATACTGAAAAGTCCTCATAAGGACGAAACACGTATTTACAGTTGTCGCCTTAAATCAGGATGATGATGTAAATACTGACTCCTGAATTTGTAATTTTGTGAAACAATTAGGTTTCAAATTTTAGCAATTTATGATTAATAATGCTGAAAGAAATGATGAATTTATTTCCTAACCTAATAGTTTCGACCACAACTCAACCATTCTCAGGAATGCTGCAAGTTCACATTTTAAGTGTTACCAAAGGGCATTTGACAGTAAACGATGCAAAGAATACTTAAGAAAAAATTTGTGACTTCAGGAGACTTGCTTGATTGAAATAATTTCTAGTTATTGCAACAACTGACAATTAAATGCAAGCGGAATGTTGTGCATGAAACGTACGACGAAAAATCACAGTACTTCTCTGACAATGAATTTCAATGCTGTCCCATAAATTTAGAGTGTTGTATCAATTGAATGTATATTTCAAAGTGACAGCTGTTATTGTCAAAGTGACAGATAGCGCTTATGTGAAATTACTATTCTATTCCATAATAGGAATAAGTCTTATGTTCAGTTGCTTCAGTTGATCCCAAGCTTGGCATAATCTGGTTGAGTTGTCGAAAAAATAATTAACAATCGAGAAAATTATTAATCTTAGATTACTATTAAGCTTATGGACTTGTAGAAAAACAATTGACCATCGTTTAAATACTAATTCTGACATTTCCACTAGAATTATTTCCACAGGAGCTTTAATTTGATACCAAACAAGACAGAACCAAACTATTTATTTTTTAAAAAATTAAAGAATTATCTTGATGATCAAAGCGATTTTTTGGCAGTTGCGACTTGTGCCAGCTGTATTTCTCCTGTGTTAGCTATCTAGTCAATTTAATTCATGAAATTTTAAAGTTTAACTGTCAAATTTGATTCTAAATGGGAAGTGCCAGACTCCCTCAAAGTATTCCGCCCCCGTCATTGTTTGAATCGAGATTTTCCTAAGTTTTTGGATTAACAGCTTCGCAGCGAGCACTTTCAAAGTAAGTTAAATAAAGTATTTAACATAAATATGTAAAAATCTTGCTAAAGAAACTAAGCAATTGGTTTTGAGGAGCAAGGCTGCAGCCTGCAGCAGCAGTAAATTGGTAACCAAGACACAGCAGTACACTCGCTATAAAAAGCCATGGAAATTCATCTCCAAATACTTCGGCAAACACTAGTAACCCAGAGTGATGAAGATGAGTTGAATCTAACAATAGAGAAACTCGTAGATCTTGATAAGTAAGAATAGAAATACCGCCAAAATCTCGAAAAGAAGCTTAAGAAGAGCAATGAGTAAGGAATGAGAAGTAATAAGAGCAGTCATAGAAAGAAGAATCATGTGAAAAGAACAAAAAGATTGGAAAATAAATTCAAAAGCTTTGATTTCCTCGGCAATGATTTTAGGTACTTCATATTGAAATTTATTTTGAAGTCAATAAAATCAAGCAGTTTGGGTCAGCCAGAGAAACAACAGCTCTCATTTAGTATCAGTTTCAAGTCTGTAAGTGCTGTAGTTGCTAAAAACTCAGCGTCACGACAGCCACCATACAGCCAAAGTAAATATAATAGCGTATTTTCTTCAAAAAATATGCTAAAAACAACTGACAAACGCTTGCATGTGATGTACAATTATCAGTAATAATTCGAATTTCACATTATTATTCTAATTATTTCATTTCTTTGAATGATTCAAAAAAATATAACGAATTTTATAATTATACAAATTTCAATAATAACGAATGAACCGCCGATAATTTCGAAACATGTTTAGAGTACATTTTGTTATGAAATATTGAAGGATCAATTTCATTTAGGTATTTTATATCTTATGGTAAATATTACCGTTCATAAAATAAACACAAGAAACTAAAAAGTTCTCTCAAGAAAGTTTCGGCACCACTGGTTGAAAAAAAGCCCATTCACGAACATAAAACTAGCTTTTCAATAAAAAGCCTGAACATTACAATTGAAAATTCGTATGTATTCTCAAATTATCGTGCTTCCAGGCAAATTGACCGACTTTTTCTAAATATATTTTTTCTATACTTCTCCAATTATGTAGATTGTTGAAGTCGACCAATGACAAAAGAGTGAAATGAAGATGTCAAAAAATTAAACAATAAAATGTCATAACAAGAGGTAAATTGTAAAAATAATTTCAGAATGTTGTAATATATAATGCTGAAGACTATTATATTGATTTTCTCAAAATTCATTCAAGTGTTCGTTGTGCAAATACGAATCATATCAAAATTAAAAGAATGGCCAGTATTGATCTATTGCATTTTCAAGCAATTGCATTTATCTCCATCTAATCATGTTTTCAACTGTTATTTTTCCATGTTATCTCGAAAATAAATTGGATTTTACGTTGATATCTATTTTGTCTTTTATTATATTTATTTTGTGCTTATCATTTTTACAGGCAGAATTCTGTAACACGAATCTAGCTACAGCACCAGAAGTCTCCTTGAATTTATTATAATTATAGGGATGTTGTGATACTGAATGTCGAAGTGGAATAAATAATCGAAAAACTCAGTAGAACCTATTAATTCTGTGTTATATCCGATTTGGGGTATAGCAATTGCGTTTATATTTAATTTCGTGTATTTTTAGACGTTCTTTAATCCAAACAAACCCAATTCTAATTTGAATCAAAGATAGATATTTAAAAATGTCTTTTCAAAATTAGTTTCAAAGAACTCGTCTGACTAAGCAAAAATACTAAAGAGTCTCATCCGACTAATCATTCCATTTAATAATTTAACAGGTATAAGGTGTTCGCGATATCAGTCAGTTGTTCTTGACTACGTTGATATGCAGATGCAGATACAAGATGTTTAACAGTGATGTAGGGTCCATCAGCCTTGGCCACAGCACTCTCACAACTGAATTCGGTCCTAGTAATTACAGGTTGTCACTGACCAAAGCGCATAGCAACGCGTCTGCTGTTATTATTCTTCTGTCGAGATGTCTGTCCGTCTGTCTGTTTGTCTGAATGTTGTTTTGTGTCTCACAGAATACAATTATATGAGTATCAAAATTGTGAACACTATTTTGAGATAAGTATTCGTATTAGGCTTGAAATATCTAATTAAGCAACAAGAACTCAATTAGTGTGTATATTTAACGAAACCGTTGACATAAACTTTTTTAATTACCTAAAACCCCGTCTGAATGTGGCCCAAAGCTGTCACCTAACGCTCGTGGGTAGATAAAAACATAGTAGGCGGTGCCACAAAGACTCAATTTTTTTATCATTCATATTTTCCACGGCCATCGCCGATCAAGCGAGTAAGAAAGATGTCAAATAACAATTCAAGAAGATCAGATAGATTATGTTAATTACCTTTCTGAATCATTCGGCCGTGATTTCGATACGATTGGAAAGAGGCCGCTAAGTCGCTTTAAAAAGATAGAAAGGACTATACGTTAAGCCGATCTTTCGCGGTACAAATAGGAATTTATTTTATTTTGTTTAATTCGTTTATTTAAAGGGGTTTTTATGACTGGTCCAGACGATGTTTAATTATGATTTGTCTGTCTCTTTTGCCGGTCGTTTGTTTGTTATATTACTGTCTTTGTCTCGATCTGTTACTGGGGTATTTAGTTTTATAACCCAACATATCTGATGTCAAAGTTTTTATTTTATACGCGCTTTATTTATTGTCTCATAAACGGTTGTAAAATTCGAAATATATTTGATTGGGAGTTTTAACTCCTCAAGTTGTATTCAACTACAATGGTGGTCAAACTTCAAGCTAATTGCTTTTTTCTTCGCTCCAAACATCCACTTTTACGAGTATTTCACAAACACAATGATACTAGAATCAAATTAACTTCGGTGACGTTTACATCCCACATTTTTCTCATTTTTTCGACCACTATAAAAACATTTTGAGACGTTTAACATTTTTCAAATTATTCTCATATGCATGCCCGTCATTTTTATAATTATACTACCCTCACTTTAATATTATGATATATAATAATAACATATTTTGACTGATTATATTAATGATTACAGTTTTTATTATTATTTTTAACCTAGTTCCTCTATTGATTAATTTATTATAATAAATACATTTATGTTGGTGGTTCCAATCATTATTATTAATTATTCTGGCTGATTTTTAATGCCTTACGAATTTTTCCTGTTGAGAGTATAAAAATATACCGAGAGCTAGACAACTTCAAAGAGTCTTCTTATTCTATTGCCCGAAAAACCAAACCGAAAATATCCACTAAATTTCCGGGAAGTTGTGAAAGGATTCAGTCCACTGACGTATATATCTACTCCAATATTTTCAATTGAAATTTATTTGCTACAAAATTACTCAGAAATAAAGAGAATAATTAAGGAAACATTGGAATATTTATGGATCTACCTAGATAGCGAGAAAGATCTTGAAAAACGAATTATGAAAAATAAGAATGACATATTTCAGCCATAATTGTTTGTATGTCTTTTACAAATAGAGAAAGCTTCCTGCCAAATAACTGACACAATAAAATAACAAAAAAGAAGCATTTTTTAACCTCATTTTTTATAATTCATTCCCATTGAACACAGCAGTATACAGGTATGATTGAAGCACTACGAAACTTCTAATAAGTGTACATCGACATTAATTTCACTTAATTATTAGTATTTCAAAAAATAATTAAAAAAATAGTAGGACGTAAGCTGAGAAAGAATTTTGCAACAGAGCTGAATTAAGGAGGGTCTATATGAAAGTTCTAGGTTTTTGTTGGTAGAGGTATAAAATTCAGAAGTTAGGTAGACAATGTGAAAAGAATAAATACCGCAATATAATTTTTTCGGTATAGGGTTGGATTGAAATGGTACAGAAAGAACTAAATTTTACTCTGAGAGCTCTGTTTTTTATGTCAGGGCGTCAGAGACTTGAATTATATTAATTTTCTTCATAAGTTGAATGTCTTTAATGTCGATATATGGAAAAATACGAATTTATACAACAGGGATGGATTAAGGTTGTAAGCGGAATATCAAAAATTATGAATTACACTGAAATTTTGCAAGTAAGTAGTTGGTAGGGAACAAAGATCATTTGATCAAGGATTTTGCGACAGGGCCGAATTAAGGGGATAAGAAGGTGATTGCAAGTTCATATGAGAGTACCATCTCAATATTATTTTTTTGACAGAGATAGATTAAGGTGGTCAAAAAAAGAACAAAATTATCTGTGAGATTTATTTTGTTTTCGATGTCAGAGACTCAAATTATGATGAATAAGTCCGATGCTTTTAATATCAATGTCATAGTCATACTGTAGTATGATTCTTACAACAGAGATGTAATAAATTGCCAATGAAATATTGAAAAATACGAATTATCCTGGAAGAAAGCTAAGAACAGCTGAGAAAATATTTTACGGCAGAGACGAAATCAAATGTGTAATAGAAACAAGTACATTAATTCAAACCTGTAGTAGAACTCGTTTTTTCCCAATAACTTTTTTGTGTAAGCCCTTTGTATATCAAGTACAAATTCATCAAATTTTTGTTAAAAACTTCACAGTGCGCCTATGGTTTGTACTGAATATTTCTCATTTGTTGGAAGAATGACAGCTGTTGATTAAAATAAGTATTTTGTAACTTTAAACCATCGTAGTCCTGTCAATAATTCATTTGAAACTGAGAGAATATTTGTATTTTGACAATACATTAATCTTGGCTAACCTCGAGGATTCTATTTTTGCATATATTGTAAGGAAGACAAAATTTGTCTCTGAGATAAACAATTTGATCTATTTGTCATATATTTTATTCTTAAGTAAATTGATTTCTATTTAGAAATTTCACGTATATTTCTAGATAGTTACTAAATTTCTTAGAAATTAAATGTCTGCACATGTTCATTATACTTTTATAAAGATTAGTTGATTTGAACAGTCTGAATACAGTCAAAACTTGTGCTGCCATCCATGAACGGTAGTAGTAGTGTTATTCTCGAACATTGAGGAAATTTTTTCAACGATTTGTTCCAGCTTCAGCTTTAGACAATCAGAATACGGGTAATGTTTGAAATAAAAATCATGTTCTACAGTTTATAGAATCAAGTACACATAAAAACCTAATTCATCACTCGACAATTAATGTACAATTTGTAAAATACGAACTGTAAAGTTGAAAGTCTCAGGACTTTCCAACGATTTGTAAGGTCCTTCGTTTTCTTAAAAGTCGTTAAACACAACATACACTCAATTTACATTATTTCGAAGACTTTTAGCAATATTATGTACTTGTTAGTAGCTATGTAATGTTGATTTAATCACTACTTCCCGAAAATCGTGTATCATTTTGATGCATTTTCGCGATACTAACACACGCAGACGATTTTTTAAGGAACCAACTTGTATTAAATGGTTTTTCAGATTGGTAAAAGAATGAAATATCACTGCAATACTCTTAATTTAGAATATTAGGTATATTTTGTATTGATTTTTGATGTAACTTGAAATATGGTAAAAATTATGGCCCGTACCAAGAGCTCTGCTTTTGATCATTTGAAAACGTTGTTTTAAAAAATATATTAAAAAAAAAAAAATGTTCCAAATTACTTTCAAAGAGAATATCTAAGTACAAGTGACAGAGAATACAATAATTGTCTACAATATTCATTTCAAATACTTTTATTCAAATAATTTGGAGTAATTTTATTGTGCCCCTTAAACAGCATTTCTATAACAATTAAAAATATGAATTTGTAATCTAAGATAATATGAAATTATATTATTCAATATGATAGAAAACACCTCTTCAATATTACAAATTCAAGACATTACAGTAATATCTCATGGATTCATACTTTTATTTTTCAATTAAGTTTGAAATCCATTTCGTGCAAGCTGGAACCACATAAAATCGACAGCGTGGGTCAGTATCGGAAATATATCGGAACGGTGCATTGTTTTTGAGAAATTGTGAGTAAATTGACACTATTCGATTATTAATAGTACACTATATTATTAAAAGTGCTCCAAATAGTGTAAATTGAGTGTGTGTGTAGTGTTTAAAGACTTTAAAATGTAGCTAGGATCCTGCAAATCATCAAAAAGTCCTGCAATGGTTCGTATTTTACAAATTATACATTTTACGAATGGTAAATTGAGTTCTCTTGTTTTGATATACATTTTTATTGTTCAAAAGTAGATGGCCTATTGGGACACTCTGTGTTATTATTTAATCAAAATTATTGACACTTTTATAGTTAGGAAATGATGTATTTTAGTATTTGATTGACAGGAGAATGAAATTTAAATATTCTGTCTTCAACAGGAGAAAAGATATCAATTCTTCAAATTTTCCTAAGTTAGGTTCAAATATAATTATGTCTTACGTCGGAAATAATTTGATATGAATAATTGATAATAGTAATTTTTCTCAAATAATTAATGTTAATTTCATCAAAACAATGGACAAATTTTGTTGTACCGACAGCCGTGACTTTTACTATTGATATGTTAATGAAATTTTTAACATATAAATTTGTTAATTTCTGTGGAAATGATTGTACTAAAAACCATTTATGTATATACATCAACATAATCACTTTTATTGAAGCAATTACCAAAAAAATTACCGAATATAATATAACAACAACTCACGTCAACATATGATTCGAAAACAATACAAATTTCCTATTATTACAAATCAAATTCATATTAATAATAAATTCAAATTAATTACCATACAAATAACAGTCCACTCAACTAGAACAGTTTAACACAACGCATATTTATTCCGCAATGGAATAAATTAACTTAAGTACCAGTTTGTGATTTCAGAATTGTAAAATAATAAGTCGCCTAACAATTCAAGTAATAATTTCATTGCGAAACGCATGTAAATAACTAAAGTCATTGTAAGTAAACGTAGGTGTCTGGTAAATTATAAATATAAAATTATGTTTTATTCATTGACACAAATAATAACAGTTTTCTTGAATAGTTAATACATGATTTGCAAAAGTGTCATAAATGGCAAAGTAATTACTAGAAAGTTCAATACATTTGATATTGAAATGTACTGTATTTCAAATTGAAAATTCTGTGTACATATTCGCCCAAACTTCACTATTATTTTTATGATTTATTATATTGAATCTCAAAATATAGAGCCTCAATACGAGAGTAGTTCGAAAAGTTCTCGCCTTATTTATTCACTTATTTATTTATTTATTGAAAAAATCAATCCTACAAGATAAGAATCCATATTAGGATCCAGATGACGATGTGCAATGTTTCAGACTTATGTCTTCAGTAGGTTTGTTGTAGCAGTGACAATAGGTGAACGATTTTTGTCTGTCTAAAATTTAATAAGACTCTACAATAAAAGAACCTGCTCATTTTTGACGGTTAAACAGTGGGCGGCTGAATTTAAACGTGGCCGTACTTCAATCCAGAGTTTCATATTAGACGGTCGTCGATTGAAGATTTGAGAAATTACCGAGGCTATGAACATTTCGTCACATTTAACGTCATGTTTTGGGTATGCTTGCAGGGTGCCGCGTTTTTTGACAGGCAATCAAAAACGTATTCGTATACATTTCTCAAGGATGTCTTATGCAAACGCAATTCCGAGTTTCCTCGACATTTCATCACTGTAGATGAATCTTGGATTCATCTCTACACGCCAGAGATAAAACAGCAATCCCAACAATAGATTGGAGAAGGGGAATGTGCGCCTAAAAAAGTCAAAACAGTTTCATCTGTTCTACAGTTCTCATGATGTATTGCTCATAGACTACTACTTATAGTTATTGTGATACAAATGTTTGAAAAATATAGCTAAACTTTTCATATAAAAGATAAAATAATAAAGAGACAGATCATCAGAAGCGAAGAAAATATTTTGTCAATTACGCGGCAAAAGTAGGTACTTATTTGTATTGATGTTGATTTGAAATGCCCAAATTGGATAATATAATGTTTATTATCATCATATTACAGACTTGATTTCTTCATCGTTGTGGTGTCATGAGATAACTTAATCTTTACCTTTCTGACTGCATTCTCCCATAGAATGTCAGGTCGTTTGTGCAAGTGTATTCTTAACCGAAATAGTGTGTGCCATAACTCGACTGATAAAAATATATTCAAATTTGAATACTCATGCCGAATATACAGATTACAGGGCGTATTACGGAAAATGAAACATAGGCATTTAACATGGAAAATCAGTTTTTTCGTGTGCATTGCTACTAATTTAGACAAAAAGTTTCTGACTTAATAAAAAAAAATCATTTTGGCTACTTCATAACTGCAGAAATAAAATTTAAAAATTGAAGGAATAAATTAGAAATCGGAAATGAACAGAAGCGTAACGTTTTATTGCTCAAATTTAGTATTTATTTTGACAAATTGTGCTAATAAATCAAAATAAGGGTTAATTATTCCCAAAAATCAATGACTATTCAAATGAAGAAAAGTTACAAATAATTAAATGGTATTGTTCTGGTCATAGCTTAGGGCAAATTTGTGTTCATATTAGTGCTCTTCGGCAAAATCATGATATCCTGAGATTATCTACTGTCTATTAAACGATTTATTGCCAAGTTTGTTAAGACAAGTACACTCAATTTCAAGAAAGAAGAAGAAAATAACGAAAACTACAATTAATGTAAGATAAATTTCCAGAGAACTGAATATTAATTCGGATACAATATCGACAAAGTGTAATGTATGGGCAGGAATTTTAGGAGATAAAATCTTTTGCCCGTTCTTCATTACAAGAATAAATTGGGAGTAATTTTTGAACTTATTAATGAATCTTGTTGGGCCAGAAATTGCTGAAACAAATTAAGAAAATTTGTGGTTCCAACATGATGACTGCCCTGCACATAACACAAGAGAAATTGTGGAATATCTGAAACAAACATTTCCTAAAAGCTGGATTAGATGAAGAGGACCAATTAACGCGCCAAAACGGTCACCTGATTTTTACTTTCCCGACCTATATAATTTCTTGATAGTTCGAGATTTTGATGAATCTTCACGTTTTAGACCCTACTGATCCCAAAAGACAATTTTAAAAAGTGTCGGTCTGTCTGAAAGCATGATAACTTGAGAACGCCTACGAATTTTTGACTGAAATTTCATATTTAAGTTTTTCATTAAAAAGCTGGGTTTAAGTATGTGAATGAGCTTTTTTCAACAAGTGGTAACAGAACTTTACTAAAGGAACTTTTCAGTTTCTTGCGCTTATTTTATAAACGGTAGTATTTATCATTAAATATAAAATAACTGAAATTACTCCTTGAATAATTTACACGGAACATTTTTCAAAATTATTCGCGGTTCATTTGTTATTGAAATTTGAATTATTATAAGATTCATTATATTTTTCTGAAACATGCGAAGAAATGGAATAATGGAAATCATAATGTGGAATTATAATGAATAATAATTATCACTCATATTTGAACATCACATGCAAACATTTGTCAATTTTTTCTTTTAATGAGCAACTGGGTTCTTTCGTTTCTTTGCGCTCTATCTCAAAAATAATTGAACATATAAAAAATTGCTTTGTTTTAAATTTGTAGAGAATTCAATGCTCTACAATTTTCATGATCATAATAAATATAAACACGATTTGAAGTATATAAAGCAATATATTTACGAAAAATTGATTTATGCGACCTTTGACCTTGAATATCTTAAGACACGCACATGATATGCATTGCGACTTTTGAGGAAATATTTATATCAAAATAGAGGTTCGTACAAGTTTTCAGCTTCTTAACTTTCATTCTGAAGCTTTGGGCCCCTTTCATGTATAATAAAATTCGTTATATTCTTCTAAAGTAAAGAAATAATGATAATCATAATATGAAATTGGAATGATAACTATCATTTGGACATTACATGCAAAGGTTCGTCAGTTGTTTTTCAAAATTGATAATTTGGTTCTACTTTGTTTGGTATCAAATTGAAGCTTAGCTTCTGCAAAAATAACTCTAGTAGAAGTGTGAAAAAGAATATTTGAATGATTGTCAATTGTTTTTTTACAAGTTATTCAAATGATGTCTTGTTTGGAATCAATTTGAAGCTCTCAGGGAGATAAGTCTACTAGAAATACAGAATAATCATTTATTATACCATAAGTAGTTGAAGTATTATCGATTATTTTTGTGGTGCTATCACGAATGTTTATTGTGCTTGCGTTTGAATACCACGAATGTGCAGCACGAGTGGTATTCACAAGCACAATAAACATGAGTGATTGCACCACAAAAATAGTCTATAATACTTTAACCACAAATGGTATATGGAGGACTATTCCAGGAGTCAAACCACTTTTTCAAATTAGTTTTCTATGAATCTAGTAACAACTCACGTACTTTCATAGGAACGAGTAAACAAACTTCTGTCAAACTCAAAAATTAGAATTTCTTGCATTTTCTTTGACGAATAATAGAGAAATATATTGCGTCTTGATATGGAATCTAGTTCAGAAAGATTTGGTGATAGATCAGAAGATAAAATTGATGAAGATATTCAGAAAAATATTCCATTAAATACCAAGATACACAAATTGGAGGTATCCACATCTTTGAGTAAAATACTCACTCTGACCACTAGTGTAATACTCGATGGTATTTCTACACGTCCAAATACCCACTGATATGCACCGTTTCTATGGCGATTTAGCATTGTTAACCTTGTTATAAATACTACGAATAGAATAGTCAGTGGAATCCATGTTACAATCTCCAAATTACACTTCCGGCGATCAAATATCGAAACTGTATGCTCCAATGGATTAAAGACACCGAAAATTTAGAAAGGACTCATTTTCAAAAATATTTATTTTATTAAAGACTAGAAAATTTAACTGCTCCCTAATCACTTCTACAATGACTGTTGACACTTTGAAAATAGCAGCTGTCACTTTGACAGTGTCAGCTATCACTTTGAAATATGCAATTAATTGATGCGATACTCCAAATTTATGATTATGAAATAGCGATGAAATTAGCCATGAAATTTATGGTCGGTGAAGTACTTTTTCTTATGGGGTCATTTAAAAACAACTAAGGTTTACAAAAAAAATACACCAAGATATAGGAGAACTTAGATATGCTATAACACGAGAATGTCAAAAAATAAATAATAAACAATTAAGTAATGTTCGAATGAGTTTCTACGATAGATTGGGGTTTTTTCAGCACAAAACAAAGGATTGTTTGAATATCTATTGTAATTTGAGAATTCAAGAAAATTTAGAGTTTCTTGTTGTTCATATTGAATTTAATTTGTAACAATAATTAATTATTAGTGTTACTTTATTTTATTTTATTAATATTGAAAAATAGAACAAATTGAACATTATCATTAAAGTTTGATTTAAAAAATCAATATTTACCACGGAAGATATTTATTTTGACAATTATTATTGACATTGACGTATAAAATGTTACTTTTTTGCTCGTTCTTATTTCCAATTTCGTGAATTTTCAAATTTTATTCCTGCAGCTATAAAGCAGCTGGAATGATTTTTTTCTATTGATTCGGATACAGAAATTTTTGGTTTACAATATCAATTTGAAACTTTTTGTCCGAAAGAATTAGAGTAGTTATGCGCACGGAAAAACTTATTTCCCATGTTAAACGACTATGTACCACTTTCCGTGATACATCCTGTATATATATGCACATATACTTCTCGACGTGTGTGTTTTCTGCGAGCAAATGGCCTGAGTGTGTATTACAGACTAAGAAATAATATAAACGGTTTCATGTGAGTGTTTACGAGTTCTTCTCTCATATATGATGACCGCATCGCGCTCGTCCGGCAGTTAGAGTTAATGAATCTGCGATTCCACTTCGTTATTGGTCACCATATAGTACTTAACTTGTATACCGTCTCACAAATCCACATTACATTGCTACTAGCAAGAAATGATAGCTATAATGTTTGTCGCTATGATGAAGTTTTTGATGAGAAATATAGTTTTAGTTTTATGGCCAGATACGAACTTGAGTTTTAAGAGGCATTAAGTTTGTTAGAATTTAATTCTGTATTACATACTCGTAGCTCACTGCTAATGATCTTAGTTTTATAAATTAGAAACCTATTTTCGCGATTAGAACAACATCATGAAATTAAATTATTCTAATAAATCGAATGTTCATTACGAGCGCAATTTATAAATTCACCTGAATATGCATTACTTTTTGACTCATGTGGACCGTCTGTCGATAAGCTTTGAGTGGTTTTTGCAAAATGCCTTACGTTCGAAAAAATAGCAGACTGTAAAAATTTATCGAAAGAAACTATTTTTTGTGGTCAATTAAAACAAAACTTGTCAACAAATGTAGCTCCTTTTCTAACACTTTCGTAAATATAGACGGTTCTTGAATTAACGTAGATTAATTTTTAGGATGATCGAAAGAAAATAAATTTGATTTCTGCTCCAATAAAATATCGAAAGGGTTGGTTCTGAACATGGCAAATGATGAACAAGCCTGCTGTTGATTGCTATCAACAGTCTATACACTCAATAAGAATGAAATGCGTTTTGTGTTTGAATATGCACGAGAAACGAGTTCGTTCCCTCGCCACTGAATCTCACCTGGCGCTGCTGAGTACACTGCCACCGAGGGCTCTGCCTCAATTTTTAATCACTTCCAATCACGAATTCGCCAGAAATTAATATTGATCATATTTTCTCATGAGATATGCAAAATATATAGTGCATTCGAAAAACGCAATTGAAAAATCGCATTTCACAAAATGAACGTTCATTATTTTTCTGCCAGAATAACGGGACACTAGAGTACTTGGAGATGCAAAAAAAAAATATATCATCTGTTGCTTGACAAAATTTAATAGCGGAGCCCTTTTGGGTTATCAAAATTGTTTTTCACGAACCTGTTACGCTGAAAGGCACTTCCATCTCATCTGTCAAACCAATTTAATACGTTTCAATTGTCTTCATTTTACTTTATTATTTTGTTTGCCCCACAACGGAAATCACAATTTGGAGCTCTCGGATGAAAAATAGGTTTTTAATTCATGAAATTTCTTTCTAATTCGTTTCATTTTATTTGCGTTCGGCTGTACTTGTTCGTGTTGTTCCTTGATTTTATGTTAAATATATCGCTGACAGGTTCGTATTAAATTTTAATTTGTTAGTGACACTTGAAGTGAGAGGATCCTACTATATTTATAACACTCATTTGATTGAAGATTAAGTCTGAGTAGCTGTCATCGACATCATTAATGTTGCTCTTTAATTTCTAATTTATTTACAGATTCAAAATTCTTGCTTTAAGTAACGGAATAGTTCAATTAATACTCAAATGATATTCAAATAGTATAACGTGAATGATTTTGAACAAGGATGATTTTTTCCTGTTATGGCATGGAAATGTACTTTTCATGAACATCTGCCGAACATGGATATGAATTTAAGTAAATTTTGTTTTAGAAATTGTGAACAATGAAGTCAATATTGATGATGCGACTCGTCAGGTACTAGTTTACTCGATTTTATGATTGTTTGTCACTTTGAATAAACACCCGCAGTTCCAGCAGTCGGCCATGCCGCACGCTTCCAAATTTCACTGCGCATGTTCATGTTACATTGAAAGTTCTGATGCGGTTTTTATTAAACAAACGCCGAATATTAGTCTGTCTCAAGACCTTTCAAATGGTTATATTACTCGTTGCTACATTTTTTATAGTGAAATCCCAAAAATGTTATTAATAAACACAAATTTTACGTAACCGAATGTTAAGCCACATTAAATGTAGGATGAGATAATGAACTGTATAAAATCTAGTAAACATATTCTAAATATCTTCTGAATTTTTCTAATGAATTATGTTGTCTAAAGCATTGTGTATGGGCTGGCAGAGCTCAGAAGATCATAATTTGTCCTTGTGTGTACCGTTCTTACCCACAACACACTCGTTAATTAATAAAATTTCAAATATGAATAGCATTCAGTGGACGCCTGTATCATTGCTCCGTGCCCAATATTCGGCGGCCTTTATCGTGCGTATTCCAAAAATGCGAGGCGCGATTGTGGTGCCCTATGTACGACGCCTTAATTACCGATTGTACAAAACAAAAGCTTTAATAACTTGCATACCAAAGCGCACATGGATTCGCGGCAAATATGTCGTGTGTCCGGTATTTGTATCAGATTTGGTAATTGCTATCGTTACCCCTGTATAAACAGCGCGTTCGTTGTTGCTAAATGCTGGAACTATACCAATATCTGTCATTTGGGAAATTACAACGGAAAAATTCGGCCCTATTCGTGGCATGTTAACGTTGCTTTGTATCAAAGACACAGGTTGCAAATTTCAATTAAATCACGTGCTTTAGAAGATATTCGTAATAATAATAAGGTAATAATGGAGATATTTCTCCGTCCCAATCATCGTAAGCACATTTTAGAATATGATACAAAAATACGGAAACATTTAATAAAAACGTAACGATAAACGGTAGAGCCTTATTTGCTGAGCGACTTTTACAATATATCGTGAAGTACTCCGGAAAGTCCGTAACAAAATATTATTCTAAGAAGCCTTCAGATTAAATCTCTCCAAATAATAATAGGCAAGTTTGTCCAGGGTTGAATTTCAACCTCCTTGCACAAACTTCAACAAAATGTGATACAAATATTTCACAACTTGATGCATGAGGCACAGCTCCAACCAGATATCTCAAATTATTTTCAAAATACGTTATATCTGCCCTGAGCAGTGTACTGATCAGACGAAATAACCTCAAAACCAAAGTCCTACACAATATCATGGAGAAATGTTATTAGAACAATATCTAGTATGAAATTTCGTTTAGACATTAAAAAAAATACAACAAATTGTACCTTTCCCCTCCCGGTAGGTGCTGCCGCCAGACTACACTGCGTCACCAATTAATCTAATCAAGTGAACTAATTGTCAAAATTAAATAAAATGTCACGCAGTGCTCTTAAAATTTGAAATCTGAATGTGGTTCCCAATTTAGAATTAAATATTATGCATTGAATCCATTTATAGCGAATTTTTGGCTACAATGGATCCTACCAATGACAAATTGTTCAAAATCAAAACCTGAAAAACTATAAAATAATTAGGATATAAGCCTAGACCTTCTTGAGATTCTGACGTCTAGTAAGAAATCTTACAATATTAGCAGTCTGAGGCTTCTAACAGATTGAAATAAAAACGTGGGAAGCATTTGAAGTATCAATTTGGTAGGCTTGGAAAAACATTTTTTTTTTCATTAGGCAATTTTTGGATGGATAAAATCTTATGAGTTCGCGTCACTGACATTCTACTGGCACGTGCGTTGATCTGGAAGGCCATATATTTTATTCTTATTTTACAGAGAGTACTTTCTGTGTAATGTCACTGAATTGACAGCTCAATTTCGAGAATATTCGTTGATTATATCTAATGTGTTTTATGTAAGTGAATTTGAACAATAGAGCGAAGGACTTGTAATGCATTTCAATCAATTAAAAGGTATTTCAAAGAATTGTATATTTTTGAAGTGAACATCTTTGGATGGATTCAATCTTATCAGTTCGCATCACTGAAATGCTAATAAAGAAGAATATGCTATGTGAAAAAATAGCCGTCTGAAGACATCTTACAATTTTTCCAGGATTGTAGAATCGAGGATCTAAGCAAATATGATAATCAGCCAAATGCATGTCACGATGAGGGGCTTTGTTTGTATTCTAAAAAATACTGAAAAGAACAAATTGATTTCTGCGGTTACTAAGCTCAAGAAAATAACGTGTAACCGAAAATATACCATATTTCATAAAGTATAGTCGTTTCAAAGATAACTGGAAGGATGAGTGAATTACTAATTGGAATGCCGCACCGCCACTGTAGGGGGATGTCGGTACCTGCTAGTAAGGGATGTACTTAAGAAATTAGTACGAATGTATGTCTGTCGTTACAATGAGTACAAACTCCCAAATCTGAGTAATCTACATTCCATTGTTCAAGTGATTAGTCAGCTATAGGGAAAGAGCTCAAACCAAGACATCATTAGTTGTGATTTATTATTGAATTTGCCCAAAAAAATTGTGTATGAAAAGTGTGGAAACTGTTGAATGAAAACGAGATAGTATTGCTGAACTTGAGAAGCACAGTTCATTAGAATATGAACGTGGTTGAAACAATTGCAGAAACCAAAAAAATTTAAAAAAATCCGTTCAAGTCTGGTTCTTCTTCCATTTTATACCTGCAAAATTTTGTGATATTTGCTCGATAATTGCTCGTTATGATGCCTGTCCTACCATCCTTCCAGTTATCTACTACCCCATTTTTTTCTCAGAATTTTCCACCATATAATTGGAAAGTTAGAGGGGGCGAGAATACAATTTTCACGATTTTAGAAAAGCACAGCTCACAAACTATTGAGATAAATTAAAAAGTCATCTAAGACTTTTTTCTTATCATTTAAGACCTATCTGACGATACCTCACACGGTTATATACACTCGATTTTTTTTCCATCCTTCAGTTACTTGTGGGGTGTACCATTTCTTTTTTTTTTCGTAATCATGCCACACCATTGCATAGAAGTTCATGAAAAATATGTTCCTTCCAAATTTCTTATATAATTAGTGCCAATAGTATACAAGTAAAATGGCTGTGGCATACGGAAAGTCCGACGTAATAATATTATAAGGATTCCGTTTTCGGCATTCAGCTACGAAGACCTAAAAGTGGGTATTTAGCAGCATTTAAAGTCAATTCACATGCTTAGGTTTGAAATGCAAAATTGACAGATTTAACTACTGTTATTTTATAGTTTGAAGTTTCCATTCCTGTCGACAGTCCTCAATGACTGCCAATTTTCTAGACAGCACTGCTAGTATTGTACGATTTCTTACCAGACGTCAAAGTCTGTTGTCCTATTTATTTTTCAGTTTCTGGTACAGCTGATGAATCAAATCAAATCGTTCAACTTGAAAGTCTTTTTTATTTATTTTTATTGAATATTTGCTCCTGAAAAATCCAATCAGAAGAGAATTGGATGAATCTATTCTAATAAATATGTTTTAATGGAAATAAGTTCTGAATAAAAATAATTAGAAACATGAAGTATTTTGCAAGAGGCTCCTGCTGTTAAAACCAACATATTAAGAAGTGAACTTCAATATCTAAGAGAAATAAGAAGTAATATGGACTATTTAGAAAACAAATGATTCACAAGAAAATGCAGAATATCTTAAAATTCTTCAATATATTAAACAATTACACTGTTGAGAAAACACCTAAAGGTATCCAGAAAGAGCTCATATCTCAAAATGCTGCCATTTCCAAAAATTCATTAAAAAGATATGCTCTTAAGATCTATTGTCATTTCAAAAGGTTTAACAACAAATGAATTAGCCAAATGTTTGGATGGTTTGTTGACACCGATAATTGATCTTACTTCATCATATGTCCAGGATTCTCAACATTTCATGGATTTGGTTAGAGACAGGACATTGACAAAAAATTATCCACTAGTCAGTTTTGACGTCTCATTTTTATTCACAATCGTTGGAACTTCAAAATTATTAAAAGACCATTTTTTAAGTGATATTGTCAATCTTTTTAAATATTATTTGACTTCTTGTTTCTTTACTTTCGATGGTAATTTTTGCAAGCAAATCGATGGTGCCGCCATAAACTCTCCTATTTCTCCTTCTATCACTAATTTTTACATGGAGAATTTCAAACGAAAAGTTTTCAACACGGTTATGAAGAAATCTACTGTTTGATTACGTTATGTTGATGATGTCTTTGCTGTTTAGTCTCATGATAGAAATAAATTGAATAAAAATTCACCAAATAATTTGGATTTGAATACAGGTTATGAATTTATCCGATCCAGTCATTTGTTCATAATCTCAAGTTATTTTTGTCTACGAATCTACTGTTCAAGAGATACTTCATCAATACCACCTGAAGATCTAAACCAAAAAAGAGTAGAGCCAGATTGACCTAGAACTACTAGGAGTTGACAACTATCTAATTTAGACCTCTATTATCTCATGAAGATGGACAATGGAATTATAATCCAAACCATAGGCTCTTCGATACTATATTTACTATATTTTTGTTATCCTGACAGCTTATTTATTTATTATGTTGCATACAGACCTTATTCCTAATGAAACATATTTTTTCCTCCATTGAATTTATTCTATTTTTTTCTTCAAAATTTATAGTGAAGCAATAAAAGTACTCCATGTTTTACAAAACAGTGATGAGTTTCGCCCGATTGATGTTGATAGATACCATCAAAACAATTATGTTTATTATATTTAGAGTTGTATTAATATAAAATTGTAGAAAAAAAATTGTCTGTTCATTAATATATTATTCTGATTCTAAAACACTTTCCATGTTTATAGAATGTTGATACACTACAGATATTGTTGAATAATTATCATTACAATACATTAAAAATCATTTTATGATTAAATTCGTAAATAAATGATGAAACAGCGTTTAGCACCTATCATTTCGCAATGGAAAACATGACTCTCTCAGCTTAACATTTATTCTTGTTTTAAATTAATTTTCAATATAATTAGCACGATAATAACGTGTACATTAAGTAAAATATACTTTTACTGTACGGCATACGACTGCTGTCTAAGTTTAACGCAGCGCATGCGCACATTCAGAATCAGCACGTGAGAGTATTAGCGTCTTGTTAAAATTATTATAATTTGTTTATTTACCTGCCATATGTCCATTTTCGTAAGGTGGGTAGTCTCCATTATCAAGTCGGTGTTTCTTAATCTGTTGTTGGTGGTGAAGATGTGAAGCTGCAAGGCTCAACCCTACGGGGGCTCGTTTCGGCGGGCGTCCGGGCCTGGAACTGTGAAATAGTAGAGACTCACCGTGGTTAGGGGCAAAAACATCGCATGCCAACATTCACTCATACAATCACACTCATTATTTATAAGATTGAAGTGAGAACTGAGGAGGATCATTTTTTCAACCCTTGACTAATAACGATTGGAAAATACTCGCTTAATGTTGAGCATTAAGTTTTAAAACCGATATATTTCAATCAAAATAGATATTTTGCTAGATTATCTTTTATTTTATTTTTTTTTTTGGTGGCATATCTTGGGAGTAAATTATGTCGATGAACGATAATCCCATAAATGGGAGAACGCCTTGATGTCAAAGATATCAGCAGTGGTTCTTATAAAGAAATAAGTCACTGTGTTGAATCTCGGGTCATAACTCTTCCCGTAAGTCCCTTAAAAACCCCAAACAATCGGATCCCAGCAAAATAACATCCACCTTTTCTATTATCTTGTCAAAATAATACAAAGTGCCCAATATCGCGTCGAACAGAGCGATGTGGTGAGCCCATGTCCGAGATCCGAGTCCTAAACGGCGGTCGCATCGTGTTCGAGCAATCGATCGTTCACTACGTGTTGTGCAATATCCGCTGGCGATCTCCGATTCGGTGTTGGATTGTGGTTATCGGCTCTGTGGGGGATTTCATGCTTGACCAGTGATGGGGTGATAACCAAGCTTTATTTGATACGATTTAGAGGGGTTTTTAATTGAGAACTTAATGGGGTGACAGATTCTAAGAGAAATCTTTCCCCAATCATATTTTTATTTCTTCATGACGTAGTTTGTTAATTGTATTGAATAATTGAGATTGTATATAACATTAGATCCACTGGCAATGCAGTCTGCTGAATTGAAGCGATATTACTAACTAAAACTTAAGAACAAACAAAATTTATAATAATAGAACAAATTCGTGACAGTTGATTCCAAATTGAAATATGAAAGTATGCAGAGCCACTTCTGTGTCGGATAGATAACGAACCCTAGCAGACAGCAGTTAGATGCGCTATTGCCATGTCAATTTCACGCCAAAAATACTGAAGTCAAAAAAACTTATTTATCATTGATAATAAATAGATAATGAAGTGAATCCAATTAAAAATGATCTAAATTCAAATTATTGATTCACATGCTCATGTTTCTTGTTTTAGTAAAACAAAAATCTATAGATTACATTATGACTTTCAGGGTTCTGGGCTAATAAACCCTAAGAGGTGAATTGGGGGATCTGAATTGAGATTTGTGTCATTTGGTTATGAGATTTTATCATTAATCAAGTAGTTTTGTTTTTGAATAATTTATTGTTGTGCCAGAAGTTTTTGCTTAACTCTAAATAAATTTTCCGTAGCATTTTCACAAAAATTCTTGTTATTTCTCCATGAATCTCCAGTCATTCGAAAATGCCGCAATTTTTCAACAGGATACATTTATTTGATACTTTGAGACCCAGCTGAGCTTTATATTAATTCTGAGCAATAATTTATGAGAAATTAAATAAAACTAACATAAATGGTGTTAATATGTAGCATGCTAGCACTTATTGTAGTTATTTGAAGCATGAAACTTTATGAAAATATAGGAATCACATCATAAAGAATACGTATTATACTAGCATTGCGATTGGCTGAGAACTTGGAAGACACCACACTCATTGGCTATAAATACTCATGTTTGACATGTAATCGGCCGTTCATTCAAAGAGATAATAACTATTTATTATAGCCGGAGCCATAGTCCGTATTATCAAGAAAATTCCACTCATTTACTTTTTATTCGCGAATTTCGCTGTCATATCTGGAAGTCATTTTTTGAGTATTATTATTTCATAAATAACAAGGGAAGCTAATAAATTTGGTCCTTCAATGTACATAAATTTTCAAATATGAAACAAAAGTAGATGAATAGGTGATATTTTTTCAAATGTCAATATTAAAAAAGGGAATAAGACATGAGTTGATAATCTGTTAAAAATGAGCTGCAATCTACAAGAAGGTCTGCGGTCAGGGCCAACTGACATATGAAACATAAATCGAAATGGTCAGACAAGCAAAGAATCGTGCGTTTTGACATACGAGCAGCGATCCGTCAAAGTGTCCCCACGTAGAGTTTATTTCAACATTCCCTCGATGCGATCCTTTCGATTGAGCAATCATTCATTTGTCCGTCTCATCTTGGATGGCGTCGTCCATTACACCAAGCAAATACAGAAAATTACAGGGGAAGCGGCTTGGATGACTAGGATTCTTAAGATATAAGTTTCAGATCGCGACTTTAACAGTTTATGAATATAGCTTTAAGTTGTTGATATGCTGTACTTTACACGATATTATGTACCTATAGTTCACGGCAAATTACTCCATTGGGATGGTATTAAACTATGCGAGACTCAGCCAATGATCTGTGACGGTATTATTGTCTACATACCAAATGGTTCAATCAAAGACTTATATTTTTAATAAATCTATTATTAGTTTAATTGATCCATTTGGTCATAATTTGAAGCTTGGTGCAATTATTATTGAAGACATTTCCCAGCTTTGGGAAGCCTTGTATCTCATCCACAACCCGCCACAAAAAGCCAGAGATTTGTGAATAGGTCACTTTATTTGTTTTAATCTAATTGAGATTGAGAAAAATGAAGACATCACTATAGCCGGTGAGAAACAAGAGTTTTTTAATTATATTGTCCATGTATTCTACATAAAACATATCATTTTACTTCTTAATTATTTTAATCATTCCGATACGTTATTTTAATTGTCCTTTTTCTAATAAGTCCAGTCACGCAATGAGATATAACACTAATTCATGTAACTTCATTATTCCCACAATTTACCTTCTTACTGTTCTTCAACATCAAAACTTTTCTGAAGAACAGAGCCGAAATAAAATAAGATACGCCTGAAGTGATGCTACTCTTCTTCACATTGTTCATTTGTTCGTCTTTCATAAGAATTTCGAAAAAATTAAACTAAAATCGCAGTAGGTTTTGACCGGCGGCAAAATGAGAAAAGATTCGACGTTAGATACAGTCGAATGGTTCCGGGCGGTGGTGGAAACCTTAAGAACCCGTGCTCGTTTAGGCAGAAAATTAAATAATACCTGTGCCTTGAACCACGAGTGCTGACTGTAATATTTCATAAAAATCATCTCTGATGCTTATCTTTGAGAAATGATATTTTTCGATTTACAACAAAATTTACCTGAGATACAAAGGATCTTCTTTGTGGATTTTACAATGTATTTCCTTCAATTGTGAAATTATAAAGCACCACAAAAAAGCTAAGAGTATGGTGACCACAACCATCAATCTATCATTGTGTCTCATTATCAATAATCAAAGAAAATCGGGGTAAAACAGTGAATTACGTGCTTGCACGTGATGCATTTGTTTCGGGCGTTCAGTCGGCTTGACCGGCACCAAATTGAAACAGCTCTGAGCGCCGTCAACTGCTGCTGGCATGTAGATAAAGGAATAACCTCAGTTTTAACGACCACGTATATTAGACACAAAATATAACACGGCGTTTTGCTTTTTACGATGGTGTTTTATTGTCAGGGAGGCTTGTGGCGCCCTCACACTGTTCAATCAGAGGAGGACTTAGATATATTCCCAATATAGAAAAATATGCAATAAATTTCTATTAAGGACGTTGGATAGTAAAAAGTAAGTTGAAAATTTTGCAAAAGTATTTGTTTGAGCTGTATTCATCGAACATCAAAATTTGAGTGTTTTAATCATTAACCAGAGCCGTAAAAAACTGTCAAGTAAAATGTGCTCTCGGTCCAGTCGGTTGCTGTGGGAACAGAAGATCATCATTCTTTTGCTATAACATTCCTAAATACTGATTTCCAAGATTCTACGGCTAAAAGTTCTGTATATATGCATAAAATTAAAAAAAAAAAAACCTGAAGTGCATTTTCAGTGCAGTCGATTGTAATAAGAATAGGAGGCAATCATTCAGATCCTACAGCAAACTGAAATACTGAATTTCAATACTCTACGGCGTATCGTTTCGAATTTATGCGAGAAATACTAAAAGACTGTTAAGTAAAGTGCACTTCCGGCTCAATAAGATATAAGCAACTAGATGGTACAATCATTTTGAACACTGAATTCTAATATTCTACGTTCAATCGTTTTGGATTGATGCAACAAAAAAAATTCAAAAAATGTTTCCAGTAAAGTGCATTTCTGGTACAGACGATTACAATCATAATGCGAGGTGTACAACTAGATGTCATAGAAATGCTTTATATAAAATTCCCATATTCTTCAACTGATTATTTTGAGTTTATGCGGAGAATTAGAAAAAAGTCTGTTATAAAAAGAGCACTTCCACTCAGCCGATTGGTACAAAAATGTTACAGCAATTTTAAATACTGAATTTCAACATCCTTTAGCTAACCATTTTGGATTTATATGAAAAATTTGAAAAAAGTTTCATGTAAAGTTTACAACCATAATGCAAGGTGCACAACTAAACCTTAGATCAGTCTTAAATACAAAATTTCAACATTTTACGTTTGACGGGTTTTGAGAACCCGTCGAACGTACAATGTTGCAGTTTCATATTAAGACTTGTGTAGGATCCAGTTATGCACCTCGCATTATGGTTGTAATCATCTGTACCGGAAGTGCACTTCATTTGAAACGATTTTTTAATTTTTCGCATAAATCCAAAACGTTTAAACGTAGAATATTAGAATTTAGTATTTAAGACGATGGTACCGTTCAGATTATTCTATTTTCATTGAAATCGACTGAGCTGGAAGTGCATTTCACTTGACAGTCTTTTGGAATTTTTCGCATATATTTGAGACGATCGGCTATAGCAGTCTGCTGTAGCATCTGAATTGATGCCTACTATTCTCATAATAATCGATTGAACAGGAAGTGCACTTCAGATGAGTCTTAATTTTTTTAATTTTGCGCATAAATTCAGTACTGCTAGCCGTAGAATCTTGGAAATCAATATTTAGAAACTTTATAGTATAAGAATGATGACCTACTGTCTCCAGAGCAACCGATTGGGCCGAAAGTGCACTTTACTTGACCGATTCTAATTTTTTTTTGGGAAAATCTAAAACGATTAGCTATGGAACAATGAGATTTTGTGTTGATTATCGTTTTATTATATGCAAAAAATATATCCAATGATGTACAAGTGAGTCTCGTGATGTCCACGTCAGTTTTTTTATATTAAAAATCCACAAATAAAATAACAAAACCTTGTTATTTATACTTGATAGTTGTATATCAATTGTTCAACAATATATTTATTTCTGGATGGTTAATAGCTGTATTTTGCTGTTGTACTTCAGCAAAGTAATCCCTTCTTTCTTTTCTTTTCCAATAAACAGTCCAATAAGCTTTACATTAATTTGAGTTAATTCACAGTCCAATAAATGATTTAGGAATTACATCAAAGTCTCTACCGCCATAAATTTTTTTTTGTATTTTAAATGATACTTGAAATATGTATATTGATTGGAATTCCGGGTTCCGGTCCTGTTCATCAATAGCGCTGCCACCAAAATCTCCGTCACGTCTGTAAATGTTCACAATTCAAAGCGATTGATTTTGTTATCTTTTGTTTCGGAATGGGTGTTGAGAATTTTATTCCAACTGTTGACATTTCGATTATATTTTATCGTTTATTAAAACGCAATAACCATTTATCGAAGATTAAAGTTTCTTCCCCTCTATATTATATAATAAATTCTTATTCTCGCAAAAACTGTTCCAAAGCAAAACGAATTACGCTCATAGACAATATTTGAAATATGTTTCAAAGAAAAAAATTAATGAGAATTAAAATTCGACATGTTATTGCTATGTATAAATATATATATATATATATATATATATATATATATATATATATATATATATATATATATATATATATATATCTCAGGTGTCAATACACTTGTAATTGGCCATTGAAACAAGCATCTTTGCTCAATTAATTTTTTTTTAACAGGATCTCAGTTTATAGTTATTGGGATTTATTTGTTTTTCAAAAAATCATCATTCCCCCTTTATTTTGAGGAATATTTAAGAAATACAAAAACTTTTAATATTTTATTTCGATTCTCTAAAACATTTGTATCTACAATTATTTTCTATTTATCATCGATTTCTAAAAATGAAATATTCACAAAATACTTACACTAGCTATTAATAAAATTATTATGAAACATTACTTCTAATCTGTCGAAAAAAAAAATTATTCAAATTGAATTACTAGATAAATTTCAAGATCCCACAACAATCATTTGAAACAAAGTAGGCTTTCTGCCACAAGAAAACAAGGAATATTAGGAGAGACACTTGCAAGAGCTACCTGCTTATCTTTTATATCTCCTGCTGCAGTTTTTATTCAAGTCACTAGTTCTAATTCGGTGTTTACTAGTGTCTCATATACAGAGGTCTTCATTTGACCCCAGAAAAAAAATCTAGAGGAGTTAGGTCGAGGACCTCCTCTTCCAATCCATACATTTGGATATTCTCTATTTAGTAGTGCTATGACTTCTCGGATTGTATGAGCCGGTGCTCCATCATGTTAAAACCAAAGTCTTCATCTGATGTTTATCGGTAAGATATCGAGAAGTTCTGGCAGAACGTTATTTAAGAAAGCAAAATAATTTTTGCCATTCAATCGGTTAGGGAGAATGTAGAGTCATACTGCCCTATGATTCCAGCTCGCTCATACATTTTCTGAAAAACATTGTTGATGCGCATGAACAAATATTGCATGGGGATTTTCATCACACCACAGATGATTATTGCGGGAATTGAATATATCATCCGTTGTGAAACAAGCTTTGCCTGTAAATAGAATATATATTTTTTTCGAGTAGCGTTTAAAACAGGCTTATCAGAAAATATGTTCAAATTAAACACATTGTAATACGGCATGTGCTACCAATCGAATAGTTTGCGCCTGCCAAAGGAAAACAACAAGTAAATAAACCGCCATTCAATTTTACAAGAAGATATAATAAATTTTCGAGAATTTCTAGTAACTGTCGAAAGTCGAGGTGACATGTAAGTATGGGACTTTTTTTTATTGTATTTATTTTTAGCAATATATTTTTTTTTATATTCAATTCTTGGGAACAGCAATGAATTTATTTTCATTGGTAAAATGAAATATGACGTGCTGCCATTCTTGGTTTATTTTTGCAATTAGTTACAAAAATTGATTAGAAGAAATACGAGCTCTGAACTATTTATTTTAACTCAGCCGCAATCAAAATGCAATTAAAAACGTTATATGTAAATAAAATACTTATATAAGCGAAGAAAACTTGAATATATTTTTTCTAATATAGATCTAATTTAGTAAATGGAAACGATAAAAAACCACTAAAACATTAATTCATCCCTCTTACTCCAATTATAATAAACATGATCATCAAAATAAAAGAAGGCAGGTAATTTTTATTCCTCGCGTTGGTTCGTGACAGGCGTTGGGCACTCGAGAAATGATATTTCCATGCAATCACTACTCTAAAAGCCGCCCTCTGTCCCACTGGCGTATCATCCAGGTATTCCTGAGGGGGCATATAAAAGATTCATAATCTCAGATTAAGAAGAAAAAAACCCATTTCGTTTGACTAAACGCTTCTTTTGTTTCAAAATTACAATTGCTCCGTGGAGACATTAGTACAACAAGGTAGAAATGGATTTTGTCGGAAATTTCCGACAAGATTTGTTAGGGGAGCGGAATTTTCCGAATGATTTTTTGGGTTGAAGTAATTTAAGTTGTCCTCGAGATTTCAGGATAAATTTTTTATGCTTCACTGTATTGTAAACGTAATTTTAGCTCTTGTTTCCGAGTAGTTACAGATGTTCCTTAAATATTACATTTTTATCCGTTTGTGATGTGATTCGTATCTTTTTGATGATATTCTGACGGTAATATGATTACTATGATATTACTCTCCCTTTTAAATTTCCTTTTAAGCAATTTCATAGCATTATTTCTTTGTCTACAATTTTCTTGCATTTTATACCAATTGCTGAGTGTAGCACACAGACATCATATTGATATTTTGAGTTGTTATTGTAGTATATATTAAACAAATCAAAAATATCAGATTATCAAAACAAAATTTGTTTCAACAAAAAAATAATTTATAATCTTGAAATAATAAATGATGTATTCAATATATTAATACACGCTATCAGACAGGAAATCCTAGTAATATCTAAACAACTAGAGATGAAATATACACAGTTCTATTTATATTAAAATATAAGTCGAACATACCAAAAACATGTGCGAATGAATGATTCGATATTCATGTATTTATTTTAAATACTTAATAATTCATAAAAACGTCTAAAATTTATAGTTTATAAATCGCAAAACTGTTTAAAATACACGAAGGTGGTCTGTTGAAAAATACATCACTTTGAACTCAAAAATAATTTTAAAACAAACAGAATCATTTGTGAGATATTAAAGTTAATGATGACTGGATGTTACGACTTTGGAAATCTCATTTCGGTTTGTTTGAACTGAATGTTTTAAATGTTATAAACTGACGTATCCTACAAATATTCTATACATGTGTTTTTACGGAAGATAAGCATTTGAATAAGGGACTGTTTTCAACAGTTTACGGGAATACAAACATTCGTTTATTTGTGCCACCCACCATTCAATAGTGTTTTCCTATTATTTTGCTGTTATGATTTTAGTACGTTAAGTATATAAAATTAGCCATTTGAATAAATCCAATTAAAAAATATTCATTCTGTTTTTTACAAATCAACTAGCATTCAATTGCGGTTTCGCCCATAACTAAATGAACATTTTTAAAGTCAATAGGAAAAAATCTTATGTGGACATCACGAGACTCACTTGCACATCATTAGATATATTTTTGCATATACCTAATAATACGTTATCAAACACAAAATTCCATCGTTCCACGGCTAATTGTTTTAGATTTATACAAAAAATTCTAAAAATCTGTTAAGTAAGGTGCACTTTCGGTTCAGTCGGTTGCTTTGGAACAGCAGGTCATCATTCTCATGCTACAACATTCCCAAATACTGATTTCCAAGATTCTACGGCTAGCAGTTCCGAATTTATGTGCAAAATTAAAAAAAATTCCAACTGAAGTGCACTCTTTGTTATGAGAATTGTGGGCAATTGTTCAGATGTTATAGTAGACTGGAATACTAAATGTCAATACTTAACAGCCAATCATTTCGAATTTATGCGAAAAATTCCAAAAGACTGTCAAGTAAAGTGCACTTCCGGTTCAGTCGATCTCAATGAAAATGGAATATGAGTACCTAGACGGTACTATCGTCTCAAATACTGAATTCTAACATTCTAAGTTCAACCGTTTTGAATATATGCGGAAAATTCTAAAAAAGTTTTGAGTAAAGTGCACTTCCGGTTGAGACGATTGCAATTATAATGCGAGGTGCTCAACTATATGTTATAGAAGTGCTCAATACTAAACTCAAATATTCTACAACTTAGTGTTTTGGATTTATGCGAAAAATTAGAAAAATCTGTTATACTTATATATAAAATGCACTTCCGATTCATCTGATTGGTACAAAAATGCTACAGAAATTTCAAATACTGAATTTCAGTATCCTACGACCAATCATTCTGATTTTATGCGGTAAATTCAAAAAAGTTTTCAAGTGAAGTGCACTTCCGGTAAAGACGATTGCAATCATAATGCGACGTGCACATCAAGATCTTATGCCAAATTTCAGCATTATAAGTTTGACGGGTTTTGAGTTACGTACATATGCACATACATACCGACATCAAGCCGAAAATAGTCAAAATGGATTCAATGATGCTCAAAATGGATATTCAATCAAAATCTCGATTTGTAAATTTTGTCGGTTCCACGACCACGACCACTTACTTTTACTTTGTACAAGTAAGTAAAAGTTCTACTAGATATATCTCCGCAGGAGCTTTAATTAGATACCAAACACAATAGAACCAAATAATTTATTTTGATGAAACAATTGACGAACGTTTTGCATGCGATGTGCGAATATAAGCAATAATGATTCAAATTTTACGTTATGCTTCTTATTATCTTCTTTCTCCAGAAACATACAACGAGTTCTATAATATTTCAAATTCTAGGAGCAAATGAACCGCTCATTATTTTTAAAATGTTTCTTGTAAATGTTGTGCCAAATTATTTAAGGATCAATTTAAGTTATTTTATATTTTATAATAAATACTATAATTTATAAAATAAACGCAAAAAACTAAAAAGTTCCCTTGATAAAGTTTTGCTACCATTGATTGAAAAAATCTCATTAACGATCTTAAACCTAACTTTTTAATAAAAAACTTGAATATAGAAGTATAGCTGAAAATATGTACGCGTTCTCAAGTTAAAGTACTCTCAGACAAACCGACAGACAGATCCATTTTTTTGAACATTATGTTATTAGGGTTCAGTAGAGTCTAAAACGTAAAAATCCATCAAAATCTCGAACTTTCAAAAAATCACGATTACAATACTTCCTCTATTATATAAGTCGGGGAAGTGATGAGAAATACAGAAAAAAATATGAGAGCTGTCATTTTAATTTGCATACTGGCTTACAGATAGTGACACCAATGAAAAGTCACACCAAAAAATTAGCTCTCACCAAGGATGACATATACATTATTTGTTTTGAAGCCGGCAGGACAGAAAAAGAGATATAAGGATAGAAGTATGTTCGATCTACTTCAAATATTTGTCACAAAATGTCACGATGACCATCTGTCAGTTGAAATCACTATGAACAATAAATATTGAGGTTAAAAATATGCATCATCATTCAATTAGATAGTAAGTACAACTATAACATAGAAAATATCAAATTATGTATTATATGAAGTAGGTTTACTAATTTCACAATTTTTAGAGCATTAATTTTGTTGTAATCTATCATAATGGTCCGAACTTGTGCAGTGCATTGGTGTAAGTGCCAATATGTGAAAGGAGGATCAGTATGTTTGCACGTGTATGTATAAAATTTGAATAATTCAATAAAGAGTTAATATTCGTTTAATATACTTGTGCAAAACATATTTAATAAAATGTTTACGTAGCTGACATCTATTGAGACAATACTGAAGTAGATCAAACATATCTCTATCCTTGTACCTTTCTTTCTGTCCTGCCAGCTTCAAAACAAATAGCTACTTGCTTTGTCTAGAGTATATGTTGTCCTTGATTCCCCCCAAGGCAATGCAAATTCGCACACAGCTCGTAAGGCTACTGAGATTTTAGAGCAGAAAAACGTCGACTTGTCAGAATTCAGAACATCCTTCTAACAATCCCACAGATTTTTTTTGACAGCGTGGACAAAGGTTTCAATCTCCGAAAAAAGCAATTGACGCCGTTATTATTGAAATTTCGTCAATACCAACAAACGACTGGAATAACTGCTTCCAAAGTTAGTCCGAGCGAATGCAAAAATTCATCAACATTCGTGAAGAAGACTTCGAAAAAATCTATTTACTGTCATCATCCTATATGTAAAATAAAGAAAGCCCTCATAATACATTTTTCATCGAAATGAAAGATAAGAAGTTATTCAATATCTGGATATACCTATCTCGAATGAAAAATAATTTCAAAGGCAATTCGTTATAAATGAATATGACTCACATTATCTCCGAATTCTGTCACTTTGATAAAAGTGTCCGAAAAACGTTATTAATTTGGCGCCAAGCAATTAATTAAGCAGTTAGCAAAAAGGTTCAAACATGTATTGATTGCTTGGGACATGGTAAGGGTTCCAGTGCCCTGATTGCCCAAAGGGCATGCAGTCACGAGAATGAAGGGCTGAGTTCCTATTCCTGCAGCATGTAGGGGAGACTGTGCGAAGAAAAAACGAGGGAGACGGCTAACCGAACGGAAAATTTAAATCTACATCGCGAAATACTTTTTAGCAAGTGAGCCATGCCATGCGTGGATTTTTAATATTCAGTATCTGCACCTGAAGGGGTTATTCTCATTCGCGTACATTTTTTATTGTTGGAAACGGTAACGAAGTTTATCTTTATTACCTTTTTTTAGAATATTCTCCCCTGCCTTATATATAATACAATTTATAAAGCTCTGACACGGAAATATTTTTTCTACCATAAATAAAAAGTGAATAAACGTTACAAACCCATCAGCGGGTCAATGACGAATTAGACATTATCCTTTATTTAAACAGCAAGAAATCAACACTAAACACAGCAACGGTTTTATTTTTCACAATAGCATTTGTGATAGATCCATCACAAGTTGTCAGTTGATGCAGAATCCCTGTCCAGCAAGAGAGAGAGGAGAAACACTGCAGAACAAGATGGGGGAAGAATCAAACTGTCTTACACCTGGATGCTTTAATATCCGCAACAAAATCCCGTGGTGAAAAAACATTTAGTTAAAAACACATATTTTGGACAGATGTTACAAAGGAATTATGATCAAGGGCTGGAAAAATATTGCGTTCAGATTGGGGAGTCCCTCAAAAATGGAAATTAAATTAAGATGCCATAAAAGTACTGTGCTAAGAAACTTTTCAATATCTTCAAATACAATCAGCTTGTGTAATTTTCATTGTCATTCCCATAAAATCTAAAAATTATGACATAAACCCAATGTTTATTTTCCCTATTGTATGCATGTAGCAACAGTGTACATTCATTCGCAAGGGTTGCAGCCCCCACAAATACTCACGTAATCTCTCGCAAGGGTAGCAGATGCATTGTGCACTACGTATATACATTCATACATACACTCAGAATAACCCTTCAAGACATACTGACCTTAATCCACCCTACACATAAGGGTAGAAATCGCGGGGAAGTGCATGCACCATGTAACCCGATATCGATGGCACATGTACTCTGTATTATAGCAAAAATCAAAATAGGATAAAAGAAATATAATACGTTACCATTATGATGAACATATCTCTGACTGAAGGAGAGTAAATAAAAGTAAAAACGTCGTCATGGGTGGCTTATATCCACAGTCGACCGGATCAAGTATATACTTTAAAAATTATTATTACAAGATTTTGATGAAGTTTGAGTGTATGAAGAATACGCAAAAGAATAAAATAATCAATTTATGGTTTCGCACATCAATTTCATGAATATTAAAGATTTTCATGGATACAAATGGAGAATAAGAAAAAGTACGTAAAACTTCTTCCAGAATTTCTTTGGGCAACTATAGCTTCTATCAGAACATATAAAAACGTAAAAGTCATGAAACACAATAAGTTCATGCGCGACCCTTTCAATTCTCCCGATTTGGGGTGGATTCAACGAAATCATCCCATTTTATGTATCTTTTCGACAGATATCAATTTCATATTATGTGGCTTTGTCATGAGCCATTTAACTTGTATTTTATGGCGTTGACATACGCGCTACATATTGCTCACTGCATTCATTCTTTTTTATCAATTCAATTTTTCTGCCGATACGAACGTAGTGGTTTCGAATAATCCGAGATTACTGCAATGATTGTCTGTTATTGATGGGGCTGCCGATAAGATTTGAATTGGAAATATGAGTTTTTATTTACACTTTTTAGGGATGAATGTGGCTCAAGCTTCTTCTTATTGTCTGATAAATTCTTTTTTAAAGTACGTATGGTCCATGAATAAATCAATGGGATTATCATTCAAAACGGGAATCGCCATGCAATATTCGCATTTATTTCAAAGCCCTAGCTATAGTTTCAGGCTTCATCAGGAAAACTATGCACTAACGAACAATAAGACAATTAAACATAAATAAAACAATAAAATATGTCACTAATAACTCACAGATAAGTAGACGAGAGAATCAGAAAAACACAGTTAGAAAAACCAAATATACATAGATATAAATTATAGAAAAGGATGCAGAAATAAATACATGACACTGAAAAGTAAATCTTGGAAAACAAGTAAATAAATAAATAAGTAATCAATAAGTGAATGGATTTTGTGAAACAACAATAGAATTAGATTGAAAATAAAACATTATTCATGTGATTTTGATTTGGTTGAAAATAAACTTGCTCCATCTAATTCGTTCCATTAAATTTCCACCATCGGTCTTCTACTAATGATGTCATCCACAAATCTTTACTACATATTATTTCATCTGATAAAATTGAAAAACAAAAATAAGGAAAATGATTTTTCGCAATAACTTTCAAAGATTACTTCACGATTAGAGATCTATTCCCTAAACTTGAAGATTCAACATCCATTAATGATCCGAGCAATGTTAACAAAATAATTTGTAAGGAATGTTCTTCTATTTATATTAGACAAAATTGTAGGCTTATAAAGGCAAGAATAATTTCTCATAAAAGTGATTGTGATAATATCAACAAATTTAACTGCATTATTAATATACACAAATAGAAGCAAACATTACCTTCGAAAATGTAGAAATTATGTTGAACATTTGCTCTTAGAAATGTATCACACAATTTTTTATGACAAAATTTGAGATGACATAACATAATATAATCAGGTCTTCATATTCATATTTTTTATTTTCTACTAGCGTTCTGCGACCTTCGCATTTCTAAAGCCTAGGCTTATACAAGCAGTATTGCCTATATAGCAAGATCAGCTTTCAATTTCAGCCTCAGTAGTTGACAGTTTAAATAATATCTTTGTCAATTATAGCCTATATGCTATACAATTGTCAAGTTTCATCAAAATCTGTCCTATAGTTTTTGCGTGAAGGAGTAACAAACATCTATTTACTCTCACAAAGTTTAGCCTCATAGCCCATATAATGAGCTATAACATGGTAAAGTTCCATCAAATTAAGTTCAAAAGCTTTTGCGTGAAGAAGTAACAAACATTCATCCACCCTCACTAACATTCGTGTTTATAATATCAGTAGGACTCAATTCTTTTGTTTTTTCACAAAGGTGGTCCACTTATTGATTATTTATTTATTTATTCACTTTTTTCCAATACTCATTCATTTATTTATGTGTTTCTGGTTTTTCTCACCAATTTTCTATAATTCTCTCGTCTACTTGATTTAGTACAATTTTTTTGGGCGATTGTTCAAATTTTTTTTTCTTTTTCTGTACATTGTGATCGACTTATTTTATTATTTTATTTTTGCTTATGTTCACTCTCTTATTGTTCGTTGATGTGTAGTTCCCCTGGAATTACAGGTGACAGCTATTAATATATAAAATCTGTTAGCTGCTGCTATATTGTTCTCTTTATTTCTGGTTCTTAATTTCTTTTATTATCGAGATTTATTACCTTCATCACTTAATTTGTTTCAGGATTGTATCTATTTTACCCACCCAAAGAAATCCACGTGGGTTTTCTAAATAAAATCCACATAAAAAAACCCAATTAAACCCATTAAAAAGATCCATTCCATTTCAATCAAAGTGATTTTACTCAAGTATTAGTGAGTGACAAAAATTTAAGATTCAAGTGTGAAAAATTATTTTTTAATGGTTGGTTAAAAATGGCAAAGCATTAGAGACTTTTGCCATGTGTGTCTCACTATGTTTTATCTTCGATCGTAATTATTGTTTCAGTTGAATATTTTAGAATTGAAATATTGAAGTGAATTTATCATAATTACAAAAAAACCCAATAATGCCAAAATCAGGCTTTTTTTCAAAAAACTCATGTTTTTTTCAACCCTTTGATTTACTATTTGATGTTTGACATGTTTTTTTTTTAAGATATCTCTATCAACTTTGTTTTGTCTATGTTGTCATATTATGACTTTTTAGGTCTTCATGTTACACTTCCAAATTAGATTGCATTTCTTTTTCACTTTTACTTATCAAATTTACATTTCTTCATCTCTACTTCTCCAAGCTTTTCCATTTTGCTTCTTATGTTTTCTAGAACTAGAACATTGTCCAGAAAAGTTATTTCATTCCCTGTGTAGCTCTGAATTATTCCAATGTATCGTTCCCAATTCGAGTCTAGATTCTTGTGTTGAGATTTACACTTTCAATAGTCTTTTATAATTATCTGCTCACTTGTAAACCATTGATTTTGTTTGTTATTGTTTTAGTTTTAAGTCCGCTGAAAAGATTTACTTCATTGACATTGAATATTAGGAATTTTCTCTATTGCAATATACTTAGATGTATTTCCTTTAAACAGTTACATTCTATTGCTTTTTTTTTGTACCCGACTCTCATTGTGCTTAGGTATGCATTTTAAATTGCCTCTTTGCATTTTATTGACATTAGATATTAGATTTTTTAATTTTTCTATGGCAATGTAAGATGTATTTGCTTAGGAAAGTTACATTTCCGGTATTGTTCTACACAACTCCCATTAAGTTCCATGTCATTTCTTTTAACATTAAAAACATGCGGTAGCCTGTTCGAATCTACCTCATCATAAAATTTACCCGAGAAATTTCCCATGAGTTACAATATTCTCCTCTGTGAACTAGAATGCCCAAAATTTCAGACCATTCCCTCCCCCATTTATTTTGAATTTCCCAATTATATTCAATTCTTTCCTTCAAAATTTCAATATGGTTTATGAAATCATGTTCAGATTTAAGATTGAAACAAATCGTTCTTTAACTAGCTCGCCGAGCACTTTACCTTTGCATCGTTTTGAACCAGCTCTTCATGCGAACTTATTTATTAGTGATATCGTCATTTGTCTGAATAAATAGTGATAAAACTTTAATTAAGTTTATCAAACATCACAAGTAATCCAAGTGATTTGTCATTTTTTTGTTGTACTTTAGTTGTTCAGCTTTTATGTTGTCGTCTTCTGTGATATTCTCTGTTTATTTATTTGGTATTCTCTTGCTTCTCTGTTTTTATTGCTCCTTGTCTTCATTTAATAAAAATCGAATGGTTTTGAGTAAGTCAGGTCGATATTGTACAATCTTATTTGATTACGGTAAAAAATTTGGCTGCGGATAACGTGTTTGAGAATTTTTGTTATAAATAATTACATTTATTATATAACGATATCTCATTAGTACAAAATGTCTTAATTTAGATATTTAATTATAATTTACCTTAAGAGTAAAGGAGATAGAGCATTTTAATTATTTCTTCCAGAGGGAAAACAGTACAAAGTAGACAAAGAGGGCGCATCATACTTGTTCGGTTTCCATTTTTCCCCCATTGTTTCACGAAAAACGATTATTACGAAGAAGTTTAGGTAAATATTTAATTGAATACAGTGAAGATGCCGGTGAGGAAAGCCGCTATTCTCTCGGCTGTGTTCGCCATAAAACGCGAGATCTGTGTGAAATTATGAACGGTTTTATTAAAAACGTTGATCAAAAAAGAAACTCTGCCCTGCTTTAACTGCAATTTTTGCATAGGATTCAAATAAAATACAGCGTGCGGTGAGCACGGATAAAACTTTACAAATTAATTTTTGGTGATCCATTTATCCACCGCTTACCTTACCTGTTTCATACTCAAATGTGCACTTTTAAAATATTTTACTCGATTTTAATAACAAACACTATACACAATCTTAGCAAACATCAGAAAAGTTATGTTGTTATAAAAACTGCACAATATCAAAACGCGAAACTTGAAATCAAAAATCAATCTTGTTTAACAACTTTAACCTACTTCCATCCCCACGAAACTTACAAACTCCCTCAATCACGACTGTTTAATCTTTAATCCTTATTTATCCTTACACACTCACACTCTTCCTGAGAGTGGACCGATCAAGTTCTCCATCAGATTCCGCGATTGGTTGGAAGAATAATGTTTGTGTGACTTGAGTTGACGGTTTGAAACGTGCTTAGATGTGATTGCATGTTTCTCGCACCTACAAATCCGCACCCTCACGGAGAAATTTTCACCAGAAAGTTGCTTGGAAATCATGTGCCGATCCTCTGAAATGGATGCGGAGATTAGCTTGTCTTCATTTCTGAGTACGTTGTGTGGATTATCGGCTGATGTATCAGAAGAGGGATTATACGTTCATCAAAATAAGTAATGCAGTGCACACGATCCTACGTTCTTGCTTGATTTAATTTCTATTTGTTTTTGAGTTTTGTTGATGGAATGGATCTATATGATAAATTGAGGAGAGAAAATGTTTGCTTTACAACATCGAGAGATTGTCCACATAATACACAAAAAAAAATATATATATACATATATATGGTTAGGAATTGGACGACTTTTGCACCATTTTGTAGCTTTGGATCAAATCAAAGCCGAAGAAAGCCAAGTTGACCAACAAGATCATGACCACACTTTTTCGATTACTTCGAGATTATCATAAAGCAATTAAGTTTATTCTTTGTTTCATATTGATTGCAATTCCAAAAAGTTGATATAATTTCAAAATTGCATTCAAATTTTAATCTTGCACCTTGTTATTATTTTAAACGCCAATTCAAAAATAAAACGATTTGGCTGTTGCCAACCGTAATTACATGTTATCAGGGCAATCTAATTTCAATGTGATTAATAATATTTAATATCGTTTCCTGTACCTTAAGAGGGTCTTCTATCTCGATCTGCTGTGAGTGTTTTTAGAGAGTTGAAATGAAATGGATAATACGTCAGGTTCTGACGTTGGGTTCTTTGATAATCATTCAAATTGCTCCAGACGATTTGAATTCATATTTAGTACCCAGAGATTTCGTCCGGAATTAGGGGCAATTCACAAACATTTTTTCTGTCGTGGAATCATGAATCATTGATCTTATAATATAATTTCGTGCTGGATAATCCAATCCTTGTTTTCTCACATTTATTCCCAAATATGGTTTTCTAAACGTCATAAGTTTTCGAGAACCGAAATAATATTTCTAGAGCATTTCACGAACAAGACAAGCTTCCATTTTTAACATGCGCATAAAAATTTAATTCTTTGTAAACGGAATAACAGCAAGGCAGTGAATAAATGAATTTTGGACGGAATAGCACTGGACAAAACACCATCTATCTGTCAAGAACAGGTGCTACAACTTTTGAATAATTGGTTTCTGCCAAATGTGGACGGAATAAAATATTTGCAGGATGAAGTAGACTCTTTTGAGATCTTTATTCACAAATCGTTACAAAAATAATTTTATTAAAACACAGTTTTCCATTAGGAAAATTAATTGACAAAATGAAATATGCAAAACGTAATTTATGCCCGTACATGATTATTACATGTCGTACGTGTAATTTTCCTTACATTTAATTATAAGTAGGTAACATGCGATGAGACAAAAACCCAACATATCAATGTGAGCATTTTTTTAACTTTTAAATTGAGTCATGATGGCGGCGTATTAAAGAAAAATTTTCTGTATCTGTAACTACTTTTACACATTTATAACACTGTGCAATTATTACCTAATTTGCCAGAAGCAACTGGGTCTGATAGGGGCAAATGTATCAATAATTGTATGCGATAAAGTACAATTGTTTTTCTACCGGGTGTGCGAATAGCTACTAACGTCTACCCACATTGCTTCAAGAAGGTAGTGAAAATGTGTCGTCTATTAATTGTGTAATTTCAATATACAAACTTTAAAATCATTCAATGATGTACACTACAGAGCTTTTTAGTTATGGTATCGATTTTTCCGGGCTGAGATCTATCGTAAATTTGAATCCACCGGTCGATCGTGTGTGATAAAATTATCTTTTTGGGGTGCTATAGGTTGCTTAGTAATGGCACTAAATTCTGATGGACAGTAGGTCCACCAAGAAATTACAAACAGTTATTGTAAAATGGTATAGCTACCGTGTAAGCTCGAAATTATTGAAATATATTTGAGTCATTAATAACCGCAAAATTATTTTGACATTTGTTTGATAACAGCCCAATGTCGGGGACGAAAGGCGATCAACCTCAAAACACGTGTTTAAATAGACTGCACCAATTCAATACAATTCAAGATCATCTACTGAAATACAATAAATAAATATATATTATCAAATATAATATCTTTGGATCATTGATAATTTCGAGATAATTTTGATAGTTATGAAAAGCCGAAGGCGGAGGTCGGTTAATCTGCAAGCAATTTGCAGGAGGAGACTGCAAAATTATAAGTATTCTCAATAATACTGTTATTCACAAATATTATTATTTATCAAACAATCGATAAACTATTGAGAGCTGCTGAATGTTGATATGTCGTCTATTGATTCATATTCAACTTGCAGCAACTACTACTATCAGAGTAAAAAGTATAGTCAGTTGAAATATCACATATTTACAACAATTTGCCTGAATTTTTGGAACGTATATCATATAAAAGCTACAACATTGCTGAATAACATATATTTTTATAAATAAGTATTGCACGCCAAAATTTCCTGTAAAATGGCAAAATATCTGACTGAATAGTTCTCTGTAACTTGTGTGAAATTTTTGGGTTTCATATTTTATTAACTGTTCAATGGAAATGATCGAACTTTAGATATGATGACATGTACATAAAGCCTGTACTATCCATGTAATACTGATCAGAAATCAATTTTTCGTATATAATATCACAAGGAACTGTAATTTTATTAATAATTTTTTCTTGAAAGCATCGTTCACCTAGCAGAATCGTGAGAGTCATCTGTCCAATTAAATCACGAGAGCGTAGCTCGAGGGATTTCATCTGAGCAGATGACTTGAAGGATGTTGCTTAAAAGTAAATGATGCTTGCAAGAAAAAATTATGAAAAATTAAAGTCGCGTGTGGTATTTGTGGAGAATATTTCTCAAATGAAACTGATATCATAAGTGCCTATTTGCTGCAACTATTAACCTTTTTTTATTAAAAAATGCACGAGATTGTCTCCATATACTCTTTTGACATATTTTTTTTTGTATTCTCGCAGATTTCTTATTTTTAATTTCATTACTTTCTGCAAAAAATTTCATTTTCGGAACGATTAAATTTTGACATTTTCAAAAACCGATTGTTAGTTTATATTAAAATTGTGTATTGTTTCTCCATGGCAAAGGCAATTTATCGCGATTTGTTACTAATGTTATTGTAACTATGCAGAATTTGTCAGTATAATTGACATGAGTGAAATAATCAGTAATATCTATTCAATAAACCAAAATAAACAAAAATTTGCTGAAATAAAATAAAATTCAACGATATGCTCAGTCCTTACAGTTATTAACGTTTCTAGTCAATTACACGCGCAGATTTATTATTGACTAGTCAGTGCACGCGACTTCATCTCCATAATTTGAATAAATAATCAAGAAGAATAAGTGGATAGTGATTTCTGAAAATTATAATCATTAAACAAAACAATTGAATTCTATAACACAACTGCCCATCATCAAGTCGCTCGCGCAAATGATTCGTAGATTTTGCAAACTTTACGATGAAGCACCCCTACCTTATGCATGCGCTCACTTTTGTCATTGCCACAGTTACGCTGACACTGCAAATTTATGGCTGGCGCAGACACGAAGCATACAAATATTTGTACTCATATCTTCTGAATCTTGCAAGAAATCGAAATGAGACATACAGCCTTAATTTTTATTGAGATCCATTGAGCCGTTCCGGAACCTATTCGAGACAAACTTTCAGACAAGCAGACGACAAACATTCTAAAAACGATCATTTATGATTGAGCATCCGTTAAATAGCAGTTCTCATATGCATTATTTAATTTATTTTCAAATTACAGACAGATGCTTCAATTATATCCATCTATATATCCATATGTGAAGAAAAAACTTTTCATCCCCTTTTTCGGCATACTGCACGCACGAAGGAATGTGAAATTCAATATACTTAAAATTGATATGGAGAAAGTGTGCAGGAAGCGAGAATTAAATACAGGTTGACCCATTTTAATTATATATTAATATATAAAGAGAAAATTTTATATCCCTTCTTAAACATATTGCGCGCACAGAAGAATGACATTTGGCACATTTGAAGTTTATATGGAGGAGAAGTACAGAAAGCTCAAATTATATACAAGTTGTCTCATTTTAAGTTCAAGTAAAAAGAAAAATTTGTAACGCATGCACAAAAGAATGTGAGATTTGGCATCTTAAAGTTTCTATGAAAAAGGAGTGCAAAAGTTAGAATTATATACAGGTCTCCCATTTTGATTTTATATGCATAGAGAACTTTGTACTGCGTGCATGAAGGAATGTTAGATTTGGCAAACTTGAAGTTTATAAAGAAAAGGAGTGCAGAAAGCTACAGGTGTCTTATTTCGATTTTACGTGAATAGAAAACTTTTTACCGCGCGCACGAAGGAATGTGAGATTTGGCAATCTTGAAGTTCATATGGAGGAGGAATGCAGAAAGCTGAAATTATATACAGGCTGTTCAATTTTGAGAAAAATTTGTACCGCGCTCGAAGGAATGTAAGATTCAACATACTTGAAGTTTATATAGAAGAGTACAGAAAACTAGAATCATATACAAAGTGTTCCATTTAAATTTTACGTAAAAAAAAAAGTTTGTACCACGCGCACGAAAGAAGATGAGATTTGGCATACTTGATATTCATATGGAAAAGGATTGCAAAAAGCTAAAAGTATATACAGGTGTCCTATTTTAATTTACTGCTGAAAGCGATATTATTAGCTGCAATCACTGATCTCTAATATAATACTGGATTGGGTTTAGACCGTATTCTGGCAGCTGAATGCGGTCCCGGTTGAACAGCGGCCTTGACAGTAAAACTGAGGTTTTGTGTCACTATTTGGCGGCAAATTCAAAACACTTATAGAAGACACTCGATGAAATTCAAAGTATAATGCAAGTTAGATGATGAAATTATTCTCAATATACGTCAATATGCACATATTAATAATCAATAATAGTTAAAAGTATTTAAAAATTGTTATAATAGTTAAAATATTTAAAAATATTCATTAATAGCTCAAAATATTTGTTAACTTTTTAGTATCAGTATTTTAATTATTTTTTAAACATTTTAGCTCTGAATTATCAAAAATATTGAATAGTTTTACGATTTTTGTTATAAATCTAAACAATAAATAAATCGTATTGAGAATTGTGTGACTATTTGAACATTTTTTTTTTGGTTTTGCAGTTAACGCTATAGTTTTTGTATAGTTCGTTGAAAATAGTCGGAACAACATCATTTTCCAGAGTCGTGTATCTTTTCGCGGACGCAAAAAAATTTTAAGAACATAACCTCATGTTTTTGGCTATTTCTAAGTTTGGAAAACCCATCTGTTCGAGCCATTTTTAGAACGATTATTCATCGGATGGAAATCTTGAAAATATTCACATCATAGCATAGCAATAAAAATAAGTAATGTTTACTTATTTCAGTCATAGCGACAGTTACTTCAGGTTCATTTGTTGTACTTACTTGTGCAGTGTCAAATTTCTCAATGAATCGGGTTTCTTTCCGCAAAACATACACTCGATCATCATGTTTGATAAATAAAATGCCGGCAAACCAAACAGCTAAATTTTAAATATCGCGGCACAACGCGGTATTGATCTGACACAAAACCTCAGTTTTTGCCAAGATGGCGACGCTCAATTGGGGCCGCATTCCTGCGGCCTAAATCCAATCCAGTGTTATATTAGAGATCAGTGGCTGCAATATATCAAGACATATGCACCGAATAAAAAAATGTCTCAGGTAAAACTTCAACGATTTTCTCTTTCCTCAGGGAGGCAGGAAGGGAATCACTCTAAAATATTGAATGGGAACCACCATTTTTTATTGCAGATTTGGATAGAACGTCGAATGCTAAGTTAATTTTACCTAAAACTTCCGAGGATCGAGAATTAAATTAAATAACGTTTGAACTTGGCAATATAATCAATTACGGTCGAATTTCGACCACTGGGCGACCACTAGTCTATATAAGTTGTAACACCCGAAAATGGCAGTTTCAACTCATTGAAACAAACAACTTCTCTCGGTTCAAATTTTTGATTTAGAGCCCCAGTTAATAGTTATTGGCGTGTTTTTATTTTTCGAGAAATCGTCATTACTCCCTTATTTTAAGGAATATTCAAGAACGAACTACTAACAACATTTGTCTAGGATATTATTTTCGACCTGTCCAAAAAAAATTTTTATTCATATTGAATTATAAAATAAATTTTATCATACTGTAACAATCATTTTGAGACAAAGTAAGCTTATTGCTATAGATAAACTGTATTATTTAATTTGAAGATAATAACAAACTCATTAAACTATAGAGAAATAAACAAAGTGACATATAAATGAACAACAATTATAATAAATTTTAAAAGACTCCTCCATTCACGGCTAAGCAATGATCCAATCGAAACTATTAAATAAGTTCTGAAATTTGGGCAGCTGTAATAATTCCAGACACGTTTCCAATTTGAATTATCAATTTTTCTAAATTTAGTAAGTTTTCTGTATACACTTTGGATTTTTAAAATCCCCAATAAAAGAAATCCAGTGTAAAGTCAGGACATCTAGCAGACCATTCCACCTCTCCACACCGTCTAAATGTATGATTTCAGAAAGCTCTGACATTCCGAGCTCTAAGCGCAAGTATTACATCATTTTGAAGTAAATTCAAATAATATGAGCAGTAATATTACCATGTCTTGATGAATAAAAAACAGTCCTATAATGTGGAGACCCATCATACTAGCCCAGACGTTAGTTTTCTCGAGTCGCTGACAAAAGTGTAATACCTACAATTTTGCGAATTCACTTCATCATATAAATAAAAATTTGCCTCGTCTGTAATAATTATAATTATATTTCGCGTGATACCATCAAACGATTTTTCATTTTTCTTCAATAGTATACAACATTGTGATAAAAGTGTTACGCTAATTTATGCATGGAAAATTTGATGTACCATTTAAAATTAAAATGTCAAATTCGTAGTCATGGAAGTAATACATCCATCTAATTTGTGTATCTAAATCCTTTTAAAGGACAAAATCATTACGAAGACAGGAAGCAACGTTATTTCAAAGTCGCTCAGTTATGCACAATCCATAAAAATTTGATAAAATAAACAAAAATACGGAAGTTTATTTATTTGTCTTAAACTTGTGAGCTTCTTGTTATTCTATCTCAACATTCACATCTTCAAACTTAATATAACAACCTAAGAAACAGATATTAGAAGTTCGTATAAACAAGGTGGCTTGGATATCATAACTGACACTACATCTGTCAAGTGAAATATACGCAGAGGAAAAACGCACGTAAAAACAGTGCGAATAAGGTCGTTGCTACGGAAACGAGTCTTATAACATCAACATAGGAAACGATGTTGCTTTGTTTGATGCTATCTTATTATGTGTTTAATATTTTCTGACATACTTTTAATGCAGACATGTAAATATTCATTCATTGGAGAAAATTTGAGTTGAGGTAATTGTGAATGGATATTTATTGCAATTATGGTAGTGAAAGGCAATATTTGATATTAACAAGAATTTCAATTGAAATGAGACCATATTACCTTTGAATATTTTCTTTATGATCGATTGATTAATTTATTTGATCTTGCATAACTCTCACTGATAAGTTTACACTCTTGTTGCATGAATTACTTCATCTATCCATCATTCTCAAATTCAGATCCCTAGAGGATATCAACACCATGACGAAAAGACCCCGCACGAAACACTACAAGTTTTGGAAATCAAAAGATGTTAATTTGCGAATCAAAAAATTGAAAAAATATGATATGTATCTGTCATTATGTCAGGAAAAGTCAATGGCATGCGCACAACAAATTAATATTTATATATGCAAGATATTTTATAATCTATTTCATAATTATATCAAGGAATTCTACTGGGATCATAAAAATATGCATAGTTTATAAAACAAGACAACCTAACATAATTATAACTAACAGAAAACATGAGTATTAAAACAAACATAGCAGGCTGTCTTTTCTGTGTGACATGGTGTTCACATACACATGCGCTTGCGTATTAAAGAGCAAGGCACTTGCGCTTATGACAGCGATGATTGAATGAGAACAGAAAAGCAGATTTTGCGATTTGTTTTGTTTATCCTCAAGAAGATTCTTTTGAGTTACATCATTTTCATCATCTGAAATAATATTTTACTTAAATTAAATTCAATTCCAAATTGCTCAAGCCATTTGAACAATTTCATTATCTTTAAGATAGTTAAGTATGCCAAATTAAATAAATATTGAGCGATAATGTTTAGCGAGTTATTAGTGCTATTTTATTTGGTATCATTGTAAAACGTCAGCCACGTGCTAGACCGCGGGTGCTATCTACGCTCGAAGCCCATTAAGGGACACGTGGAAAGGAGGAAAGAAAAAATATTGGTCTTTCATTTACACTGAAACATGTTTTGTGTACAATAACAGGAACCTTGCGCCTGAAGCACGTGTCAGGAACCACGGAATGTCTACATTTTGATCTACGTTTGTTTTTTTTAAATGTTTTATCAAGCTAAGCATATTTTTCATAAAAATGAAAGCGTGTTAATTTGATTATTCCGAAATGTAGATAAATATTTTATGTGAATTAAAAAGATATTCTGTTATTTTCAAGTGTCGTAGGTCATTTGTTTTAAAGGTAGAAGAGGTCCCATCATAAATCGGCTTTTTAGGCTGTCACATTCGATTTCGTTAGTGGTACATCCTCAGGCGCCACATATCCATCTCACTCGCATCTGTAAAGTTACTGATGGCGCTGTCTCACTTATTCTTTAAGAAGTGTTGTTATCAAGACGGGTATACTTGTCATTTTATCTCAGATTTTTATTTTTGTGTGTCTGTTTTTTGTTTTGGGGTAAAGTAATATGGAAAGACAGTTTGACGAGATATAAATGCATTTTTATACGACAAAAAAATAAATAAATGTGTTTGTGAAAGTAACGAATTTCACAAACAGAATTGATTTAAATTAATTTTATACATATATTTTAGTCATATATATATATATATATATATATATATATATATATATATATATATATATATATATATATATATATATATATATATATATATATATATATATATATATATATATATATATATATATATATATATATATATATATATATATATATATATGTTTAATTGTTCATTTATGGTTCAATAGGCGAAAAGTTGATGAAAGTTCTAAAAAACTAACTATTATTGGTTGAGCCAGCTTGTTTGGAATGGGACTAGTAATCTTTTGTTAGAATGATGGCGAAAGGAGGTAAATGAATAAATAAATGTGACTACCTTAATCTCTGAGCTTTGTGTTTTCTCACTGTTTATATGTAAAAACTAATGTAAGAATTATGTGTACATGTTTTTGGAATTAAACAAACAACGTTATTTTTTACTGATACTGACGTAAGCAATGAACAAAAATGATAAGGAATTCAATTACAAAGCGAATATCTATAATACGCAGTACTAGAACGTACATACTTATTAAAATCATTAAAATAGTGCAGCTAATATGTTATTCCATTCATTTTCTATTGTACAAAAGAAAATCGTTATACCTAATTAACAGAATAATACGCACAATTCTTAATTGTTAATTATTTTTTACGGTACAGAATGTTAGATACTTTGCGAACTGCGTGTAATTTAATTCAACATCGAAGTAATCCAAGGAGAAAATAAAAACTTGGCGTAATATAAAATCAAGTAAATTGGTGACCATTTTGATTCACTACCGCCATCTATTGTCCAACTAAAAAATATCTTATTCAAAAATTGATGTTAAATTTTCTTGATCATTGATTTCGCACTTTATTGCACTGAAAAGCCGACAAATTGATGTTTTATTTAATTTACGAAATGGAAATATTTGCATCGAGTTAACTCCAGTGAAGCATATAACCCCGTACACAAAATCACAGAGAACCAATAGTATGGTTCATTTCTTTAATTTCATCTGATCATGTCTAGAGAATTCCTCGTCCCCTTCTTACTCAGTGGTTCGTCTAATTTCATATTATTCACAGTTTAGCTATGCTTCAATTGTCTTGAACCAGTCAGCCAATGCAGTTACTATTAGCAATACAGAATGAAAACGCTCAACAATCCAATGGTTGGTTGTAGATCTTCCGCGGCAAGGAACAAACAGATGAGCATCAGTTCTTGAATTTTAATTAACAAAGATTTACACAAAGAGACTGTTTGGGCAAGTAATCATTCGTGAAAATCGAGTGTGCCGTGCACCGCTGAAAATAAATAATTGTATGAATTTATTGCCGCAGTGTTTACGGAAGATTTAGTGCGTTCGTAATTTCTACGTCGGTTGAACGCGCCCTACCCCGCACCGCCTACCCTTACAGGATTAAATTATCATTCACGCCGAAATTGTAATAATATTTAATTATTATTTTCTCGTTACGCCCCAGACCAGCCCTTCGCAATTATATCCTTTATTCGAACGTTAAATTGAATCAATATTGATGTATAAAATTTCTAGTCATTCCATGCAATTCTAGACTGAATTCAAATTGAAATAATATTAAAATTGATTCAAATATGAGCGCACAACTAATTATACTATACTACGGAATATCCATTCCGACGAATGTTCAGTGTTACGAAAATGGGCACACCGTCGAATATCCTCTGCGGCGAATTTATCCCCACTGCTGCAAAAAATGATCAGGCTCGACATTCTTTGCTCAATATTCATAAACAGTGGTTTTTATTTAAACCGGTGGTGCTTTGCATCCAACTAACGAGCGGGCTATCAATTTCTTGACTCACAATCCTTTCACTACATTCAAATCAATCTATAGATCTTTCTAAGATTGAGATTAGGAACATCCTGCGCGATTATCAGTACAATTTTAATTTTATTTTTCATATTGAACGGTTCCCATAATAAAAACATCTTCTTATCAAAACAAATGACTATAATTTCTATCAGACCCTCATATGTTTCTCATAAGTGGCTGGATTCATAAATATGTGAAGTTGCATCCATTTACCCAATTCTAAATTGTATATATTTTAAGAACTGAGAAACATGCATAATAGACACAAAAAATATTATCTTTTGAGTATAAAAAAAACCTCTTGAAGACTTTTCTGCATTTAAGTTAGTTCTGTAGCACGTGGTGTACTAGATAAGAGATTTGAATGTGAAGTTTTAGTGGATTCGAGATTTATTAGTGTTTTTAGGGTAGGTTAAAACAAGAAAAATTATTACTTCGCTGAAAAAGATATGGTGATTGCTTCTAAAAGGAAATACAATGATACATTGATATTGTAATGAAATTTAAAGTCTCTCGTGGGTTTAATAATTCATTTTCAACTCATAGCTACACTTATATAACTGAAAATATCTACTACTTAATATTTCTTCTCTTAACGACACTTTAATAATTAATACTTATTGATTTTTTATTTTCATTTACGTGTTTCGTAACCAAACAATCAACCAATATTACTTCCACGCGCTCTGAATATACGCTCTTTATTCACTCACTGTCTTACTTTCTTACTTATTGTCCAATTCGATTCAGTTTCCCGGATAATATACTGCGATTATTATTTCTCGAATCTTAGCAAAGATTTCTATTCGGTCTGGCATCATCCGTCCTTGACATAGATCGATCAGTTGCGTCGGCTTAGACGACAACTCTATTGCGTATAGTCTACTCTATATGAGCATTGTTCGTTATAGACTGGGAGCTGGTGACAGGTGGGACTCTCCAATTTCATACCACATGCATTTTTGAGGGTTGATAATTTACCCCTTAATAAGAGAGATAAAAATGTTATTGAGCGATGCACGCTTTCCGGTCATAGTTCAAACTCCAATAATAGATCTACAAAAAAATTGTATTTTCCGTGACATCATATTGCATGCCTTTATAAAATTGATTCAAAGCCAAGTACTGGAAGGCATGCAATTCGCAACAGCCCAAGAAACTTGAAGGATTGCGTGAACTTGTAAAAACATATGTAAAACTCAATATTTCCAAATTACATGCCAATGAAAAAATAAAAGTTTTAGCCATGAAACCCTTGTGAAAAAATTGGCATGCATTTCTCGCGCAAGGGTTTGATATTTGAGAAAAATTTTGAATTAATATAGCACAGAAACTTCGAGCGGACGTCGAACGGTAAACACAGTAGAAACTTTGGAAGATGGCTCGGAGAACTAACTTTCAAAAGAAGTGACTTAAGTCGGCCACAAGGCCTTATTTATACTTAAATTTTAATGCATCCTCACTTAACTTGTCTTACAATTAACATCTTATTAGTGGTGTCAGTAATGTAAAGAGGAGATACAGATAAAAAGAAGAAGTAATTTTACAAATACAAATTTCTTTACAACAACAAATTTCATATTCTTTTCGTACTAAATACATCCTTATAAACATTTCCTTGATATTCAAATTATCTTAAATTCTTTTTGTCTGTCGGTAAAGTAGTTACGATTTAGTCCTCTGTCGGTCAACTGTCAAATGTCAGATATTTATTTGTTTATGGTCAAAGGTCACGAGAAACATCAAACAAAATATACAATATACAACATATTTACAGGACAACGGTTGATTACATTCAGAATTCATTAACAGTAAGCACAAGACATGAATACGGATCAATCAAATATAGGTTGATTTTAATTCCAGATATTTTCAAAACCTAACTTCATTCCACCACATGTGAAATATTAAAAATGAATTTATTCCAACTGGTAGCTGATAATACTACGGTAAACGGTGGTGTATGTTTAAGCCAAATTGCGGATTTTAAAATTTATAGGGTGTGCAAGATGTGAACTTATTTTGATGGACTTTAAAATATTTGACGGTAGCAGAAGGCTCTGGGATGTGCAACGGTGACGGTGTTTTGGGACATAATTCGTCACAATAGTTATGAATTCAAAATGGCATGCATGCTGCTCAAGCATTTCATATTTCAAATAATAATGAAAGTTGCATAAAGAACTTTCTGTGACTTAATTTTGCCTGCCATTTTGTTTCCCATCAATAAATGCTGCTTTAAATTCATTTTAAAAATGGCATGCATGTAGCTTCGTCCTATCATTGAAAAAACCTTAAAAGAAATTGCAAAAAAAAGTAAGAAAATTTTTGTGATTATATTTTGCATGCTGTTCTGTACTTCAATGAAAAAATATTCTTCGAGTTGGAATAAAAAAAAAAATGATATGCATGTTTTATGAGACCATCACTGGCAAATTTTGAAAAAATCAAAAAAATATGCCCTGGAATCAATTAAATTCGTAATTATGGTTATGGCAGTTTAGCCTCTGAAAATACTGCAGATTAATAAATAAATTTTTCGTTTGGCCTAAATAAAGGAAAAATAATATGAAAACCAAGTCAATTTAAGTCTCGGCTGTCAATTTTCCATTCAATATGTACAAATAAGTCATGTGGTGTACAATTCAGATTTTTTTCAAATTGAGTTAGCATTATTGGTTTTCGTTTAGTGATTTGTTAATTTGAAAATGGATTTATTAACTTCTCTTACTGTAATTATAGTCAATTTCAGATTCCTCTCCATTCGCATTAATTTATCTTATTCAACTTTTCATTTACTATTTTAGTAAGATTTTTCTATGATAATAAATATATTTTTTTTTTCAATAATGACCCACATTCCAGAGGAAAAGTAATAACATAATTATTATTATTTTCTTGGTTAATATGTATATGATTATTATTTGAGTTTCTTGAGCTATTTCAAATTGCATATCTTTCAGTACTTGGCTTTGAATCGATATTAATCATTCTACTTTACAAAGGCATGCAGTATGATGTCACAGAAAAACCATTTTTTTATCTAAAATTGGAATTTGAACTATGACCGGAAAGTGTATATCGCTCAATAACATTTTTATCTTTCTTATCAAGGGGTAAATTATCAACCTTCAAAAAGGCATGCAGTATAAAATCGGAGAGCCTCACCTGTCACCAACTCCCAGTCTATTACAATATAATTAAAAACTAGAAACAGAGATGGATCTAATCTTTTTTTAAGTTCAATAAGGGCCTAATTTATTTTAAATTGATTAATGGACGGTTTTATGAAAGACCAAGTTTTACTCTCAAAATAAATTTATTCTACTCAACAAATTCTAATCGCTTTGAATTTTTTTATGACAACAGAATCATTGCTGTCAAAAAATCGACTGTCATTTAACGGAGTAAACTTTATTTACTCTGGAAGTAAATTACTCTGCCCTTTATAAAACCGGGCATAAATGAAATAAATTAAAATATATATATTATCACGCCATTTACCTATAGCTGGGTACTGAGTGCGACATTCTGACAGATTTTTGTTAGTATGCTGGAAAACTATATATTATCAATCAAATTACTGTAGTAAACTAATGTCAATCAAAATTCTTGCACTATTATCAGAGCACGCATGTATAACTGAGAATGTAAATTTATTCGTGTTTTGGAAAAGTTTACGTATATAATGAGTGACGGTGCAAATGAAGGAAAGCAACCTAAATCAGATTTAATTTGATTTAAGTCAGCAATTATACTTTTTACCTTCTGTCAAGTCAAACTAGTAGTAATTTTTCTTTCCAGAGTCACAACTGAAACGTATAATTTTAAGGGTCGCGTGTACTTACACACACTCAAATCCTGACGTTTAATAATTTATTCGTAGCATTAGGGTGGAGAGAGAGGAAGCTTCCAGCTTCGCAAGTGGCTTGGAATTCCAATTAGAACTCAAGCTAATTAGATATCAAAGCTATCTCGCATTCTTTGTGTTAATTACAATATTCGTTTACAAAGATTTCAACTTCTTTGCAAGGAAGGGAAGAACAACAATGATTTTAGAATTTTGGTGAAGTTTATCCACTTCTTGCGGAAGAACATGGCTAATTATTCAGGGAATTTGTTTCGTGCTGCTTTTTGTGATATTTTGCCTAATAGGCCACAAAGTTTTGTGGGTTTCTTACGTGTTTTTAATTCTTGAATGAATCCCGAAATTTGCAAGATGAAGTACTTTTTAGCAGTACAAGAATAAAAACTTTCGTAATTGGATTATTATGAATGTTTTATTACATTGAGATCATTACGAATCGCGTATCTAATTCAGAACTTCTTTGGGAAATGCGTCGTGAATATGCTGCGAAGAATCCGTCAGAAAATTAAATATTTCTTCCGGGAGTTTTAATCAAATCCCTCCAAAATACACCATACTATCACTACCTTGATTTTTCACACAATAAGACTGTCTGCCATTTATTTTCACTGTTTCTTATTTATCTCAGCTGATTCACTAATTATTTTCAATATTACCGACTCCGTAACAGGATTACCAAAATTTCCTGGCTCTAGAGTTTCTCGAAGCCTCTAAAAAGTTCTAATGTTCTCCAGAAATTCCACCAGACGTCATTACATCCTTGGCACATATGATTCAGTTATGTTTGTCACCCGTTTATGGAAGTCTAACCTGTGGAAATTCTATTCGTTATTTATCGTGAAATAATTTGTGCTCCGTGAACTGTAAGATATTAGACGAAATAGAAATTAATATGACGAATAGAAGGGTGAACCAAAAGTGGAAATGTACAACAAATCATATTAGATACTTGATCAACTTGAACTCACTTCCAACAAATTAATATAGCATTCCAACCCTCGGCGGTGAAAATTCGAGTGATTCCAACCGCTAAAACCAAAACCATTTGGCGGAAAACTTGGTAACTCTATTTCCCTAACTGACACAAATTAACTGAAAACCCGCTGTCTTTGAAGTAAGAACCATTGCAGAGCACTTCATTGGAGTCGCACTGAAATGGCTTCTTAATTTTTTTAGAAACTCATTAACCACAATTTAAATTTGTGTGAAATTTTATTCCACTTTGTCTGTGCGTCTTAGGTCTTTACTTTGTGCGATTATTAATGTATAAATGTAGTCTCTGACTCTTTGATGTCGGCTGCAACTTTTAGGGAAATTTCAACATAAATTTGCTAATTCAATTCGGATCTTATGCATAACGAAATGCTTCGTTTGTCTTCGCAAAACTTACTGCTGTTTTATTTTAAAGAGATCTTTATACGTCCCATTATTTCGTTCCTGAAATTTCATTAACATTTCATAACGAAGCTTGACTACTTCCTTCAAAAATGATTCAATCTTTGAAGCTCTTCTCTCATGTCTTGCCTGGAAGAAGGAAATATCTTTTCCATCTCTCTTTTTGACATGTCGTGTTTTATAGATCAATAGATTTTGATAATAATTGTAGAAGCTATTATATATCTTTTCGGTAGAAGGTGTGACATTTTTCTGCGAGTAAGTGAGTTCAGTCAACCAACGGAAGAGGTCGCCTCGTGTGTTTAGCTCAGTAAACGTAATCTCAGTATATCTCAACGGAGGAAGCAGGCTGTAAATCTAATGATACAACACTGCTCAACAATAAAGGTTTTGTTAAATGCACAGCATAATATTTTCTATTCCCATGCGTTCTCTATCGTTTACATCGACGCAAAATAAAAGAATTACTCTTCTAAATGATACAGCCGCCTGCGTTTCCGCACTGCAGGAAATTCTACCACTGAAATGAATAATTACTTGCTTCTGCACTTTATTAAATTAATTACGCTGCCCGTTGTTTTGATATCTGCTCTTGTGCATGTATGAATTTTTAATTTGCCACATACAGTTCAATTCTGCTCATTTGCATTTAGCACAATTATCATTTTTACATTGTACTTTTATTGTTCAAGAGGATGTATCTTTACAAACGTCGACAATCATCTGACAGCTACAATATCTATGTTCTTGTTTTCAACATAACTTTGTGTGATTTGGACAGTTATGTTAAATATTTGCTGATAATCAGCTACAACTAGGAACTTTTTTATTATGTGCGATAATAATTATAAGAATTTTCTACAATGAAATATACGGCAAATGACCTTTTAACATTTCGCCCGTTATTAAAAAGAATTCTTTTGCAGATCTAACATACTTTAATAAAAAGAAATATATACAAGATTGGTAAATATTATAAGACTATCAAAATGAATGAAACAAAAATTCTTCCTGATCAGTGGCTCTCAAAATATGAGACCCAACTTTTTTATTAGCTTATCCGATTCAGTATTTTTTTCTGAATGTAATGATATAACACACTTATGCATAGTCTTACATGTTAAAAATATTGAGAAAAATGCCAATAAAAATTGATCCAAATGAGAGCGCTACGACAGTGGCAGTTTGATTTTTTTTATAATTAGTTATTGTTAAAAGTCAAAGTTAAGCCTTTGTTTTTTTCTATGTGAAAAAGATGAATTTTACTCACGAACTGATATGTATGAAGTTTGCATTTTGTCGTATATAATATCGCAAGGAACTGTAGTTATATCAATAATTTTTTCTCAGAACATTGTTTACCTGGCAACATCTTGAGAGTCATCTGTCCAATCCAATCACGAGAGCATCAAACGATGCTGCTTAAAAATAAACAATATTTGAAAGAAAAATTGATATTATAAGTACCTATTAAATGATGTTGGCTGCAACTACTAACATTTTCTTATTGCAAAAAGCACTGAATTGTCTCCATATACTGTTTTGGCATTTTCAAAAACTGATTGTATTTATTAAAACTCTTTATTAGGTATTTCTTCATGGCAAAGGCACTTATCGCGATGAATGGTCTTGTGAATTTACAGAGGGGAATTTTCGTTGGCAAGCAATTTTTTATTATAATTGTCACAGTAACTATGCAAAATTTATCGTATATAATATCACAAAAGACTGTAATTTTATCAATAAATTTTTCTTGAAAACATTGATCACATAGCAACATCGTGAGAGTCATCTGTCCGATTAAATCACGAGAGCGTAGCTCGAGGGCTTTCGCCTGAGCAGATGACTCGAAGGGTGTTGCTTAAAGGTAATCAATGTATGAAAGAAAAATCTATGATAAAATTAAAATCGCGAGTGGTATTTGTGGAGAATATTTTTCGAATGAAATTGCTACTATAAGTGCCTATTGAATAATGTTAGTTACAACTACTAACCTTTTTTATTGAAAAATGCACTAAATTGTCTCCATATACTCTTGTATTCTTAGACTTTTTGTTTTCAATTTAATTACTTTCGGCGAAAAATGCATTTCCAAAACGATTAAATTTTGACATTTCCGAGAACTGATTGTTTGTTTATATTAGAACTGTGTATTGTTTCTCCATGACAAAGGCAATTTATCGCAATAAATCGCTTGCCAACGGGAATTTATTATTATAATTATCATTGTAACTATGCAAAATTTGTCAGTATAATTGACATGAGTGAAATAATCAGTATAATTGACTTGATTGAAATTATCGCGGAAATTTGTGATGAAATAGGGGCCAAGAAGTCTGGAAATACAAAAAAAAATGTCAAAAGAGTATATAGAGATAATATAATGCATCTTGCAATAAAAAAGGTTAGTAGTTGCAACCAATATAATTCAATAGGTACTTACGATAGCAATTTCATTCGAGAAATATTCTCTACGAATACCACCCGCGACTTTAATATTTTATTTGAACATTGTTTACCTTTAAGCTACATCCTTCGAGTCATCTGCTCAGATGAAATCTCTCGAACTACGCTTTCGTGATTCAATCGAACTTATGACTCTCACGATGTTACTTGGTAAGCAAAGTTTTCAAGAAAAATTTGTTGATAAAATTACAGTCCCTTGTGATATAATATACCCTAATATCTGTGTGTAGTATCTCCTTTTCGATTATTTACCTCCTTAATTCGTCTCAACAACTAATGTGGAGATTGGTAGCAAAATAATTCCTAATTTTTTTGGGATATTTCTTGTAGGCTGCAATCGGAGCTACTTTATGATACATTACAAAGTTTCCAGCAGCAGGACTACTAATATTCTGTGCAAATACATAAATCTTACACATGTATAAATCCGTAAGAAACTGATAAAAACGAATCTACTTTTGTTGATTAATTTCAGTTTCTTCATAAAAATAACAAGTCAATTGCGATTTTGTTCATAAATTACAAATTTATGAATTCATAAGATTTATATATTTAGACAGAATTGCAGCATGAATGTCCTTTTTAAAATATTGTTTTCCAACATCCAATCTTTCACGATTCCATCTGAATGACAATTGGCATCATCTTATTGGAAGATACATTTGATATTATTTATATCCTTTTGAAAGACTTAAATGTATTTATCAACGTTGAATAGGAAAAACTTCTGGAATGCAGTCAATGGAATTTATTTTTATTTTTCTATTTCTACTAGTTTCGACACCACTTGTGTCATCCTCAGGAACTATAAATAATGATACAGACGATTAATATAAACATAATTACAATTTGTTAAACTGTAAGCTACTTACATGAAAAATTTTTTTGTAATAAAATTCAATGAAATCATTAATTAATAATAAAAAATGAATAGTGCATGTAGATAATATTCCACATGAAGTTATGGTGTAAAAATCTTAACATTTGTAAACATGAAATATTTTAAATGTAGTCAAAGTTAAAAAAACTAAAAAATGTCTTCCGTTTTACGAAAACCGTTAGAACATCATTTTTGTACTGGTGGAAACCTGTATATCAGTATTTTATATATATAAAAAAAGAAGAACTTAGTACCCCAAGGGACCAATTAGAGTGCTGCAATGATATTTGAATTATATTTAATCATGCCTTAGTTTTATTATATTTCAGTAAGTTATTGTAGATTCTACTCAAACTCATTGTGTCAGTTTTTACATTAATATTGTTTTTATCTGCATTGATGTGTAGCATCTCTAGTGTCAATCTCTTATTTAAGTTTTGCTCAAAATCCATTATTTTAGTTTCGTTGAAGTTAAACTTATGATTTAACTCTTTTGCATGTCCCACTACCGCACATTTTGCTGTCGTCATATTTATTTTGCCCTGACAATTTTTGCTATGCTCATTCATTCTCGTGGATAAATATCTTTTTGTTTGACCTGTATATGTGGCACTGCAATCTTCACACGGTATTTTATATATTAAATTTGATAGGTGGCTTTTATTTATTTTGGATTTTAAGTTACTGAACAATTGTCCTACAGTTTTTGTTTGCTTGAAACCTATCCGTATTTTCAATTTATTTTCAAACAACTCTCGTAATTTTTCAGCAACGCCATCTATGTAAATTAATGAGCAGTAGGTGATATCTTCTTTCTCCACTTGTCTAGCGGTGTTTTTAGAATTTTGGCATTTATTAATCAAGCTGTTAATTAATCCACGAGGATATTTATTTAGCAATAGCAATTGTTTGATTTTATTCAAGATGTCTCCATGATATTGTTGGGAAGTTAATTTTAATGCCCTGTTGATTAAATTTTGAGCTGTGTTCAGTCGGTGAGTCATTGGATGATTTGAGCAATAGTTGAGATATCTTGTTGATGCGCTTGGTTTTCTGTACCATGATGTGGTTATGTTGCCCTCTTCATCACGTATGATAGAAATGTCTAGGAACGGTATGGAGTTATTCTGTTCTACTTCTACTGTGAATTGTAAGTGTTCATTGTAACTGTTAAATGTATCCAATGTATTTTGTATTTGGTTTTCAGGTACAGCCAATATCAGATCATCCACATATTTCTTAATGAAGGGAAGCTTAATCGGTAATTTTTGTATTACCTCTTCTAATAAGCAATCCATAACAATATTAGCTAATACTGGAGATAACGAGGAGCCCATTGCAAGACCAAACGACTGAATGTAGTATTTATCTTCAAACTGAAAGAAATTTTCTTTGATACAGAATTTAATAAGTTCTAAGAATTCTTGCAGTGGTATATTAGTTCTTTGTGCTATGGCTGCCCAATTTTTCTCTATCCCTGCGATCACCAAATTTACTGGTACATTTGTATATAAAGAGATGACATCCAGTGAAATTAACACGTATCCTGTATCAAGTTTTATTTCCGTGATGACATCTTTAAACTCGAATGAATTTCTTACAAAATACGTAGTATTTTCTAAGCCTTTTAAAAGATTTGCTAGAAATTTTGCGAGATTGTTAGTTGGTGAATTTATACCACTGACTATAGGTCTTAACGGGTGGTTGTCCTTATGTAGTTTGATGAGGCCATATATTCTAGGAGGTACTGCATTGTTGGTGGAAAGATTATTCTTCACATTTTTAGTGATGTATTGTTTATCATACATATTTTTTATCAATTTATTATTCTTATTCTGTATTCGTTTAGTTTGGTCTTCTTGTATCATTCTGTAGGTAGTATTGTCCGATAATAAATCATTCATTTTGTCAATGTATGTTTGTTTGTACATGGCAACAGTTTTATTAGTTTTGTCAGCTTCCAGAATTATGATATCATCTTTATTTTTTAAGAATTGTTTTGTTTTTTGAAATTTCTTACTCAAGTTTTTTGTTGTGTTGTTTTTACTGTCTTTGTTACAGAAATTCGTCATGATATTAGTAAATTGAGATCTCAGCGAGTCTTGTGCTTCTTGATCATCAGTGGATTGTAAAATGTATTCTACATCTGCTATTAATTTGAACATAGGTAATTCTGCGGGCTGAAGAGGCATACTAAATTTGGGGCCAAGTGCCAATGTCTCTTCGACTTCTTCCGGGAAAATTACATTGGTTAGATTCATAAACCAATCATTAATCGCAGAAGTATTAGTATCTGTGATGTGTCTATGCTTTTGAAGGTTATGAAATTTATTTATTTGTATATTTTTCTGTTTTAAAGTAAAAAATTGAAATTTTCGTTGTAACAAATCATATATCTGGTGCCAATGCACAAAGCTAACATTTTGGCACCAGATATATGATTTGTTACAACGAAAATTTCAATTTTTTACTTTAAAACAGAAAAATATACAAATAAATAAATTTCATAACCTTCAAAAGCATAGACACATCACAGATACTAATACTTCTGCGATTAATGATTGGTTTATGAATCTAACCAATGTAATTTTCCCGGAAGAAGTCGAAGAGACATTGGCACTTGGCCCCAAATTTAGTATGCCTCTTCAGCCCGCAGAATTACCTATGTTCAAATTAATAGCAGATGTAGAATACATTTTACAATCCACTGATGATCAAGAAGCACAAGACTCGCTGAGATCTCAATTTACTAATATCATGACGAATTTCTGTAACAAAGACAGTAAAAACAACACAACAAAAAACTTGAGTAAGAAATTTCAAAAAACAAAACAATTCTTAAAAAATAAAGATGATATCATAATTCTGGAAGCTGACAAAACTAATAAAACTGTTGCCATGTACAAACAAACATACATTGACAAAATGAATGATTTATTATCGGACAATACTACCTACAGAATGATACAAGAAGACCAAACTAAACGAATACAGAATAAGAATAATAAATTGATAAAAAATATGTATGATAAACAATACATCACTAAAAATGTGAAGAATAATCTTTCCACCAACAATGCAGTACCTCCTAGAATATATGGCCTCATCAAACTACATAAGGACAACCACCCGTTAAGACCTATAGTCAGTGGTATAAATTCACCAACTAACAATCTCGCAAAATTTCTAGCAAATCTTTTAAAAGGCTTAGAAAATACTACGTATTTTGTAAGAAATTCATTCGAGTTTAAAGATGTCATCACGGAAATAAAACTTGATACAGGATACGTGTTAATTTCACTGGATGTCATCTCTTTATATACAAATGTACCAGTAAATTTGGTGATCGCAGGGATAGAGAAAAATTGGGCAGCCATAGCACAAAGAACTAATATACCACTGCAAGAATTCTTAGAACTTATTAAATTCTGTATCAAAGAAAATTTCTTTCAGTTTGAAGATAAATACTACATTCAGTCGTTTGGTCTTGCAATGGGCTCCTCGTTATCTCCAGTATTAGCTAATATTGTTATGGATTGCTTATTAGAAGAGGTAATACAAAAATTACCGATTAAGCTTCCCTTCATTAAGAAATATGTGGATGATCTGATATTGGCTGTACCTGAAAACCAAATACAAAATACATTGGATACATTTAACAGTTACAATGAACACTTACAATTCACAGTAGAAGTAGAACAGAATAACTCCATACCGTTCCTAGACATTTCTATCATACGTGATGAAGAGGGCAACATAACCACATCATGGTACAGAAAACCAAGCGCATCAACAAGATATCTCAACTATTGCTCAAATCATCCAATGACTCACCGACTGAACACAGCTCAAAATTTAATCAACAGGGCATTAAAATTAACTTCCCAACAATATCATGGAGACATCTTGAATAAAATCAAACAATTGCTATTGCTAAATAAATATCCTCGTGGATTAATTAACAGCTTGATTAATAAATGCCAAAATTCTAAAAACACCGCTAGACAAGTGGAGAAAGAAGATATCACCTACTGCTCATTAATTTACATAGATGGCGTTGCTGAAAAATTACGAGAGTTGTTTGAAAATAAATTGAAAATACGGATAGGTTTCAAGCAAACAAAAACTGTAGGACAATTGTTCAGTAACTTAAAATCCAAAATAAATAAAAGCCACCTATCAAATTTAATATATAAAATACCGTGTGAAGATTGCAGTGCCACATATACAGGTCAAACAAAAAGATATTTATCCACGAGAATGAATGAGCATAGCAAAAATTGTCAGGGCAAAATAAATATGACGACAGCAAAATGTGCGGTAGTGGGACATGCAAAAGAGTTAAATCATAAGTTTAACTTCAACGAAACTAAAATAATGGATTTTGAGCAAAACTTAAATAAGAGATTGACACTAGAGATGCTACACATCAATGCAGATAAAAACAATATTAATGTAAAAACTGACACAATGAGTTTGAGTAGAATCTACAATAACTTACTGAAATATAATAAAACTAAGGCATGATTAAATATAATTCAAATATCATTGCAGCACTCTAATTGGTCCCTTGGGGTACTAAGTTCTTCTTTTTTTATATATATAAAATACTGATATACAGGTTTCCACCAGTACAAAAATGATGTTCTAACGGTTTTCGTAAAACGGAAGACATTTTTTAGTTTTTTTAACTTTGACTACATTTAAAATATTTCATGTTTACAAATGTTAAGATTTTTACACCATAACTTCATGTGGAATATTATCTACATGCACTATTCATTTTTTATTATTAATTAATGATTTCATTGAATTTTATTACAAAAAAATTTTTCATGTAAGTAGCTTACAGTTTAACAAATTGTAATTATGTTTATATTAATCGTCTGTATCATTATTTATAGTTCCTGAGGATGACACAAGTGGTGTCGAAACTAGTAGAAATAGAAAAATAAAAATAAATTCCATTGACTGCATTCCAGAAGTTTTTCCTATTCATCAAATTTTCCCAGTCAAGAAGTACATATATTCGTATTTATCAACGTTCATGATCTCTAAAAAGTATAATAATTGACGGTAAAACCGTAATATACGGACGAAACTGAAGTTTGCTACGAATCTGACAGATAATATAATAATTTTTCCTGACTCTTTCATCAGCGGTGCTTCGCAACCAGCTAGCAAGCAAGCTATTCCCTTTCATAGAAGTACAAATTTGAATAAAAGATTCTCCGTCGGATTCGTAGCAAACTTCAGCATTGTCCGTATATTACGGTGTTGATTTGGGGGTCATTGTTGGTTAGAGCGGGCAAAGCCCGCCTGCTAGCTGGATGTGAAATACAGCCGATAAAAAAGTCGGGGAAAAATTATCATTACTTGGATAAATCTATCTGTCAGATTCGTAGCCAACTTTAGTTTCGTCTGTATAATACGGTTTTACTCAAAGCGATTCATTAGGACTCGATTCCAGCTCATCATTTCTAACCGCATTATTTTATAGTATGGGACTCTGCCACTTTATATTATAAAGTGACGGTATTTAATTTGAAATTTGCGTTATTTATACTCCAGAGCACGTTGTGAGGACACGAGTAAACATCTATATTCTGCCTTCAGAAGATCATTGTTTGGAGTCTCTCTGATAATTTGGTAATCCAGGTCAACTATTATCTACACTTTGTAGATGACATTATAAAAGCTGATAGATACATTAATTACAAATGGAATATTATTATTAATAGTAATACGGCTGGAATCGTGGAAGATTGAATATTGGAGAAAAATATTCAAAATTCAAAATGAATGTTTAGTAGTCTAGATATCTTTAAAGTTGTTTTATTGTATGCTATCTTAATAATTGACAGTGTTACTTATACCATATTAATTACCCATATTACAAATAATCTAATTAATAAATGTGTAGGTACTTCCGGGCAAAATATAATCTACAGCCCAACTTTTATATTATGTATGAGGGTATCTCTATCTTGATCTTGTTGGCCAGTGTGAAACGGGCTTCAGTAGCATCACGAGATTGCTACTCTCTAATACCCTTTGGCGTACATCTCGGAACTTCATTAAGAGAGATAAATTAATTATGACTTCTGATTGAAGCCCGCGCCGCAATAAATGTATTGTGATGACAAACCCAGACCGTCCTCTCAGTTCCGTAATGGAACTGTTTCCCTATAGAAATGATGTTCGCTCTTAATTTACAAAGTAAAACTACCACTTCAAAGTTTATCTTAAAGATAGTAGAAACTTTGTAATTGAATCACATCAAGTGAGAACTTCGCATGAGTAATATGATTCGTACATATTATACAATGTCGAAATTTTCACATCAATTATTCATAAAAATAAAATCAATAGGGCTATAAATTGATAACTTATTGATACAAGAAAAAAGAATCACTAAAACTGGTCGATAATTTGTCCTTTACGAACAGACAACACGATATACAGCGTGATCATAGATGATTGACCGAGCCACCTTGTTCAGATTGATGTAAAGTAACAATTTAAATAAATGACATTTATTTTAATATGAATTAATCTCTGTTCCTGCCAATGATGGACAAATTAATAGAATCTAAATTGTAATGTTGAATTTATGTGAAATTGTAAAGAAGCAAAATTGATTTCGATGTGTGTATGACGCACGTCAAAGCTAAGAGCAACCGAAGGATTGAAGCTAAATGAAATTGGCATGAAATGGTAGAAGCAAACAAAAAGACCATATTTTCTGCGCTGTGTGATACAAAATTGCTCACTAAATGCACTGCAAATTAATGTGGATTGTGTCTGAGTGCTTTCGGGGTATGTCATTTCCTAAGCGTTAAGTACGCGCTACGCTACGTATGTGTCGTGTTGTCATTGTTTAAGGTGAACTGTGACAGCCAGTACCACATTCACGTCCACGATTTTAATACGTTTTAACGTAAATATGTTCTGCTCACACGAAAATACAAAAATTGTTCACACAGCTGCTCAATCGAGATGAAAATCTTCAAATAATCGCAAGAAGGATGTTGTTCTTCTGTGTCCCACAATGATAATAAAAATTGTTAATTAAAGTTTGTGGGTGGTAGTATCACAAAAAAATCTCAGCCAATCTTCAAAATCGTTTTATCACAATGGATCGGGTAACAAATGAAACAAAAGCTATGCGGTATCGAGTGTGTCACAGACACAGGGACATGACAAAAACAATGGAACTCTTTTGAGTGAAATCGAAGTCAGCTCTGTATGATGGCACCCCTATATAGGCGCCGACCGACGGATGCTACCACTTGCACTGAACAAAACCCGGAATATCCGGTTACTGTAATGGTTAATTGTTTTAACCGCGGTCTCGGCGCTGCGGTCACGATGAAAAATGCGCTTTTATTCAACAGACTAGAACCGTGTTGAGTTGCTAATATACTGTGAAAATTCCAAGCATTCTAATTAACATTCACCTTCATTTGTATACATTGTCTATTGATTCTCAACAGAAACTCTCATAGCATCGAAAAAATATTCAATCAACAGTAAATTCATCGCACCAATCAACAATACAAGAGCTGATTTTAGTTTTGTATACTGTCTCACAAATGGCGCCACCAACAAATGCCAAACAAGAAAAATAGCCTCCATATTAGTTGAACTAAATCCAAAGCTTCAGTACAATATGTACAATATTTTAGCTGTGGCGAGTTTTCAAAATTCCCAAGTTATCAGAAATATGGAATTGACTCGAGAAAATTTTCGTTCAATACTTTTTTACAACTTGAGATGAATGTCTGGCCAAGTTGATTTCTGTTTTCAGTAATCAAGTACCACATCAGTCGACAGTTTTTCAGTGATATAGAGAATTCAAACATGGACGAATAAATCTTAGCAACGAGCCAAGAACACGTCCCCAAAAACGGCAGTCACTCAAGAAAACGTCATTGTCGTGCGCAAGCTTATCAATAAAGATCGACATTTGACATATCGTGAGATTAAGGCATCACAAGATATTTAAAAGACCTCAAGTCAAAAAAATTTGCATAAAGAATTTTGGCTTAAAAGAGTAGTTTTCCGATGAATACCTCATCTGTTGACCGGAGAACAGAAATAAGCTAGGGTTAATTGGTGTCAAAAAATTGTTGGCCGATTCAACGCAGGCAACTCTAAAAAAAAGGTCCAGCATCGTCAGTGGTGCTGAATCGTGGATTCACTTATATGAATCCGAAAATAAACGCTAGTCGTATGTTCAGGTACTTACTTGATCCTAAAGCCTATCTACCTTTCAAGATGTAAGGCTGGTGGTTGTTACTTTTCTTGTTCATTCTGCTTCTTCTTTTTTTGGTATTCACTGCCATACCTTCTTACATTTTTTTTTAAATTTGATTAAGTGGTCTGCTTCTTTCCATTTACATCCCCTCTTTTCTAGTGCTTTCTTCACCTCTTCTTTCCATATTTTCCTGGTTCTTCCTCTTTGCTTTATTCTTGCTTCATACACTTTTCTTGTTGTTCTCTCTTCTCCCATTCTTTGTATATATCCCCACCATCATAGTTGTTCCTCCTCTATTATGTTTTTTATCGGTTTTTACATTCAGTGTCTCTCTATATTTCTTGTTTCTTATCCTGTCCAAGACTATTTTCCCTTCCTTTTTTTCTCAGGAATCTTATTTCTGTGCTGTTTAATTTACTGCGTTGTTTTTCTGTTGTTGTTCAGGTTTCTGATCCGTATGTCAGGTTAGGCACATCACTTTTTTGTATACTTTTGATTTCCTTTAGTATTTCTTTATTTGTTAGTATGGTGCTCTTCAACGCGTTAAATAGTCTACATGTGGCTCCTGTTCTTTTGCTTATTTCTTCATCTAGTTTTCCGTCATAGGTCAGTATTGTTCTTAGATACTTGAACTTCTTGACTTATTCTATAGCTTCTCCTTCTATCTTGATTGTGAGATTTTTCCTGTTTCTGCTTATGATCATCGACTTGGTTTTATTGCGGTTTATCTTCATGATCATTTTTCTTCTAAATAATTCTAAATTCTTGTTTAGTGCGTCTTTGTCTTTTCCTATTACTATCATGTCGTCTGCATAACATATCTCTGTTACTTTTACGTTTTCATTTTCTAGTTTCCTATGACGTATTTTTCCGCTTCCTTTTTTGCTTCTTTTATTGCTTTGTCGGTCATTAATGAGAAAAGTAACGGACTTAATATGCAACTTTGCCTTACGCCTTTTGTAGTTTTGAACATGTCTGATATTTCATTCTTTGTTCTCATGTATTTTTTGATATCTTTGTATAAACTTTGTATATCTCTTATATTTCTCTTTCTCTTAGCGTCTTCCATATGCCTTTCTTATATATTCTGTCAAAGGCCTTTTCTAGCTCTATGAAACACGAGTGTACCTCATCTTCCTGTTTTATTGTTTTCTCGCTCACTTGCCTCATTATACTTATTGCATTTAATGCAGGCAACTCTAAAAACATGTACAGCATTGTCAGTGGTGATGAATCATGGATTCACTCATATGAATCCGAAAATAGACATCAGTCGTCTATTTGGGTGTTTTAAAATAAAGAAAATCCGTCAGAAGTCATCCGTTCTCGAAGTGTGTCCAAAAGGATGGTCGCGACGTTTGTCTTAAAAGCTAGTCATAAAGCAACGATTCCTCGAGAAGTAATTGCTAAGCTTTAAAAATCCAACCCTGAACGACGGATTATCCTCCACTAAGACAAAGCAAGTATTTCTTTATTTGTTAGTATGGTGCTCTTCAACGCGTTAAATAGTCTACATGTGGCTCCTGTTCTTTTGCTTATTTCTTCATCTAGACTATTGAATTTTGAGAGCAACAAAACGTCGAATTGTTAGACCATCCTCCTTTCAGTCCCGCTCGATATTTTTACCGCGATTTCAGTCACCAGAAGAAGCAGTCGACACCTTTCATAAATATAATTTTGTCAGTATCAGTAAACGAGTGGAATAACAGCTTCCAAAGTTGGTCCGAACGAAAGCAAAAATGCATTAACATTCGTAGAGAATACTTTTAAAAACAATAAAATCATTAGAATCTATCTACTGTTTGCTTCCATTTCTGTTCATAAATATTTCATGTATTTATTTAGATTGTACTCTTTTGATGATCGTTTACAAAGGTCATTGCACTTTCACAGAAGAAATACTTCATGAGAAGAAATATCTGTCTTTAATGGGGCAAATGTTGACGTAATTTGGGGTAAATAAAATACTGTGTGACAGTACGAATTGGTGTAATATAACCACGTAATATAAGAGTGACATTGTGAAGCAGTGCCCAGCAGTATATTTCTCACCTAAGTTGAAACACGGACAGGACTTGTAATTAAATTACACACAGCGGGGGTGGAAATTACAGTACAGAGCAGGCTGCAACAAAAACACCTTCAAACTTTATAATCTTAACAGTGCAACAACGCTAAACAGACACAGCAACGTAATAAATACAGAAATAAGAAAATTTCATTAACGTCATCTTAAGGTGAATTTATACATTGTAATTTCCGAGTTCCCGGCTGGATGGGCTTAGTATCGCGACATACAGCTCCCTCTTGTATCTTCACATCTTACTTCATTGCCAATGTTTTAATAAGCGAAAGGCCGGCCGAGATTATATTATTTAAATGAGTTTTAATTCTCTCCGAAACTATAGCACAAAAGGGCTAATTACTGCTTAGTTGAGCTAGGGATTATTTTGTGAATGATACAACGTTTTGCTTGTTTGCCCGCACTGCTTTGGCATTAATTTACAGTCTTTGCAGAAGTTTCGGCCGCCTTCAAGTATTTTCGAAGATATTCAAGTTCGCCTCCTTGAACAAACTTAACTCTTATTTTATCCGTATTTAGATTACATCAATTGATTTTAATCTGATTTTCTTCACAATTATCCATTACAAGCTTGAGATATTTACATTTAAAAATTTCCGCCACGTGTGATTGCATATTGAAATATGGTTTTAATCAGCAACAAAAAAAGCTTCTCTGAACAACTTTTCACAGTAAGCGATTAGTCGATTTTGCAAACAACTTACCTTACGCTCAAAAAAATAGCAGACTATCACTTTTTACTGAACAAATATTCCGCGGTGATGTTTATTTATTGAATAGTGGCGACTCCTGTCATGACACTTTGTATATAAAATAGAAGGTAATTTCAAAAATTAAAAATTCTCGCAGACTTTTCTCATTTGCACCGTTTGTTTCTAATACAGTCGGGATGCAAATTTTTATTTGGAAAGTGAAGAAATTGCTTGATTAATAATGGATCCTCGTTCGTCCCACAAGCACAGAACAATTCTAATAACAATAATAATAACGCATTAATTTTTAACTCTTGCTGTAGCGGTATGCGCTTCATAAAAATTAAAAGGAAAACTTTTCTAATAAAGCGTGATGCGCTGACGCCCGCCATGGACCCGCCAACTCTAGTGAGCCATACCCCTACCCTCTAACCTACAACATGCATTAGAATCCTTATGAAAATTTACACAGCCTCGTTTTTCTCTCACAACGACCAAATGGTTAAGTGGCCGTAAACATTGCTGAATTAAAAATATTAATTTTGAACACTTCACATGCTGATGATTTACTTGATGACAATTTTATGACTAGGATACAATGTAAGCAATATTTCAATGACCTTTTTGGTATCCGCGGATGGAGTCCTCACAATAAAAATATTTTTTACTTATTTTTTTTGATCAATATAAGTTAGGATTGATTGCAATTAGTTAAGAAAATTAAATTTTGTAGGCGTCCTGATGAAGGTTGTAAAATAAACCGAAAGCTTGATATTATTCTAAAATGAGAACTCTTTTATTTTGATTTTTATCGTTGAATGATACGCCGACAAATTTTGTTTTGTTATACACAGGGTGTAACAGAAATCAGTACACTAATTTTAACCAGTAATAAAACTCGTCAAGTATAACAATTTTTCTTAAAAACTATTTTCTGAATTCTCTTTTTTTTTTTTAGCATTATAATCACAATCGTTTGGGTGCATGATTATTAGATCCAGTAGCAATAACAATGGAACAATGGATTTTGACACATGTGAATTGTCAACTACTTCAAATAAATTCTAGGAAAAAAGTTTAAGCCTGTGGAAATATCTACTTTTTCTGTCTACTATTTCTGAACGGTCATTGTTTACTAAAAACTCTTTATTAAAAAGCTAGATTCATTACAAACTTCACATTCTGGTCGTTTCAATAATGTGTGCCCCGTGAATTGATCTGCTGAACAAATAAAACGTATGTAATATTGCATCCAATATTTCAGAAAACTGGAATCACACAATTTCGTTGCTACATTTGTAGGTTATGTTTTCTGTTCTTTAAGAATAGAAGCTACCAGAATTGTGGCAATAAATAAATTATTTAATTGAATTCCATTTGTTATTCCACAAAAACTTAAAAAACTACTTGGCCGATTAAGCTAAAACTTAGCAAGTAGGAAGATTGTGGGGAGTAGACGTCAGCCAAGAAAGGATTTTGCATCAGTGCCGAAATAATGTCAGTGTCATAATAAATACAATATGATTTTTGCAATAGGGATGAATTAAGGTTACTAATTGAATCTTAAAAAATATGAATTATCCTGCAATTTTAAAGATCAGTTAACATAGAATTTTGCGACAGAGATGAATCAAGGAGCCTAAACACAATTTTAAGTTTATAAGAAGGTTCTATGCTGCTCCTTTTAGAGGCATGAAATTTGGTGTTCGAGTTAACAATGTGTTACCATAATGTAACGTGCGACAGTGTGGAGGCTCGTAAAAGTGACCTTGCATGGGCAGAGCCTTTCGTCCTCGTTGTGTCGCGCCGCACCGCATCACATCACTCCGCCCGATGAAAGCTCCTAGCAATATTCCAGAAATGTGGTAGAACATTCGAGAAATGGACATTTCTATACATAAACGCAAACAAACGATTTGAGTGTAGTGTAATGGTGAATCTAGAGCAGTGAATATCAAACAGTGAAGTGAGCAATATATATAAATAGTTAAGTATAAATATCTGCGGCTTTGTTTAAGTTAGTATTCAGTGATAAATAAATAATATAGTGTTGTTAGTGATATCCACAAGAATAAGACTCTTATTTCATTTTAAATTATTAAATAGTGACTTTTAATTCAATTACAAGTGATTTTCCAAGCAATAAACATTACAATAATAATAAATGGGCATCTTAATAGATAGATAGATAGTTTTTGACAAGGATGGATTAAGATAATGAGAAGAGAATGGGAATTTTAGTTTTGTCTGTGATTTCACAATAAATCCTTTTTTTCAATCTCATAATATGGTTATTTGTAGACTACCAGAATCTAACCACGCATTTTTCAATTTTTGTCTATCTGTTTGTTTGTTTGTTTGTTAATCTGGGCTAATCTCCAGAGTTGAAGCTTATTGAAGTTGTTGTTGGTGCTTGCGTGAAAATTTTTGACATGGCACTTGCATCAACGTATGATAAGTAGCGCACGAGTTGTATTTGTTTGTTCGCGCATCGTTCAATCGATTGTGTTGAAACCTAGTACAGTTGTTGTTGGTACTTGCATGAAAGTTGCTAACATAGTGATATTACTGTACAATAGATGGCGCGCGAGTCATATCAGATAACTTCGTTCGCGCATCATTCATTTGATTTAATTGAATTCTTGAACAGTTGTTGTTGGCGATTGCGTGAAAGTCTATACAAATAAATGAAATTCAAATCTGTAATTTCGCAAAAAATACTTCTCTCAATCTCATTATGGTTATTTGCAGGACATCACAACACAAACAGCGTTTTTTGAATTTTCATTTGTCTGTCAGTCACTCAGTTTGTCTCTTTGTTTGTCTAGGCCAATTTCCGAAACGGCTGCATCGATCAAGTTTAAACTTTTTACAGTAGTTATCGCCACTTTCGAAAAGATTTTTAACATCGTACCTTCCTTTTCAATAAGTACAGAGTGGTGTATTTGTGTCTAATGTGTACGGGGTCGGAGTGTTCGGGTATTTTGTTAGTACAGATTCAAGCATGATACGTCGAAATCAGCTCAGATAAGTGTGTACCTTCTGTCAAGTCGTATGTCATAGTTTATGCTCTTTATTTTGTATCTGAATTCAATAAAGAGTATAATCAAATGTCTTGGGTATCATTGTAAAATACATAACACGGAACGTATTTTTTTGTTCGTGTATCATCAATCCAATTAAATTTCTATTTGTATGAAAGTTTCTTAAATATTAATATCAACGATAGTAGGTGACCCATAAGTCATATCAAATAACTGTTCGTTCGCGCATCTTTCATCCGATGAGGTTAAAACTTTGAATTGTTGTTGTTGGCGCTTGCGTAAAAGTTCTTGAAATAGTATCTTTAAAAAACAATTCACACTATTGTGTAAATATTTCTCTTAATTAACAAATATTTCAAAAAGTGGTCCAACAAACTCATGGTTATTTTTCTTTTGTCTCTATGCAGTTTTGGTCCTTTTATTCAAATATAATTACTATTTGATAGGCAACGCACATACCAAAGCCACGTTAATTTTGATAGTGCATGGATAACCACTAAGAAAGGGTTTTCTGGAATTCTACCCCGAGGGGTATACCATAATGTTGTGTGAAGAATCATATTCTCTACGACTATTATTATACTTTTAAGAGAAAATCAATTGGATTGGTTGACCCTAGAACAGGACATCAATAAATATCCATAGCATAAGGCAACCAAAATTTGCTCTGATGTTGCAGTCAACTGTAATTTTTCTATTGATTTCAAGAACTTACCGCAGGTGTAGTACGCGGTTTGCCCGGATGCTACAGCTAGTAGTTTTTTCGTAGTTTTAAAACCCTGGGATAGAACAAGAAAAATATCGAAAGCACAAATCTACCGGATGTTTCAGTCAATTATTATATACCTACTGTTTTTATTGATATATATATATATATATATATATATATATATATATATATATATATATATATATATATATATATATATATATATATATATATATATATATATATAAAGGAAGTATAAGCCTATGTAGATGAAGAATTTGAAATCGTGATCATTCTAATTCCGCATGAAATCTCCGTTCCTCGAATGCAATTCGCTTCAAGTGCATATCACATCATTGCATTGCGTTGTCTGATATGTTTCCCGTGCTCTCTGTTGATCGCACTTCTTCAAATTGCATGCAAAGTCCTTATGGCCGTCGTTGCAATTATAATCCGTTGAATAAACCAGTTGTAATTCAAAGTCACGATCCAAGTGTGCCAGGCCGACGCGAATTGCTTTGTCAGGACGTATGACAGTTGTTATGTGGTGTGTGGGGTCGAGATATGTGCGTTTTGCATTTGTTTTTCACTTGTTTTCGTTCGTGTTTTGTTTCGTTCGCGATTTGCGATTTGATTTTAATCTTGATTTTGTTTCTTGGCTTCAAATCATTTCAACCTATGATGATAAATCGTTGCGCATTCATTTATGCAAGAATAAATTGGAATCTTGCAAAAATTCTTGACACATTATAAACTTTACATTTCATATGTGTCACACTTCACACGTACACTCCAAAAAAATTGATCAATACAAATATGCCTTATGCTATTGCAAACAGTTCCTTTTCTATTCGAACTCTGCAACTTTGTACCAAATCAATTCACGTAATTGAACCGAATAGCATCATCATATATCGTCATTCTGAGGTCTTAGTTCAAAACTTCAATTAAAAATATTTAATTCAGGTACTTTTTATTTGTCTGCTTGTGATGCAAAGTTTGAAGAAAGTAAAGTAGATTAAATTACTTCAGTAGATGCGGTGTTTACATTTTTAATTAGCCCATTTGGCTTGTTTCAACCCTTTATACAATGCTTAAGAGTTTGGATCACTTCGTACAGAGCCTCCTTGATAAATATCTCATGCTTGCCTCCCTTACTTGCAGCATTAATAAACAATGTAGGCAGCACCTGTGCCCAGATAAAAATGTATCAGCCACTCCATCCTTTCTCCTCTTCAAAATGAACATAATTCATTCAAAAAAAAAACTCTATCAAATTGTATGATTGAATTTGAACTTCATTTATTAACGCAGTTCATCTCTCCAAGATTAAAAATCTTCAAAGATAAAAACGAAAAGCTCAATCAATCTGAATTAGTAGCAAATTATTCGTAACTTTTCGTTCAGTTCAATGCGGAATTTTTCCCAAAAGAAAAATGAAAAGCAGGAGAAAAATTTCGAAGAGGGGTGGGGTGCGAGGGATTCGTGAGGGTGACTCCAAATAAAAATCTTGGTATTTTCATAAGCAGTTTAATACGAGTATAAAGATTGGAAGACTCTTAGGGTGCGAATTCTTTCCGAATTAGACCAGGGAGGGTTAATGAACAAGGAAATGTTTCTTTTGCTGCTAATTTTGAAGATGCAAGTGGTGGGGGTTTCAGATGCTCAGATGGGGATTGAGCACAGACATCACGGAATTGGATAGCATGAAACTGAACTTATGAAGCTTATTCAGTAAGCTAAAACTATTTTGTTGATACCAAAGGACACTCGATTCCATCGTTTTCAATCCTCTTTTGAGACCCTTCAAATGGCATTTATTTAATTTAGTCTTAGTAACAATTTTTGAAATATTGATTAGAAAAGCAAACGACTGACTATGCCATTTGTTGAAACGTAGTTCCATGGCTCTCGATATTCAATGCGGCACCTATTATCATTAATGCAAAAATCATTCAAAAATATTTTTAGTATTCCATATTAAGATTATGGAATAAATTCAGTTCTGAAGCTGGAGATTTATTGAGCTCTTATTCTGTTTTAAACGTAATTTTATTGCAATTCATTTCTTTTTCATCCGTTTTACAAGGTCTCTAGACTACAATTTCCACCCTTTCCAAGAGCCATCCCTCTCTCCTCACCCTTTGAGAGCAATCCAAACCCGTGAGTTCATTTTTTTAGAGATCACAGTTTTATGTGCACCGAAGGACTTAATTAACTCACAAGCTGGCCGGCGATTCAAGAATTTTTAAAATAAATTAAATCTCTTTCGTCGATGGTGAATAACTCGAAGTTTTTTCGCCTTTTCTCTCTTCCCTTTCACTTCTTTTTTCTCGTCTTTGGTCTGTAACGAATATTTTTACATCCACACGAGATGTAATTAAATTTTTTCGTTTCGTAGTTCTCGATTTAGAATTGCGTACTTCCGAGGTGAAAATGTGAATTTTTTCACCTCGTGGAAAGAACAAGATAAAATTAAATTCTATCACACCGAAAATATGCTTCTCACATTTTTCACATTATTATTTATTTGATTTTTAGTTATTCCTGTGCTAAATAAAGCTCTAAGAGATTTGTACTATGACTCAGAACTTCCTTCCGGAGAGGAGCGTAGTTTTGACTACTATAAGCGCCCCTTCAAATTATATTGATCAAATTCCTTTAAAGAATTAATTTATATTCACTAACCTATTTGAATGTTCAAATAAAAGGATAACAGAGATAATAACACAGGATAGTCGAATTAAAATGAATAAAATATGTTCCGTTAAAATATAACGCTACATGACCACGCGAAGCAACCAGTTGATCACAGTTGTTCTTCTGACTGACAACAAGCTCAGAGTATTGTTATTCAAATAATTTATTAAACTATTTAAATAAAAAAAAGGAAAGTGTTGCCAAAGTAGTGACAATTAGGCAGCTGTCAGATTAAAATTATTAAAATTTGATTTTATTCACTGCCTTATTTCAATTTAATAATATTCGCCTATTGGGTATCTCATGTGGCTCCACTCTATCGGTTAAATTTCACATCTATGAGGTAGAACGTCAAACTTGTCAAATGTCACTTCTGTACGATATATTTATTAGCGAACATAAAAAGAATGAAATCATTCAATAATAAAATGTTTAGTGAGTAGGTGTATGAATAATAGAAAAATAGCTCCTTTTTACATTTTTCTCGTTTTCCGGAAAAGAGTTATGAAGTGAAACAGAGTGAAATGGAGAGATCATTTGGATACAATAACTCATGATATTATGTTAAATATCATTCAATTCTCACTTTCAGGCATCTGTAAGAATAGTAAATACTGTAATCGTACAAGAAATTCAAGAAATATCATTTTGGCAAGGTCCAGAACACTAAATGGTTGATGCAAATTCGAAAAATAAAATATTTTCACTGAAACCGCTAGACTTTTACTTATTGTTTTAAATAGAATTGAAATACAAAAATGGCCCACCTACTGATAGTGATTTATCACGGAAATAAGCACTTAATTGTACAGTTCAAGAATCACAATCTATCAACATCGTGTACATCAATAAATATTTTATTGTAATAAATAATATAAATTGAACTCTTATGTATACATGTAATATTTTAAAAGACATATTTTTGATTAATATTCAAGATTTATGAGGTACTCTGACATATATTTCAAAACATTGACAGGTGACGTAACACCTCGAAGATACGTTTTTTGAACACTATGCGGCCTTTTCGTCGAAAATTAGAGATACGCAACAGGCGTATATTGTTGATAATAAAGGATACTTAAATATAGTTTGACATGTCTTCCAAGATCACTTAAATTAAAAATAATTCAATTTTGACAGTTGCCTAATTACCATAACATTGGCAACACTGGCTGTCATTAGATGTTATTTCGTGGGTAAAAGGACTAATTTATTCTAGCTTTTACTACCTTATATGTCTTATCTGAACGTTTGATTGTTAGTTATTAGTATTAATAACCTAACAATAACGTTTTTAAAGTGATTTAGTGATAGTTTTGCGTGAATTACTCAAAATATTTGTGGTAAAGTGTTTCCAAAAGTTTACTGACTATAATTCAGTAGAAACTGGAAATGGTAAATGAATTTTATGTTATATATTGTGAATTCAATTGTATCGATTGTATTTGAAATAAAACACAACATCAGAGCTGTATAGTTTTTTCGTTGGGGAAGAGTTGAAACATTTCAAGTTAATGATTGTAGGAAGAGTTAAGTTTCAATTTATGATTTTCTTTATTAATTTACGATGATCATTTCGACTTTTGAAGTCATCTTCAGGTATCTTTTTTTTTATAAAAAATATATAAATAAACAATATAACAAAATATCAACAAATGAAAGACATTTTCAGTAAAAACACCAAGTTGGCAAAATAAATGGAATAATAATAATAATATTGATGAGAAGAATTATCATCATTCGGAAATGAATAAATGATAATGATGATAATTCAATTTAGACATTTTTTATTTTATTCTTATCAAAAAGTGGTGTGATGTGATAATCAGTAATTTCATTCAATAAATTTTCATTATTATTCAGACATTTTTTAATTTCGTAAAATTCTAATAAATTCAATTTTTTATTTTCATGTTCCAAATGTAAAATTTTTAGATTAGATATATCATATATCACAGGAGTGGCCATTTTTGAACAAATGTTTTGCCAAATTTGAGTTTTCAACTTTCTCATATTTTAAACAGCGCATATGCTCTAAAAAACGGGTTCTAAAATTTCGGCCTGTTTGTCATGTATACTTCGCGCTACAATTGTCACAAACAATTTCATATGCACCTGATTTTGACAAAGAGTCCAAATTTTCTATTTTGTGGATGATGAAAATTGAATGTATTTGTCTCTGAACATAATATGCTGGCCAAATATTTAATTCCTTCAGAAAACGCCCTATCTTCAGACTCTTCAATAAAGAAAATCATAAATTGAAACTTAACTCTTCCTACAATCATTAATCAGAGCTGTAGTTTTTTGTCGAATCAAGCTGTGCAATATATTAATTTTACAAAAAAATTCTGCGCTAGTTTCGAGCTTTACCCGTAAATATAACAGCAATATTTATGACCAGTTGCATCGCTCTAGCTCAAATTTTAAGCTTAACTCGAACAAAAAATTTCGAATTGGAATAATGACAGCAATGTTTATATCACATTTGACTTTTGAGCTTTGATAGATGAAAAAAAAAGGTAGCGGTGCAACTTATCATCGAAGGTTGATCTCTTCTATAGGAAGTGTTTCATGATCCTTTTGGGTACGTTTTTAGCTACTTTTTCTTTTTTTGTAGGTTCTTAATTCGAAACTTATCACAGAATCTTTGGTTTCTGAGAAAATTTATCGAAGTATAGGAGAAAATAAATAAATCAATATTAATTTTTCTACATAAAATAGTCTTTACTTATATAATAATGAAATTACTCCATAATTCAGTTCAATATTCCAGAGAGCAGCTTTATGATGAGCAACGATATAAATTGAATGGGTGAATTCGAGATTTTCAGGTTCTATAATAGTTGAAAAACGGTGAGAATCTTTTAATTTTTATACCAGTTTTTCTTGTTTTGTCTTCCATTTATTTTTCTTTCTGGTATGTTGTCTCTTGCTGGTAGTTTCATCTAAAGGTTTGGCACCAGTTGCAGCTGCACTTGCTGTTCCAATTACAATTCGTGGTTCAGAACAATATTTACCGTGCTCACAAGTTTTATTTCGGGAAAATATTATATTTCAGTTCCATCGATTGAAAAACCATTACCTGATTCCAAACTCAAGTACAGAGTAAGTACAGACTTTGTTCAAATAAATACTGTACTAGCAGTAGCATTAAAATACAAGGGCTGGCATCTGGCGTGGGGTGCCCAAAGGTTTCTAATGTGATCTAAATTTAATAAGATAAATTCATCACACGTTTTGTCGTTACAGTACCATCAATTGGTATATCAAGCCTTGCAAGTTGAACATGATATTGTCATCAAAAAGCTGCCATAATTTCAATAGTGATGATGCAGTTCTGTGAACAGAGAGTGCTCCGAAGTCTTCGTCAAGAGAATTTGCTGCTAACTTCACTCTAAAACCGATACCTGAGATAAGTATTTTGCTCAATTGGAATTAATTTAAAAAAATAATGGTTATGACTTAAGTGAAGTAACATGTGTATTTAGTTTCAAATCTTCTTGAAAATATGATTACTGGCCCCAAAATGAGTGAAGGGGTGCAATGAAGAAAGTCATTTCTAAGAGTAGAAAACAAATAATTAGTTGGTGACGCAAGACGCTGAAGCAATACAATTTAATGATAGTAGCAATTACGTATGTATAGAGATGAAACCAGGAGGACATAATTGCAGCAGTGGCGTGTCGTGCGGGTGCAGGAGCGTGAATAAACACCCCAGTTATTATCATTAGTGTCTTTGTGTGCTCACCACCTCGTGTTTATTATTTTACTGCGAGTTAATCAAGACACCGTTGCTTATCCGAGATGTTCGTTTGTTTCGCCTTGTTGGCAACTTCTTGCTCGTGTCGCATTTCCCGCCCCTGGTGTGATATACGGGGTGTTGCAATATATACGCCACCTAGTGAAATATAACGGAGCCACAAGATTTATTTCTCTATTGTACTGCTATAAATTTTCTTCGTAATTTCTAACAGATTTTCTCATTTTATGACCTCGTGTTGGCACACCACGACACATTTAATTTAATGAATAATTAATCTTCAGGAACAGAACCCAACTTTTCCTCAAACGATGTGTAATATAAATTAAAAAAACCTTCTCTGAAAACAATTATATACATTGTTATTAGCATTCGAAGAAATATAATTTCCGAAATAATTTTGTAGAATGTCAAAGAGGCCGTAAATTTATTAGTTCAATTAATCAAAACCAAATCAAAATATTACCACAAAAACTATCGCATTTTCATTTTAATTAAAAAGCCACCAGGTAAAGCCAGGTAACCCTAGATGTGTCATCATATGTTCCATAAATCAAAATGTGCTCGAAATTGGAAAACAGTGGCTGTCAAACTAAATTCGTACCAACAACTCTTTTGCAAATATATTTGCTAATTAAAAATTAATGTTCAATAACTGATATTCAATATTACCATTCAATCATCCAATTTAATATATTATAAATAAATCTGAGTTAATTAATTCAATTTATTAATATACACATGCTTTTATTTATATTTTGCATAACATTCAAACAAATACTGATATATTTTTCATTCATAATTCGGTATTTTATGTACGTTAAACTCACTTTAAATTGTTTTATTGGCAATTTTATTCTTTACACAATGACTTGGGGACTTATAGCCCGCTGATACCCGAAATGTGAATTACTAATAAACGAATTAGCGATAAAAACTAAAAATGTGCAGTCTTCTACTTATTTCGTTCCAAATGCTTTTCTTTTCGAGTAATAGAAAAAAAAAATTTACTGTGACTGTACAAAATATATTCTTCTACTTTCCTATTGTCCTCAGAAAAGAAATTTGGGACAAAAATGGTAAAAGGCAGCTATCTGCACAATTAATTAAGTTAATATATTTCAGGCATTAGAGGGCTGAAAAGCTGCTAAAATTCATTCATCATTTGGAAACAATCAAAAAGTGAATTTTGCGTGTATAAAATGCTAAGTAATTGATGAAAAATATATCAACATTTGTTTGAATGTGCTTCAGTAAAAGTATATGATTTGAAACATTTTGAGAATCCCTGTTGGTCAGTTTGGGGTCGCTCAAACATATATCACTTAGTAGCGAAAGGTATAAGACATTCCAAAATAAAATTAAAATAAAAAAGATACCGGTCGAACTTCCAAGATGTTATTAACCCAAGGAAGGTATATAATTGTTCGAAAAGAAGAAAGAAATAAGTCAAAACGGCACTGAAATAACAAAAACAATATTTCACACACAAGTTATTTTTCATTTAGTATCATTTTTCATCGTGAAACAAGCGGAGATCCATCTAATATCTCTATCTCACTCACACATTCCTATCTCGTATTTGTTTGTCTCTCTCTTTGACAGCGTTTGTAATTTACACTTTTTAATTGTTTCTGCTTTTGTTTTCCGTTCCAGGTTCATTTGTTTCCGAGTTGGAATGGCACGAAGCATTTGTTTTATTTTCCCGATGCGCACATTTTTTTCGAAGAAAGATGACAGGTAAGTTTAAATTTTTGCTTTGTTTCTAGCAGCCTGCGCTATTGTTCGTCAAAACTGATTGGCAGGTTAATTTTATAGCTTGCTCTAATGATTTGTCTAATATGTTTTTGATGTGTCGAAAGAGATTAATTGAAATATTATATATGAAAATATATATATACCAAGAAATGCATTTCAAAAACTTTTCATCCATATAGATTTTAACTTGAATCGCAAGAAGTTCTGAGAAAATTCAAGCCGATATAATTTTGCCTATCTAGTCATTACAAAAAAGCATCCCATTTCTACTATAATAAATTTTCAGAAAACGCAACCCGCAATAATATTTAACATTATATTGAAAATTTTGAGAGAATACAACCCGCACAGCTAATCCAAATGTAATTTTGGGAGAGCGTGACTAATACAAGATTCAATATTTAATTACGAATTATTCCTGTCCAAAAAAAATCAATAAAACTAGGTAGAATAGAATGTGACCCAAAATAAATAAATTATATGTAAGCAAAAAAAAACTTATATTTGAGTTCTTATAACTCTTTTAATTTTTATTAGTTCATATAAAAATCAAGTCAACTGCTAAAACAAATGGAACTAAGTACTTTTTACAAGATGTGAACACACTGCAGCTGCAACTGAACCCAAATCCTTGGATGAAACTGCTAGCAGAAGACAAAAAAAAATGTAAACCGGAACAAGGAAAACAGGACATAAAATTTTTTTGATCCAAACAACAAAAGATTCTCACTGCTTTTCAACTATTTTGAGCCTGGAAATTTCGAATTCACCTATTTAATATTCATATACCTGCTTTCTGGAATACTAAACTAACTTATGGAGTAATTACATTATTACATGAGAAAATATTGATATTAATTAATTTTTTCTTCCACTTTGATAAATTGTCTCAAAAAAAAAAACAGTGATTGTATAGCAAATTTCGAATTGAGAATATAAAGTAATTTGTAAATGAACCTAGCCCCTAAAAACAGATCTAAAAGGATCATAAAACACATGACAATCGGACTCTTCTTATAAAACAGGCCCACATTAGATAATCTCATTGAAAAGTCCTGATACTGTTATATCAACATTCGAAATGAAGGCAGAAATCTATCAAAAAATCTATATTCACAACTTTTTGATCTAAAATTGATTATAGTGCACTTCAGATTCGATCAAAACTTTTAGAATTAGAAGATGTAAACTACGGCTCTGATGCAGCTGAATTTACAATATATAATATAAATTCACTTCCCATTTCTACTTCATTACTGTTAATACGAGCAAGAGATAGAGAACTTTTGAATTTACAAATTTACGACAAATATTTTGAACAAAACTATTGCCGAGCTACTACCAAATCACTCTGAAAATATTACTGTTAAGTTATTGTCATCAATAACTAATAATCAAACGTTAGAACCAGAAAAAATCATACAATGAAATTGAACACAAACTAGCTGTCACACGACATTCAAAAATATTCAATAAAAAGAAAGGAAAGTGTAGCCAATGTAGTGGTAATTAGGCAGCTGTCAGATTACAATTATTTTAATTTGATTTTCTTGACTGCCTTATTCCAGTTCAATAATATATTGTTGATATAAAGGGATAGTGAAATATAGTTTAAAATGTACTCCTCTTAGATGATTTGAATATGAGAATAAGTTAATTTTGATAACTGCCTAATTAACACAGCATTGGCAACACTGGCTGTCATCAGATGTTACTCCGCGGGTAAAAGGGTTAGTTTATACTAGCTTTTACTATCTCATATTTTCTATTTTAACGTTTGATTGTTAGTTATTAGAAATAATAACCTAACAATAACGTATTTCAAGTGATTTAGTAATAGTTTTGTGTGAATTTCTTCAAAAATGTGTTCGTAAAGTATTTTAAAAAATTGACTCTTGCAAATCAGTAGAAACTTGAGATGGTAAGTAAAATTTATGTTATATATTGTAAATTTAATTGTATTGGTCATATTTTGAAGCATTTCAAATAAAACACGTGGCATCAGAGCCGCAATTTTTTGTTGAACCAGGAGTGCACAATATTTATACTACATGAAGAAATGATGTGCAATATATTAATTTTACAAAAAAAATCTGCGCCAGTTTCAAGTTTTAACTGTAAATATAACAGTATAACTATTTAGGACCTGTTGCACCGCTCTAACTCAAATTTTAGGCTTCACTCGAACAAAAAATTTCGAATCATAATAATGACAGCAATGTTTATGACACATTTGACTTTCGAGCTTTGATAGATGTAGATTTTAAGAGATAGCGGTGCAACTTATCTAATGCTGATTTTTCTATAGAATCGATCAATTATTGACATTTGTTTCATGATCCTTTTTGGTATGCTTTTTTTGCAGGTTCTTAATTCGAAATCTGTCACAGAAACATTGATTTTTGAAACAATTTATGGATAAAGTGAATGATAGGTACCTATGTTATGCGCTTGCGCTCGAAATACATGTGTACAGAGTAAGTGGTAGCTAAGCAGTAGTCCTCAAACATGACATGTGAAAGTTTCATTATTTCGGTCCAACATGGAGAAATTTGGTTCACCCTTCGAGGTGGTTTCCTCTCAAGTTCAGTCCCACAGGCGCGCGCAGCGCAAGTGCGGTAATATTCAGGGATGTTTGTTAAAGCCACGAGCGTAGCGAGCTAACCTACAACCATTGTTACACATGAACACTGTTTTAGTGCCACTGACAAAATTTGTTTTTACTGCAGAGGCGTCAGTATCGCCATCTCTTTAAAATTTTGCGAAATTGTCATAGGGACCTATTAGTCACTCTTACCCAATTTATCGGAGTGTAGGTCAAAATAAATAAATAAATAATAAATTTTCTACATAAAATGTATTCATACATAATTTTTACTCATGTTATAATGAAATTTCTCAATAATTCAGTTTAATATTCCAGAGAGCAGCTTTATGATGAGCAAAAATATAAATATTGGATGGGTGGATTCGAGATTTTCAGGTTCTATAATAGTTAAAAGACGGTGAGAATCTTTTTTATTTTTATTCCAGTTTTTCTTGTTCTGGTTTCCATTTATTTTTCTTTCTGATATAGGTGGTCTCCTGTGAGCAGTTTCATACACGGTACAAGACATAGTAGGTAACCTAACTCGCCCCGAAAATGCGTCCGCTGAGATGGTTATAGTTCGCGCTGTCGCCGCTAGAGACGCCTACATCAGTAAGGCCTGTCTTACAACAGTGTTTAATGTATAATTACACTAAACTTACAAAATTTTACGAAATCATTTATATATTGAAGTTAACCGTATATGTAATGTTTACAGCATATATTTTACTTTGATTAAAAATTGATATACTTGTTATATTAGTGTTGCATTGAGTAATATTTAATATTTAATCATTACCTATGCAAGAAACTCAGTTGGATGAATTCCGAGATCACATGCGATTAACAATGATTGAGAAATATTTGAACAATACATTAACAATGTGCTTAATCTTCAAGAATACATATAGATGATATGTTTCCAATTACAAGAAAATTGTTCGAACTTTCAATAAAGGAAACATGAAAACATAAGTTAAACAAAAATTAGATTCAATTCAAGATATTATATTTCTTTATTATACGTAATGTTTCACAACGTAATAGTTTTTTTCTGTATTAAGGGCACTTATATTTATTTTTAACAAATACACGTTATTTTAAATTATCTTATACTTAATTCATTAACATTGTCAAAATTTAGATTTCATTTGAATGACTTGATACAAATTTGAATAAGAATTAAATTCATTTATGAAACTGGACCTAGTTTAATAGTTATTTATACAAGTGAATTAAATCACTGTCTATTTGCGAGAAGAAAGTTCAAAATCACGAGCGCGTTCAGCGCGAGTGCTTTAATTCTTTGAGCAAATAAAGAAGTTCAATGCACGTGTTTGTATACATAATTTTATTCAATTGATTTGTCCCAAATGTCTATCATGTCAAGTGGAGCTCTAAAAACACTATATTTTATCTTACAACTCTCATATCAAGAATTACAATTCGGGACAAAACATTTTCCAGGCATTTTAATTAAATGTTCATTTGTCACACGGCTATCACTTTATTAAATTATTATTTATTCACTATTATCTGACTGTATTCAACGATACAAACACTAAAATCAAACGCTTTTCAATTGGCAATTAGGCCCTACATATCCGCCATCTTGAAACATTTCCTCTCACCTCTCACGTCCACATGCTTGACGCAGTTAGCGGACACATTTATAGTAGACCGGCAATGAGAGTTGTGGGGGCCTGGTTTCATACAAAGATTTAGGACCAATTGCAGCTGCACTTGCTATTTCAATTGCAGTCCGTGGCTCAGAGAAATTGCATCCTGAAAAAGCTACTTATTTTCATTTGTTTTAACAGTTGAGTTGATTTTCACGCAGGCTAATGTAAATTGAAAGAGTTATAAGAACTCGGATACAAGTTTTGTTTGTTGCATATTATCGGAATTTCTGTCACATTTTGCCAAATTTGGGTTTATCTCAATTTTCTTGGACTTATATTCAATATGAAATCTCAAATATTCTACGCTGTCCCAAAATCTAATTTTAACTGGTTTTGCAGGTTGCATTTTCTCAAAAATTTTAATATAGAAAAGAAAATAATACATGCGTGATAAGAAAAATTGGTATCTGTGAGATATCCTACAAATTACTGCGGGTTGTATCCTTTTTTGAGGTGATATTAGAAATTACAGAAAGGGGTATGAGGTAATCTGGTGCTTTTTTTTAAATATATAGGTGAAGAGAATTATATGTAACTTGAGAATTTATTTTTGAGTTATCACAGTGCAAAAAACTATTAAGAATAATAGTTTTTAATTAAAATAAATTACTGCAAAAAACTATCACAGGATTCAGATACAATAATCAAAATGTAACAAGTTTAATGGATACAATTACTGTGATTAAATATCAAAAACGTCAAACACTAAACTAAAACTATATACAAAATATGAATAGTCCGAAAATTAACAAAAAAACAGGGATTACTGAACTACAGAAGAATATCACATAAGTCAAATACAATTGAAAATATAACAAATTTCATGGTGTCAAGTGCTTGAACTATACAATTGAACTGTAAACGAAGTGTGAAATAGAAAGTGATCAATGTTACTATCCTTGAAAACAACAAACAATTTGTATTTCCATTTTTTACTTGTGCAAAGTAACAAGTATTGTGAAACCGACAAAATTCACCTATCGAGATTTTGATGGAAATATCCGCTTTAGGCATCTCTGAATCCATTTTGACTATTTTTGGCTTGATGTCGGTACGTATGTTCGTGCGTGCGTTCGTGCGTAACTCGCAAATCTCGAAATTGGTTGAACGTATAATGTTGAAATTTTGTATTTAAGACTGTTATAGGGTCTAGTTATGCACCACGCATTATGGCTCCAATCGTCTGTACCGGAAGTGCATTTTACTTGAAACTTTTCCGAATTTTTCTAATAAATCCAAAACGATCAACCGTAGAATTTTGAAATTCAGTATTTGAACTTGATGTTATATCAGAATGGTTATCTGCTATTTTTGTAAGAATCGGCCAAGCCAGAAGTGCACTTTACCTAAAACTTTTTCTCATTTTTTGCATAAACATAGAAAGATCCGCCATAGCATATTGAAATTTCATATAAAGAACTTCTATAACATCTTATTGTACATCTTGCATTATGATTGCGATCGGCTAAGCCGCAAGTGCACTTTACTTGAAACTTTTTTTTTAATTTTCCGCATAAATTCAGAATGATCAGCCATAGGATACTGGAATTTAGCATTTGAAATTGCTGTAGCATCTGAATGGCCATCTTCTATTTTTGTAACAATCGGCTGAGCCGGAAGTGCACTTTATATGACAGATTTTTTGAATTTTCCGCATAAACTAAACAATCCGTCATAGAATATTTAAATTTTGCATTAGGCACTTTTCTTAATATCTAGTTGTACACCTTGCATTATGATTGCTATCGACTAAGCTGGAAGAGCACTTTATTCGAAACATTTTTCGATTTCTCCGCATAAATCCAAAACGATTGAACGTAGATTGTTAGAATTCAGTATTTAGGACGATTATACCGTCTAGATGCTCATATCCTATTTTTATTGAGATCCACCGAGCCGGAAGTGCACTTTATTTGACAGTCTTTTGGAAATTTTCGCATAAATTCGAAACGATCAGGTGTAGAATATTGAAATTTGGTATTTCAGTCTGCAGTAGCATCTGAATGATTGCCTACTATTTTAATAACAATAGACTGAACCGGAAGTGCACTTCATTAGGAATTTATTTTTTAGTTTTGCGCATAAATTCAGATCTGTTGGCAGTCGTAGAATTTTGGAAATCAGTATTTAGTAATGTTGTAGTATGAAAATAATGGCCTACTGTTTCCATAGCAACCGACTTGGCTGAAAGCGCATTTTACTTGACAGATTTTTAGAATCTCTTGGGTAAATCCAAAACGATTAGGTGTGGAACGATGAGATTTTGTGTTTGATTATATATATCCAATGATATATATGATCAAAAACAAAATCACATCGTATTATATAGATATCCAATGATGTACAGGTAAGTCATGTGATGTTCACGTCAGATTTTTCAAATAATATAACAAATGTTTATTGTTTATTATTTTACCGCCATTACTGGAATATATATATTTTTGAATGAATTCCTACCATGCTAGTACATTTTTCTTCAGTTTAAAAAATATGTAGCATCAAACTTCGCGTTATTTTGATATTTCTCATGCCCGTGACATCATGCTATTCATTCAGTATTTTCCCTCTACAAAAATTCTTCCAGATGAAGGACATCGTTTATCGGAAAGGATATGCAATAAACTGTTTTTTTTTCTGTTTTGTAATGAATACGAAGGCATACTCTCCAGATTATTGCAGACTGCATTTTCCCAAAACTTGTAATTAAATATTATTTTTGTTCATTTTGCTTCTTTCTTTTCAATTTATCTGAAAGATATTGGTACAAATTTTCTGAAAGCATTTTATAAAGCATTATCCCAGATAGCAAAGAAATATTCCAAGAATAAGCAGAGAATATTTTTTCCGAATATTCAGCTATTGTTGGAATATCCTATGTTTATCGGTATATATTTGTGGGATATTGATAGAATATTCCCATGTCCCGATATTGCATATCCTATAAATATCCCAGGAATCATCCTGAAATATGCTATGAATATATGATGTTATATTCCTGAAATAATCTATGAATCTCTATGAAGTAAATGTTTAATATATGCTAAGAATATTATAGGGATAATTGAAATCATATTCTTGGAATATTCTGGGCTGGTTTATGACCATATTAAAACTATATTTTTTTGGGAAATAAAATCATATCTGTGACAAGAAATCAAATTAATAGGAAATATTTATTCTTATATAAGTACAATTGAGAAAAAAAAAATTACACTCATATAACTCACAAAAATGTAAAAATACATTGCGTATTGCACTTAGCTTCCAGAGTTAAAGAAATATATATATAATATGAAAAAAATAAAACCATATTTACGATAAAAACAAGATACGAATGTAGATATACATCATATAATCTATTGATCTTTAATTTTCATATGTTCAGGAGCCTTGCTCAGCCCTTTGGTAATTTTCAATCCAATTTATTTCTCTGTGACATTCCTGGCGGTATAGCTCTTCTTGGCAGATTCCTAAATGAGAAATCATTTGAAACAGATAATATTAATTATATTAAAACAATGCTTTACCAATAATTGCAGTAGTCAATTTGAATTTGTTGAATATTTTGTTCTCTTTATAGTCCTGCCAACTATATCCAGTGGCTAATTCATTCGCTAGAATTCTTGTCATCACTCTTCTTATTAATTTGACCACATTTTCCTCTTTTATTTGAGCCATCGGATACCTGGAAACACATTTATTCTGTATATTTACAGGGTTTCATACAAACACCAAGTGAAATAAATGAGTATTGATCCAAGATAAGGGAATAATAATTCCAATGTTCAGTCAAGAAATCTTTATTTTTTGTTCAATCAATAGCTAAAATGAAAATATAGAATACTCACATTTTTCGGAGCCAATATTCACACAAACAAAGAAATATCTGATAACATGTGGCCGAGATAAGTACGACACGGTGACTCACATCTTTATAACCCTGCTTTAAAACTTTCACTTAAATCGGCAGAGCTTTGTGCATCTTCTACAGGTCAAGATTTAACAAAAATATTCCATGCATTCCAAAACATTTCAAAATATCACGTCTAGAATGTAGTGTCTGAAAATATTATACATTCATTTATTATTATTTATTTATCTTTTTTTACTGCGTGAATGGCGTATGTACTCCACTACTATCAAAATTTGATAAACTTTCATGAAAATATGAAAATATTGGATGAATAATAGGTATAAGTTATAAAAATTATATTCAATATTGCTTTGTTCTAATGAAAGATCGATTTAATACTTATAAGATGTCATGATGACGTCCAAAGGTCTATTATGTTTCTCAAACAGTGGGCTTCATAGGTGTACAAATTCCTAGAAAATTTTATCTTATTCATGAAAAAATTATGTTATGTTATAACTTGATGTACTTGTAAATCAGTGGAAATGTATGGGAAGAGTTGACATATATATCATTCATTGTATCATTTTTCGAATGCTATTTAGAAACATTTTGACAGACTTCCGAGTTTTACGAGCATGCGCAAGAAGAGAAAGCTTAGTTTCCACTGATCTGAATATAACACTGGATTGGGTTTAGGTCGCTGGAATGCGGCCCCAATTGAATGTCGCCATCTTGGCAAAAATGAGGTTCTGTGTTCAATTGGTGACATATGTTGGTGACAGTTCAGTATGGTGTTGGGACGCAATTTTTAAATCATGGTGTTCAAATGCATGTTCTGCGGAAATAAAGCCGATTCATTAAGAAATTTGACGCTGCACAAGTAAGTTTGAGTAATATATCAAATTTAATATAAAATATCTTGCTCACAAAATTAATCGCTGGACTGCAAATTTGTGCTTACTTACGAACAATAAAATCTTGATTATTAAATGTATTATCATTCTCCTATCATGTGTAGTAGATATTTAAAATTATTAGTTTTGAATAGGCAATATTATCGCAGAAATGCACTTCATTTATTCATATAGGTAAATTCATAGTTTCAAATTTTAGGTAACAAAAATTTATAAAACTATTGAACGGATTAAATAATTCTAAACTACAATGTTTAAAAAATAGTTAAAACACTGACACTAAAAAGTTCACAAATATTTTCAACTATTAATAAATATTTCAACTATTATAACAATTTTTAACTTTTGTTGATTATTAATGTATGTATTTTAATATATATTGAGAATAATTTCTTCATCTTACTTGCATTATACTTTGAATTTCATCGAGTGTCTTCTATAAGTGTTTTGAATTTGCCGCCGAATAGGAACACAAAGCCTCAATTTTACTGTCAAGGCCGCCGTTCAACCGGGGCCGCTTTCAGATGCTAGAATACGGTCTAAACCCAATCCAGTGTTATATAGAGATCAGTGTTAGTTTCAGAGTACTGGATATTGTTTAGTCGAAAGAAGCGCGATTTTGACAGAAAATTTGTTAAATATATAATTTATCTAGCTCGTGATCTAACTAAAAATCTTAAAAATGATTTAGATGATGCTCAACAAGCCAGACAATAACGCCACGTATATTCTCAAAAAGTTTTATGATGAATAATACCACCGTTTGAGTGACAATAGACATTTGGACGTAACGGAAAATTTCCAAACCTAAAAAAAAATTTCCTAATTACTACAAGGCTTTTTTGATTCTCATTTTCAAAATACTTCCATTCAGTCATGTCTCAAACTACTCTGATACAGAAATCCATTTGAAAATTTTATGTGTCAATGATTAAGACTAATATTCAATCAATTATTCAAGCCATATTCCAATGATCAAGTAATGAAAACATGCATATTTAAATAAGATAGATGTGAAATTTTCCTGTCTTCAACTATTTTGAATAAAGAAATTAAGTTTTTGCAGAAATGAAAGAATTAAAATCTTGACAAAAGACTTTGGGAGCATAAAAATTTTTTCAGTATTTTCATATGCTCCCAATATTTTACTAGACAAAAATGTTAAATTCATTCCATTTATTTTTTCTTTTTTGTTCGATGAGAAATGTACATAAAGTACGAAAATAAAACTTAGATATAATTTTTCTTATAAAATTTTGCGATAATTGTGATCTGTTTTTATATTAGGTTTGTTGAAATCTAAATTCTTGTTTTGGTTACAATTGAAGTCGTTCATCTCTTTCATCCTAACCTGTGATAACACAATCATTAAAGTCTCCATTGGTCTCACGAACAACAATCGTTCTTAGTTATGAATAAAGTTTATGAAGCAAAGCAAAATAGAATATAACATGAATATCTATCATATATTCTACTGAGAATATACAAAATGTGATAATCTTTGAATATTTGTATCAAATATTCTAGGAATAATTTAGATAGACTATTCTCAGATGATTCATAGTATATAGGAATATGCTATGTATATTGATTATGAATATTCCAAGAATAAGCAAAATAGGATATTTCCAGAAGATTTATAGGCTGTTGGAATATACCATGAATATTTCGAATATCCAGGGCATTCACAGGACAACTAGAGAATATTCTCAGGACGTTATTGCTATCTGGGATGTGCTTGTATACTCTAGAGACAACAGATTCGTTCACATCCCTAGAATATCATAAACCGACTGCATATCCGAATATTCAATTTGATTCACATTTATAAACATGGCTCACTGTTCCGAACATCAAGGGCGGCGTGTTAAAAAGGGGGAGTAAGAGATAGAAGCTAAATGGGAAAATTTGCAAGTTTTACGAAATACAAGGATTGAATAATACTTTTGGAGAAACATTATGAGCTATCTCTCTCACACCAAAGCTTCATATTCCACTCCTCTAATATTCTATTTGTGGTCTGTACTATAAACCATACTACAGATCGTAATTCTTGATCGATTTTAGTGATTCTTTTTTTTATTGATGGTTCAACTATTAGTATGAGTCTCTATTTATTTCCATTATGGTTTGTTGAATTATGTGATCTTTAAGCCTTTTTTAACAACTCCGTCTTCTTTTCTTTTTTTTGGCCGATTTTTTTGAGATCTTTGTTGATAGCCATGATTATATTTCTTCTGTTACTTAAAATTCATTGCTATCAAAATGCGAAATTGATTTTCTTCACTAGTTCAGGAATGTGTACTTTTTTGCATTTGTAGCACAATACTATCCTCCCTGATTCATCGGTTAAGTGAACAAAAACATCACAACTTAAGCGACGTTTACATGCTGTTTGTGGCGAGATATCACAGCGATAGTCGTGCGTTAATTATTTAAGCACCCATTTCTCACACAATGGCGCCGGGCGACACTGAAACTATTACGTCACACGTTACTCAACACGTTTGTGTCTTTGATCCTTTAACTCACTACAGTCCAACAGCCGTAGGACAGACACCTCAAACAGAATGAATAAATCTTACTATAAATGGAAAGCATTTTTATCTCAAATATTTGTACTTGTAGGGAAGCCAGTGGCGTTCGTCAACTTAACTTCATTTAATAATGACCATAATAGGATATTTTTTTGGAGTACGCAAAAAAAATCCTTGTAAAAATGCATCCGTTACAAAGTAAAATACAAAATTGGGCATCCTGTTTTTAGGTAGATCATCCTAAACTTGAATATCTATTACCTCAATGTGTTTATATTCATACAATGGCTCACTGCATGAATCCAACCAGTAGCGTCCCAGCAGGGAGTCATAGCCACGCTTGAAATGATCGCGACAATTCGAGCGACATTAGCACCAATTATGCAGCCATGCGGCATGTTTTTATGCGGGGATTAGCCCCCTGTCCCCCTACTGTCGCCACGCCCCTGATGTTATTGTCCCGTGTGATGCTTCTTGCACCTATGCGAATGATACTTATCTCTTTTTTGTTATCGAGTAAATCCATTTTATTCTAGGTGTCTTCTATACAGACTTGTTTGTTGAAAGTGATATGGGAAAAAAGACGTACCCGAAATGCCGAAATTTTGTGGGAATTTTTTACACAATACATTTGAGCTTAAATCAATTTTCAAAGCCCATCTTTGTTCACTCTAATTTTTTTAATAATGGTTTTTGTCGAAATTCGTATAATTTGTTCGTCTGTTTGAGGTTCTCTCATGTGGTTTTTCCTCATACCTTGAGTGGGCTCCCGAGGATTATTATTCATTCTGTACTAAATATGGAAGCCACGTTTTTACATGTAGTATTGTGTATGTTTTTAAGTTATCTATTTGCATGTCTTGTATATTTTTGTATCATTTTTTCTATGATGACTCATGCTGAAACGATCGGAATGTCAAAAAACTGATAAATATTTTGGAATGTATCGAAAAGTAATGAATACACTTGTATTTATTGCCGAAAAAACATGAATTAACGGCATTAGACGTGAGTATGGCCCCAGCAATATTCCAAAAGCTCGAATCTTTTAATGGATGTCTGTATATGGTATCAAAATTCAACAATCAGATTTTATATCTTTGTAAAAAAAAACTGTTCCAAATTGATTTCATGAAGGAGAATGTGTTCCATTACAAATTTAAACCTATAAATAATAGAAAGTGCTACATACAAGAGCAATTTCGTATTTTTGTTCACATTTTGTATACACCGTGACGAAAAAAATGATACAATCAATAAACATATTTGTTTTTGCATCAAAAAACTTTGTTTATGCTTTGGTATGTGGACCTTAATTGGATCACTTTCGCAATATTAATTGAAATATTTTTCGTAACACGTATGCGCTAAAAAACCTTTCCAATAACTAATTGTATTGATTATTTCATTGCAAACAGGTAGAAGTAAACGTTTATTTTCGCAAGACTAAATATTGATTCGAAGCGTAACAGACTACCTTTAATGTATTACACTTTTCATGCAAAATGATTAAGCTTTGAGTTAGATGATCGTTCAAGCTCCTTTAATTTAAGCGACAATCAATAATTTCTTCCAAGATCGTCAATTAAAGATTAAAATATTGACTACTGTCTAAAATTGATCCAAATATTTTTTTCATATCCCAGTGAACGCAGCTTATGTAAATATGGAACTGACAGTGGCAGCGAGTGCATCAAGCCGTAAGGGAGCGTTGTTATTGAAAGCGAACGCGTTTTTAGTCGCACTTTAGAGCCGAGAATGCGTGTAACACGATTAAGACGGGGACAGATGCGCTTGGCCGAGATAATGATCACTTAGTGTTACCGCACCGAGCGTACGCCACTGGTGGCGTTGATCAAACGGGCCAAGAGTCTCAGTAGCGTCCGACAGTAATGACTTCGTTACATTATTATAAATTAGATAGGTATGTACATTCTGCTTATAGATAGTATACATACCTATATGGGGAGAACCAGCAGAATATGACATTGAATTAGAAAGAAGCTGCATTATCTCGAAATTGATTACAGAAAAGTGTAGGTACAACTTACATAATACAGTTGGTAGAACTGAACAAAACGTCATAATAGAAACGATATAATTTTTTTCGCTCCTGAAGATGACTAATGTGTAGCCGAAACTATAGAATCATAAAAGGAAAAAATATGTAATTGACTGAATTCCCTATTTCCAATACTTATAAGTACAAACAAAATCTTTGAAAGACGATTGATGTGAACATAAACTACAAATTTTTAACAGAAGATTTCACGTTATAAAATAAGATCACTAGATTCATGACGTCACGTGCTGCTTTTTTCACATGATACATCTAATTCACTTTAGAAAGCAAAATCAAATCAGTAACGAAATGTGTCAGCTCGTTCGATTTCGCACTACAAACTTACAAACGCTGCAACTGTAGCCAGCCTGTGTGCAAGAAATTTCATTGCTTTTGTTCCCAATAAAATGTATGTTCCTTGCATGTAAATTTTTTAATTCGCCACTCATGTAAGTCATTAGACATTTTTGTTTGTCTTATGACGTGAAACTTTTTGTTAAAAATTTCTAGTGTAACACTAGAGAGTATTTGAATTTCAAGACCAAGTTGTCCTGTCTGCATTGTATTTTATTCCATGGGTCAGTATATCAATATGTCAAAATAGTTATTTAGTCAACAAGTACAAAAAATGCTAGATTTTGGGATGAGTAGAAAGTTTGCTGTACGACGCGAAGTGAAACATATTTAAGCGACAAGTGTCAAAATTTGAATTTCATGTGTCTGGAATCGTGAATAAATGTTTCAGAGCTACTAACATGAGATAGCCAGTTTCACTAAAATGACTGACGCATCAAATAATATTCAATTAAATATTGATCTTTAGAATAATTAGTAGGTAGGAGATACCAACTGTGTAACATGATTCACTTTTTGGATTTGTCCAAAAACATCTAAGCCCTTCGTACATCTGCCTTGGCAACTTGTTGAAATATCAAAATGGACTACTTTTGCATGTATCTTAGTGTTACAATATGGCGTCTCACTCAAGCGATAGAAGAAAAAATTATTAATGTAGCAGCGGAGGAGAGGAGACACACCGGCAATGAATTTAATTGTATTTAATGTGTTTTTGCATTAGTGTCGTTATCAAATTATGCTTTCTTAATGTTCAAGTTGCACAGCTTAATCGCGGTAATTAATAATTTAATTACAACTATCCGACTGGTCTTACATGGAAATAACATAACTGCATATTACGTAAATTTGATGAATAACAGCGGGTACATTCAAATACAAACTATTCTATGATAGTAAAAGAATGTTTAATGCACCAAATATGGCAACAACAATTTATCTTAAAAAAATTGTGTTTTCGAACATATTTTAAACTAGGCAACACGCTTAACTTTGACAGGTCGTGACAGCCAACGTCTCTGTTTCTATTACCCCTGACCCAGGCAAGTTTTGACTCCAAAACTTTGTTTTGCGCAGAAAACTAACAAAAAAATGATATCTATGAGTCAAACGGTTGTAATAACTAAAAAAAAAGTAAAATATTGAATGAATAGCATGACGTCATGAATGAAGTGATGACATCGCATCCACTACGTTTATATAATAGTTCTGGATCACATGCTGTGCTGGTTGCGTATGAAAAGATAATTGGTAAATATTCTAAACTAGCAGAAATGATATTTTGATTTTAGTTTCAAAAACGATGATTGAATAATATAGAAGTAAAAAAGTCTTAGATAATGATCAATATATATCACAACTAGAAAATATATACTCAAGTTATTGAAATGTAGAAAACCTACAACAATAAAAGATTTTAATTCAAATTAACTACAAAGGAGTATCCCAGGAATCAGATACAATAATTAAGAATGTAACAAGTTCAGTATATACAAATACTGAGATCAAATATCGCAAACATAAAACACTACAATAAAGCTGCAATTAAAAATATCAATAGTCCTAAAATTAATACAAAAACAGAAATTAATCAACACCAGAAGAATATCACAATTGAGAATATACCAAGTTTCAAAGTGTCAAGTGTTTGAACTAAAAGCAACAATAAAATTGTAAACGAAGCGTGAAATAGAAAGTGATTAGTGTTACCAATTGGAATATTCCTAAAAACAACAAACAATTTGAATTACCATTTTTAAAAATGATAACAAGTGTTCAGTGTTTTGCTGGAATATATTTTTCAATAAATTCCTACTATGTCCCCCAACAGGGGCCGCCACGATTTTTCAAAAATTTCGAAAATGAGCTCTGAGCACATTAAAGAAACTATTGGCACTAATTTTTTTGTTGGGGAAAATCGTTATGATTAGCAAATATAATTTCAAAATTAATGACGTTTGAAAGAGTCACGGAAAACCGTGTTGCTGTGATGTCACTACGCACGTTGGCGTATTGTATTGTACCTGAGTGTGATGGCAGCAGTCATCGTGAACCAAATAAGTTATTTAAGTTTATAAATGTTTCAACAAGGTAGATACGAGAAAAGAGGTTACAATAAATCTGACGTGATACCGCAAGTGTCTTGTTGTCTTTCATCGGAATTAATACGATTTCCTCAAAATAGTTTTGAGAGTTCTAGTCTAAAACTAAATACCTTTCATGTAGTTATCACATTTTTAAAGTACTGTGATATTCCAAGAAAACTTTCAACTATATGAAACTCTCAAAGTAAGTAATAGAAAACGAACTTGACATCCATCAAGATACATTGTCATTCATTATTGTGTATGCATTACAAATATTAGGCCAATTTCTTGTAACAAGACATAAAGGTAGGTTCACATAATCAAAGCGGTAATCTCCAAACACCAAATAAACATTAATGTATTTGAAGTGATAGAGTCTGATGCTATGTCAACAAAAATTTCATAGGTTAACACTGGATATTCCCTAAGACGTTTCAGTTTGTCAATATAATGTATTAAAATAATAAATTACTAAAACAATATTTTACTATACTTTGCGCACAAAAATAGACGTCATGCTGTCAAAAACGAAGATCCGTAATAAAGACTGAGCTCTGAACATTGACAACACTCGTTTAAGCCGCGTTAAAAAACAATTTTCAAAAAAAATTGGCAACCACTAACTCGTGAGCTTCTGACAAATTATCTGACTGTCCCTCTACGTACCAATCAGAACTCATTTTGTGTCTGATTCTATGCCAAGTCGAATCAATTCACGATTCCTATCTCTTATGCACTAATTTCTGAACGTTAACATGCGTGATGACGTCACAGCGGCGCTTGGCCAATAACAGCGTTTCGTCGGTCACCTAAAAAAATTTTAAAATTTCACTATTTTGTGTGTTGTTTGTTGACATAAAGTTATAAACCTTATGTTGAGATACAAGAAAGTTATATTAATTTTTTTCAGGAAGATCCTTTTGTTTGAGGAATTGGTTGATTTGGAAAATGTAGATGAATATTTATTTTTGAGAAAGTAAAAATATAATAGATGCCCATTGCTTCAAATCGACTGCTACGACTGTTAAAATAATTGTTTCCTTAGCAATTAACTTCTATTAAAGTATGAAAAGTTACAAAAATTACAAATTAGTTTGATTCCTAACCATCCAATATTTTGTAGTATGTATTTAAAAACATGATTTACATCAACTAATGTTACAGTATGTAAAGACTGATTATGGCAGAACGAATTGAAATAAAACTGTAAAAATACACTTTCTACATTACATCAGAATCAAACATTCTCTTGATCAAATCGTAAATTTGTTGATATTGCTATTTAATTATTAGTTCTGAATGTAACTTGCTTCGAATTTGTTTATTTTCTAAATCAAAACTCGTGGAAAGTTCTCAAATGTCATTAAATTGAAGGTAAAAATAATTAAACATAAACTTGTTGCGAATTTTACTGCTTGGGACTAAAAATTATCATTTGATATACGACAAACAAACGAAGATAAAAATTTTATTTCCTTGCCTTACATTTTATCCATTTTAATATTTACAATGTTTACATCATTTAAGATTTTATTTTTCATAAACAAAATCGGTATTGGGTGAAATAAGAGCAAAAAAAACGTCCTGTGAACGTGCGCCACTGGTAATGGTAGTTAAAGCTAAAAGTGAAGTGAAGCGGAACTCGATGGGCAATGACACGGCGCACCAACTCGACAGTTCGCTTCACTGATTACTTGGTCAGGATTATATACTCTTGTGCCCGTTTCCACCCTCTATACACAAACACACACATCCCCACATATATTCACCGATACAAAGACGTGTCAGACTGTGTCGTTGTCGCTTTGACATTAGCGCTTTGAAGTGCATTCATGTTTGTATCTATCTGTGTTTGAAGATGATTCCACTGTAAAATACACACAAAAGATAGTGGCATAGCGATATTCAATGATCACAGGTACAAAGGAAATTTTGATTATCAGGTTAAAAATATTACCCACCTAAAAAATTATAAAAATTTTACTACCAGCTCTTCGTGTATGAATCTTATAAACACAAAGTGAAATCCCTTAACTTCTGCAATGTTTCAACCCCACGGCTCCTCTTGCATCTTGTTAATTAGTAACTTGAATAAAAAACCCTTCTCCAAAAGCTTCCAGTGCGGTATTATTTCACTTAAAGGAGTCGTACACATTCAGTAATGAACTGTCCGAACGCAATGTCAGACATCAGAAACAGACTAACGCCTCGTTACGTTACTTTCGTTGAGACTCGCTGTTTTGAATTACAAGTGTAATCTGATAATCTTTTTGTTATAATTGAGAGATTATTCATGTTGTAATATCTACGTTGGCTCTTATGTCTTTCAACTGTTAGACAGAGCAGATCGTGTTTCCAATGAGCCGTATAGATCCTATTTCTTCGGAATTTCATTCAAAATAACTAGCCCTTAAATAATTTTCAAATTTGTAATAAATAATGCCACTGTTTGTATGAACTTTGCATAATAAATTTATGTGAACAGAAATATCGCTTTAATGTATTCCATGGGTAAATACTGCAAAATCATGGTACTCGAACAATGATCCCACAGTGACATTCATTTTTTACGCTTAAAGACCGAAACGCAAACAAATGCATATCGATCAATTTATTCTGCAACTGATAGAAGTAAACGTCACTTTGATATATATTTTTTAGGAAAACATATAATCAAAAGTTGCGAAATAGTGGTCCGAGGGATGCAACCCTAGAATTAAAAAAACAAACCCACCCTTATGCACCGGGATATATGGATCAGTTCACTTCTATTAATCTGCAGCTGCTCTCAGAACGAAAATGATACATTACAAATGTGACTGGCATATTTTACCCCAGTTTTTTACCATTTTTTTGCATTCGTAATTATAGAGTGCTGCGAAGATTACAGGGATCTAAATGCTGAGCATTCAGTGATATCATTTTCTTAAAATCGTTAATCGTCATCACACCTAAAGCACCGTAGTTTTTGTTACTTTAATGAGTACCTGCCTCAGGCTCTTCGTTTCTTTCACTCTTGAACATTCTATGCAGTTATAATCTCGTTTTAAATTTCCCATTTAAATTATACATACATTTATATATAATATACATATATTTTATGTAATTTTTTGATTGATGTGAGGAACAATCATTACTGGTGTTCTGCAAATCTAATATTGGTTCGTCGAACGGAAATTTTGTTTTAAGTTTGCTGTATTTTAAATAATATGGAGTATTTTTTCGTATATATGATGTCCTATTAACGGGAGAGCGTTATTTACAATTCTTAAGACATATTTTGGGAAATATTTACACAATTTACCATTAAACATTGTAAGAGATACTTATTACCATCAAGATGGAGCACCTGCACAAAATAGTCGCCAGAGGTTACAGAATATCTTAACGAAACGTTTGGTGACAAATGTATAGGCACGAATGGTTACATTTTGTGGCCTGCAAGATCTCCTGATTCAAACTAATTAGATCTTTACTTATGGGGATATTTATCAAATTATATTCACCATAACTTAGTAGAATAAAAAAATTATATTGAATTTTTTCTGAATAAGCTTGACGGAAGAATTCTTATAATTTAGTTTATTTTTCTTATTTATTCAAAATTCATATCCAAGAGGCTATAAATATGTGGAGTCGGAAATGCTCAAAGATGGGTATAGAAATGGAAGATAACTGTTATATATTGACGGTTCGTGAATGATCAAATTATAAGCGCAAATGGTGAAGACTAGTTGAAGAGTATACGAAGTAGGGCTTAAAACTAAATATAAATAAAACAGAATACTTGGTTGTAGAAAAGAAAACTAATGTAACGAGAGTAAAACTGTGCAATGCATTTGAATATTTAGGCAGAATAATATCAGACGATACAACATGTCAAAAGATTAGGTGGTTATACAAAAATTGAATTCTATCCTGTGGTCTACAAAAATAAAAATGAATATAAAAAATCTGATGTGACACCACATGACTTACTTGTACACCTTTTGACTGAATAATTGATAGTTGACACTGACATTGTGCAATAAAAGTTTGAGGTGATCATTTGAATGCCAGAATTCATTTAAACACTGTAGCAGTCTCAAATACTAGAAAGTTTCGACCTCATGCCAAAAATTCAAATAATGCTTTATCTATTGCAGTCGAATATCTGTAGCATTTGATATTTTCAAAATAAAATATGACATTTCCGTCAAAAATCAGACAGTCATGGAAATAAAATACGAATGGAACAAGCTTTCATACTGACAGTTCAACCTCGTATTATTATTGTTAATTTTGTTTCAATGCTTACATATATTTTACTGCATTAAATGAAAACTTTTCATTATTATTAATTGCTGTAATAACACGGAATTGAACTGTCAGAATGTAGTGTTTCACAAGAATCAAGAAGTAATCTTGATTTTGTCTTGAAAGCAAGACAAGACCAAGGCAAGAAGTATTTTTTATTTCCCAAGACAAGACAAGGAAGTACTATCAAGAATCAAGACTTCTTGTCAAGAAATCTAGATATCTTGACAATTAATTTTTCAAATCTGCATATTTATTAATCTATTATTAAAAAAATTAAATCTACTGTGCCCATTACAGTTTTTCCCAGACAATAAACTTCATCACTGTTTCATGAATTTAGGAGTGTCATACCAACTTTCAAAGTGACAGCTGTCATTGTTATGGTGACATATGGCGGCTATATTTTCAGGTTGTAAGAGCTCATTCACAAATTTAAACCAAGCTTTTTGAAAAAATATCAAATATTATATTTCAGAAGTTCTTAAATTATTATACTTTCAGACAGACAGACAGAGATCGATTTCATTTAAACTTAGGTTTTTTAAGTTCAGTAGGGTCTAAAATGTGAAAATTCATCAGAATCTTGAACATTGCTATACCATATAACAAATAATAATTGCAAATATTGATTAAAACATGCAAATGACCGACTTTTCATTTATTTCTATTGGTGGTAATCTTGGAAAACGTTGCTAAAATCGATTCATAACATAACAGATAGGGAGGATGAAGGGTAGACACTAACACTAAACTGAGTGTTCGGATTGGATGAAGCAATAGAGAAAGAGGATTTCCCTTAAATGTCAAGATCAAGAAATACCAAGAATTCTTGAAACAAGACAAGAAATGCGTTGCCAAGAAATGAGCAAGACAAGAAATTTTTATTTTCTTGTCTTGAAAATCAAGACAAGACAAAAAATGATCATCAAGACAAAAAATCTTGTCTTGATGAAACACTATCAGGATGGAACTTTGTTTCATTCGTTTTTTATCTCCATGGCTATCTAATTTTTGACGAAAATATATTTTATTTCTTAAATATCTGATGCTACAGATATTCTACCGTACTAGATGAAGACTTCATAGGTAAAAAAAACTTTTAATTCTTGTACTTTTGTTCTAACATATGCGGGAAAGCCAATACACACTTTATTTATATTTATCTTTAAAAAATATTTTAATGAAGATATTAGCACGTTATATTGTAAAAATCAAAGAAAAAAAGTCACTATTGATTGACGTAATGAAAAATATAAATCCCAGAAGTTGAATTGCATACAGAAACCATAAAAATAGAGCTTGCATTCGACTGGAGCAAAAGATGGAAAAGGACTTACTATGGCTGGTTTACTGTTACTATATATTAAAAATAATTCCAGAAGCAATGGTAGTTTAGACGCTGAGTGCTTCCAGTGGACCTGATATTTTGATTTCCAAAGGGTTTAAGCAATTGTACGAATATTGATGAAAATTACTACAAATCAGTTTTTTTCTGATAAATCGTTAGCGAAAGCCTTTGAAGCTAATTGCCAAAGAACAATTGACATTGCATCAACCAAAGAACAACTACAAATAACATTGTTATATTTCTTGAAGGAACAATTGTAAAATCGACATCCTTTAGAGCACTGGACCCGTTAGGGCCAAAGCAAATTATTCCTTGAAAATTTTCTCATTCAGAAATCAATTTAAAATATCCAAAAGAGAACAAAAAGGCATAATAGTTATTTAAGTATTAAGGTCAGTAAGTACAGTTTACCGATTGAGAATAATAGTTTGGAGGCCGAGCCTTGGCGAAGTTTCCAAATATTATACAAAATCGGTACTGTACTTATTGACCGTGATGCTTACAAAATTTTTTGCATGATTGGAAGATCTATCCAAAATATTGATCCTAATTCTCTTTTTCAAATTGAGTGACTACTGATGATTGTTTATACGCTGTCAGCTGTCAAGTTTGAAATTTTATTCTTAATATTCAATTACAAATAAAGATAAAAAAATCTGACGTGAACATCACATGACTTACTTGTACATCATTTGATATATACACAAATTTATTCAATAAAGTTTTCTGTCACTTCAGATTATAATTAATATAATTTTAATAATATTTTGACATGTGGAATGTCAAACAAAATCAAAAAATTGACAACAGATTATCATTGCCTACCTTATCATTTCAATTGGGTTCTATCACGTATATAAAGTAATAATACCATATGAAAGTTTATTAAATTTTGTATTGTGATTATTTTTTACACAATTTTTTGATAAACATTACATTTTTTGTAAATAAATTAAAAGCACAAATTTTAAATACGTCGGAAATTGCCGTGAACGCCCGAGCGCAATCGATGTACATGTGACGTCACTCCGGTGCTCAGAGCACAGATTACCTATTTTAGTCAGAGTAATTACTGAGAGTTATTGCAAGAATTATATGAGAAAAAAAATTATATAGAGGTTGTTTCGTTCATTTTTATCCTAACACATGAAAAAAATGTCCTAATAATATTTTTGTAAGCAGAGAGGTGTTTATAGAATTTTATCACCAGTGATGTTTTTGACGTTTGAGGTTATGGTCTTTCATATTTTATTTTGAGATGGATTTGATATCTAGTTGTGGGCTGAAGTATACAAAATTCTTGTGTATAAACCCACCATAAGATGAAAATTCATAATAATTGTGAGCAAATATCAATTTCAAATCTTATTTACGTTAAGAATGTAGTAGGTCAAATTCAAATAACTGTTAATATTACGCAGCCATATTTTAATTCTCATTGATGGATACTGTGAAATATGAATAATTATTATATTGTGTATATTTATTATATCTGACAAATTTCCAAACTATAGGTATATGGTGTATCAACATGAATGAATATAACCAGAAACTTAAGCAAGTACGACTAGTACGAGTACCTTCAGATGCTTCAACAGTGGAAGGTGATATGAAGTCATGAAAATTATAGAATAGGTATCCTGGAGTGATTCTTCCTTTCACAATACAAGTTTTATTTTCGCGTTGAATTCACACATAACCTATAGCATTATCACAAAATGATTCTCGACTGGATTTGTACAAAAAGATGTAACAGCATTTGCATATTGAGAAAATAATTTTTAAAAACTTCTCACATTGATAACTGAATATCTCGTACTTCTAGAATACTGAATTTTTCATACACCACTATGTATTCATAAATCATGAATGGATCAACTTCTGGTATATACCTTGAATTAGCTTTTGTGAAATTATCTTTGAGACACATTGCTTGTATTAGAATAGTTTTTCCAATAAATACTTGACGATATACATGGAAACTTCACTTAAGTATATAACTGCTGGATTGCTTACTACCGTAGTGACGTCACGTAAATGTCGGATCAATTAGAAAGCGTTTTAACGCTTCTTTCATTTATTCAAAATTTATTGAATTTGAAATATCAGTTTTAAACAATATACTCATTTATAAATTAAAAGAATAATTTTTACACTTATAGTTTCATATTATCTATTGAAAAAATAATATGAAAGCACAACTTTATTTTCATGACACAACCCAATTGAACTGATTGCTTTATACGGCAAATTCTGAATGTCTGTTATACATATAAACTGAACTTCCGGCTCAGCCGATTGATACAAAAATAGTAGATAACTATTTTGATGCTACAACAAGTTCAAACACTAAATTTTAATATGCTATGGCTGATCATTCTAGATTTATGCAAGAAAATCAAAAAAAGTTTCAAGTAAAGTGCATTTTTGGCTTAGTCGATTTATACAAAAATAGTAAATGACCATTCTGATACAACATCAAGTTCAAATACTGAATTTTAACAACCTACGGTTGATCATTCTGGATTTATTAGAAAAATTTGAAAAAAGTTTCAAGTAAAGTACACACAAGACGATTGGAACTATAATGCGAGGTGCACAATTAGACCCTATACCACTCTTAAATACAAAATTTCAACATTATACGTTCAACCAGTTATGAGATTTGCGAGTTACGAACGCACGTACGAATTAACATACGTACCGACATCAAAAATAGTCAAAATGGATTCAGGGATGCTCAAAACGGATATTTCCATCAAAATTTCGTTAGGTGAATTTTGTCGGTCTCAAAATACTTACTTATACTTTACAAGTAAGTAAAAATGAATATTTTTTTGTGAAAATCCACAATTTTTTGCTTACCGCCTTTGCTCATGGGCGGTAAGTCAGTATAACCCTATAGTGACCACAGTTTGCTGGTAAAATCAACATACCACCTCAAATAGAAGGCCGCTAAACACATGAAAACGCTCAATCGTGCAAAAAATATATTAGTGCATTCACAGTTCGTAAGCCAAGTACTGGTATGTAGCATCTTCTGCATCTTTTGCACCAAAAAATTATTTACAGCTTTTAGAGGATCTCAAACTCAACCATTATCCAAAGTAGAATTTAGAAAAATGATGTGGTAGTTATGGCATTTGTCGGGAGAGTTTGTGGGCTTCCTTTTTGACGATGAACTAGCCCTAGAAGCAAAATATAACTTTTCATATCAAACATTTCTGTCGTAGGATGCATATTTTCCGATATATATACATATTTGATGAATTAAAAAAAAAAGAATTTACGAAATCAGTCACCTGCGTTTAACAAGAGATTTATATGTCAAGTACGTTCCCACTGAATTTAATTGATTTATTCGAAAAAATAAAATCATTAGCCAGTACCGTTCGAGCTGTTTTTTTTATATTTTCAATCGCATTAAGAAAACTTGAATACACTTTCTTGTTATGTGTAACACAATTTTAAAACACCTGTGAGTTATTAAACAATAATTAGATATCAAAATTATTTAGAAAGCTTTCTAATTATGCAAATAAACATAACTTTGTTTATTGTAACTTGAACACAATAACACCAAACAAATAGTATATTATGATACAAGTGCATAAAATTATGTTTGAAGCACGCACACACAAATATCTTACGGTTTTTTATTATACTTGCATCATAATTTCATAAAATAAGGTTGAAATGTATCAGCTTATTATTGTCATGGTTCTATTCAAATACTGTTCTTGTTTGTTGAGATTGAAAAGATGGATTTTAAAGAAGAAACTTTGCCGGAAAACAGAAATTTGGTTCAACAAGCTGAAAATGTGGATGTAAAACAAAAACTTGATAACTATGAATGGATCTTCAATAAGAATGGTCATACTTTTTATTAAATATTGTAAAAATTTTATCAAAACCAAAACTTTTATTATTGTGCTCCGATTGATAAATGATGCTGTTTACACACTTAAAAACAGAGAAGTTTGAATACATCAGTTACGACGCTCATTTGTCGAACATTCCGGCTCTGTTTGTCTTACTTTTAATTATCCAGCATTAAGGAGAGCTTGGAATTATGGATTATATATTTTTTTCGTGCGGTTGGGGGGATGAATAGGGAGGAAATTAGAAAAGTATCCGACGTTTTTAAATGGCTCGGCCGCCTACCTCGCTTTATTATTATCCAGCAAACAAGATATAAAAGAATGCTGGGTGCTGGAAATATTAATCAGAAAATTAAGCTTTTTTACATTCATGTTTTTCTCTATACCGGGATATTATTCTAGATTGAATTTTATTATGAAATTTTTACTGGAAATGCAATCTTCATCTGGGTAACTTGTAAGCAGTTATTTATTTTATGAAGAGTTTTTCCGATTCATTGTAATCCTTTGAAGGGGTAAAAATATTATTAATTATCGAACAAATCCCCAACACCGTCTACAAGGATATCAGACAGACAACAAGGGCTCAGAATAAACCAAATCATCTCGAAGCTTTTTTCTTCTAAGTCTAAATTAATTAATTAAACAGGAAGAAGAATACGCTGACATAATTTATTGTTTCACAGAGATTCTCTCGGACTAATCGAACATTAGGGTTGCATTTTGAATCAGTTATTCTACTTGGAAATCTCTTCGAATTTTTTAGCTCATTTCTAATTAATTGTCAATCTGTTACAATGCCTTTTATTCCAACCACAAAAATATTATTTATCTCGACAGTTCTGAAATATCCTCGACTATGTTTTTTCGAATCTTTTCAGAAATTTTAATTCGGAACGACGTCATCCATCCTTGACAATAGAAGTCTACTTTATAGGGGCATTTTTCTTTACATAAACAAAACCTTCGACGATACAGATACGAATATTCTATTATAGAGAAAGAATTATTGGCTATAGTCTGGGCTATGCGATATTTTAGATTATATTTTATTGGTCAAACACTGCAACTACTATTATGGCACAGATTAACCGATTAATCGACCTCACTTTGGCAATCATCTTAATCGTCTTAGTCGTTTTTAGAAGAAAATCTCTTCTGTCGAGAATGTATCTCAATCTCCTCAAGAGCAGAACAGAAAAATCTATATCCTCAGCAGATTTGAACTTCCAACCTCAGCAAATAACTCCCATTGTGTCAGTGCATGGTGGGCAAAGTCGGCATCTGCGATTCTAACCTCTACTCTGCACGATTCACGCTGTGCAGCAGCAACTGCTAACTTATGCAAGTAGCGTGTTTTACCTGTGCAAGCCAAATGCGTCTTTATTATTTCTATGCAAAAGCGTTTTTGGATTGTTCGCACGCAATGCGAAGCTATCAGGCCATCGCCGTCTTTGCCAGGAGAGGCACAGTTTTGATTGACATTGGGTAAATGTATTGCGAACAGCCTATTCTGATGTTTTGCATACACACTTACATGTATGTACGTTTTAATATTTACTTGCATGTTGGACTATACATTATTTCGTAAACATTGTATGAATGTATTTGATTTGAATGGATTTTGAATTTAACGATCCAAAATAAAAGATATATAATTTTTGTGATATTTATCGTACATGCTTGTTTTCTACTGATTACCACTAGAATCCATTGGACAAATAAATATTTACCGCACGGTAGCCATCACAGAGAAACCAGCAGCAAAAGAAGTATCGTGTGACGCAGGATCTACTTTTAAATTCATCCTCAATCTTTAAATGAAAACTGTAATGGAATTGATAAATAATCTTGAAACTACACGAAACCAAGATTTCTCATGATACGAAATTTCAAATTATATAACAGGGCTATACTTTTCTAATATTCAAATTATAAACTAATATATCCCTAGAATCTAAATTTCAATTTACCCCCAAAAACGCTATGTTTTTCTGAATATCTTAGCTTGGGTCTGAAATTTTTTGAGCAAACCATATATCTCGCAGTGATGGAATGCAGGTCTGGTTTAAGGGCAAGTTAAAATGGGCGTTCCTATAAGTCGAATCTATCGCCGGAGGCAAAATCAGATAATTTTTGGGTCTTTATCGATGTATCGGATTCGCCATTTTGCATATATATTCATTTTGCAAGCATCAGGATTGGTTGGTCCAGTATAAGTGGAGCAATTTGCTAATAAGTATAATTTCCGATCGCCATAATGCTAAATTAGAGTTTTGGCCAGCCAAGAACCAAACTGCTGGCTTTGCAGTTTTATATTACAATTGATTTTCTTGATTGATTTATATTACAGAAATAATTAACTTAAAACGTACTCAAGATATGTATCATTATTGCATTACAAGAATATTTATAGTACACGTATAATCAGCTTTAGCAATCAATCAAATTTACATAAGACATTGGTCTTTCTCAGAAAATAATAAAGTTTCGTATTTTATTTAGGGGTTGAATTCTCAAGTGACGTGTTCCGCTTTGTCATTTCGTGTTCATGTTTCGTGTCTACCTATCAAAATACAAACCCTTGATGATTTACCGATCCATGGGGGATAATTCCTCCCAAAGTGATCCAAGACAAATATAAGAAATGGATGTCTTTAAAGAGCTAGGTTTGCTACTTTTTTTATATACAATACCCTGATGACTCAATATTTGAGTGCAGAAATTATATTAACAAATAAATGGATACCTAATTGGGACACTAATATATAAACAGATACTCGTAAGTGCAGCAGTCAATATTTGGGCTATAGTAAAACACTCTGCTTGTTAATTTGTCTAGCTTTCAGCTGTATTTTCAGCCTTGTACAAAAACATATAAATTGAAAAGACAAACATTTTGATCAAATAACCGAATGAAATTCATTTCTTTTGAAATAAAATATGTTAACAAAAGGAACGTTGATGAGTTGCCTAAAGAAATCTGTTCAAGTTTACGTTTGATTGAAAATTCAATAATTATCTTTTTTTCCCATACCTTCACCGATCTTGTAGTTGTAACCAAAAAATTTAACACTAATTGAAAGTATAAAACCTATTGAATATGTAAACATAGGGTTGCTCATATTTTTCTGTTCAAGGCTACATAGTTGCCTGGTCTAAATAGGTGAATCTAAAGTGATATATAAAACGGTAAGCAACCCTATGTTTGCATATTCTATAGGTTTTTTACTTTCAATTAGTGTTAGATTTGTTTGATTACAAGATCGGTGAAGATATGGGAAGAAAATAATTATTGAATTTTCATTTAAACATGACCTTGAACAGATTTCTTTAGGCAACTCATCAACGTTACTTTTGGTAACATATTTTATTTTATAAATAATAAATTTAATTTGATTACTTGATCGGTGCAGGTCGACACCTATACCGGATACTGTACTACTATTGTCCTTGAAGAAGGCTGAAAACACAACCAAAAACTAAACGAATTAAAAAGAGAGTTCTATTAGTTTTAATCTCCCTCTATTTCTTGCTCTAAGATGTTCAGTATTTCTTATTGGAGATAGAGAGCCAATCATATCGCATTTACTTCAATAATAATTCTGATTAGCTCTTTATCCCCAAAAAGAAATACTGGGCGGCCTAAAACAAAAAATAGAGGGAAATTAGAGCCCGGGTGGTCTGTTACACCCTGTATATGCGGTATTTTACAAGCCTCATTGTTCCTCTTACAATTAATGATATCAAGAATATTTTGATAAGTACAGAAATTATTCTAGAAACATTTATTATGCAAAATTCACAATTAGTGCTGATTAAACATTGCACTGCGGAATGACGAGGAGATGCTGTCAACTCAACTGTAAGAAAAACGGAAGCTTGATATTTTCAATTTCAAGAGAAACAATGAGGCTCGTATATACTGTAATGCATTCATCATAATTTTTATTGTAACTTGTAAACTAATCACTGGGTAAGTCAGTAAATATTTTTGTATATTGCATTATGAAAAGAAATTAATAATTGCATAAATTACTGATGGTGATATGATTTTTTTTACTGATCACGATTCATTCATCATATATTATTAATTAAATTCACTAAATTCATCATTTTAGATTTTAGTGTGGCTATTATTATTAACTATCGAGATAAAATATCCAAAATGGGGCAAATCCCTATTTTGGATATATGCTAGAGAGAGAAATCGGCTATGGCAAAAGTAAATAGTTTATTATCTCGTTATTCTTCAAATTTTGACCCTATTCTTGACACCAGGTTGACAAAACGATCCAAATCAAATTACCACGAATTTCGAAGTTAATTTTTTTCTGAAAGGAACTAAGTTCTTCACTATCCAATTTTCCAAGTTGAGGCCAAATTTCTTGATTTTGAGTTCCAATTTTATTCTATTTCGATTCACGTAATGAATCCGACTTGATTCAATGCCTATCATTTCTTTCCACTAGTGGAAAGACACATATAAGGCAGCCTTCTCGAACTTGTCGTGTGGAACTGGTTGTTTACATTGCTTTGTTTTACAAGTAACCTCGGTTAGTTACATTACCATTGTTGATTTTTATGTTTTTTGTAGATGTTTTGATCCAAAAATATGCAAAACCCAAAACACCCTATCCAAATTAATGAAATCAATAAACCTTTCCTCCACCGGCCTCATCAGAATTAAATTCAATATTCCACCGTTTTCTCTAAATAAATCGTTGAATAATTTTCTCTTAGTGCCAATTTACAATGAGCGTAAACGTAAGGAGTACGTAACCGTAAACATAAACATAAAATTGAACTATTATATTTGAATGCCCGTGTTCACAATACTCTTATGTATTTCTTACGTTTATGTATTGACATAAGAGCTACGTAATGAAAACGTAAAGTTGAGATAAATTCAACTTTATGTTATGTTTACGTACGAAACAACTAATAGCGCATGCGTCAACTTCAAAAACATGTTTTCATCTGACAGTTGACAACACGCTGGATCGAAACGTGTCTTTAAGTATGATTGATATAGAATTATTAATAAAAAAACAAAAATTTCTTTCTCGTCTTCATATTTCTCTCGTTGGCAAATTTTATAACACAGTTTCAATAGTAATAAAACAATCGCAAAATCTTTTTCAGACATCATACAATAAAACAAAATAAACTAAACTCCAAACTGTTAAAAGTGAAACCAAAGAAAAACAGTAAGCAACCCGAAACAGAATCGAAATCAACATAATATTTGGAAATGACAGTCAGAAAAACCAACACAGTACATCAAGAACCCTAAAACCCCACGTAAAATGAAAAAACACTTTATTTTGATATTTTACGTTACGACCACTGTGAACTGTGAACGTACATAATTTCTTATGTTTATGTTTTTACGTACTCCTTATGCTTACGCACATTGTGAAATGGCACTTAATGTTCAAGACTAACAGTTTATTTACCGCCCATAGATGGCAGCACAGGTTCTGACTGTTTTCCTCAGCTGTTATCTTTGAAAATTGAAAGTACAATTAACTTGTGCTTTGTTGAAAAATGTACTAAGTATCTGGAAAAATACGTGATATCCCTAAATAAAAATCAATTTACTTGACAATGACATATAAATATGATGGAAAACCTCAGAGACAAATTTATCCTTTCTTACAAAACATACAAAAATAGTATTACAGAGGCGAGTTGGAATCTCAATGTATTGACAAAATACAAATATTCTTCCAGTTTTAAATAAATGATTGGCTTAGCTACGATCATTTAAAATCACAAAATACGCATCTTAATCTACAGCTGACAATCTTACAGCAAAAGTTAAACATTCAGATCTGAGTTGATTTTTTTAGTCTGATGAATATGTCAATAGGACGTAATCCCATGTACAATTCACAAAACCTTAACTACAACCGTTCAAAGTTACAAATTACTCATTTTCATTGACAGCTGTCATTCTTCTAGCAAATGTCAAACATTAGAATCATCCATGGACGCACAGTGAAATTTAAAAAAGAAACTTTAATGCATTCCAAGTGGATATCCAGAGAGTTTATAGGAAAAAATTTCAAAGGAAAAAAAATTGTCATACTAATTCTATTACTGGTTGGAATTAGTGTACTTATTTCTGTCAGTTCATTAGTTGATAGTTCCATCACGTTTAAAATAAAATATAATACGGCAAATCAACCAGACATTGCAGTTTATCGGAGCATTATTTCCCACACTGTATTACAATTTACAAATGTAATTATATTTAAAGGGATATTTGAATATTAAAATAAATTTGATATAGCTGTAAATTGTTAATTCACACGATTCTATGAGATTGAGTAGTGAGACAGGTATTCTATTATATTTCACATATCAAACGAAATATGTCTTCATATACGAGTATAGTCATAAAGCACATAAATTCTAATTAGTAGACCATGATTGGCATTGTAATTTCTTTATAAAAAAAAGCATCTCATTATTCTCAAATATCGCTTGGAGGCTGGAGATATTAATCCCCATAACAAATGCCATGTCTTTATTATCAACAATGCTATAACTTATTATGTATCGAGATTAATTTGCTTCTGCAAAGATTTTTGAATTAAAGCTAATATTTCTCATATTCCATATTTATTACTGCTAAATATAATATATTTCAATAGGAAAATGGTCCAACTATACTGTTATGTTTTATTTAAATTAAAGCTTAGTGAATAAGGCAAAATATTCATTACTGTATAGTGTACACTTAGCAATAATAATGCAACTAATATTTATTTCCAGTAATATTTATATCACTCCGATTTATATATCTATTTATCGGTCGTTTGATTCTTGTGTGACCTCTCAAATGATATATAGGCAGAGAGAGAGGTCTCTTTTGTTTACCTACGTTGGCTTTTCGATATATTTAATTAAGAAAATCTGTTACAATATAGTGAACATTTGTCTAGTTTCAGTGGGAGAATGAAAAATTTTAAAACCCAATGCAATATTTCAAATATCTGACTCACATATCCGGAAAAAAATTGTCTTGTACATACAATTGTTCAACAATTTTTCTTTCCAACAATGAGATAATGCATCCTTCACATCAACCACGCAAATTTATATAATATCGATTAAGATACAAGATCAACATGATATTAATCTATTAATACATTAAACAATAATCAATCTAAAGTTGATCACGACATTACCTTATAAGATTCTCATGTAATACACATAATAGCAATTCCCTTAAGAAATAAAAATTCAAGAAACAATAACTACAAAAAATAACAAAAAACAGTCTCATTTACTTAACGCTTAATTACATATATAAACAAAACATTGTCTTGGATGCGTATTTGTTTAAAACAATGGCCTTCCTCCGCTGTCTGGCAACTGTGGCCAACGCAGGACTAGAAGAAGACGTAGTGGTAGACAGAGATGACACTACCATCTTTAGTGTATGAGACAATGATAAATTAATGCGGGGAGGGGCGAAAAATCTTTTTGTATACTTAATTAATGTAGGATTCGACCACGAGAGCACTTTTTTCCTCTACGCTCTTACAGATTTAAGAAGAAGACAATTAGTTTGTTACTTTTATTTTGACATGAGCCTCGCCAAGAGAATTATTCCAATCTAATTTATCAACTTCATTAAAATTTTGAAATCTAATCTGAAAATGTATAGTTTCTTGAAATAACAATTACATCTTCATTGTGGACAGTATCTAATTTGCATAATAACTCATTCACAGACAATTACAAGCAAATATCTCATTCTACATTCATTCGAGGCGATGATATTTCTATATGATGTAGTGCATTAATCGATGTGTTCCTTGTTGGTATTTTACCACGGGAATGCATAATAGAACTTTATTTCATTGTTAATTTATTTGTATTTTGAAATTATGGGGCTATTACAACCCGGTGTTCACAGCGATTAGTAACTAAGCAAATGAGTTTTTTAACCCAACCTTACTGATGGCCTTGTTAAGAAGACTTCTCTATTAATTCCGGATGCTTTATGAAATTACTAGAAATTATACTCGTTCAGGAATTTTATAACTTTTTAATTATTGTTTGGCGCTTGATTATTATTAATACAAAACGAAACACTGTTACACTCTTACAACTTGACATTTAATTTTTTTCTTTTGTATCTAAATGAATCATATTACGCATTTTTAGCGCATTTTTCCGAAAAAAGCGCTATTATATTCACTTTGGCTGTCTGGCTGGCTGGCTGGCTGGCTGGCGTGACGCTGAGTTCTCAGCAACTATACTATTTACAGGCTTGAAACTGGTACTAAATAAAAGCTACTGTTTCGTAGGTTTGCACAAATTGCTTTAATTCAAGCTCAGTGATTGTGGAAGATTAAATTATTCAATTACTTGTTTCAAGTGAAACAATGCCCATGGATATATATGACATTAGGGATAGAGCAACTAAAATTTATTAAAGTAGATACAAATTTAGTTACAACTTTAGCCGGGGGTGTCACTATTATTATGCACAGTTATCAAATCTGTCCGAGATTCATTCAATGACTTGTTTGACGCAAATTTGAAGCTTATTAGAATGAATCACTATTATTGGTTGAAAATTTGTTTAATTTTGGTGTATTTTTTTATATAGCTTTGATAAAGAGCAAATTTTAATTTTAAGGTACAGCACTTGACCTCCTGTCAGTCAATACCTAAACAATGAAGAATAAAAGGTATTTTTGAGTTCGTACATGCATAAATTATGTACCTATCAAACTGTCAACTTGAAACTAGTACTAAATGGAAGCTGCTGTTTCGTAAGTTTGCCAAAACTGCTTGATTTCAAGCTCCGTAATTGTGAGAGATGGTAATTTGCGAAATCTCTCAGGTAACAAGCATTCATGAGCTGTCAAAAATGCGCTTTCATCATCTAGATGATTCTTCCATTTTTTTTTTTCAATTTCAACACAATTGCCTTGCCGTTTAATATATCACAAGTTAAGGTGGGCGTGATTCAAATTCATACACGAAATTATGTTTAATTCTTTATAAACGCAAGCAGTGAGTTGAAGAAATTAAAAAAAATATTACTTGAGGTGATGTGCGGCTTTTAGTGTGTTGCAAAATGGGCGTAATAATAGCTCCGGGAGTAATAAGGAAAAATTAAATATCTCTTCAGAAAATATTTCAATAAATTTCTTGAAATAATTTAAGCAATAATTCCGGATTCGAATAATCATAGGACACAATCGATATCTTCAATACTTTTTTGTTCTATTATTTTTGTAATGTACACATGTTATCTTTGATGCTGACAACATTTTGTATATGTTAATTTGAAATTATTTGTAACGGTTAGGTGGAAGAACAGCCTAGGCTGAACCTCGCCATTGACTCAGTCAATAAAGTTTATTATTATTAATAATAGGGGAATAAGATAACATTATTATTATTATTATTATTATTATTATTATAGCTCCAAAAACGTAACACAGAACAAAAAACTTTTGGACATGTTCAAAATCTTGCAAACGTAAAGCGCTACGGTCAAAAAAACCTCAACTTTTTTCATTAATTCACATTACAGCAATGTTCAGAATAACAGGTCTGCCAAACGAAATATCCCCAAACTTCCATGAAATCATGAATTATCAAACCCAGACAAGGTACAGTATTAACGCAACAAGATTTAATATTAAACTCTATCTACAATAAAAAGGAAAATATTGTGCGTGTCAACTCCGACGCGCGACTGAAGTTTACTCTTCAAGAAAAATTGTCTTGGAATATATACAATACGAAAAGGAAGGACATTAAGGCCTCTCTTATGATACTGGAAATATTTGTATCGATTTGATAATAGTATATTCTACAACGAGTATTGGTATGGCACTTATTCCAAGCGAGCGAAAAGATTAACAAGATTTTGCAAGCTTGCCAATAATTCAGAAAGTATTTCTTAAATTTCGAAAAGTCAAACGCTGAAGCTAGAAATGAATATCTGAATTGTTTAGATGTAACCATACTATCCCAACAAACAGCTTATGATTCGTTGAAAATGATAGAATGATTCCTAATGGTATACGGAGCTGCACATATTTCAACATTATTTTTGGATATTTTTAGGTTTATACTCTCATCAGTTTTCAATTAGTATTTTTTCTAATTCGAAGTTACTTGTATTCATGCTTCGTTATTTATGATTCTTCCATACTTCCACAAATTGACGTTTGATATTGTATATTCAATACACGCGTTCAATATAAGAAGCACTTCATTTCGTATCCTATATGTAAAAAACTATTTTTAAGCAGTAGACTCCAAAAATTATCTGGTACGCCTCGCGTGCCATCTATCGTACGATAAAGGTGCTATGTCAGCAACTTTCACGCAAGTGTCTACTACAATTACAGGAAGTTTCAACTCAATCTGATAAACGATGCGCGAACGAAGAAATACGAATCGTACGCCACTTATTGTGCGTTAATGATACTATGTCAAAACTGTTTATGCAAGTACCTGTAACAAGTATAGAAAGTCTCAACTCAATCGGATGAACGATGCTCGAATAAACAAATACGCCACTTAATGTACGTCGATGACATTATGTCAAAAACTTTCATGCAAGTTGTATAACATGACCATACATCCCGCTTTCAGGGTGTCTGTCTCGCTATCCCCAGCGAGGGTATGAAAGTCCTACTTTCGCAAACAGACCAATCGATAATTTCATAATTATTTTGTACTCTTGCAGGCCTGCTGTCTTGAAACTTATTTGTTCAGCCGAAAAATACAAAAATCACGTCAGCTCATGCAACTCACTCATTACCTATTAGTGATTTGATTATTTTGTATTAGTATTATTATTCTCTCTTTAATAAAAACTTTTCAAGCACCAAAAAATTTTTTCACATAATTCCGCAGGGGATATTACACTTTGACAAAAAAATTATTGTTCACGTTCTGTAAGTACTAACAACAAAGACGGAAAGTTTCAACTCAATTCAATGAACGATACGCGAACGAACAGATACGACTCGTGTATCACTTATTGTAAGCTGATTGTACTATATTAAGAGCCTTTATGCAAGTGCCAACAATAATTATAGAAAGTTTCGATTCAATCGGATAAACGATGCTCGAACGAACAAATACTATGTCAAAAACATTCATGCAAATTCCAGCAATAAGTATAGAAAATTTCAACTCAATTGGATGAACGCTGCGCAAACGGACAAATACGGCTCGTGCTTCACTCAATGTTGTACGTTGATGGTACTATACTAAAAATATTCAAGTTTAAACTCAATTGGTCGAACGACTTCACTTTTTGTTAACACTCGATTTTGCTCCCCATCCTTTATATGAAAATCGATTCTTAAGGAGCAAAATCCAAAAACAAAACATACATATTGTTTCGGCAAGTGCTGCCACTGATATATACTGCGGCTGCCAATGAATCTAAATAAGAAGATAGCAGTAAGTTAAACATTTCGAAATGAATCTGATAAATTGGGCGCTCATGGCAGAAAAAAAAACAATTTTTTACAGGCTGTCATTTACAGCGTGTCACTACTGATATCTGCATTAAAAAATCCCCGCTTGGTGCTAATGCATATTGATGAAATTATTTTAATTAGCAACATGAAATAGCTTCTTTGAACAACTATTTACAGTCTGCCATTTTTTGAACATAAGACAAGTTTGCAAAATCGACTGGAAACTTATTGACAGACTGACTAGATAATTCCAAGGGTAAAGCATATTCAGGTGAACTTGTAAATTTATTGCGGAACAATTTTTACTTATACAAACTAAAAGTAAGTATTGTGAAACCGATAAAATTCGAGATTTTGATGGAAATATCCGTTTTGAGCACCCCTGAATCCAGTTTGACTATTTTCGGTTTGATGTCGATACGTAAGTGTGTGTATGTGCTCGCAAATCTCAAAGCCCGTCTAGTTCAAGATGTAGTTGTGCACCTCGCATTATGGTTGCAATCGTTTTTATCGGCAGTGCACTTTACTTCAAACTTTTTTTGAATTTTCCATATAAAACTAAAATGGTTATTCGTAGAATACCTATTGAAATTCAGTATTCGAAATTGCTGTAGTATCTATGGTCACCTTCTATTTTTGTACCAATCGGCTGAGTATGAAATGCACTTTATACAACAAACTTCTCGAATTTTCCGCATAAATTCAGAGCAATCAGTCGTAAGATATTCAAATTCTGTATTAAGCACTTTAATAACATCTAGTTGTGCACCTCGCATTATGATTGCAATCGTCTGTACCGAAAGTGCACTTTATTCGAAACATTTTTTGAATTTTTCGTATAGATCCAAAACTATTGAATGTAGATTATGAGAATTTAGTATTTGAGACGATTGTACCATCTAGATAGTCATATCCTATTTTCATTGAGATCGACTGAGTCGAAGAATCTTTACTTGACAGTCTTATAGGATTTTTTTTGCATGAATTCGAAACAATCGGCCGTAGAGCATTGAAATTTAGTATTTCAGTCTACTGTAGCATCTGAATGATTGCCTACTTTTCTCATAACAATCGACTAAACCGGAAGTGCACTTTAGTTGGAATTCTTTTTAATTTTGCGCTTAAATTCAGAACTGTTGGCTGCAGAATTCTGGAAATCAATATTTAGAAATATTGTAGCATAACAATGACAGCAACCAAACGGTCCGAAAACGCACTTTACCTACTTGACAGATTTTTAGGATTTTTTGGATAAATCTAAAGCGATTAGAATTCGTGTTTGATCATTGTATTATTATATGCAAAAAATATATAATATATCCTATGATGTAAAATTTCTTACAATGAATTTTGGCTATAACAGCACAACTATGCTATTATTAATCAAAAAGATGTCCAAATGAATGAATCCCAGAAGAATACGACGTACACAATTTGTTTATTCAAATTTATTTTTGTATGTATTAATTGTGCGTGTTTCTGGGCATGTTTGAGAGCCGCTGTCACATCATGATACTTATTATTTATTCACTGTTGATGAGCACTGAATAAAATTAACATTTCTACAATTGATGATCATTAAAAAACGAATAAACTTTGAATATAACTGCTTGAATATTAATCCATTCCAATGAGACCGTGACCCACAAATATCAGGTAGACCTTTGAGCCTTATATATGAAATAGAGCAATACAGTTTACAATACTATAGCAGTACAGTATATGCGATTCACAATTTAAATAAAATTATAAATCAAGATTACTGGTTGGCAATAATTACCTTCCAACATTCGAAAATAATGCAGTATAAGTGCCCATAAATTGATATCAGCACAAATAAAGCATTCTATCTTCTTTCTACAGTGCAGTAACTAATAAATGGAATAAAAGAAGAACGTAAGGAAAATACATAACAACAATATCAACTGAGGAATCATGGTACTCTATTCTCGCCACCTACTGCAGCGCTGTTATGCGATTGACGCGCTAATTACAGGACGGCCCCGAGATCTCATTGTGCACAGAAAGAAACCAATAATTTACTAAAAGCTTCGGATGTCAGATAATGGAATTTTTAGTGGAAAGGGATGTGCTTATTCACCATCGCGTCATGTTCAGATATATGAAACAGTCAGCGCGTGCGAGACTCAACTATGAAGATGTTAAACGCATTTGATGCGAAATTATGTTTTGCTTCACTCACTTGTCTCGCACTCCGATCAGAAACAGAATTAGTAGTGAAGTTGGTCTGTCAGTAGCCGAGTTCACGAGTATAATATAATGTTGATATTATTTTATTACCACTACCTCAAAATATTTCCTGCTCCCTTCAAATTCAAATAAAGTGCATCAGTAACACTATCATGTTGCGTTATTGTCAAACCGCAGGTTGTACAACTCGGTGTCCAAGCCTCGAACACGAACAGATAAATAACCCGCGCAAAGCATGCTGCATGGCCGTTTACAGCACGCGTTCCCGCCAACCGCAAACCAGTGGCGTCCATGCATGGAGATATATCATACCAGTGGTTTAAAGCCAACAGCGAAAATCAAGCTGTTTATTTAGATTCAGAATGAAGCTTGAAATGAAATTGTATCAAAATTGATATATCTCGAACCGTGGGATGCGGTTATGAGTCGTCAAGCCACAGATAGTCTCACTTTTTGTAGAGAGTATGCTACAAAGTATATTTTAATTCAGTGAAAATTCTATCGACTCCACAGAGCTATGAATGGATTGGCCAACGACGTCACCATATTTTCAGTAGATAAGACATCATTAGTCTGAAAGTCTAATTTGTTCAGGTTGAGACACTTTGAGAGGAGCACGTGTTGCATTTAAATTTCCTGAACATTACGTCATCAAAATCTTGTCTTCATCTCTTTTTTTCCAAAAATTTTGAAAAATTAGGGATAGAAGTGTACTTATTATATTTTTTTTTCAAAATTCAAGTAATATCTGTTAAATACGTAATAAAAATGGTGAACCTAAATCCAACACCTGAAAAGCTTAGACTTACAAACTAATGACGTCATGTCCACTGAGAATCTGGTGACGTTTTGTAAATGGGCAAAAATAAGTTGCAGAATACAAATTTTAAGAACTAAGATTGAGCCAGGTGAACTCTTGTGAGTTCACCGTGAGAAAAAGTGTTCCATATCTGAAGTGATCTTGCATCATAGTACATTGTCTTCCACTTCCACGCAAATAGGGCAGTGTAGCATTAGCGTCCCGCGGGCAAAAAGCACGAGCGTTGAGCCAGACAACAAGCACAAGCAATAAGACGTGAAGTGAATCTCTTGGCGTAGGCGGGCATTCTCGACTCTCCCGGCATTTGATAAGCAAATATTGGTTAAAAACCAGTAGCCATGTGAACCTCTCCTTGCACTCTGCATGTATGTGTGAGTACTTCCGTCTGCGTGTTCAAATATTCCATTGTAACAATGTTGTCTTTTCTTTCTTCAATGACACTTAAGCGACTTTAGTTTCTTGCTGTATATACTCTCCATTTACTTTTTCAAAACATTTGAATTCGTGTGCCATTGAATACTGCCGCGATGCGCTGTTGTTCAATGGAGACTGCAGCGTTTTGTTTTGCATGTTTTTTTTGTTCTTGTTTTGTTTTTGATTGAGTATAAGCGTGTTTTGTGCGAAGCGTGGGTGGAACGTTATGGGAACTTCTATGATTGTTTCAACAACAAATTTTTCATTTCTCAATCCTGCTATTAATATTTTTCTTGTTACTCCAAATATCATCTGGACCAGAAGTACTGTTATTTATGCATCTTTTTTAAAATTGAACGTATTTTTGCAAGAATTAGGCGCACTTATCAACTACTTCCTTCCTATACACTTTTCACCTGGTATCACTTGATATCTGCGGAACTGAACAGTCTCTTTTTATCTATCTAATAAGTGATGAAACTCAACTTTTACACATATATAACAGCTATATATATTCTATAGTTCTTTAAAGTGTGCGTGTTAAATTAAAATAATAATTTGTACCATTTAGTTCGTCGGATAATTGCTACAACTTCAGTTATTTGAATATTCATTTATTTTGCAAATTAAAAACTAGTGATAATATAGTACAAGATAATCAGGAATGATTGACCTTCACGTGACTTGTTAAAGTTTGTATTATGATTAAAATTATCTTTCACGTAATAAAATTGTTCTTTAATTGTTCTTAAGAATAAAAGAAAGAGTGAAGAGCTGTATTTTTAAGATTTTTCACAAATAAAAATGTCATTTGATTGAATTGTTAGGTCAGAATGATTTATCAATGTAGGATTATAGCAACGGTACGGTTAATCATTACCAATTATGAGTGAAATTAATTTTTATTCTAGTACTTTTATTTATCATGTCAATCATGCATTTAAAACTAAAAGTATATTTGTATTTTGGCAATACAGTAAGATCCTGGTGTACATCTGTAATTATATTCCTGTATATTCTCTAATACAGATTAAATTTGTCTTTGAGATCAACCATATCTCAATGTCAAGTGAATTGATTTTTATTCAAGAGTTTCACGTATTTTTCTAGATTTTACACCAATGCATACATAACTTCATTGCACTGTCACAGATAACAGCTGGAGAAAACAGTCGAAAGTATATGCTGCCATCTATGAACGATGAATAAACTAATTTCCATTCACAAACATTGATAGCAAATCATACAACGATTTATTTGAAGAGAACAGTGGGATATTGAATGAAATTCAATAGTAAAATGATAAATTTGATAAATTCAATTGAAAATATTGCCACAATTCTGGGAGCCTCTTCTCTTATATAATAAAAAATACATAGTCCATAAATGTTATCAAAACAAAATTTGGTAAGTGAATTAATTATTGCTCTCTAAAATACGTCCGTTTTATTCGTAAGTATATTAATTTGCTTCATAATAATATCAGCAACCATTTTTCTCACATGTGATACAATACAAATCTCTCTAAACCAGATGTTGATGAACACGCTGTATATAAAGCTCGACCTTAATTCATCCATCCAAAAAACGGACTATCTCTTAATATTTTTCCGCTGAAATTACTCTGCGAGGCAATGAGGCTCGACGTTATTTCATTGCGGATCCGTCAACCATAATGAAGCACTACATAAGGGCTATTGTTGTCAAAAGAGGGGCCACTCATAATCGGATTCTGTATAAAAATCTATATAACTAGATACTGTTTTCTATTGAAATATTATATGTGAATTTAATATATGTTTGTCTCCCTAAAGGCTAGGTTTTGGTGCATCATGATTTGTGGTTTTATATTTTTTGCTTTGTGGTTAGACCTACTGGTTTTTTTAATCAAAAGCTTTTAAAAGAGGGTTCTTTAGTCAGCAAAATTGTGTTATTCTATTATGTTACGCCTCATCCACAAATGCTACAAAATATAATGTAAAGACTGGTCCAGATACCGGGCTGCTATTATTGTACAGCTGATAATTATTTTTTTAACTAAACTGCATAAGACAGGAAAAGTAAAGACAATAATAGTATATTGCAATATTTAATTAATGAATGTAATGATTGCCACTCCAGGCAGCGCAACTTCGAAGAAGAACTGCAAGATTACTATTCGTAACAGCGCAAGCCTTAATTAATTATGCAACTGAAAAAAATCTAAAATATTTTATTTGAAGTAACTGCCCGATAGCTATTAATAATAAAATAATAAACACGTACCTACTGCAAACCTAAGGCACGTGATTTCTAGTGTTTCGTTCCAATTTGAATACTTTTTGACCTTGATCCTTAAAATTATCTTTATTCTCAAGAAGAAGGAATTATTTACTGCTCCAACTTGAAAAGTTTCTGTTACGTTTATCATTTGTGTGCATATTTATCAAAATTCTGAATTTTTTGACATGCTTTTGGTATCTGCAGAGGCAAAGCATACTGCTCAAGAAGCTCGTAGAATTTATCGGGAAAAATATCCAGTCAGCATCCAAGTTGTCGCATCTTTAGAAGAATATGTAGACGTTTGTCGGAGACTGAAAGTTTTCAGCCAACAATTGGTGGAAATTCTAATAGATTACGTTGAACTCCTGCATTCGAAGATGTTTTTAATATTATTGAAGTTGAAGCACGAGAATAATAGCAAATAGATTAATGTAAATCAACCAAACCACGTGACAGTTTGGCAACTTCTGAAGGAACAAGATCTCAATCCATTTTCTTGGCAAAAAGTGCAAGCTTTTGGAACCTGAACTCTTGCAGCTATAAGATTGTTGTATCGTCGTTGTTTTCTTAAACGCTGCAATTTTCAGAGGCGTTTTGAAAAGTTTATTTTATTTACAGACGAAGCTTGTTTCACAAGGAACTGTGAATTTCATTCTCACAATAATCACGTATGGTGTAATAAGAATCCCCACGCAACTTTTATTCGTGTGCATCAACAACGTTTTCCAGTGTATCGTAAAGAGTACGTTATTGGACTCTAGACTCTCTCCCAAGTTGATTGAATGGTAAAAATCATTTTACTTTCCCAGATAACGTTTTGCCAGAGCTTGTTGATGACTTACGACTATCAGAACATTTTGGTTTCAACATGATGGAGCACCGGCTCATACAACTACTAAATGGAGAATATCCAAGTAAGTGAATTGGAAGAGGAGGTCTTGTAATGTGGCCAGCTCGGAGCCCAAACCTAACTTCCCTAGAATTCTCTTTCTGAGGTCAGATGAAGACGTCTGTATATAAGACACCAGTAATCACCGTATTAGAAATGGTGGCTAGAATAGTAGCTGCAACAGAAAATATAAAAGACAAGCAGGCAACTCTTGCATGTACCTCTTCTAAAATTAAAACTCGCTGCCGGGCTTGCATTGCTACGAATGATGGCCATTTTGAAAATTTAATTTAATCCCTCCCTTGTTTCATCATCAATTGTATTATTTTTCTTGTTTCTTGTTTTTCTTGTTTAATCATCTTGTTTAATGGCAGCAAGTCTACTTTGTTTTAAATGATTGTAGTAAGGTGTTAATTGTTAAAATTTATCTTATTATTCAGTCTGAATAAAAACTTTTTCTGGACTAATCGAGAAAAATGTTCCAGTCAAATGTTATCAGTAGATAGTTTAAAGACTCTTTAAGACCCGGTTTCACCAAAGTCAGTTAAATTTATCTAGCGGTTATTTTGAGTTAGTAACTATAGTTACAATTGTATCAACAATAGTTTTCGTATAAAATAACCTCTGGATAAATTTAACTGGCTTTGATGAAACTGGTCCTAAATGTTTTATTTTAATATCGAATGATTTTTAAAATATCTTGCTCTGAAATTTTTGTGCTTTCTAGTTTTATTGACTATTGTTTCGGTTCTAGGTCTCAAATTGGGCTTTTTCATAGAGTGTTCATTTGAGATACTAAAACAGAATTAGAATAATAATTTTTCAATTAAAAAAAAATATATACAGAAAACCTAATATAGAGAAATAAATTCAACAATCAGAAATCGTGGCAAGGGATCAAAATATCAGCAGTAAAATTGAATTTAGTTTTATCTGAACGTTTCGGCACCAAAACAGCCTTCTATGATCAGCTCATGTGGAAGTTGAATTATTATTACATTGTTGATTTTTGAAGTTATTCAATGAAAAAAAAACATCACAATTTGGACGTTGAAACCAGGAAAAAATCCTAACAATATAAGGCCATGGCATTTTTTGATAAATGACGAGAATCATCAATGTTTATACTCAATAAAATCAATAATAGTGATGCCGTTTATGTTGTTTGGTTTTTTTTTTTCTGGTTTCAACGTCTAAATTGTGATGTCCTCTTTATAGAATAACTTCAAATATAACCAACAATGCAAAAGTTTATCAACTTCCACATGAGCTGATTACTGAGGGCCGTCTCGGTGCCGAAACGTCCAAATAGAACTAAATCCAAGTTTACTGCTGATATTTTGATTTCTTGCCACGATTTCTGATTGTTGAATTTATTTCTCTGTATTGGATTCTTTACTTTTTTTAAATTGAAAAATTCATATTCTTTTTTTGTAATTCATAGTTTTGGCAGATTTTAGTATCTCAATTGAACACTCTTATATATAAAATAGACCAATGAGACCTAGAATCGATAATTTGTTGAAAACAATAGTCAGTAAATAAACTGGAAAGTACAAAAATTTATGAACTGTCCCTATAATAATTCGGCCAGGTACCTACTATATGATCTTCTGTTTAACAGCATATTATAATTAGTTTTTAACTTTAGATTAAAAAACTAAGATAATGTGACAATTACTGAATTGACGCTACCGAGTGGTAGTTGTTTGTGGTCCTTTCAAGGAATAAATTCTCTTCAAGTCACAAGATATATTTTGAATGATACTTCAACTAGTGGCACCCAAGTTGTGAGAACATTAATACTACTTTTTATGTTCAAGATTTCCACTCTTGAAATTACAGTTATTAAATTTTTGTTTTAATTACATATTCAGGTTCAAATTAAAAAAACCGAATTCATTTCAAGAAACATAATTAAAATTATTCAAATGTGAAACATGAAACCAACGTACAAAAACGGGGTTTCTCAACCCGTAGAAAATACTTATCATCCCCTACATTATTTTTTACTTTCCACGCTAACCTTTATATTATATCTATTTTCTATAAGCTATTTTAGGCGAATGCTGAGTCATCCCCGACGTGTGACTGCCTGAACCCTTGTGTTCTGTCCCTGATACTATCCCTCTTACTCAAGCTGTCCCTCTCGATCAGACTTACACGTGTCTACCCCTCTCGTCCCTTGTTAACAGTTTCCCTTCGCCTGAATGAGTCTGAACGGCGTTTAATGCAAAATGCAAGTTGGAGAATTATTAATTTTCATATAAACTGCGAGGCTGTGGCAAAGTAACGAAACGTTGCACAAAGTATAGTCGATAGTAGCAGGAAAAGTATGCTTTGGTAGCATACAAAGTTGATCCACAAATTGTACACAATGACACATTTTATTATAAAAATAAATACTGGAACTGTCTAATTAATGCTATGTCATCAAAAAAGCTATAAACCATTTAATGCTCCACGTATTCATTTTAAAGATTGCAACAAAATTTATTATCATGTTCTTATATATTTTTCAGGAGAATAATATTACATGAATGCAAATTATAACTTTTTGATTAAAATTTATGTGTGCATGAAATTGCGTGATAACGTGATCAAAAGCAATATTTATTTGGTATCGATTATTTTCTGGACACTGCAAAGGTCAGAATCTTTCAAGATTTTTTTTTATATCAGGCGTAATTGAATATTAAGATTAACAAGTAATAAACAAGAAAGTCACGATTGCTGGTAAAACTTTTAATCAGTCTTTTTTAATCCTTAAACTTATTCCTAATAAGGATTAATTTTAATTACCTTCTAAATTTAAATTGCGAATAGGTCGATGGTAGATTTTAAACCAATGGAATTGGAAAAAATCCAATGCTTTCGGATTGTTTGAAGTCGACACATATTTTCTTAAAACAAGCTATGTTGATTCATTCTACACCAGAAAAAGTTAATAGTAGTCCAAGCCGTGGATATCATCCAAAAAAATAAAATTCTGGAAATTTCGCATGCAGCACCTGATACAACAAATGAAAAAAAAAAAAAAATCTTGAACTTGATACTGTTGCTTCTATTAGATTCAACTCTTTAACGAGGCATCTAATAGGTGAAATAAGATATCACAACACGCGAGTGTGGTTTTGGCCCGTGCTGTGCTTGCGTATCACGTGATTGTCGGCATTTAATTAAACCCACGATCATTTTCACGGCGCGAATAGCGACCAACTGCTTCATAGACCATAGTCGTTCAAGATTTGTTGGAAAAGTCAGAATTATGTACATTTATCCGTAACATATTTCATTTTTAATGCAGTGGCGACCGGTGCCAAAATAAACAAAAATGTTATGACAAGAATAAATATCCCGATAATCTAGCTTTACAAAACATTTTCAAGAACTTCAAACTGTATGACATGAAGATACGCTGAAATGAGGTCTACATACTCCGCCCAAGATCAATACAGCGGTCGTCATGGCAACCACCGCGACAGAGTTTGTTGGAGATCTTGTGATATCTTAGTTCGTGGGCTCCAGCAAATAGTGGTGCGATTTTTTTTCATTTTATTACTTCCAATGGATATTAGACGGCCCTACACCCTTCCAAGTACATAAGTCACTGATTTTAAGAGTCTTGCTGTTTCACAAGTAATTCCTTGCTTGGGGCCGCTTCAGTCAAACTTAAGGAGTTGAGAGATTGGCAGACGCTACGCTGTCAAATGCAGCTCATAAGTATTTGAATTGGTTGTGGCTGTCCAGTAAACAATTCACAATATGCTTTTCAGTTAAAATTTATTATTCATCATCGCATGAGGGGTGGTACGTCGACGGCTTGTGATTGTGTAAACTTCAGTTTTCCTAACGGCTAATTGATGGTACCATATATTTTTTTAATTTGATTCAAAGTATCTGTAATTCGTTTATTCGTATGGAAACGATTTATTGATTTGTGCAATTAATTTTCTGAGTATCACTCATTTTTTTATGCCAAGAGCGAATAATGAAATTCAGTTTTGTGAGAGTATTTATTATTTGGGACAGTTATACTCTAGTTTCTTTTCCATCTTTCTAACCTCGTAGAAGGCATTTAATATTCTTTTAATATATTAGATTTAAATTTTCATGGAACACTTCTTAATTTGGATTTTTTCAAAAAATAACATGTTAAAAAATGGTCGTAGATGAAGAACATAGTTATAGTGAATTTATTCAGAAAATATTGAGGGCTGAAAATTTTGTGACCTCCCGTTAAGTATTGTTCAGCCCGAAGCTCCGAAACTAGAAAAACAATATTTTAAACAAGATACCTAGATACGCGGTAGCGTTCAAGCCATTCAAACCAATATTTCACGAATTATTTGGAGCCACTTTTGACCCCTTAATAATTCAAAATCTATTTAACATAAACACATGAAATTTGTCTCATTTATTGAAACTATTCTTGGACTAACTAGAGCCCCAAATTTTATGAATACAGCTCAAACTGTTATCGAGGTATCAACGTCTAAAAATCGGTATTTATATCACTGACTGACTGACATATAGATCAAAAACCTAACCCACTTCCAGATAACTTAGAAAGTTGAAATTGGCGCCCAGTCCAGTGCTTGTGTTTCAAGAAAGAAAAAAAACTGAGTTTCACTATTTGAAATATTGTCCAAGCTTGATCTTGACGCGAACGCTACGGAGCGAGCGGCAGCCGCGCTTAATTATGCAACCAGTTCTACAGCTTACAGTTTTACACTTTAACATAATAGTTTTGGTATATTGACGAATCGTTTTCGAGCTCTACTCAATCCAATTGATCCTAATAAAAAAAAATGTAGTGCACATAATCTTCGCTTCTGTACTTCCACACAACTTTTTAGCAACTGCAAAAGGTTTTAGCTACACAGATACTAATATAGACAATAGTACGATGCAAAGAATTACAGAGCGACAAGAAAAGCCTGTAAGAAGATCAACAAATAGATAGCGAGAAGTAAGAGCAATATTCAAACAATATTTTAATTTCTCGGAAGGTGTCGTGCCCTGACAAGATAAAGCTTTTGAACACTGTAATTGGTGAATTCACAAAAATAATATGAAATGGAAACAAAAATTTAATATTTATTTTAATTAAAGTACAAAATACAACGGCGAGATAGCACAGAAGTAGAGTGCTAGCCTATGGACGTAGAGGTTGTGAGTTCGAATTTCAGTTAGGTCGTGAAATTTTTTACGGCTTTCCTGGATAGGTATTCACTCTCGCTACCTTTCCTAGTTGGGAATCAAAATAACTTGGCAACAATGAAGCTATCTGACACTACTAATTGTTATAACATGAGCCTGTACCGGTGAACTGGCAACATACATGGCAGCTAGGTAAAAACGTGGCAAGTAAAGTGAAAAATAGTTATGTGTGTTAAAAGTCAACCTAATGACATAACCGAAAGGTTTAAATACCGAGATTCATCAAATAAAAAATATAAGTACAAAATAGAAACAATCAAGTGTTTTAATACATTCTATTAGACAATCATGTTTCACCAAGTGCCAACTACTTCATCTCTTAAAATTATTAATTTCACAGATCATTTTTGGATGCTGAATAATAATAATTTCTCCAAAAAAAGATATGATATTCCATACAAAACATAAATGTGGAAATGGAAATTTATAAGAACATACAACATTCTTAAATGAATCTATAATGTTTGCTATTTCTTAAATTTGAACAGTCAAATTATTTACACAAAGCAGATAACTTAGGATAAATTGAAGCTCAAGATTTGACTTGGCTAGTTTTTACTATGTTTAGAAGAGTTAGATACTTTGACCTTACAATACAAAAACAGTAGCTTGCTTATAACATAAAGAAAATAAGTTGATTAGCCAAATATAAGATTAAGATAACTTGTATTTGAAAACTAGCTAAAGTCAAATCTTGGGCTTCAATTTATACTAAATTATCTGCTTCGTGTAAATGATTTGACTGTTCAAATTCAAGGAATAGGAAACATTATTGTAGCAGAAAAAACAAGAAATTGTGCTTTAAATTTATTTGAGAATGTTGTATGTTGTTAAAAATGAATTTCAGGATCATCTACAGAGCTTGGCATTCATTTAGATCTCAATTCTTTTGTCGGCAAAGTCGACAACCACGCATATATTCTTAAAACTGAACTTGGTTCCCATTTCCACATTAATGTTTTGTATGGGATTATAACTACGTTGAGCCTACGGGTGTACTACTATATTCAGTCGCACCTAATTATTCATATTTATCATTGTTACACCGAAAGGAAACACAATCTATGATCAATTATAGTTTTTCTCAACTTGATTCAATGCTTTTGTTATTGTATTGTTCTACTTTTCTGAAAGTAGCGAAAGCGACAAATTAAAATTTGTTGACGGCATCATAAACGTCGTACAAAAGTATTTGAAACCACAAATATATTCCAACAGTTTTGAGCCACAGCCTGCAACAAACGTATTGGAGGAACTATGAACAAATTGAGACGATTTAAGGCTGCAGATAATCGAAAAAGAGCTACTACGCAGTAGTATTATCATATCAAATTTTTGTTTGGACAGAATGCGCTAAAAAATATCAACTCCGCCTCTGTTTTCAAATGTTGTTTGAAACAGCTTTTCAGAACCCTGCTAGGATGCTATTATCCTGATCACAACACCCATACATTGAGAATTTATATGCGTGAACTCTGAAACTCATGAGTGCATCGCACGAAATCTCCAACTATTTTCTGCTTTACTTCTTAATAACAATACTGGTTTTGTGATTAGATGAACGAGTTTATTAAATTTGGTGTAAGGCAGATTGACCGTTTCCTTTTGTTAATATGTTGTTGGGAAATCAACGCTGTCTTGATTTATATTAATGTGCTATAATTATAGACACATCTCAGTTTGAGTTGTTGATGCACTGTTAGTAAGAGATACAAATTGTTACTAATGATTTTCATTCATATTTTTTGTTGCTCTCCTTTTGATCGGCAATTTATTCACTTCAATATACTCGACTTCTATACAGTTAATTATAAACAAATTCAACAGTTGGCATCTTGAATATGTGATTGCCAGTACATATTCAGTAATATAAATATTTAACATAATAATAAAAATTAGTTAATTATTTTACAGAATATGAAACTTATTATTCTACATAATATAAATTAATGGTGTGTAATTTGTGCTCAAAAAGTTGAAAATGTTCAATGACTTGGCCGAAAAAACATGTAAGGTACTTAGAATTAGAACTTAATTGGTACTTGTTGAGAATTTTTAATTTCGTATACTAAATTCTTAATTTCCTAATTTTTTACTATAGTAAACTTACTTAATTCGAAAATTATGATAAATATTAATCACATAATTTAGTTTTTTATAGGTACATTGCATTTAATTAAAAATACGAAAAAATATTTCTTTAATTTTTATTTATCCTATAATTTGTAATTATTGAACCAGCATCGGCACCCTATTCTTTATACCATATATATATATATATATATATATATATATATATATATATATATATATATATATATATATATATATATATATATATATATATATATATATATATATATATATATATATATATATATATATATATATATATATATATATATATATATATATATATATATATATATATATATATATATATATATATATATATATATAGACAGTAAATTTTGTAGGCTTTATTTTTCTAAATTTATTCGTATATTGTTCGATTCACTAACAGATGTTTTTCTTAAAAATAATCTCGCATAAAAATTGTCCTGATGAAGGCTTAAACCAAGCCGAAAGCTAGACGAAATTTTAAAAGAGAAATCTTTTATTTTATTGGCCAAAAAAAACCTGACTGCTAAGCCTACAAAATTTACTGTCTCCTTAACTAATTGCAGTCGCGATTAATCCTAACTTATATATATATATATATATATATATATATATATATATATATATATATATATATATATATATATATATATATATATAAATCTGATAGTAGTAGTAATTTTTATTGTATGTTTGTACGAGCATGCCGTAAGATTTGAGCCCGCACGCGAGCGTTTCGCTTTATCGGCAATCGTCCCGTCGCCCGCGAACAAAATCTGCATCCACTCGACGCCAACTCCGGCGCTCGAATGCGGCAAGCAAACAGTCACAAACAGAGACACATTCAGCATCCGGCATCGGCAGTACGCATGCCAGTTACGATTGTAGTTACGAATGAAAACGAGAAAGAGACACACGATGCAGTTGTGAATGAATCCATTCAACAGACAGAGAAACCAAATGTCCCCCGGGATCCACGACAGACGCCCGGACGGGAATCCAACCACAACCTGTGGATTCGCAGATAAATCTCCTGTTGAGCTGTTTCCGTGATTCTGCATTTGTTACTCGTTGGGGGACGCGTGAATAACGATGTGATACTGTTTTGACACCCAGTCGTATTTTGTTTCAATCTCTTTTAATCAAATGCATACACTTTTTAACCTGTTTTTTAATGGCAAGCACAAAAAAAAACATGAAATCGTATCCAGTATGTTACGTAGATATAAAAAAGCAAAGATTTCGCAGATAATGAAAACATGAGGAGAAATAAATTTTTGCTTCGCCTCAAAATAATCAGCCTATTAGACATTTATGATCGATTACTAATTTAAATTTATTTCCAAAGAGGTATGGATAAAAAAATTAATTGCCCAAATGACTACTAATAACTCTTTTTCGATAGTGGTACCCTTGGTTTTTATTTTAATAAAGTTTCAGTGGTAGATAAGTCACTCAAATACTAAATATTTCTGAAATTTAAAAGCAAAACTTTCGCTTATTCTTTTGTGTATTCATCTTATTGACATTTACGACCGTTCAACAAATGTTGTTGGGTGCAACATTGTTCTGTTGATTGTCTGTAGGTGGTTTTGTTTGGTTGTAAAAGTCTCAGATCATCGTGACATTACTGTTTGCTTTGGCAATTCGGTTGTTAAAATAGTCAACGACCAATGACAGCAAATAAAAACAAAAATATTATTGGGAATCATTCACTTACCAAATAATTTATGCAAGCTACGCTACTGAAAGATATAATCATGTCCAATTATCATTTCAATTTTTTTTAGTAAAATGTATTGAAAAATAAATCATGTATGTTTAACAAATTGAATCACAAGCAGATGTTATCTTCTACAACTAAAGTATAATTAAATATTTATAAAAATGTTGAATATTGTTTATTTTATGAAAAAATCATAAATAAATATCGAAAGTTACAAAACAGTGTTAATAATAAAGTTGCGCAGACGTTGCGTATTTGTGATACGAGAGCTGTCATTTTAGTTTTTCCTACTTGCCCACGAAAGGCACTACCAGTCAAATGTCAAACAAAAAAAACCTTCATATTTAGCTGAGTTAAATTCAAAGTTTCAATACGATACGTACAATATTTTAGCTGTAACGAATTTTAAAATTTTTAAAGTTCACAACGTATTAGAAATAAGAAATTAATTCGAGAAAAATTTTTACAACTAGAAGAAAATTATCTCTACAAGAATGCCTCACCGAGTTGGTTTCTGTTTTCTATAATAAAGTACTACATCAGTCGATAGTTTCTTGGTGGCATGGAGAATTCAAACGTGGACGAATAAGTCTTAGCGACGAGCCAAAGACAGTCACTCAGAAAAACGTCAACGAAGATCGACATGTGATAATATCGCGAGATTGAGGCATCAATGGGGATCTCAAAGAACTCAATTCAAAATAATTTGCAAGAAGAATTGTGTGTAAAAAAAAATTAATTTCCTGATGGAAGACACTTTATCTGTTGACCGAAATACATAAAGAAGCTAGAGTCAATTGATGTCAAAAAACTGTAGGCCGATTAAACGCAGGCAACTCTAAAAACGTGTACAGCATCGTCAGTGGTCATGAATTGTGGATTTACTCATATGAACCCAGAAATAAACGTCTGTGTAGGTATTCCAAGGTAAAGGAAAGCTGACAAAAGTAATCCGTAATATAGCACCAATTCCTCTGTAAAATCGAAAAATTGTTAGTGCTGATTGATATACAACCATTTGTTTGTCGGAAATAATTGCTGAGCTCCGAAGAAGTAACTCTGAAAGACGAGTCATCCTCTACTAAGACAATACAAGTTCGCAGACAGCTCGCAAGACTATTAAATTTTTAGAGCAGCAAAACATCGTCAAATTGTTAAATCATCCTTCTTACAGTCTGGACCTAAATCCTGACGATCCTTTAATTCTTTCCAAAAATCAAGAATGGACTGCGTGGTTAAAGGTTTCAATCGGCGGAAGCAGAAGTTGACGCCTTGAGTAATATTTTTGCGATTTCCTTAGAGGAAGCTTGTTTTCAGAATTATTACCTCAAAAACTATTTAGTAATACTACAACAAGTGATATATCGTTTGGAAGATCTTGAAAAAAGATATCATTCAAGAACGCGTAAGAACTTTTTAAGCAGCGTTCGATTACGAGTTTGCAGCGAAATTTGGAAATGTGCGACGTCGCCGATTGCTGAGACTGCGACAAATAGAAATAGTGACGGAATCGAGTGTGCTCATAATTTATATGTTGATGACATGTAGAGCAGGTGTCCATACAAAATAAAATGCGATCGGTTCTATTCAAGTTTGGCTTCTTTTTTTGGTTTGTTAATGTTTCTCAAGAGTATCCACAATTGGTATACTTACAATTTCAATTTCGATAAAAAAAAAACAATGAACAATCGCATTCATCATCACAATGCCAATCTATCATTGAAAAGAAGAAACAAACACATCAAAACAAACAAAGAGAACAAAAACTTGCGTAACAAACAATCCAATATAAAGTTCTCGGACTCCTAACTATAGTGTTGTTAATAATTTGTTGCGTTGGTAGCCGCTGAAACGTCGACCGTGTCTGCACCCACTGCGCGCTGCGGTTGCCGAGATCTTGAGATACCGACGAAGACCGGCTACCATAGCCTGAAACTGATATCCAATGCGCCCAACAGATATAATAGTCAAATAATAATGCAAATGTGACAAATAGTAATTTGAAGACAAAAATTAGCGATTTTGGCAAATCAATGGGAAAACATGTTTTAAAATATTATTTTAATTTATGCTTTTGTTCGACAACTGGTTCATGTCTTGTAAGAAATATTCTGCACCAGATAAATTAATGAGAATATCAACAAAAGGTCAACGAGTAAATAAATATAATTTCAGAGAGCGCTGTATTAATTGCCACCAATTTCTTTTACAAGAAATACTCAACAAGAAAACCTTAGTTCCATGTTCATATTAAACAAGTAGTAGTTATACATAGATATATTTGAATGTTCATGTCAAAGAGGGTAAATCGAACCAGCCGGGTGGGTTCTAAATCACCTCTAAAATAAATATGGCTGACAGTTACGCCTTCGCTATTAAAATCTTCGGCCGTGGTCAGTCCTATTGCTTGTTCAAGAAATCAGGAGGTAATTTATACTCTTCGGCTTGGATAGGCATGTCAAAATTGAAAGCCAACTTTGGTTTTACATTTTACGACTGCTTTAGTAGTTACTGCTACTAAGTATGCAATGACTTGTCTTTTGTTTGCATACCTAAAGGTTATGTCCTTTTTAATATTTTTGATTTATCTGCTATAAAATTACTGATTTAAATTTTTGCCAAGAAAGACAATATTTTTTAAATGACAAATTAAATAAAAAACCATAATTTTTTCGATTGTTCACATTCCTGTTTGACAGTTTCAACATCATAAAATATTTATCACCAAGTACAGGTAACACAAGATAAATTGTATCTATTTTCTACCAGTACAAAAACCGTGTTTGAAGGAAATACTAATTTTCTTTAATTAGGAGTCTGGAATATCTAGAGATAGAAGCAGCTTCTCGAAAGGCTGTAGAACTGTGGCAAGTAAATAAAAGAAACCCCGTTCTCTACCTATATAAAGGACCGCATCGTTTACTTGAGAAATCACATAATAAATCAAACGGTCGGTAAGTAAACCCTGAAAACATTACAATATGTATGTCAATTACACACAATCTGGAAGCATCCAATTCTAGAAAAAAAAACTATTGAATATATTTCGAATACTTGATAAACTACTATTGAGGCCGATAAAGGAAGGATTTATTTCATTTGTTAATCAGCGAAGGGTGCTGCAGGATTGGATATTCTGATTAGCTTCATCGGGGATAATAAGAATTAACAACGCTTTTATGAGTATTCATAGCTCAGTGCAAATATGCTGGCTTTGCAATCTAGAGGTCACGGGGTCGAGTCCCACCGACGGAAAAGATTTTCACTGAATTAATGAATTATAATGTACTCTCCACAAAACTTAAGAGTATCCGTAGCTCTACGACTGAAGAAATATCAATCAATCTACATAGTGCACTATAAGTATCTGCCACACCCCTAGCGGGTAAAAGGCGTGATTGATATTTATTCAATTTAACAACGCTTTTGGTTGCTAACCGAAGTTATTTGGTAACGAGGAATTGGATACAATTCACTTTGCATTTTTTTTTTTTACGACTGTTGTAGAAAATTATGTTGTCGTTTGGAGCTAATAATATGAAAAAAGTAAAATGCCAATTTTCGTTGATAAATGAAAGCATAAACATGAATTTTCCACAGCAATTGTAGAAAAATCACTTTATCCTAGTACGTACTAAAGGAAAAAATTTGAATGTTAAGTAATCATAGCCACCCAGGATGTATAATTATTCGTTTGTTTTCGAAGAGATTTTCACAATTTTCGAAGCAAATAGGTAATGTTATTAAATATGATAATACGTGAATACTATTGAACCAAGTCATCATAAATTATATTAGTATCATTTTGTACTATAAAAAAACAAAACAACTTGAAGGAAAATTAGTTTCAAATTATTTTATTAAATATTATTCATCATAAATATCATTTTAAAAACAATACTAAAAATGATAACAATGGATCATAATATTTAATTACATTGTGAAATTGTCCAACAATATTTTTGTTACTCATCAGAACACTTTTAAACAAAATCTTATTTATTAAAAATAAATAAAACAAGCATTAAGGTACAACTAATTATTATTGAAAAATATTCTCAATATTAAATTTGAATATTAAATCAAATAGTAATTTAATGTTATTGATAACGATGTATTAATACAAAATGAAAACAAGATTTAATTTTTGATGGGCGTTTATAGAGAAACTGATTAGAAAACACCTGTGTTTACAGTCAAATAATTTGACAGTTCTAATCAGTGGAATGAAATTAGATACAAGAATAATTTAAATATTTAATAACAATTTTTTATTATTAATTAATTCTACAAACGGTACAATTTGTGAATATTTTATTAATTACCGCAGTTAAAATCATCGTAAATTCAAATAGAACACCTGATTATATTTATTTTGTACAAAATTTCCCCTAACCGTTTTGTAATATACCAACACATGAAAGTTAGTCACCAGAGACGTACTCTTATGATCAGACCATCACCAAAATAATTGATACAAGAGAAAAGTGAGTAATGTTTGTTAAAGAACAATTTCCTTCATTTTGGACATTAGTCCTAATCTTCAGCTGTCAAACAGAATAGATGAATAAACAAATTAATATCAATTACGCCGCCTTTTACCCGCTATTTCTTTTTCTTTGCCAAATTCTCGATGTTTAGATTACTTTACTATACGAAGATATCATTGAAATGATCATATAATGGTTTTAAATTCATTTTATATTTATAGTCGTCAATTCATTTGTCAATTTTTTTCAAGTACTTCGTCCAATTCTAGAACCAAAATGTAGCTTTACATTTGCCAATTTCACCGTCAATTTTAAGTACTTATTCAGTAACTTAGTAAGCTGCAATTAGAACAAGTTCTGTTTTTTCTTCAATATTTTAGGGTTTTCTAGTGATTTCAGTAAAAACTGTGGTAGTGCAAATTGAAAAATGAACTGTTAGATTATGTGATTATGTGTAGAATTTTCCTAAATAATGTAAAGTTAAATCATATTTATAAAATTGCTTTATTGTTCATCTAAAAAGTAACGATGATAATATGAAGTATATTTGATCTCTGTGAAGTTTGAAGAGAGAAATTGGCGCGTTTATATTTACGTGTATGTTGGTAACACTTTTAAAATTATCTAGTATTGGTATTCCGCAGCTTAAATTGAAGATAAAATTGACAAGTGTAAATGGTTTGCATATTTTGTAGAACTTGTACAATTTATTGAACAATTTGAAGTACTTAAAATTGGTGGAGAAATTGACAAATGTAAAACAGGCTTAATAAATAACCTCATAAACCGGTGGCCCACGCGGAATTCTAAAACCATGAAATTAGTGGTTATTTAATAAATGAAAAATGCTTCCAGCAAAAATTTTTGTAAGGAATTGGAACCAAAGTATCCAAAAAATATCAAATAAAGAAGAAGTTATATATATTTACGAGTGAAACTTTTTGTTGGCGAAATCTGTATCGTGCCAGACGGTTGATAAATTAAAATAGATGAATTTTGAAAAAGTTCTGTACAGCGCCAGGGTTCAAACTCAGTACATCATGCTTTCCAGGCATGTGTGATAACCACCACACCATACTGAGACACCAGGTGAGTCTCCCAGTACTGCACAGCAGATTGACAGTTGTAAGGATTCTTGTACAGTGCTTGGAGACTTATCTGGTGTCTCAGTGGGTAAGAAACAATGAATACAATAAATATATTTATTTTATGTCATAGAAAATGTTCAAAATGTGCGTCTTGAACTTGGGTGCAAGTTTAACATCGATCGACGAATCATTGAGTTATAAACTGAATTGTAATTGGGTTGTTATTTTACTTTCTAGTAATTGGTTGTTTGTATTTTTTCGTGAATTTGGATTTAATTTTGCATCGTTTTCTATTGTTTCCCACATTGCTTCAAAAGTATCTTGATTCAATTTTTTTTTCAATTTACTGCTATCCGTGAAATATTGATCTCTTGTATTTTATTAGTCAAAAGGAATAGAACATATGTTTATGTAAGCATTTTTTGCTAAAAATGATGCCAGGAATATGCCATTATTTTTCTTTAGTCTCACCACCATTGACTTTTTTGGCGTTAATCAGTTATTTATTAGGGATGTTCAATTCTTTTCGCACTTCCGGGAATAAAAGACGAATTTAATCCTTCATTAAGTCCCTAGAAATCTAAAATGATCAAAATCCCAAGGGACTAAAATAAAATAAACAAATAATCAAAATTTAAATGTCAAATTGAATTTTTTAATTGAAATTTGAACTTTTATTATTGATGATTTATATTAGCATTATCGCAACTGACATAATTTCACAAATACATGTAGTTCGTAAATTTTTTAAATTTTTAGGGAAATAATTTTACAGTTACCTCTTATTAATATTAAATTTCTCACTCATCGTCTTAACAGCAAGCTTATTTATTTAACAACTGCTGTAGCCTTGTTACTATGGTAAATTTATTCAACATTTTTGTATCAAGTTTGTCGTTGTCAGAATTGTAAAATTGATAAATTGTGATTCAATATAATACGGTAGTGCGAAAAATAGCGTAGATAACACATGACTTAAATGCCTTTAATCCCTCAGGTGAGTATTGCCCTCGACTTCGTCTCGTGCAATAAGCTCCACCCTCAGGATTAATCAAGCACTGAAGTCCCTCGTTATATAATATACTATTTTCGACTATTTTTGAAATGTTCTTGATGTCCAATCTTTTAGGTCTAGGGTAAAATGAATATATTAGCTAGTTTGGGATATTTTCAACTGAAATAAGATATTTATTGACATTTGATAACGCGAGTAATCACAGTTGCGTTCAAATAAACTATTTTCACCATTGAGCTTTCTTAATATTGAACAATGATAGTAAAATGAGCCTACGTTTTATCTTTATTATGAAATTACCATTCAAGAACTTATTTGACATATTTTTATTGACAAATTAATACGTAAAAGAGTTCAAATCTCATTAAATATCTCAGTTTTCTTACAGAATACTAAGGGACGAGGTAAAGGTACTTGTTCTATTGTCGACAAACATGATGATAAAAGTAATCATAATTCGGGTAATTTTAATTAGACTGTATATAAGATCCGCTACAGAACACAAATCTCAACCGATTTCAATCATTATTATTATTTATCAAATAATCCAATTTCTATAAATGATTTTCCATTAGCAATAACTAGTATAAATATTCAACGTCGCTCAAATAATATATTAATATTAGTTCAACCAACAATTTTTGAGCTTCCACAATAAAAAAAACTCTGGCGATCATTTTTTCTATAAATACAGTCGACATATAGAGCGAAAAATTGATACAAGAAAGGTGGGTTGAATAAGGATTTCATCGACAAAATTCATATAATCTGTTTGAAATATCTGGAGAATCCGGCTCTGGATGAACCTCTCATATATTCACACAAACAAAATACAATTACAATGAGCGAGCAAACACCGAACATTAATTACTTATTGACAATATTTCTATAATCAATAATAGATGAAATATTATTTTAATATATCGGTGCATTATTACAAACTTGTAATCTTGAACATGTGTACATAAATTTTATGTTATCTAACTCAAACTAGAAGTAGGAAGATACACGTGTACAAATCAATTGTTTATTCCAATTTGAAATTCCAGGTGGCAATGATAAAACAACGCCTGCTCCCGCCTCGCCGATGATTTGTTTTCTACGATCTTTCAAATAATATTATTTTCGCACACCTGTCTGAAGCCAATGTTTGGAAATTGAACCATATTTGGTAAGTAGCTATTTGTTGTTATTGATGATTAATTGTCGTTTCCGAAAGATGAAATCACCTGTCTATACAACTAATAATTGAAAACTCAAATTATTTACTTGTAATTTAATTATTTAGGTAGGAGACTATTTCAATGCCATAGCAGCACTTTTTTTGAAAATTCTGTTGCGTTATTATTGATTTATGATGAATATTTTCAGTTTTTACTATTAATAATAACAAGGAATTAGTTTTTGTCAAGGTCAAACTAAATAGTAACAGAATTATAATAATAGAGGCTACGAATTTGAAAACTGATAATTTTAAATATACCAAGTCTATGTCACATTACAGTCGTGTGTATTTTCTTTATCAAATACTTTCATATTTTTTGTATTAGGTAATATGGCAACAATATATCCTACAAATCCTTAGATTACAAAATGAGTGACAAGTAATGAATTATATTTGTTCCCTGTTCTTACTATATTTTCTTTGGAGCTCTCCTTATGATAATCGCAATCTAAATTACTCGTATAATAATTTTTCGCCTTATGAAACTTACGCCTAGCTCCAGGAGTTCATGTTAAATTAATTTGAAAAAATATTGCCCGTGTAAAAACTATCAAATGATAGTTTCATTTTTTGTCCAAATTCTATAATGGTTATTTATGTTGATACAACTTTCGGAAAGACTGTGAAAAATTTTCTCGGATACAAAATTTGTCATTTATTAAAAAAAAAAAAAATTTATTGAATATAATAATGAATTAATGTATGAACAATGCTTCAAAAGTAATAATAAATCGATAGCACTAGTCGACACCGCGGTTTGCCCGGGTTGTGCAGTTAATTACTACATTTTTTAGAAAACGTTGTTCAGATCGGTTGACTCTTGAATAAAGGAACAGATAATGTCGCATAGGGCTACCGCGGGTGGGAACGTGGTTTGCCCGACTACTGCACTTAATTTATAAAAATATTTGCGGGCGAACTGCCATAAATAATGGATAATATAGTTCGATAACTGAATTTATATTGAATATTAAGTTTCATCTATTTCAGATGGAAGAAAAAAAAAACGATTATAAACATTAACATTGTCAAGTACGTAATAATTTGCATACAAATTGAGCAAAAACTATACACAAACGATTTTCAAAATAAAACATTATATGACGTTTATTTTATTTCCTACCTGCTAAATACCTTTTCAACCAACAATATTATTATCTGCTCGTAAAATTCTAATTTTTTTAATGTCATCTTTCAGTTGTAAACATTTAAAGTTATCACATTAATTTTTAGGCATAAAAAAATAAATTATTCAGGTGTATACTCAAATTGTAATTAAAGAATAATTTGTTCAAATTATATATCATTATTGACTCTTTTTGATTGGGATTAATACTAAAATAGTATAATTTATAATAATTAACATTAACTCCGCTGATTCTTTCAAATACAATTCAGTATCTATCCTAATTATCTTTTAAAAATAAAAGTTGGGTTACAAATGGCATTTCCGTCATTCAAAGTGATAAATAAAACCTGTTCCCTTGACATGTAAAAACTGAAAACAAGTGACAATCATCTTTATAAAAGCTTAGAAAAATTACAAACAAATGACGCCGGCTTAATTTATTTGCTATCAGAAAACATTATAAAATTTACAAATGATATTTTAACGAGGTTAAAATAATTATCTTTTTTGCTCGATTGCAATAAATAGGTGAATTTTCAAGTCTGTAACGAACCATTTCACAATTTTTTCAGCTTTGTTAAAAACGTTTATTTTCAGTGTTGATGCATTAATAAATTGTCGAGTATTTTTATTTGACAGCTCATAGCCTATTGAAAATTATTATAAATACATAATAAAAATACACTCAAAACAATAACAACTTTTTCAATTCCCGCTCGCACCACAAAATTTTTGGCCTAATGTGGAAAAATTACAACCGTTCCTCCTCTATTATTTCGAATCGTTCAATATGTGTTAGGTGTAATCATTCACTAGATACAAGTACGTTTTGATAGGGTTATTTCGTTTGTTTCAATACTGGGGTAAAATAAACGACGTGCGACGGTAAGGGAGCAATAAATATTTCACCCCTGTTGCACTTGAGAAATATAATTAGTACTACAATTCTGAATAGCATACAAACATCACTATTTTTAAAATGAAGTAATATAAATCATGAAAATCAAACAAACCGATAATTGGATCGTAAAATAGGTATTATTTTGCTATCGCTTTTCCAATATTTTATTTAAAAACATTGTACATACTTCATGTAATAAAGATATCAATGATAGAACACAAAAATAACCGGTAAATGATAATGACAATCACTTGAATATGATATCATTAATACATTTCTGTTTTGTAAAAAAATTATGTGGCAATAAGACAATGCCTTTGCCTAAAAAAATTATATGAATTAAATTTTATTTTATAAAATTTAACACTAGTACTGGATGGATGGCTCAAGAACCACGAATGAATTATATGTTATAGCTTTCATGCAATAATCTTTTAATTATGTTATTTATCAGATAGAATTTTTTAATTTTTTGTCAAGGCGCTATGATCCGGATTAAAAATTCTACTATGGTAGTTATATGACACAACTTTTGGAAAAACTAAGGAAAATTATCTTCAGTATGAATTTGTAAATTATTCGTGAATCAATTTCTTCTCATTTTTTTTTTAATTCTTGATTTTACGACAAGACATTGTTTACTTTGTCAATTGGAGCTAGAAATTAAAGTCATCAGCATACATTTTGAATATTGATTACTTTATTATATGAAATATTATAATTTCTTTGCTATCCATCAATTGGAATTGTTTCAGGGATGAAAACTTTTACAAATGTTGATACAACTTTTGGTAAGACTTTGGAGAATTCTCTAATGTAACTGAGAAACAATTGTTTACTTTAAGCTGAGAAAAGTTTCACACTAATTTTTGCTACACAAGATCCACTAATAGATTGCTAATTTGTTATTATGCTCATACAACTTTTGGAAAGACTATGTAGAATTATCTCCAATATAAAATTTCTCTAATATTACAAACAACTTTAGGAATTAATTCTTTGCACTAATATTTTTCCGTTCACTTCTTGATTTGACTGAGAAGAAATTTTTTACTCTGTCAATAGGAGTTAGTAAAATGAAGTCATCAACATACAGAATTATACTGATGATTTATAGAAAGACTTTGGAGAGTTTTCTCCAATATGAAATTGTCAATTACAAGCAACTTTGTAAATTAATTTTTTTGTTCAATCCTTTATTTTCCTGGGAAGAAATTGTTTACTTTGTCAATGGGAGCTAGAAGAATAGAATCATCAACATACAAAATGTATGCTGATGACTGTCACAAGTGTACATTGTGTATGTTGATCACTTCATTAAATAAAATGGTGAAATTGCTAGCTACTATTTGACACTAATTCTTGCCACACAAGATCCACCGATGAATTACTTATTGTGATTATGTTCATACAACTTTTGGAAATATTTTGGGAAATGATCTTTAATATAAATCAATGTTTTGCAGTCTTGTTTTTTTATTCAATCCTTAATGTTACTGAGAAGATATAGGTTGCTTTGTCAATGGGAGCTATTAAAATGTAGTCAACAAACTGAATGTATGCTGATGATTGTCATCAGCATAATTTATACTTTGATTACTTTATTATATAAAATATTGGAATTTGGGTTAATTGCAATTCGACACTAATTTTTGATACACTAGATTACTAATTCTGTTATTATGTTGATACAACCGGAACAACCCATGGACAGACTAAGGAGAATTTTCTTCAGTATGAAATTTGTCAGTGAATCTATTTCTTGCAATATTGTATTTTTTCATTCAATTCTTTGTCAATGAAAAGAATTACAAAATAAAGTCATCATTCTTTATGTTAATTATTTTATCATATTAAATATTGGAGTTTTTATCAACCCATCAGACATAATTTCTTAATTTTTCGTATAGGCGCTATGATCCAGAATAAAACTCCTACGGTAGTAATTACGTTCATATACAACTTTTGGTAAGACTTTGGAGAATTTTATCCAAATAGGAATTAGTTAGTTATCACAAACAACTTCATGAATTAATTTCTTGCAATCTTGCCTATTCGTCAATCCTTGATTTTACTGAGAATTGTTTACTTTGTCAATAAAGTCATCAACATACATACTGTATGTTGATGACTGACGTCAGCATACATCCTTTATTTTGATTACTTTATTATACAAAATATTGAAATTTAGGTTAGATACTATTTGACAATAATTTCTGCTGCTCTAGACCCAGTAATGAATTACTAATTTTGTTATTATATTGACACAAAGTTTGAAAAGACTATGGAGAATAGTATGTTAGATATTACAACTAACTTTGTGAATCAAATTCATGCAATCTTTTTCTGTTCAATCCTTGATTTCACCGGAGCTAGTAAAATAAAGTCATTAACATACAGTCTCAGACCGTACTAAATAAAATATTGAAATTTAGGTTAGGTAATATTTGAGAATAATTTTTGCTGCGCTAGACCTGCCAATAAATTACTAATACTATTGTATTGATTTGGAAAGACAATGGAAAATTTTTTCCAATATTAAAATTGTTACTCATCACAAACAACTTTGTAAATTAATTTCTTGCAATATTGTTCTAACTCGAGAAAATATTTTTGTAGCCACTGGGATATTACTTTTCTTAAAATTAAAAGTAAGGTCTTGTGATCGAATAGTATGGCAGTATAAATTTTGAGTCCTACAGACTATAAAGCTACATTTGTATAGATCTGCAATAAGTATTCTAGGCTTGTTATTAGGGAAGGAATTATTACGAAAAGTATTGAAAACGTAGGTATAAATTTTTGTATATAAATATCCCAAGTTTAAATTTAAATATTGGATGCAAGCTATCAAAACCAAAAGTATCAGATATTGAATCTATTTTCACAATGTGAGCTGGAAAAATAAGTCATGAACATACAAAATATACGTTGATGACTATTATATACAATGTTGGAATTTACTTTAGGTACTATTTGAACGTATTAGGGCTCTGTACCCAAATGGTATCAAAAGGACCGTATTACTAAGGTCCCGCTGTCGGCCCGTCCGTCTGTCACAGGGCGGTATCTTTGAAACCATATAATAGGTAGACACTTGAAATTTCCGCAAAATGTGTAATAAATAAATAAAAATTAAATTAAATTAATAATTAGACCATTACTTTACAGATCATTACGAATAATCACATATTGCTATAGAACTCCTCTTGTTTTTATTTACAAAAACTATTTTTGAAAAATATGTGACGTTAAATATTGAACGGTGGTACGTTATCCCCAATGTGTGCGTCAGATTCGCACTTGGCCATTTTTTGTTCACTACACAAAATCCACCAACAGTGATACTTGTTCCCATTAGGTGGTCAATCGATTCACTTATAAAGATAAGACTTCATCAAAAATCTGAAAATTCAGGAATGGAGTAGGATTTGAAATGAGTTTTCATAGATATTGGAATAACTTTTTTTGTAGGCATTAATATCAAAAAATACTCTATACGAAGGTAGGAACATTTTTCGTATTTAGATTAAGCTTATATTAGTTTCATATGCCCGAATTTTCTGTTGTGAAGTTATTGAAATATTGAAGTATTGTTACGAATTTGGCACCAATATATCAGATTTTGCTTATTTGAAATTTACCAAGCTTTCGGTTTTATTTGTTTGGACCTTCTTCAGGATAATTATGTTCGAAATAGAATGAAAAGTTTGACAGTCTTCTACAGACACATGCTGTGAGTTTTGGCAACGGAATTCTTAAACGTAATTACTCTGAAGAAGATTTGAACCAATAAAACCGAAAGGTTGGTTTTCGAATGACGAATGAGCAGAATTTGATATACTTAGTACTTCGCTGGTACTCGATTCCCTTAACTAATCGACCAGTCGCGATTATCTCAACAACTATATAGGTACATTTTTGTTACATATTTTTATAACATTCAATTCGATTCAATTAATTCTCTGTTTTTCATTTTGAATTCGAAACTTGTATTCATTGCTATGAAATTCCTAATCATGAGCACATCTTGTGTTTCACGGTATTTTGACGTCAAAAATAATTAAAACAGAACTAAATTATTTCGGACAGTTATTGAACTTTATCCATAGATACCGATAAAAACAGTATGTAAGCTTTTGATCAAATTTCTACAATTAGATTGGCTTATATTTGCCTGTACTTGATATTCTTAATTGTAGTATTTGCTCACGGGATCGCTTCAGTCAAACTAAGAAGTACGAATGATAAGTCTTAAGCGCATGTCTTGAACATCAATTTCACAAATATAAAAGAAATAACAACAATAAGCGTCACATTTCAATTAAATCATATTTAAATACTTGTCAATGTGCATACTAAGCTTACTGCTAACAATTCTTTCTCAACTATTTTAAATTGGTTAATAATTTCAAAAATTGACATAATTCTGCAAAATCAGCACAGTAAGATTAAATGGAGAATACTGTGGAACTTTATTAATTTCCAATTTGTGTTTTGGTTGTATCGATACAAATTACTAGAAATTCTCTTGTATATTGGAAACATTCTTACACATCGAATATTAGTACCTATAACATGTATATTGTATTTTAATTAGACTTAACCAAGAATTTAATTAATATTTTAGCATATTTTCGCGAGCTAACCAACCGCTACATATCTGAAGAAGTGTGAATTATTTTGCAGATACAATTAATACTCAACTACTGTGTATGAACAATTAATTACTTTGGAGAAGCTATTCTATAGTCTAATATGTTTATTAGTTTCCTACTGCTTTTTTAATTAATATGTAAATTCAGTTTCTTGAGTACGGTTCATAGTAGTAATTTTAAGACATTATTCATAATTTACAATACGAATTAAATTAATTATTCTTATTTAATTACAATTCCATTGCATTTTAATAATATGCAGTGTGAATCGTATAATTTTTTTCTCTAGGTTTCTTAGTTTTAATAATAGGTTATGGGCCCGATGAAAAGAAAAAACTAATTAATTGGATGCTCAGTTCTCACTTCAGAATTATTTGGACAATTGTAAGAAACACGTACCTGGCCGTTGTGCAGTCTCTGTAGAGTGTATCAAAGTCCTTGCAGCTGAGCAACTTGCAGCGGTTGACTCCAGGTTGGATTGCGCCGAGTCCACGAAGGATGCGCACTTGCTCCACGTTGCACACGAGGGGCACGATGTCTAGCCGCTTCAATTTGGTGTACACAGTGTGAAGTCCGCCCACCAGGTGCTTGAGGAAGAGCTCGAAGGCTTGTGGCAAACATAACATTGTATCGCCGGCGATGATAAACGCTGCCACCTTCTGGCCACGGTAATCCACCAGTTTGCACTCATTTGCTGTAGGATCGGATGTAGAAATGGGTGGTGGACTATTGTATGACCTGGGGGGCGCATGATGAGCCATCAAATCAAGAGGATTGTGAAGTACTCCCAGAGAATTAAGTAAACCCAAACCGGGCGGCGGTAGGTGCCCAAGACTCATACCACGAGCTAGACTATTTGGTGTCGATACGGGTGGTGGGCTTAAGGGGTGCGGAAGAGAAATTGGTGGGCCTAGAGGACTAGCCTGACGAGGTGATGACACCATCTGGTTGTGATTACTGGACGCTGGGTTGTTGTTGTTGGCGGGCGACGGCGGAGGCTTCACCGCCACAGCAGGTGAACTGGAAGACGCGTTACTGCTGTGCTCGCTCACCGAGTCCATGGCCGAACTGTCCATCATCGCGACACTACACGCGGACACGCACGATACGCGGAAACACAAGTCCAAGATATGCAAATGCAACAACAAGTAACTAGCACTAAAACACTGTTAATGTAATATTAGACAGTCCATGGCTTGCTGTGCAGAGAGACGTACCGGTAGTGAGCAACACACTCGCAGTCGTCGATGCCGTCTGTTTGTCTGTCTGTCTGTGTGAGCTGTGTTGTGTGTGTGCGGGCGGGGGCGCGGCGTATACGCGAGAGGGGAGGAGCAGAGCTCGGCTGCTGTGGCTCAATGCACCGCGCACGAACACGGACACACTACTCTCAGCACTGTGCTCACTGTACACCACCTCACAGCAAAAGTAATAAATAAAAACACTGGGAAAAAGTGTGTGTGAAGTCGTGGGGCGTGCCTTGAGCCGTGGCCGCCGACGTCACATGCTGCTGATAGGCTATTGGCTTGCACGAAGCCCGCCTTGCGTGCGATTCGTGCCCCACTACTTTAAAGTCGGGCCACGCCTCATTGAGGTACAGACGACCAAGTTTAGTTTCTTTGTAGCGGAGTAGAGGGCGGATGCAAGCGAACTTGAAATATGAGCTGTGACGTATTGATAAAGAATGTCACCCGGCTGTCATTATGGAATCAATACGCCTGCGGGGCGCTGGTGGCGACGGGGGCTACGGTCCGACTGTTCTTATTCTCCATTCACACACCGTCTCAACACACGTGAAAAAATGTAAAGCCATATATCGCGGGTGGCGGGAGCGCAAGCCGCGAGCACAATACCTTCATCTCGTTATGATGAATTTATATACCGAGCGAAGCAATATATTCGCACAAAGACTTGACGTTTTATCCGATACACTTCTGCCACCACAATTCACACTACGTTCTCATTCCATTTGCACATTTATAAGAATGTCCAATAACCTGTGACAGTTGAGAGTTAATATCTGGAATATATTTTATATATTCCCTGGCATCCCTGCGCTCTCAATTTTTTCCTTGTCCTATAAGTGATTAATTTTGTATAAAACTACATCCATTTTTTGAATACGAATCCAAAATTTGAAAATAATTAACTCGGATTCAAACAGAAATGATTATTTTATTTCGAGCGGTGTAATGTAAATATTTAAATACTCAATTTCAGAGTCTGTAGATCGTGCACCAATAACGACTGATGGCTGATAATAATTTTATATGTACCTATATCCATTCCAAATCCGTATCTGTAATTTGGAATATTTGGCACTCCTGGTTTAGTCAGAGAAATTATTTCTGAGTTGTGTAATGTAATAAATTTTTAACTGCCTACTGGAATATTTGATTGTTGAATCTTTAACTCGTGTATCAATCATGATTGCTGATTGTTATTGATCCATCCAGCTCGAATACGTACCCACAATTTAAAATATCTGGCACTGCTGATTTTTGTAAAAAATTAGTTTGGACAGGTATATACAATTAAAATTAAGAAATATAAGCAAGAGCAACTGAAAGGAACTAATAGTAGATTGTTTGATAAGTAAGGAAAAAGAAAGAGTTTACTAGCGAGTGTGAATGTTTCAATTCACGAGCGAGAGCAATGAGCGAGTAAATTAAATTTACACGAGCAAAGTAATATCACTTTTCTTACGTGTTGAACATGCTATTTTTTTGTATACTTGATGGAAAAATTTGTGTGGAAGACGCCAACAATAGAAATAATTTTCTACAGAAATACTAATTAAGGTTGTGTTCTTGCAAAAACGTAGTAACGGTTTTGACAACTCGACAACTGCCAAGCAAAAACATAGTAACAAATAAACAATATTAAAAATTAATTTATCAGAAGCTAAAGATTCTCGCGAAATTCTGGATGCAGCTAAAGAAGCGACTACATTCTTGATTCCGACGAAATCGAGAGAATTTTTGTTTTCTATATGTTTAAGCTGTAATTTTTTCTTAATTAGGGCATAGCTGTCATTAGTGCGCTTGTCATAGTGCATTTTTTGTTTGTTATTTTTTGTTGCTTATTAGTAAAATGTTGCTAATTGGTAAAATGACACTTTTCTTTACTGATTTCTACATATTAAACCTGATGTTTTCCATCAAGTAAGTATACAAAAAATGATATTTATTTTTTGCCAAGTACTAAGTATTTTATAGAGCTGTGAAATAGTATTTCATTGCACATTATTTTAATAGAAAAATATATTCTTCAATTTAATGTAATGTGCGATCTTTTAAGTTGACGTATTCTTTCAAGGAGAGAAGATTTTCCAATAAAAAATGGTATTTATAATTAAAATTTTCCTGCGTGTTACGCATATCAGAGAGCAACGGCAGCTCAGGATACACCTACTAATTTCATTTTATTGCGTAAACGCGTAAGAAATAATTGCCCATATATTCGCACGATTACTTACACCTTACCCACAAGAATCTATATAATCTGTAATCAATGTTTACTGCACCTTTGGATAGGCATCTACCGAACTTTCAATTATGTCTTATGTAATTAAATTGTATTGAACTTCCTCTCCTTAGAAATTTACACTTATACAAAGATCCTATTTCTTGAGCTAACGCAGATATTTATTTCAGAACTATCAGCACAATTATTTAGAATCAAATTTGCTCAATTTTTTTACTCGATACACGAGCTCTGTTTGAAATTTAAAATTTGAATCACTTTGATACATTTCAACATGTTGAGCAATCATTTTGAAGAGACGAGCACTTTTCTTGCAGGGTGTGTTCGAAGCTTTTCCTCATGATATGCTATACAAGGTTTAGATCGGTAAGTAGACTACTAGACATCGATTTTAAAAGTGTAATATCATCTTTCAACATTCAATTTGCCACGATTCCAACCGTGATATCATTGAATGATAGTTTCAAATCTTTTTGGAGGATTGAAGGACCTTGAGGTTTGTACCTACATAAACTGTTAAGTATTGTTGTTAAACAAACTAGATGAGTATAGTTCAGTCCACCCATCTCGGTTGTCTTGGACTCAAAATTGGTCCTACATGCGCACGCATCATAGTTCGATATTAATCAAGAATTTTTTTTGAAAAAGTGCGCGAAGCGAGCTAACAACAATCAATTTATCTAAAAAAAAAACTTTGTTCCAGTACCCCTGACATTTTATTAGTGAGTAACTATCACCATCTATTAGAAATGGTTCAAGTTACTGGAAATGTTTATTCTAAGATTTTTTGAATGATAAATCAAAACACGTGTGAGAACAGAGAACTCTGGAATAATATATTCTATATCAACTGTAGAAATGGCCCTCATTTCAAACGTGCGAAAAGTTTGTGATCCGAGCTGAAGGCGAGGTCTATGATTTATAAGCGTGGAATATGCCATTCCAAACATGTTGCGGACTTTTCTCTATAACAAGATTTTAGAAATTTTTGAAGAAAGGTCAAATACAAAACCAGAAATAAATACCTGAATTGTTAGGAAGTAGATGAACATAGTAACCAAACAAACAGCTTCTGATTCGTCAGTAATGATGATTGAATGAATGATTCTAAACAGCATACGGAATTATTCTACACATTCATTGGCGCAGCTAAGAAGTTATCATAAGAGGAGCAGCCGACCAGCTGATCAGCCATACCGCAAGGCTTCAATTTCGGTTGGAATAACGAAGCAATTCAATAAGAAATACATAGGTGATGCTCCGAAATTATGTAGCTCATTTACTCTTCTTGGGAATTAGCAGAAAACAAATTAATTTCATCAAAAAAATTATGAAGAAAAAAATTCGTAATTAATTTTGCTACAAAAGGAATAATTCTGTGATGCCGATTTTCCTCCCTGTTTTTGCGCAATGAAATGAATAATAGTTATTATTGATTCTAGATTGCAAAATGTCATTTTTGCATTCGAGAATAAATTTTTTTTTTGCAATCATGTATCAAACAACGTTTTGTTCGAAAACCACGTCTCAAAATTAATAAAAATGTAAAAAGAAAATTTTGACATTTCGAATCAATCAATGTCACTTTTAATGTTGCTATGATACCAATACAGTTTATCTAAATATTTTGCATCCTGTCTGCGAAATACTTCGCATCCTGGTTGCGGAGTATTTCGCGTCCTGTGAACAAAACAATCATTTTGCATGTTTCTAGTTGCCATGTAAATGTTCACTTTTAATGACAGTTTTCGAAGAAAGTTTTTAGAGAATTTGGGGTACATGTATAGAGGAAATTAGAGAATATGGAGACTATAGAGAATTTAGAGAATTTAAAGAATTCAGAGAATAAAGAGAACAGAAAGTTTAGAGAATAACAAGAGTTCAGGGACCTGAAATTCACATTTCGAGATTTTGATGAAAATATCCGTTTTGGGCATCCCGTAATTTATTTTGACTATTTTTGGCTTGTCATCCGTACATGTGTTTGTGTGTATGTGCGTTCGTAACTCGCAAATCTCAAAACCCGTCAAACGTATAATGTTAAAATTTTGTATTTAAGATTGGTCTGGAGACTATAATTATGCACCTCGCATTATGATTGCAATCGTCTGTACCGGAAATGTACATTACTTGAAACTTTTTTTGAATTTACCGCATATATTCAGAATGATCATCCGTAGGATACTGGAATTCAGTATTTGAGATTGCTGTAGCATCTAAATGATAATCTTATCTTCTATTTTTGTATACTAATCGATTGAGCCGGAAATGCACTTTGTATGACAGACTTTTTCGCATAAATTCAAAACAATCAGTCGTAGAATATTTAAATTTCGTATTAAGCATTACTATAATATTTAGTTGTGCACCTCGCATTATGATTGCCATCATCTGTACCGAAACTGCATTTTACTCAGAGCATTTATTGAATTTTCCGCATAAATCCAAAACGATTTAACGTAGAATGTTAGAATTCTCTATTGAAGACGAAAGCATCGTCTAGAATCTAGATACTTATATCCTGAGCTGGAAATGCATTTTGACAGTCTCTTAGAATTTCTCGCATAAATTCGGAACGATCGGCTGTAAAGTATTGACATTTAGTATTTCAGTCTGCTGTAGCATCTGAATGATTGCCTACTATTCTCATAACAATCGATTGAACCAGAAGTGCACTTTAGTTTTCCGCATAAATTCAAAACAATCAGTCCAAATTGAAATCTCGTATTAAGCACTTTTATAACATCCAGTTGTGTATTACGTTTGCAATCGTCTGTACCGGAAGTGCACTTTACTCGAAACATTTTTTGAATTTTCCTCATGAATCCAAAACAGTTGAACGTAGAATGTTGGAATTCAGTATTTAAAACGATTTTACCATCTAAATGCTCATATCCTATTTTCATTGCGATCGACTGAGCAGGAAGTGCACTTTACTTGACAATCTTTTAGAATTTTTCACATAATTCGAAACAATGCACTTCAGTTGAAATTTTTTCGAATTTCGCGCATAAATTCAGAACTCTTAGCCGTATAATCTTTGAAATCAGTATTTAGGAATGTTGTAGCATAAGAATGATGATCTATTGTTTCCGTAGTAACCGAGTGGGCCAAAAGCGCACTTTCTTGTCAGATTTTCATAATTTTTTGGATAAATGCAAAACTATTAGCCGTGGAAAGATGCGATTTTGTGTTTGATTATCGTATTATATGCAAAAATTACATCTAATGATGTACCTATGTCACGTGATGTCCACGTCAGATTTTTATTTCTATTTTACCCCCTAATCTTCTTGCAACTCAGTACATTTAGTTCAACGATATTTTAACTTATTAATACTATCAGAAATCCAAGTCTACAAAATAAGTTTTCGTCTTAGCTTCGACCTCTTCATTCAAAATGAATATTCGCCAATCATAGTAATTTCTGCAATTATTATAATATTGTTAATTACATTGTATTTTGAAGACATTGTTGAGATTTTTAAAGTAGTGGTGTACGTCACATTCAAATACATATTTTTCATGTATATAATTTAAATATACTTATCTATCACGGATATAAATTTTGTTTCGATATTTTATTGGTTCCTCCTCAACCTGCAGTATAATTTAAAACAAGATTTAGGCATACCATGTAAACGTAGCAGTACGTGACATGAATCTAGTGACATTTTTGATTACGTACACCGCTTCCATAAAAATTTCTAGTATAGAAGCTTTTGTTTACTAATTAATCCAATTTATTGTGTTTGTTTATTCTTATATAATTTTCCTATAATTTGGATTTGTTCTTCAAAAATGATTTTAAATAAATAAATACCTTCCTATCATTCCTCAGTGGAACATAAGGCCATCACAATTTTTTTCCATCTGATCCTGTTTTTGGCTAGATTTTTTATTTCATTTCAAGTTCTTCCCACTTTTCTTGCTTCCTCCAAAATTGTTCTTTTCCAGGTTACCTTGGGGCTTCTTACTCCTTGAAGATTTCCATCGAGTTCTGCTTTAGCTATATATTTCCGTCGTAGCATATGACCAAGCCATCCTTGCTTACTTCTAATTTATTCAAATTGTGGAAATTGCCGGAAGTCAAATTTACGGGACATATGGAAGCTCTTGGAATCAAAGTTCCTCAAGTTTTGCCGCAACAACGCAAAGTGCATTATTATTTGTTCTATAATGAAGAGTAGTAGCAGTACAGTCTAGTCAATTTAGGTTTTATCTACCGAATAACCAGTATATTATACTTGTATCTTCGTTTTGGCATGTACAATGAGTGTGCAAAAATAGTTTTATCAAAGTCAAACCCTTGAGCTTCGAAGGCCAGAGATCAAAAAGTCTGTTTTTGACCAGTTTTTCGCAAATATCTCATTTTCTAACGGTCGTAGAGCATTTGAAGTAATGATTAAAATGAAGTATACATTTTCCTCTACAAAAAATACTGTATTACTCATTTGCGTATCTATAACCGTAAAAGAGATGCTGCGCGTATAACATGCACTGACGCGCAATCATGCATTCTTTATCGTACCACCCCTGAAACATTTTTTTTCTTTAAAAGGTATCACCAATAGGCCTAATCCATTGTCAAAATCAATCAAAATAACTCATTTCATCTTTTCATTCATGCTTAAGTTTTTTTTTTACTGTATCATAATTAATAATCTATATTTTCATATATGCCATAACCGTTTCCAGGATTTCGTTTGGATCACAATCGATATCCATATTATTTTCATTTATTTCGGCTGAATCAGATAGAACATTGAGGCATGCAAGGCCATGGCAATGTCCACAAACTGTGGAACAATGCAACGTTATGTCAACTTTTTACGCGCGATATATCGTTAACGGTTATAGATACACGAATGAGTCATACAATCTTTCTTGTAGAGAAAAATGTGTACTTTATTTTTGCTTCCAATCTCAAATTCTCTACGACCGTTAGAAAATGAGATATTTGCGAAATATTGGTCAAAAACGAGGTCTCTTGAAGCTCAAGATTTAATAATATGATTTTTGCACACTCATTGTACAATGTACATACCAAAACGAAGATATTTCCGCGAAAAGAAGACCAGTACCTAATTCGGTTGATTGGTTCACTTTTTGCCTAAATTGACTGGACTATGATTTTTCCGACAAATGGAACTATTTTGGATTTTCTAGACGCACTTTCCTGTAAACCAATTCTTTGTTTGGGCTACTGCTTTGTCTCTGGCGCGTGGTAATGAATCAAGGCTCAAAACATCACGTAAAATGTGGTGAGATGTTTACAGCCTCAGCAATTTCTCGAACATTCAGTCGACGATTGTCTATTATGAACTGTGGATTTTCGTGACGATTTTGTCAGTCATAACGGTTTTTTGACGTCGAAAATTAAAAATTAGATTATTTTAATGTAAAATTTAACTATTTTTTTTATCTCTGTCGGTCTTTAGCTCTAAAAGAAAAGATGTACTTAATCACAGCACGAACTTTAACTCAATTTCATAAAACATACAAAAATTGGTTACTTATCGTTACTGCTACAACAAATCTACTGAACACACAAGTTTGAAATTTTGGGCAGCGCATCTGAAGGTTCTTATTTGATTAATATAATAGCAATATGGTCATACTAGCTACATCTATACTTCTGGCTTGTACGTCCTTCAAAAGAATGATGCCGACTGTCATATAGCTAAAATCGGGCAATATTGGTTTAATTCATATATTGGTAAACAAAATTTCACTTTCAAAATGGACATTTAATAATCCACTGATTATAGCCTATAAAAAAAGTCTCAATATGCGAAAATTAATAAACGTTCAGTTTTAAATTATTAAAGGTTAATACAGTTGGTTCTTAGGTGTCAAGCACCTATATAAAATGATCTTCATCTTAGTTTTCCAGATAAATCTAAACCACAACACATAAAACGAAGAATGTACATTTATATGTACGTAACTTGTATCTTCGCAGCATAGCAAAAGCTTCGCAATCGTTACTGGCCGTATCAAGCGCAAGAATAAGAGGCTCTGCTTAAAAACACGAAGAAAACAATATAGTTTGATTATATACGAACACATTTTAATATTTCGCTCGTCGTAAGATGCATAATTATAGGTAATAAACGCAAAATTAGCAGAGGAATTGCACGTCAGTGTGTGACTAATTGCGATACGAGAGCTTCGCGACCGAACGCAGGGACGGCACAAGGATTTCACAAGCCCTTTTAATTTAAAATATATAGTTTGTTCAACATATTGTTACACTCCAAATTGAATACAGCTATCCAAAGTTATCCAAATGTAATACGATAGCAATACAAACTTTAACGTTTAATTGACTTTAATGAAGGAATTAGGCCACAATATCTTATGAAGTTTACGTTACATGAACAATTAAGATGTCTTTCAGACTATATTTGCTCAGTATTTGGGAGTAAACTTTTGAAACCGTCCCTGTATACTGATATACATTCATGCTATCCCTATGTTTATACGCTGTGCAGATTATGTTTCTATATGTAGATGTAATAGCTACAAGAACCACCATGGAACATCATCTGGTTCTATTCTTCGTCTTGAATACGTAGTAAATTGAAAATGCTATATCCTATATGTATCGAATATTTTACTGTCAATTAATTATACAGGTACTGAATACTGAATTGTGCAATAATAAATTTCATATCATTCATGCGAAGAGCCTATGAGAACAATCAATGATATATTAATTTTAAAGTCTTGACCATCCTCAACAGAAATACTTCTTCCCCTCTCCTCCCCCGTAGTAATATATTTTACAACTTAGCAGCCTTCTTCAGTTCTATGACCACCATCCGCGACCCTTAGGCCTTAGGGAAACCCAAACCTCTGCTATATTAAACATCAACTGACGGTCAGTAGGTTACTAGAACAGAATCCTTGCCCTACAAGAGGGTGCGCGTCCCTCGTGAGTGTAGTAAAGCAGCCCTTAATATGATCCACCCCGCTACAGTTTATGATTTTGCCGGGTGAAAAAACTGAGCGAGTTGGACGGAAGTTGTGGGTAGAATAAGCTGTGACATCTAGCGACTAAAGTTGGAAAGACAGGTTTGGGTCCGAGATAGGGTGGAAAGAGCATGTAAGATGTTGGCGCTGCTGGCAATCTTACAAAACACAGGGAGTAATAACGACAAAATTTATTATTTATTGGCAGCATGTCTTAGTGATAATTCAATGAGTCACTAATGGCCTAATTTACAGGATAATCATAGAGGATTTTCCGTCACTTGACCTTTTAAAGTTTGTATTAAGATCAAAATTATTACAACTTTTTTATTGATTTTATATATATACATATTTTGGTCATATATTGCTCTTAGAAATAGAGAGTGAGTACAGAGCTATGTTATTGAGGATTTTCCAGAATTAGACTGTCATTTGTTCGAATTGTTAGGTTAAACTGATCTAGTGTAGCCATTAATACAAAAATGTGGCAAGAAGAGAAACAGAGCAAGCAATCATTTTTGTTTACCCTACATATTGATATTTTAATTGAAATCAATTCTTATTTAAATTCTTCTATAAACACTTAATTCATCAATACTTCATATTAAGGCACGTCTGAGTCTATGGATCGATTTTATCGATGTTGAAGGATCATCGACAACAGTCAGCGTTGCAAAGCTTGACGTCCTCTCTCAAATTAGCCACAATTTCATAATTTTCTCAACTATAGCTTAAGAAAATGATTTTTTACACCAACATCAACTTAAATAACGACAGCGCCTAACATCATCAGCAATGTTTCTTAGTAGTGAGAATTAAAGATGATGGAAATTGCGGTCATCAAATTTATAGGAAAACATCACAATTTCATACAGACGTCACTTATACTTGATTTTTCAACATATAAAGGCACGTCTTGAGTCAATGCTGAAATTTGAACCTCAATTTAAATGATGTTGAGGAATCATCGCGAAACTTGACGTCTTCTTTCAAATTACTCACAATCTAAAAATCTTCTTTTTTATATTATAAAGATAGTCTTTTATACCAATGCCAATTTTAATGGCGACGCCTGATGTCATTCGTACAATGTTTTCGAGCAGTGAGAATCAACTTAGATGGAAATTGCGGCTATCGAATTGATGGGAAAACATCACAATTGCATATTGATGTCACTCCAATATTTAAGGCACGTCTTGGGTTAAATGCTTTACCTACGCTTACTAAAATAGTCTTTTACACCATCAACAATTTTGATAGCGACGTCTGATGACATTCTCGAAATGTTTTCGAACAGTGAGAATCAATGATGATTGCAAATTACGGCTATCAAATTGATAGGAAAACAACATGGTTTCATATTGACGCCACTCTTTTATCTGAGTATTGTCACAAATTTTATTGTGATTAAATAATTATTACAAGTTACAGCACAATTATTTATTTTACAAACTCACACAATTACATAATCGCTCACAATTACTTTTATTGAATGATTATTCTTCTGCTAGCTCACCTGCTTTATATACTTTCCTCCAACAATGAGCTAGCATTTAAAAGTCTGACAACCGAACATCTAGCAATACATATCTGATAATTGAACATTATCTTGATTGTTGGTGAATGCTAACTAGGATTCTTTATTAAAATAAATTATTGAATAAATATCGAATTCAAATGAAAATTAGTATGAACTAATAACTTAAAATTCTTCAAATTTGCGACAATATAAAGGCACACTATTCACAATTCAAACTATTCTAAAGAATCATCGTGAAACTTGACGTCTTCTCACAAATTATCCACCGCGCTCATGAGAATGACCTTTCATATCAACGCCAACTTTGATAGCGACGCCTGACGTCATTTTTGAGCAGTGAGAATCAACGCTGATGGAATTGCGACTATCAAAATACATGGGAAACGTCACGATTTCATATTGACATTTGTCCAATATTTTAGTCTTCAACATATGAAGACAGTCTTGGGTTCATTGTTGGAATTTGAATATCAATTCAAATATTGTTGAAGAATCACGCGAATATTGACGTCCTCTCTCAAAATACCTACAATTCCATAATTTTCTTACTTCAAGTTATGAAGATGGTCTTTTACACCTGGCGTCATTCTTGCAGTGTTTTCAAGAAGTGGGAATTAACAAAAATGGAAAAGGCGCTCGTCAGATTGATGGGTAAACAACACAATTTCATATTGACGTAATTCCATTATTTGAGTATTCAACATGTTCCAATGTTTATTGCTTTTGAAGGATTCGTTTATTATTAAATAAAAAATCACTTCAATAATTGAAAATAAAATGAAAGTTTTATTCTGCCGGATATTACTAACAAACACTATATAATTTATTTATCACTCACTACTTTTAAACAAAGCCGCATATATTTATTTTCAACTATTTATTTATTCATTATACTGACCACTTACTATTTCACTGTTTTATTGTTCACTGTTTACTGTTTTCTGTTCATTATGTCGTTTGCTTGCTCTTATATACGGAAACCCGTTTCTCGAAATATTCTAGATTTAGTCGAGCACATTACTAGATTTTTCGACCGGACGGGGCGACGCGATACGAAACAAACAGTACGAAAGGCCCCGCCCAGACAGCAGAGATGGATTCAGGGCTTATTTTATTTTTGCGAATTATGAAACTTTTGCACGTTACAATATAATGGCACGTCTTGGATTCCATGCCGACATCTGAGACTCATTTCAAACGATATTAAAAGATCATTACATAACTTGACGTCCTCATTCTAATTACCCACAATTTTATGATCTCTTAGTTATGAAAATGGTTTTTATAATAGTAACGTCTGACGTCATTCTTGCTCTGTTTTTGAGCAATAGGAATCAACGAGGATGAAAATTTTAACTATCAAATTGATGGAAAAACATCAAAATATCATATTGACGTCACTCCAATAATAGAGTTTTCAACATGTACAGGCACATCTTGAGCTCATTTCAAACGATGCTGAAAAATCATCGTTAAACCTGACGTCCTCCCTCAAATAGCCCCCCCAATGCCATAATCTTCTTACTTCAGCTCATGCAGATGATTTTTTACACCAACCAATTTCAATTTAATTCTTGCAATGTTGTCGAGCAATTAGAATTGCGATATTGATGTCACTTCAATACTTGAATTTTCAACATATAAAGGCACGCCTTCGGTTTATTGCTGAAATCTGAGCCTTATTCTTATTCGGAGTCGTATAGTTGGGCCAGCCTACCTGCTAGAATTTTTTTAATTCCAAGGGTCAACTAATCTAATCTAATCAGCATCTGATCATTAAGCAAGGTTATAAAATAAAATACCGTATGACAGAGGTACATATTTTTATTTCATGATTGTTTTGTACATTTGGTTCATATAAGTACAGTCAAACACATACATATAACATATACATTGATATATATATTTATATAGGTAGGTACAGTCATATATACTTTTATATAGGTACATCCACATATACATTCATATAGGTACAGTCAAACACATACATATACATTTTTTATGAACTTAGAGCATGCTTGGGTGCCACATTTTTTATGCCCTTTGAAATAGCTCTGAATGTCGTGTGCAATAATTCTGCCGGTTTTTCATATAGGTTTTTCAAAGCTTTACTTTTGAAACTGTTATTCAAGATTTATCTGGGTAGGGATGTGTCTTCTCTGTGATTATGGTTTAACTCAAATTGTAGAACTTCTGCAGAATTTTCAGCCGTCGTGTAAAGTTTTGCATGACACTTCAATTTTTTATCACACATCTTCAGTGTCAAGTTCTATTTTGCAAAGAATTTGCCACACAAAACTTGAAACTATTCACAATTAACAACTGATTGCCTTTTTCACTCATCATACGATACTTACACCCATGTTTAAAATATGGATGAAAACTAGATAAATTTATTCGAGATTTAAAATTTATAGAAAATATATCCTACACATCCAAAAAGTATCAGCCACCACTACCGAGAATTGCTTCAATCCCTCGGTTGCATGATGTTGGCCCAACTACAAGGTAGGATTAGTACCTTAAGATTAATTTGGCCCAACTATAACGCGCCCTTCTTATTAGCTAAGCCTGGCATCATTTTTGCAATGTTCACGAGCATGAGAATCAAAAAAGACTGAGCTTTTAATAAATTGCAAGGAAACTTAAACTTGTTTGTGGATTAATAATTTACTAGTGGTAGAAACTCGATCGTAATTGATTATTGGAGACTGGAGAGTGAAACTTTCGGGAATTTAGTCAAATATATTTAATGGAACTTTTCAGGAAAGATCCATTAAATATATTTGACTGAATTCCTGAAGTTTCACTCTCCAAAAATCCCAACAGTCAATCATTCCAGCAGCGTAATTGATTATATTTTTCCCGGGATTTTCTGAAATAAAAAATAGTGGTTTCCATTCAAGATTTTAGAGCGATACCCTTCCTGCCCCCCGGAGGAAAAGAAAATCTTTAAACGTTTACTTGAGATATTTTTTTATTCGGTACATATTTTTCGATATATTCCAGCAAAAAATAATATTGTTTTCAGCGGTAAATTAAAATGGGACACCTATATATACTATAAGCTTTTTGCACTCCTTCTCTATATGAACTTCAAGTATGTCATGACATCTCTATATAATTTCAATTTTCTGCACTCCTTCTCCATATAAACTTCAGGTGTGCCAAATCTCACATTCCTTTGCGCGCGCAATATGCTTAATAATAGTACAAATGTTTTTCTTCATATTTATATATTAATATATAGATAAAAATGGTACATTCTGCATATAATTTTCGCTTTCTGCATACCGTCTCCATTTAAACTTCAAGTATGCCACATCTCGCATCTCTTCGTGCATGCAATATGCTCACAAAGGAGTACAAAGTTTTCTCTTCTTGTATTAATATATAGTTAAAATGGGACACCTTGTATATAATTTTCACTTTCTGCACACCCTCTCTGTATAAACTTTAAGTATGTCAAACTCACATTTCTTCGTGCATGCAATATGCTTGAAAAGGAGATGGAAAGTTTTCTCTTCACGTATTAATAGATTTCCATCTTAGATTACTCTTATATAACTAAAAATATCTACTACTTAATTCTTCCACTTATATAACTGACACTACACTTATTAATCAGTTGCATTGAACACTGTCTTCAATTTATTTCCACTTCCTATTCATTCCCAACTAGTTTACTTTTGCGCTCTCCGTAACCAATCAACCAATATTACTTCTACGCACTTCGACTATTCTAACTACTAACCCTTCTCATTCACTCACTGTCTCCTGCCGCACACGAGGCAATTTTCTATGCACTTGGTGTGACACTTATTTTCGCATCACACGATGTAAGCTGCGCCACTCATTCTGACTCTAGAACGTAGACTTGGTAGACTTGTTTATCACAAATATAGATGTTGCCAAAATAATCGTCGGAGGAGAGCAGGAGTATTTGCTGCAGTTATAGCTTGCGAATTAATTAGAATTACGAGATAGAGGAAAAAGAAGAGAGAACTTTAGTCAAGAGAGTGACTTTTGAGAAGGAGTCAAGGCCGCAGAGTTTCAACATGTTGTTTGACGAGCTAGGGTACGTAACCATAAATAATTTTCACTAGCCATAATTTTTACTTATTTGTATCTCAAAACACCACAAAACACAATGCACTAATGAGGCACAGGTTGCTAATGCAACATACAACTCAGTGATGTAGTCATTGGCTGTGGGTAGTAGCCAGCGGCGCAGCAAGTGCGAAAAATAGCACCGAATCTATCTTGTAAAACAAGTCTCGTGGTAAGTCTAGTACCCCGCAGCGGACCAAATTTCTAGCATCGGAGCAAGCGTGGCAGCCAGCGCGGCTCCAAGTGAACAAAATTGCTTGAAAAATTGCATCGCGTGCGGCGAGCTTTACTGTCTTACTACTGTCCTATTTTATTAAGTTGCCCGGTTCATGTATCTGCGGCTACTCGAATCTGCCCAGAAGTTTCCATTCGATCTGCTGACGTCATCCATCCTTGACACATATTGCGTTTATCATTTTTCTATAGCCTATAGATCAATTAAAATGTTTTTACATCATTATTTATATTCAAATCAACTGTCATTTTATAGCTTGCTAACCTAAAAAGGTCACTACAAAGTGTAAAGAGAAGTCTAAAAAAAGTACGTTAATTGAATTATAAACTCCCAATGGTCGTTCAAAGATAAACAACACGTCGCTGCAATATATTACCCAACCAATTTTAAATCAACAACTGGTCGAAGTTGGGATTCACAATTAAAATCTAAAAAACGCAGCAGTTAATTTGCAATCAGCAGAAATGATTTATATGGACGATGGTGCAGATAAGCCCTGGAAACCTTCGAAAGCGCATGCGTCACTTCAAACAAAACAACAAACAGCAGGATTAATATTCATATCAGCCGTAATAATTCACAAAAGGTTGTACGACAATTAGTTGATATCTCAATAAGATGCCGGCCAAACCAACAAGATTTATTATTGCTGCAAGAACGGGAGTCTAATAGCCAAGTCTGCAGCATAGACGTGGGAGGAAGCTTTAAATACATTGCAATAAGGTTGAATTTCAAGCAGAATAAATTCTGCAATTGTTTGTGAACAGGATATTTGAAAATGTTTGAACAAATAAAACATTCTTATCGGATCAAAATTTTGTCAAATATATTTTAAGACGTTAGAATTTTCGCCATGAAATTCTTGAGTGGCGTGAATCGGATTGGATCATTAAGCTATCATCAAACAGACTTGGTTTGAAGTTTTATCATATCTGAGCATAACTAGATAACGGCTTCGGGCCCCAAGTGCTCCAACGGCTCTAGATCAAAATTCTGTAAATAAGAATAAAACATATTTTTTTCAGCCACTTGAAGAATGTAGTCATAATTAATTATACTTAAGTTCTAAATCATTCACCCACCGTTTCGGAGCCACTGCCTGCTATCCTTTTTTCTCTTTTCCGATTGCACACTTCCGCCTGAAGCGACAGGGATTATAAACAATGTGCAACAAGCCACCACGCTTTGCTTTGTTGCAGGAGCACACTCAGGCTCTTTTGCAGACGTATTTGTAACATAGCTGCTAGCTGCTAACACAAGACAACAAGGAGTACGAAGCAATGCAAAATGCATCCTACAGATAGCCAGAGAGCATCTATCATCAGCTAACTAGCTTATTGCCAACTATGTACAGTTGCTGCGAAACCAGTGGCAATTCTTTAGTGAGATGTTATCGATGCGCTCTAAATTCATAGTAAATACCAAACTATTTAAAAATATCCTCCATTATTTACCCAATAAATAATATACCAATTCTCTTTTGATATTACTGGATAATAATTTTATGAACAGAACAAATGTTGCATAATGCAATGACAAACATAGGCACCGAAACATAATGGCAACAAGTGCCCAGCTCGATTGTATTTACGTAATTACAATCCAATTCGATAAGTGACCAATGTGGTTAACATATTGGTTGTTACAGTTAAATATTGAAACGCGGTCGGCTGACAGACTGTGTATGATTGTTTGGGAATGTCCCATGTTTATCCAAGCAATGATTGTTACTACAGTTACCCTTCAAATAGTCAAACAGTATCTTACCAATTATGCCGCTCCTATATCGGCCACAAAACTCAAAAATTAAATTTAGAACAAAAGTACAAAAACAAAATTATTCTAAATAATTCTTGATATTCTAGTTTAAATAAAATTTTATCTTAGTACTTCCATAACGCTAACAAGTTATTTTATGTAGGTACTAATTTAATTTTCAACATAATGCACATCTTGGTACCAAAATCTGAGCCTGCCTATTTTTCATTTATTATATGAACTACCCCAATCGAGAATGATCAAATTGATCATTTTGATTTACGTTTACCCCTGCACCCGTGAATTGGAACAGTTCAATTAGTGAAATTACTAGCTAAGTATGCACGTGTGTAATAATGCATGTGGAATTGCCTATGTGTTGTTTTCTCATATGGGTTTGTGCAAAGCGTCTGTGTATATGTTGACATTGGGGTGATTTCAAATACACGATGACAAAGGGTGCGAGGGAATGAAATGCATTTATGTTGTATCGATTTCAATTATTATTGATCATGATAATACTTCAATACTTGATTGTATTAATGAAGAGTAGACGAAAAGTAAACACTAGATTTTGTAACAATTAATTTTGAATTATGAAAACTACGGTTGTATATTTGTAATTTATCTTATAGTCATCGATGTAAAATAGAGGATTATATGATTTACAATTTATACATAATAATTACTCTTTCATTTTACATGTTTTTACTACTAATAAATTTATTTAATTTGTGTCATTCTGAATGAAATATAACTCCTTTATTTCAAAGAATATTTTAAAAATACAAAAAAAATTAGCATTTGCTTTCGGTTCTTTAAAATATTTGTATTCACAATTATTTTCTATTCTATCAAATAGCAAGATGGCAGCCTCTAAAAATTTCAAATCAAGATATTTTGAGAACCATTCGATCGATTTTTGAAAATAAAACGTTTATAAAATTCTCGAACTATCTACTACTAATAACATTTTTTTCGATCTATTCATTCGTTTCTTAAAATTACTCCCTATTACTAGTCGTAATAAACAAACAAATAAGAAAAATAAAACAATGATCAATGAAACAACAAGCAGGGACTAAATAACCACCACTCGCAGCAACGCAAGCCCAGCAGCGTGTTTTTATATTAGAAGAGACACTTGCAAGAGCTGCCTACTTGTCATTTATATACTGGTGTCTCATATACAGAAAAAAAAATAAATCTAGGGAAGTTAGGTTGAAGCTCTGGTCTAGTCACGCAATAGGACTTTCTCTTCTAATCCACTTATTCGAATATTCTCTATTTAGAAGTGATATGACTTCTCGGGTTGTACGAGCTGGTGCTCCATCATGTTGAAACCAAAGTCTTCGTCTAATGTTTAGCCGTAAGTCATCAAAAAGCTATGGCAGAACGTTATTTGAAAAAGTTGAATAATTTTCAATATTCAATCGGTTTGGGAAAATGTATAGTGCAATAACGTACTCCCCTATTCGATTGCAGCCCATACACTCACTGTATAACGTCGTTGATGCGCACGAAAAAATGTTGCGTGTAGTGGTGTAGTGATGAGCAAAGCAAGACCAATACCAAGACTCGTACAGTCTTGGTCTTGGTCTTGGTTTTGCTTATTCAGTCTTGATCTTAGTCTTGCTCAAATACATTTGTCTTGGTATTGCTCAAATAAGTTTGTCCTGGTATTAGTCTTGATATTGTTCATTAAGTCTTGGTCTTGATCTTGCATATTAGGTCTTGAACTAACAGCAAAAGTCTGTAATAAAAGAATTATATATTTATTTGTTGATTAAACATCTTTTAAGACAATTTAAATTGAATTTTCTATTCCAAGTAATTATGACTTGCACAAAGCAGAATCTTGCAGCTTTGCCTATATTTAAAAACAATACTCAATTAGGATTATCTTTATCATCCAAAGGGCTGGTTTGCCTATAATTTATAAATAATTCTACGGTTTGAGTTTTTAGCTATTTTACAAAAATATAGTTTTAGGTCTAAATTAAGATCATGCTAATATTTATTAAATGGATATTATATAAAAATTTTAGTTTATACAACAAAACATAACTTATACTCAGCTTGAACAATTTGTTTATCCTGTTGTGTTATTTCTAACCTATAAAATCTGACTCAATTTCAGATACTTTAAGCAGCCATAAATTTCAAATATCACCTTATATTCACTTGAAATATTAAATATCAGATTCAGATAGATAAAATACCTGTAATAAAGTGTCTGTTACAGATACGGCTTTACTTAATTTTGGTGTCAGTTAAATCACTCCTTTTCAGAGCATTTTTCTTGTTTTTTAATGACTAGAGGAATAATTCTTCCTCCGAAGTTTTTATCTGAAGTAAATCCATGGAAAGATAAACCTTGTACAGTCTCACTTTTCTAAAAATAGCCAACAACAGCACTAAAGTTGGGTTTTTATTAAATGTGTTCCATATGACAGAACGATTGTTGGTCCACCAGGCTGACATTTTTAAATGTCCGTGACGTCACGTGCACGCACCTAATAGCGTCTATAAGAAAGTCTATAACAACTTACAGAAGCGATAGGCAAAATGATATTCTGAAAGAATCTGTAGCTTATAGATCTCTTTGAATATGTAATAGATATCTATAACGTTAAGATTAGATGATGTCTAACCATAAGACATGAAATGTCGAAATAAATAATAATTTAGGTGTTTTGCGTTTCATGTACTTTTTGCTAGTAAAGGATCATGGAAGGTTAGCATTTATTTTCAATAATTGTATCGAGAATTTATCCACAAATTATGTGAGATTGATAAAAAAAATCTAAGTAATGCAATAAGCCTATTCGAAGCACCAGATAAACGTTCCAAACAATTGTTCCGTGTGGATAATACAATTGCCCCTAATTTAATATGATTTTCGCATCAATTTGAGAATGGCCATTCCAAAATACATCAATAAGAAATATTCATGCTCAAGAATATAATTTCAGGTTCTTGCCACTGAAGTTTTCTCGCGAGTGGCTTTTCATTCACCTACAACTAAATTTGGAGCGTCTTCAATTGAATTGAATGTATTCTTGAAATTTATTATTCAAATAATTATCATCTAATGTTGAATTTATAGTGTTACTCTTGAATATGAAATCGTATTATCCATAATCCATGTACACTTATTGCTCCCTGGCAATATTTCTGGCTCTCTTTCGAGGACACACAATGTTTACTCATTCCATCGAACACTTTTGTAATGTCAATAATCTTAATCACTAGAAAGCCTTCATGTTTTAAACCTTTCGCAAAATTCTTAAAATCTCAATTCAAATATATCAAAATAATCTGACACATGACAACTTGAGTGAGAACATATATGAATTAGAATAAGAAGGCATCGTCATATTTGATGATTTTATTCACGTCGTTATATAATTTATTTACTTGAGTGCATTAGAAGCTTAAATAATAGTTATTTATACAATAAGTGAATTAAACCACTGTTTATTTGCAAGAAGAAAGTTCAAAATCACGAGCGCGTTCAGCGCGAGTGGTTTAATTCTTTGAGCAAATAAAGAGGTTTAATTCACGTGTTTGTATACATAATTTTATTCAATTTTGCGTAAATTTCTGGAACATGAAACTGAGGAACAAAATTCAAAAAAATTAAATTGCAGTTGCAAGGGAGCTTCGTTGACATCGCGACGAGTGTTTGTTTTCCAAACATTCGGGAGTGTGACTGTCAGTAAACTGTCAGTTTTGTGAATTTTGAATTGAAGCGTTTTCATTGTGAAAAGTATTGTCTGAAATGATGGAAAAAAGTGATTAAAACAATGTTCTCGTCCCCAATACCATTTTGAACGAAGCAGCAGCAGCAGTTGGGAAAATTATTTCTCAGAAATCGAAATCTTTTTATGAAAAGGAATTCCAACAGTGATTTGAATTTTTTTTAAATCACTAATAATCTATTTTAAATCACTAGTGAATAAAGATTTACTTAAGACTGTTGCTATGGATTTAATAATGTAGCTTTAAAACGTCAAAATTGGATAAAATATATTAATCTGTATTTTTGAACAAAAATTCCAAAAGTAAAAATTATTTCCTAACCACCTATAGGCTATGTGCAAGGGGGCGGAGTTTGAACAAATATCGATGCGAGCGCTCATAGTGAGCACAATTGTAAACATCGAACTCCATTTCTCAGAATACGTCATTGAACTGTCATTGAGCATTATAGTTTAAAAGTGAAAATAATTGTATATAAAACATGGGAAAACGTTTGTTCTGTTTCAGGCTGTTGTTTTAAGGATAATTCAAGTGAAATATAGTTTCATAGATTTCATGTACCCAGTTATAACATAAAAAAACGAGTGAAGTGAATCAAAGCTATAAATAGAGTATTGTCTGTGTTTCATTATCAATCTTTATAACAAATATGTTTGTAATTCAATTGTGGCATTAGAAATATTTATCATCGATTTGGGATTCATGAATTTACCTCTATCTCTAATTTGTAAGATGTTTCAGTGATAGAAGTTTGTCAGATGCACTTCGCAATAATTTTGTTGTTGATATTGTCAGCAACATATTCTTCAACATGAATAATATGGCAAAACTAATTTCAGGCTTTTCTTCAATGCCTCCTCGGTACAAGGGATACAGTGTTTGATAAATACAAACCCGATCTGCAAGATCATCGGCGTCATAATTTGAGGTTATCCTGTCAATTTGGACGAATTAAGACGATTTCTCTATAATAGGTACGTTATAATTGAAGAAAAAAATACTCAAAATCAATAATTTCAACGTACCCTTTATGCTATGTAAGTTATATTATACGCACACAGCTGAATTAAATAATATTAGTACATTTAAGAAATTATAGGTATGAAACAATGATAAAATGGAGCCTATTGACCACATTGAACTGTAAGTTCCAGTGAACGGAAGTATCATGACGTCATAACTTATAGAAAATTGCTCAGAATACCATTTTAATAGAATCTATAAGATCTTCACTTATGAATTCCAATAAGCTTATAGATCTGTAACGTTATAGAAATTTAAGATAATGCTCAGAATCCCACCATAAAAGTTGAAATGAGCTCTTCAAAAAAAAATTCTTTGGTTGTCAAGCGATTTACTAGAACATGAGAGAGACAATTAACCATAGTTATCTTTTCACTTTTGTTTTTGTATAAGGCCCATTTTGTCTTCGTCTTTGCTATATATTGATCCCAATAAAGTATTTATGATGTATTTTTGATCGATGCTCACGAATTAATACACAGCAACCATCGAACTGACTCGTTTAATCGATCCCGATGTTTTCGAACCACAAGCAATTCTTTTGAAAATAACTTTTCAGCTAGAACAGATGTAGCCGAAATTTATAAAAAATCTCGAGCCATCATTGCCAAAATTGGAAATTGCAGCTCATGACATTTTCACCATTTTCATATATCTTCGTTACTCATAGCTCTAGGCTGGTTGAAATATTGCTCTAATTCTTTTTTAGAGAGAGCTATGAAAACTTGAGAAACTACTCTTTATCCAATAAATAAATTGATCTTTTAGCGACAAAACACAAAGAAGTACTTGAGAGAAGTGAAAATATTAAAAAAAAAATAGTTTTTCTCTATAGTTTAACCATTTGTTGTCTAGATAAAGAATACTCACCCCAAGAACATTCTTTTAGATCCTTGGTATGTATATACTTAATGTTAAAAACTAGTAAAGCAAACTGGGGATTCCAAATAAAAAATAATATTTTGTTCCAGGAAAAGCATGTGTTGACGCTGCTACAAATATTTCAACTCATATATGCTCTGGAAGTAAAAATTTTTAGTTTAGTCTTGCATATATGGCCTTGGTCTTGCCTATTCGGTCTTGGTATTGGTCTTCTTCTTGTTCATTTAGACTTGGCTTGGTCTTGCATATTCGGTCTTGGTATTGGTCTTGTTTTTGTCCATTCAGTCTTGGTCTTGGTCTTGCTAGTCTAAGGATAGTCTTGATCTTGCTATTTTGCAAGAGTAAGACCAAGACCAAGACTGCAGGGTCAAGACCAATTTTGCTCATCACTAGTTGCGTGGGGACTTTCATCACACCACAGGTGATTATTGCGAGAATTAAATATGCCGTCTATTGTGAAACAAGCTTCGTTTGTAAATAAAATAAACTTTTCAAAACGTCTCTGAAGATTGCAACGATCAAGAAACCAACGACAAAACAACAATCTTGACTGGAAGTCTTCAGGTCCCAATGCTCGCATTTTTTTTCTAATAAATGGATGGAGACTTTGTTCCTTCAGGACTTGCCAAACTTTCATGTGACTTACATCTAATCTATTTGCTATTACTTTTGTGCTCGTCGTTAGCTCATCTTCAATAATATTAAGAACAGCTTCTCTAAGCGCATAGGTTCGATGTAATTATTTAGTATTCTCACCAATTGTTGAGTGGAAACTTTCAGTCTTTGACAAACGTCTACATATTCTACTAAAAATGCAGCAAATTGGTTGCAGACGATTTGGACATCTTCTCCGATTAATTCTATCAGCTTCTTGTGCATTATAGCTAGGGAGCTGTTGGCAAGACAGGTATATAATTTTATTGTAGCTAACAATAATATGGAATGAGGGCATTGATATAACTGACCGATTGAAGCAGTTACTGCAATTAGTTACTGCTGATTTTTATAATAAATAGATTCCAAATTTCCGGAAAAAAACAAAAGTTTTTGATAGAACTAATAGTTAATTTGCAGTAAAAAAATTGTTATTAAGTCACTTAATTATTGTACTTCGCATTAGTTTTGATTTAATTGTTCCCATATCTAGAAACAGGAAAAAACATTGGCTCAGTACACTTAAAAAAAATTCAAAGTCGGAAAAAATAATACTATGTATATTATGCTACAAGGACCGAACGACTGTCATTCTTGTCCAGGATAAATTTGGCTGCATTCGGTGAAGACGAGGGCAAAGCCCAAGGCGTAGCTCCGTGCAGCCAAATTTCGCCGTGACAATAATGACAGTCGTTCAGTGTCCGTGTTGCATACAGTACTTTTTGTAACAAGTGCACCGAAGAACCCCCATTACTAGATTTTTTAAATAAATTTGGATGTATTGAAACTGTCTTATCGATTTGACGAACAGATTTTTGCAAATGCAATCACATTACAGTAAACTAATACAATGAAACATAACTTACATGATTTATTTTATTGATTGATATTTTTCACATTCTCTGTACTATCCCGTTCACAATAAATGCACATACTATAACGAACACATTCTATAATACAAATTTCTTTCAAATATCAATTTGACATATATCAATTAAATAAAAAAGCCCAACGGCATCCTGATCCATGATCTACAATTTCATTTTTACCCAGCGGGAAAAAATATCCATTAATTCCCAGTCAACAGAGAATTAATGAAAATTGTTACCATGGTTTGGAATTGAGAACTTTCGAAGCAGAAGTCAGCTCAGTAATACGGTACTTTCGGTGTACGTGTTACAAAAATTATCTTTTTTAAATTTGTAAAAACATGTTATTATTCATGTTTTATTATTTGAAAAACATATTTCTGAACATAAGTTTTATTACTGACTGCGATGCTGATTTTTTCATATATTTTGATGATTTAACCCTACTAAATGCACTATATGCGTCTGCCACACCCGTATCGGATAAAAGGCGTGTTTAGTATTTATTTACTCTCTATTTATTCAATTCATGAGAATATGTAATGAAACTATGAATTTATTTTTGTTATTTGAAATAAGCAAGGATCGAAAAAGAAGACAACAAAAAAAAAATTACGATGAAATGTATCAAAATAAATTAATTATTTGCAGATGAAGAACAATTATCTCTTCATTATATTTTCAATAAAGCTATTTAAAATAATATTTTTATTGATTTGCATTTATAAAATTATTAAAAAACGTCAGTCGATGAAAAATCAGAATAGCAGACTTCAGTCATCATTTTTTTAATACTTATTGCAAATAAAGAAAGCTTTTTACCAAGTGGCTGACACAATAAATTAATATAGAAGCATTTTTTTCTCAATATTTGAAAACTAATTTCCTCCAAACGCAGCATACAGGTGACTGAAGCCTGTTTTATTGTTTTTAATTATATTGCAAAACTTCTGATACAAGATACATCCACAATAAGATCACTTAATTTTCAGAATATCAAAAAATTTTTAAAAAGAAAGCAAATTTTAGAAAAATTCGTATACATAGATTTCAGCTCACTATATTTATATTGATGTCAAATCAACAAGTTACGTTTGAAATAATTGACTGGCACAATAAAATTATATAGAAGCATATTTTTTTATTACATTTTCAATTGGCTGTCAATTAAAAACTCAGCAAAGACTTAATGCCCTGGAATAGTTTTCTGGCTTTTTATTATTACGTCTTCACACTTTTTAATCTCACTCACACAATAAAATCATATAAACATTCCTGCCATCAGCTCCCTAACTATTACACGCCTTGCCTCTCGAAAAAGCCAATGTCAAGAAATTTGTATACATAAATTATGCAAAATACACACACAAATGATAAACGTGACAAGAACTTTTCAAGATGAAGCAGTAAATAACTTTTTTTCTTTAAATAAAGATATTTCTAGAGATCAAACTGAAAAACATGTGCTTTGAGTTTGAAATACGCGTTTATTATTCGACTTTTTGTTTGAAATGATCATTGCAGTGTGTTGAAATTTATCTTGTAGTTCAATTCAAAATTCGAATGAAAAGATTTTTTTGGACAGATCGAAATAAATGTTTCAGAAAAATATTATTAGTAGATAGTTTAAGGATTTCATGATTGTTTTATTTTCAAGAATCGATCAAGTGGTTTTCAGGAAATCTTTTTTTGAAATTTTTGATTTGTCGACATTTTGGAAGCAAACGCTAAAAGCTCTCGTATTTTTTAAATATTCCTTAAAATAAGAGAGTAATGTCGATTTTTCGGAAAAAGGAAAGGAGCCCCGAATAAAAAATTTGAATTCGAAAATTGGATGTTTCAATGAGTTCTATCTGCCATTTTAGAGTTTCATAATCTAAAACTTACACTCTGTATATATTAAATGTAACCGGTTTTTTTTTTTTTTCTGCTAATAATGTAATATCCAGGCGACTGGACAAATATAACATTCTTATTACTTCTAATAATTTAATGTATTTAATGCGAAGAAATAATTACTTCAATCAATTATAAGTAATTGCAGCTCGGCTTTATTAAAGAAAACATAAGTAAAGCATATTTAGTATGCGTTATATTAACAGCATTATTAAAAATTTTAAATATTGCAGAGCTACATCACCGTTACATAATAAAAAATATTCAAATTGTTTGAAACTAATTGTACAGTGAGGTCAGTATGTATACAATGACGTAGCAGACTCCTCTGAATATTATATTTTTAATTATAATAAATTAATTGCAGCAGACAATGTGTTCATTAACATTTAGTTTAGAATACTATGGTAGATTTCAGAAATATTACTTGATGAAATTAAATTGAATCGCAACAAACTCCAGTGTCATATTTAATGGTTGATTGTATTGAGGGATTGCTGACGCTACTGAAATTGAACTAAAGCATAGGATAATAATGGTTTCGCGTTAGTCCTGGTGGGACCTTATATGCGATATCGCTTATACTGTGTCATTATTCCATTGTTATATTAATTGAATGTATAGCGATTTTATTTCATGCGATGAAGTAATTACAGAGTTGACTGAAAATTCTGTTTCCAGTGAAATATTCTCTTGAGAGGCCATTATCCTATGATGCAATAAATTACAATAAAATGCGATTGTAGTGATTCACTGCAACTTTTCTTTAATTTTAATTATTTGAGAATTAGGAGTGCTATGATATGTGTTATTAAAATAAATTATTTCTCAATTCTTTTTTAAGATAGAATATGATGTAAATGAATAAGTAAGACTAAGAGATTTTGTATAAAGATTGTTCAGTATTACCAACTTCTACATCAAAAATCTCTAATTCAGGGATATTGAAGCCATGCAATAATCCAATTTATGAGCTTACTTACATAAAAATTTTCTAAATGGAAATGGTACAGATAATGTCTAATTTATGTATGTATATAATTACGCACAATATAATAAATTCCTCAAGTAATTAAAAAACATAGAAATAAATTATTGAAACTAATTGAATTCTTGAAAGTAATTAATTTTTAATAAATTCAAATGGTTCATAACAGCAACCGAACATCATATCATGAGCCATTACAGAGGAAAATTAATTAAAATTGCAAGTAATCTTTTACATCTAACTTATTTAAATACTCATTTTCACCCACACGTAAATAACAACAAGGGCCCACGTCTCAATTATACACTTATTAACGTAATTATCATCCAAATAAACATTGATCTCAGATAGCTGTGAAATTTTAATAATTATCAAAAATAAGCAAAAAAATAATCACATGCATTTAGTAAATAAATGCCTACCGACTTATTATACAAGTTATGCACTGAAACATGCAGCAAAAAATCTCAACATGATATTTTGAATAAGTACATACAAGAGAAGACCTTTTTCACCAAAATTCAACTAGACTCCTTTCAGATTCACACGACTCTCAAATTTTTTCGCTGTACCCTCCAAAGAATGAGGTCAGGCGTTACAACGAAAACTGGCACGGGTGTAAAAATTTTTATTGAGAAATTTATGCAATTGCAGAAAATGATGTCAGGCGTCGAGTCGCTAACTATCTCCAATGATTTTTCAATTTTTTTTTTTTAAATTGATTCAGTCTAGAATTTCAATTTCAATATCATGACGCAGCTTTATTCGTTGAAAACTTAGATATAATACATCAATACATAATATATAGTAATTGATAATAATAATCATGTTATTACGGTTCCTTCACCCTGATATTGAGAAATATGATATAGTGATACTTCCTCATCAATTTGATAGCCACAATTTCCATTATTTTTGTTCCACTTCCACTGTTCGAAAACAGTTATTGCAAGAATGACGTCTGGCGTCGCAATCAAAGTTAGTATCGATGTAATCGCAGTAAATCGACGTAGGTGTCGCGTCACTGACTGTTCTTGATGATTTGATGCCAAAACACACACAAGATAATTCATTAATATATGGGGCATGAGCGTGAGAGAACATCTTTACCCGCTTTGTAGCGATGTTTTTAATTGAGCAAATCATGATATTGCGTTAGCGATGCCTGTCGTTGCGACGTACTTTTTAGCTCCTTCATTATGATATCAAATATATTATACACTGAAGCTTTATCGTTGGTTTGATAACTACAATTCTCAATCATTTTGTTTCTTACTGCTCGAAAACAATTATTGCAAGAATGACGCCTGCCGTCACGACGGTTTTTTTTTATAGTTCATTCACAATGATATTGAAATATATGATACAGTTTAGCCTGTTTGTATATTTTAGAACCTCTATTTTCATTCTTCTTGATTTCCACTAATCGTAAACGATTACAGAAAGAATAATGGCGGGCGTCGCGACTTTTTTTGTAGTCTCTTCACAACGATAATAATACTTATGATACACTGATGCTTCATCATCAATTTTATAGCCACAGTTCTCATCATTTCTGATTTCCACTGCTCAAAAACAGTTACTGCAAGAATAACGTCAGGCGTCGTGACTTTTTTGTAGTACCCTCACTGCTCGAAAACAAAGAATGATGCCTGCTGTCACAACAGATTTTTTTTTGTAGTTTTTTCATGAGGATATTGAATGCTACGATACAGTGAGGCCTCGTCAATTTATAGCCGCTACTTCCATTCTTTTTGATTCCCACTGCTCGAAAATAGTTAGTGCATGAATAATCTCAAGCATCATGACCTTTTTATAGTTCCCTTACCATTATATCAAGAAATGTGATACAATGATGCCTTTTTGTCAATTGTGATAGTCACAATTACCATTATTTTTTATTTCCATAGCTCGAAAACAGTTATTGCAAGAACGACGTCAGGCGTCACGACTTTTTGTAGTTTCTTCGTTACGATGTTGAAAAATATGATGCAGTGATGTTTTTTTATCAATTTGATAGCAGCAATTTTCAAACTTCTCAATCTCACTACTGGGATACGGTTTTGCATGAATGACGTCAGATGTCGCGATTTTTTTTGTAGTTTCTTCACTCTGATATTAAGAACTATGATATAGTGATGCTTATTTATCAATTTGATCGCCGCAATTTTCATTCTTTTTGATTCCCACTGCTCGAAAATAGTTAGTGCATGAATAATCTCAAGCATCATGACCTTTTTATAGTTCCCTTACCATTATATCAAGAAATGTGATACAATGATGCCTTTTTGTCAATTGTGATAGTCACAATTACCATTATTTTTTATTTCCATAGCTCGAAAACAGTTATTGCAAGAACGACGTCAGGCGTCACGACTTTTTGTAGTTTCCTCGTTACGATGTTGAAAAATATGATGCAGTGATGTTTTTTTTATCAATTTGATAGCAGCAATTTTCAAACTTCTTAATCTCACTACTGGGATACGGTTTTGCATGAATGACGTCAGATGTCGCGATTTTTTTTGTAGTTTCTTCACTCTGATATTAAGAACTATGATATAGTGATGCTTATTTATCAATTTGATCGCCGCAATTTCCATTCTTTTTGATTCTCACTGCTCGAAAACAATTATTGCAAGGGTGACGTCAGGCGACACAATTTTCTTGAAGTTCCCTCACCATGATATCAAAAAAATGGAGCAGTGATGCTTCATCATCAATTTTATCGATGAAATTTTCTTCTTCTTGATTCTTTCTGCCCGATAATTATTGCAAACTATGATACAGTGAAGTCTGAGTGAAGCCTCTTGGTCAATTTTATAGCCGCAATTTCTATTCTTCTTGATTCCCACTGCTCGAAAATAATTATTGTAAGAATAATGTCGACCATCGCGAATTTTTTTTATAATCCCCTCGCTATTATATCAAGAAATGAGATAGAGTGATGCCTTTTTGTCAATTTAATGGTCACAATCTCAATTATTTCTGATTCCTACTGCCCGAAAATAGTTATTGCAAGAATGAAATCAAGCGTCGCGACTTTTTTGTAGTTTTCTTACCACGATATTGGAAAATATGTTACAGTAATGTTTCTTCATCAATATAATAGCAGCAATTTTTTTTCTTCTTGATCTCACTGTTTGGATACGATTATTGCAAGAATGACGTCAGGCGTCGCGATTTTTTTATAGCTCACTCACACTGATATCGAAAATTATGATACAGTGATACTGACTTATTAATTTAATAACCGCGATTTTCGATTCTTTCTGATTCGCACTGCTCGAAAACAATTAGGAATATGATATCAAAAAAAGAGGACAGTGATGCTTCATCATCAATTTTATCGTTGCAATTTTCACTCTTCTTGATTCTTTCTGCCCGAAAACGGTTGTTGCAAGAATAACGCCTGGCGTAACGATGATTTTTTTTTTGTAGTTGTTGCATAATTTTATTGAAAACTGTGATACAGTGAAGCTTCTTGGTCAATTTTACAGCCGCAATTTCTATTCTTTTTGATTCTCACTGCTCCAAAACAATTATTGCAACAGTGACGTCAGGCGTCACAACCTTTTTGAATTCTCTCACTATGATATTGTAAAATATGATAGTTATACTTCATCATCAATTTGATAGCCGCAATTTTGATTATTTTGGATTTCCACTGCTCGAAAACAGTTATTACAAGAATGACACCTACTGTTGCGACATCTTTTGCAGTTCCTTCACCATGATAACAAAAAATTTGATATAGTGATGCTTCATCATCAATTTTATAGGCACAATTCCCATTCGTTTCGATTCCCACTACTTGATAACAGTTATTGTAAGAATGAAACCTGCTGTCGCGACTTTTTTTGTAGCTCCTTCACCATGATACCGAAAAATAATATACAATGATGCTTCATCATCAATTTGATAACTGCAATTCTCACTGCTCGAAAACGGTCATTGCAAGAATGACGTATGATGGTATGATGCCATCACGATATTTCGTTTAGTAGTTCCTTCAGCATGATATCGAAAAATATGTTACAGTGAAGTTTCATTATCAATTTGATAGTCGCAATCTTTATTCTTTTTAATTCTCATTGCTCGAAAACTGTTATTGCAAAAATGACGTCAGGCGTCGCAACTAAAAACGGCATCAAATCTTAAAAACATATGTTTATTAGTTTCCAAGCCCTTAAACTAGACTTCTTTTTCAGTGATTTGATCCAAATCTCCTACCACCGAGACATTTCTTCAAATTTGGCGATATGTACTAAGTGAGGAAAAACGAATTTAGAAAATATAGATTTGTTTCAACAAGCAGTTTTGGACTGATTCTGTATTGGATTCAGATTTTGCTCATTCGCATACGCATTAAATGAATCAGTTTTTGAACTGAGTCGAACGTTGGACGCTTGAAATCCATGTTTGAAGCTTGTTGTAACATTAGTTACTAAATGCGATCGTATTCGCTTCAAATCGGCGTCAAATTGGCCCTTCGTCGTTTTGCCCTTTTCCAACTAGTCGATGTGGATCCCAAAAACTGTGTTCACAATCTTGTTGGCAGGCCCCTCTTTTCCACTGGGCACTCTGGGCACGTGCCCAGTACCCCTTGATCGATAGGAGTTCTCTGGTTCCTACCAGATCACTAAACGATAACCGAAATTCATTACTCGCAGGATTTCTATAGCGACATAAAACTGAACATGACCGATTGAAGGGTGACTGCATAGTGAAGCGGCGATACAAGCGACGATAAGTGGGAAGAGAAGAGCGACAAATACAAATACACACATATCAATAGAACATCGCATAGTGGAGGAGAGTGGAGAGGAGAGCAGTGCGACAATAAGCGCTGCTACAAGCGATAAGGTCGAAGGAATCAAATATACTGTCTTCTTTTCGTCGCTATTCTCGCTGGTGGTTTGGGGCAAAATGGATGCTGAACTGCTTATAAGTGGAGTGTTTATGAAAAATCCTATCAGGATTGATGGGATTGTGATTGAAATTTGTCCAATTTTTCAATAGTCTGTATTCAATTGTGGCTAGGATGTAGTCAAATGTGTCTATTTGAACAAAATAGTGCTCTATCAAGGTCATAGAGGCCCCATTATCCTAACGTGCCCAGGGCCTCCAATATGTTAAAGACGGCCCTGCTTGTTGGTCGGCAGGCTCACCTTCAGCTTCGATTTGACAGGAGCAGTCTACCATTTCGAGTGTCTCTTGGTCTCTGGAGTGCATGTCTCGTCCACGGTTATGAAACAGCGTATTCGTCCTTGATACATTTTGTCACATTTATTTGACTCTTTTCTTCGTCCTGTTCAATAAAAGTAGTCATACATGCATCAGCTAAAATTGTGATGAATTTAAAAACTCAGACTGTTGAACATTAGTTGAAAAGATTGAACAAGACCAAAAGGACGTTGTTCATATCCTGTATAGAACTGTATAAATTTCGTTAAAATGCACCAGAATCAAGTCTGCGATGAAAAGCAAATTTCATGGCCTACTGAACATCATCAGATTGCAGCTAATTGTCTTTATTATTCTTATTAATTAACATGATATAATTGTTGATATTATTCGTTAAGAAATTTTAACATGTATAACATTGTGTATTCTTCAGTCAGCATAAATTTGACGGTTTAGGTCTTAATATCTGTTATTAAAGATTATATCTGCTCACTTTTATTAACGATGGTGTCTAGATAAATATAAGTGTTGACTGATTATTTCGTTTTCGTCAAAACTTCATAATAGTCTTAATCTCATTTTGGTTGACTCCTATGTTCGACAACAGGCTTTCAAATCATATTTCGTTGAGCAGATTCTTTTGGCTTTTAGCAGTTTGCATGATTACATTAGAGAGATGATTGAAAAGAAATGAGCTAAGGCGAAAGGTGACTCACAGGGACTCTGCATCTGCGGTTCCAATAGTTAAATATTGGAGCATGAGAGCATTTCGATGATGAGCATCCACGTTAGAAATGGTCAGTAAAAGAACGAAATCGAACCGAGAACGAAACATGGCTTCATTATACCAAAGACTAAGGAACAGTGAAGACAGTGGACTGCTTCTGGCGAAACCAAGCCGAAAAAAGCTTATTGGTTTCTACTATAAATTGGGATGTGAAATTGAATACACAATCTATATGTTAGTCTGTTGATTACTGTTGGTTGTAATATTATCACACAATACATCTAGCGAATAATGTTATTCTAGCATCATATAAAGCTGTCTCAATGGAGCACAAACTAAATTTCCATGAGTTTGGTATCCTTACCTGATAATAATATTATCCATCAACTGCACTATTCTGTCGCCGATTTCAGTTCCAATCAGTTCGAAACAATAGACAGTGTCGACTCGTGCTGCGGGGGAGGGAGCAGAGAAAAGCGCTCTTTGCTTCCCTCAATGACTGTCCGACTCATCGGCTTGCACATGTGTAATAACGCAGCAACATATTTGATATAATCCAGTTTATCTATACTCGCAGATCGTCATTGTTCTATCGGGTGCATTGTTGCATTGTCAGTCGCGTCACCTACCTATGCTAGCACCACTGCTGCGCTCTGTCGCCTGCTTTGTGTACTAAAACAACGCACCAATATCATGTTTAACAGATTTAACAGTAGCAGTGTCGTGTATCAACTTTATTCTTATTTAAATCATCATGACGCTGTTTTATAATGCCCTCCGAATCAGACGATTTCTTCTAGCCCCTAAATAGGTTTTTGACCCAATCTCCAAGTTTGGAAATAAATAATAGTCAGAGGAGCGCTGTCCTGGTGGAGAGACAATTTTTTCTTCGCCAAATGCGACTGCCTTCGTTTCAATTGATCCAACAGTTCTACTAATATACGTACGTGATCGTTTTGCCCTTTTCCAAATGGTTAGTGTGGTTATTACCGTGTGCACCTAATACCTAATACTGTGGTCTTGACCTTAGCCTTCTCCGGTTCCGATTTGCTAGGAGCAGCCAAATTTTTCGACTGCTCCTCAGTCTCTGATGTGTTGTGATAGTTCCATGTTTCGTCCACAGTTACGAAACGGCGCAATAAGTCCTTCCACGCTTGAATATCTCCAAATTCTTCTTTAAGGTGGTATAATAGAAGAATAAGGCCCGGTTGCACAGTCTTTGGTTTATTCTAAGTGTAGCTTAATTACTTGAGTAACAATTATTACTAAGATAATTGAGCTAGGCTTAGGATAAACCAAAGACTGTGCAACCAGGTCTATGACATTGTCCTGGTAAAGAGCATCCTTATACACAAATATCCGTTCAACAGTTTTTATGAACCATTTCTGGCGTGAAGATTTCTTTTAGATTGCCTAGACGCCTATTATAATAATTCTGTGGCGACTTAGATTAAATTAAATTTGAAATTAAATTTCCCTTTTCTAAAATAAATATGCACGCCACTGAATTACCAATAACCAAGCCGCGGAAGCGCGAAAATACGCTTGTTGTTTTTGATAATTTGTTTTTAGTGATTCGGTGATATTTGGGGTAATTATGTGTTTGTGGTCTCAATGCGCGTAAATAGGTGAATTTTCACTTGTTTGTTTTGTTTTGTTTCCAGTATTTAGGACATTTGCTATTATCCTTCACCAATAATGAACACAGAATTACCCGAAATTGATACATAATTTTTTGATCTTTTGTTAAACTGCAGCAGTACCTAATATTGGAAATGTATCGATGGTGATCTAGTAGTAATTAAACTGAGCAACTTTTCAATTAGTATCTTGTAAGCGATGTTTCAATAACAAAATATTACTTAATATATTCTTCCAATAATTCTTCATCATAAATGATGATATTTTGCAAAATAATCTAACAGACAAAAGCATAACGCGTCTCCCCTCTTACACAATCGAATTTAAACACATTAAGTGACGTGAGATTTGAACCCTCCTGCTTTCATATCACTCAGAGAGCATTATACCAAATTGTCGACAGTTTTTTAATCGAATAATAAGACATGAATTGGCAACAAAAAACGGACTCAACACAAGCCAAATTTTAAGCAAAACATAAATCATCATTTGACAGCTAGAATTTCACCCTGCGTACACACGAGGCGTTGGACATTGCACATTTCGCACATGTGACCAATGATAGGTCACAACAAAATTTGACGTGGGAAATTAAATTTCTACAACACGTAATTGTTTTCACTTCTTTAAGACACATTTGCTCTCCCACAATTAATTACGCGGCTGATACTCTTATAAGTACCATTAGAACTATTATGAGGATGGATGAAAATCTGAAAGACCAGGTTGTACATACCAGCGAAACAACTTAGCGCCATTATTTTTTTGTTATTATTAAAGATACAACAAAATATTTAATAACAAAGTTGTATAAGATCAAAGAACCAATGGCTCTCAAGTTTACAATTCAAAGTTATTTTTAGCGCATATTTGCAAAAAATAATACGCTATTGTCTGTCTGGCTGGCTGGCGTGACGCTGAGTTCTCAGTAACTACAGCACTTACAGACTTGAAACTGGTACTAAATGAAAGCTGCTGTTTTGTAGATTTGCACAAACTGCTTTTAGATAAAAGATGAAATAAGAATTCAAACGGTAATTACTGCTGAACTAGGAATAATTAAAATCTGAAAATTGCTGCACAGAATAAGCGACATGTAAGTAATTAAATTTTATACTCTAAATTTTGAACTAATATGAATAATTACCTATTTTAGGGTAGAAACTATTTATCTTAATGTCTCGCGAGCTACACAAGATATTGACATGCGGTTGTCGGTGTTAGTGACAGAATGAATTGAACTTTTGTTTTTATGATCAATTTAGGCTAGTATATGACCACCTGTTACTCATTTTTTTAAATCTATAGTATTCGAGGTAATTGCACCCAATTTTCAGGGATTTTCTTTTAAATAACTTTAATAAAGAACACAAATCATTTTTTAAAGGTATAGCGTATGATCTTCCGTTAGTCAATTACTAAACAATAAAGACTAAAAGATCCTTTTGAGTTTATACGTGCACAAGTTATGTATAGAATAATCACAACTTGAAACTGGTGCTAAATGAAAGCTGCTGTTTCACAGATAGAATAATCCTTGTCTGTCCTCTTAGATAAATCATAGATTCCAGACTAAATCAATGTTTCACAAAATTTAAAACTGTCGTTATAGACTGAGGGGAAATGGTAGTATAATATACTGAAGACAGTATAACATTCCTATCTTCTTTTACACAATTATAGTGTTCAAAAATCAAAACTCAAACCACATATATAGAATAACACTATCAGTTCTCTTGAAACAAAAGATTGATTTCTGATCAAACCAGCGATTCAAAAAATTAAAAATTAGAAGTGCTGACTCAAAAGGGATGGAGGTATAATACACTGAAAACAGAATGACGTCTTCATCTTTTTTAGCACAATTATAGTGCTCAAAATAATCTTATCTGGATAAATCATTGACTAGTAACTAAACCAGCATTTCAAAAAATGTAAAACTGTGTGCGCTGATTGAGGGAGGATGGAGGTATAATATACTGAAGTAATCGTTTTTCTTCACACAATTATAGTGTTTAAAAATCAAAACTTAAAATTATAATATATAGAATAATCCTGTCAGTCCTATTGAAATAAATCATCAATCCCTGATTAAATCAGCGAGTCAAAAATTTTAAAATTGTCAGTGCTGATTCAGGGGGTTGTAGGTATAATATACTAAAAATAGAATGACGTCTTCATTTTCCCGCACATAATTATAGTGTTCAAAATATATAATAATCCTATCTGTCCTCTTAGAATAAATAATTGATTCCTGACTAAATCAGAGTTTCAAAAAAATTTGAAATTATAAGTATTGACTGAGGGAGGATATAGGTATAATATACTGAAAATAGTATGACATCATCGTTTTCTTTTACACAATTATAGAGTTCAAAAATCAAAACTCAAAATCATATTATATAGAATAATGCTATCAGTCCTCTTGAAATAAATCATGAATTCCTGATTAAATCAGCGATTCAAAAAATTCAAATTATAAGTGCTAACTAAGGGAGATGTAGGTATAATATACTGAAAATAAAATAACTCTCAATTTTCTTCCACATAAATATAGTGTTCAAAAATAAAAAATATAATAATCATATCTGTCTTCTTAAGATAAATAATTGATTTCTGACTAAATCAGTGTATCAAAAAAAAACTGTGAGTGTTGGCTGTGGAAGTATGTAGGTAAAATATACTCATTATCCAGTAGACTATGGATGAAAAATAAAATAACACAATCTAGCAGCTGTCAAAGTGTCAAGTGATTTGTTTCAACATTTCTACATAATACATGCCTGTGATCTTTTTTCCCTTTTCTAGGTGATTGATGTAGAAAAACTATGGCCACGACCTTGTTGGTCAATATACATACCTACCCTATAATCTTCTTCAGCTTCAATTCGCTAGAAGCAGTTCACTGTTTTAACTGTTCCTTAATCTCTAGCGAGTTGTGATGGATTCATACTTCGTCCACGTTTACGGAATAGTGTAAAAAGTCCTTCTCATTGCAATTGAACATCGACTGCAAAATGATGAGCACTCATCAAATGAGATATCCGTACACTCAAGCATTTTGCGCTCGGTCAACTATGATGACCTTTTTAGACGGCCTGGACGCTCGTCATCAAAAATGCTTTTACGAGCGGTTTAAACTCAACTGACCAATATTTAATTGTAAAAATCGAAGATGCAAAGTCTCCAATAATATATTTCGTTTTGGTTTGATTCCATAGTTTTGTTTCGAGTGCAAATTGATTGTCAGCAATTCTTAAAATAATCTTATGAAAACCGTTGACCGCAACTGTACAAAACGCATCTAAAAAGCGCACGTCCTGTCATTTCCCGCGCGATCGCAACGCCATATTGCGCCCTAACGTCGACTAACGTGATCCATCAAGCCACTGTCACAGTCCAGCATTGTTACACTTCCTCCGAAGGGCCCCCGCTCTCTTCTGTATCACTACATCACAGTGCCGTGTGATCGCGCATAATTACTTAAGTTTAAAATCGGGGATCAAATTGGCTTTGTGCGAATGAATATTTTATTGTTGCGCGCACTCATTAAAGATGACGCTATTAAAATGTCGTTAAAGATTAGGGCTATTTCCAGTTCCGACTGCGGTTGATTGATACAGATCCTACGATACGCGGTTTGTGATTGTATAGCGATTAGCTCCCAAGCGATCGAAGTTTCAAGTTATTGAAGGGCGGCTGACTTCAAAGAACCCACTCACAACTAGAAGTTTTTTTTATTATAATATAAATTACAAATTCACTGAATTGCAAGGATTTCAGTGACTTTTGAGCGAGTGGTCTCCTTCTGGTTGTTATCAGTAAAAGACACGCGGTTTCAGCGACACAATTGTATAAGGCTGCGGCAGCTGTCGCCCTGCTACACTTTGATCGTCATGATAAATGATCACACACGCGGATATTATACACACAGTTCGCAAGTCGGACGGGACAACATGTCTCAGAACGTGAACATGATTGTGATGATGTTGGTCTTGTTCTTCACCAAAATCAAGAAGTTAGCCACGTAGAACTTTAATAGAAGTCAACAGTGGAATACACTAGACTCTGATGGACTCTAAAAGGTGTGTTGTTCGATATTTCGTCATCAAACTCACATGATCTTCTGTTAAAAGATGACAAAGACGCAAAAGGATGAGGAGTTAGCGTAATGACTCGAGTCAAAAAACAAAATTAAAAAAATCATCTGTGGCCATCACAGTACCTCTCCAACCATAAATTTCAGGGCCAGTTTCATCGCTGTTTCAGAAATTTAGAGTGTCGCATCAATTAATTGCATATTTCAAAGTGAAAACTGTCATTGTCAAAGTGACAGCAGTCATTATCAAAGTGACAGCTGTCATTGCCAAAGTGACAGCTGTCATTGTCAAAGTGACAGGTGTCATTGTCAAAGTGACAGCTGGCATTGTTAAAGTGACAGATGGCGGTTATCTTTCAGTTCTCACATAAAATAAGTATTTTTGAAAATGAGTCTTATTTTTTTAGATTTTCGGGGACTTTAATTAATTGAAGCATACAATTTCGACATTTGATCGAAAATGTAATTTAAAGATAGTAGAGAGTTTTTGCAAGTCACCGCTAATGAAACGTTAACGCTAACGTCAAAAACAATTTTCTTTGCGCATCCGTACTGAAATTGGCAAATAAAATCATTATAACGTTATTTATGTCTGCCAGTCCTTGAAGTTTCTCTTGAGTACATTATAATTCAAGCTAGCATTATTGAGCAAGCATTCCCCATAAACTTATTTTTTTACTCTAGCCTTATCGTATCAATAGCGGAAGCTTTCCAAAACTCTCTATTAATGTGGATTCCACTAATTATTTATTTTTGATATCTACTAAGCTTATCTCCCCGAGAGCTTAAAATTGATACCAAACTAGTTATCATTCAAATGATTTGTAATAGATACAATTGACAATCGTTTAAATATCCTCTTTGACACTTCCACTAGAATTATCTCTACAAGAGCTTTAATTTGATACGATACCAAACACGATAGAGCCAAACTACTTATTTTTAAAAAAACAATTGACAAACGTTTAGATGTGATGGCAAAATATGAGTGATAATAATAACTCTACCTTATAATTCTCAATATTTCTTTGGTCCAGAAAAATATATCGAATTTTATAATAATCTAAATTTTGACAATAAGAAATGAACCGATGATAATTTTAAAAAATATTTCTTTAGAATATTGTGTCAAATTATTTAAGGATTAGTTTCAGTTATTTCATATTTTATGATAAAAACTACCGTTTATAAAATCAGGGCAGAAAACTGGAACTTGAACCTAGATTTTTGATGGAAAACTTGAATATGGAATTTCAGTCGAAAATTCGTACGCGTTCTCAAGTTATCGTGCTTCCCCACAGACCGACAATGAACAAATGCGACTCTGCCAGGGATAAAACGATTTGAAAAACAAATTCAACGGGCAGAAACAGGCTTGTTTCTGCCCGGCCACACTTGCATTTGTCTGAAATTGTCTTGTTTTGACTGACAAAACAGGCGTTGAATCGCATCGTTTCAATGAAGGTATTATGAAAAGTATTATAATCACGATTTTTTTGACAGTTCTGATGGATCTTCACGTTTTAGACCCTACTGAACCCAAAAACCATAATTTTTAAAAAGTCGGTCTGTCTGTCGGTTTGTCTATGTGGAAACACGATAATTTATTAAGATTGCGTACTAATTTTTGACTGAAATTTTATATTCAAGTTTTTTATCAAAAAGCTAGGTTCAAGTTCAAGTTCGTAGCTGAGCTATTTTCAACCAGTGGCACCAAAACTTTATTGACGGAACTTTTTAGTTTTTTGCGTTTATTTCATAAATGGAAGAATTTATCATAAAATATGAAATGACTAAAGTTGATCCTCAAATAATTTGGCATAACATTCACCCAAAACATTTTTTTGAACTGTCAGCTGTTCATTTGTTATTATTAAAATTTGAATTATTATGAATTTCATTAAATTTTTTTGAAGTAAAGAAATCATAGAATCATAATGTGAAATTATAGTTATTTTCACTCATATTTGGACATCACATGCAAAAGTTCGCCAATTGTTTTTTGAAATAAGTTATTTGGCTCTATCGTGTTTGGTATCAAATTAAAGCTCTTGCGGAAATGATTCTAGTGAAAGTGTCAAAGAGAATATTTAAACGACTGTCAATTGTTTCCTCTACAAATTATTTAAATGTTGTCTTAGAGTAAGATCCTAGGCCCACCAAACGTTACTTATTTTCTGAGAAACAAAATTTGTGGATTGGACTAATGTTATTGGATACTTTGATCATACGCATACTTGCTAGTTTGTGCCGACGGTCAATTTACAGATACAAGGTGCTAGAAGTACGTTAAAACATTACTCACTGTTCTTAAAGTTTGAGTGCTAATTTTTATGTATATTTTAGAGAATATTGTTAAAAATTGATAATCAACACTATCAGACACTTCTTATTGGCGGAAATTACTACTAGATGCTTTAATGCTCGCAAAAAATAACGTAATCTCACTTATAGTCTGAGTCCTAATTTTTATATATGATACTCAGGGAACAATTTCAATACTTTTTGTAAACAGCCAGACCAATCATAGGGGCTAAACAGCCCTCAGACACAATTATATATCGCTATGAGTATGAGCGCAAGGTCATTATTTTTTTGCTAGATAGTAAGCGAAGTATCCATGAGCATCCAACTCTCCCTTGGTCTGGCTGTTTACAAAATATATTGAACTTGTTTCCTGAGTATCAGATATAAAAACTAGGTCTTAGACTATAAGTGGGATTACGTTATTTTTTTGGGAGCTTTAAAGCGTCTAGCAGAAATTACCGCCGATAGGAAGTGTTGATTATCAATTTTTAACAATATTCTCTTAAACTTACATAAGAATTAGCACTTAGACTTTAAGAGAAGTGAGTAATGTATATGTAAATTGGCCGTCGGCACAAACTAGCAAGTATGCGTATGAGCAAAGTACTTACTAACACTACTCTAACCCACACATTTTGTTTCTCAGAAAATAAGTAACGTCTGGCGGGTCTGAGATCTTGGACTATTCAGTTTGGTATCAATTTAAAGGTCTTGGGAAGAATGTTAGTAAATATCGAGAATAAATAATAACTGAAATCCACGTTACCATCTTTAAATTATACACTTCCGGCCATCAAATGTCGAAACTTTATGTTCCAATGAATTAAAGACCACGAAAATCTAGAAAAGGACTCTGTATTTTCAAAAATACTTTTTTCGCCATCTGTCAGAAAAACATGATATTTTTGTATTGTTATGGATACGCAAAGTTCGAAATAAAACATATTTTTTCACTAGTGAAAAAATGAGCATATTTTTTCACTAGTGAAAAAATAAATTCTATTTTTGCACACCTAATCTAATATAAATCAGTTTAGTAATGCTACAAGGATAGAAACAAATAAGTATTTAATAAAAAATAAATATGAATTTGTACACAAAACTACTTATTTTTTAATATAAAAATTAATTGTTGACAGTTCTTTATTTATCAAACAACAATTGTGCATACTTTTGGTTACAATACCCAGGTGACTGCAAATTAATTATAGTTTGTACTTTTTTCCTACATTTTACTGAATAAAACAATAATTATTGTTGATCTATTATTTTTTGACATTTGGCGAAAAAATATTGTTTGTATTTCGTATGCGAAGTGATTGTATTTTGTTGCGCTTTCGAATGAATTTTTTACCTCGACTTTACGGTCTCGGTTAAAATTAACATTCTCACGCACAACAAAAAAAAACAATCACTTCACTCACTTAATACAAAAATAACTATTTTTATGTAAGGGCTAAAATTACAACGCCATCTGTCACTTTAACAACGACAGCCGTCACTTTGACAATGACATTTATCACTGTGAAATATGCAATTGATTGATGCGATACTCTAAATCTCTGAAATAGCGATGAAATTAGACATGAAATTTAAAGTTGGGGAAGTACTGTGGGCCACAGCAGATTTTTTAAATCTGTTGAAAGTCACAGATTATTACTAGTTCCGTTAACGCAGCGACACAAAGTGTCCCTTGGCATTCAACACGAGAAGACAGCACTAGTATTGCACAATTTCTTACTAGACGTCAGAATCTCAAAAAAGTCCAGGTTTGTGTCCTAATTATTTTTTGCTTTTTGTACAGCTGATGATTTAAAATAAGGCCGTTTGAATCAAAAGTTTTTTCACCTATTTTTATCTACATCCTTGACAGCAACATCCCTGGTATTCATAAATAGTTTTACGGTTATGATTTTCTTCACGCCTATTATGGGCATTTTAGTTCTTCAAATTTAAAACTTTACACTGCCAACGCATCCAAACAATAAAATTAGAGGAAATTTTTTTAGAACATTGGTAACCGGATGGCAAAATAACAATGGTATTTCTCTTTACAGCATGTTTGTGCTATTAAATGTTAGAATTGTGTATGTAGAATCTTCGATCAATTGACAGCGTGTGATTGATAAAAAAAAATAAGATCAGATCATTTGTTCATACATCATATTTTTCTTCTTATGACAGGAAATAAAAATTGCGACCTAATAATGTCGTCTCTCAATGGCCGACAAATCATATTTACCATAAAAACGAAGCTATATCTTAGAATCTTAGTATTCTACTTCCCGAAAAATGACTGAATGCTGAAATACGATGTCCATATTTTCCATGGAATATTTTTTCAGTTAACATATAAAGCATATAAAAAAGTCAGCACATATGCGTGAAACCTTTTTAAAGGATTGGTGTGAGGCACAGGGCGATTCTCACCCCGATAGATGGCGTTGAATTACACATCGGAAACTCGTAAATACAGACTTTCCTCACACGAAAGGAATTTATGAAAATGGACACACGTACACATTCATAAACTCGAGAAATAAATTTGCTCTTAACATCCCAGTGCATATAATACTTTTATGGGGCTTCTTATGTAAAGAATGTATAATCTATGTAATATATAAGTCGTTTTAAGGTTGAGGGTAGCAGGGAGTGGTTTTTATCGCTGGCTAGCAATACGCAGCCGATCTGCGATCCGTGGGCCTCGTAGCTTGGCGTAATTTTATATACGACGCATATGCATTAGAATCGGTTTTGTGATGTGGAAAATAGGCCTGGGAGACACTTGCTCGTGAGTTGTTCAATGTCATCTGCTATCTTCCTTCAAAATAATCTATTCCATAATATTTTTGAAATGATATTTGAAGAAACTGAGGAACATTTGTAACATTCATCATCTTTTGCACATTCATTGAATCTCATCCAAACATTATTCATATTACAATAAAAATTAGGCTCACATTCTGGCAAATATAGGCCATTTGTACCAAGAGCTACAAATATTTTCATTTCGTTTTTTTTTATGTGCTGTAAGTTTGAAAGTAGAATTTCAACATTTACTTCAACTTAAGATTCCACAGCAATATTAGAGTATTTTTAAAAAGTGCTTGCTAAGTTTACGTATTGAACCCATAAAAAGTTAAACGACTGAACGATAAGAAATTATATTCTCTAATGTGATGCGTAAACTAGTCTCCAGAGTTACTTTTTCCGATAACAGCAACATACCTACCCAAGCACTGCATATTTACATAACATAAGCACTTTCAAATTTTTTATAGCCTTTAGGGGAAACACATACGAACTGATGAAGACAAAACATCATCAGATGAAGGAATTCATTGAATACTAAATTTAATGAATCAAAAAGTATTAAAAAAATAACTAGTATCAAATTTTTGTTGTTTTTTCAAATGACAACTATAAAATTTTTGACTAGCTACATCATATAATTTGTCTTTGACGGAGAAAACCGAATTGAACGATGTTTTTGCACTTACGATTTTCACAATTAAGCGTTCAGGCCATCCAAAGCAAGTCTGTATGCCCGATATAGTCAATAATATAGTTGAGGCTGCAGGATGTTCAACATTCTGCATACATATTTACAATATATAACCGTCTGACCATTCCGTGTTTGACGATATTCAGTCACAATTAAAAAACGATTTACTCCATTTCGTAACCAAAGATGAAACATGGATCCATCACAACAAACCTCAGACCAAGGAACAGTCGAAGCAGAAGAAGGCCTAGGTGGGTCTGTTGGCCAGCTCATGGCCCAATTTTTTAGGGGATTGACAGTATAATCCACATCAACTACCTAAAAATTGACAAAATGATTACTGGCTATATTATGCAGATTAGCAGCCGTATTTGGCAAAGAAAGAAATGTTTTTATATCAGGGCAATACACTGTTGTACCAATTTGTTTAATCATATTCTTCAGATTAACTCAAAGAGGCCTATTTTGAGGGCTTGGAAACTACAATAGATGTTTTTCTCATTTGATGCCATTTTAAGGTGTGACGCCTGGCGTTATTCTTGCAAAACTCTTTTCGAGCAGTGAGAATCAAAATAATAATAATTGTGGCTGTATAATTGACAAAGAGGCTTTACTATATCATATTTTTCAATATTATTGTGAAAGAACTACAAAAAGAATCACGACGGCAGGCGTCATTTTTGCAATGACTGTTTTTGAGCAGTGGAAATCTAATAGAATAAAAATTGCGGCTACAAAATTAACGCAGAGGCCTCACTGTATCACATTTTTCGATATCATTGTAAAAGTACTACAAAAAAAAATCTGACGTGACCATCACGTGACTTAATTGTACATCATGGGAAAATTTTAGTTGCGTTAAAACACATCTTGAAACAACGCTCTTAGTAGCGCCAAAAACAGAGCTCGTGGTACCAGCCAAAATCTCATCGTTCCACAGTTTATCGTTTTGGATCTACCCAAGAGATTCTAAGAATCTGTCAAGTAAAATACGCTTTCAGCCAAGTCGGTTGCTATGGAAACAGTAGATCATTATTCTTATGCTACAACATTCCTAAATACTGATTTCCAAAATTCTACGACTACCAGCAGGTCTGAATTTATGCGCAAAATTAAAAAATAAATTCCTACTGAAGGGCACTTCCGGTTCAGTCTATTCTTATGAAAACAGTAGGCAATCATTCAGATGCTACAGCAGACTGAAATACCAAATTTCAATATTCTACACTTGATTGCTTATTGCTTCGAATTTATACGAAAAATTCCAAAAGACTGTCAAGTAAAGTGCACTTCCGGCTCGGTGGATCTCAACAAAAATAAGACATGAGCATCTGGACGGTATAATCGTCCAAAATACTGAATTCTAACAATCTATTTTCAATCGTTTTGGATTTATGCGGAAAATTCCAAAAATGTTTCGAATAAAGTGCTCTTCCGGTGCAGTCGATAGCAATCATAATGCAGGGTGTACAACAAGATATTATAAAAGTGCCTAATACAAAATTCAAATATTCTACGACTGATTGTTTAGAATTTATGCGGAAAATTCAAAAAGTCTGTCATATAAAGTGCACTGCCGGCTCAGCCGATTGTTACAAAAATAGAAGAATTAGATGCTTCAGTAATTTCAAATGCTAAATTCCAGTATCCTATGACTGATCATTCTGAATTTAAGCGAAAAATTGAAAAATATCTCGAGTAAAGTGCACTTCTGATTAGCCGATCGCAGTCATAAAGCAAGATGTACAATATGATGTTATAGAAGTTCTCTATACGGCATTTCAATATGCTATGGCGGATCATTATTTATGCAAAAAATTCAAAAAAAATTTAAGTAAAGTGCACTTTTGGCCTGGCCGATTCTTACAAAAATAGCAGATAACCATTCTGATACAACATCAAGTTCAAATACTGAATTTCAATATCCTACGGTTGATCATTCAGGATTTATTAGAGAAATTCGAAAAATGTTTTAAGTAAAGTGCACTTTCGGTACAGACGATTGGAACCATAATGCGAGGTGTACGACTAGACCCTATACCAGTCTTAAATACAAAATTCCAACATTATATGTTCAACCAGTTTTGAGATTTGCGAGTTACGCACGCACGCACGAACGCGCGTACAAACATGTACCGACATCAAGCCAAAAATAGTCAAAATGGATTCAGGGATGCTCAAAACGGATATATCCATCAAAATCTCGATATGTGAATTTTGTCGATTTCACAATACTTTCTTGTACTTTGTACAAGTAAGTAAAAAACGCAACGGCAAGCGTTATAGTGTAAAGATCAATTAGACGGTAATATTTTTTCAATTAATTAGTCCTCGCTGGAAAACGCCCTCAAATTTAGAATTCTGCCAAATGAAAAAGTTGTCGGATTCATCACAATGATGCCACTCACAAAGTTTCAAGTGAGCGGTAATCAACGAAAAATTTATACTCTGTCTCACGGACTATTACTATATCATATTTTTCAATATCATTGTGAAAGAACTACAAAAACCGTGATGACGGCTGACGTCATTCTTGCAATAATTTTCGAGCAGTGAAAATCAAAAAGAATGAAAATTGTTGCTATTTAAATAATAATGATACATCACTGTATCATATTCTCTAATATTATGGTGAAAGAACTATACAAAAAAGGTCGCGTCGATAGGCGTCGTTTCGAAATCAACCGCAATATCATATGATTTTTTTGAAGCTTGTAAAAATGTTTCGACATACTTATGCTACACTTATATAACTAAAAATATCCTCTGTTACTACTTTTTATTGGTACTTAAACAGCCACTTATGCTACACTTATTTATTTTTTTCACATCAAATCTGTCTTCTATTAATTTCCACCACTTCTTATCTATTTCCAACTAGTGCATTTACTTTTTACTCTTTTATTTCACCAGTACTCATTTATTTCTACTGGTTCACTATTTATCTGTCTAGCTCACTTTTGCGCGCTCCGTAACTGACCTACCAACTACTATTAGAACTACACGCTCCGACTTCCATTCCAATTATTTCCTGCTTCTCCGATTTGACTCAGTTCCCGGTTCATATATTGTCTCTCGAATCTTCAAGAAATTTCCAAACGGTCTGACGTCACCGCGTCCTTGATACGTATCAGTCAGTTGGATTGGCCAGACAGCAAATCTATTACGTATGTCACCTGTTCACATCATGTTGCAATGGAAGTCTACTCTGTAGGACCACTGATATTTACAATATTGTAATTTGCGAAAGTGTCATAATAAGTAAAAATAAAATAAGTCCTAAATCCGACCCTGCCTGGGCGGGGCCTTTCGTTTCTTTGTATCGGGCATTCGTCATTCTTGCAATAACCGTTTTCGAGCTGCGAGAATCAAAAAGAATGAGCATCACTTTAATATATTTTCCGAGATCATGATGAAGGAACTACAAAATAAAATTGCGACGTCAGGCGTCGTTTTTAAATCAACCACAATATCAAAAACATCGTTGCGAAACTTGTGAAAATGTTCTCTTACACTTATGTCAAATATACTTTATATCATGTATTAACATATAAAGACGTGTCTTAATATCAAAACTAAGATTTGAACCTACATATAGATCAATTTTTAAAAAAATTGAAGAATCATTGGGGCAATCAGCGTTGCGACGCCTGATATCGTTTTCTGCAATTTCATAACTTTTCAATCAAAAACGTCGTTTACAGCCTGACGTTATTTTTCGGACGAAGTGTTTATGAGAAAATATTAACTACTTCTTATTGAGTTAAGATAAAAATTGAAATTAAAATAATATGCGCTTTGCAAATTTAATCCTTTTTTGTGCCCGAAATCAAAATTACAAGTAGCAAGCAATTAATAGTTAAAATTCAGTAATTTCTTGCCCTCAACCCACGTCGCGGCAACGCAATGCGGAAGGTATTTCTCGCCTGTGAAAGCTCTCTTCCTGTTGTTCTATTTTTTACCCGACGCGCCATCTGGCCGTTTGCGACGAACTAAAGCGACGTGGATTGAATAAAAGACAGTCGGTTCGTCATTAATTTTCCCAGCTTGCCTGATGTTTTTTCGGGTAGCCGAGAATTGATGGTGTTTTGTGACATTTGTTAGGAAAACACGCAGCATTCTGAAAAAAATCGAAAACTTGAGTTTGGGAGTTTTTTTAAAGTACTGCTAAAATTCCGAGTGGATTCACTGGAGATGAACAGACTTTTTTTGCTAGGAATGTTGTTCTGTTCTTCCTGGAAACAAAAAATTATAATTTTTATCGGAATAAATACTTGAATTTGCGACTAAATGGCGTGAATTGGATTTGATTAAATCAGATCGACGAAGCAGCAATTAAGTAAACTATTATTGAACTGAGCTTCAGCATATTTGGGCACATTTTTCTTGACTGACCAACGACTTCGGGCTCGAACTTACGACTTCATACACTCGAGCTCAAGCTAATGGACAAGACAGTCGACACACTTATTCTATTCTATAAGAATATTTTTTTTATCAATAATCAATTACTGCTGTTCTTTACAATTACAATCACCCCGTAGAAGATTAAACAACCTCAAAACTCAATAGAACACAAAAAAATTATTTTACAAAATAAATATTCCCGTATTCGTGCGCGTTTGCAAGTATATTCAGATTGGTTTGGAAGGTGGTGATATCCTAAGCAAATTCTCTCAGTAGCATATGCAATGGCTTCAGATTTTACGCTAATCGAATCCCGTTGCGTTCCCCTCGTCTGACTCCGACGGCGTGAAACGGACGGGTAGCAGTTCTTATCAGAGTCCAGCAGATCCTGGTTGCGTCTCTGAGTCAATATGCGGAAGAACACCTTATGATTTCCTCTGCATATGTATGCATACCATATTGATCTTTCATTTGTTCCACACAACACGCGATAAACCACATAAAACACCCTATTTTATTATAGATGCTTTCATGTTTACTCAGACATTTTTATCCTGATTCACTCAAAATATCTCCCAACGATTCATATTTGCTTTTACAGTTTAAGTTTTTTTTTTTAATCCAATTCGAAGCCTTGACCCATTAGAAATTAAAAATTGGGATTTACTTATAATAAAATATTGATTTACAAATAAAGCAAAAGAAACTAGACATGATAAAATCATATTTATTGGGCATGACCTTCTCTATTTTCGTATGTACTTTCCTATTTCTAGCATATTCACTTATCTTATATTTATTGTGTGCTTAAAAAATGAAAATAAGAGTAAATATTTTGATTTTAATCACAACGTACAAATTGAGTGCTTTCAAATTCTTAAATTCTAATTTTTCTTCTAATAATAAGTGATATACGAATAAATATGTTGCGTTTTATTTTATTTGTGGTATTTCATCGTTCAAACGATGAAAATTTCGCGCCACGTGCACTCTGTTAGTAAATACTGGAACTAACCTAGAAATGTCAGTTGTGATACTCATGATCACGAGATGTGTTAAAAAGGTGACATTTGACCCTTCATTATTCAAATAATCAAGTAATTGAATTATCATTTTTAGTTGTGCAAGTAAAAAAATAAATATGATATAGAAGTAGAACATCATAAAAGAGAAATCAGGTGTTGTGACAGCTCCTCAAGGTCATTCTTATTGGAGCAGTGCTATTCAGAGTATTATTTACAGCGTAATTGATAATAATAAATAAATATGGATGAGTTTTATGAAAATGGAATGGAGTTGTTCTGTCAAAATGGTGTGATACTCAATGGAGCTTCTGCGAATTATATCCAATATGTCAACACTCCTGGAACTTTATCTATTGTTGAATATCCTAATTCAAATCGAACAAGGTATTTAGAATGGAAACCAAATGATATCACCGTTGAAGCAGATATTCAAGATCAAGAATGGGCGATGGTAAACACAGTCGAAAGAAGAAACAGATCTTTGAGTGGAAGCTCTCCTCCTGACAGCATGTCTCGATTCAAAATGTTTCGTGTGAATATGAAAGAAATTAAAAGCTTTCGAATTGGGCGCAACAACCAAAAACTAAGTTTTAATGACTCGAACAGAAAATCCATGTGTTCATTTTTGTTTACACGCTGCAATGCAGATTGTTTAGTTGCAGCTTTGAGGAATGGTTTATTGCGTGCTGTGCCTTCAAGAGATAGACATTTATTTATTGTTGTTGATCATCCTGGTAGCAACATTCTGGAAAACTCTTTTGCTGAATTGAATCTTTTTCCTGAACAAAGCACTGATTATTTGTGGAGCTTTATCAAAAATTTACATCATAGGCCTTATGAAACTACAATGGAAGCTTTTTCTAAACTTACCGATATTGGTGAGTAATTCAATAATAGTATAATATTTGACTTATTATGGTACTGACTGAATAAGTTTGTAAACTTTAAGAACAGCTGTTGAAACTTAAATCATCACGAGCTCTGTTTCATAACGTTTTAAGCCAAATAAAGTGCTCCAAATTACTTGACAGAAAAATCTTAGGGCTCTATAAATTTCAAGCTGAGGGTACGCCCTCAGGAGCAATATTATCAACTATCACTTATTATTGACTTACGAACTACAGGCTTTGAATTAAATATTGCAATGGTTAGTTACAAATTTTTGTCATTAGCTCAAAACAAATCTATTGTTTCTGAGTAAATCAGAGGCTCTAGAAATCTCAAATTGTGGGTACGTTCTCAGGAGGGATGCAGAAATAATTTCAATTAGCAACTTAGTGTACGAGCTACAGGCTTTGAATTGAATATTTTAATAATCAATTATAATTTTTGTTTTCATCATACTGCTCAAAACAATTTAATTATTTGTGCGTAAATCAGAGGCCCTAGAAATTTCAAATTGTTGGAACGAATTCAGGAGGAATGCAGAATTAATGTCAACTATCAATTGTATTAACGGCCACTTGTTATTGATGTATAAGCGACAGGCTTCAAATATTTTATAAGTTTGCAAATTGCAAAAGAACTACCAGCTGTTATTGTTGTACGAGCTACAGGCTTTGAATTGAATATTTCAATAGTCATTAACAGTTTTTTTCCCATCATACTGCTCAGCACGAATTAATTAATTCTGAGAAAACCAGTGATGCAAAATAAATATAAACTACCAATTGTTTTTGATGTACAAGCTATAGGCTTGAGAATTGAATATTTTAATAACCAGCTAAAAATGTATTCTTTTATTACACAAACTTATTATTTTCGATCGTTTTCGATTAAACCAGAAGCTTCAAAATTTCAAATTGTGGGTACAAACTCATGAGGCATGCAGACATAATATTGACTACCACTTGTTATAAATGAATATTTTGATTATTACAAATTTTTGTCATAAGTTCAAAACAAATCTTGTGTATACCAAACTTAGAAATAATAATAATACATCAAATTTTCACACTAATGAACCACGATATTCATTGACAGTTTGTTCTGTTTGTACGCCTGTGCGCAAATTAAAAAGCAATATCTGATGATAAATGAGTGAATAGTGACAATACAAATTCGAGTATGTAGCTGACATCTTCACAAAATTTCATCTATAAAGTATGGTGTGGACTGAGCAATAAGCATTTTTTTCTACAATCACTGTAGAAAACAACATATTCCTCATACAACTAGAAAAATAACAATTTCACAACACTGTAGGAAAAGTCGTGAGAAATGATTTCTCACTCCAGTTTGACCAACTTATATATTAATAATCCATTTCGAATATTCTTTAGGTGATATATTTAGCAAGATTATTGATAAATATCCCGGACTTGATATACATCTCTGTTTGCTCTTTTATAAACCACATTTAAATAACAAAATTGCACCAAGTTCTTTTGAAATAATTTTCTTATTCTTGTAATATATATTCCGAAGGTTGGCAACACTAAGAATCACAACTGTCAAATTGAAGCATATTTCATCACATTCTGTTGAAATCGAAGAATTATGTATGTAATTATTGTATCATAACCAAAATTAGATATCTACAATTATCATTACTGCAGTTGGAAAATGGTTAGTGACGAAAATTTAGAAAAACACTTTCCGAGATCACAGAAAACTCTACTAAATAAGTTAATCAGAACGTCGCCTTGTGGGACTGGCCAATCAGATACAATCTTTCCGTAGTTCGCAACCATTAGATTACACAACAATGAAATGTCAATCAACTGATAGAAAATATCTCAATAATGTTCCAAATCGTAGCTAAAATATCTCAATAAATAAGCAGAGCAAACAATTAAAATGCGTAAGTTATTTTACATTTGTGAGAATAGATTTAAAATCTCAGTTATACTAATGATTTACCTGCATATTTAATTAAAAACTGTAATCGTAGAAAAAGTATAGTATACAACACATAGAATCACCTTGTGTGAAATAGGTAATTTTCTATATTAATACAATATATTATTTTTCAAGTAGTATGAGCCGGCAAGCAAAATTGAAACATGAAAAACGCAGAAAACATCAACAGAACATTAGCGCTGTTGAAAAAAGCGGATCATAGGCATTCAACACGAAAAATAAAAATTTTCGTTCACATTACTCCCCAAATTTAGATAAAATGATGAGTCCCACTCATCTGGACCCCGAAATACGAATAAGCGGGGCTCTACTGTATATATTATTGTGAGAGGGTGGGTTGATAATAAAAGAATATTATTATTAATAATTAAGTTGTAAATCGTGGCATTTAATTTATCGAATGCTGAGTACGAGAATAAATTCAAAGAGACGGTTTGATTTACAACTTAGTTGGCTACTAAGGCTTATTTTATAGTACTGTACAATGAAGATGTTCTGTTTTATTGATCCTAACTCCTGAAGTGCATTTATGAAGAAAAAAAAAATGTTAATAGTATATTATGCTACAAGGACCGAACGACTGTCATTTTTGTCCAGGATAAATTTGGCTGCGTTCGGTGAAGACGAGGGTAAAGCCCGAGGCAGAGGCGAGGGCGAAGGCGAGGGCGAAGCACGAGGCGAAGACGAGGGCAAAGCCCAAGGCGTAGCTCTGTGCAGCCAAATTTGTCCGTGACAATAATGACAGTCATTCAGTGTCCGTGTTGCATACGTTACTTTTTGTAACAAGTGCACCGAAGTACCCCCATTACTAAATTTTTTAAATAAATTTGGATGTATTGAAACTATGTTATCGATTTGACAAACAGATTTTTGCAAATGCAATCACATTACAGTAATCTAATACAATGAAACATAACTTACATGATTTATTTTTTTGATTGATATTTTTCACATTCTCTGTGCTATCCCGTTCACAATAAATGCACATACTATAACGAACACATTCTATAATACAAATTTCTTTCAAATGTCAATTTGACATATATCAATGAAATAAAAAAATCCAACGGCATCCTGATCCATGATCTACAATTCCATTTTTACCCAGCGGGAAAAAATATCCATTAATTCCCAGTCAACAGAGAATTAATGAAAATTGTTACCATGGTTTGGAATTGAGAACTTTCGAAGCAGAAGTCAGCTCAGTAATAAGGTACTTTCGGTGTACGTGTTACAAAAAATATTTTTTGTAACACGTGCACTGAAAGTACTCTATTTCAGAGCTAAATTCAGCTCCGAAATTTCTCTATCCCAAACCATGGTAACAATTTTCATTCATTCTCAGTTGACAGGAAATTAATGGATATTTTTGTCCACTGGATAAAAATAAATAAATTGTGGATCATGGATGCCGTTGGAATTCTTTTATTTTATTGGTATATGTCAAATTAATATTTGAAAGAAACTTGTATTATAGGAGATGTTCGTTATAGTGTGTGCATTGATTGTGAACGGGATAGCACAGAAAATGTGAAAAATATCAATCAATAAAATAAATCATGTAAGTTATGTTTCATTGAATAAGTTTACTGTAATGTGATGGCAATTGCAAAAATTTGTTTGTCAAACTGATAAGATAGTTTCAATACATCTAAATTTATTTAAAAAGCTTAGTTATGGGGTACTTCGGTGCACTTGTTACAAAAAGTATCGTATGCAACACGGACACTGAACGACTGTCATTATACGCCTATTGCGTATTCTCAGTGGCTCCGCTCTATCGGTTAAATTTTACATCTATGAGGTGAACCGTCAAAAACGTCAAACTGTCAAACGTCATTTTTGTCTGTCATATTATTCGGTAATCACGAGCATAAATCATTCACTTAGAAGTTTTTGTGTTGTTGGATGTACTAATACTAGAGCAAACAGCCCAGAACTAATTTTTATAGCTCGCCGGGAAGAGATTATGAAGCGAAACAAAGAGAAATGTGGATAACAGCAGTTAAACGAGTGTGATTTTATGCAATAATCTATAAAAATATATTCTCAGTATCAACCATGTTTAAGAAAAGTTAAATATTATAATTGTACAGGAACTCAATAAATACCACTTAGATAAGTTTCTCAACTGACTGAACAGTCACATGAATTCGTCTCAGAATCCTTTACTGAAAGCACCAGATTTTTGCTTAATATTTTTCCTTCTCAAAATTCAAGAATTGTTTTAAAGATAAACAACATGAGAAAATCTCTTTCCCCCAAGAATTTTACTCAAATTCTGTACGTATATTACACATTATAAATCTAGCTGTAATTGATTACCTTTAGATGAGTCACATACTTAAACAATAAAAAATAATTATGACTATGGTTGATTTGCTTCTTTTAGAATATTTTTGTCTACAAATGTTGTCATAAATGAAATACAATATTATTATTAGGAATACAGATGGTACGTCATAGATTTCATTTTGATTTGAAAGCATATAGACATATTTCAAAACATTGACAGGTGACATCACACCTCGAAGTTGTGATTTTTGAATAATATGCGGCGCTTTCGTCGAAATTTGAAGATACGCAACAGGCCTATTGTCACGGACAAATTTGGCTGCACGATGATACGCCTTGGGTTTCACTCTCGTCTTCGCCTCGTGCTTTGCCCTCGCCTTCTCCTCGTATTTCGGCCTCGCCTTTGCCTCGGGCTTTGCCCTCGTCTTCACAGAGTGCAGCCAAATTTATCCTGGACAAAAATGATAGTCGTTTGGTCCTTGTTACATAATATACTATTACATGTGCATTTTACTGCAAATTCCGTTCAATCCGAACTTTCGGTGATTCGGACAGGATCTGGTCCCATCTAGTCCGGATAAGCAGGAATACTGTATTCCCAATATATCGTTTGAAAGATTAAATTCTGCATTTAAATCAGAAATCACATTTTATTTTACAGGCTTATTTACTGAAATATTCGTGTTTAACATTTTATAGATATTGCTCATTTATAGTGATAGTCATGGAATTAAAACAAAACTACAAACAAATAAATGTAGTTTTTATATTATCTTATAAATATTTCTTTTGGTTCCGTGACTATCACTTTATCACTACAAATACAAATACAAAATATTTATGAAATGTTAAACAAGAATATTTCGGTATATAAATATGTAAAATAATAATATATTGTGCAACAAGTGCGATAAGTTGTCGATTGCCCACAAGAGCGAAAATGGACGCACGAACGAAGTGAGTGCGCTCATTTGCTTAAGTGGGCAAGGGACAACATCGCACGAGTTGCAGATACTATTTTTTATTACGAATGCGGGATAAATTATACTTGGCGCACTCAAAAGCCAAAGAACCATTTATCGCCCGAAAAAACGTGCGCAAAATAGTACTTATCCTGCTTGAGTAATAAAAATAATATTAACGACCACTTGTTATTGGTGTACGAACTACAGGCTTCGAATTGAATATTTTAATAATTACAAATTTTTGTCGGCTCAAAATGAATTTATTATTCTTGAGTAAAGCAGAGGCTCTAGAAATTTCAAGTTGTGGATATGTACTCCAGTGCAGAATTAATGTCAACTACCAATTGTTATTGGTGTACGAACTATAGATTTTGAATTCATTATTCTAATAATCACAAATTTTAGTCATCGGGTCAAAATAGATTTAGTATCTCTGAGTAGACCAGAAGCTCTAAGAATATTTCAAATTATGGGTGCGTACTCAGAAGGAATGTAGACGTGATATCAACTATTAATTGTGCTTGAGAATTTAATATTCCAATAGCCAGTTATAATTTTTCCGTATTGCACTGCCCAAAACACTTATTATTTCTGAGTAAACCAAAGGTCCTAAAATTCTAAATAATTGGACACTAGCAACAAAATTTATATATTTGCCTGAGTAGCTGAAATACGAAGGAAAAATTAATCGAATGAAATTTGCTGGCTCCTAATTTTTTCTGTACATTTTTATTGGAACAAAATAAAATAAATATTAATTAAGCATTTTATGCGATACGGATGAGGCAGAACTCCATTATTGACGTACAGAAAAACTTGATGGTTTGCTCAAAAATAATTATGGGAGTATGATTTAGATGGAAAAATTCTTCTTTCGAGAGTCACTATCATCTCGTTGTGTATAAAAATAAAATATTATATCAAATATCTTCAGTTTGTTAATTATTGTAACTACGATCTAAATTTGCATTCGAAAAAAATCTAAATAATGTTCATTTGTCAGACATTTGAATGCTAGTACATTGTTGCGAGATGTCCAGTTGTCTGACATTTGAATACTATTTCATTGTTGGAAAAATGACTGTCAGCAATTTCATTATTGTACGACAAATTGCAAAATAAATAATTGTACTTTAACCTGTATCATTAAATCACAATGAAATTTGTCAATATTTTTATTTTTAGTATATAGAGCACCAGAACTGCCACCACGCCTAGTAGATGAAGAAGTTAGTGATCTATTAAATCGTAGTTTAACTCAAATTGAAGTTGATACTACCACCACTACCCACACACAAGATGAATATGAAGTTGTAGCACAAATTCCTCTTTTGCCTCCTCGTCCACAAATTCCTCGAGGCAATCCACTTACAGCTGAACAGTGGCTCAGCCTACAAGATCCTGAAGGAAGGATTGAAGATGTTGAAGGTGTCAAACAAGTTATTTTCAGAGGTGTAAGTTGTAATTAAAAAACAATAGATTGAGAATATATTATTAATAATTTTTAGGGTATTCACCCATCGTTAAGAAATGAAGTGTGGAAATATCTTCTGGGATATTTTCCTTGGGACAGCACAAAAGAAGATAGAGAGTTGATTCAAAAACAAAAAAGTGCCGAATATTTCAACATGAAGCTGCAGTGGCGAAGTATGACTCCAATTCAAGAAAATCACTTCTCTGATTATCGAGAACGAAAAAGTCTAATCGAAAAAGATGTGAATAGGACTGATCGGACAATTCCATTTTATGCTGGAGATAATAACCCAAATCTATGTTTGTTGTTCGATATTTTGATGACATATGTTATGTATAATTTCGATTTGGGTTACGTTCAGGGAATGAGTGATTTATTGTCGCCAATTTTATGTTTAATGGGCAATGAAGTTGATTCGTTTTGGTGCTTTGAAGGATTCATGGAAAAAGTGGTAAATATCAAAAAATTTGAAATAAAAGTTGTAAGCTCACATATTTATTTCAGTGCAATAATTTCGATATGGATCAAGCAGGCATGAAAGAGCAGTTAACTCAACTCCATACTCTATTATCCTTCGCCGAACCAGAGCTTGCCAGCTACCTCGATCGCCACGACTCCGGAAATATGTTTTTCTGTTTCCGTTGGCTTTTAGTACTTTTTAAGCGTGAATTTTCTCAAGACGACATTATGCGTCTTTGGGAGGTCATTTGGACTAGTTTGCCCTGCAAAAATTTCCATCTGCTCCTTTGTGTTGCAATTCTTGAAACAGAAAAAAGTATATTAATGGATCATAATTTTGGATTTACAGAAATTCTTAAACATGTCAACGATTTGTCACAAAATATTGATTTGCAAGGTATGTTAAGTAAGGCTGAGGGAATTTATCATCAAATTACCGCAGCTGGTCATTTAAATGATAATATGAGAATTATTTTGGGGTTAAAACCTATTGGGGATATTGATAATCATGATTCGAATATTACTAGTTCTATAGAAGAAGACAGCGAAACGCATACCTCCATAGAAAATGTTAACATAAGGCCTGATTTATCTGAAGTAGCCTTCGAAAACTCTATTAATCACTCTTATCTATAATTTTTTGGCTAGTTAATATATATGATAATTTGGAATGAGTGAAAATTAACTTTAATTTATTTTTGAAGGGATATTTTCCGGCGTTATTTTACAGATATTCATAAACAAATTTAGAAATTACTTTCAGAACTCATAATACTAGAAATAAAAGGATAGGTGGTCAGTTCTGAGGTATTCTGAATATATAAATACATGTTATCTATTTTAACTGTTTAAAAAAACAATATTTTTATAAAAAAAATATATCTTTATATAATTTGAGTTAGACAACAATATCAAGATATTTTAATTATATTTATATTGGATGAATGAGGTAGAAACAATTGGAGTACCAAAAGTTAAAATAAATTACCCACTTATTGTATATATTTCGAAATCAGTCACAAATTATAAATTGATATGAGTGATTACAGATTATAGATAAAATATAGTAATGGATTCAGCCCCCCCTCCCTTCCCCTTCCAACTCTCGAAAAAATTGCTTTCATATATAAAATTTGTTGATATTTTTGGTGTGATAAAATGTGATTTGTATGCGTACTTGGAGTCAATTTTACAAACACAAGTTATACGTTGTATAAATTTTATAAAAATTTTATACAAAATATCTGTCTATGTATAATATTGTGATTATTTCATCGTAATTAATATTTCTATTATAGATAGTAATTTAAATTGGTATAATTTTCATTTTACTTGCCTAAAATATTAAAATAATTTAACAAATGGAAATGTGTCTCAGCCTAAGTAAGCAATAAATATATATATAGTGTCCAATATTAAGTGAAAATACCTTCATGATTTTGGTATCTGAATAAAAAAACTCATTTTAATTTTAGTTTCTAATAGAACGAATCTTTTCCCCTCCCACTTTGCTTATTATTTTAGTGATGAATAATAAGGATTAAGGAATACGAATCCTTGGACTCAAGATTTTTTGTTGAATAAATCAATTAAAGATATATTTATGATCTTGAAAAATCTGATGTGCACACCACATAACTTACTTGTACACCTTCTGACTGAATAATTTACAGTTGACATTGACATTTGGCAAAATCGATTGCAACCAAAATTTGAGGTGATCATTTAGATTTTACAGTTCATTAAAACTCTGTAGCAGTCTCAAAGACTAAATTTTATCTTTCTACGGCCAATAGTTTCGAATTTATGCAAAAATTGAATGTCAAAGAAAGTTTACTTCCGACTCAGTAGATTGCTATGAAAATATAGAATTATCATTTGAATGCTACAATTGCTTTAAATACTAAATTTCTTCATTCTACAGCTGATCATTCTGGATTTATGCGAAAAAATTCGAAAAACTATTTAGTAAACAACAATAATGCGGAGTGTACAGCTAGATGTTATAATAGTGCTTAATACGAAATTCCATTATTCTAAGGCTGATTGTTCTGAGGCTTTGCGAAAAATTCGAAAAGACTATCATATAAAGTGCACTTCCGGTTCAGCCGATTGGTACAAAAAGAAAAACTAACCATTAAGATGCTACAGCAATTTCAAATAATGAATATCAATATCTTACGGCTAACTATTTTGGATTTATGCGGAAAATTCAAGTAAAGTGCACTTTCAGTACAGACGTTTGCAACCATAATTCACAATTAGACCTTAGACCAGTCTTAAAATCATAATTTCAACATTATACGTTCAACGGGATTTGAGATTTGCAAGCTAAGTACATACATACGAACCAACACCAAGCCGAAAATAGTCAAAATGGATTCAGAGATGCTTAAAACAGATATTTCCATCAAAATCTCGAAATGTGAAATTTGTCGGTTTTACAATAGTTCCACTTTTTACAATTCTTGGCAATTCATGAATGATATTTGTTATAACTTTTGGTCATTTGAAGAGCGCTCCCGAAATGACGTCCACGAGATAATTATTCAAATCTAATGTGATATTTATTATAACTTTTTATCATTTGAAAAGCGTTCCTGGAAGGACGTTCACGAGATAACTATTCAATTCTAATGTGATATTTGTTATAATTTTTGGTCATTTGAAGAGCGTTCCCGGAATGACGTCCACGAGATAACTATTCAAGTCTAGTGAAGCAAGCTATCGTAACGGCGCGGTTGTGGACACTGTCGCTACGTTTACACACACCGCGCAGCATAAAAAATTGTAAACAACATTCCGATTCGCGCGTCTTTCAGTTCAAATATTTTGATGTCTGAAAGTGTTTAGTGTTTACAATAGCTTCCAGTATTTGGCAACTCCTTATGCAATTGAAATTAGATTTATTTGCTGTCCAGTATACATCAAATGTTTTCATTGTCCTGTCTGAAGTCATATAGATTGACATGGAATAGAATGGAATGAAATGGAATGGAATACAACACAAAAATTGTCTGATCCCATTTATAGATTAACACAACACGGAATAGAATAATGTCATCTGACATTTCGTTATCCTAACCTTGTTTTCTTTGTTTGACTTTAGTAGCATCGTTGGGTATTGTTTCAAGTGTCTTGATAATTTTAAAATGAATATAGTTTATTTTTTTGCTGCTGCTGCATATATTATAGCGAATATATATGTCGCAAATAGTAAATGCTACAAAAATTCTATACTGCGCAGGTCAGTATCGCACGAACTGACACGAACATTGTCGGATATACCCGAGCGGAACAGGAATGGAATGGAATGGAATACTAAATAAACTTTGGTCAATTCCTATTCCATTCCATTCCATTCCTTTCTGTGTTGCTAATCTATAAATCACTACACGCGTACTCCATGTTTTATATTTCTGTTCTGTATTCTATTCCATTCCATTCCATTCCATTCCAATCTATAAATCAGGCTTTTCTTGAGAAATCCGACCGTTTCCAGCTCTTATCATAATCATAATATTTTGTTCACAATTAAATCTAAGAAGTAATGAAATACATTCAAAATGATTAATAATTAAATTTTACTGTTGTATAGAAATAATACTACTTTGCTAAGGAAAAAAGTAATATATTGAATTACAAATAATAAATGCATATATAAAATATACTCAATTGTATGTGAACATACCATAACTCTTTAAAATATGGAATAAAATATATGAAATAAATCATATTTTATATAGAATTATTTTAAAAGCTGTAAAATATCCAGAAATATTTAAAACAATATTATTTCAATTTATTTGAGAAAATATCGTGATAAGTAGTGATTTCTAGGTCACTGAATTCATCAACTTCATTTTGATTTTGACATCTTGGTTTTTGTTTGCTTGGTGTCGTGTTTGATAATTTGATTTCTATTCACATTTTTATATCTATAACCTTTATTTTAATGACAAAAGTAAATAACAATAATGAAATCAGCAACGATTCCATGAAATGAAATAGCGCTACATATATCCATCTCTTTCTATTTATGATTACGACAAAAAGTTTGGGCGCGCCAAACTTTTATGATTACGACTTAAGACTTACGACTCAAGACTATGATTAAGACAAGAGCAGGAAACGCTCCAATGTTTTCGCGTTTGTCAAACTCTCAAGGTTACGACTTAAGACTTATGATTATGATTATGATAGAGGTGGGAATGTGACTTTAGAAACACAAGTTCATTTCTTAATTAATCGATTTGAAGTTTGAAATAGTCATACGACCCGCTTGCCCATACCTATTTTAAGAATCAGTACATTAAAAATATTCTTCCCCTATTTTTGACAGGCCAAAATTTTAGGGTCCAAAATTTGAATTTGCTTTTATTCAGGCATGTGAGCTATCTGTATGTATGTACATGACGACTCTAATTTCAAAATTCTGTATCTTGAAAATATTCTCTCCGAATTTCTGGGAGGCCAAAATATGAGGGTCTAAAATATGAATATCTTTTTGTCCCGGCAAGTTGGGTATCAATAGAAATATCTTTATTTGAAGACTCTTAAAATGAAATTAATTTGATTTTTTGCCGCTTAGTTTTGGTATTATCGGCGAAAATGTGTTCGTCCGTCTGTCATATCCAATTTCATCCAAAACAAATCAAGCTATCGACTTTAAATTTGAAATAGTCATACGCTCCATTTACCCACGCCTATTTCAAGAGCCGATACCTGAAAAGTATTCTTTTCCTATTTTTCAGGGACCAAAAGAGGGATCAAAATATAAATAATTCTTTATCAGGGCAAGTGAGGTATCAATAGAAAGGACGCTTTGTGAAAATTCTAAAACTGTACTCATATAAATTTTAACTTGAGCAATTTCTTAATTATTAGCAAAAATGTGTCCGTCTGTATGTCACAATCAATTTGATTCAGAAAAGATTGAGATATCGACTTGAAATGTGCAGTAATATATTTTGTTTACCCACACCTTTTCTTAGAGTTGGTACCACCAAAACATCCTTATCTTATAATAGGGCGGCTAGAATTTGTGGGCAAAACAAATAAATATTTTTTGATTTAGACAAGTAGGTTATCCTAAAACTGTTATTATTTTATTTTTCGGAAACGTAGTTTCACAATTATAAGCAAAAATATAAAATCAGTGGTTCATCCCCTATTCTATGCTTCGGGCAAAGCCCTCCTCCGAAATCAGTCAACGGGATATCAATCTTTACAACTTGAAAACTTAAATTCAATAAATAATTAGATGCGAAAATTTTTCAAAAACGATTTATTGAATCTAAAGATAAATTATTGAAGTTCAAATCGGGAGGGACTTCAATAATTTATCTTTAGATATCCCAATTTTTTTGTGGATGTCTTTATTAGATTTAAATTTTATTTACTGTTTCATTTTTGAGTCGCAAATATTTTAATAGAACATTTAAAAGAATATAATCAATTTCTAATATTGTGTCATTCAAGTATCATATTTTTTAGTTTCAGTTATTCATTGATTGATATTAAAATGAATAAAATAACAGAATTGGGCTTTTTGGCCCCAATTCTTTTTGTGCTATTAATCATTTTTATTTCCACAGTTCCCCTGGAAAATTCAAAATTCACCCAACGAACATACTATGATTTCCTGTAAAATTAAAAATGTGCAAAATTGGTATTGGTATTTTAAATGCATTTTGAATACTTGATTTTTATTTTTAGTGGATATTTTTATTCATTTTACATACAAAATACAGATTTATTCATCAATTTCAATTCCAGAATTAATTAAATTTAGTTTTAATGTTGCACAATCTTGTTTAGTTTGGTTTTGTGCGAGCTTGGCCGTATATTGTATAAGCGCTACGAAGTATCTTTTGATATTGCGTTCTCTCTCGTTAGCATTGCGCGCTATAGACAGCCGAACGTACTTCGGAGATTCAAAATAAACGAAGTTAGACATCATTGCATTCCGTTTACTCTCGCGCGTGTAATCGTACGGTTAACATGTATATCGTGTGGCTCTACAACAAAACGTTGAAAAATAATTATTTAAAAGTGCTTTATGGTATATAGGGGTTTGTTTATTGCTTATTAACGTAGAGATCAAAATTTTGTGTATTTAAATATGTAAATTGGGGTGATTCTGTTCCGCATTGGGTGTACGTTAGGTGCACGTATTTGCGATGTTAGTCTTTGCTTTTATTATGTAATATAAATGAAAGTCTTGGTTTTTTTTGCAAAGGCCTGTAATGAAAGGTCCAACGTGGGATTCGGTGCACATTCTGGTACCGCTACAAGAAGCACCCCCCCCCCCCCCCCTGGCGAACACCACCGTGTGGGTCTGCAATGTGTTCTAGGGCGAACGAGCGGTCTAACAAGGGAGTAATGGCATATTCTTGATATGTACCAGAAGAGTCGGAAAATGTAATGGCTGGCTGGGGTCCTTGATTAAGTTCAAGACATTACACGCAGAGACCGATACTAAAGGTCATTACATCGCGTAATTAGGCGGTATCGCGGGCCTCGGAACATGCATGGGCCACGTATTCAAACAAACTATTTTTGCTTGCAAACGACGAGCACACCGGTGCTATGAGTGCCTGAGCGCTCAGGCACTCATTAGAGTAGTAAAGTAGAGTCAATATCAGTAGCATAATATATCTGAGCACTTTTAAATAATCTCGCGAAATTAAAAAGCAACAATCATTCGCGTCAGCTAGCTCTCCGAATAAATAAATCCGTTGAATAGACGCGAAACATAGACAAAACACGTTTGAATGTTGAACGAATGTTGAATGAATGTAACTAATCAAAAATTCCCTTTCAGCTCCTTCAATTCATTATTATCACCTCCAACAAATTAGCAAAAGGACGTAAGTTGACTAATGAACTTTGCTTTTCAGGTTCTAATCTATTTTTCTTTCAGCCATTTTGTATTGCTTTTCCGCAGTTTCCTAGTTAATTTGTATCTTTTCAGATCATTTGGCGGGGATGAGTCCAGCTGTTGAGGTGGATGGACATCGTGGGATGTGCAGAGGATGAGCTCAGCTGCCAAAATCAACTCTCAATATTTGTTTCGTTGAATGTGATTCACCAAAATTTGTTTTAAATTTCTGTTACAGATTGCCGGTCGTCGATCATCGTTACATCACTGCATCATAAGCTAGATAATATAATATTGCGCATTATATAACTGTTAGAATATTTTGTCTAATATTCGAATTTATAATTTAAATTTAGAATCCCGGAATTCCAGAAGATAGCAGCAGCTCCAGGAGATAGCAGCCAGCAACTCTAGCAGTTACCAGATTCCAGAGAACTTCGGAAATGTTCAAGAAAGTCCACTGAGTGTATTTTGCCCGCTGTTTGCAAAGCTCAAGTAAGATTTTGATTACTGTAGACTCATATTATTTTCAAACATTTCCCAATTATTTAGATTTAATTGTAATATTTAATTCTCGGAGGAAGTTTCGTCTCTTTCCCCTTAGTCATTGTCAGAAGACGAAACAAGGCTAAAAAATTCATCTTGTTCTTGCCACCTGCCGCTTCCAGATTCCAGAGAGCTTCAGAGAAGATGCTCAAGAAAATTGACTCACTTCTGCTCTGCTGCTGGCATAGCTCAAGCAAGTATCTTATTCATTTGACTTTATAATATTATTTCCCAATTAAATATTTATATGAACTTTATTGTGATTTTTTTTACAGTTGCAACAGCGAAGAAACTGCTTCCAGAAGACGAAATAAGAGTTTGAATTCATCTTGTTCCTGTAATTTCTTTAAAAACTTCTACATAAAACCTTTATCCAACAAATTATTGTTTTATTTATTATAATAAAATATTGAATTTCTTTTTTTCAGTGTTAAATAAAATATAAAGTAATAACTAAACTTGTATATTTGAATTTAAGAAATAAATAAGAACAAAATAATAAATATATGATACTGTAATAATAAATGAAATTGTAATTTAGTGTATAATTGTACCAATTTATGCATTAATAAAAGCTGTATGTTTAAAAATATTCGCTTGTCATTTCTTCTCTCAAGAAACGATTTAAATTCAATCACACGTATGTAGTTTCAAAAACAACCGTCCGGTGGCAGCAATAACACAAATTATCAGTTCTTTCAAGCTATTAATTAGCAATTTTTTCGAAAACTAGGGGATTAAGTGACAAATTTTTGAATAAAAGTTACATAACTTTCAACACCCTACAAGATTTATTTGAAAGAATTTTTCGAAAAGCTTATTGTTTCCGAGAAATAATAAGCTATTATCCTAAATTTGAAGGCTAGAAATAGACTTCATATTCATTTTTTGAAGTCCTTTTAAAGCTGCGTATGGTGATGTAATTTAATTATAAATAATTCAAAAGTTTTTGAGATAATTGAGTTTAAAAAGTTTTTTAATCCACGCCCTTAAAATCTACCACTAATTTTCACAATTTCAAAATGAAAAGTATATTTTCACGCTAATTGGAACCTGCTTATTACGAATCTGAAAAGAAAATTGGAATTTTTTTTCATTTGGGAAAGTTGGAAGGAAAACTCACTTTCCTCATGAATTACACATCTGTACACCCTAATTAGGGTCTGTAGACCCTAAATATGTACTCAGAAGTGAATTTGAATCCTAGTTCTTGAGAAAATTGGAAATTGAAAATACAAGACACAAGTTCATTTCTTAATTAATTCGATAGGGTCCTAGGGACCTGAAACTAGAGTCATTGAAAAGGTATTTCCGAGGTCATTTTTGATTAAGAAGCCACCTTTGGTAGCGTTAGTTCGAGGATTTTGCGATATCTCCAAGGGCTTTCGAGATAATTGAGTCTTAAGATTTTTTCACTTTACCCTCTAAAAATCAGCCCTAATTTTCACAATTGTCAATAAGATCAATCAGCATAATTATATCTCTCCCATGACAAAAAGTGGATTACTTTGTGATGAATTTTGTGTGATCGAAAATCCTTGAAAATGCTCTTCGAATTTCTGCTCTCCTAATAACGTAATGCAATTTTTCAACGTTTGTGAAAAAAATTTGGCCTTAAAATCAAAATTTAGTATCAGGTTAGTAGAAGCTCGAAGAGCTAATTGAGTTTTTGAAAAGTTTTTTTTATTTATTCCTGAACTTCAGCACTTAGGGAAAACTTAATTACATCACCATATGCAGCTTTGACAGTGCCTACAAAGAGGTTGATGAAATTTTCTTTCAACCCTTGAATTAAGGATAGTAGCATATCATTTCTTGGAAACTATAGGTCTTAACGAAAATTCTTTCAAATAAATATTGTAGGGCGTACAAAGCTATGTAACTTTTACTTGTAATATTTGTCCCTAAACCCTCTAAGATAATAACTAATTAATTCTTTGGAAGATCTCTTTTCAATTCTACTATACTAATACAAATTTTGGATTTTTGAAACCCACAAAATTCCTTACGAAGTATCAAAGAGATCTTAATTGGTCTTATTCACAGGTGCTGCTCCATGGTGGCAACTTCTTGAACTACATATGTGTATCATATATATATTTTTTTGAATAAAAACTCATTGCTTATATTATTCTATTTATTCATTCAATATAAAATACACATAACATTACTATTTCAAATTAAATAAGAAGGAAGCATAGAAACAGTTATTATTAATGCATAAATTGGTATAATAATACATCGAATTATAATATTATTCATTAATACAGTATAATATATCAGTTCGTGAATAAATACAATTATATAAATAGCAAGTTACAAATTTGTTACACCAATTCAACATAAAATAATTCTTTCTAAGTAAACCAAAGGTTCTAGAACATTAAAATTGTAAGTACGTACTTAGGGGGATGAAGGTTTATGCAAGAATAATATTAACTACCAATTATTATTGAGAAATGAATATTTCAATAATATTTAGCTTTTATTTAAGCATAAATTTTTACAATACTACATAGAATTATCGTATTATACTATAGTTTGTAGATAAATAGTATGATTAATTAGAAATATTTGAGAATATTGAGATTATCATTAATAATACATAATAAACATGAAATAAATTGTACTTAAAATTGATAACAAAGTATTTACAGTTGTATTTACATTACTGACAAATAAAGAACATTATTATTGTGTTGATAAATCATTATTTTATTGTTTGGTGTTTCGGACGGGAACAAGGAACCTTTAAAACCTTTCTTCCGACTCCTGGTAGTAATATTAGGGAAAGGCACGAATCGTCCTGTGAAAATTCTCTCTGAATGCCTAGAGAAAACGCAACAAAACTTAGACAAAATAAACGACTTCTCTGCTACTGTATCTGTAACAAGAAATAAAATATAATTATAAAATTATTTAGTCTATTTTTAACTATTGGCAAGAATGATTTACTAAATATTTTCCAGTAAATAAAATTCGTACTTGCATTTTACAAGCAGTAGACTTTCACTCGTTCAAGAAGTTTTCAGACTGCTGGTTAAGATTTAGATCCTTTTAATTATCATTTACGCATAATAGGATCTGAAGGTCTCTGAAAATTGAAAATAAAAAATTATGAATATTATTAATCAAATAGAGGCATTAAAAGTTTTAAAACCATTTTAGCAGTCATAAAAATATTATGAACAATAATAATTTACCTAATTGATGATGTGACAAGATTTTGAGTTATTACCTATTGTCGAGTCCAATTTATGATTTGCACAATTGCTGTAAAAAAAACCTGAGGGAAAAATTGTATTCATTGTACAAATATATTTTCCCATACATCTGATAAATATTTTTCTTGTTCATTAATATTACAATTTAATATCTACATTATAATTTAATGGTTAATTAATAACTGAGATGATAACTAAAAACTAAACGATCTTTTACAAATTGAATTTGCTTAGCATAAAGATTACAAATTAAAATAAAGTTCATCTTGATGCACTTATATGAGATTTTACTAATCTTCCAATAACATGTAAAGCAGCAAATGTTTTGTTGGGTGATAATCTTTGTCTTAGTAAATAAAAACTGGCGGCTTTCATTAGGAGATATACAATGAAGAGAATAAGAATGTCGAACCAGAAGACTACGTGTTCCATTCCCATTTGGGTCATGAAGTGATTAGGGGAAACGTACATACAGAACTCTTCATTATCTGGACATGGCAGTTTTGAACGATTACTTCCGTATATAGAAACTATCAAACCTTCCATCCCGTACCGCAAATAACTGAAATTAAAAAAAAATATTATATATCTTCTTATGAATACCTACATTTATGAGGAATGTAGGAAAGTAGTGCGGCAGAAAATTACAACGGGCAAAAAATCCTTTTTATTGCACTTAAACATCACCAGATACTCTTTCAAGATGATCAATCGCGTTTGTTGTCTGAGAGCAAATACGGCACTTATTGACAGAGAACTTCTTCATTTCTTAATATTCATGCAATTCAAAAGAACTAAAAATATCACTAGGATAGTAGAAGAGTCCTCCCAAGCAATTAATTAGTGATTTTCTCGAAAACAAGAAACTTTGGAGATAAATGCTTCAAATAAAACTTACACAAATTTCAACAGTCTACAAGATTTTTTTGTTAAGACATAATTTTCAAGAAACGATATACTACTACTCTTAATTGAAGGGCTGGAGGGAAATTTTGTTTGTTATTTTAAAAGACCTTTTATAGCTGCTTACGGTTATGTAATCAAATTTTTTCCAAGGGCTAAAGCTAGTGTTTCTCTTCTTATTTTTGCTATCCTAGTTACATTTTTCGATATTCCAAGAACAAAAAAATTCTTCGTCACAAAATGATGTTTGAAAAATCCAAAAATATCATTAAAATAGCAGAAATAAAGGGAATTCTACCAAGGAATTAATAAGCGATGATCTCAAAAATAAATTACTTTAGGGACAAATGTTTCAAACAAAACTCACAATTATTTTAATACTGCAAAATTTATTGAAAGAATTTTTTTCTTCTCAAGAACGATATAGTACTACCAATAATTAAAAGGTTGGGAAGAAATTTTATTTCTTTTCGAAAGTTGCGTCAATGTTGCGTACGGTGATGTAACTAAATTTTCTTTCTCAAGTTACTCTTCTTACTTCTGCTACCTTAATAATAATTTTGGATTTTTCAAAGACAAAAAACATCGTTACGAAATGATGATCGAAAAATACAGAAATATCATCAGGCTAGCAGAAATAGAAAGAGAATACATTTTCTCTCGGACCTATAGTTTTCAAGAAACAACATACTACTAACCTTAATTTATTATCAAAGACATAAAAATCATTGTTACGAAATGATGATCGAAAAATCTAAAATATCATTAAAATAGCAGAAATAAAAAGACTTCTTCCAAGGGATCAAATAACGATTTTCTCGAGAACCAAAGATTTGAGGAACAGATATTTGAAATAAAACTCAGATAGCTTCAATTACCCTACACGATTTATATGAGAAGAAATTTCCTCGAGCTTATAGTTTTCAAGAAACATCATATTACTACCCTTAATTAAAGAGCTGGAAGAAAATTTTAGCCACATTTTTAAAAGTGCTTTTAAAGCTGCATGCAGTAATATAATTAAATTGTCCCTAAAAGCAACAGTTCAAGAGTAAGTTAAGAGAAACTTATTCTGAAAACGTTTGATGTTTTTCTTATTTTTGTTTAAGACATAAAATTTATCGTCACCAATATCAGTAGGGTGATAGAAATAGAAAAAAGACCTTCCAAGGAATTGACTGGTGATTTTATCGAGAACGAAAGATTTGACAGACAAATGTTTTAAATAAAACTTACATAACTTTAAATACCCTACAAAATAGGGGAGAAATTTCTCTCCAACTCATAGTTTTCAAGAAACAAAATATTGCTATCCTCAAAACAACGTACGGTGACGTAATAAAATTGTCATTAATAATAATTTTGTATTTTGGAAAATTCTAAAAATATCATCAAGATAGTAGAAATAAAAAGACTTCTTCCAAGGAATCAATGACGAATTTATTGAGAATCAAAGATTTGAGGGACAAATGTTTTTAATAAAATTTATATAATTTTAATGGCCCTACAAGATTTATAAACAAAAAAAGTCTCTAGAATTTATAGTCAAGTGATTTAAGGACTGAAGAGATATTTTATATATCATTATAAAAGTTCTTCTGAAGCTACATACGTTGATGTAAGTACATATTCCTCAAAGGCTGTAGATGAAGAGCAATTTAAGAAAAACTGTTTCTGAAAACTGCTGAAGTTTCTTTTCTTATCTCTGTTATCCTAATAAAAATTTTGGATTTTTCAAAGACATAAAATTCATCTTTACGCTATAATGCTCAAAAATCCAAAGACATCACTAAGATGGCAGAAAACAAAAGACATCTTTCAAGCGCTTGATTGATGATTTTTTTGAGAACAAAAGATTTGAGGGACAAGAATTTCAAATGAAACTCACATAACTTCAAATATCCTACAAGATTTATGGGAAAAACATTTCTCTGAAGCTCATAGTTTTCAAGAAATGTCTGCAACTACCCTTAATTAAAAAAAAATTAAATTTTATCTACCTTTTCAGAAGTTTCAAATGGTGGTTATTAAATTTTGCCTGAGAGTTATGCCCACAAGTATTAGAGAACATTTTCTAAAAACCTTTGCAGTTTTTTTTCTTATTCCTGCTACTTCAATAATATTTTTGGATTTTTGTAAAGATATAAAATTCATTCGTCCCGAAATGATACTCGAAGAGGTCAAAACTTTTATTAGGATAGTAGAAATGAAAAGAGTTCTTCTAGGGGATTATTTAGCGATTTTCTCGGAAACAAAAGACTTGAGGGACAAATATTTCGAATAAAACTTACATAAATTTAACTTCAAATACTCTACAAGATTTATGAAGAAAAAATTCTCTCGAACTCATAGTTTTCAAAAAAACGCTATATTACTATCCTTAATTTGAGCGCTGAAAGAAAATTTTATCTGCCTATTTAGAATCACTTTTGAAGTTCTGTATGGTGATATTATCAAATTTTTCCAAAGAGCTGTAGTTCAGAAGTTATTTAAAGAAAACTTTCCAAAAATATTTAGGCTTACTACTGTACAATTATTTCTGCTACCCTAATGATAATTTTGGATTTTTAAAGACTTTAAATTCATCGTCACGGTATGTTGTTCGAAAAATACAAAAATACTATTAGGATAGCAGAGATAAAAAAAATACTTCCAAATTTAATTCAGCTATTCAATATTTTACTATGTCGTTCAATTTGAAAATAAATATCTAATCCCTGCACGATACTCGATTAAAAGTTGTTGGCTTCCAATTACTGCCAAACACAAACTAAATTACGCAGTTGGTTGAAAATTCTACAGTTGTCAATTTAAAAGTTAGGTTTTATAAAAAACTATATTAATTTGATACCGCCGTAGCCATTTTTTGCCTCAGTCAATTACTTTCCTCTTAATCTTATTTTGTACATACCTCAAAGACATTGCTATTCGAACTAAGTACGGTATTGTACTTAACTCTGATCCGAAACCGTAAACAGCTAGCAACATCAATGGCACTGTTAGAGTAGGCCCAATAAACATTCCATTCTGAAAAATAAGAATCACATTTAAAAGTTTGTATTATCTACTTGAAATTGGATATAGAATGCATGTCCGTAAAATGTATATTCTCATGCTTACCAAAATGTTGAGAGTTGAAGAAATTACTAATCCAAGACTTTCGGATATCAGTGCCACCATAATACAAATGGTGAAAAACATAACAACTCTCTGAAGTTCCAATGGTTGATTTGTTAATAAGTACACAACGGCAATATACATAGAGCCCAAAACAATTTGAATTGGAATGTTGACTAAAGTCATGGCTAAAAAGTACGATGGTAAACTGTACCATCTATTAAAATATTCTCGTTTGAGTATTTGTACTTCTGTTGGAACTAAAAAAAAAAATTGCAATAATAACTTAATAATCGAAAATACTGATTAACTTACAATTCAAAAGCACAGGTAACAATGGACAATACATAAAAACAATGATGCAGGTGAAGCAAAATCCAAAATTGAATAACGTTTTGGATCCATCATTTCCCATGCCCAGAAATAGGAATCCTATGACTATTCCCAGAAACATGTACAAGAATACTTTTAAAAGTAAATTTCTCTGCAAGAAAGGTAATTCAGTTATAACGATGTTTCGTAAAACTAGTTTGTAATAGAGACTTACAGAATTTCTAAAGGTTTGTAATGTCATTCTGTGAAGTAATATTCTAAATTGAGTCCATCCTGAACTGTCATATTTTAAATGACGACTAGAATTAATCTCTTTTTCAATGGGAACGTAGGTGATTGCATTTTGATTCGATGAAGAACTTTCAATTTCCAATTTTTTACTTTTCGTATCCATCACTCTTCGGAAGCCTCTACCATTTTCGGTTAAAGATACCATTTTATCTAAGAAATCACCATATTCTCCACAGACAACTTCTATAACTAAACAAAAGAATTGTTAGCAATAAGATTTAATGTTTTTCTATTTACTTACTAAAATCTGCAGGATTGTAATGTGTAGGACAATCTAAACCGATGCCTCGTAAAAACGGCACAATATCAGATCCAACTCCTTGATAGACGCATAACCCCGCTGCTACTATGTACACGTGATCGAACATGGCAAAAAGACGGGCACTGGGACTATGAATTGAGCACACAACTGTGCGACCACCTTTCGCCAATAACTTCAGTAAGGAGATGCATTGAGAGCTGGATAAGTCATCCAAACCTCTATCAAATAAATAATATTGTTATTATTTTATTTCATGATTATTTAAATTCGGAAGCGTGCCGCTTTGCTAAATTAAGCTTGGCGGACCGCAGGTTGAGTATGGTATCAATGAATAGCATATTTCAAAGTAACAGCTGTCATTGCCAAAGTGATAGATGGCGGTTACATGAAATAACTATTTTATTTTACAATCATAAAAATTATTTATTTTAGATTTCCACTAAGCTTATCTCTCCGAAAGCTTTAAATTGATACCAAACTAGACATCATTTAAATATCTTGTAATAAAACAATTTAAAATCGTTTAAATATCCTCTTTGATACCCCTACTAGAATTATCTCCACAAGACGACAGAGCCAAATTACTTATTTTAAAAAAACTATTGACGAATATTCGCATGTGATTTCAAAATATGAGCGATAATAATTCCAACTCCACATTATGATTCTCATTATTTCTTTGGTTCAGAAAAATATAACGAATTTTATAATAATCTAAATTTTGATAATAACAAATGAGCCGCTGATAATTTTTTTAAATATTTCCTGTGAATGTTGTATCAAATCGTTCAATGATTAGTCTTAGCTACTTCATATTTCATGATAAATACTACCGTTTATAAAATAAACACAAAAAAACTAAGAAGTTCCATCAATATAGTTTTGGTACCACTGGTTGAAAAAAGCTTATCTACTAACTTAAACCTAGCTTCTTAATGAAAAACTTAGGTATAAAATTTCAATCAAAAATTTGTACGCGTTCTCAAGTTATCGTACATCCAGACTTTCAAAAAAGTCGGCCTGTCGACTGTTTTGAAATTTTGTTCCTCGGTTCAGTAGGGTCTAAAATGTGAAGATTCATCAAAATCTCGAACTGTCAAAAAATCACGATTACAATACTTCTATTATATTATAGGTCGGGGAAGTAAAAAATCAGCACACCTAAATACTCCCAAAAACCACTGCTAATTTTACAAACCTCTCGAACCTGAACAGTGCACTAGAAAATAGTAGTGAATACATCTTTTCAAGTATCGATTTGAGTACTTTACTTCAAAGATTAGTACTTTACTTTAAGTATGAGTACTTTACTTCAAGATACTCAATATCAATCACTCGCTGACAGAAACTGTTTAACATACATAATTTAAATATTAATTAATAAATACGCACAAACAAGCCGTAAAAAAAACAGAATACAGACTGAAATATTCAGCAAATGAAGACCCAAGTTTATGAATGTATTATTAGTTATAACTGCATAATATAGAGTCGTATAATATGCCATTGAAAAATTTGGAATAACTGTATTAAACTTAGTTATACTTACGAAGTAGGTTCGTCTAGGAAAATAACGGGAGGATTGTTGATTAATTCCAAAGCAATGGATAGTCTCTTTCTTTGTCCGCCCGACAATTTGTCCGTGAGAGTTTCTTTTGCTTCAGATAATCGCAGCATATCCAAGATTTCCGTTACCTATAGCAAATAACACAAAATTACTCCTTCATAATTTCAATCAAAACAATAATTATTTTTTTTACATCAATTGAACTTGACGAGATAATTGAATTATGATACGCCAATAATCCTTTCCTGATAGCCCAATTATATTTTTTCGATCTGTTTGCTGTTTACGTAAACAAATTATTGCTTATACCACAACTTATAATTATTATCAGTTTTTAGATGATTCCGTATGAAAAGTGGAGGTCATCGTAGTCACCACAAAACGTGTGCGCTCGTAACAGAAAAAAAGAAACAATTTTTTCTACAGTCACTATAGAATGATACCCATTCCACACGCTGTAGCGTGCAGAATACAGGTCATTCCGCACGCTCAGAGATCCCTAAGAAAGCTGCGTGGCGTCGCGAAAAAACTATTTCATTGCTGTCATAATTTTATTTCTTTTTGATTTCCTTATCATTCCTCTTCAAAATGGAATCAATAAGATTAATTTTATAAATGTTTGATGAATTGGAATAAGATCAATGAAGCAAATTCTTTCTCAAAAAATGGCATATTTTGGTTATAGATATTCCCGCGGACACCTTTGACTGTAGAAAAAATAACATCCGTCACTCGTGCGGATCGCTCATTCCATGTTCATGTGAATTCTGCCACTCGACTTCGTCTCGTGACTGAATTATTCACATTCGCATGGAATGATCCCCATTTCGCACTTGTATCGGAATATACTATTTTGCAGGAAAAATACTTCGTTAGGTGTTGATGCATATTGAAAAATTGATTCTAAATAGCAACAAAAAATAGCTTTTTGAGAAATTTTTTATAGTCTGCCATTTTTTCATAAGGCAAGTTTGCAAAAGCGACTAAAAATTTATTGGCAGACGATTTACATGAGTCCAAGAGTGAAGCGTATTTGGGTAAAATTTTAAATTCATTGTGTAACTCGGAACAATTTTTTATAATAAACTTTTAGTCGTTTTTGTGATCTTGTCTTACGTTCAAAATAAACTTTTTTTTTGTTGCTTATTAAAATTTATTTTTCATCAATCGGGCGCCTAGTAATTATTATTCGATCAGAAAAATTAAATTATTATAGACTTGTATCATTTAAATTAATAAATTATTCCTTCAGGCAAGGCCTTCATGAGAAGGTCAATATCAAAAATGATAAAGTTTATAACAACACATGGAATCCAAAATAAAAACAAATCAATAAACAAAAAAATATAAAAACTTATCAATTTATGTATAAGATTAATATAAATAAGAAACCAGGATATAAGTTTCCAATATTACATAATGAGTAGTTTCATGTTTATCTACTTATAAATTTAGATGTCTGAAAAGTCAAATCTTCAAGTTACATTTTTATTTATTTAGTACTTTATAGTTTTCAATATGCGCATTTAAAAACGCAAATTACGCAATCTGTTGATTTAGTATTTAAATAGATTTTTTTGGGTTTAATTGAGAAGCCAAATTTATAATAAATCATCAGTGAACTTAAAGCTGTTCAACCTTTAGAACAATGTAGAGATGAAAATCTGAAATTTTAATATGTTATTTACGGGTATCTCATACACTTAACTGTTTTTTTTTTTTAATACTGGATGTCTGGCTTTTGAATAGTTTCAGTCTGACCATTTCGAAAAATTGGCGATGTTTAATCGCGATAAGAAGGACTCCTAACCGTGTACGAGACATGAAACCATCACAACTCACTAGAGATCAAAGAACAGGCGAATCGAAGTCGAAGAAGACGAAGGTGGATTTGTTGACGAACATGACTACCTGGACTACATGAAAAAGGGCAAAACGATGACGGGCATATATTGTGCAGAATTGTTTTTATTGAAAATTTTTCTTTATTTGTTTGATACAGTTGATATTTGGCTGACGGTGGTTGGATAATTCCATCCATCATTTTAATATTATTTCAAAAACTTTACGATATATCCCGATTCGCATGAACTACGAAATGGCGTAATTTTATTGTTATAATGGTTAATTACAAAGTCGTAGCATCATGGTAGGCCTTGAATTGCAAAACCTATTACATTTCTTACATCACACATTTTTATCAACACTTGATCTAAATACAAATCCAATTTCACTTTACACATCAAGTGTATGTATTGCTAGATAGGTCATGGATCACTTATTTTGTTGTTTAAATTTAGATATTACAGTGTTTTTAATTACCTAAAGCATATCCACATTATTTTGAAAGAAAACAAAATATAATTTATACATCAGCTAATACAGTGAAGACTTGATTGATTACTTTCTTCGTAACTTTCTTTCTAAAATTAGAGCAGATGAAGAAATTAAATCAATGCTTTAATTAGTGTCTAATTGTAAATATCTGACGCTGTCTATTTTGCCTTACTGGTATATGAAAATGCGTGTTCTCCCTACAGTTATTTTTACTTTCCCGTTCTATATATAATAGTGGAAGTATTTGGCAGTTCGAGATTTTGATAAATCTTCACGATTTAGAATTTCAGACCCTACTGTACCCAAAATACGTAATGTTACAAAAAATTGAGTATAAATTCGCGAACTAGTGGTACTAAAATTTTTTTATGGAACTTTTTAGTTTCTTGTATTTATTTTATGAACAGAAGTATCATAAAATATATAATAACTGAAATTAATCCTTGAATACTTATGAAAAACATTCATCAAAATAATTAGTGCTACATTTGTTTTTATTAAAATTTGAATTATTAGGAAATTCGTTATATTTTTTTGAAACATGCGAAGAAAACTAATAATGAAAATCATAATGTGAAATTAAAAATAATTGGCCGTATTCTGTAACATAATCATTAACTTATTATCGTTCGATGAGATTTTTGACAAATGAAAACAATTGTAACAAGCGAATATTCAGAATTTTTGTCAGTACTATCTTCGTCCATTGACTGAAATAGATAATGATCGATAAAAATTTATCGATTGAGTTACAGAATAGCCCCAATTATTACTTATATTTGGACATCATATTCAAACGTTCGTCAATTCTTTTTTTTAAACAAATAATTTGATTCTATTGTTTTTGGTATCAAATTAAAGCTCCTGCGGCAATAATCTATGTATTAATAAGTGCAACTGAAGAGAAAGCTTTGTATCCCTTTTTAAGCATATTGCATGTAGCATATATGATTTATATGAAGGAGTGCAGAAATCTAAAGTTATATACAGGTTGTCCCGTTTTAATTTACCGCTAAAAACGATATCACCTTTCGAAGGATTATCTCAAAAAATATACACCGAATGGAAAAATGTCTGACACCTAATTCTCACTCTCCGCGGGGCAGGAAGGGTCGGGGGCGGTGAGGGACTCACGTTAAAATCTTAAATGGGAACCATTATTTTTATTTCAGATTCGGATAGAGTGTCGAATACTAAGTTAATTTTACCTGAAGCCTTGAAAATTTAATGAATATCAGTCGAATTTTGACCACTGGGCGACCACTTGTTCTAATAAAATTTTTTTTCTACAAGCTATTCAAATGATGTCTAGTTTAGTATCAATTTAAAGCTTTCGAAGAGATAAGCTTAGTAGAAATCTAAAATAAATAATTTTTTCGATTGTTTATTGCTTTTTTACAACTTAATCAGATTATGTCAAGTTTGGGATCAACTAAAGCAATTGGGCATAAAATTATAGTCGTTGTATAATAAAATAGTAATTCCATATCTGTCATTTTTACAATGACAGCTGTAACTTTGAAATATGCAATTAATCGATACGACACTCTTAAATTTATGGAACTGATCATAAAATTTGTGGTCGGGGGAATACTGCGGTAGCCACAGCAGATTATTTAAGAAGTAAACCAAATCATTGCCAGTTTATTGCTTCAGGGCTATTCACCTAAATTAAAAAATCTGCTGTGGTCTGCACAGTATTTGCCTAACCATAAATTTCATGTTTCAGAAATTTACAGTGTCGCATCAATCAATTGCAAATTTCAAAGTGACATCTATCATTGTCAAAGTGACAGCTATCATTGTTAAAGTGACAGATGGCGGTTATATTTTAACCCTCACATGGAATAAGTATTTTTGAAAATAAAGAGTCCATTTATAGATTTTCGAGGTCTTTGATTCATTGAAACATAAAGTTTCGACATTTAATCGCCGGAAGTGTAATTTAAAGATGGTAACGTGGATTCCACTTATTATTTATTTTTGATATCTACCAACTTCAACTTCCTGAGAGCTTTAATTTGATACCAAATAGACATCATTTGAATAATTTGTAAAAGAGACAATTGAAAATCGTTTAAATATCATGTTCGACACTTTTACTAGAATTATCTCTGCAAAAGCTTTAATTTGATACCAAACACGATAGAATCAAATTACTTACATTAAAAAAACAATTGACGAACGTTTGCATATGATGTCCAAATGTAAGTGATAATAACTCTAATTTCATATTATGATTCTCATTATTTCTTTGCTTCAGAAAAATATAACAAATTCCATAATAATTCAAATATTAATAATAATTGAACCACTAGTAATTCAAATAATGTTTCAGGTGAATATTGTGCCAAATTATTTGAGGATCAACTTTAGTTATTTTATATTTTATGATAAATACTACCATTTATAAAATAAAAACAAAAAACTAAAAAGTTCCATCAATAAAGTTTTGGTACCACTGATTGAAAAAAGCCCATCTACGAACTTGAATCTAGTTTTTTTTTTTAATGAAAAACTTGGATATAAAATTTCAGTCTCAAGTTATCGCGCTTTTAACAGACAGACCGACTTTTTTTAAAATTATGTTTTCTTCATACTTCGGTCGAATGTACGTTCTTTCGTCCCTAATAACAGAGACGAAAGTTTGACAATTACTCCCTGCAAGAAGTACACGCGCGCCCTGGTATATGACAAGACTAGACTCTTCGAAAGTATTTGATGCCTGCCCCCACAACCAGCAGCACTCGCTTCGCTCGTGCCGCAAATTTCGGGACAGGCATTTAAAACATGCTTATCAACATTTAGAGTTAAAAAAAGTAAAATTAATAACGTACTTTCGGCCGGCTATGAAGAGAAATCGTATACACTACACTATTTTTTCCGTTCAGTAGGATCCAAACCGTGAAGATCCATCAAAATCTTGAACTGTCAAAAAATCACAATTACAATACCTCCTCTATTAAATAGGTCGGGGAAGTAAAAATTGAGTAGATTATTCATCTTTGCTAACACTTTCTTTTCAGAAAAAACTTAATTGAAAACAAAATGTAATTCGACTAACTAAAAGAAATATCGTTCTGTTAATATTTTAATGTCCGACTAGTTTATTATTGTTGTCATAATAACACTGATTTCAGGGTAATTACGTAAAAAATAATAACCGAGGGCATTATGTTTCAAAATAATGCCCGAGAGCATTATTTTAAAAAATAACCAACAAGTTTCCTAGTTACAGCATGTAACTAGAGTAATTTTTCTGACAGAAATAACAATGACAGGACATACATTGCTAAAAATTTTGATTGAAATACAACAAAACTCGGACATTAAACATTGAAGGCACTACGGGAGTTGAACAGACAATAATACCTACGGTCAACGTACACACCTCGGGCCAGAGGAAAGTACACTGTTGACTTCAGGTATTATTGTCCTTTTAATACCCTTGATACCTTAATTACTATAATATTATGTTTCTAGTGACTTAAGCTTGGTTGCATGAACGTGCATTAACTAAAAAGTTCTTTAAAAATGAACAATATCAAATCGAATATATTCATCAAATCAGTTGCTTAGCATTGCTGTCAAAAATCGATTTGATATTGTTCATTTTTGGAGAACTGTTTAGTTAATAAACGTTCGTGCAACCGGGCATTAGTCTTCTTTTTTTGTCATCTTATGAATAATTTTAGGTTGGTCTTTTTCGAATTCTGTACACTGAGAAGAAAATTTTCAACACCGAAAATGTACAGAAGTTAAATGACATTAAAGATACCTAGAACTATATTTTTAAGTTTTTTACCGTCCAAAAGTTAAATGACATTAAAGATACCTAGAACTATATTTTGAAGTTTTTTACCGTCCAAAAATTATCCAATTGGAAAATATCAATTGAAAATTACATGGAGGAAAAAAAATCTACAAAAATGTCAAAAGTATGTATGACTCTTTCATCTCACGATTTACGAGTTACAATACGTCAAAGTTTTCGTTTCTTTCAGTTATTGAAATGTTATAAGTTATAAGAATTTGGAAAAAAAATAAATAAGATTAGTTCTGCCATGGAACTGTCAGTTTGAGCAGTCAAAATTGGATTAAAAGCGTGAAGACATAAGAGCAAGCTCAGCAGCGAATGGGGAATGAACTTGATCCTGAAGTGGGCCGCTTTTTGATTTACACACTGTATACATGGCTACGTTATTGGCATCGGAGAACTTATCAGGCACTAGTACACTCGATTCCATCAGTTTTTTTTTTATCGCTCTGAACGCACTCTCGCTGTCTCTTAGGCTACGATGCCGTATGCTTTCGAATTTCGCTGCACGCGCTTATAGTAGTCGGACTCCTGTAGGTATTTTCCTATTCTTTCAATTTCTGCGATTTCTCTTATGCCTTAACCTTCTTAAAATATTTGACTGCGACTCTATTTTTAAAGTAAATAAATTTTTCTGCTCTAATTATTATGTTTGACGTTAAATTCCTTTAGAAACTCGTGCTTTCAAAAATGTGTAACATCCTTTTTTTATTTTATTGGTTGTAATATAAATTTTAAATATTTAATATAAAAAAATTACACAATCAAATTTCTGTATCAATTTTTTTGGTACTTGTGCAATTCGTAAAGCTGTCAAGTTCAAAGCAATTAATAAAGAAATCTGCTTAAGAAGCAGTAACATCATTTTGTTCATAGCTGACAAGCAGGAAGATTGAATTAACTAATAAAAAAATCATTTATGCAAATTTGAATAACAAAAATATTTTTCTACTATATTATAATTTTAGGTAGGTACTTACTAAAATTTTCCATGGCCAGTATAGTAATAATAATATTCATTTTAAAAAAATTATCAAAAAAAAAAAGACAAGTCAAGATGAATACTTGAATTTAACGACAGACCATAAAGTACACGTGTTGAGAGTATAATGAATTTATTTTAATTTTGAAAGACTTAATATCGTAGCTTAACACTCAGTGACGTGTCTGTTTTTTTTTTTTTTAAATCGACTCAATTTTTTTGATGAGATCATTTTGGATACTCACCGCTGTTTGCTTTTTGCTAGGACATAATTCTCGGGAAAGCTTTAGATCAGCAGCAACCATCATATTTTCCTGGACAGTGAGAAGCGGCTGCAGCAGGTCTTCCTGCATGATGTACCGTGACAATGTTCGAAATTGACGCATTCGTCGTGGGGACCCATTTATTGTTACTACTCCGGAGGCATCGCGGCTTCTGAAAAATAAAAAAATATTTTAGTTTCAGAATTCATAATTTATAATTGTGTTACATATTTCTCTTGAATCTAAATAAAATTTGACATTAGATTCTGTTTCGTTGCATTCTATCTCGTTACGTAAATTTATTTTTGAGTCTGATTATGGTTATTAGTTATTTCCCCTGTTTTGAGCACTGCTCAGAGAGGATATGTCATATTTGGAAGATAAATTAGGTGAACTCAGAGTTTTCATGATCGCATACGTCATTGGAGGCTTACGAATTTCCTAGAGCATATTCATGACACATTTCTTAACGCTATAAAAACAGCCCAGCATTTAATTTTTCATGTCTTCAGCTTTGCAGGTGTCAAATTATGGGAATTTAATCAAATTTTTTCAATATTTCTTTCTACTTTATATTTTTGGTCCCACCTGGACCATCTTCAGGAGTGAAAAGAATTTGTGAATTTACAATTGAACAGCATATATGAACTTACAAATTCTGTTCAATTGTGAACTCAGAAATTCTTCTCACTCCTAAAAATGGTCCAGGTGGGACATAAACTATAGAGTAGGAAGAAATATTAAAAAAATTACTGAATTCCCATAATTTAATACCTATGTCAAAATATCAGTCAGAAACAACAACAATTTCCATCTTCAACATTATTTAGATTAAACATCCTTTATAATGAAAAGTAGAACTATGTTATTGAATTCAGAAGTTGAACCATAAACGGGGATTGGTAAGCGACTAACTAGGTCTTATCTTATTTTATTTTGTATGATCATGTTAGGTCATCTAGGTTGATTTTCGAAAAGATTGCGAATATTTTTCTCTTTTACTAGAAATACTGAAGTTGTACACTCACTTTTACGCTACCGGTCTATATTTTTAAGACAGGTATAGATTTTTCTATAGTCGAAAAGTGAAAACTTGAAAGTTGTGATAAATTTATTACTAGCCCAGATAACCTACTAACGGAAACAAAAGTGTAGAAAATATGTGCAAAATTCAAATGTAATATTTACACGGAAACTTGTTTTTTTGACAAGCAAGGGTTGTTCTTATTATCCCTGGTGGAGAGCTCCCCAACCTACATAGTAGAGACCATATCTCTAAAGAAAAACTTGCGGTCGATATGTTTCGGACTTGGTTCTCGAAATACGAATTTAATTTTTTCAAATTTTTTCAATTGTTCTGTATAATACGCTGCTTCCAGGTTAACTGCTCTCTCTCAACCAAACTGAAAATTATATCCTCATTATTAATGAACTAAGAGTATTTATAGTTCATAATACCTAAATATATAATTCCAAGAATACAGAGTAATTTTTTTTTTATCAAGTGTCCTTTCTAGGAATCTTGTCTACATTTAATACGCTGGTTCCTTGATAAAATACAAGGCCATCATGCAATGTTCCATATATAAACTAAACAACTAAAATTCTTTATTTTTGTCTACTTGTTAAGGTGGGTTTTAAAATGCTCACTATATTTAAAAATAAGAATTAGGAATAAGAATAGTGTTAAAGTTGAAACAGTTATCTTATATGGATCGGTTTATGCTGCAGAATTAAGAATAAGGAATAAGGTTTGAGAATCAAAAGTTGGTCAACTTTCAACGTTACGCCTTATTCTTAATTCTGTTAGCGAAATGCGCATGTGCGCTAAACATCAAACGTTTCGGACAGTTTCAGACTGAGCTGAAACTAAATCGGACATAACTTGAAAATATTGACGTATCAATATTTGCAAGTATGGACGAACTAATCTCAAATTTAATTTAACTTGTTCAGCAATATCTGCAGTAGTGGAACAAAAAAAATCCTGCGTTCAGATATAAATTATCTGTAGAGAACGCATGGAAATCTATATCAGCAAACAACAAATCCAGCAACAGATGAAATAATATTACTATTCTCCATACTAATAAATTATGAAATAACATAAATAAATAATATTAATATAACTTATTCATATGATAATATCAGTTAAAAAAGTCACTACCAACATTAGAATAATAAATAGAATCACTTTTCACCAATCTGAAACATATAATTTTACTATTTTTAATGCTATTCTTATTCCTTAAAACTGACAGGATAAGAACCTGTATTAAAACTATTCATAATACTACACTCTCCTTATTCTTAAATTTTCGAGCATAAACCCATCTTTAGTCTCCTAAGGCAAAATAAATTGATTAATTCTGAAGAGAACTACATGAGAAATGAATATAACATAGATTTTATTTAGAATGATATATGAAGCGTAAAGTGCAGAGTTTCTGGGTCTAGGATAAAAGATATCATTAATTACGTCAGAATGCAGTTTTGTTGGAGGTACAGTTTCCGAGAAATTTTACACAATTATATTATTGAAACTCAAAATCACAATACTATCAATCCCATTTGTTCCCTCGAAATGAGTTATTAATTTTTAACTGAACCAACAATTCAAAAAAATTGATACTTCAAGTTCTGGTTGAAGAAGAATGTATAGAATTAGAGTACTGAAGACAGGATAAAGTCCTCGTTTTCCTCTCACACAATCATAGTGTTGAAACTCAAAATAACATTGAACCAACGATTCACACAAAACTGAAACTTTGAATGCTGACTGAAAAAGGATGTAGAATTAGAATACTGAAGACAGAATAATGTCTTAATTTTTTTTTCACGCAATTAAAGTTTTCATACTCAAAATCACAATACTATAAATCACATTTGCTCCCTTAAAATAAATTATGAATTTTTGACTAGACCAAAAATTCAAAAAAAATTTAAATTCTGAGTGCTGACTGTGAGATAATGTAAAATTATTATACTGGAGACAGAATAACGTTCTCGTTTTTTTTTTTTATACAATAGTAGCGTTTAGACTCAAAATCACGATGCTAGAAATCCCATATTATGTTCTCTCAAAATAAATTATTAATTATAGACTAGACCAACGATCCAAAGAAATCTAAAAATTGAGTGCTGACTCAGAAAGGATGTAGAATTAGAATACTGACAACAAAATAGTATCCTCATTTTTTTTTCACACAATTAAAGTGTTCAACTTAATATCATAATGCTATGAATTACATGTGTTTTCTCGAAATTAATTATTAATTTTTGACTATACCAACAATTCAAAATTAGACTACTAAACACGGAATAATGTCTTCGTTTTTTTTTTCACACAATTATAGAGTTTAAAATCAAAATGACAATGCTATAAAATTTATAGTATAAAACATAACTGCTTCCTCGAAATAAATTATTATATAAAAATTGATTAGATCATTCACCTTTGCGAACACTTTTTTTTGATAAAATCAACGGGTAATTTGATTAACTAAAACAAAATACCGTTCCGTTAATATTTTAATATCTTGTTTCTGGTCTTCTTTTTTTTGTCATCTTATAAATAATTTTAGGTTAGTCTTTTTCGAATTCCATACACTGAGAAGCAAATTTTCAGCACTAAAAATGTTCAGGAGAAAATATTGACTTCCAGCTCTGTAAAGTCAACAAAAAAAAAACTGTGAGTGCTGACCGAGAGAGGATGTAGAATTAGATTAGGGATGAATTATTAATTATTGATCAAAACAAAGATTTAGAAAAATTTAAACTGTGAATGCTGTTCGAGGAAAGTTGTAGAATTGGAATAATGAAAACAGAATGACGTCCTCGTTTTTTTTTTCACGCAATTATAGTGTTTAAACTCAAAACCACAATGCTATCAATCGTATCTGTTCCTTCGAAATAAATTTTTAATTTTTGGCTAAACCAAGTATTCAGAAAAAATTGAACTGTGAATGCTAACCGAGGAAGGATGTAGAATCAGAATGAAGACAGAATAACGTTCTCGTTTTTTTTTTTGGCACACAATCATAGTGTTCAAACTCAAAATCACAGTGCTATAAATTTCACCTATTACCTCGAAATATATGAGCTAATTTTGATTAAACCAACGATTCAATAAAATTTAAACTTTGAGTGCTGACTGAGAAAGGATGCAGGATTCGAATATTGAAGTCGAAATAACGTTCTCGTTTTTATTTTCACACCATTATAGTGTTCAAACTCAAAATCACGTCTGTTCCAAGTGTTCTCTCGAAATAGATAATTATCAATTTTTGACTAACCATCGATTCAAAATAATTAAAACTGGCAGTGCTGACGAGATAGGATGTAGAATTAGAGTACTGAAGATAGGATAACGTCCTCATTTTTTACACAACTATAGTATTCAAAGCTTAAAGTCACAAATAAGCCTCTTTGTTCCTTAAGGATAAAAGATTAATTCCTGACTAAACCAGTGCTTCAAATTTGAAATTTTGTATGCTGACTGAGAAAGGATGTAGAAATAATAATATACCAGAGCCAAAATAAGGTTCTCATTTTTTCAACACAAACTCACAACAGATAAAATTATACTATTTATTCCCTCTTTCAATTACTTCTACTAAACTAATTCTTATGAATCTTTGCACGCACATTGAGGTCTTTTCTTCTTCATCTGTTGAAAAAGGGGATACATCTTCGAGGATGACAGGAAGAGGATCAATGTCTTCTTCTTCATCTCAGTTGTCCAAGAAGGGGTTCCTATCGAGACAGTTCTCCTGGCAGTTTTGGCAGATATGGGAACACTTGGGAGATGCCTTTTTGCCATTTGGTATTGGCACAATCCTTTATTACCAACAAGAAATCATTTTTAATATTTCATCCGGTGCTGCCTGCTGCTCACTTTGCACCAGAGTTAGATATTTATTGGAAGTTAGCTCCCACCCATACATATAAGGAGGCAGCTCATGTCTTAATCACATCCGAACTCGGTGATATGTTCTCAGAGGATGTTGTTTCGTTGTCCCCTCAGTTGGTGGAAGGCATGAGATGCTCGGTTTGATATTAGCAACTGATTTAATTAAGAATTAGTAACGGTAAGCGCTCAGAGATTTATCTCCAAATGGGGTCCCATACCACCTCAATATATACTTTTTCCCAGCTTTCCCGATATCATTTTTGGTTGAGGAAGAGTCTGAAAAAGCTACAGGAGCTTTCTGGAAGTTTGGAGACTTCAAATACATTTTGATAAATCCCAGCTTACTTTTTCGGAATGCTGCTGAGGTGGTATCACACCCAGTAAAGGAGTGAAGAAAAAAAATGTCTTGCAGTACCTGCCCATGGTCACTAGGTGTCTTGGCCAACAACAAGACAATTAGGTCAACGTCCTCGTCAATAACAACAACAGTGATTGATTTTGACAAGTCCACAGCCGTGTCTGCAATGAGGTCGTTCGCATCGCTCTGTACTTGAAGTGTTCTGATTCCATATGCCTGTAGTTTGACCTTCAACATGTTAATTAGCCAATTTTTACAGGGACATTTGAGAGGGAATCCTCCTGCTTCAGAGTTATTACTGTCTTCTGATTGAAATGTATATCGACTGACTTGCTGAGGCGGTACCGCCTTTGCTGCTCAGTAAACTTGATGCTTGATGATGGGCTCGTGTAGCCTTCAAACACTTCAGTGCTACTCTTTCCACACAAAGTTCTAATTGCTTTAACTTTTGAACGATTGAAGATATATATAATTTAGCGCTGCAGGCCAAGTAGGCCCATGGCTTCTGTTACAATTTTTTGCCATTTTTTACGGTCCTGTGCAAATCGCTTAAAGTTCGATATCCCTAGTGTCTCTAAGTCCTTTTTCGCCGCGTCATACCACCTCTCCTTTGGTCTTCCCCTTCTTTTTTTTTTCACAACACCTCCGTCTAACATCTTTCTTACTACTCTGTCCTCTGGTAGTCTCAGCACATGCCCTAGCCACCGTAACCTTTGTGCTTTAGCCATTTCCACTATTCCAGGCTCACCATAGAGTTCCATTAGCTCGGTATTAGTTCGTCTTAGCCACACATCACCCTCTTTTTTACCACCATAAATCTTCCTCAGAATTTGTCTCTCCCACACTTCTAGTTTATTTTGCATTGTCTTATTTAGCACCCACATTTCACTACCGTACAGTACCACTGGTCTTATAATGGTTTTGTACAACCGCTTTTTTGCACTTCTTGACACACTTTTCGATTTTAATAGTTTCCCCATAGCTCCCGCACTTCTGTTTCCTTTCGTTATCCGTGTTATAATATCCCGCTCTTTGCTATTGTTGTTTGTTACCGTAACACCTAAGTAAACAAAGTTTTTAACTTTCTCGAATGCGTAGGTTTTACCTCCTCCAACCTGTATTTTAAGACACTCTTCTTGTGTTTCTTGATGTTCCGACTCTATCTCCATGTATTTGGTTTTGTCCTCGTTTATTTTTAGTCCCATTTCCTCCGCCGTTTGGACTAAACGTTCGAATATCTCCTTTAGTTCTGTTTTTGTTCTGGTTATTAACGTTATGTCGTCTGCAAACGCTTAACATTGGTGTTTTAGTTGACAAATGGTTCCTTTTGTGTAGATTCTGCTTTTCCTTATAACCCACTCTAGCGCCAAGTTGAACAGGACGGGTGATATTGGGTCTCCTTGCCTCAGTCCACTGTTTACATCGAAATTCTCTGATGTTTCTTCATCCACCAGGATTCTGCATTTTGTCTCTTCATGGGTCATCTTAATTAATCTTATCATTTTTTTAGGCATTCCTAGTTCTGCAAGTGCTTCATACAGTTTATGTTTATTTATTGTGTCATATGCTTGTTTGAAATCTATAAACAACATTTGCAGGCTTAGATTGTGTTCATTACTATTCGCTATAGTTTGTTTTAGTGCAAATATTTGATTCGTAGTTGATCTGTTCGGTCTGAAACCAGCTTGATATTCTCCTAGGATATTGTCCGCTTGTTTTTGTACTCTATTTTTTAAACACCCTGCTAAAATTTTGTACGCCACGTCTAATAGTGCTATACCTCTGAAATTCTCGCATTTCAGCCTGTCCCTTTTTTTATAAATTAGGCATATTAGTGCTTCCTTCCATCTCTCAGGCATACGTTCAGTCCGCCATATATCCTCTATTATTTCCATAATATACTGGATTACTTCGTCTCCTGCATTTTTGTATATCTCTGATGTTATTCCGTTTATTCCCGGGCTTTTATTATTTTTCAACTGGTTCAGTATTTCTCGAATTTCATTTATGTCTGGTGGGTTTTGCTCTATACTATTCCCTTCTTGTTGAGTTGTTTCGGTTTCATTTGTAGTTTCCAAAGTCAGATTCCTCTCATTTAGCACTTCCTTGAAATATTCTTCCCATACATGTAGTTTGTCCTTTGCTGTCACTAGTTCTCCCTCTTTATTTTTACAGTACACTAGTGGCGGTTGATACTCTGTTCTTTGTTTCTTGGCCTCCTGATTGAAGATAAAAGTTGAATATATTCTTGAAGGAAATTTGATGCTCTACAACTTTGTTCCGCATGACTTTTTTGTAGGACAAAAAGTTGAAAAATCAAATTGAACAAAAAACCTAAGACAATTTTTTTTTCTTAAAAATTTGCCAATTTCGAGGGCGGATATCTTGGAAATTATGCAAGGTAGCGAATAAATTAATAAAAACAATCTTGTAGCAAATTTTATCAGCTTTAATTTTGTATTGATGATCTTATGCTAGAGGGCATAATTTCCGAAATGTAAGCGAAAAATCGAAAAAAATCAATCTTCCACGTGCCTCCCTGCTTTCCCACTCGTCTCATAGGTATTTTAGATACTTTTAGTAGGTTCACTACCTACCTAGTCCAGACAAAGTCTCAAAGTCAAAAATTGTGTACATTTGATTTCTCTCTATAAGCTTCTATTGACTAAAATAAAAACGTGGGGTGCATTTGAAATATTTTTTTGGTGGGCTTGGAAACATATTTTTCTTGACAAGTCGTACTCATTTAATTATACAGTCGTTATACAGGTTTCCATGCGTCTCAAGTTTTTATTTTAATATGTTAATGGCCAGTTGTACCGCTGTAGCTTAAATTTTAAGCTTCACTCAAACAAAAAATATCGAATCGGATTAATGGCAGCAATGTTTATGTCACATTTGACTTTTAAGTTTTGAAGTGATATTGATCAGTTAAGTGATACTTAAAATATAAGAGGTAGCGGTGCAACTGGCCATAAAAGTCCCAGATTATTATTTATTCCGCTGACACAGCAGAAGACAGCACTGCTAGTATTGCACGATTTCTTATCAGACGTCAGAATCTCAAGAAGTTCCAGGTTTGTATTCTAATTATCATCTAGTTTATTGTACAACTGATGAGGTAAAATAAAACCGTTTAAGCTCCTATTTTCATTTCTCATTAGCTTCATTTCATTCATTACGACACTGAAATTATATAAATTGATTCCTTAATGAAATATGAACTAATTATATATTTCAATGTACACAAAAATCGAATACGCAGGCTTAAAAAAATTTTCGCATGTTTTTATATTTTTCATTATATGTGAAACTGCCTATACTGATGTAAATGTAAATTATTACTATAAAAACAGTTAAACTCAATAATTAAAATTGAATTATAACCAGAGGCGGCTCTAGCCTACTTAGCGCCGGGGTGCGAAGAAAATGGAATTGCCCCCCCTCCCCCCTATATTTTTTATCTTCTACATAAATCAGGAAGAAAGGAATTAGAGAGGAACAGTTCAACAAAAATTACAATATTCTATAAAATTTTATTCACATTAACAAAGATAAGAGCTACAGACATGAGCAAAAATTGAAACCACAATATACATAATTCCTCATTTAGTTAATGAATTCTACCTCCCTTGATTTTCTAGCAGCAAATTCTTTTACAATATCACATACATCTATGTCGATATCGTTCTCTATACTAATAATTGCTAAATTTGAAAGTCAGTACATTTTTTACGTTTTCTTCTTTTTCCAATTTTTGCTTTCAGGATTGATTTCCAGAAGGTTTTATTTTTCCATCGACCATCTACATACAACAAATAAATATATTAAAAACGAAACAAAATTTTATTATTTAATGTCAAAATATTTTTTTGTTAAGCTTAGCGAGTACATAAAATGCTGGATTTTGGGATAAGTAAGAATGTTCAGTGTACGAAGCGAAGCCAAATACAGCGATCTTCCGAATTCCAAAATTGTATTTCATGTACATATTAATCAGAATATTTTTTCTCCTGTCGCACTTCACTATTGAATCGTTTAAAATTGTAGCGAATTTTTTTTCTGACTTATAGAATTATTTGTTCATCTCAGGAGGTTTGAAATAATTAATAGTAATTAATTAATTACCTAAAGCTCTATATATGTGCAAAATACAATTTCAGATAAAATATCATATTGGATTTGATACAGAATGAGATTCTTTAATTTTTAGTGTGTAGTTTCATAGAATATATATATATATATATATATATATATATATATATATATATATATATATATATATATATATATATATATATATATATATATATATATATATATATATATATATATATATATTATATATATATATCGACTTACCTCAAGTAAACTCCAATTCACAGGCCAGCAAGTCACAAATATTAAATCACTGAAGTCACAGAAGAATATAAGTAATATTTCGTTTCAACTCATTCAAAATCAAGATAACAAATGAGCCATTTTCAAATATTAATGAGAATGATAAATTTAAATTCATAGAAAAATTGAAATTTCAGAATGAAACAGTTACTTATCCACCTCGAAGGCACCCCTTTTGTCAAAACAACTGTTAAGTTCTTGGAAGTGAAAATTAAATTCTGAGAAGGATATCAATTGCGACAAAAATATTTCTTGTTAGAATTTGGATCGAAATCAAAATAAATTATGTTTGAATAGTGTATAAGGGTTATTAATTTTTCCTCCTAATTCGTGGTAAATCAAAAAAGACCGAGTATATATTTTGCCTCATAATTAATTTTGATTTTTAGTCATTCTTCAAAATTTTCATCTTCAAAATCATTTTATTAGTCCTAATAAAATATTTTATTGATGAAATTAGTATTTAGTGAAAAATAATTATTTCCGGGGTCCGGCTGCCGCCCTCAAGGCCTTGGCGCCGGGGTGCCGTGCACCCCTTGCACCCCCGCTCGAGACGCCCCTGATTATAACTGAAAGATAGTAATTAGCTGTAAATAATGCCCACTTAATCAGATTACTGTACAATAATTTAGATATAAATAGTGAAAAAGTATTCAAGCTGTGAATAATGAAAGTCTTCCACAATAATGCAAAGAAAGTGAATAATAATGTTCCGTAATGTTCTTCTAATGAATGTAAAAGTTACTTTCCTCATGTTACTGCAACGGACGGAGATTGAGAACTCCGATTGCTATTGACTTGCAGCTGTATTTGTGCAACGTTCATGCAGAAATGCAATTCATTTGAAATGAGGAAATCAAATCTTAAGTAAATGATCTAACAAGTGCAAGTAAATATAGGCGAATATTACTATTATTAGAAAGTTTTGAGGTTATCATAAAGTGCATTTATTTATTTGCATTGGGTGAGGTAACAACCTTTTCTAAAATAAATTACATCTTGTTAATTAGGATGGAGAATATTCTGGTATTCGATTCATGGAAGTTTTGTATCAGAAATGAGATGACTGTCCTTCTTCAGCTTTCCTACCCCTCAGATCTTGCTCCCCTCAATTTTTTCTTGTTGTCAAAATTAAAATCAGTGCTGAAAGTACCTACGTCGTTGAAAGATTATAAAGAACTCGTCACTGACTTTCTAAAAGATGATTTCCAGGACTTCAAGATAAAGTGGAAACACTGTTAAGATAAGTATTTTAGTAAAGAAGGATACTACTTTATAAAAATTTCAAAAAAAAGACTTGATCTGTGCTGATCGTTTCTTGAGGACTCAAATTTATGAATAAAGAACACAAGTATAATTTAAAACGTTGCTGAAAAGTCAACAGTGATCTTTGTTGGTATCGGAGTATTCATCAGGCACTAGCATAATCGATTCCATCGTTGTTTGTCGCTTTGAACTATACCCGCAGTCCCAACAGTCGGCAATACCGCACGCTGCCGAATTTCACTGCGCTATAAGGCTACCATGAGCGTTTTTCGGTTCGATTTGCTCGACGGCTCTGCGTCTCTGTTTTTCCGCACCCGTAAATAGCGATTTTACTTTTATCAATTTTAATCAAATTATGTAACATTCATTATGAAAGAAATACATTCACTTGCATACTGGATTCTAATGACTTGATATTTAAAACTGCATTGCAGCTGCATATTTTTTACTATAAACAAATATTGAACAGAGCAACAAAACAAATGAAACTGCAAGTAGTTATTGCAGTGTTAAACATGCGAATAGGAAAAAGTGAATGCTTGGAGTTTGGTGCTCACTGGAGCAAGCAGAGTAGGCCAAAGAGGTTAACAATCTCTCACGATTCAATTGAAACTCTATCGAGTTTGCAGTTACAAATCGCAGAATATTAACACAACTTGCAATCGCTAATCAGTCAACAAACGCCAGATGCACAGCCGTTTTTTGATACTAGGAAATGGAATCAGTATATGACCATGATCGAGTTTCAGAAAAGTTTTATCAACAAATATTTATTAATTATTCAACGGAAATCAAATAATAATCATGTGGAGTGAAACTGCTCCAAATTTTTTGCAGACAAAAACGTAATTCCGGAACATTTCCTGCGGGCTGTGATTGGAGCTTCTTCTTCATGAAACGTTACAGAGTTTCCAACATTCAATCTTCCATGATTAATGAATAATAACTTCTGTACTATTGCCCACAATTCAGGGTAGAAAACTGTATTGATTTTTGAAGCCAGAACTCTTGGTATTCATGTTTGAATTTTGCTTCGTTAATCGTGAGTTCTAAGGGTTCCTCTTACAAATTTGATGAGTTTTCAGTATCTATATTAACGATAGGATCTAAAGCCCAAATCGGTATATGCATGTTCAAAATATCTTGGAAACGCTCCGTAAAATCAACATGAAGAAGTTCCAAGTTTTGGCAGTAAGTAAGTAAATCTTCAGGTTTTGCAGAGACTGCTGATAATGTGGGGAAACGGTTATATTCACCAATTCCAAAATATCGTTTGAATAGAGGAAGTCAACCCGCAAAAGCATCTATGATGTTTTCTGTTTTAATCAAATTCAAATCATCACCTTGCGATTGTAAATTAAATTCCAGTAATGGGTCAAATAGATTGAAAAAACGATTCAAACACATTCAGAGAGTCAACTTACTTCTGTGTGCAGCAGTAAGCGATTGTAATTTTCATAATTGTCATTACAAAGGAAGGCGGTATCGCCCTCGTTGGGAATTATAGCTTTTGAAAGACGTTAATGTATCTATCAGCATTCACAATGCCATCTTCATAGTACAATCGTTGACATGAATCCCAAAACAATCACGGATATCGGATACAAAGTTTTCCTGAAGTTAATATGATAAATTTATGCTATTTTAAGCAATTTCACGGATTTTTAAGAGTCAGGTAGGTGTTTGTACTATGAGAATAAACTAATGATAAATAGAACGATAATAAACAAATGGTTTGACGATAGCAAAAAATATGTAAAACTACAAAAACAGATGTTGATATTAGCTTTTTAACAACAAATATATCAAAAATGTCAAATTTTCTGTAAACATAATAATGGTTTTAGATTCACGACATGAATATTCAATATTTTAAAGCGTGATATTGCATTGTTATCCAAATTATTTCACAAAAATCATTCAATGCTGCATATGACAATTTTTTCTTTGTTATTCCACAGTAAAAAGGTATGCAAAGTGTGCCTGATTAAAATGATGTAGATGACTATTAACTAATACGTCCAAATCGAAAGAAGGTCAAGTGCGACCTTAATTCGCGTGATAAATAATTTTCTGCATTCTAATAGCTAATGGAACAATGTTATATGATACTGATAACTCTTTGCCATGCAAATTTATTAAACAGGAAGTAGAAATCATGGAGTAACTCCTAATACAGTAAAATCCTTTTAGCCAAACTCTTGCTTCATATGGAATTACGAATTACAACAAAATCCTACAAAATATCATGTGTTATTACAGACTTTTCTTAGTGATAAGCAAAACTGCACTATTTGAAATAGTTCTCTTTATTTCGATTGAGAGAGATTTTACTGTAATTAAACTTTTTTAATGATAACTCAGCTCTCTACCTTCAATCTGAGAAAAGATTAATAAAGCCAGGCAGGCAAATTCCATAAGTGCTCGGTTTTTCCTCTGATGTGGAGCATTAATAATACATTCACTCCAAAAATTAATCTAATCTAATAATAAGGAATCCTGTTTGAGACTTGTGTCAAAATATTTTCATAAATAGAAATTTAATATATCATCAAATTCATATGCATCAAAACAAGAGGAAAACATTTCTGTACAATCTTTATGCTACTGTATGTAATAATATATTATGATACAAGTATATAAGTAGTCTTTTAAGCACGCACGATAAGTTTAAGGACACGGGGCAGAGCGAGATGCCTTTAATGTCGTATTTATTATAACTGCATCATAATTTCAGAACATTAGGCAGAAATGTATTATAATTTTGACTTAAATTCATTTTATCAAGTAAACTGTTCTGTATGACGTCATATTGTTGCCGTGATGCTACTTGAATTTTGCTCTTGTTCTTAAAGTTGTTTATTGTGTTTTGTATTTTGAGATAGAAATTAAAAATATCTTGCAACAAGCTGCAATACGATAAACACTTGAAAAGTAAATGGATTTCTGTTGCAAGGAACATGAAAATTTTTTCACATATTACAACTTACAACGTGAAACGGTCCAACTAATTATATTTAAATGAATAATTGAAGTAAATTGTATTTATTTTTTCATTGACAATTGTGAATAAATGAATATATGAAGCATTAAAATTTTGCACGCTTTTCAGTTTTTGAAGGCATGATGAATAAATGTGGAACATAGTTCCTCATTTAATTTTTTTTGCAAATTCTTTACTGATTGTCTGTCTTAAAAATAACACCCTGTATACATTCACTCATATATCACTGAAAATTTTCACTAGCACTACTATCAGATTTTATGTAACAATTAATAGTTTCTCACATACTTCCTCAAGGAGACATCGATTTTATGACCTCCATTATGTAAATGTAAAATATCCTTTACATACGAAGTTATTGCTCTTATCTTACATAATAACAATTCGAAGTCTGGTAATTAAAGACAATTATAATTAGAACCTATATATATATATATATATATATATATATATATATATATATATATATATATATATATATATATATATATATATATATATATATATATATATATATATATATATATATACACCAGACAATAATATACCCCAACAAAACACTTAATAAGCCACGTAATGTAATTAATCAAACTAATTAGACTATACGCAACAACAACACGTAACAATATCATTCTAATGATAGACTAGATTATTTAATATGCCAATATAACAAACACTTACATAGAGCGGCGCTAAGATATATATATTTAACCGGACTACCATTGGCATTTCGAGAAACGTAATAACTACGACTTCGGTTAAATAGGGTATATTGATGAATTTATTTTATATTTTTAATTCACTGTGTATATCGTTATAACATAGTAAAAAATATAAATTATGTTTAAAAGTGCTGTAATCAAGTTTAAAAAGATATTTAAAATTGAGAATAATTTTGAGCTGTTTAAACACCGCCATTTTCGCGCGCTCTATGGATGACGTCAAATAACATGTCCAGTGACATTCCAGTCCATTGTTTACTACAGGCCTGACTACAGGTGTCTTCGTTCTCAACTTATTTCAGCATTAAAAAAGGTCAAAAGTCAGTTTATAAGTATTGCATTGTGCCTGAATGCAAAATACTATCAGAAATGTACCTGATTAAGTCTTTTTTCCAATCCAGACAGGTTTTAAAATACGCAAGAAATGATGTAAGGTTATCAGGAGAGATGAAGTGTCATAATAAACTTGACAGATCATGAATAACATTATATGTGATTAGTTTTAGCAATAAAATTCAGTGTATGTATGCGGCTTCGTTTATCATTTGACTTTGCAGTGTTCACTCTTTTCACTTCGGCGGACGTAAAATTTGGATTTGAAAGAAAATAAGATGACATCTTGAATGGATCTATTCTTGACCGATTATTCGATTGTGCTTTTACAAAACCACTGTCTTAAATGATTTATAATCTCACTAGGATGCTAAAATTACACTTAAATAATAAATGAATTTACAACACAATAGTATATCATAATTTCAGAACATTAGGCTGAAATATAATATAATTTTGACTTAAACAAGACGATTTCAGCTGATGGTGAGCGTTGCTTGCCCGAGCGAAGCGAGGGCCGGCATCACCCTCGGCTGAAATCGTGTTTTGTCCCGTGCCACACACTGTATTTTTCATAATACCTGCATTGAAACTTTCCACATTACAAATTTGTCATAACAAAATAAATATTTTTCCTTTGATTTTGCAGGTAACAAGTCGAGAGTAGCTGCTTGTGCTTCATCAATAAGATGTTGTGGTGTACTTAAAATTGTCGTATTAATACGTTTTTTCTTGAAACTAATCGTCTTTCCAATTTAATTTACAGTTCCGAATACAACAACTGTCAAATTAACTAAGGTTATATAATTTTCATTTAGAGATTGACAATGAACAAATGCGACTCTGCCAGGGATAAAACGATGTAAAAAATTAATTCAGCGGGCAGAAACAAGCTTCTTTCTCCCCTCGGGCAGAAACAAGCCTGCTCCTGCCCGGCTACACTCGCATTTGTCTGCAATTGTCTTGTTTCGACTGACAAAACAGGCGTTGAAACGCGTTGTTTCAATGCAGGTATTATGAAAACGTTATTACTATGTTTTCTAATCAAAAGCCTGCAATGCCATACAAATGTAAGCAGTGCGCACTTGTTGGCATAGTATTTGACGTCACATTTCGCTTTAACCAATGGTGTTGCGTTTTAGAATTTTGGATTTTCCTCGCTAAATTTGCACTTTTATATATTAATTTTAAGCAATTGAAAAGATATTAATTACCAAAATGATGGTTTAGTACAAATGTTCGGCCAATAAAAATTCTGAATAAAAATATTTGAACCATATTTAAATTTCATGCATATTCCCTATTAGACAAAAGCTGCCACATTAATAGGCCAATCTAATAATGTTTTAGTTCCTACGAAAAAATGCATGGGTCACTAGATATTAAAAAATGTATAACATTTGCGATTTAAAAAAAAATATTTCCAAAATGGTTGGAGAAAAAAGTTTCAAAAATATCTTTTAGTTAATAAAGTCGTCTATACACTGGAAAATACAAATACTTTTTATATTTTATACTAAAACGTACCCATAAATAAATATTTTTTATTGCTATATGTGACTTTAAGTGATTTAAAAAAAAAAGTAATAAGCAACTATCTACTGATATTTATAGTACATTAATGTAACAATTAAACTTTGTTGATAATTTTCTCTATTTGTATGAATATTTAATTTCTCCAGTGGTAATTTATGTTCCTGTTATACATGCCATTATTTGTGAATGTAGTCTAATCGGTCCACATAATTTTCTGAGCAATATTGGGATCCTGTCTGCATTTTTGTACAAACCATTTGCAAAATTCTTGTCTTCTGACGTAATCTCTATTTCTTAGATGATGAACAAGCCTATTTTGTAGGGTCTAAATTTTTCTTTTTTCAATATTATTCTTGCAGCGTTCATCTTAATCCTAACATTACATTTCTTTGCTATCCTCATTGTCATACTTATAATAGAACAAACGCGAGAATATTTACTACATTTTGATTATTTTCAGGAACTCTAGCTTGCCTTTTATTTTCACCTAATGATCCAGTCAGTCTAAGATGTTGTTCAATTTATCTAAAATAGAATCTGTTTGGATGTCTTCTATTTGGATAAATTTGTGAATAAACTGCAACAGAGTTTTCCGACATCAACAATAAATTTACAACATATCAATCTTTTTATTGACAATGAAGTTTATCGTACTGAATTTATTTATTCTTTTGAATAATGGTTTAAGAAATGATAAGTACTGATTGTTACTAACAATGAAGTAAACAAGTATTTAATTACTATGACAGGAACAAAACAACTTTTGCTTCATAGCTGCCTTAGATTGTAAGAAAACAAATTAATGAAAAATCTGATGCAATGTTAATAAAATTATCTGAAACATACAGAATTGCAGTGATTAGTAGTAAGATAATACTTATGAATTCAATGAGTATTTATCTTTGTCAATTGTTCGGTTTAATTATTACATTAAAGTACTATAAATATCAGTTGATAATTGTTTATTAATTATTTTTTCACATCACTTAAAATTAATATAGCAATAATAGTTATTTATGTATCCAGTGCGCGAAATTATACATTGAAGATTGCTAATGAATCATTCAAAAGCATCTAAGAAATTTCGCGCACGAGTTGCATACAACAATTTTTCTATAGACATCAAAAAATTATTAAAAAAATATTAAAATCGTATTGAAATACAAAATCTAGTGAAGTGGTTTATTATGCCAACGTGCATGAGATACTTCGTGAACGTAGTGAAGATAAAATTTTTGCGCGAAATACTTCGTGCACGTTTTCATGATAAGAACTCCAATGCATCAATTCGCATACTAGTATTAATGTACAAATTTTTTCGAAAACTGTCATTAAAAGTGAACACTTACAAACCAACTAGAAACATGCGGGATGATTGTTTTGTTTACAGGACGCGAAATACTTCGCAGCAAGGATGCGAAATATTTCGATAAACTGTATTGGTATCATAGCAACATTAAAAATGAAATTGATTGATTCGAAATATCAAAATTTTCTTCTTACATTTTTATTAATTTTGAGACATGGTTTTCGAAGAAACGTGGTTTGATACATGATTGCAAAATTCTTTTACATTCTGGAATAATTTTTTTGCTTGCTACACTCACAAAAAAATCTTTTATTCTCGAATGCAAAACAATGGAATATAAAAAATATTTGTTGGATCCAATGCAAAGAGGGCTTTATTGATTGAATGTTATTAATGAAACTTCTTTCTCTATCTATCACCAATTTGGAAATGAAAATATTTTTTTGAAATCGCAAATTTCATATATTCTTTAATATCTAATGACCTTTGCATTCTTTTGGAGAAACTAAAACACTATTAAATTAGCATCCTAATGAAATAACTTTTATCTTATTTAACCGAGTCGTAGATCTTACGGTCCTCGAGATCTTAATGGTGGTCTGGTTATATGAATATAAAAAAAAATATTAGTTTGGGAGTACAGAAATGATCTATATAATCAGTTACACTTCTGCCCCGTGAATGCCAAGTGTCATTGAACTGAACAATATTGTATTAAGTCAAAAGCGACGTAAAAATTACTGTCATTATTTGGGTTTCACATTTTTTGTTTGAATTAAGGTAGCAATTTTAGCTTCAAGGATAGAGGTGCAACTAACTATAAATTGGCTTAAAATTATAAAAATAATAGAACACATGATTTGGTAATATGCAACATTAATAAAGTTGTGGTTTCGAAGAAAAAAAAATATATCCACTTAGACAGCCTATTGTTGAGAAATGAAAAAAAATAATGGAATATAATTTTCAGATATTTTCTCACCTACATTTCTAATCAATGTAGTGAAAAAAGTACGAAAGTTCTCACGTTCCAGAAATCGACCTCGTATCAATGTTGTTCACTAATAGTAATAATAATTGGTTCAACTTGAATTATGATAATTTAGTGAAATCGTTAGTTAAACGGAAATAAACATTATTTCTAAATATGAAACTAAACGAACAAAAGAAGGAAATAGGCGCATAATTAAATTGCATGTTTGTATGTTCCCACAGAAGTAGAGCAGAAAATTACGCTATTATTAACATGTGACATATTACGGTAACGTAATGATAGAAGAAAATAAACACAAGTAATAAACTGTTTTCGATTTTTTATATTATTATATTGAAGTAATAATTGTTTAGATGCATCATTTACCTTTTTTTTCTCAGTAGTGAATAAAAGAGAGAGGGCCTTTTATTATTTATAAATAATAATATAATGGATGCCAATATCGAATATATCATTAAGGAATTACATAAAATAATCATTACAACATTTGGTACGTATGAGTTATTTTCCAACAGACGCCTCTAGTGTGTTTCTCATAATTTAGGAGTTTCCTGAATTTACTTATCAAATCAATTAACAACATAATATTTATGTGAATTGAATAAATAAGAGTTAATTACAATTATCTGTCATTATATATCGTAAAATTATCACCATTATTTCCAAGGATAACTCTTCTATTGTTAATTTAAGTTGGACTTGAAATTTAAGTATTGTTTTGCAACTAGTCATTAGCTAAGTTATAAATTTAATAACAACAATACTGCTTGTTAATTAAAATTTCAACAAATAACAAACATATGTAATTCAATAGTTTTTTAATGGGGGCAAAAGTCTTTAAAAGTGTAATTACCATAGTATAGTTTTAAAAACAAAAAGAAAGAAAATAAAATAAGTGAAACGATTTTATTTGAAATCATCAGTTGTAACAAAAACTGGAAAATAATTAGAAATCAAATCTGGACCTTCTTGAGATTCTGACGTCTGATAAGAAATCGTGCAATACTAGCAGTGCTGTCTTTTCGTGTCGAATGCCAAGGGGAACTTTGTCTTGCTACGTCAACGGAACAGCAGACTGAAGAAAACGTTCCCAATATCGTAATTTCCCTATACCTTCATTTTATCAATTCGTAATACATGACGCAAAAAAATTGAATTCAATAAAAAGATCCTAACCTGACGTTTTTATAACAATTCTATTCATTCTACCTAACGTACACGTTCTTCAATTTGGAGATTTTTTATCTGTCCTACAATCTAATTTCTCTTCCCTATTGCTGTCAATTTCAATTAATATAATTGACTAACCGGAAGGTTGACTGGTCTAGGTTGAATTTAAATAATTGAGTGCGAAAAGTTTCTGCGAAATCATTCTAAATTTAACTAATAAATTCAGTCAAGACCGGAGCACATTTTTCTGCCGCGAGAAAGATATGCGTAATCCGCTATCCTTGAAAAAATCATTTTCACGCTTTTTTCAGTTCTTGTCGATCCTGCATTAAAAATACAATACAAAATTATGATAATTTCAACTGGGTAACGAGGATCTGATGATGGAATCAGGAGGTGGACATTGGAACTCTTCAACGGTTACAAGTTTGAGCTCATTTGTTAGGTTTTTGACGAGTGACTCATGAAATACATTTGATGACAAGGATCTGACGATGGAGTCACGTTAAGAATAGCGGAACTCTTTAACGGTTACTAGTAACCCCTTCTAGATAGACTATGTATACTGATTGTAAGAAATTTACAGCTAAGAAACCGTACAACAAAGATGCAATGAGAGACTTGGAAAGGATGGAGAGCCAAAAATTAAATTAAAAATTAGAAAATATAAATAACTAAAAAATTTTTTTCCGGTTAATGGTTTTATTTTAAATCATCAACTGAACTAAAAACTAGAAAATAAGTAGGGCACAAAGCAGAACCATTCTGAGATTCTGACGTCTGGTAAGAAATCGTGCAATACTGGCAATGCTGTCTTCTCATGTTGGATGCTAGGGGACACTTTGTATCGCTGCGTCAGGGACTTATAACAGACTAAAATAAAAACATTTGAACTTTTTTTTATGGCTTTGAAAACACAATTTCCTTGACAGGTCATTCTTATTCACATTTAATCATACAGTCATTATAAAGATTTTTTTGCACCCCATATTGTTACTTTAGTCCGTCAATAGTCCCAAATTATTATTTATTCCGATGACGCAGCGACACAAGGTGCCAGTAGCATATAACATCCGACATGAGAAGATAGCACTGCTAGTATTGCACGATTTATTACCAGACGCCAGAATCGCAAGAAGGTCTCGTCTAGGTGTGTCCTAATTATTTTCTAGTTTTTGATACACCGTTTAACTTAAAATTTGTTTACCTACTTTTATTTGATAAGGTCAATTTTGAAAACAAATTGGACTCATGTAGCAGGTATTATAAAACTTTCAAATGAGTTGCTTATTATTGGTCTATGGATGGAAATTAATGTTATCTTACAAATAATTTTATGTAATTATTATTTAGTTCTAACTATTAATTATTAATGCTTTTTAGAGCTGATTTTTCAACTGATTTTATCAATATATCAACTGAATTGTCAGGTTTTTAAATATTCATTATTTGATTATTAAATTAAATATGGTTTTCGACAGGTGAAACAAATTTAGGTATGCATCTTCCCGTAATTAATTGGTTATTTAATTAGCACCCAGGGTTGGGATTCTATAACTTTTCTGTTATGATTTGAGCAACTGCAGTCATGTGATAAAGAACTGGCGCCATTGACTGTTAGATATAGATATCAAAATACAAAATACATTCAGACAAAATTGTGCAACTAAATAAGATAAATTTGACAAATCCTACATCTATTCAATTAGTTATTTCAGATAACATATATTTATATTTATTTATTTTTATTATTATAACGATATAATAAAAGTAAATACAATAAGTAAACATATTACGCCTTCCGCAAACAGTTCCGTTCTCTCATAGTGAAAGCATAAATAACCAGATAGATTATCAATGCACAGAACTTTCAAAAGACGATAACCGATTAATCTCACTTTTATTTTGATGAAAGTTCTTGCAGTTTAATAATTTCGTTTTTTAATAGAAACATTTTTTAGGATATTATAACGAATAATAATACAGAAGAAACTCTCTCATTCTCTCTCTAAATATATATATATATATATATATATATATATATATATATATATATATATATATATATATATATATATATATATATATATATATATATATATATATATAGTATATATATCAAGTGTACAACGAAACGCGGAGCATGGGGGTTTAACATAGGATTTTTTAAATGTGCGATTATTGGCTCTCCTGCATATTAGAATGCAGTAGAATATCTGTAACACTAGATATTTAGGAAATAAAATATGACATTTTCGTCAAAAATGAGACAGCCATGGAAATAAAAAGTAAATGAAACAAAATATCAATTAAGATCATAATAGTTTTATATTTTATACTTAATTATAACAATGTGAAGACTACCTTATAATATATACAACAATCAAGGTTATGATACTTCTCTTGTTTTAAATAATTCTTACAGCTCTAAATGGAATTGACCACGTGCATACGTCGTCATTGGTAACTGAAATTAACCCGTAGCCACTTAGCGGTTGTAAGCGGAACTATATTGTAAAGTGGATTCAACCTTAATTTCCATATGATCATTTGTTATGTTTATGGCTTTGTTAGCAATATTTAATGGCTTTTTTGAGATTGTTCATATGAAATTTTATACTACAATAGTTCATATTGGATTTGTTGCAATTAATTCAGTGAAAAATACTTAGTCCTAATTCACAATGGGCGTAAGCATCAGAAGTACATAAGAAATACATAAGACATAAAGTTGAACATGTGCGATTCTTATGGCCGTGTTCACAATGATCTTACGTATTTCTTAAGCTTACGTAGTGCATAAGAGTTGCATAAGAAAGTTGAAATCATCTCACCTTTACGTATTTTTTACGCATATATTTTCTTAATGCGCATGTCCAAAATAGTTTTACAGACACAGACAGTAAATGTATCAAATGAATGAAAATAAACTTGTTTTTGTGGTTAGGAAATTCGTCTTCCAAAAAAGACATTTAATTGCAAACATATGCAGAAACAAAAATAATGCCCTAAACTAAGAACTTTAATATAAAAAACAAAACCAAAAGCAATGAAAAATATTTTAAAATATAAAATCTTAAAAAAATGAGTCTTTAAAAAAGCTGTTTTGATAAAATAATCGAATCAAAATAAAAATAAAGCAGAGTTGTTTAGGACAAGTGATTTAAATTGTGACAGATACTAAAAACTAAAAGTACCTATATTTTATAACCAACTCAGGCCGCAATATCCCTATAAAATAATTTTTATGCTTAGCTTATGCTATGCTCATTATGAACACGCATAAGATTTTCATAAGAATTATGTTATGTGCTTCTTATGCTACGCCCGTTGTGAATTACGGCTTAGCTTTCGACTTCATTGTTAAATTACATAACCTCATTGCTATATTGAAATTAGTCTTTCTCAAGATTTTACTCTTCAAAATATGGAATATAAACGAAGAAGTGTTTAAGATTGTTGTGTTTATAGATGTCATTCCAAATTTAGTTGAATTTTGGATGAGTTTCCATAAATTTCCTAAAACGGGAAAAGAAAAGTGTCAATAGTAAATAAATTTGGAGACTACGATCCAGTTCATAAACAAGCTATGCGGATTAGAAAAATTCGTACAGGGAAATCTGAAAGCTGGAATGTACAATACAAAAATGTCATAAATTCATATCATTTTCTTTGAAACTATGAATTCCATAACCTCATTCAGTCTTCCAGTTACAACTAAAATTCATAAATAAATAAAAAGTTTTTAAAAGAAAAAACTAAATATTATAAAAGAAAAAAGCTCACACAATTGAAATTGAATTGAATCACTCAACGAAATAGGAATATTTTTTTGCTGAATATCAACGTATTTACATTGTAAACAGATTACAAACTTGCCGTAAGCCACTTTTGGTCCACCATTTTGTAAGCACAGTGCTGCCGCCAACGGTAATTTCAGTTGCCAATACCGTTTGTCGCGAATATCTCGCCAACCGTTGGTCTGATTTGAGAAATTCAAACTAATTAAAAATTTATATTTGCGAATTCTACTCCATTCCTGAATTTAAAATTTGATTCCAGGCAATAGGAATAAATCATATTTTATTTTAATGGATAAACTATTAAATGAAAGACAGAATGAACTAATTGAGGATTGAGAATTTTCTTGAGAAACGTTTAAGTAATTGCTCGATAATCTTTATTGATCAACCAAACCACAAACACATGTTTGATGAGTGTATTTTACTTAATAGTTCAATATAATTATGCCGGCTTTGTAATTTGAAGGTCGGGGCTTGAATCAATCTACATCCGTATTAGATAAAAGGCGTGATTGATATTTTTTATTATATTTATTATGTCACTAATAAAGTCAGCAATAAACACTTACTTGTAACCTGCTAAGATATTTAGAAGTGTACTTTTCCCAGCACCAGACGGGCCCAAAATTGCAGTTAATTGTCCGGATTGAAAAGTACCGTTTATGTTTCTCAATATTAATTTGGCTCCTGTAAAAATAAAATTTGTTATTCCATCTGCTTCTATTAATTTTTTTGTTTATTCTATTAAGGTTTCTGAACTTGTGATTGTAACTAATCCAAAGGTTAAATATTTTATTTTACATATAAATAACTAGACATATCAAAAAATAAGTTGTAACTTAATTGCATATTATGAAATTCAGGTCACTTATGTCTAAGAAAATTGAAGATAAAGAGACAAAAATACACATTTTAATAATTGAAAGATCAAAGGTTGAAAAGTTGTTGATGCTAATCTTACACCAGCACTGATGACGAATTTTTTTTTTCAATTGTTCAATGTTTATGTGAGTAACTGATAGAATTTGGTTCGAAACCAACAAAAAGAAAGAACTTGCACTTGAAAAAATTCCAGAGGTCGAGAGGAAAGCTTTTAATCTCATTTTGACAACGTATGACTCATTACTCTTAGTCAATTTGTTTTCTGTATATAAAACCTTGACCTAGCAAAACGTGACTTGCAAATTGGTCAACGATGATAAAATAAATGAAAGATAACTTCGAAGCTACTGCGTACGAAAAGAATAATTGATAACCCCTTTGTAAAATAATTTTGCCAATTAAATTTTGAGATTGAATTATTTTTCTTAATAATAACATAAACATATGTTGGATAAATACAATGCAAATAATCAGGATGCACCAAAACTTCGATAATACTAGAAATTTTTAAAGAAGCGATGCACGTCTTCAATCTTACAAAATCTGCTATGACCACACAGTACTTCCTCATTCATAAATTCCATGGCCAGTTTCATCGCTGTTTCAGAAATTTAGAGTGTCGCATCAAATAATTTCATATTTCAAAGTGACAGCTGGCATTTTCAAAGTGACAGCTGTCATTATCAAAGTGACAGCTGTCATTTTTAAAGTGGCAGATGGCGGTTATATTTCAGTTTTTACATAAAATAAATATTTTTGAAACTAGAGAGTCCTTTTCTAGATTTTCAGTGTATTCAATTCATTGGAGCACAGTTTCGACATTTGATCGCCGAAAGTGTAATTTAAAGATAGTTATTTGGATTCCACTGAACATTTATTTTTGATATTTACTAATTTTATCTCCCCGAGTAAATTGATACCAAACTAGACATCATTTGAATAATTTGTAAAAGAAACAATTGAAAATCGTTCAAATATCCTCTTTGTCACTTTTACCAGAATTGTCCCAGCAAGAGCTTTAATTTGATACCAAATAGAGCCAAACAACTTATTTTAAAAAATAGTTGATGAACGTTTGCATGTGATGTCCATGGGTGATAATAATTTTAATTTTACATTATGATTCCACTTATTTCTTTGCTTCAGAAAAATATAACGAATTCTATAATTCGAATTTTAATAATAACAAATGAGCCGCTGAAAATTTTGGACAATGTTTCAGATGAATGTTTTGCCAAATTATTCGAGGATCAATTTAAGTTATTTCATATTTTATGATAAATACCACCGTTTATAAAATAAACGCGAAAATTAAAAAGTTCCATCTATAAAGTTTTGGTACTATTGATTTGTAAAAAGCTCATCTATTAAGTTGAACCTAACTTTTTAATAAAGAACTGAAATATAAAGAAGATCCATCAAAATTTTGAACTGTCAAAAATCCACGATTACTATAATATCTCGGGGAAGTAAAAAAACTTGTGAGGAATTACATATATTCGAATTATAATAACGATTTTATTTATTCAAAGAAATCTAGTTTACAGTTTACGCGAATTGATATATTTTGGTTCTGCTTTTTTCTATTAAATTCAGAGAAAATATGTACTGAAAACAACTCATTGATCATATTTTGATATTGTGGCGGTTTAGGCCACACACGCATTTGTTTCTCACTGATACAAGAGACCTTTCTGCGAAATTCGACTTCGAAAACGATATATGTTCTCGAATTGTTTGCACAGGGCAAGGCCAACCTACTGCATCGAAACATGAACCAGAATTTTTTTTAGATGCGAAAAACGGATCAGCGAATGTAGTTTTATCCAAACTTCCTATGTTCGACAAATCTTTCTTTCAAAAGATATGATCACGCTAAAAACACATGTGGTGCACGTGGAGATAAAGAGGACTCCAGGATGGGAATCTATCGACGTGACATCTCGAAATCATAAATCACCACAATATTTAGTTTCAAAATATGCTAGTCTTGTAAATATAGATACTTAATTGATGGATCTGGGGCTAAAAATTTCCAAATGAAACAGGATGCAAATCTCAAAAAGTATCTTAGTATAGGAATCAGTAAAAACTAGAATTAAGGGTTAATGTTTATTAAATGAGTAGAAAAACTATTTTTTTTTTCTTGGTGCTGCAATATTATCACACCTATTTGTACATATATTTATAATAAAACTAGTTTCCATTATTTTGATCGACAAAATTGCCGAGAAAATTATAGACAATACAAGTATGATAATTATTAGTTCTACTATATCATTTTCTCATAATTATTGCTTCATGATGGTTTAAGTGTTTTGTTTTTAAATATTAATTTAGAGGAAAATTATCAGTAAGTTTCCTATTATTCACGTGTAATTTTTTCCTAAATATTAGTATACAAAAACTCTAATCTATTTATAATAAATTTTACATGAGATATTTAAGTATGAAAAACGTTTCAAAATGTGATTCTATTAAATACTCAAATATTTGATCAATGATAACATGTTTTATGAATGTCTTTTTAGACACACGTATTCTAAACACTTGGTTTGTTAGTGAGTAGATAGCTAATAGGATTATGAGTTTATATACTAAAATGGCTCACATCTGCTTTAGGTGGAGACAAGAAAATTTTTAGTATAATTGCACTCTCATAAAACAAAAATTGTTGTAAAAATATATTTTCTAATCTGAATTTTGATATAACAGCTATTCAAAAAATCATCCGTTGATAATACAGAAAAAATAAATTATTCATATTTGTTTAGTGGTGAATTGTTGAAATTGATTTATTATGAGCTAAATACGATAAATGACATGATTATAATAGATAAAGCAGTTAAAGGGTAATGATTGCACACCCCGCACGACAGTTTTTTCCAATTATCATTACATCTACAATAATGACTTCTAAAGATTAGTTATTACTGCAGAGTTATATTCCAATTTCCCTGCATCAATTTTTCTGCAGCACGAATATTTAGCTAATGCAGGCCTCCCAAATCTTAATTCATATTCTAGGTGACATCGTCTACTTTAAAATCTAACGGATTACCTGCCAACTGTGAATTTTAGAAGATAATTACACCCAAAACTGCCACCAAGTTTTCAATGTCTCTACTTTAATTTTAAGCATCTTTTTAATCGTACAATTGCATGAAAATAAGCAGGTGGCCAGCCAGATTTGATATAATCGTGCTTGGAATCTTTGGAAAAATATTGGAGCTCGTTTTCTCATAATCTATCTCGTAGATCAGAATGACAATTGGATAGTTCTTATTTTATTCACCGCAGCAGTTTTATCATTTGCACTGGTAGCGACACAAATAAATTTTTGATTAACTTAATTGAATGACAACAAGAATAGATGACAAATAATGTGGATAAACTATTTTGAAAATCGAACTAAAATTTTGAGAAGAAATAAAAATATGGTGCAATATATTGTCTAATAATTATTCGAACTATTAAAAACTCGTTAATGTTCAAGATTAAAACATAAAATGTAGAAAAATAAATTAATAAATATATTCATGTCTCCAGGCAATCAGTATTTTCACTGTTTTTTGTTGTAATAACTCCAATCTTTTTACTTCTATGTGACGGTACTAAGAGCAGATGTACGATTAATGATATTTTCACTTCAACAATTATATCCAGTCAATGATATAAGATTATAAAGAATTATTAATACTGGTTAAACTTTATAAATCTGGAAGCAACGTTTGTTCGAGGACTGTCATTTTAGTTTTATATATTGGCTCACAAATTTACTTTCATATTTATTTAAGCTAAATCAAGAGTTTCAGTACGATACGTATAATATGTATTTTAGCTGTAGTGAGTTTTCAAAATTATTCCTGCAAGAATGTCTCGACGAGTTGGTTTCTATTTTCGGTAATGAAGTACCACATCAGTCGACAATTTTCTGGTGATATTGAGAATTCAAACGTGGACGAATAAGTCTTAGCGACGAGCCAAGGACAGGTTCCCCAAAAACGGCAATCACTCAGAAAAACGTCAATGCCGTGCGCAATCCCATCAACGAAGATTGACTTGCGAGATATTGCGAGATTGAGGTATCATATATTTGATCAATTTGGGGATTTCAGAGACCTCAATTCAAAATAATTTGCATATCAATTTGTGTGCAAAAAATTAATTTACCGTTGGCTACCTCACCTGTTGACCGAAGAACTGACAGAAGCTGGTATCAAGAAACTCTAGGCCGATTCAACGCAGGCAACTTTAAAAACGTGTCCAGCATCATCAGTAGTGATGAATCGTGGATTTACACATGAACCCGAAAATAAATACCAGTTGTTTTTTTGGGTGCTCTAAGGTGTCACTGGAAAGACGACAAGAGACCTGGAAGGCCTGTATTAGCTATTAGGAATGTAATACAAATAGTAAAGTTAATGCACGGTTTCCCTAGCAATTCTACCAAACAACACCGATTAGCACCAAAATTTGGCTGTAGGTTCTACTTATCCTCTATTTCAAAGTTGTCAATGTGCCGAGGGTTGCTTTTACCCCTTCTCGGGGATGAAACTTTTTTGATTAAAAATAAGTATGGGAATGTATAGATTGACTAATTCTAAGCAACTTTTGTTCTATAAAGTTCTTACTGAAAATCAATATTTCTCGAGTTATTCGAGAATGGAAACGTCAATTTTTCAACAAAAAAAAAACACGTTTACAGACAATTTTTCATGAATAACTTTGAAAATAGGTATTTTATGAAAAAATTATCTGGAGTAAAAATGTAGCTTACTTATAAACAACAACAAAATTTAAAGGTTGGTTCTTCTTCGTTCTTCGAAAGTTTCAACGTGAAATATCCAAAAAATAATGCATTTTTCGGGGGAAACTCATGAAACGTTTCTTGAAGTGCTTAAAAAATCTTTTTTTTATGAAAGTTCCTAGTATCAAATTTAAGCGAGTTATGACAAAAACAAAACTGCTCGTATTTTTTTGACGACAAAAAGATGTGAAAATTACCCCCTCATTACCACCTCAATTGAAAATTATCGTTACCACTTTACAATTTACTTTTTTCATGTACTTTTAATATGCCCTATAAGTTTGATCGGTTTAAAGTGCTTATTTTTGAAAAAAATTGAGCTTGAAGTGAAGAGAGCTTCTTTGCAAGTTTGCAAAAAAATGTCTTTGTTTAGAAATAACTTTAAATATTTGAAAGATACGCAAAATTCGGAATAGTTAAAAATTGTGGGTTTCTTTTTCTAAAATTTTTTTTATTGTTTTTCTATATTCACAAATAGTAACGATTTCAAGCCCTTTCAGCACAAACCTTTTAAAAAGTAGGAACTTAAAAAACATTTGTCTACATCAGCTTAAAGCTCTTGAAAAAACCTACGAAATGGTTTTTTGTTGAACTTGATGGCTCAAAAACTAAGCGAGTTATGGTAAAAATACCCAATCACAGTTTTTTATAGTTATCGAAATCGATCTGCTCGTGAAGAGCTGTTAAAACGATTTTTTGCAGCTGCAAAAAGGGTTGTGTTTCAACCGCCGGTTGCCGAAGAGTTGAACTCTTCTGCAATTCAACAGCGGAGACAATTGTTTCAATAATGCTCCAATTATAGATCAAGAAGAAAACGAGGAGGAAGACAAGATAAGACAGACTTGGAAAAAATGAGGATGAAAAAGAAAATAATTTTTCATTGTTTTTTGATTTTTTTGTGTTTTTTACATCAAAAAATATATTTGTTTCTTCAATTGAAAACTTAAAATCCATAATAAATGAAAAAAAAATTCCTATTTTTTAAATCAAACTTTAATCAGTAGGGACTGTTTTTATAGATGTTTTTATAAGGATTGCCATCTGTTAGTTAAACGCTTGAATCAACTAAAAAATAATGCAGATTGATACTGTAGATAAAGTGTGGGAGAGATGGACCTATGGAGAACGCTGAAACTAGACAAAGATAGAGAATGCAAGGGCAGGGCTTGATATTAATTTTTTATCCAGAACTGAATTTAATATTAAAATATCTTTTTTACTAATCTGTAACTGTTTATCGTGATAATATCCAAACTAGTAGCAAATGTTTTATGCCGTCCCACAAGATCCTATAGTAGAAAAAAGTATCTATTTAGGATTCAAATATCTATCTAACTAATCCAGAAGTGATTCTTATTTTTCAATATATTGTGTACTATCACATAAACCTCTTATATCCAAATTTTATCAAAATCTATTGGATGTCGATTTTTTCAACAAGCACTTTAACGAATTATATGGATCACCGATTAAGAAACAATGAGGTTATGCCTCTGCGTATTGAATTATTCTTCTGTATATTGCGTCATATAAAAAATATTTGTACTCGTTTATCTCAAAAAGATTATTTGAAAATTAGGTAATTTCATTTATTTATATATTATCTACTTAAGATTACAGGAAAAATAGAGCAATACTTTCAGCTGCTATTGTGTCCGAGAAATTGATAATTCTGTATTGAATTAAGTATTATTGAAAATTAGTTATCACCCGCGGCTTCGCCCGCATATATATGGACTTTTTGAAATCTTTGAAAAAATATATAATAATTAACTGCAGCATCCGAGCTAACCGCGGGCATAACCTACGATAGCCCTGTACTTTCGATATTCTCTGTTTTATCTTAGGATTGATTAATCCAATGTACTTTTTCTTGAAAATGTAATAATTGAATACACCACCCAGAATAACGCGGGCTCCAACCTTAGATCATAAATAATATCTAGATGGAAGAAACTACGAACGGTTACGACGAAAAGAGATGGAAGATATATTGTAAGAAAGCTGGAGAAATGAACTGCGTAAGCGTCACAATAATCAAATTTCGGTTTGTCAAGCCCGAAAAATGACAAACACATGATGTAATGAGTTCTTATTTCTTTAAAAAATATTTGTATCCATTAGCCGTTTTCTAGTTGCAAAGTACATCTTCTCAACATTACTTTTATAAATAACAAATGAAATTCGATAGACATGCGCAGTTCGTTTCACTTCATTTATCTCTCATTATATTTTATTTCTTTGTCCCTCTAATGCAACCTATATTTTCCTCTCTTTCTGGCATAACAGTTCGCAAAAATGTATTGTGTGATATAGGACTCCTTCCATCTAGATATTATTTATGATCTAAGGCTCCAACCCATAATAACTTTTTTAAATCAATGAAAAAAGTAACAAAAATCCATTGCAGCGCTGAGGCAACAGGTAGTCCTGCGGTATAGATATTTTTTGCTCTTTTATTCTAGGGTTAACCGATCAAATTGACTTTGTTATAAAATATATAATGATAGTCGCACAGAATACGATTTTCCAAGCAAACGTATTGTAGTGTTCCATTCATGGGTGGAACGTCAAAAAGACCATAATTAGTGCGGATCGGAATGCAGTATCAAAATTTCAAAACTTTAACGGTTTGGTCTGTGCGCTGTCTTTCAAATAATAATCATTTAGATAAACAAATTCAAAACTACAAAAGACATAAAAAAAAGAATTTTGCATTTTCTAAACGACTGCAGTGCGAGTCGTACTTTGATGATAATTGATGCTATGTCAGCAGCTTTCACACAATCGCCAACAACAACAAACTGTTGTTTCCACCTAATCGGATGAACGATATGTGAACAAACAGCTATTCCATACGATTTGCACTCCACTTATTGTGTACAATGATATTACTATGACAGAAATCTTTAAGCAAGTAACATCAACAAATTGTACATAGTTTCAACTCAATCAGATGAACTATAATCGAACAAAACAAATACGACTCGTGCACTACTTATCATACGATGATAATTTTATGTCAGAAATTTTTATGCAAGTATCAACAACAACTGTAGAAAGTTTCAACTCAATTTATTCAGCCGTTTTGTAGATTAGCTCGGACAAACAGACAGACACACACACAGACAGACAGACAGACAGACAGACAGACAAAAATTTTAAAAACGCGAGTCTTGGGTTTGTACCCTGCAAATAGCCATTTGGGATTGAAAAAAAAGTATAAAGATTTTAAGCCACAACGTTTTTCAAATGCACTAAAAAGTAGAAAATAATTTTAGTACCAGCTAGTAGCTGGCAGCTACCAGACTAAAGGTGAATACGTGAGACACATTTGATTCAATGTAGTTGGTTTTTAGCAGTGGCAGTTCGTGAGTTTTGAAAACGGGCGGGCACAAGAGAAAACTTTCAAAATATTTTGCATACAATTAACTTCCACGTCTTAGAACTCAAAACGCGACGAAAATTATGAAAACAAATTAACAAAAACATTTTAAAGTATAATAGATACTGAGAGAGACACTGTTCGGTGTCCCAAGTATAGCATATAATCGTGTTAAGAAGATAACCGAAGCCAACCGAATCTACCTGTAGGTAGGTACATTTCAAATTGTTCCCTGCGGACGTCTACAGCTCGACTGGACACTTGATCTGCGGAAAGAAGGTTTGACTGTTTGAACAAACGGAAGAAACGATTGATAAAATAATGCAGTAAATGATTAATGACTTTTTATTCATTTCCATTTATACGGGCGGTTGGATGGGTATGTGCCCTTCAGAACCAGTCGCCACTGCAGTCAAGGTGAGTTAATATTACATTGCCATCCAGTTCTGAGCTATATTTAAAGTTTCAAGTTTTCATAGTTCATCGGAAGTTAAAATCGATTGCAAAACAAACATACCAGGAAGTGAGTTAATAAAAACATTCACATCTTGTAAACTAACTTCTTAGTTGTATTTTTCGATATTCTGTCGTTCTTATCATGATAGAGGGTAGCAACCACTTTATTAAGAACTGTAACTCAAGGGCTTCACTAATTGATTTGGAAGCCACGCACTACATGAAAATACTAAACACATGTAAAATCCTTTTAAAAGACATTAGACTCATAATTTCTTCTATCTTGTGTCTGGTGCTTACTGCAACTGTAAAATATTATCCATTTTTTTTATATACAGAGTGATCAAAAAGGATTGTCCGTGCCGCTTTGTTCTGATTTTTTTTTTGTCGCCTGCTTGAGATAGTGACCTTCAAGTGACAGATGACAGTTCCTCTGAAAATACTATTCTAACTTAATAATTTGGTAGAATAATAATAAATTCTCAATAATCAATCAATAATACAGCTTTTTACTTACTTTTTTGTTTATTGAATCAGATTATGGATGAATCTGTCATAAAATATGCAAAATATACGCCATTGTGTTCTTGAAATGTCGGTAAACGTAGTTTTCAAAATAAATAAATTTATACTAACTTTATTCCATAAAGATAGTTTTGATCATAATGCGAAATTTTGTCTGTCACCTATTATTTTTTTGTTGCGCATGAGAATGTCAATTTTAACCGAGACCGTAAGGTCGAGGTAACAAATTCATTCGAAAGCGCAACAAAAAATACAATCACTTCACGCACGAAATACAAACAATATTTTTTTCGCCAACTGTCAAAAAAACATGGTATTTTTGTATTGTTATGGATACGCAAAGTTTATGATTTTTTCATTAGTAAAAAAGTTAAACATATTTTTTTACTAGTGGAAAAATGTTTCGTTTTTCCACTAGTGAAAAAATAAGTTCTATTTTTGCACACCCAATCTAATATAATTCAGTTTAGTGGTGCTACAAGGATAGAAACAAACAGGTATTTAACAAAAAAGAAATATGAATTTGTACACAAAACTACTTATTTCTGAATATAAAAATTAATTGTTGACAGTTCTTTATTTATCAAATAACAATTGCGCATTCTTTTGGTTACAATACCCAGGTGACTGCAAATTAATTTTATTTTGTACTTTTTTCCTACATTTTACTGAATAAAACAATAATTATTGTTGATCTATTATTTTTTGACAGTTGACGAAAAATAATATTTGTGCTTCAGTAAATACATTGACAATTTGAGCTTTTGTAGTGAATTTAAGGACACAACAATGATTCATAATAAGTTTATTATCATGGTCCTTTGAGATAAATAGTTCCAGCACTAGTTGAGAGAATAATAGAGAAGTCACGTACAATAACAATCGTATCAAGAGTCCTTTGTTATTTCTGCGTCAAAAAATTATTTACCAAAAATAGTAGACAAATTGTTGTAGCCAATATGTTAAAAAAATTGTCTACGTACAAATGTCTAAGATCTGCCAGAAAGTAATAACTATAGTTATTACGCGTGCAACGCTCATTATCTTAGGAGTCAACTACCCATAAACCTACATACATAATTTTTTCATTTGTTTTTTACTTTTCTCTTTGTTTACTGTAGAGAGATTAAAAAAAAAATTAAAATACATAAATTTTTTTATGTTCTAAGCATAAAAAATAGAAAGTGAACCATTTTTTTTTATTACTCCCATTTAAATTATTGTATTTAAAAAAAATTACCTTTTCTGCCCTGCGGAACACTATAACACAAATCTTGAAATTCAATGTTAATTTGTGGTCTACTGGGTAGATGCGACAATGTTTTCGGTACTTTCACAACGGTTTCCATGGTAATACACAAACATAAACAAAACAAAACTATGCACACATGTTACTGTCTCTTGTGAATTTGAAACTAGTTGTTCAACAAATGAAATTATCTATAGATGTTTTCTCTTTTCAAAATCTCGCAGTCTGCAATAGTTGACTATCGGCGAGTTTATGCAAGCCTACACGATGCCGATTGAAACGAAATGTTCAGAAGCAACAGCATAGAACCAACTTCACTGATGGGCAGTGGTGGTGAAAATAACTAATGTTGGGGGGACCACTTGCCATTTTTATGTTTTTATTTAATTTAACAACTCTTCATTGAGAGAATAATTTATTTTTTATGATAAGAAGCGTGTTTTTCCAAAAGCAGTTACTTTTCATGATATTTTATTATACAAGTTTTAATGTATGAAACATGTAATTAATGGTAATTTGAGTTTACTGAAATTTTTATTGCTATTATAAATAATTTGTAACATTATTGGAATCAAAAATAATTATAGACTGTTCAATATAGCTTTAATATAAAAAATAATTATTTTTAGATGTATGAAATATGAATGAAAAATAAATTTATTTAGGCATTTCTTTGGTTAATTGACACATGGAAGTATTTATAACAGAAGTAGGGAGCCTTCCTGCTCCTTTTTAGTACTGGACAGAAATCTTTTATGTACCAACATTACACTTCTATAAATGTATCTATAATGTGAATCTCTATATACCAGGGATTTACAAAAATACGAATCATAGGAAGTTAGCATTGATCAGTGATCAGTTATTAAAACAAATTTGTGTCCTTGAAGATAGAATATGAATTGTTTAGTAGCCCAAGTAATATCCAATAATTCTTTCTCGATTGTACTGTAATTTATTTCGTGTTCATTTGAATATTGGCTTCCCTGTGCATTTTTAAACAAATATATAACCATAACCATTTATTTAAAATTATGTCAAACAACTTCACCTCCAATTTCGATAAAACTTGGTGAAATATTTATTTTAACATTGCAAATATGGAAAAAAAATAATAACTATTGGAGATCAGACTCGGCTGACCCTGAAAATGGTATTTATTAATTTATATTAATATAACATGTATACATTTTGCATGTGTGTGTGTGCGAATCTAGCAATTTTTTATTGAAGGGAAGTCTTATCAGTGGCATTAAAATGGTTTTTGTTTTCAACTGGCGATGCTTCGCATCCAACTAACGAGCGGGGCTCACACGCTCTGATCATGCTCGACGGAGAATCTTGAATGTTTTAGTGCCACTGACAAAATTTCGCTAATGAGTCGCTATTATCGCAATCTTACACACACCCCGCGCAATATATACATTTTTTAATAATATAAATTAATAAAATTTTGAAGGTCAACCGAGTCTGACTTATTTTTGTAATGCTAAAATAAATCTTTTCTCCAGGTTTCATTGGAATCGGAGGTGAAGTAGTACATTGGCAGTTTGATCCAAAATTAAAATGTTTCTAGTCAATCACCATTCGGTATCCATAGAAATGGACGATTCTATTAATAATACCATCATTAGAAAAGCCACAACCATTTAGATGCAATGCAAGATTTACAAGACCTGCAAAAGAACAAAAAAATACAATGTCAGCGAATTGCCTGCGTGATGGACTGAGTAAGCCTGAGAAAAAAAGTTGAAAACTGTTGACACAGAGAAAAAAGCGAACAAAAGTGATGGAATGTGGTCGCAATGGATGCTTATGACAGTTAATAGTTGGAAATAGTCACGAAAAATGAAAATTTATCAAATGTCGATGATGCTTGAACAAAAATTCTGCCGTTTTAAATTTCTCCCTTAATAATTATACACTCAAAAAATCAATATAATGTGACGTAAAAATTACGACAAAATATACTAATTCAAAACTGTAAATTATTTTAAATTGTCTTGAGAATTAGGCTGGTAGTTTTTAATAACTCTCATTATATTCTTTATTAAGTTTTCCTATCTTTGTAAATGGTGATATTTAGGAATAAATTTGAGATAAGAAAGAATACCATATTATCATAACTGCAATCACTAGCAGACTGTAAAATTGTGAACTCAATATTTTGTTTGTTTATTAATTATTTAGAACAGTCTTTGATGTAACAAAATGTGGGCCACTGCCTGTATATATATTTGGCGTATTTCAGATAGAATGATAATCTCATTACTATCAGCCCTACAAAACTGGATTTCGCGTGCAACAAGAAGAATAAAAATTCGTGAATCGTTCTCTCAAAGAGCGGAGAGAGACAGATTTTTGAATGCATAAAATTGTAACGAATAGTGTCCCTACAAAGTAGACTTCCATCTCGACGCACCGGTTAGACCGATGATATACACAACTGACCGATATGTGTCAAGGACGGGTGACTTCACGTAAAATGGAAATTTTGGAATGTTTCGAGAAAGTGTAACCGTAGGTATATAAACCGGGAAATTGAGCGGGTGGAAACAATAAGGCAGAAAGACAGTGATTGAATAAGGAGGATTAATACTTGGAATAATCGGAGCGCGTAAAAGTGATATTAGTTAGGTACGGAGCACGCAAAAGTGAACTAATTGGAAATAAATAAGAAGTGGGCATAGATTAAAGACAGTGGTCGGTGCAAATCATAAATAAGAGTAATGTAAGTGGTTATTCAATTGTCAATATGAGTAGAAACATCAAGTAGTGGATATTTTTAGTTCCTATAAAAGTAGCCTAATATAAAAATAAATTATGAACTTACGAACGCGAGTTTTAAGTTCGTTACAATATTAAAAGATTCTGGCTAGATTAAATGTATCAGCAATAAACATTTAAAAGAAGAAAATAAGTATTCTTTCAATATAAATATAATATTGATTTGTTTATTAAAGGATCGAAGGGCGGCCTGTACCTATTAGTACAGCAAAAATATCAACAGTCTTTCTTATCACACTGCCGAGGCGCCAACATCAGCTCCTCCGATAAGTATACCGACGATATTTACAATAAATTGGACTTGGATTAGATTACATCACGAAATTTGGCCTTATTTTAACGATAATTTATTTTGGTATGAATATTTGCTCTAATAATAGAAGAAGGAAGAAGGCAAGTTCAATTCTTCAGTCATTCAGCCGGTTATACAATAATATTGTAAAGCATGATTGTATTTTTATTGTTTTACATTATACGATAAACTGAATAATAAATAAGGCATTAAAATTTATGATTCATGTACACCGTGAGAATTATTGCATTTATTGTTCATTCCACAGGTTCTTGACCTTCTTATATTAAAAATTTATTTCCTACATTTTCGGCTCCGTTCTTGTCACCTTGCCATAATTTTGTTTGGTTTGTCTATTAGAACACAGAAAATTGAATGTATTAATAAAGAGTGTCACAATTTATTTTTTCGCGATAATTTTTTCCCTAAATCCGCCTCTATTACGAATTGTTCTGTTGTTACTGCTACTGGATCCAATAATTTTGGAAGCACCTGAATAATTGGTAAAATTATGAACGAGGTATAAAAATTGAGAATTGCTATCTCGAGAAGTATTAGAGTCACGAAGTTGGTTAAATAAGCAAACAATTTCTATTCTATATGACTACGTTAATGAGCGAAATAAAAAAATTTAGACCAGTGGTTCTCAAAATACGAGTGCAACTTTCTTATTTTGAATGGGGACCTTTGCATAACAAAAACATGAGAAAAGCGCAATTAAGTATTATGATAATTTATTTTAAATATGATTGTTGCGAGAGTGCTATGGAAAAAACAATTGAATAATTCGTTTCATATTGATTGTTGTTTACTGTTTATTAAAATATTCCGTATACCTTTCGGTGATAATATGAATTATACTCACGAAGAAAAGCTTGATATGTTTAAAGTGTTTATTTTGTGTTAAAAAAATATCCGTGCTGCAGTAAATATGTACACAGAACGATATCCCGAGCGACGAATTCCTGATCGCCGATATTTTCGAAAATTGGAATTAAGACTGCCTGCTAATACGGATGCATTTAAATAAAGCGTGTTAGATTAGAAAATCAGGACGGTGAAATAGATACTGTGGCATTTTTTGTAGCCAATTCAAGAGCTTCAGTGAGAACAGCTGCTGCTGAATGCAATTTAAGTGTAGGTACGGTTCATCGCTATTTGAAAAAATATAAATACAAACCTTTTAAATTAAATAAAATTCAGCACCTATATCCCGGTGAACGTGAGCGACGTTTAGAATTTTGTAATTTACTGATAAATGAAGATCCAGATATTCTGAAATCATTATTTGAACAGATGAAGCCAATTTTTAAAATAATGTCATGTATAACACAAGAAACACTGACTACTAGAGTAGAGAAAATCCTGTTACAGTACGAGAGAGGAGTTTTCAACAAAAATTTAGTATTAATTTATGGTGTGCTATTTAAATGATAATACATATATACACTATACACATGTACGAAGATACACTGATTGCTGACAGATATTTAGAGTTATTAAGGAATATGCTTGACATGATTTTAGAATATATGCCACTTTTATTTCCAGCAAGATGGAGCACCAGCTCATAAGTGTCGTCAAGTAACAAATTATTCGAACGAACAATTTTCAAACCAATGAATTGGCACTCATGGTCCCATTTCATGACCCGCACGATCTCCCAACCGAAGTCCTTTCGACATTTTTTTTTTACAGGGTTACGTTAAAGCTGGATCTTTTAAAACTATTCATCCAGATGTACAGCATTTAAAAAATACTATTGAAAACTTAATTTCCAGCATCCATGGTCGAAATTTGAGAAGAGTTAGAAATAATTTTTATAAATTTGTTTCTCTTTTGGCCGGTTTTATAAAAGACCAAGTAAATTTACTCTCAAGATAAATTTATTCTACTTATGGCCGGTTTTATAAAAGACCAAGTAAATTTACTCTCAAAATAAATTTATTCTACTTGACAAATTCGAATCGTTTTGAATTCCTTTATGACAACAGAATCATTGCTGTCAAAAAATCGACTGTCATTTAACAGAGTAAATTTTATTTACTCTGGAAGTAAATTACTCTGCCCTTTATAAAACCGGGCATTAACAAATTCTAATCGTTTTGAATTTCTTCATGACAACAGAATCATTGCAGTAAAAAAATCGACTGCCATTTAACAGAGTAAATTTTATTCACTCTGGGAGTAAATTACTCTGCCCTTCATAAAACCGGGCATTTATGAATTAATTTAATTATAATATCTTCATTTAATTGTTCTCTTCCATAGCACTCTTTTAATAATCATTTTTCAATTAAATTATATTATACTTAATTCCGTTTTTCTCATGTTTTTGTTATGCAAGGGTATAAAAATAATTTATCGTTGAATTCAGAAAAAAATACTGAATCGAATAAGTGAATAAAAAAAATAGTTCCCCACTCAAAATAAGTAAGTGGCACTCCGTATTTTGAGAGCCACTGGTCTAAGAAAATTTTTGTTTCGTTCTTTAAAGTTATCATATAATATAGTAATTATTTGCTAATTTAGCCAACTTCATAGCTCTTATAATTCAAATAACTATAGAAGCACTTAAACGGCTCGTTAAATTAGTTATTAAGAAATATTGTCGCTCTCGACGAGTTCTAGTACTGATTTGAATCAATGTACTTATTTCTGTTTAATTTTCTATCTATATCGTTCTATTTTTATCATTTTGAGCCGAATATCGAGATTGCAGAAAAAAAGTACCTACTCCTCATTTTTTCTTTTCGAGTTTTTCGTTATACGTTATTCAATCATTTTACTTTGGCGTCATTTATATCCCATAGACCATTTGAGCATTTTTCTCTTGATCCCTATATACCGTTTGAGCCAAGTTTATTACTTTAATCTTTTGATCCCACATAAATGTATCTTCTCTAAATGCCAAAAATTGTGAGTTGATATAATAAACGAACTTGGATAATAATTCATTCTATTTTATCATAAACAAATAACGACTGATAAAAACTATATAGGTAGAAAAACTATAACATATTTACACTTTCTTACAACAAACATAATTCATTTTATTGAAAATTCATCATATATACATATTTACATTTTACTATACCTATCAATTCATTTTATTAAAAACTTGTCATCATTTACAATTAAGTATATAATATATTATTTATTCGAAAAATCATAACTAATGGTTTTTACAAAATCAATTCTTGTAATACTCCTTTTTCTGTATAATTCTATTGAATTATTATTATACTCTTTCCTTTTCAAGGACTTAATGTTGGTCATTTTTATATTTTGGTATCAATTTATACACTTACCCCTACATTAATCATTCAAAAAATTGTCCAGTTGGAGTGTTCTTTTCTCATTATTCTTACGTGATTGGTTCATTTTGGCTCTCTGCATTGTACATTGGAGATTTTACATTTTACTTACTATCTTTGTTTATGGTTTATCCAATAATTTGTTAAGCTTCCGCCGTGCTCAAGTGGTACATAGGGATTATGGCAGACCCTGCTATACGGATTAAAAATTTGACCGTCGCGCTCAAACGGTCTATACCCATTTATACATAGCTGTTGAACTAAAAAAGTATGAATGACATTAACAAAAAATTGCAAGGATTGTCAGGTCACCAGTGACTCAAGCTTCAGATTCCATTCAAAGTTGCAAGCAATAAGATGTTTATATTTCAGTAAGAAATTTCGCAAGAATATTATTCATAGGTCACGTGTTAGTTACTTCTAAGATCCCCTTGTTTACCAATTATCGCATGGATAAAATGGTGAAAAAAATTACATCACCTTATTTTGGTGGATTGTACACAACATTTTTTCTCTTTTGACAGCTGGTATATTATTGCGGTTAAAGGTTATAAGAATAAATGATAATAATAATAAAGTGGATATTGATAACGATGACATAAAAAAATAAAATTTTATTTATTGAATCAAATTAAGATACTTCCAAGTTCCTCCCTAACCCCATATTATATTAAACCGGGCGCTCGTGACAGAAAGAGGACACAATTTTTTACAGACTACCATTTATAGAGCAGATATTTGTATTTAAAAATCGTCGCTAGATATTAATGCTTACCATTGGAAAATTTTTATAGTTTGTCTTTTTCGAACATAAAGCAAATATGTAAAACAACATAATACTCTAACAGGGCCCCTACAGAGTGGACTACTATTTCAACGCGCCGGTTAGAGTTGTCTAAATCGGGCAACTGATTGACATGTGTCAAGGACAGATGACGTCAGACCGAACGGAAATTTCTGGAAAGATTCGAAAAAAACGTAACCGCAAGTATATAAACCGAGAAACCGAATCGACACGAGGCAATTTTTGGTCTACTACTGGGTGCTGTGCTTGCCACGAGATTTCATTTTTTGCACTTGCTTCACTGCTGGCTGCTATCCATAGCCAATCAAAACGGGCATTAAAATCACGTGACTACATCAGCCTGATATCGTATTTTCCACGCCACGGTTAAAAAAATTGTTACTCTGAAAGCTTGCATACTATGTTATTTATAATTAATCATTTGACCTTGACGATCTCTCCGAACCATGTCTCTCAATTTATTTTCTATAATTAACTAAACGACGCAACGAGCTCAATCAAACAAAGAAAACAATTTATTATAAATAATTAGTTGAAAACATGGCTTGGAGATACCATTTAGATCGATTGATTCATCACAAATATACTTAAAATATTAACAATTAAAGTAAGAAAAAAAGATAAGAATGAGAAGAAAATTTTCTGTACCCTACACAGAAAACTAAGTGGTAAGGATAATAATTCAAATTGTACGTATAGTAATTTAAATGGTTTCTCCATCAACTTAAAGTGGTAAGATGGATGTGATGGTAAGTGGTAAAGTTTTGCAGCTTTAAATTGTAAAATCTGAACACTTAAGTGGTAATCGATACCACTTGCAACTGTAAAACAAAAAAACGTCCAATGTCAAATTTTTGAGGTTAGGAAATGTATTTTCATTTTAATTGAACTATATTTTTTTGTAAAAAATTTAATACAAAATATTTAAACTTTACGACTTATATGGCATGACTTTACTTATCGTGAGTGGTGCAATTTAGTTTTCTCAGTATAGTTCGTCGAACATGTTAAAAACTCAGCGGTCTTAAAAGCCTTTCAGCCGCAACTGTCTTGAACATAGTTTTCCATATTTTATTTTTTTTTTGCCTACATTCTACTTGATTCGTAAGCTATAACTGCTCTTCTCTCCACAAGCAAGTTACAATAAGTCTGCTGCGAAAACAAGTGTCGCACCAAGCGCAGCTCATAGCGACCCAGAGCACAAGGAGACTTGTAGCAGATTAAGTAAACAAAATTGCTTGGAAAATTTCCTCGTTTACAGTGGGCTAAGACAGTGAGTGAATAAGGAAGCAGGAGAAACTGGAGAATATTCGGAGCGCATAGAAGTAATATTGGTTGAAAGAAAAAACTTTTCAGAACTCATTTTTTAATAAATATGTTTTATTTGGATAAGTTCTGTACATAAAAATGATTAGAAACAAACGTTTCGACAGCAAAATGCTGCCTTTTTCAAGTGTAAAGAAATGAAAATAAATAAACAAAATTGTCAAGACAACAAAAATAAAAGTACAAATAGCAACTAGATTAGTTTAAAATATTAACTCCTAGGATCGTAGAGCTCTGCCTGTGGCTGATGATGCAATATCCACAGGTCTCCAATAATGAAGGTCTAAATACGGAACTATTTGTACTTTTATTTTTGTTGTCTTTACAATTTTGTTTATTTATTTTCATATTTCTTTGCACTTGAACAAAGCAGCACTTTGCTGTCGAAACATTGTGTTTCTAATCATTTTTATGTACAGAACTTATCCAAATAAAACATATTTATTAATATTGGTTGGTTGATTGGTTATGGAGCGCGCAAAAGTGAACCAGAGAAATAAATGAGAAGAGTGATAAATAAATAGGGAAACAGTTGGAAATAAAAAAGAAACGGTTGAAATAAATAAGAAGACAGTATTCGGTGCAAATAATCTATTAGTGTAGTGTAAGTGAATATTCAAGTGTCAATATAAGTAGACACATTTAATAGTGAATAATTTTAGTTACATAAGTGTAGCCCAAGATGAAAGTAAATTATCAACTCACGAACGAGAGTTTAAATTTTGCTACAATATATACGGCTGCTAATAAAAAAGTATTGATTTTAATACATTACTATATTCCCTGACTATAAAATATCAGTTAAACCATACTTTTAATATTGACCGAAAAAATATTCATGCTTATCATATACATGTGTGATTTGTTTAACATTATTCTTTACGATTACAATGCTAGGAAATAACAAAGCAATTTTGTCATTTACCGAACAATTTTCATTTTTACAGCTACGCACTTTGTATCTTAATAGCGTTGAAATATTCCATGAGCTGCTGAAAAATTATTATCGTTAAGAAGCATTAATTTATACGTGACTTATAAAACACAACTATTACATTTAAAGCCACTCCAATCATTCTATTTTTATTTGTATTTAGATACATCGTAAATATTTTAAATGTTAGTATGTACAGGATGTGTAAAATAGAGAAAGAAGATTGAAATCCAGGTGGCTCGTTACACCCCATAGAGACAGTTGCGCATCTTAGGTCAAAATATCTATGCACAGTACGCTCTTTTGATAAAAATTTTCTGTTTTGTATTGTTTATGAGTACCAATCATTACAATTTTTAATTCTAAGTAAATCTTATTTCTTGAATTAGTTTTTTTTTTTATTATTGAGCTCATTAATCTTACCAAGAAAAATTAATCTTATCTAAAAAAAAATAGCACATTAATCGCAACGTGACAAGTATTACTGCACGCATTGGCTCAGATGATGCGTGCACCAGACATACGCCTCTTTTTATTTTCTATCTAAAACGTGAATATATTTACCACTTTCTATCGTTATTTATTATCTCCAGTAAGATACAAATATAATTTGTTCAGTATAGTTGCAATTTATTTCATTGATTCCGGAATTAATTATACTGCGTCACATAATTAACTAAATCTAGCTCAATAGTTTTCAAAATCAATTAAAAGAAAATATCAATCACGCCTTTTACCCGACACTATTTTAGAGCACATTGGTAGGGCTGAGACTAGTAAAGGGAGGATTCATTTCATTTGTCAATCAGCGAAGGGTGCTGGAGGATTTAATATTCTGATCAGCTTTATCAGAAAAAACAAGAATAAACAACGTTTTTGGTTGCTAACTGAAATACTGGGCATCCTAAAGGAAAAAATATAGAAATATCAGAATCCGAGTCGTTACATCCTATTGGTAACTGAAAGTACCGTTTGCGGCAGCACTGTTCTTACAAAATGGTGGCTTAAAAGTGGCTTACGGCAAGTTTTTAATCTGTTTACAATGTAAATACACTGATATTCAGCAAAGAAATATTCATATTCCATGAAATTATTTAATTCAATTTCAATTGTGCGGGGAAGTATAGACTTTCTTCTTTTATAATATATAGTTTTTTCTTTTAAAATCTTTTTATTTATATGTGAATTTTAGTTGTAACTGGAAGACTGAATGAGGTTATGAAATATAAAGCATAAAGAAAAAAATATTACAAGGGAGTATTTATGACATTTTTGTTTTGTACATTTCAGCTTTCAGCTGTCCCTGTACTAATTTTTCTAATCCGCATAGCTTGTTTATGAACTGGATCGTAGTCTCCAAATTTATTTACTAACATTTTCCTTTTCCCCTTTTAGGAGATTTATGGAAACTAAAATCAACAATTCAACTAAATTTGGAATGACATCTATAAACACAACAATTTTTAACACTTCTTCGTTTAGATTCCATATTTTGAAGAGTAAAATCTTGAGAAAGATTAATTTCAGTATAGCAATGAGGTTATGTGATTTAACAATAAAGTCGAAAGCTAGGTATTTTTCACTGAATTAATTGCAACAAATCCAATATGAACTATTGTAATATAAAATTTCATACAAACAACCTCAAAAAAGCCATTAAATATTGCTAACAAAGCCATTAACATAACATATGATCATATGGAAATTAAGGCTGAATCCACTTTACAATATAGTTCCGCTTATAACCGCTAGATGGCTACGGGTTAATTTCAGTTACCAATATATAGCCACAGATAAACATAGCAGATAGACGGCTCTTATGGCGCCTTGGGTTTCAAAATAATGATTAGTTACCACGCCTGAACTAGATGGCACCAGCGTGAAATCGTGATACATGCAACCAGTTCAAACCGTTGTCGAAAAAACCCTATTGATGAAATAGAAGGGCGACATTCATATGATGCGGAGCATTGCGTTATGTAAACAAGAGGCGAATTCTGGCGATGGATGCAAATCCATGATTCCTTTATTTTTTTTCCAACTAATGACGTCATGTTTCCATACATACGTCACAGCTGTAACACCTCGCCAGAACGAAATATTCCATCATATTCCATGATATCAGAGTTGAAGTCTGATTTTTTTAGGTTATTTACTAGTCATTACCATGAATTCAACATTAGTAGCTTTAGTTGCAACTTTTTATGTTTGACAGTATTGGCGAGTCTTGCTAAGCGATACTCTATCTGGCGGCCGATTGTAGAACTACCGGAGGTGTGATAAATTGTATATGCTTAGACGGGATTCGTAGTATTCTCTTTAAATTTAAACAAATTTAAACATTAAATTTTATCTTGCACTATTTGTCAACATGAGTAATGTTTATTGTTCAGTGTATGGATGTAAATCCATACAGAAAAAGGACAGAAATTTAAGTTTTCACGCATTTCCAAAAAGTGGTTACCCAGGAACATTTTATATCTGTTGAAGATAGCACTTCGAATTATTTTCTATATTTTCTGAAACAAAAAAAAAACAGTAAAAAACAAAAGGCCAACGGAATAGTAAGAGATAATACTTATATTTAAGAGTATAATCTGAGATAAATTTCTATAAAATCTCATTAAAATATGTTTTGTGTGATTGAATAAAATCACTCAAACGGATTTTAATGATAATAAGGTTAAGTAATTCATTTCAAAATATACTCAAATTTTTCAGTCATCCTGCAGGCTCTTACTATCGTTTATAATCAAGTGACAAATTAAGCACTTGATACAAAACAAAAGAATAACCGATTATTTCTGCATGCAGCTAAATATGACTAATAAAGCACCTGGTAAACAATAAAAGTACAGCCGAAACATGCTTGCAACGGCCGCTTTTTCCAGCTTTGCAAGAACATGCCATGGTTGTTACTTTCAAGTTATTTAATTCATTTGTTTTTAACATCCCCTGTATAATATGCGGATATTCCACTAGTGCCGATATCTGACGGTAAAGGGCGTAAATATTAATTGCGTCTGTCACATTTTCACTCAAAACACCGCATAATAATAAATGTCCGACATCTAAAACTTCTCTTCGCAAACACATCTAGAGTTGTGATCTGCATTCAAATATATGAAATATTCTTTCAATTTCAGCTTTACTGGTCTATCCATTCTATAAGAAACAGAATATTATCAAAAGACTATCATTTACTAATCTAATAATTCAAAAAACTACCAAAATACTTTCTTCTAAACTTCGAAGATTATATACATATAAAGTTGAAAATTCTCGATATTCAAACTATATCATGTAAAATTAAATGAACTTATAAAATTTCTATGCTTTAAAATATATATACAACTGGAAAATTATGGAAATAAAAGTAGTATTTAAAAGTAATTGATAATTATATTAGTATTATACCTTACGGCCAAACACACTGAATCACATCTCCGTTAGTTCTTGATATTCTCACTTGGCGCTGCGAGCTTAATCAGATTCGCCAATAATACAGAATATCTGTAATAATTAATTTCGAATTTTTTGACACTTCTTTTATTCTAACCAAAGTTTGCAAAGAAAGACATTTCCAAATTGGAAATATTACGGAGAAGTAATTAGTACTTATTCAGAAAAGAACTTTTATAGACACTTCAAAATGAGTCAAATCTCTTTCAATTAACTTTTTGAAATCATTGAAAATAATGCTTGACAGAAGAGTGAGAAAGAACAACATTTGGAAAAGGATAGACTACATGGAAGCAGCTCGCTTGCAGTATCCATGAATCCGTGGGATTACTAACTCATGACGTCATGAGTTTGTCGCCAGAAATCTGAATATCCCATGTTTCCCACGAACACAAACTCGAATCCATCGCCAGAATTCCCTTAAGAATTCTTTTGATTTCAGCGTTCAAACTTCGGCCGAATATAACATAAAAAGAATTGGCTTGATTTAAATCATTTGATTCAAATCTTGAATTAAATAAGTGTGAACTTTTTTCATTCAAATCTCAGAAATAGATCATGTTAGTTTATTTTTTGTATTTTTTATAAATTCAGTTATATTTCTATTGCAGGAAAAAATGACGACTCAAATGAAACGATTATGATATATATATATATATATATATATATATATATATATATATATATATATATATATATATATATATATATATATATATATATATATATATATATATATATATATATATATATATATATATATATATATATATATATATATATATATATATATATATATATATATATATATATATATATATATATATATATATATATATATATATATATATATATATATATATATATATATATATATATATATATATATATATATATATATTCTATATTTGTGCTATAACTCTAAATGTTCAACAATAATCGAAATCGAGACTAATCATCTTTTGATCGTATCTTTCGTACATATAGATGATTGAATACAGATAATTTTTTTCTAATCTGTAAAAGTATTCTTAAGAATAAAAAAACAAAACATGAAACGAAAAATATGATTAACTCTGAGTATCTATGATTTTTGATTCCTTCATTTGAACCATCATTTTTTGTTATGATTGCATAATATAGTTATTTTTGATTCTAGATTGCGAAATGTCAATTTTGCAATCGAAATATTTTGCACCCCACTGATTATTGGTATCATAGCAATATTAAAAGTCACATTGATTAATTCCAAATGTCAAAATTTTCTTTTAAATTTTTATTAGCTTTGAGACATGGTTTCCAAAAAAACGTTGTTAGATACTTGATTGCGAAATTCTTTTGCATTCTAGAAAAATCTTTTATTCTCGAATGCAAAAGTGACATTTTGCAGTCTAGAATCAGAAGTAACTATTTTGATTTTATACTTCGAAATGTCACTTTTGCATTCGAGAATAAAAGGTCAAAAAAATCATTGAAGAATGCAAGGTAACTTCACAATCGAGTATCAAACAACGTATTCTTAAAAACCATATCTCAAAATTAATAAAAATGTAAGAAGAAAAAAAAAACAGTTCGCATCCTGTAGACAAAAAACAATCATTTTGCGTGTTTCTAGTTGTTATGTTAATGTTCACTTTTAATAACAGAGCGAAAAGTCATAAATTAAAGCTTGTAACCAAAATCCGAAATCAAGGGGCTGTAACGTTAGATCCTAAAATATTGGAAACAGAGGCACAGGGCTTAAGAAATTCAAGGAACCATCAATAATGACTCATGAATGTTCAATGACCAGGTAGTATTATTAAATTCATTGAATTTACAAACTCTGGTGAAGGACTTTTTCAAATAATCTGTATCAAATATGAAGGAAAAAAGCGAAGAAAGTTCATATAACGAATATTATGAATTAAGTATATAAGGGTGTTTTCATTATGATTGATAATAAAACCAAGAATTATAAACAGCAATTCTATATAACGTGTATAAGTTTTATTTATCTATTAGCGTCAATAATAATAGTGGAGTAAAACATTTACATATATTTAATTTTTGTGCATGTTTAAGAGACGATCTTAAGAATATTTTTGTTTTCTGAGAAGTTTCCAGAAATCCTTAGGTAATAACGAAAAACTGATTTTGGTCGATTGTTTATTCTATAAATAATTTCTGAACGGTCGCAAATGGGGAAAAAGGTTTGAAATAAAGTATAAAGTACAGTATTTAAGAGATGTTTCTGTATTCGAATATTTATTATTTCTTCCGATGTTGACCTAAGAAGCTGAAATCGTTGAAAAAAATTCATGAATCCTTCTTTGAAATTACAACAAGTATTTTAATCCATTATTTTAAAAATAAGATGTGTGAGAATGACCGGATATTTGAAGAACAAAGTGATTTATTTATGACAGACTTGACGACATACCTGAGAATCTGCAATGAATGTGATTTGATTTTTTTTATTTTGTAGACACAAACGGAGAGAGGTGCTTATTAGATATTATATACAAAACTGAGAAGAAGCATGTTGACTTTTTTCAGTATGGTTTTATTTACAATAAACATAATTTCAGAGCAGAATGATACTTGTGATTTATCATTGTGAATAATAGAAAATCGAGAGCCAAAAAATACAGATGTCCCATACAAAAAGAATGAGTTAGTTCTTAGGTAAAAATCAGCCACCTGTGCAAGTATGCATCAGGGAGAAATAAATATCAAAATTTTATCGAAACATAATTCATCTGTGGAATTATATTCTTATCACCACGCAAACTGTCTCTTCAAATAAAATGTTTTCACTGATCAAGTGGCCTTCCCTAAAAAAAAATTGTTCTTTATGTTGAAACTCATAACAACAATTTTTCTACGGCCGTACGATGCGTAAAGTGAAACTTTTTTGCGTTTCAGTTTTACCACCATTAAGTCGCGTAATATTTAAATTTCTGTGAGTTCATGTTTGTACTTCTCACTGATCCATTTGTTTGGTAATTTGTTGAATCTGAAAGTTATCTTGTGCTTTTGATTCTTTTGCTGTGTTCTTAATAATTGTCAATATATGGAAATTGAGTGCTGTAGAAATTTTTTTGTATGCAATTCGAGTGTAAACGGGCATGACATTCAGCCAATAATTTTAGTGACTCGGCAAGCCTCGTCACCAAATACTTGACCTTATATCATAATTCTCAACTTTACATTCTCGTTGCATGAACTACAATTGTTTATCAAAGCCGTGGAAGTAATCTTTTTTGGTCGAATCTGTTGTTCAGGTGAGACAAAAATTGCACTTTTGGCACACATTTTTTAGGCGATCATCGAAAGAATTAAAATCACAAAATCATATCTATTTATTTCTAAGACATCGTGATTGTAAATTTTAGTAGGCGTTGAAATTCTTTAATTTTATTATTATCTATCAAGTTGACTTCCGGAATACTTATTTATTGTTATATTTGCAAGAATTAGAGAGATTGACGGAAGAATGTATTTTAACAAAAACTGTATCTGCCCCATATAGCTCACTTAAAGTGTTTCATCTGTCCCATCTCTGTCACCAACGCGTGTCGCAAAATTTTTGTTAACTGTAACGTGTAGTTGTTAAGGGTAGAATAAAAATTTGAGCGCAGACACTTCAAGCGCATCAGAGATGCTTCTCAAAACTACCTTCTTTTCAATTTTGGAACTAGTGGCGCTCACTGTTAAGCAAATAAGAAACTATTAAATGCTTCTTTCATATTTTATACAGGGCCGTCGATCTGCTATGTTTATCTGTGATATAGCTCAGTTACTATATATTTATAGTAAACTAAACGCCTTAAAACTAGGATGAATATGCTGGTGTTGTCCTCCATTCAAAGAAGTATCTTTGGTTGCCTGGTCTAGCGTCTAACGGTGTGAAGTAAAAATAAAATAATGACACACTCATTTCTTTCCATTTATCCGGACGGTTGAGTGAGCATGGGTCCTTGTGCCCTTTAGAACTAGCCGCCACTGAATTTAATCATTGCAATCATCATGGAATTGTTAAATTTATTTTGATGGCAAATGATTGGTATGACATCGTCACAGGCGAGGAAAGAAGACCTGCGGGAACTGGTGTCGAAGTAAACACAGAGACAATATATAGTAAACAAGTGGAAATTAAAAGATGCCAAAGCTCAAGAGGCCCTTGTCACGCGAATGACCGAAGAACCACAGGCTCACATAATGCAGTGTGAGTCAGCATTTGAAATGTGGGAAAAGCTAAAAAAAATGTATGATAGAGGAAGTCAGAAACTAGTCTCCTGATGCTACAAGAGCAGTTTTTCAACTTGAAAATGGATCAACTAATATTACTAATTTGAATGCAAAAATGCGACAGCAGGGAAATGCTGTTAGTGATAAAATGATAATTGCCAAAATTAGTATGTCACTGCCTGACAAGTATAAACACTTCAGATCGGCTTGGGAGAGTGTCTCTGAATCACAAAGAACGGTGGAAAACTTGACAAATAGGCTACTAATTGAAGAAGAGAGAATCAATAAAGATCAAGATAACGAGGCCGTGGCACTTGTGTCACAAAATCAGAAAAAAATCTCACAAGCAAAAATAACTTGCTTTGAATGTGGCAAGATAGGGCTTGAGAATGCGTCTTTGAAACATGTCTTATTTGTACCAGGAATAAAAGTGAACTTGTTTTCGCAAGGGAGCGCTTTGAGTAAGGGTCTAACCATGCGTTCCAACAACGACTATGCTGAGTTCCTAAAAGACGGAAAGGTGTGTGCAATGGCGAAAAGGGAAGGAAAGGTATATAAAATGGTTTTTCGAACTGAAAACACATGTGCAATGGTAGCACACAGCCTGACTTGGTGGCACTAAACGTTAGGGCACCAGAATATTTGGCAAGTAAAATGCTTCCTCGAAAGAAACGGCATGCAATTAAAGAACGAGGATGTAGAATGCACTGCATGCATTCAGGGAAAACATCACAAACAACTCTTTCATGAAAGTACAACCAGATCCAAAGTAGCTGGAGAACTACTGCACTTAGATGTCTGTGATCCAATGGAGCAAGTCTCAATTGGTGGATCAAGGTACATGTTTTTAATTAAAGATTATTTTTCAAACTATAAAAAGGTATATTACATTAAAAGTAAAGATGAGGTTTATCAAAGACTGAAGGAATTCGTAGCTGAAAGTAAAACGCAGCATGGCATCGTGGTCAAAGCTATCAGAAGTGGTCGAGAGTTCGTTAATGAGCGTGTTGCAGGATTCCTCGCAAACTTAGGAATCAAACATGAGAAGACTGTAGCCTATAATCCGCAGCAAAATGGTCGAGCTCAAAAAGAGAATTTAGAACCATAGTGGAAGCAGTTCGCACCATGTTAGCCGAAAGTGGGCTAAGTAAAGAACTATGGGCTGAGGCTGCAAACATGGCCATATTTTTAAGAAACTATACTGGTACGAGTCCAATTAAAGATAAAACCCCGGTAGAACTATGGTGTGAAAGGAAGCTAGAACTTAATCAATTAAAAGCACCATTTGGCACCAAGGTCTGGGTGCATATTCCAAAAGAAAAACGTTTGAAATTAGACTGTAAAAGCACTGCTGGAATATTTGTAGGCTATTCAGAGAATACGAAGGGGTACAGGGTCTATTATCCAAAGTCTAAGAAAATATCACTGGAAAGAGATGTACTTTTCCGGGAAATTAAAGAAACTGCTAATGTTGATGAAGCAACAGTAATGCTTGAACATCCTGCTCCAGAGAACGAAGGAGAATATTTAGAAGAAAGAAATGAAGAACCGCCAACAGCGGCAGAAGTAGTTCAAGAAGATAACAACGATGATAATGAAAGCAACATCACACCATTAGAACCACGAGTACGGCGCAAACCACAATATCTGGACGATTATAACACCAGCTTCCTTACGATTGACGAAGAAGAACCTACAACTGTCAACGAGACTCTGAGGAGCCCTTTTGCAACTCAATGGAAAGAAGCAATTAGTGAAGAAATGTGCGCGTTGAAAGATAACGATACGTGGGACGAAGTGAATGAAAAAGACTTGCCCAATAAGTGCAGTGTAATAGAAAGCAAGTTTGTGTTTAAAATTAAGCGTGACGAAAACGGTGAAGTGAAACAATTTAAATATCGATTAGTGGCAAAAGGCTTTCAACAAAACGAAGTGTTTGATGACATTCATTCACCTGTTGTAAAAATTACTACTGTAAGAATTTTGCTAGCTATGAGTTTAAAGAATAAGTGGCCTGTATATCAAATGGATGTGAGAAATGCTTTTCTCCATGGAAAATTGAGTCAAAAAGTTTATATTCGCTTACCAAGAGGAAGCAGAGTTGATAAAATTTGTAAATTAAAGAGGGCATTGTACGGCCTAAAAAATGCTCCAATTTGTTGGTTTGATAGATTTTAAAGTTTCATGTTGAGGATTAATTTTAAACAGTGTATTTCCAATTGCTGTATGTTTAAGAAAGTAACTGATGATGAGAAAACATATATATTATTGTACGTTGACGACATAATAATGATGAGTTCAAGGGTCACTTGAAGAAATTACTGAACAGTGAGTTTAAGATGAAGGATCTTGAACTCTTATCTTATTATCTTGGTATTAGTATTAATCAAAATTTAAACGACGGCATAATCACTATGGAACAAAAAAATTACCTAAATGGTGTACTGAGTGAGTTTGGCATGTCCAATGGTATAGGTATTGATACGCCTATGAACAAAAACTTCTCTCTTGAAACATTGAAAAAGGAAAAGTCGGAAAGTATTGAAATCGAAGTTTTATGTCGAACAATAATTGGCTCATTGATGTATGCAATGCTTTGCACGAGATCAGATCTTTGTACAAGTATAAGTATCTTAACTAGATTCCAAAATTGTGCTTCACAAGATTTGTTGGTAGGGCTGAAGCGAGTGTTAAGATATGTAAAGAAAACATTGGATGTTAAGTTAAGATACACAATTGATCAAAACCGCGAAATAGAAGGCTATGTAGACGCCGATTGGGCAGGCGATGTCTCTGGCAGAAAATCGACAAGAGGCTATTGTTTCAAGTTATATAGTTGTCTGATCTCTTGGGTGTCAAAAAAAACGACTTTAGCTATATCCAGCACCGAGGCAGAGTGCCTATCACTTGCTCTGTGTGTCAGCGAGGCCTGTTGGATTAGAAATTTGCTTTTGGAAGTGAAATGTATGGAAGAATCAGATATCATAACCATCTTCGAGGACAATCAGTCGGCTATTAAAGCTTGTAAGAATTTGAGCTAACTGAAACGGTTAAAACATATTGATATTAAAGTCCACTTTGTTAAGGACAGAATTCGTCAAAACAATATCAGTATAGAGTACTTGCAAAGCAACGAGCAAGTTGCAGATATTCTCACCAAACCATTGGATAAATGTTTATTTATAAAGTTGAGGGACAAACTTTACGGCCTTGACAGTAAAACTGAGGTTTTGTGTCACTATTCGGCGGCAAATTCAAAACACTTATAGAAGACACTCGATGAAATTCAAAGTATAATGCAAGTTAGATGATGAAATTATTCTTAATATACGACAATATGCACACATTAATAATCAATAATAGTTAAAAGTATTTAAAAATTGTTATAATAGTTAAAATATTTAAAAATATTCATCAATAGCTCAAAATATTTGTTAACTTTTTAGTATCAGTGTTTCAACTATTTTTTAAACATTTTAGCTCTGAATTATCAAATTCATTGAATAGTTTTACGATTTTTGTTATAAATCTAAACAATAAATAAATCGTATTGAGAATTGTGTGACTATTTGAATATTTTTTTTTGGTTTTGCAGTTAACGCTATAGTTTTTGTATAGTTCGTTGAAAATAGTCGGAACAACATCATTTTCCAGACTCATGTATCTTTTCGCGGACGCAACAAAATTTTGAGAACATAACCTCATGTTTTTGGCTATTTCCAAGTTTGGCAAACCCATTTGTTCGAGCCATTTTTAGAGCGATTGTTCATCGGATGGAAATCTTGAAAATATTCACATCATAGCATAGCAATAAAAATAAGTAATGTTTACTTATTTCAGTCATAATGACAGTTACTTCAGGTTCATTTGTTGTACTTACTTGTGCAGTGTCAAATTTCTCGATGAATCGGGTTTCTTTCCGCAAAACATGCACTCGATCATCATGTTTGATAAATAAAATACCGACAAACCAAACAGCTAAATTTTAAATATCGCGGCACAACGCGGTATTGATCTGACACAAAACCTCAGTTTTTGCCAAGATGGCGACGCTCAATTGGGGCCGCATTCCAGGCCTAAATCCAATCCAGTGTTATATTAGAGATCAGGTAGTGTTGGAATACCATATACCTATAAATATATATACTGCTGACCTCCTATCTTAACAAGGAAGAGTCCCCGTACGGTATCTTTTATCTCTTTCCTTCTGCAAGTCTAAACTGCGCATGGTCACAGTCTTGAATTTCATTGGCTGATGCTTGAAAGATTGTGTTCGGGACGTTCGGGGATGATACGGAGTCAAATTTATTTTCTAAATCAAGACTTATTTCAAAGTGTGACCATGCGCAGTTTAGACTTGCAGAAGAAAAGAGATAAAAGACCCCGTACGCTGTCAGGTCCAAGTCGTTGGTATATACATATATTTATAGGTATATGTGGAATACAAACGATAGTAACCGTTTACGAAACTAGATGTCGTTAGTAGTAGTGTGTGTTGTTTTTTAAGAATAGTGCATTGACAGTAGCAACTGTAATATTATTATTATAAATAAATAAAAACCGTATAATCTTTCTGTTATGTATATTATTGATTTCCACCACTGGATATATAACTACAATAAATATTATGACTCTAAATCATCATCCATCACTGGCGCAACAGCCCTTGTAAGGGCCTGGACCTTTCTAATCGGTATCACCGAGCCGCGGTATAACACCGCCGTACTGCCGATCAGAATTCCGTGCCATTGCTACATATTTTAAGGTGTATAGGTTGGCAACCTGTAGCACCCGAGTATGTTGATGCAAGTAGCTGCATTTTTTTATTTTTACCACAAATCACACATTGTCGGTGAGTGGATTCGAACCTGCGACCTCTTGGTCGAGTGACGTCACAGCATGTATAGGTGAACAAACACGCCCGGCCATCCGCACTCACTATGACTCTAAATATCGACTGTATAACCCTTTTCAGATAACAAAACTGACTTGACAAGTTTATTATATTGTTGGCAATATTCCAAAAGAATTTACTGCCCGGTCTAAAGTAATTTAATCACTCATCTAAAAAGATACTTGACGGCTGATAAAGAAATATCAATTAATCTATCAAGTATCTGCCACACCCGCATCAGATAAAGGCGTGATTTATATGTATTTATTCATTAGAGGATAATTGCGAGTAAGTTTAATATGTACCTGATTTGAAGGATGAAAATAATTATCAGAATAAAAGTTAATATGTTACAATTCTAAAAGGTGATCGTTTTTTGAGCTAATGAAAAACAATGTCAGTAAATTTAAATTAACTTGATAAATTACACGTGGGCCAATTATTGTAATTACAAACACAAGTAATATAAAAAAAATACATGGAATAAGCCTATCAAAAGTTGATAGACAAAATAAATTCGAAACAAAAATTAGAAAACAGTTTTATATTTCAACATAAAAATTAATGATGTTTTATGTATTTCACATAGTGTAGAAAAAAATTGGATACCACGTATCGTTCTTCTTTTGTTAATTACTGTACCTGATCTATGACAGTGTCAGTTACTGATAACTCAAAGATGAGTTGAACAATCAAAAAAATGTTTCTGTACACATTTACAATAGGCGTCTCCTAATATTTGGAACATTATAGGAATTGGCGATACCGGCAACTCTTCAGTGGCATGAAGTTTTATCAACGGCCACGAAAACGGCGATTATTTCATGTAGAAGCTCGACAATTTTTCCTGACTTTTTCAAAGGCGGTGCTTCGCAACCAGCTAACGAGCGGGCTTTGCCCGCTCTAATCAAGCTAGATGCAGTGTCCGCCCGTTTCATGACATACATGGACGAATTTAAATACAGCATCCTTTGTTTGAGAGCTACTGCTTACATTATCAAATGTGCGAGGTACGCGCAAGCTCACTGACGCGTGCATCAAGAGACGCTTGATTGGAGTACTTTATGTTCTTTTTAATTAGAGCCCATTTTTTACCTGGAAATTGGTAATTTATAAAAAAATTATTTGTGATGTTACCTAATTTCTGAAAATCGTAAAGTGAACAGTCAAAAATGACTATGACAACCAAGAAAAAAACTCAATTGAAGTCATACTATTTTCGGAAAATAGGTGTAGTACTTCATATGCCATTTTTTGATTAGTGTCTTCATTACTTCAGAAATCATCTTTCATAAAAAATTACTGATTTCCAAATGAATAAAAGCACTAATCAAAAAGTGGTAAAATTATATTATTTTTGAAAATTAGGTGGGTTACTTCATTTAAATTTTTTTGATTTGAGTCCTTATTTTGGAGAAAATCATGAATAAATAAAAGTACCGATAATTTCAGAACTACAAGTCATATAAATAAAATAAAGTGGAATCGAATCCATTAATTTTTAATCTATAATATAAAATATTTGAGCCCTTAAGGTCAACAATCAGTAATTTTTCCTCAAAATTGGTACCACTTACAAAAATGTTTTTATGATCATTCGATGCGCAATTGTAATTAAAAATCTGACGTGGAAATCACGTGACTTACTTGTACATCATTGGATATTATTAATATACAAAAATTTATTCAAATGGTGGATAGATGTACTTACTCGTTATGAATCATAAACTTTATGTAAATTAATTTACAACCAATTCGTATTTTCAAACTGTTTTATGTTATAGTTACACAAAATTAAAATTTATAAAAATCTGTATAATTTGTTGTCAATTAAAAAACATTTGCAATTATGAAAACATGCACTCTATGTGAAATCTTATTTCAATAGATTCCGATTTATTGTTTGAAGAACTGTTTTGTAAAGTGCACTTTCAGTTCAGCCGATCGCAATCATAATGCGAGGTGTACAAGTAGATGTTATAGAAGTGTTCAATACGAAATTACAATATTCTACGACTGATTGTTTTGAATTTAAGCAGAAAACTCGAAAAGACTGTTATATAAAGTGCACTTCTGGCTCAGTCGCTTAATACGAAAATAGAATGTTGGGAATTGATTTCATGTAAAAAGTTTTGTTCTGTATTGTATATAATATTGTGTGTTGTTATGTGAAAATATGAAATGTAAAATTTATTTAATCAATTGCCAATATTTTTGGATAAAGTTGTTTTCAATAAATTGAAAATATAGTAAAACTGTGATTACTTAATTTCTGAGCTTCGGGGAAAAATCAACATAGATATAATCATTAAAAAGCTACAATAATTTCAAATACTGAATTTTCCTACAGTCAACCATTTTACGTACAACGGGTTTTGAGATTTGCGAGTTACAAATGCATATATATATATATATATATATATATATATATATATATATATATATATATATATATATATATATATATATATATATATATATATATATATATATATATATATATATATATATATGTATATATATATATATATATATATATATATATATATATATATATATATATATATATATATATATATATATATATATATATATATATATATATATATATATATATATATATATATATATATATATATATATATATATATATACATACGTACCGACATCAAGCCGAAAATATTCAAAATGAATTCAGAGATACTCAAAACGGATATTGCCATCAAAATCTCGAAAATTGAATTTTGTCACTTCACAATACTTAGTTCTACTTCGTACAAGTAAAAATGACTTTATCCCACAAAAATTTTCGAAATAACAAAAATAAAATTATGCTTGTGATTCCTTGGAACGAGCCACGTGCTGCCATCTCTTAGTACTCCAGGAACTAATCCGTTAATCAGATGAAAAATGTATTTCTGAATCTGGAGGCAACGATAATCAAAACGTGTTTCAAATAAAGTTATACTATTTTTGGAAAATATTAAAGGTCTTTCATTAGAAGTTTTTTGATTAGGACCTTAGTTTAGGAGGACCAGATAACAATGTAGTTTCCGTGGTCAACTTGAATACATGCTTTGCTAATCTTGTTTAAGAGCTGAACCAAAATGATTTCTTTGAATAATTTATCAGTGGAGAATTATTGGTTTGAGACATCATACTAAAGTTTAATTCTCATTACAGGATTCATCAGCTGATATATTGTAACAAACAGAGCCCATACAGGATAGAATTCCATCTCAAAAATCCGGATAAAGGGGTTGTAAACGCAACTAAAGGACGTGGTGACACCTGGTAGATTTCTGGAAACCATTAGAACTTTATGGAAGCTTCAAGAAACTCTAGGCGGATGCTCAAACCCCAAAGATTAGACCAACCCGGCACTTAGGTCGTGCCGATTGTTATTGGTAGTTCGGGTACGGAGCGCTTAAGATTGGAAATAAATAAATGAACTAGTGGAAATCAATAATACAAAAATAGTGGAAATAAATAGCAGACAGTGTTACTGTGAAAATATGAAATAAGTGTAGGGTTAGTTTTTATTTTAGTGTCGATTGTAATTAGAAGTATTTATTAGTGGATATTTTAGTTATATTATTCTAGCCTTAAATAAAAATAAATTAATAGACCCACAAATGAGTCAAGTTTCGTCACAATATATTTTTTTAGAAAACAATTAATTCTCAGTGTCGAACGAATAGAAGTGTCGGATTCGGGAATGTGAGTAATATATCAAATGTGATATATAGGGAATGAAAGATGAGGAACCAACATTGTCGTAAAAAGATTAGAGCCTCATGTGATTATCTACACAATAGACACCCCAATAAACCATCCGCTTGTCGCAAATCTTCTGTCAATCATTCTCAGTTACTTATAAAACAGAGCCGAGCAAGTTTTTGAAAAAATTTCAAATATATTTCACTTTAAAATGACGAACAGGAATATAATTAACTTTGTGCTGTATTTCTGATGCTTGAACCAGTGCACTGGCTTATAATACGTAATGCTAATTCTTAGATTAGCGGTATATTCTTCCAATTCATTATGGTATTATTGCAAAATTAATTAACCTTATCCGTAGTAAGAACTATTTTAAATTTTGTTTCCATGAATAATTAATGTCTCCAAAAAATTTCGAATTATCAAGTTTTGTTCGCAGCAATGAAGAAATCTGTGGGATACGATCCAGTAATGCTGAGTACATAATTGGCAGTTTTGTAGATGTTTATCTGAGTATCTATTGTGAAGAAGATTATATATGGGACGGCTAATCTTTTTATGACAATGTTGGCCTTAAGTTCCATACACTATATATTGGGAGCGTGCGAAGCCATGGAAGGGGAAGTGAAATCGTCGCTAGCGCTAGCAGCGGAGGATTCAGGCACTTCGAGAGGCTCTTTTGTATATTTCTAATATAAGAAATGCACGTATTGACTGCAGTTTTTCAAGAAAACTAATAAAATGAGCAATCGGTGTTGCATTGTTGTGAATTGCAAAAATACTGGAAAAAACAACAAATGTAAATTTTATTAATTTCCCGTTGTAAAATGGAAAGTAAATCAAAGAAATGAATGGATAGCTGCAGTGAGAAGGAAAAGATACGTACTGCCATAATCTTCATTTCTGTGATAAAAATAACATTGAAAATAGCAGACTTCAGAGAGGTCACAGGTGCTTATGGACCATTAATTATTATTCTCAAAAGTAATTAAAAAATTGGCGTTTTTTGAAGCTAAACATTTTCTCATATATATTTTTTCCAATTTTTCTTCTTTAGACTTTGGGATTATAATTTTAATACCAAAAAATTGTCTCATATCTGTATATCATCAAATAATAGAATCATGCATGAATCTAGTTCAAGAAAATTTATTAATGATTTTTTATTAAATGTAAATGGATCGCTTTGGTATCCTAAATTACATGATTATATTTGAGTGATCCTTCATTGGAGGCAAAAAATCTGAAGAGGAGTCATGTCCTACCTATGTTTCTACAATATTCCTTTCAAATTACAAAACTTCAAAAGTTAGTGAAAGTTCAACTTCAAGCAGGAGAATAAATATATGCAGATAATATAATATTATTATTCAATTGTCCATCAGTATCAATGGCATGAGGAGTTATAATCAACGACAAATAATTCAGCATTGATTAAGGAGAAGAATAAACCTCGAAATGAACAAAATCTACCAAGTGAAAGCAATAGTAATCATATAAGTCCATCAGTAGGATTTATTAGTATTTTAAACATCTCGAGGATATTTTGAAGCCCACCTACAATACTTTAATCAATTTTGGACATTTTGAATTTGTCAATTTGATTTCACAAATATATAACAATTCATGTTCCAATTCTGTGAAAATTCATTAATTCTACAGATCTATAAGTCCATAAGAAATGGTTAAAAACGCATCGATTCATGAGGATGACAAACCCATTGCGATTTTGTTCATAATTTATAAATCTACGAGTTTTTCCGATTTATAACTTGACACAGAACTACAACATTAATTGAGGAATGACTATTTTATTCATTCTATACGTTTTCATCCCATGTTATTATTTTATGATTGTTTTTATATATTATGCCATTACTCAACCAAACTTTCATTGAGTTACAATCTATTTTTTCATTGATCATACTTACTTTACTGTCAGCCGAACTTATAAGAAACGTATAATAATAATGAATGAAACTTTTCACTTGCTTAGAATATCCGTATATACTTTTATTGATACCAAATTATAACATTTTATCTCGTTAGATCATAATGTACATATACGCCAAATATTCTCCTTTAGTTCATACATCAAATGGCGCTGCTGTCGCGGCGGATCACTTCGTAACACGGAAAATTCACGAACTCGAATTAGCACAACGCCGAAACGATGATGTACGAAAGCAAGGCTCGGGCAGACTCGGACCGCCAGAGTGAGAAGACGGGTTTACACTGAAAAATCTTAATAAATATTTTTATTTTTGTTATTTCAATGAGAAGAAAATAAAAAACTGAGAGAGGAAATGAATTCTTTACAAATACCTGTCAATCAATATTATATAACAATGAATAAAATGCACTGAAATAAGTTTATTGTGTGTGAAATTAATTTATGTTGGTACAATTGTCGCAGCTTCAAATAAAGTAACAATTAATTCGATAATATTAACTCATTGTTCAAATGTAGAGAACATAAAAAAAGTATCACACAGAAATGACATATGAGGTAATCACAAAGATATATTTATATAACATACATCAAATAAGTTTCTTCTACAATATAATTATATAATTTTTATAATTTTAACTTACAGAAAATTTCTGTAAAAAAATTGAATTAAATTATTTCTTATTCATTGCAACAATTAAACTATGAAAATAAAAGGTAAGTGAAAACAGTGTACAAATTTTAGATTTTATTTTAATTTAACTCCAATATTTCAGTAAAATTCAGATCATAGTATGCAGTACAATCCCTGGTTCTATCTGGAGAAATAAATACTACATCTTGTGAATAAAAAATGTAAAACCTACAAATGATACCTTAAAAAAGTTTGGTTCTTGTTGAAATTGGAGTAATGACAATTTCCAAGTTACATAAACATTCAAGGATGATATATTTTTGGTATTAGAAGAGAAAATTTCACAGTAGTGGCCAAATGTCGTGTGGAGATCTGCAGAAGTCAATTCATTTTAGGAATTTTCTTTATATGATTCGTTACTGGATTAACGAGAGCTTAAAAAGGAAAAGCTGTCATAGCAATATGTACGTTATGAGGGTTGTATAAGAAATGGATATTTGATAAAAATAGAATCTTTGTAGACATTTTGATAAATTTTTCTTATATTTATGGAAATAAAATGCAATAAGTACTTATTTCATTTGAAAGTGCAATTGCTTACCTTCTACATAAATATAGCTAGCATCATGTAGTTATCATAACACGAAATTTTCACCAACATCGTCAATAAACCAAATTGTTAGATTTTAAAGAATTATTAAATCGCTTTGGACGCTTTAGAATCAATATATTTCTTGTATAGAATTCATACAATAGATACTTGAATAATTTAGATCCGGTCTTTTCGATTACGAATAACTTTATTCGATGAATAATATCCACAGCAACAACTGTTGCAGTAATTGTTACCATAGTAATTATCTAGGTCTAGGGAATAAAGTTATTCGGAGATGAAAAGACCAGGCCTTATTAAAATTAACTTTTTTTTCAATTCTAATAGATATTCATCAACTTTTCGTATAATTAGCTACATTTTAGAACCCAAAAAGAGGAACATTATGAATATTCCCTAATATTATCGGAATACAGAAAGACAACATGAATTAATTTGGGAATTATTTCTACGTTACATTGCTTTTTATCGACTATTCATCACCTTGAAATTTGTTAATATAGTGAAGATTGCTGTTTAGCGATCATCTGGAGTAAAACTGCTTCAAATTTTTCAAAGATGAGCATATAAATCTTGAACTTTTCTTGCACACTGTGAACTGAGTAAATTCTATAAAAAATATAGTCTTCGTTGATTGTACCAGACTTGTACTACTATGTAAATGTGGATTCATTTTTCTTGAATAATTGAAAAACATGCAATTATAAGTGAACAATTTTACATGTTAAAACTATTCTTAAGATATTGCCACCATTCTTTAAATGTAAATTATTTTAATTTTACCTTTGTTTTACATGGAAAAAATACTTTAAACAATAAAAAACAGTCACTCTGACCGAATTAAAGAGTACCAAGCTTATTATTTCAACAAGAATTCATTCGATTAAGGTATTATTGATATTCTTCATGTCTCATACATAGCTTGCCGCTCCAAATTGGATTACTCTTTCTAAAAATAATCATAAAAAGGAATCATAAAATATATGCTGTTATCGTAATTACATAAATACCTGATAAAGTAATTAATTCTTTCATTCCGTGTTAATAAGTTCAGAATTCGAAAGTGATTTCTAGTAATACTCATACATGACAAGAACTCCTCCTATTTCATTCACTATAAAATCCAAAAATATAATAAAATCTACAATTCTCATATTGTTTACAAAATTGAATTGTATTATTGACATATTTTGACAACTGTTAAGTAATAGGTTATAGCGATATAAGATAATATGGTAGAGACATGAGCGCTAAAAATTTATTTCCAAATGCGACGCGTAGCCTCCTTATGTCGTTAATCTGAACTAAGCTCGGGACCGCGCTTTTCTTGAGTTTTTAAATTTATTGTTCATGTTCCAATGGTATCCAGTTTTATTTGAACGTAATTTAAAGTATTTATTCACAAGTATATGATGCCGACACCGCTATTTCAACGAAAACCACACACTGGCTATTCAAAGTATAATGTTTCTATTAATACATTTGTATGTCACTGTTTTGAATCTATGCAAATTTTAATGTTATTGAGCGCATTGTTTCGAAATTAATTTTAATCAACAGTCGTGTCAATAATTCTGACATGCGATTACTGACCATAAATGTCAATTTGTTCCGGAAAAAAGTATTTCAAAGGATTATAATTGAGCGAAAAATTTAAAATTGACAAAAATAAAAATATTTCCTGTGTAATTAAAAGGTATCACAAATCATTTGCTTATATTTTTATTATTATGGGTATCATTCTATAGTAACTAGAAAATAGTATATTCTGCAACAAGTTTGGAATGAAGTTTATTCAGCATGAGTTAATAAGTTTGTAGCACGAGCCATAGGCGAGTGTGACGAATTCACCAGTGCTAAATAGCTATTCCAAACATGTTTCAGACTATACTTTCTCTACGACCATAGATTTGTCGCTAGTTGTGCTCATTCCATTACTTGTGTTGGAATGAATATTCTCACACAGTGTGATAGGGATTTCCAGCTAAGCGCTACGCAGTCTGGTGGCACATTTTAGAAGCTCAATAAGAGATATTCGTAAAACGTCAGTTACATTATTTTATCTCTTCCAACTGAATTTATTAGGAATTTAAACTTTATTTGAAGCTTTAAAATAAAAAATATTCATGTCAGCTCAATATGTCTTTCGATTATTACACCATCATCAAGACTACAAATTGAATTTCTTAAGGAGCTTAATATTTGGTATTTTTATCTGAATTTTTACTTATTCTATTCTCCTTTCTTCATAACACTTGCGTCTCTTATCAAAGATAAAATAATCAGCTGAATCTGCAAAATTACACTTTGAGATAATAATATATTTATTTTTAATGATCTATGCATGTCTTTCAGAATTATAACATAATAAATAGATTTTTTGGACTAAATTCTGTATATTGCTTTTTATTTCTTGACGTTTCGACTTTCTATCGGGAAATCTTCATCAGAAAAAATTGATACAAAAATAAAACAAGACAAGTATCTAGTGCTAGAAACAAAAGTAAAAATGTATGACGTGATTGTAATTATCTAATATGATTCGACAATTGTGAATATTTTTGAAATGTTATTCAATATTTCAGTGTTTGGTAATCATTGTTTATTATAATTTAGAAGCCGCCAGCAGTCGTTAAGTGATTGCAGTAGTATTCTCTTAAACGCTTGTGGTGAATGGCCACTTTTGAAAAACGGGTCACTATATTTTGTATACTTGTGGTATAGAATAAAAGGTTTGTGTTCAAAAGTAACGTGTTTTCTTTCACTATAACCAAATCAAGATTCAGTGGTTATTGTTGATCATTCAATAATTTTCTTTACAAGTAATTTAACTTGCTAACAGTAGATACTTGTCTTGTTTTATTTTTGTATTAATTTTTTCTGATGATTTTCGGATAGAGTCGAAACGTCAGAAAAAAAAGAAATATACAGAATTTACTCCAAAAAATATTTTTATTATATTTATTTTAATTTATAATTTCTGTACCTTGAACAAATTGTTATATTCTATAAAAAAACTATCTCTTAGCCTAATAATTGTTAAAGTATATCATACAAATATTAATTATGGAGCCACATTAACGTCTAATGCCTTTAGTCAAGGCGTTAGGTGACAATAAAGAAATTGTCATTGACAATGAGTTTATTTTTAAATAACTCCTTAATTAATGACATCAAGCAAAGATGTGGTTCCAGCATAAGCCTTTGATTGATACTTACATATGTATTATTTTTCTGATTAGAGTTTGTTGAATACAGTTAATTCATCCAACACAGATTCATAATCAGCTTGTTAGTATGGTCCTTTCTGATGAATCACTGTGTTGTATCTATGATATAGTAGATGGCGATGAAAATAATAACAATAGTAAGAACATTATCTCAGAATAACAAGTTATGTGAAATAAAGTATTAAAACTAGATTGCGTGATTTTTCAATCATTATCGAACATAAAAAAACACAACACACTGCTAACTGAAACTGAGAGATTTAAATAACATTTAAATGATATATTGATATTTAATGCTATTTTGCACGAACAAAATAAATGGAAGCTATATTTCAATCGATTAATTCATTCACATTGCTGCTGAGCTCAGATATTACAAATAGTGTCTTAACAGCACTTTTCATATAGTTCTTCTACTGTCACAATTGCACCAAAATTCACAGTTTTTTCCAAAACAAGATTTTTGAACTCATGGTAGAGTAGTAGCTATCTCATTCAGTATCCAGATATAAACATGAGAAAAAACAGCTCGGAATCAAATGCTGTTTTGGTAAATTTTGTTTTTATTGCTCCTCTGGCATGATGAAATATACTGGTTATTTCTTCTTGTGTTTCTTCATAATGGACTACAGACAATTTAGTCTTTCGAATTGCATTGGAATCTAAAAGTTGAAATTATATAGTTGTATTGTAGAGCAAACTCATTTGATGAATGTTATATAAAATTATCTTTGTAATTACCTTATTTGTCATTTCTGTGGGATACTTCTTCTTATATTCTCTACATTTCAACAAGAATTATCGGAATATGCTGGGAATATGTGACATTTATTTAAAACTGTGACAGTTCGACAGTTGTACCAACTTTAATGAATTTCACACACGGAAAACTTATTTAGGCTAATTTTATTTACATTCATATAGTATTCATTGACGGACATTCGTCAAAAAATGTACTTTCCATTTAAGTTTGACATTTTCCACTCAATTAAATGACAAAAATAAAAATATTTATTAAGATTTTTCAGTGTGATTCGGTCTTAATACTCTGGCTATCCGAGTCCACCCGAGCTTACTTCGGTCCGCCTTTGTATTCCACGTTACGCCAATTCGTGGTAAACGAAATTCGACTTTACGAAACTTCGGTGTTCCGAAGCGTACCCCTGTCGCGCACTGAGCGAATAGGGTACGTTCGAAAATTGGCTCTGAGCACTCTGAGCGCGCTCGATTTGCTCCGTAGCGTTCGAAAATAGAATCTGGAGTGCTCGGAGCAGTCGGAGCACGCGATCTGCGTTCGTTTATAGCAAGGGGAGGGTCACGTGATTTTTTTGCTACAGCCAATCCCAGTCTGGGTAACATACGTCAAAGTGACAGTTATTTGTTTACTTTCAGTTCGAGGTTAAACACGTGGCTTATAGTTTCAGTGTCTATCAGCTGGATATTTTCTAAAAGAATGATGTCCTTTTATTTCGAAAGTTTGCCTGGTAATGTGAAACAGACAGAAGGAATATTCCATAAGTTTTGAAGGACAAAATATCAAAATTATGATGAAACTAATTAATTCAAAGCTGTGAACTAGCTTAAATTGTTTCGAGAAACGGGCTGTTAAAGCTAGAACTAACACAATACACATGAAAATAATAAAAATAATACAGCATTCACAGCACCATCACAAACAGCGAGGCTTATCTTCACATAACCTTTAAAAGTAAAAATTAGAATTAAAACTAACACAATACACATAACAATAAAAGAAATAGTCCAAAAGTCACAATATACACACAAAAAAACGTCAAAAACACTAATAAATACCAGTAATACAAAAATCAAGCAACCAAATATTGAGTAAACAATGGCTACATTCAGCAGATGAAATAAGATTAGTAATCGTTTTTGAATGATTAGTAATCGGTGACGTAACGATGAGTAGTTCTGCTGAATGCACTTTCTTACAGCGAGTTTATGGCATATTTTTTTGTTAGGTTAATTTTGTCTACGGATAGAAATAAAAAAATTACTGGACAAATACATGATAATATCATTTATCAATGATTCAAATATTTTTTCAAATTTCCATCGTCTTTATCAAGTTCGACAAAATATTTTGATCAATAATCAAGCACTGTCCGCAACCTTCAAAAAAATAATTTATCAATTTTTAGAAGGGGAAGAGGGTTACTGTACTCGGCACTTGGTGACTTGGAACCTTAGATCATGAATAATATCTATATTATTTATGATCTAATGCCGTGTTCACACTATATGTATATTTGTTGTATGTGTTGTACGCAAAAGAAGAGAACAAATTTGTGAGATGAAAAATATACAAATGTGTTCACACTGGTACAACAAAAAATCATACCAAATCTTCTTCGTTTTCTTCTTCCGTGGTTTACAAACAGTTGACATAACCTGAATTGACTGTTTAAGTTTTACAGAAATTTGTTTATACATATTTATGTCACACTCATTTTTGACTAGCAAAACTTTAAATAATTATAAAATTTTTGAAAATGAGTTCAAGCTCCGATTATATGGTTATTGCAGCGACTTCTGCAATAATTTTAAAAAGTATAAAAAAGCGGAAAGTTAAAAAATGAAGAAAATAAAAACAAATAGAAAATATAAGAAATGCATCAAATAAAACCAGGAATAAAACTAACGCTAACCTACAAACAACTGTCAGTTGAAATGAGCAGCATATATTTCGTGACCTTGCTTTTGTGCGATCAAAATAGCGGCGAAGCCATTTTCATATGATTTTTTAGTTCCATTTTTCTCCGTACAACACGTACAACAAATATACATATGATGTGAACACGGCATAAGCTTGGAACACATTTTAACTAATAAATTTTAAAAATAAATGATTTTTCTACAAAGTTGTGAAAAAATCAAGTATTTATTTTTAAAATTTATCCTTTAACTCTGCTAGAAATTGAAATCTGAGAGCAAAAATTAGAAATGAAAACTATTTCAAATAATGGTTGATTTCTGAATTTCAAATATTACATTTTTTGCAAGAAATTACAATAAACAGTGTTTTTACAATCATGAAAAAACTCAGTAGCTCCACGGTATTTGATAATAAACGCCGATGTGACAAATCGCAATAACAAATCGCTTTCTAAATGCGATGCAAAAGATGGCGACCGATTACTAATCGATGAGTACTCATCGAACTTTTCGTAGCGCATTCAGCAGATGATTAGTCATAGATTACTAATCGATGTGCTCTGCTGAATGCAGCCAATGCTTACGAAATGTCACTTTGACGTTTGCTACCCAAACTGGGATTGGTTGGAACAAAAAGTCACATGATAGCCCGCAACCCATTGACTCACGGAGCATTTCGAGCGCGCTCGATCTGCTCAGAGATCAACCATCGAGCGCTTGGATTCTTGTCAAAGTGATGTTTGTGAACTGAGGTTAGAGATAAACAAACATTAGTTATTTATTTTCTAAAACTCATTTCTTTGTAGAAGATGTCTGTAATTATTTATATCAATGTTCTATGTGCGACTTGTCCCCTGAGGATGTAATTCTTTTAAATAAATTATCAATAATAAGTGGTATAATATTTCCAATATAATTCTTGATTTTAGAAGTCTGTTCTATATTTTTTTCGTCATCAATTTCATCGGAAAAAATATTATTTGCAAATTGGCAAATTGTTAAATTTGCTCGTATGTTCATTTTGACAACTCAAGATGATCTGTCGCGTTCGTTTATTCCGAGGACAGATCACGCTCCAATGAATTTTTGGTCACGTGGTCTGTGTGCTCAAAGTGCTCGATAGATTCAATTTTCGAACGTACCCATATAGTTTTCTGACTGGATTTTTTATTTGTTTTTATACTGGGTGCCTCGCAAGCCCTCACTAGAATTTTATACTCGCTAAAATCGCTATGCAAAATAAAAAAAGCAGCACAGCAACATCAAAATACAATTCCTGATACAATTGCACGAACAATTTCATGATGTTGAATGATCCCGCCCTCGTATGGTTGGTTGGTTTGTTAATTGTAGCCATCACAATTTCTAATCAGCTAATACATTCCTTAATTTCGTTCGAATATTTCAAAATACTTTTTACCAGTCTTCTTCAAAGCTTGTTCAATTTTTGTATGGCCCATTATTTCGACAGTTTCTTTAGCTTATTTAAGTAATGCTAAATTGAGCACAAGTCTTATCATAATTTCTTTGCATATCATAACTAAAGATAGATTATTTTAAATAAAATTTATTCGAGTTTTAAATTGCAAATTAAGAGAACCTAAGGTAAATATTTCATCAACAAACTTCTACCAATTATAACAGCCTTTATCGCTATTTGGGCTGGCAATCCAGGACGTAGCCTTTGTCTCAAAAGGAAATAATGTACACATTTAGTAACAACATAAAACCCAATCATCGCTGTTAGACACGTCCAGTAATTTACGCTGCCATAGCCCATGATCTCAGTGATGACCTTGGGAGAAGTTAAAGGACATAATACTTCAGTGTCAGGGCAATTGAGGTGTTCAGGTCTATCGTTGTACACCACATTCACGAGAGCTTCCAAGGCAAAACGTAAAAAACTGGTACGAAGCATGAGTTGGATTATTAGAGGATGGAGATGGAATGGATATCCGTAGCCAAATACGGCGAAGCATACAGGAGGCACCATTATGGCTACTCCAATGAAAAGTGAGTTCTAGAACAAAAAAAAATCATCTCCTTACAGATCTCGTCGAATTGAATAAGTTTTATTACATACCACGACATTTAATACGGAGGCAACAGCCATACTGCAGGCATCAGCAATCATGTTGACGATTACGCAAATCATAATGAACTTAATCATCCTTTCCATTGACAAAGGCTGATCTGTTAACGGATAAGTCACAACAACATACACTGTAACGAAAAACAAAGATCCTGGAATCACAGCCAAAGTTTTTGCACAAAAATATGCATTTATATTATACCACCTATTGAAATATTCACTTTGAATTAATTTTATTTCCATTGGAACTGTAAGAAAAGAGTCAGAATCAAGACAATGTATTTCTACAGGAATTATGCTCTATTGTAGTACTTACAGTGAATGAGAGGTGGCATTAAAGCACAATACATTAATGCAACAATTGATATAAATAAATACGTCATATTTGTGAAAATTTTTGTAGCGTCATTTCCACAATCATAAAATAGAGCTGAGAATACTGTTATCATAATTGCATACATCCCAGACTTCATTTTGAGTCCAGTCTGAAAAATACTAAATCATTAGGTCTCAACATAGTGTTAACTGGAGTGAAATAGCTTCTAATTTCCACGATATGCTACATGGTTTCGATCGGCAGGACTACTAAACTTCCGTTTTAAAAGTGGAATATTGTTTTCCAACAATCAATACTTCACGATCTTCAAGCAACATCAATTGGTTGGAAAATACAATTAATGTTTTTCAATTTGCGATTTTAACGCCCAGTTGCACCGCTATTACTTAACTTTAAGTACGGAATAATTACATGGGAACAATTGTCTATAGATATTATTCTTCCCTTAAAATTAAGTGACGGCGGTGCAACTGGCTATAAAACTTTTTGAAGGGCGTTCATAATATCGTTTACTCTCTACTGAACATATTGTAGCGAACAGGGCCCCTACAGAGTAGACTTTCATCGTTACGCGCCGATTAAACGGGTAATATACGCAACAGAGTTGTTATCTAAACCGGCACAACTAATCGATATGTGTCAAGGACGGATGACGCCAAAGCGAATGGAAATTTCTGGAAGATTCAAGAAAACGTAGGTATATAAACCGAGAAGCTGAGTTGAAGAGGACAGTAAGACAGAAAGTGAGTGAGTAAGGAAACAGGAGGAGAAATTGGAGAAAATTCGGAGCGTGCAAAAGTAATATTGATTGATTGGTTGGTTACGGGGCGCGTAAAAGTGAACTAGACGAAGTGATCCAATGGAAATAAATGAGAAGAATGATAAATAAAGAAACAGATTAATTAAGAAGCGGTTGAAATGAATGAAAAGATAGTGCTCGGTGCAAATAATCAATAAGTGTAGTATAAGTGTCTTTATAGGTAGAAACATCATGGTGGATAATTTTAGTTATATAAGTGTAGCCTAATGTCAAAATAAATTATTAACCCACGGATAAGCTTTAAATTTCGTTACAATATGTAAGTTGATATGAATCCTCAAACCAACACGGAAGCCAGAAATAACGTCCTTCTGAAAAAAGTGTTATAGACATCTAGTAGAGTCCTTATGACTTGGCCTTGATAATCACCAACGTAAATTTCAAGTCTAATTTCGTCATTCTATAGTATAGAATAACTGAGTGACGCAGTTGGGGTTGATGTTTGCATTGGTGATAAGCGGAACCGAGTTGTAAGGAGTCAAGAAGGAATCTATAACAGATGCCTCCGAAAAAACCTTTGAAATGTGCGGGGCACACGGGCGGCGAGAGAAATAAATTTAAACTTTTCTTCTGATGAAGATAACAGATGTTTTTCATCTATGTATCGTAGCAAACAGGGCCCATACACATTCGACACGCCAGTTAAACGGGTAGCTTACGCAACGGAGTCGTATCGCGTCAAGGACGTGGTGACGTCTGATCGAATAAAAATTTCTGGAATCTTCGAAAAACGGATAGACAATATAAACACGGGAAACAGTCGAGTGGGGATAGAAGAATTGAACAGTAAAAGTGATTGGTAGATTGATTACGAAGCGCGTAAGAGTGAAAATAAATAAGTGTACAAGTTGAAATAAATAAAAAGCGGTGGAAATAAATAAAGTGAATCAGTGGACATAAATAGCAAACAGTATTCGGTGCAAATAAAAAATAAGTTTTGCGTTAGTGACTATTTTAGCGTCGATAGGTAGGAATATTAATTTAATAGTGGATATTTATAGCAATATTATTGTTTCCCTGAAATAAAATAAATTTATTAAGCCTTCGGAACGAATTGAGTTTCGCTGTAATATTATAATAAAAGAATTCGGCTAGAGTATTTTAAATTAAAAGATTGTATATTTTGTTCTCAATGCAAAATATTTAAAATCTATTTTAGTGCCTTTGTTGAAGGATATAACTTTTGAAGACATTTTAAAAGAATCAATTTCTTCTAAAACAACTACCGATTCACTACATGAAAAATTGATAAATCTCGAGAAGAATGGATGAGATGCCGTACTAAAAATTATTATTTATACCGTTAAATTCTTGGCAGGTCAAAACTTAAGTTTTAGAGGTAGAATGAAAACGTTTTAAAACTAATTGAAACAATTGCAAAGTTTAATGATATTATGTTGGACCATATCACTGGAATTGACAAAAATTCATCAATTATGCCTCACTTTTTATGTATTAATATTCAAAATGAACTTATTTCTCTTTCGGGAATAAGATACGTTTCATAAGACATGATTTTAGGGCACGCGTTAATGTCTTATGAAACGTATATCTTATATAATTTTTTCTATTTGGGTTCATATATGTCAAAAAATAACAAATTTTCTATTTTGAAAACATCAATAATAGAGTATTTAATTTTTTATTTGACCCTTGGTAACACTGAGACAACAGATAAGTAATTTGTGTAAATCAAAAATACTTTTCCAAATCTGTTAATTTGAATGTAGTTACTTTTTAGAAATAAATAAATATAAACTTGAACAATTTGAGAATTCTCTTCAAAATATATTGTATTTTGACATATCAAAATGACATTTAGGTTATCTAACAAAGTAGCTACCAACTTAATAAAGATTAGGTTTGAGTTCTATTGGCAACTGAAATTACCGTTGGCGGCAGCACTGTGCTTTCAAAATGGTGGCTCAAAAGTGGCTAACGGCAAGTTTGTAATCTGTTTACAATGTAAATCCATTGATATTCAGCAAAGAAATATTCATATCTCGTTGAATGATTCAATTCGATTTCAATTGGGCGAGAAAGTATTGGCTTTCTTCTTTAATAACATCTAGTTTTTTCTTTTAAAATCTTTTTATGTATATATGAATTTTAGTTGTAACTGGAAGACTGAATGAGGTTATGAAATTCATAGAGAAAATAATATTACAGAGAAGTATTTACGAAATTTTTGTATTGTACATTTCAGCTTTCCCTGTACGAATTTTTCTGATCCGCATAGCTTGTTTATGAACTGGATCGTAATCTCCAATTTTACTTTAGTACTACCGACACTCTTCTTTTCCCCTTTTAGGAAATTTATGAAAACTCAAATCAACAATTCAAATCAATTTGGAATGACATCCATAAACACAACAATTTTTAACACTTCTTCGTTTAGATTCCATATTTTGAAGAATAAAATTTTGAGAAAGACTAATTTCAATATAGCAATGAGGTTATGTAATTTAACAATAAAGTCGAAAGCTAAGTATTTTTCGCTGAATTAATTGCAACAAATCCAATATGAACTATTGTAGTATGAAATTTCATATAAACAACCTCAAAAAAGCCATTAAATATTGCTAACAAATCCATTAACATAATATATGATCATATGGAAATTAAGGTTGAATCCACTTTACAATACAGTTCCGTTTATAACCGCTAGGTGACTACGGGTTAATTTCAGTTACCAATAAAGAAGAACTTCAGGATACCCAAACGGGTTTCATAAAGTACATTTATTGACACCCAAATAGAAAAATATTCTTATCCAATTGAATAATATCAAATATATTTTCCAACAAGATGATACTGCTTGTCTACGAATCATGGAAGAATTTTTCGAAAATCATCCAAACTTAAAAAAAAAACGGTCAAACGAAAAAGTCACCTGAAAAATAACACATATGGGAAAATTAGTGTCAAGGGAGGGAAGCCTCTTGATGACCTTGAAATCAAAGTTATTTATTTAAACAATGGATTTTAGCCAACATTGAGGAGTTTAGTTCATCCTTCGAGGTGATTTCCTCTCAAGTTTAGTCGCACAGGCGCGCGCAGCGCGATTGCGGTAATATTCAGGGATGTTTTTCAAAGCCGTGAGCACGCCTATGCAATTCCCTATCTTAACTGTGTTGCAAAAGTGAAGCCAAAAATGTAATATTGTTACAGAGAGAAAGTAACTGAGAGATAGGTAGAGACGGGCCTATATTTGTATGGCGGTAAATGGCAAGTTTCGCTTTATTTAGTATTTTCATGTAGAAATATATTGTAAAATAGGAAGAAAATGCTTTGTGCAAAATTGTAATAGTGGGTACAGAACATTTAAACACAAATATTCCCTTTTTTCTGTGCCCTAAAATGTTATTTTTTTAAATAAGTGGCGCAAGAACATACTACGATAGAATAGAACATTGGAAATTGCAGATTACGCTTGTGAAAAACATTTCAGAGAGGAGGATATTATAAAAAAATGGTCGTCTAGAGATTTAAAAGTAAGTAGAAATTAATTTAAAATTATAATACTGATAATTCTATGTTAGAAATTGAAAGGATATATTAAAGTTTCAAATTATCAAACGTATCTAACCTAAACTTTTTGTGAAGAATTCAACTTCGAGGAAACTTCTTATCAATATATTTATAAATTCAAGACAGGATTGCAACATTAATTTCTTCACTTTTCATCAATATATAAAACTTATTGAGAATACAATTATGGTCGAAAGCGAAAGAAGCAAGTATTCTAATATGAAATATCCATCATATTATTTATGTGTCTTTTATAATTCATAATCAGAAAACTCATGACCAAAGAAACGTTTATAAAACATGTTCCATAATGTACTAATTCATTGCAGGTTTTAATGAATAGAAATGCTAATTTTCTTTTATTTTTGCCTTTCATTTAATAAATAATGTAGTATTTAACATAATGAAAATAAGAAATCTATCAGGCAATTGTATTTTATTGAAAATAATTGAAATATGATCTTATTTGTTCATATGAAGCACGCAAAGCTAGGCCCGTTCTCGCTATCTCTCTCACACCTGCCGCATTATATTTTAGGCTTCATGTTTTCCAACTGAGTGTCCGCTCCTCTATTATTCTTCTTCGTGACCGTGAGAGTAGCGAGCTAACCTACAACTATTGTTATACGTTATAATTTCAAGAAGATCCAATGGTAGAAAGTTTTTTAAAAAAATATTGATTTCAAGGTCATCCAAGGGTTTCATTTTTTTTTTTTAGTATGACAATAAATTATAGGTTGGCTCGCTACGCTCAAGGCTTTGAAAAACTTCCCTGAATATTACTGCAATCGCGCTGCGCGCGCCTATGGAATTAAGCTACCTCAAAGGGTGAACAAAACTCCTCAATGTTGGGCTGAAATCCATTGCCTTGAATAAATAATTGATTTTTAGATCATCTAAAGATTTTCCTCACTTGTCACAATTTTTTCCATATTTGTAATTTTGTGATTTTTGCAAAGTTTTATCCATTTTCAGCTCTCGTCGACAGTTTGACCAAAAAACATATTTTTTCAAAATTGAAACAAAATGTTAACATTATGGTAACCAAGACATCAACAGAAAATCAATCTTTTCGGTACTAGTACTTAAAAGTAGTTACTTTTCGGTACTAGTACTAAAAAGTAACCCAACTGAAGAATATATAATTTTTTCTTCATTTCTCCTTGTATGCACCAATCTTGGGATTTTTATATTCATATTTGTACTACTCCTCTCGTGACATTAAAAACAGTAAATTTAAATTTGCTGCGTTAGAAACCTGTGCAATTTCAGGTGGAGGACCCGGATCTTCAAAATCACTTTCATCACTGTTCTCGTCCATAATTTTATCAATAATTTTCTTAGTTAAATAACAATTTTCACACTATTACATAAATCGTCTGTCAAAAATATTATTTCTTTCGTTGTCAATAAACATTTTGAATTGTCGTCTCCTTAGAAACCGTAGATTGATTTTATTTAAATTATATCATTCAAAAACTGCATAATATGTAAATTTTCTTAAGTAACACAATTTAAAAAAAAATATTGTATGCATCTTGTACGGAAAGTGCGTTTTCAGCACTCGCATGATTGCAGACCTCGGCGTTGCCTCGGGCTACAATTATCCATGCTTGTACTGAAAATATGCACTTTCGGTACTTGATACATAAATAACTATTTCGTTGATTTATAAGCTTGTTTTGAAAGACTGGGTCATAGAAGTCCAGCAGTTCGGTGTACTATCTCCATTCGCCCCAGCCGAAGTCGGAAATTTGAATTTTTTATTAGGATTCCAGTTGTGAAAATTTTATATTTATGATTATTTGTCAGATACTCACCGAATTCCTGTAGGACTGTAAACTCATTCTATATAATAAAATTTTTAATTGAGATATTGTTGAAGTATAATATTCTGGGGTATTTTCTAAATGAAGTGTATTATAATTAATAATTTGTTGCTCATTTGAAAAACAGAGCTTTCCATTTTGAGTCAAATTCACTAATATGTCCAAATGTTGTCCATATTCACCACAGGCTATATCAATAACTGAAATGAAAATATTTTATCAACCACTTCAATCAAGCTACTAAAATTAATTTGAATTTTATAGTTAATAATAGTTGAGTTGATAACAATTTTTACTGTAATGCTGGGGCCACATCTACGCCTAATGCCATCAATTGAGGCGTTGTTTAACAATAAATACATTGTCAATGACAATATATTAATTGTCACATAACACCTTATTTAATGGCATAAGACGTAAATGTGGTCCCTGCATAAATTTCAACAGGAAATCACTAAACTTATTTATGATCAACTCATATTTAAAATGAAAAAAAATCAAGATAAATAAAAAATTCTTACAGTAATCTACTGGATTATAATGTTCAGGGCAAGTGAAGAGATTTTTTTCTAAAAACTGCAAGACCAAATTTCCTTGTCCTTGATATGCACATTGTCCCTCAGCCATAATATATACATGATCCAAAACAGCAAACGTTTTGGAGCTTGGTGCATGAATAGAACAAATCACAGTACGTCCTTCTTTTGCAAGTTGTTTTAATATTGATACAACTTGAAAACTACTTTGCTCATCCAAGCCACTAAAAAACTAATTACAATAAAAAAGTTTTTCAAAAAGCATCAAAACAGGTTTTGGGCCATATTTTTTTGCAGAAAATGCTCCGATAGATGCTAATAAGGTGCTTGATCTTGCTACAAAAAACGAAATCCAAAATATTTTTAATAAAATTTGTATGTAATACACTTTAAGTGTTAAGAGTCACCTTTGCATTAGTTTGATAGATATTTGAACCCTGAATCGATACTTTTTTTTCTACTTTTATATGGGGTCTTATAGGACGGCATAACACATTAGATACTGTTTTGGTTATTGTCGCAATAAAAATTGATTATAGAATGAATATTCACAATAATTTGATCAAAATTCCAAGAAAAGTTACAGATTAGTAAATAAGATATTTTAATATTAACTTCAGTTCAAGACAAAAAATCAATATTTATTTATCTATGTCTAGTTCAAACATTGTCTATAGCTCTGTCTTTCTTACAATTTATCCACAGTATCGATCTGCACTTCTTTTTAGTTGTTTCAAGCGTTTGACTAACAGATGGCAATTTTTCGAAGCAAATCCTAGTATGGACAAGTAAAGAAAAATTACCTTGTTGGTTCATCTAAAAATATTACTGATGGATTATTTATTAATTCCAATGCAATAGCAAGTCTTTTCCTCTCGCCTCCAGATAATGACTCCGTTCTACTATTTTTTATTCCAAATATCCTCAAATTTTTCAAAATATTATCAATCTGAAATAAAATAAAGAAATTGTATTGTTTCATTCCCAATAATATGCTCCATAGTCTTCCAAAAAAAGTCTAGATTGAATATCGCATAGAATATTTGTGAATTCTAAAATTATGGGAGCACAAAGAGCCCAATTGTGATGTTTTTTCTTACCATCAGCAATTTTTCTTCTTCTCTTGTACGATCATCTATTTTAAAGTCAGCTGCTATTTTCATGGAATCAAACACTGTTAAAAATGGTTGCAGAGTATTTTCCTGCATAATATACCTAGATATTTTATGAAAATGTCGGAGAACTCGGGATTGGTCATTAATAAGTACTTCTCCAGAGACCGCTCCAATTCTAAAATTAGGTAAAATAATTATTATTATTACAAGAACGTGATTTAATACGGGTGATCGTAAATGATTGACCATGTAGTCTTGTCTTGCACCAAAAATAATGTTGGTGAGGATAAGAGCGCTGTTGCCGCATTCATCCCATGCAAAGCTGATTATTCGATTTATTTCTAGCAATATCTTGCAAACAATGTGGTTTTTAAATTTGATCCTACAATTTTTAAATAACTTTTTTCCGTTCTCCAATCACTCTCTCAATGGACGCTGTATATTTTCTTAGAATCAAAATGGTAAAAAATTACCAAATTTCAATATTTGATGCATAAAATATTGTAATGGAGTAAAATACTAAGCTCGCCAGACATTACTTATTTTCTGAGAATCAAAATGTATTGAATAGAGTAGTGTTAGTGTAATGTATGAAACTGTTCTCATAGTAAGGTAAATCGGGATGCCTACCAGAATATTATAATTATTAAAATATATATATATATATATATATATATATATATATATATATATATATATATATATATATATATATATATATATATATATATATATATATATATATATATATATATATATATATATATATATATATATATATATATAAATATATATAAATTTCCGAAATATTTTGTACAAATTTAGCATAATAATTGACTAACCCCAAAAATGACTTTAATTGCGTAACATTTTGTGGCGTGGGAGCATTTTTTATGGCTTCTATCTTATCATCAGATGTATGTAAACCGTCTTTATCTATCACATGGCCTAAATATGTGACTTTGGATTGGAAAAATTTGCATTTATTCAAAGCTATTTTGAATTCAGCCTTCTCTAATCTACTCAAAACATTCTCTAAACTTACTAAATATTCCTCGGTATCTTTGCCTGTAATTAGAATGTCATCTAGAAACACGCTGACGCCGTTAAGACCTTGTAAAACTGATTCCATAATTTTTTGAAACTTAGATGGAGCACAACAGACTCCATACGGTAAGCGGTTGTATTGAAATAATCCCTTATGTGTACTAATTGTTACCAATTGTTGCGAATTGTTGTTCAAACATATTTGTTGATAGGCTTGAGAAAGGTCTAATTTTGAAAAATACAAAATTACAAAAAATCTCTTCGATTCGTAGGAGTGGATGTTGATCTACTTCTAAGTAAGGGTTAATAGTTACTTTAAAGTCACCACACACTCGCACAGAACCGTCTTGTTTTAATACTGGAACAATGGGAGTACCCCATGCACTGTAATCGACAGGTGGAATAATATTTAATTCTTGCAGTCTGTTCAACTCCTCTTCCACCTTCGATTTCAGTGCATAAGGTAATGGTCGTGGCCGAAAAAATTTAGGAGTAACATTAGTATTATCTTTTATTTTCAACACTATTCGACCTTGTTTGAAAGTCCCCAACCCAGGTGAGAATACATTTACAAATTTACTTTTCAAGTTCTCTAAATTTGTGGATAATTCTGTGTACTTAATTTCACTGATGCCTAATTTATACATACTTAAAAAATCTCTACCCAGGATGGGGGGACCGCCAATTTTTATCAGATAGATTGTAAATTTCTTTATTTGATTTTTGTACGTAATATTTACATTAAATTTGCCTTTAGGTACTATTTTACTACCATTATAACAAAATAAATTATTAACTGTAGCATTCAATTTAATATGTTTAAATTTGTGTTGCCATAGACTATCGGATATTGCCGACACACTAGCCCCCGTATCAATATGAAAATTTATGGGAATATTTTCTACAATGACTTCCAACGTTAATGGTTGGTTTGTATGGGCGTACACGAACTCGGCACCAAGAACATGAACTCGGCACCAATGCTAATCCGATTAGCGCGGGGCGCACACGAACTCGGCACTGTTTTTAAATAAAGCCACAAACAAGCAAGATTTGGTTTTATAAGTCTCTATATTTTATTTTAAAATTATGTGTATTAGAAATAATACTGCAAATAATATTTAATGAAACTTCAGAAAAAAAAATATTATTAAAAAAAATATATATTTATACATTTTCCGTACATACCTACATTATTATAAAAACATATAAATATGTATAGATCAAACTGGAACATTTGATTTTTTTAGGTATTTTTGACATTGGAATTTTTCGCATCAAATAGAAAAAAAATATTTTGTCTACGATATGAAGCACTTTTGAATTGTTGATGTCACACGTGTGATTAGGTTCGTTTAAAAGTACGGCTAAATTTGAGTTTAGTTTATTTTTAATATAAAATCGCATGTGTCCAGAAAATCTCACTCAGGTAGAACGATTAGTCACAAATCCTAATCCATAGCATGGTGCCGAGTTCGAGTAGGGGATTAAAGATCCAGGTAGTTTGGTGCCGAGATCGAGGCCGCCCGTTTGTATGAATGCCATTTTACAGAAAATATTTCCCAATCAACTTCTAAAGTATCAGCTTCCAAATTATTTTCTAAACAATGATGACGTGAATCCCTATTTCTGGTTTTGACTTCCGGACATACGGTTGAAATATGACCTTTATGACCACAAGAATTGCAAAATTTATTTCTAAAGAAGCACTTATCTGATTCGTGATTGCACTTGCCGCAGACTGAACACTTTAGGGGCTGTTCGGACCTGCGGGGCGAGGAGCGGCGTGTGCTCGTGGCCTCCGATGCTCGGACATGATGTAGCCCTGGTTCGGTTTTGACTTGTAGATCTCCGTATCCGCTGACTGCGCTCGCCCTGGCTGCTTCTTTGGCGAGGGCGATCTGCACCGCGTCGTTGAAGGTCACTGTTTTTTTTTCTTCAAACAGTCTTTCTTGGATTCCTCCAGGAAGGAATCCAACGATAAAGCGATCTCTCAAACCGATTTCAATTTCTGCTGCTCCAAAATCACAGTCACTCGCGAGGTTTCTGACTCTTACTGCCCAATTATTTACAGATTCACTGCTACTCATTTGTGCACAATGAAACTTATATATTGCCGCAAAAACCGATATTGCTGGCTTGAAGTGTGTGTCCATTAAATTGATGAGTTCCGCATAAGTTTTATTTTTGGGTTTAACCGGCACTGATAAGTTATATATTAATTTATACGCACTTTCACTGAGGATATTCAGTAGAATTTTTTTATTTGCTTCAGTGATTTCGTTCGCACTGAAAAAGTTTTCAAGCCTTGCTTTGAAAATATTCCAGTTGCCGCACGTGGGGTCGAACTCTCGTTAATGTCCCACCGTACCGGTACCACCGTCACCCATTTTTATTAATTTAGAATTTATTTAATTTAAGTAATCCTCGTCGCCACTGTAGTGTTTAGGAAGTCTTGGTATTTAAGGAAAAGACGATTCCCCTTTACTATATGTTTATTATCCGAAGACACACATTTACAATGCCAGCTCCAACTACGAACTACCTTCCTGCGAGTTCCAACTTATATATATATATATATATATATATATATATATATATATATATATATATATATATATATATATATATATATATATATATATATATATATATATATATATATATATATATATATATATATATATATATATATATATATATATATATATATATATACATATATATATATATATATTATATTATTTCAATGACCCAAGCTTTCACCAATAATTTTTGGCTTCTTCAGGGCCCCTATTCTATAACTTTTATCACCGGTGATACGCAAACAGGGTGATATATTTTGGGCTGCCGTCTTGCGGCGCTTCTGCCGAACTATGGCTATGTGACGTCATACTTAGTGAAATTGTATCACCTCGTATCACCCAGCAAAGAGGTGGTGGTAGAAACTTATCACCGGTGATACTTTGACGTTTGAGGTTCTGATGTTTCATATTTTATTTTTAAATGGATCTGATTTTTAGTTGTGGGCTAAAGTACACAAAATTCTTGTGCATAAACCCACCATAAGATGAAAATACATAATAATTTGAAACAAATATTAATTTGAAATCTTATTTACGTTAAAAATGTAATAGGTTAAATTCTAATAACTGTAATATTCAATATTATGCCGTCAGATTCTAATTCTCATTGATAAATGCTGTAAAATATGAATAATTATTAAATCTAACAAATTTCCAAACTATAGTGTACCAACATAAATAAATATAACCAGAAACTTAAGAAAGTGAAAGTTACTAGACGAGTACCTTCAGATGCTTCAACGGTGGAAGGGCATATGACGTCATTAATATATCACCCCAAGAGGGTGATAAGTCGTGAAAAGTTATAGAATAGGTACCCAGGGGACTAAAGTAATGTAAACAATAAGACAGTTAAATCAAATTGACAAGTAAAAACGGATAAACTTCAACTTACAGAAAAATAGAGAATTAATAATCACAAACATTGAGAAAAAACTAACAACTGGACAAGAGTAAACCAACCATAAAAAACCATCAAAAACTCTTGAAAAATCAATAAATAAAAAAGGATGGAGGAATAAAATAACTGACGATGATAAAAATATAAAAATATATATTCTTCGCAAAACATGTGTAGAATTTGATAGATAAATAAATGAATAATCAACAAATGAATAAATTCTTTGAAATTGAAAAAATAAATAAACAAGGAGTGTCATGAATATGAACACTTGATTATATTCGAATAATATGAACTTAAATTTTGGGTATCTGTTTTTTTATTAAGAGTGTTGCTATGGAAATTTACATGATACATTTCAAGAAACAGACGTTTGACATAATTATCACTCCTGTCAAGAATAATATTAATAATAATTATGTCAAACGTCTGTTTCTTGAAATGTATCATGTAAATTTCCATAGCAACACTCTTAATAAAAAAAACAAAAAACAGATTTTATGGTTGGTTTACTCTTGTCCAGTTGTTAGTTTTTTCTCAATGTTTGTGATTATTAATTCTCTATTTTTCTGTAAGTTGAAGTTTATCCGTTTTTACTTGTCAATTTGATTTAACTGTCTTATTGTTTACATTACTTTAGTCCCCTGAAGAAGCCAAAAATTATTGGTGAAAGCTTGGGTCATTGAAATAATATATATATATATATATATATATATATATATATATATATATATATATATATATATATATATATATATATATATATATATGTATATATATATATATATATATATATATGTATATATATATATATATATGTATATATATATATATATATATATATATATATATATATATATATATATATATATATATATATATATATATAAGTTGGAACTCGCAGGAAGGTAGTTCGTAGTTGGAGCTGGCATTGTAAATGTGTGTCTTCCGATAATAAACATATAGTAAAGGGGAATCGTCTTTTCCTTAAATACCAAGACTTCCTAAACACTACAGTGGCGACGAGGATTACTTAAATTAAATAAATTCTAAATTAATAAAAATGGGTGACGGTGGTACCGGTACGGTGGGACATTAACGAGAGTTCGACCCCACGTGCGGCAACTGGAATATTTTCAAAGCAAGGCTTGAAAACTTTTTCAGTGCGAACGAAATCACTGAAGCAAATAAAAAAATTCTACTGAATATCCTCAGTGAAAGTGCGTATAAATTAATATATAACTTATCAGTGCCGGTTAAACCCAAAAATAAAACTTATGCGGAACTCATCAATTTAATGGACACACACTTCAAGCCAGCAATATCGGTTTTTGCGGCAATATATAAGTTTCATTGTGCACAAATGAGTAGCAGTGAATCTGTAAATAATTGGGCAGTAAGAGTCAGAAACCTCGCGAGTGACTGTGATTTTGGAGCAGCAGAAATTGAAATCGGTTTGAGAGATCGCTTTATCGTTGGATTCCTTCCTGGAGGAATCCAAGAAAGACTGTTTGAAGAAAAAAAACAGTGACCTTCATCGACGCGGTGCAGATCGCCCTCGCCAAAGAAGCAGCCAGGGCGAGCGCAGTCAGCGGATACGGAGATCTACAAGTCAAAACCGAACCAGGGCTACATCATGTCCGAGCATCGAAGGCCACGAGCACACGCCGCTCCTCGCCCCGCAGGTCCGAACAGCCCCTAAAGTGTTCAGTCTGCGGCAAGTGCAATCACGAATCAGATAAGTGCTTCTTTAGAATTAAATTTTGCAATTCTTGTGGTTATAAAGGTCATATTTCAACCGTATGTCCGGAAGTCAAAACCAGAAATAGGGATTCACGTCATCATTATTTAGAAAATAATTTAGAAGCTGATACTTTAGAAGTTGATTGGGAAATATTTTCTGTAAATGGCATTCATACAAACCAACCATTAACGTTGGAAGTCATTGTAGAAAATATTCCCATAAATTTTCATATTGATACGGGGGCTAGTGTGTCGGCAATATCCGATAGTCTATGGCAACACAAATTTAAACATATTAAATTAAATGCTACAGTTAATAATTTATTTTGTTATAATGGTAGTAAAATAGTGCCTAAAGGCAAATTTAATGTAAATATTACGTATAAAAATCAAATAAAGAAATTTACAATCTATCTGATAAAAAATGGCGGTCCACCCATCCTGGGTAGAGATTTTTTAAGTATGTATAAATTAGGCATCAGTGAAATTAAGTACACAGAATTATCCACCAATTTAGAGAACTTGAAAAGTAAATTTGTAAATGTATTCTCACCTGGGTTGGGGACTTTCAAACAAGGTCGAATAGTGTTGAAAATAAAAGATAATACTAATGTTACTCCTAAATTTTCTCGGCCACGACCATTACCTTATGCACTGAAATCGAAGGTGGAAGAGGAGTTGAACAGACTGCAAGAATTAAATATTATTCCACCTGTCGATTACAGTGCATGGGGTACTCCCATTGTTCCAGTATTAAAACAAGACGGTTCTGTGCGAGTGTGTGGTGACTTTAAAGTAACTATTAACCCTTACTTAGAAGTAGATCAACATCCACTCCTACGAATCGAAGAGATTTTTTGTAATTTTGTATTTTTCAAAATTAGACCTTTCTCAAGCCTATCAACAAATATGTTTGAACAACAATTCGCAACAATTGGTAACAATTAGTACACATAAGGGATTATTTCAATACAACCGCTTACCGTATGGAGTCTGTTGTGCTCCATCTAAGTTTCAAAAAATTATGGAATCAGTTTTACAAGGTCTTAACGGCGTCAGCGTGTTTTTAGATGACATTCTAATTACAGGCAAAGATACCGAGGAATATTTAGTAAGTTTAGAGAATGTTTTGAGTAGATTAGAGAAGGCTGGATTCAAAATAGCTTTGAATAAATGCAAATTTTTCCAATCCAAAGTCACATATTTAGGCCATGTGATAGATAAAGACGGTTTACATACATCTGATGATAAGATAGAAGCCATAAAAATGCTCCCATGCCACAAAATGTTACGCAATTAAAGTCATTTTTGGGGTTAGTCAATTATTATGCTAAATTTGTACCAAATATTTCGGAAATTTTGCACCCCCTGTATAATTTGTTGAAAGCCAAGGTAAAATGGAATTGGTCCGTGGGCTGTGTATCTGCTTTCAAAAAAATTGAAGAAGCGTTAATGTCACGTCAAGTTTTAGTACTTTTAACAAAAGCTATCCAATTATTCTCACTGTAGACGCTAATTCATTGGAGTAGGAGCAGTGTAGCACATAAAATGCCGGATAATGTTGAAAAATCGATAGCGTATGCATCAAGGACATTAACAGACAGTGAAGAAAAATATGGTCAAATAGAAAAGGAAGCATTAGCTATAATTTTCGCGCTAAACAAATTTAACCAATGAAGGAAAAAACTTTTCAGAACTCATTTTATGAATAAATATGTTTTATTGGGTATAAGTTCTGTAATTTATTAGAAACACAACGTTTCAACAGCAAAGTGCAGCACTTTGCTGTTGAAACGTTGTGTTTCTAATAAATTACAGAGCTTATACCCAATAAAACATATTCATTCATTAAATTTAACCAATACCTATATGGTACGGAATTTATTTTGAGGACAGATCACAGACCGTTGCTTGCCATATTCCATCCAAGAAAGGGAATACCTCAGTTTGCAGCAAATCGATTGCGACGATGGGCCGTAATTTTGTCTAACTATAGATATTATTAAATAATATTTTAAAATTCGTACGAGATGGGTGGCCAAAAGATAGTATTATCATGGATGAATTAAAAAAATATTATAAGCGGCCTAACGAATTGAGTATATAAGACGAGTGTTTACTGTGGAACAACCGTCTAATAATACCAAAAATTTTGCGAATGAATTTATTTAACGAATTACACCGTTCTCATATGGGAATAGTTAAAGTGAAAAGTATAGTCCGTTCCTATTTTTGGTGGCCCGAATTAGACAAAAATATAGAACAATTAACACAACACTGTAATTCATGTCAATTATACAGAAATATACCCCCAATGGCCGAACTAAAACATTGGCCATGGCCTGTAGAGCCATGGAGTCGGCTACATATTGATTATATGGGGCCGTTTATAAATAAATATTTTCTCATTGTCTTAGATGCGCGTTCAAAATGGACCGAAGTATTTATAGTTTCACCCATTACCTCCGAAGTAACCGCAGAGGTCCTACGTAGTTGTTTTTTCGCGCGTTTTGGATTACCCCGGGTAATAGTTTCGGATAATGCTCCACAGTTCACTTCCGAATATTTTCAATTTTTTTTGCGTAAAAATGCAATTAAACATATTATGTCACCACCGTTTCATCCGGCTTCATACGGCGCAGCGGAAAACTCGGTGAAATCAGTTAAAAACGCATTAAAAAAGGCAATGGAAAATATCGATAAATTCAAATTGTCATTAGAATTAATGATAAATAATTTTTTTTATTACTTATGCAGGATAAGCACTATTTTGCGCACGTTTTTCCGGGCGGTAAATGGCTCTTTGGCTTTTGAGTGCGCCAAGTATAATTTGCGTGCGACAAGATCACTTGTCGCACGCAAATCATTTACCGCTCGGAAAAATAAGCGCAAAATAGTACTTATCCCGCATTCGTAATAAAAAATAGTATCTGCAACTCGTGCGGTGTTGTCAATTACCCACTTGAGCGAATGAACGCACTCACTTCGTTCGTGCGCCCAACTTCGCTTTCGTGGGCAATCGACAACTTATCGCACTTGTTGCACAATATACTATTATTTGATTATCGAACAACAAAACATTGCATGACGAGAGTAACCCCAGCGTATCTCTTGTTTGGAAGAGAATTACGAACCAGATTCAACCTTCTGGACTATAGAGATCAAAGTAGAGAGGATGAGGAAGTAACTAAAAGAGTGAGATATCAACAATTAAAACAAACTTCAAGTTTTAAAGGTAATAGAAAAATTGTATTTTTCCTGGTGAAGGAGTGCTATCTAGAGATTACCGCTTTGTAAACTAAACTAAATGGATCAAGGGAATTATTCAAAAGAAAATAGCTGAAAATACTTATATGGTGCACATTTCGGAATTAGGCAAGATCTGGAAGAGACATAGTGACCAATTGTTAAGAAACTCACACCATATTTCCGATTCAGTCCAGATCACGCCTAATGCTTATCTACCCTCAGAGACTCAGAAAGATCAGATTTCCGTAAGAACGGAACAAAACATTAATTTAAATCATGAACCAGAGCAAATAAGACCAAAACGAATTCTAAAAAGTCCTCAACGACTTGACTATGATCAGAACTTTGAACCAGTAGGTTAATATTAAACTTTTGAATTAAGGGTGAGGATACGTAATGTATGAAACTGTTCTCATAGTAAGGTAATTCGGGATGCCTACCAGAATATTATAATTATTAAAATATATATATATATATATATATATATATACATATATATATATATATATATATATATATATATATATATATATATATATATATATATATATATATATATATATATATATATATATATATATATATATATATATATATATATAAGTTACAGTACCATTTCCCACGTTTCTGCTAACGTTGACCAAAATCCAGACGCTGACATATCATAAACTTTCCATGAAACTGTAAACTATATTTCCCATGCAAGCTTGACTTGCGAATAAAATGTAATATTTTAAGTTAGTTAAGAATCAAGCCTTGTACTGAAAACACTAAATTCTGAATGAGAATAAATTATCTTTTCGACTTGTAATAATTTGTTAAATAAATAAAATTTATTTTCTATTAATAAGTTTTGGAAAACTTATTTAACTGGCGCAGTCGGTAGGATACACAGACGGCATTTTAAAAATTAGATTCCGTTTCGTATCAACGATTAACTGTGTATCCGAAATATCGTGAATTGCTCGAGACTTATACCAAGAACTCGCGAACGAATATCGCGCATCGTAGAAGACTCAACAGCCCTGCAGAATACAGAGCAGCCACGCAGTTCACTACCACAACTTCCAGCCGCAAGAAATCGAGACATCCAATGGACAAATTGATCTTCGTGTTTCTGTGGTGAGTACTACATGTCATTGAAAGATCTTTTCTCAATAAATGCAGATTCCGATTCGAATTCGGAGTGCTCAGATACAAATTCTGATTCCGCTGACTCACTTTCTGACCTTACTAATTATCTCAATAATTTTTCAATAATCAAAATGGCGATCCCAACCTTAAAGAAAGAATATTTGGATATGATCCCAGAATTTAACGGTAACAATAAACTTTTACCAAGATTTTTAGAGATATGCGAGAAATTAGTAAAGAAATTTTATAATACTTTAAATATTAATGATTTTCAAAATGAGTATTTAATGAATACTATTATAAGCAAAATAAAAGGCGAAGCCGCTGTTAATATTGCTAGTTGTACGATCACAAAATGGGATGATTTGAAAAAAGCCCTTATAACTTCTTATTCTGATAAAAGAGATTGTTTCACTCTCGGAATTGAACTAACAGAAATAAAACAAAGAAACGAAACACCTTATGAATATTATAATAAAATTTTAGATTTATTAAATCTGCAAGTTTCGTACATAAGTACAAACTTTCCTCAACAAGCAAATATTTTAATTGCATTTGTTAGAAATTATGCTCTTCGTGTATTACTTAGAGGTTTTAAAGAACCTTTAGGGACACTAATGAGAACAAAAAACCCTGCTGACTTAAATGAAGCACTCAGTATGTTAACAAACGACTTTCAAATTGATACAGCTAGTCGTTCACAAAAAACTTTTACATCAGTAAAACCAAAATTCAACCAACATCAAAATCATAACAAATACACACAACAAATACCCAGACTAATTCCCCAACTTGTCTATCAACCTATTCAACAAAATCCTGTGCGTCATAATTCTCCCTTTTTACGACCTAACACTTTTAGACCTAATACCCAAAATCAAAGCCAAAATCAAAAATATCCAAAACCAACTCCAATGAGTATTAGTACAAATCGTACATTCACCCCAAGAGCCGGACCTTCCTCAAGAAACGTTTCTTATCAGCAGTACGCACAAAGACAACACTTTCCGCAAACACAAGCACAACGCTCACCTGATTTCGTTTTCGAGGAATTACACAACACTGAATTAGATGAGATAAATATTAATGATCAAAACTTGGAATATAATGATAGTTGTGATTATTATGAATTTAATCAAAATACCGAAAATGACGAAACCCAGCAAGATAATAATTCTGATGATCCTTTTTTAGCGATTACTGCCTCGGAGAACAATTAGAATTAATGAATATGTCTTATAATCAAAGCGAGCTACCATTCATCATATTTCCAGAATATAATTTGAAAGCTTTGATCGACACGGGTAGCACAAGATCATTTATGAATCCCGACATAGCAAATAAATATTTTAGAGAAAAAATTAGAGAAGACCCATTTAAAATTTCGACCGCTCACGGTACATCGGTTGAGAACCATAGCGTTTTATTACCTTGTTCCAAATTATTCAAAAAACAAAATATTATGTTAAAATATCACTTATTTGATTTCCATAATCAATTTGATATTTTATTAGGTTTAGATAACTTGAAAATACTTGACGCTATTATCGATTTGATACGCGATGAAATTATAACACCTGTAAATGAGATCAAAATCACTCGTTACATTCAAGTACCTGCAAAGACAGAAAGAATAGCAAAAATATTTATTAATAATATAGAAAACGGTGAAATATTTATTCTAAAATCTGAAATAAACAATTGTATAATTCCTGAAGGTATTGCATTAGTTCAAAACCACGAGACATTTTACCCTATTATTAACCCCAATGATCATGATTTAATAACAAATATTCCAAATGATATTAATGTTCAACCCTTAATAAATTTTGAAATTAATAATTTGAATTTCTATGAGGAAAGTAGCAAACATACGTTAGATATGTCTAAATTCAGAACAGAACACATGAACGACGAAGAAAAGCAAGCGATAACAAAATTAGTTAAACAATACGCTGACATATTCCTCACTGACGATAAAAACCTGACCTTTACAAATGAAATCAAACACCACATAAGAACATCAGATGAAATTCCTACCTACACTAAAACATACCGCTATCCTGAAGTTCATAGAAAAGAAGTACAGTCACAAATACAAAAATGCTTGAACAAAAAATTATACAACCCTCACACTCACCCTGGTCATCCCCTGTTTGGATTGTCCCTAAGAAAATCAATGCATCCGGTAGACGAAAATGGAGATTAGTAATCAATTACCGAAAGTTAAACGAGAAAACAATCGACGACAAGTATCCTATTCCTAACATCAACACCTTGCTCGATAAATTAGGCCGATGTCAATATTTTACCACCCTCGACTTGGCCTCCGGATTTCACCAAATCGAAATGAATAAGAGCGACATCCAAAAAACAGCATTTAGTACGGAAAACGGGCACTATGAATTTCTTAGGATGCCATTTGGGCTGAAAAACGCTCCATCAACATTTCAAAGAGTGATGGACAACGTTTTAAGAAATCTTTTAAACGACATATGTCTTGTGTATCTCGACGATGTTATAATATTTAGCACGAGTCTACAAGAGCATATAGAAAGTATAAAAGTAGTTTTTGAAAGATTAAAGAAAGCCAATTTGAAGATACAACTTGATAAATCTGAATTTTTTAAACGTGAAGTAGCATATCTTGGACACGTAGTAACACCTGAAGGCGTAAAGCCTAACCCGGAAAAAATTCTAGCTATCAAAAACTACCCCTTACCAAGAACAGTAAAACAAATTAAAGCATTTTTAGGACTCCTCGGATATTATCGTAAATTTATTAAAGATTTCGCTAAATTGACAAAACCGATGACAAATTGTTTGAAGAAAGGAGCTACGATAAATGAAAAAATGTAGAGTATTCAAATTGTTTCCAAAAATGTAAAGAACTTCTCATGAACGAACCCATCCTACAATATCCCGACTTCACGAAACCATTTAACCTTACAACTGACGCTAGCAACTTTGCTATCGGCGCGGTTCTTTCTCAAGGACCAGTTGGAACTGACCTACCCATAGCTTACGCGAGTAGAACTCGGAACAAAATTATTCCACATCCGAATTTGTAACGATCATTCCAAGCAATAATTATTTTCTAAAATCAAAAGATGGAAAAATTAAGTCTTTGAATGGCTTGTATACTAAGGGAACACAACAATATCAATGTCCCAACAATGTAAATGAAATTCAAGAACATTCTTGCGAGAAAAATATTATCGTAGGAAACAACAATCGTAACTGCCAATATCTAAAGATTAACATCAGAAGAAATCACATCGAAACCTTAGGAGAAGTTAACCAGTTTTTAGCAATATTTCCGAAGCCAGAAATCATAAAAACATTTTGTAAACAAAAAGATGAAATCAAGAAGTTAGAAGGAATATTTTTAATAAAAGAAGATAATTGCAAAATAGAATTTCAGAATAAAAAATTAACATTCAAAGAAGGTACTCATGGCAAACCTATTTTATTCTAAAATTTCAAGGTTCAAATCAATTCAACCCAAATACCCAAGATCAGCATCGATCTGAACTCAATAAAGGAACTTCAAATTCCAATCACCAAGTACGAAGATTTAAACGAAAGCAACATCGAGAGCAATACGAACTACCCAATTATAATTCTTTATTTAATATTTGCAATCATTGGTATTAGTTTGTTCACAGTTTATTCACAGAGGAAAATTAAGAATTGTAAGAAAATTTCAACCCACGACAAAACAAGATCATCAACCCAACGTTCAACCCCTCGTCTTCCAGATGAAGCCGAATTTTAGGGAAGGAGGAGTTACAGTACCATTTCCCACGTTTCTGCTAACGTTGACCAAAATCCAGACGCTGACACATCATAAACTTTCCATGAAACTGTAAACTATATTTCCCATGCAAGCTTGACTTGCGAATAAAATGTAATATTTTAAGTTAGTTAAGAATCAAGCCTTGTACTGAAAACACTAAATTCTGAATGAGAATAAATTATCTTTTCGACTTGTAATAATTTGTTAAATAAATAAAATTCATTTTTTATTAATAAGTTTTGGAAAACTTATTTAACTTATATATACATATAAGTTGGAACTCGCAGGAAGGCAGTTCGTAGTTGCAGCTGGCATTGTAAATGTGTGTCTTCGGATAATAAACATATAGTAAAGGGGAATCGTCTTTTCCTTAAATACCAAGACTTCCTAAACACTACAGTTAGTATGTACTTTGATGCATACTTGCTAGCTTGGGCCACCGGCCAATGTACAGATACCAAATGCTAGAGGTACGTTAAAACATTATTTACTTTCCTCAAAGTCTGAGTGCTGATTTTTTTGATGAGTCAGTAAGACAGTAAGACATACAGTAAATAAGTAAGAAAGACGCGGTCGAAGTAAATAGTGCGTAGAAGTAATAATGTTTGGTTGGTTGGTTACAGATTAAGTGATCTAAGCGAAGTGAATAAGTGGAAATAAATAAGAAGAGTGATAAATAAATGAATAAGAAGACGGTACTCGGGGCAAATATTCAATAAGTGTAGTGTTAGTGACTAATTTAAGGGTCGATAATAAGTAGAAATATTAGATAGTGGTTAATTTAAGTTATATAAGAGTAGCCTAAGATGATCCACGTGAGAGTTTTAATTTTGTTACAATATTGTAATGTTAATTATTTCAATTTAGAGAGCAAAATTACTAAACACTGCTATTTATTTTTATGATTTATTAAAATAATAAATTAGATAACCAACATTATTTCTAATAAATAATTCTAATTTAAACTGAAGATTATTACACTACACTATAACTTAACTTTAATTATTTATGTCAATATTGGTTTATTTTTAAATAACACAATTTATTTCAACCACTAGCAGTACATATTATAAGCTCTCTCAGCCAAAATCAAAAATGCTCCTCGCTGAGTCAGTCACACATATATATATATATATATATATATATATATATATATATATATATATATATATATATATATATATATATATATATATATATATATATATATATATATATATATATATATATATATATATATATATATATATATATATATATATATATATATATATATATATATATATATATATATATATATATATATATATATATATATATATATATATATATATATATATATATATATATATATATATATATATATATATATATATATATATATATATATATATATATATATATATATATATACCGTGGATCCCTCCCCACTACGTTTTTCCCGCAAACGTCTAGGCTTTTCTAGAAAACGCTAGAAGGTACCAGCAATTTTCTAGAAATCAAATATATTCGCTTCTATTTCTTGATGTAAAATATTTCCACAATAATTCTAAGTACCAATAAAACCGAATTGACTAATTTATAGACTTAAATTCGTTACAATATCAAGTTATCTCTCGGGCACGGGATATACCTCGTCTGTTAGAAAAGAATAATGCGCACAGTCGATATTATACACATCACCAAGTCGGCAAGATGCAAGTATTTCTGACACATTCGAAAATGGAATGCCAGTGAAAAAGATATTATGAGAAAGATGATTTACTAAATCTTCTCAAATTCAAAGAAAAACAATGTGCTTAATAGTATACCTACTTCATGAATAACGAATTTAAATCTGAAATCTGGTGACTTCAGTTTCCCACTGCTTTTTTATAAACGATAACGAAATCCCGTACAAATTTTGAACTAATTATAACTAATTATAACTTATTATTATTATCTATTTATACTTACTTATATCCGGCTAAAATGTTGATTAGAGTAGTTTTTCCAGATCCTGAAGGACCTAAAATGGCAGATACTTTTCCAGCGTGGAATATTCCACTAATATTTTTGAGTATGCGCTTTTCTGAAACAATATTCTCTGTTTTTTTACATTTTTTGGAAACTAAATAACAATAATAAATAGGTATATTTTTTGGATTAAATTTTGTATATTTATTTATATTTCTTGACGTTTCGACCCTCTATCCGAAAGTAATCCAAGTAGCAATGACTGACCGTCAACCAAAATATGACGTCAGATTTTAGTCATAATGAAGTCATCATAAACTGACAGTCATATTTCGACGTCATAAGACGTTGAGTCGACGTTAAATTTGGAGTAAAATTGTGACCATAAATTGACGTCATTTTTTGACGTCATAAAACGTTGAACTGACATCATAATTTGACGTTATGTTTCAGCGTTTTGAGAAATCATACTTATGCTTTATATATGATTCTTTAGTCATATTTTTTTAGTCAATGTACGGTCGCTAACATTTTTAACTGATTAAGTTCTTTTTTTTTAGCTCAACGTCATTTTATGACTTAAGTTCGACGTCATTTTATGACGTATGTGAGATTCTCAGCCCAGCATCCATTTTATGATTTAAATTCGACGTTATAGTATCAGCTATCCAGATATGAAGTTATATATAATTATATAGAGATCAGTTTTCAATTATGAGGATTATGAACGAGTTAAGTTATGAAATATAAATTAGGTGCGTTCGGCTTTTATATTCCAGTGTAGATAAAATCTTATTTATTCCTATAAATTTCTCTGAACAGTCTATCAATAATAGTGAAGAATCTGATCCTCTATTTGTTTTGATTACAAGCATTCAAAGCGTAACATATTTGATTTTTTTTTGCTCCGAAACGAACCCAGCCTGTACCCAATGCTTCTTTTATAACAGTTTGGAAGTCTTCGGTAAGATTCGGACTATTGAAATATCAAACTATCACCAACGGTTTTTCTTTTGTTCAGTTCAGGGAGGTTCATTTGTTTGTTTGCTTGATATTGCTTCATTCAAGATTTTGGTTAAAGTTATTGGAAGGTAGGTATCTATATTAAAATCAGAAATAAGTGGCTCATCGTATATCCTGATTAATTTAGAAGAATTTTAAAATCTAGAAACAAATGTATCATAAAGATATTTCCGAATTATTTATTGAAAATTTTACTGGCTACAAAGCTAATGACCGATAAAATCTGGATAATAGCGTTGAAGAATAATCTCGAATTACTAAAAATCATATGAAATTGTTTCTCAGGATGACTGTGATGGTGCATTTTTTAAATTTCGACTTAATTGCTGCAGTGCTGGCTGTTGACACTATCGTCATGGTCAAAACATTTGAATAAACAACCCAAAGATATACGAAAATTGGTCCAGAATTCACAGATGCTTGATGATCAGTTTTTATTTAGTACATATCTAATATTTTGTTTTACTTGATAATTTTTTATTACCTGTAATATATTTGTATATTCATGAAAATAAATCAAATAAAAATACAATAATGTTTTATTATTCACTGTTTATCTACTAATTCCTTGAATAAATAATGATCAAATTGGTGATATGTAACATTATAATGTTACCATATAACATTAGGACGTTCTATATTACTTATTTTATAATTATTTACTTTTTGAGGAATTTTTAGATAATTGCTTCGATCATAAAGTGACGTCGAGCTCAAGTCAAACTTAGGTCATAATATGACGTCAAGCTTAGGTCATAATATGACGTCGATATTGAGTAATAAAATGAAGTCAAACATAAGTCATATTATGACGTCAAATAGCTCCACGCATTGACGTCTTGCTAACGCGATTGTATCGACGTCATATTTGGTCATAATTGTTACTGGGATGGTGTGTGGAACGTGGAAGTGGAAGGGCAACAGGCTCTGACAGTAGGGATCATCAATTTCTCCATGAATTAGCTTACATTACATAGATAGTGGGCAGAAATGAAGTCACGATTTTCATGAAGAGTATATAGATCAGACATTTCTAAAAGATATTTATAAGATAATGTGCGATCAGTTAAAGAAATAATTTTTTTTTCTGAATTTTATCCATACGGTCTTGATATCTTTCATAGAAGGGGTTCCAGATTCCAGATGCTAGAGCAATATTCCAACTTTGAGCGCACAAAGGAAAAGTAAAGAACCGAACATAGGAGAAATGTCAAGGCAGGGTCGAGTGCACCGAATTATGAAACTGAGTTGCATAGTAAGTTACATGGTCGGCAAAAGTAAGCTTGGAGTCAAAGGTCACAACAAGATCTTCAATCGTAGTGTAACGTGATAACGGGACATCTTCCTCATGTGTTATATTATTGAAATCTTTTTTCACTATAATATTTATCAAGACTTATATTATTGATTCCTCTGTTTGAGGTTTTTATGTGGTTTTTCCTCAGACTTTGAATGAATCCTTTTTGCACTAAATGCGGAACCCACGTTTTCACATCTAGTAATCTGTATATTTTCAATTTTTAATTATCTAGATACTTGCCTTGTTTATTATTATTTATTTTTTCTGATGAAAACTTTCGGATAGAGAGTCGAAACGTCAAAAACTATATAGAATTTAATCCAAAAAATCTATTTTTTATGATATAATTCTGAAGAACATGTGTAGATCATTCTAAATAAAAATGTTTGAAAAATATATTACTCTAACTTGAGATAAATATTATCATTTCCTCTCTAATGTTCTACACAGTGTTACCAATATGAATTCGCAGAAAAATTAAGTTTAGGTTCCGTAATTTATCTGACATGCATGTATGTATAAATAGTTGTATTCTTTGCACGAACGACTGGGTTGTAAAAGAAGTTTTAAAAAATCAAATTCAGAGATAAGCAGTGATAATAATATTTTGATATTATGTAATCTTATTTTATCTCTATATTGATGATCTCAAACTAAATATAGATTAAAATTATTTTTATCGTATGAACTATTACGAAATCAAAAGAATATTTCAAATATTATATTTGCTCTAATTTCTTCTATAAGCAACAAGATACATTTTAAAAAACTTAGTTCTCTCTTCCAGGTCACATAATACTTGAAGCCATAAGTTGTTCTTTTTAACATAGTTCAATTACCTTGCCGTGCCGTTGTATGCGTCAAAACTCATAATCGAATTTCAAATTACTGTCCATAGTCCAACCTTGTTGAAATTTTATATACACTTCTGGGGCTGGTGACAATACAATCTGGTATACTCAATACTATAATTTTTCCAAAATAGCCATCGCTATTAGACGGCGGATTACGATCTGTATCGGAAGTGCACTCTGATTGACTTTTTTTTTGAAATTTTCATATAAATCCAGAATAATTATCCATAGGAAAATTCAGTATTTGAAATTGTTGTAATATCTTAATACTTATCTTTAATTTTTACACCAATCGGCTGAGCCGGAAATGCACTTTGCATAACAGTCTTTTCGAATATTGCGCATGAATTCAAAAAAATATTGGAATTTCGTATTAAGCACTTCTATAACATCTAGTTGTACACCTCGCATTATGATTGCGTTCGGCTGAACCGGAAGTGCAGTTTAATTACTCAATTTACTGTGAATTCAGAACGATCAACTGTAGAATCATGAAATTTAATATTTAAAGCAATTGTAGCATTCAAATGATAACTTCATATTTTCATAGCAATCTATAACCGAAAGTAAACTTCATTCGACAATATTTTTCAATTTGTTCGCATAAATTAGAAACTACTGGCTGTGATAATGATAAAATTTAGTATTTGAGATTGCTACAGCGTTTTAATGAATTGTAACGTTTAAATAATCACCTGAAATTCTGATTGCAATCAATTTTGCCTCATGTCAATGTCAGTATCAACAGCAACAGTCAAAAGGTATACAAGTCATGTGGTGTTCAAATCAGTTTTTTTTTATAATCCTCTTGATATGAATATCAAAAATTTCCGTTTTAGTGCAATTTAATGTAAGCATGGTGGTCAGACAGTTTTTTTTATTTATAATTTTATAGCTCAATCACTTTAGTGCATTTGTACTGTTTATAATTATGGATGAATTTCAATTTATTCTTGAACAAAGTCGTCATATTTATTTAAATTCATTTAATGCAATTTATATGTAGAACATATTTTCGAAACATCTATGATCGTGTACCTACATTTATATAATGGAAATAAAATTGTTATAATCAAATATACATTAAATAATAGTTTTATAAATTATTATTACCTATGAGAGGCCACTGCACGAAACTATACGTCATCAAACATACTGATAATTGAAAATTTCATTAAAATAAACTTTTTGAGTCACTACGTTTTTTTAATGCACTAAAAAAGTAGAAAATAATTTTGGTATCAGCTGCAGCTACCATCCTAAAACTAAAAATAAGATATGAGAAGTATATGAAGATGCGCTTCGCGTTTCAAGGTTTAGGCTAGTAAGCTGATACCAAAATTTTTTTCTACTTTTTAGTGTATTTAAAAAACGCCACATTAATCCAGTTGATGTATATTGATTATAAAGAAATGTTTATGGTTACCTTGGACTGACTGATATTACCTTGTTTTATTACAATCACATTTGTTCCAAGACTCCCATTCCAAACATAATGAAAGTAGTAATTTTTTTTTTTTTAATGTAATGTTTTTTTAACTTGGTATTTATATTTTTCATACAAAAGCAGATAGATATTCGTGAACAAAATATTAATTTGCAATTTTCAAGTCATTATTTGTTTTTCTTATCACATTATTGATGAAAATCAAGTTATCCCAAGTTAAAATCATAGATGCCATTGAAATTGTTTCAGATTATTGTCATCTGTCAAGTTGACATTTGGAAGAAAATGTGCATTTTTCTTGTTTGTTTGGCGCACAACCGTAATAGACACTTTTTTATTTTGAAAATATTGAATGAATTCAGTCGCCTTTCTGATGTCGAAATGTGATATTTTTTATTATTTACAAAAGTTTTAGCGTGCCTTGTATAATAACAGTTTACCAGCATCAGATAGACAACATACCTATTTTTCGAAAAAAAAAAAAAATAAACAATGATCTATACATACTTTCAGAATTATATCATAATAAATAGACTTTTTTGATTTAAATTCTGTATATTTAATTTTATTTTTGACGTTTCGACTCTCTAACCGAAAGTCTTCACCAGAAAAAATGATGAAGACTTTTGGTTAGAGAGTCGAAACGTCAAAAATAAAATTAAATATACAGAATTTAAATCAAAAAAGTCTATTTATTAAAAATTAAACAATTTTACGTTTGAAGACAATAGACAATCGCATAAATAATCTCATCAGTCAATATCTTCTATACATATCAAAGTATAATTACCTCCATTGTCACAGTCCACAGAATAGTTTAACTCTCGAAAAACAATATCAACCTTCGGTATAGTTGCACTATGTAGCACTTTGATTTGTTCGCCCATTGTTACAATAAAGATCTAACATATACCAACTAAGCATACCGTTATTCTTCACGTGAAACTAACTTGCAACATTGCTCATGAAGTAGTGCGGCCAAGTATTCTGAGAATATTTGCGTGCGGTTAACTGCCCACGGAGTAGATTGCATTTCATTTATTACAAGGAGGAGAGCATGCGCATCTATCGCCACGCATTCATAAAGATCCAGACAAATTTGCAGCCTGCGAATTCGTAAGATTATTTTACTATTTTCTGGAGGATAAAAAATGCAACACTAGCTCTTGAGTAGTTCATATTTGTAGTATGGACACTCGATTTAGTATCGAAAGGAGTAACATAATTGCACACAATCTACTATTTTGAACAGTTTTCATTACAAATAATTTCAATTATCACCGCATTGTCTCACGGCAGCAAGCCGACTGAATAGTTTTTCAGTACAGCAAGAATTACACTAGTTTGCAAAATTCAACTATTTGTCTGTTGCTGTGAATTTTATGGTTGATAATGTTCACTTATGACTTGTTTTTGTCAAAGATGACAAGAAAATTTTTTGTACAGCTCCAGTTCTTTTGTTTTCGATTTTTATCATTCCTGCGTATATATTCGTCAATAACGTGCTTATTTCACTGTGTTAAGATTGATATCTGGAGTTTTTGTGACATGAGTAGTTCAAGGAGACGTTGTTTAAACAATCCAAATCATTTTTGCTGCATATGCAGAGAATATGAATTCAAGGATTGTAGAAAAGTTCATCAGAGTTGGTTGAAAACATCTATTTTCTGTATTTTGGGATGCTCTTGGATGAAAATGACAAATCTTGGGCTCCTGATTGTGTTTGTAAATCAATATTCAAGATTATGGAAAAGTGATAAATGAAGTGCTTTCAAATTTGGAACACCAACCATTTGGCGAGAACCCCGAAATCATCTCGATGACTGATATTTTGTAGTGTGAACATAAACGGCATAAACGCTAAAAATCGAGCAAAATGGCAGTATCCAAGTTACAAAATTATTCTAACACCATTGCATATGAAACATCCTAAATCAGTTTATTAAATCACTAGATAGAGACGGGGACTGCTTTTCTTACGTTTGCAAAAAATTTCCTTAGCTCACTATTGAAAAGCTTAGAGCAGGTATTTTTGATGGTCCCCAAATTAGACAACTTACGAAAGATACCTAATTCAAAAATTCTTTGACTGAGCTTGAATTGAAGGCTTTGACAGCTTTTGTCTCTGTGATGCAGAACTTTCTCCGAAATACGAAATCAGAAAATTATATTGAACTTGTTGAAGATCTATTTTTACAATTAGAAAATATGGGGTGCAATATGAGCATAGAACTTCACTTTCTCTATAGTCACATGGACAGGTTTCTGAAAAATTTAGAAGATATGAGCGAGGAGCAAGGAAAGCGTAAGCATCAGGATTTACACGTGATGGAAGAACGTTATTAAGGTTTCTGGATGATATCTGACTATTGCTGGTCTCTGATACGCTATTTTCTTAAGAGGGTAGACTTACAATCTTCAACCATCTAAGGTTTTGTAAGTGTGAAGGGGGAAATGAGCTCTTTTGCACTTGTAGGCGGGAACATTCACCTCCCCACTCCAGAATCTCTATTTTAATCACTTGTTGCCAGAAATTTTGAATTCGAAACTGAATAGAATATCATAAATTTCATGTTCATTTTGAAAAAAAAAAATGTCTACTTATATATGTTTTTATTGATAGATTTCATGCTCTTATTACTTACTAGTACAAACTAGCACGTAAGTATTGTGAAACCGACAAAATTCAACTATCGAGATTTTGATGGAAATATCCGTTTTGAGCATCCCTGAATCTGTTTTGACTATTTTTGGCTTGATGTCGGTACGTATGTTCCTACGTGCGTTCGTGCGTAACTCGCAAATCTCAAAACTGGTTGAACGTAAAATGTTGAAACTTTGTATTAAGGATTAGTATAGGGTCTAGTTGTGCATCTCGCAATATGGTTCCAATCGTCTGTACCGGAAGTGCACTTTACTTGAAACTTTTTTCGAATTTTTCTAATAAATTCAGAATGATCAACCTTAGGATGTTGAAATTCAGTATTTGAACTTGATATTGTATCGGAATAGTTATCTGCTATTTATGTAGGAATCGGTTAGGCCAGAAGTGCACTTTACTAGGAGCTTTTTTAGATTTTTCTCCATAAATATAGAATGATCCGCCATAGCATATTGAAATTTCGTATTAAGCACTTCTATAACAATCTTATTGTACGTCTTGCAATATGATTGCGATCGGATGAACCGGAAGTGCATTTTACTTAAGACTTTTTTTAATTTTCCGCATAAATCCAGAATGATCAACCGTAGGATACTAGAATTCAGCATTTGAAATTGCTGTAGCATCTCAATGATCATCTTTTATTTTTGTGACAATCGGCTGAACCGGAAGTGCACTTTATATGACAGACTTTTTGAATTTTCCGCATAAATTCTAAACAATCAGTCCTAGAATATTTAAATCTTGTTTCAGACATTTTTATAATATCTTGTTGTACACCTTGCATTATGATTGCTATCGACTAGGCCGGAAGAGGACTTCATTCGGAACATTTCTTGAATTTTCCGCATCAATCCAAAACGATTGAACGTAGATTGTTCGAATCCAGTATTTAGGACGATTATACCGTCTGGATGTTCATATCCAATTTTTATTGAGATGCACCGAGCCGAAAGTGCACTTTACTTGACAGTCTTTTGGAATTTTTCGCATAAATTCGAAACAATCAGGTGTAGAATATTGAAATTTGGCATTTCAGTCTGCTGTAGTATCTGAATGATTGCCTACTATTTTCATAACAATAGACTGAACCGGAAGTGCACTTTAGTAGGAATTTATTTTTTAATTTTGCGCATAAAATCAGATCTGTTGGTAGTCGTAGAATTTTGGAAATCAGTAGTTAGAAAAGTTGTAGTATAAGAATAATGGCCTACTGATTCCATAGCAACCGACTTGGCTGAAATCCAAAACGATTAACTGTGGAATTATGAGATTTTGTGTTTGATTATATATATCCAATGATATATATAATCAAACACAAAATCACATCGTATCATATATATATATATATATATATATATATATATATATATATATATATATATATATATAAATATATATATCCACCGATGAACAAGTAAGTCACGTGATGTTCCTGTCAGTTTTTTTTTAGATTTACGTTTCTTTTATGACGATAAATGTTATATTCATATTTTTATTATTGTGAATTAATATTGTCTTATTTCTTATCATGACTAATGAATATTGATGATAATTGCAAATACTATATATCAAGGAACGGTTGAAAACGGGCTTAGAATAAGAGAATTATTCTGTGTTTATTCTTTGGAAAAAATTATTTCAAATTTCAAAATAATAACTTGAAATCCTAGTACTTGATTTAAGTACTGTTATCACTAGTACTAATTACCATTGAGCGGAATTGATTCATTATTTTTACAGTTACAATCAAGTGAGCTTCAATCATTTTTTCATCATTTTCCACCTTTGAAATATCCAAATTATTAGTATCCTTTTTTTAAAAATTTTTTAACTTTCTTTTTTTTTGTTTCTGACTTGATCATGTATACTTTTACACAGATCAGTTAGGCTGACATGAATTATATTTTTAATCAATCACATTATGCAGTTCAATCTTAAAATCATTGAATTTTTTTTCTTCTAGCTTATTTCTTTTCACAAAAATATATATTTTGTCGTTCATCTTTGCAAAATCACAAATTCTAATTTTTGTCATAAAATGGACTGAAGAATTTATCAGGTATCGATACTTTTGTTATGAGAAAGAAACTTGTATGAAGTGAGAAAGATGGAAAATATTTGCTCCACCTACTTTTCATGCTTGAATATTTTGCGCCTGTAAGTAGGCAATGTGTATTCAGAATTCAGTAGATTTTGTGTTGTCAAAATTACAAACTACGGTTTATTTTTGCCATATTTTCAAACTTTTGTTTTACAAAATTATTAATTAAGGATATATATCGACGGGATACTTAGTAAAAAGTTCATAAATGTCTTACAAATTAGACAAATGTATGGTTAAAAAGAGTATATTTTTCAGCCTTTTTTTCGATCAAAACTTATAATACTAGAAACAAATAATAACCAAAGTTATTAGGTATCCCGTTATAATGTATTATTTCTCTTTCCAAAAGTTTTTGTTTGAAGATGATAAGTTCATCTGATTTTGAGTAGTTTGAAAATTTCGTAGACCTTTAATTTTCTAGTCACCGCCAACCCTCTTAAGTCTACACATAAGAGAAGAGCTCTAAAGCAAAGTTTTCCAGAACTCAATGATTATTATGATTTTTTAATGAATTATTTCCATTTAAATACATGTTTTTTTCTGTTTTAAACGTACATAGCTGAAACTCAAAAACTAGAGCTGATAAAAAACTCTGCTTACTTATTTAAAATAGGGATAACATATTTACTCAGCAACAGCTAAAATTTTTCCGGCAACAAATGTACTGTAAATTAGTGTTATCTATTATTCACATGTACAACAAATGTACTGTAAACTAGTGTTATCTATTATTCACATCCTGAACAATTATTTAATTTCAATTATGGCATTGAATTGCTTTTAAGTTTTCTGAAAAAGCAATAGTTATTTTATATACTGTAAGCTCATTTGATAAATCATATCTATTTGCGTATCATGAATATTATATAATATAATCTAATGTAATAGAAATGAAATGCTGTTCGTTAGTCTCGCTAAAACTCAAAAACGGCTTGACCGATTCGAATATTTTTTTCTTTGTTCTGTTCGCTCTAATACAGGGATAGTCTAAATGAAAAATGATCAACATACAGTAAGTAGTGCACGAGCCGTATTTATTCGTTCGCGCACCGTTCATCTAATTGATTTAAAACATTCTGTTGTTATTGGTGGCACTATCGTGAAGGTTTTTATTATAGTATCATCAACATACAATAAGTGGCGCACGGGGCGTATTTGTTCGTTCGTGCATCGTTTATCCGATTATACTTACTATAGTTATTGTTGTTGGCACTTTCGTGAGGTTTTTTACTGTAGTATTATCAACGTAGGGCACGACTCGTATTTATTTGTTCGCGCACCGTTCATCCAATTAGCTTAAAACATTCTGTAGTTATTGGTGGCTCTTTCGTGAAGGTTCTTATTATCGTACCATCAACATACCTTAAGTGACACACGAGCCGTATTTGTCTGTTCACGCATCGTTCATCCGATTGAATTGGAGCTTTATACAGTTGTTGGCATTTGCATAAAGATTTTGACATAGTACTACTAACAGTATTTTTCTGTTCGAGCATCGTTCAACCCATTGAATTGAAACTTTCTATAGTTGCTCCTGGCGCTTGCTTGAAAGTTCCTGACAAAATCATACATATCAATATTATAAAGACAGAAAATTAGTATTGTTATTCGTAATGAATAGCTTCAAAAACTACTGGACCGATTTCAAGAATTCTTTCACCAGTAGATTCCTATACCTATTATCTTTCTGTAACATGGGCTAGAATTCATTTACAAGAAAAAGATTGTCTACGAAAATTTATAATGTAACCCAAGATGTGGAAAAATAACCAATAATAGTTATTTGTATATTAAGGCCGTTAAGGTTATATTTTTTGGTTGAATCTGTTGTTTGCAATTCAGGTGAGATCAAACAAAGACTGTAGGCCAAGGTGCACACAACGTTTTTCAGGCGATCATTACGGAATTATTCAAAATCTCAAAATTTCATCTTTTTTACTTCTAAAACATTGCAATTGTAAATCTTAGTTAACGTTGGAATTGTTTTATTTTATTGTCTTCTATCAATGTGCCATTCATAAAAAATTTCATGAAATACTAATGATGCTATTTATACATAGATCACTGATCTCTATTTATATATGGATAGCTGATACTTATGGGAAAAAAATTAAAATATTGACCAAGCCTGCGCAGCGATACTGAACGAAACAAGTGACGAATTACTACACGCGTCAAATGACACAGACATGTTAATTTAACTACGGGAATTTGATCATTTACAACAGTATCGCTATTTTTGGAAACAAAAAAAATAAAAATTCATTTTATGATTGATTTCATGATAAATAATATATTTTCATATATCCGATTAGTGTGTTTTACCCACGAAGTATAATATATATAGGAGTTACTTAAAATTTTTAGTTCATTTATATTGATCAGGTTGTAGGTACTTGCTTCAAATCAAATGATTTCTCATTATGATTTGTCCTATGTTTTTTAAAAATAAAAATCATGGATTTACTTCAGATAAATACAGAAATTCCTTTTACTTTCAGCAAAGGAGCAAATGCGCATTTTGTGGAAAGTCTTGATTTATTCAAATAAATTGACACCCGGAACGTCCTACGTAAAATTAACAAATAATAATCTATAAATTTTTCAGAATTTTAATCAATGATAAATTATTTTTGATTTCAAATTCTGTATAAATACTCTTGAATTTTTTCAGTTATGAAGACTTTCATACATCCTGCTATCATTTGACTTATTTATGATTGAAAATCATTTTCTCTAACACTGTTTTGGAATTTATACATTCCATAACCAAAAATTATGTTGGAACCAATGACATTCCAAAAAATCATTCCCTATGCCGTTGCTAATCATTTCGACGAATCAGATTTTGTACGTCTATTTGAACATTCGCTTTTTTGCTCTTGTAGGAATATCCTACAAATTATGACGTTCAAATTAGGATTACGAATCAATTGACAACGAAAATATCGAAATCGCAACTTTATTATTGTTTTGAGATATTTCTCCCTCCTAAGATCCATTACTTCTACGTTTTGGACACCTTAATTGTGAATTAAATTCAATTGAGTGTTATCAAGATTATTATCCATTCAATGTTAATATACATTATCTTATTTTGCTACGTGATATTGATGTAGTCAGATATCTTGACAAAACGTTTCCATTTTACAATTCAGGTAACATGAGCATATATAAAATGAATTTCATGTTATATTTGTTTTTGATATTCTTAGATATGTCATCAATAATTTCCAATGATGATTGTGTGCAAATATTGAGAAATTATTTAAGAACATCAGATGGAATTCAATATATCTCTTCAGAGTTAAAGCCAATATCAGATGATGTGGAAGGATTTATGGGGGAACATAACAAACTTGTTATCACCTACGATGATAAAGGAATACGAAAATCAAAAACTTTTTTCATAAAAAGCAAACCAATGAATAATAAAGTTCAAAAAGATGTAGCAGAAGCTTTGGGAATGTATAAAACAGAAATATTCGTGTATGATTTTTTGCTGAAGGAATTTGAGAAAAATGGGTACGATACTAGTTTTGCTGGTAAATCATATTACTCTATTCCAAATGAAGTCATCGTTATGGAGGACATGACACTAAGCGAATATTCCATGACGGAAAGAGGTGTTAATTTAACAATCGATCACTTGAAGTGTGCTTTAGAATCATTAGCATTATACCATGCAGCTGGATATGCCTTCGAAAGAACGAAATCAAAAGAACTGAATGGGCAATTCGTTCTTCGTGAAGAGTATGCCGAATATATGAACGAATGCTTTCATATTCAATATATAAATCAAGATATGTACGCCATGAATTGGTGGAAGGGTTGTTTAAGGACTTTATACTCGCTTATTGACTTATTACCACAAAGTGAAGAATATAGACAAGAATTTCGAGATTTGATTCAAAAAGCAGAGATAGGTAAAGCTTTTGCACTAGAAACAAAAAAAATAAATAAAACATGTGGACATGGAGATTTATGGTCCAATAATATGTTGTTCAAATACAAGAATAATATTCCAGTGAAGTGTTGTCTTATTGATTTTCAAATTTGTAGATATTTTTATCCATGTTTTGATGTTTTATTAGCTATTTTTTGTAATAGTAACGCAAAATTTCGTAAACTACATCTGAATGAGTTATATTTATATTATCATGAATCACTTGCGGAAATTTTGAGTAAATATGGATATAATATTGAAGAAATTCATCCATTAGAGGATTTCTATAAAAGTATTGACCTGGTTAAAGTTGAAGCATTAATGCAAAATTTTCTGGCTTCAGTTATGACGTTATTACCTAAAAATACATTAAATGATGTATCTGGAAATGAGTCAGCACTGCAAGAAATATTTTTTGACAATGACAAATTAGCGGCTGAATCCTTCAAAAACGATATTAAGTATAAAACAACAATCTCTGAAATTATCTACGATTTAAGAGACGCTTTGTTAGAGAGATGTAGAAAAAGAATTGTGTCAATTATTGAATAAATTTTTTTAATTATACGATAGGCTTATTTGGAAGAACAGAGAAACCAGTATGTGCTGCCATTAATTAGTGAGAATTACAAGTAAAAATTAAGAAAAATATTGATAAACATGTCAACTATCAAAAAGATTTTAACGCTATTATTGATATCTGTTATCCTTCATATGAAATTCTCACTAATTGATGGCATATTGGTTTCTCTGTTCTTTTGAATACCCGTGATAAGATTTCCAATTTAGTCCCAAGCATCTTCTGACTCATATTTACATCGTTATTTCGATTTTCAAGAAATATGTTATTATTAGTAAACAAGCACCTAAATATTGTTTCGATAACTTCTCGCACATTTTGTTATAATATTGTATGTTGTTGTTTATTTTAGCTGAGGATGGCGACCACTTTCATAGCGCCGAAACGTCGGATTGTTTTTTAAATAAATATATTTAAAATATCTTAATAATTATTGACCTCTTCTGTCATGGAATATTATCAATATACAGGGTGCTGACAACAGTGTTGAAAATTTTTATGGCATATACATTTCGATGGGCTGATTCACAATCAAAAAATTTTTTTTTAATTGCAAAATTATGGGGGTGCTTCTGTGATAGTACGTTTCTAGTGCCACTTGGCGACACGAAATTCCTAATCAAACTTATAAATGAGTATTTTAACTACGTATGTTGAATGACAAATCAATCAATTTTATTCTGCCGTTTTGTAATAATACCTACACAGTCACTGATCATAGAATTGAGTAATGGAACATAGATGTGGTTTCTTTATAAAAGTGATAAAATATGATTTTCTATTCTAATATTGAAATGGCTGATATGATTTTCATGTGTGGTCGTGCTAATGGAAACGTGCTTCAAGCGCGGCGTCTCTATGCCTATCCAAATCGCGCATCGCCTTCATCCAGAAATTTTTCAAAAAGTTTCCATCGATTGAGAAATACTAGTTCACTACATAAACGATCTGCCGATAGAAGAGGGCCAAGGACAATAGTTACACCTGAAGCTGAAGAAAGAGTGTTAGATATTATTGAAGAAAATCCCGGAACAAGTATTAGAAGGATATTCGCTAAAGTGAGTATCAGTGGTCCCCTTGTTTGGAGAACTTTATATTCTCAGCTTCTACATCCATACCACTTCCAACAGGTAAAAGCCCTCAATCTTCCTGATTATTAAGCCAGAATAGATTTTTGTCCGTGTTGATGTTGTTAATGTGAACAAACCTTTATAAAATTATTGAGCTTTATAATAAAGACTACCCTGAAGTAAGTTGCATATCTAAGTTACTAGAAGAAACCGCGTTTTCATTTTGGCTTATCCCAATTACTCATTTACAGTTAAAGTTATCATCTTTAAGCTCACAAATAGTTTGACGAGCAAGCTTGGTAAGTTTCCTAAGCTTCGGGCACTATAAAAAGTTCACACAAAACATTCTTAAATAATTCTACGTAGCTATAAATGCTATAGGTTATGGGAACAGCCATGCTTTTACTGTCGTGAACATTTTTTAACCAGTGTCAGTGAAACGAACTAGAGCAAACTTAAAAAGACTAGGATTTTTAAACTGTATTATTATAAAAAGTGGTATTGTGAAGTGTGACTGAATTAGCTGAAACATGGATTTAGTCAAGCACATTAAGCCACTGTCCGGAGTAGGTGATTGGCCAGTATGGAAAAGAAAAATCCGTGATTTATTGGACTACCAAGAAGGTGCTTTAGATATTATAGACAATACTTTAGTGAAGCCAGAACCTCTTAGTGATACTGCTACGGCATTAGAAATTGCTGCACACAAAAAGAAAAGCGATTTATACCGTAAGGCAAATAGCTTTGCTAAAATCATGATATCAAGTTCGATATCAGGTGAAGTTTATCAAAAGATCATGGATAAAACTACAGCCCAAGAAGCCTGGGAAGCTCTCAAAAGTCAATTTGAAGCGACATCGAAAAACCAGCTATTCAGACTATGTGCAGATTTATTTGAATTTAGTTGGACCATGGGAGATGATGTATCAACTCACATTGCCAAATTACGACGTTTGTGGACTGATTTGAACAGCGGATTAAAGCATAAAGGTGAGAATGAACTACCAAATTTATTACTAGTATGTAAGGTTCTTCAGATTCTCCCTAGTAGTTTTGTCACATGTCGGTCTAGCTGGATGCTCCTAACTAAAGACAATGAGAAGACATTCGATGAGCTTACGATGCAGCTATGTTTATTCGAAAGGAACATTAAACTAGATAGCGATAAAAGCACCCCAGAGGCTCTTGTAGTTAAAGATAGTTCCAAGAAACAAAAATTTAGATTGGGAAGAAAATCATCAAAATCAGAAGATGTATGCAATTATTGTAAAGGTAGAGGACATTGGGTTAAAGATTGTTTCAAATGGAAAGCTGATGGAAGACCACAAAAGGGTAACCAAGCTCAGGGCGATTCAGTAAATACCAATGTAGCCTTAGTATCTGAAGTCAATGTAGTGAATATCGTAGAAGCAAATACAGAAGATTGATGGATCGACAATGGGGCAACCAAACATATCACAAATAGAATAGACTGCTTTGTAGATTTTCAATATTTCGATCGAGGTGTAAGAATTCAATCGGCTGGTAAAGAAGAGTTATCCGCTGTAGGAATGGGCACTATCGAAATCATCTCCAATATAGGGAAAGTAAAGAAGAAAATGTGTCTAAAGAATGTATGGTATGTTCCACAAGTTGTTAAGAACCTATTCTCGGTTTTAGCCGCACAAGACAGAAATCAGTTCAGCGAGTTCAAGTCGTCTGCAGTTAAGTGTTGTCTTATTATAGATGGGCAAGTAGTAATTGAAGGTCATCGAAAAGAGGGTGGAACACTCTATAAAGCAAATATTAGACCCATTATTCCAAATCGTCAAGCAAATGCAACTGTCACGGCACCATCTGATACGTTACTGCAACTTTATCATGAAAGATGGGGCCACCAGGACAAGCGTTACGTCAAGGTAAAACTGGAAAAAGAATTGGGACTCAGTGTGAAATTGGATATGGATGTATGTGAACCCTGCATATATGGAAAGACATGTCGTCTCCCTTTTGGAAGACGGGAAAAGGCAAGTTCTCCGGGGCAACTGATGTCAGCCGATGTATGCGGACCTTTTTCCCACTCTTTTAGTCATAAACGGTATTTCGTAATTTTTAAAGACAGTTTTTCAAAATATCGGTATCTTTATCTCTTAAAAGCAAAATCAGAAGTAATAAACGCGTTAAAAGACATGTTAGCTCACGCAAAAACTTTAGGACATACAGTGAAACAACTTTTAAGTGATAATGGTGGGGAGTTTGATAACCAAGAATTTAGGAATGTTCTACGTCTTCACGGAATAACACAAAGATTGACCGCACCGTATACACCCGAACAGAACGGCGGAAGTGAACGTGAAAATCGTACCACAGTAGAGATGGCAAGAACATTCAAATATTCTAATCCAGACGCCAATTTTCCAGAAGGCATTTGGGCCGAACTTATAAATTCAGCAGTATATGTTCTGAATAGAACAGGAAAGTCAACACTTGAAGGTGTTAGTCCAAGTGAACTATGGTTGGATCAGAAACCCAGAACCAAGCATTTGCGTATAATAGAATCAGCTTGCTACGCTCACGTACCAAAAGAAAAGCGGAAGAAAATGGATTCCAAAGCTGTCAAGGGGTATTTAGTGGGCTACGATGCCGACGAACGGTATAGAATATATGTTAATAAGACTCATAGTGTGATCGTATCAAGAGATGTACGATTCGTAGAAAAAGTAAACGCTTGTGATAAAAGTAAAGACGCTCAAGCAGATACTCAAAATCAAAACAACAGTAGTAACTGTGAGCAAGATAGTTTCGCAAAGATACGGAATGAAGATGAAAATAGCTTAGCAGAGCTACCAGATGCAGCAAGTTTCCATCCAGAAGAGGAGGAAGATCCTACACAAAATCAAGAAGACGATAGTGTAGATGGAAATGCTTCAGAAGTGGATTCAAATAGTGATGACGAAAATTTAGATAATCAAGAACAACGTCGTATCTTAAGAAATAGAGAAACAATTCAAAAACCCAAGTATATGAATGATTATATTTTAGCAACAGAAGACCTATCTATGTCTGATATACCAGAAGGATTTGAAGAAGCACTCAGAACTAAAGAAGTAGAAAAATGGAAAATCGCGATGAATAATAAAATTATTTCCTTAAAAGAAAATGATACATGGACATTAACTGAACTACCAAAAGGCGAAAAGGCATTGCCATGTAGATGGGTATTTCGATTAAAAAGAAATCCAGATGGGAGCATCGAAAGGTACAAGGCCAGAATTGTGGTGAAAGGTTTCAAACAGCGAAAGGGGATAGATTACACACAAACATATAGTCCTGTCGCAAAATTAAGTACCATTAGAGCAATAATAAGTATAGCAGCTGCAGAGAAGATGCATCTTGCCCAATTCGACGTTTCAACAGCATTTCTATACGGAAATCTTCAAGAAACCATATATATGGAGCAGCCTGAAGGTTACAACAATGGAACGAATCAAGTATGTAAACTAAAACGAAGTTTATATGGGTTGAAGCAGGCTCCAATATGTTGGAACCAACGCTTTGGTGAGTTTCTTGTTAATTTGGGACTTCAAGTTAGTGAGGCCGATCCTTGCTTATATATTCGGAACAAGAGTGGTAAAAAGTTGCTAGTGGTAGTGTATGTGGACGATGGTTTAGTCTCAGCATCTGATCCGCAAGAACTAAAAGTGTTTTTAAATGAACTAAAATCAGAATTTAAAATATTGTCAAAAACTGCCGAGTATTTTTTAGGACTTGAAATAAAATCTACCAGTGATTCTATTAAGATATGTCAAAAAGCTCATATTAACAAAATATTGCAAAAGTTCAACTTTTCAGAATGTAAGCCGGTATCATCTCCAATTGTCAAGAGTTCTGAAATTTCTAAATCTGGGAAAGTTACCAATGAACCTAACTTCCCTTACAGAGAAGCAGTTGGGGCTATTATGTATTTAATGTTAGGAACAAGACCCGATTTAGCTTTCAGCATTGGGTATATATCTAGGTCACTGGATAAACCAACTTTGGAAGATGTCGGGAGAGTAAAAAGGGTATTTCGGTACATTGCTGGTACAATTAATTTGGGAATTGTTTACAAGTCAAATAGCAGTTGAAATGAATTTGAATGTTATAGCGATGCTGATTTTGGGAGATGTTGTAAGACAGGTAGATCAACATCAGGGGTAGTTATCATGTATGGTAGAGGAGCTGTTTCGTGGCTCAGTCAACGTCAAGCAATGGTTGCCACATCAACTACAGAGGCTGAAATAGTAGCGGCCAATGAAGCTGCGAAAGAAATTATATGGCTTACGCGGCTTTATGCTGGAATTGTAGAGAAGATCCAAGTTCCAATTCTTATGGTTGATAACACTGCTGCAGTGAGATTAGCCCAGAAACCAGAATTTCATCGAAGGACGAAGCATATAGCAATGAAGCATTTCTTCATACGAGAGAAAATCACTGAAGGTCATCTTGGAATCGAACAAATTCCAACAGAAGAACAAGTCGCAGACATCATGACAAAGCCGTTGCCAACGATTCGAATTGTCGTTTTATGCAGGAAGATGGGATTGCAATGACTAGCAATTTGATATTCTTTTGTTTTTTTTTTTGTTTTTTCACCATTAACAAGGGAAAGTGTTGAGGTTGTTAATGGGAACAAACCTTTACAAAATTATTGAGCTTTATAATAAAGACTACCCTGAAGTAAGTTGCACATCTAAGTTACTAGAAGAAACCGCGTTTTTATTTTGGCTTATCCCAATTACTCATTTACAGTTAAAGTTATCATCTTTAAGCTCACAAATAGTTTGACGAGCAAGCTTGGTAAGTTTCCTAAGCTTCGGGCACTATAAAAAGTTCACACAAAACATTCTTAAATAATTCTACGTAGCTATAAATGCTATAGTCCGTGGATTTTACACCAGAATGCTGATAATCCAGATTTAGTTTCGAATATTCTTTTTACAGATGAGGCCAATTCTACTGAACATGGAATATTGATTTTAATAATAATCATGTTTGGTCAGATGAAAATTCTTGCACCGTTGTCGAATCACACCATCAAGAGCGATTTAGCCTCAATATCTGGCTCGGCATTTTAGGAAACACTTTAATAGGGCCAGTTGTTTTGCCCAATAGGTTTAATGGTGCTGCATATCACGATTTTCTAGAGAATGTATTGTCACAAATTTTATTTTAAATAATTTAATAACACAAATAACAGTGCCAATATTTACTTTACACACTTGTATGATCACTATTTTGCTCACAGTTACCTTTACTGAATCACTGAAGGAATGAATGAATCCTCTCCTAGCTCACGCTCTTATTCGCGAGTAAAATCAAGCCGTAGCCATTTGGTGGCAAAGCCAGGAACTACTCAAAGAAGTATTCCGCTTGAAACGCTATTTGAGCTAATGTTATTTATTAATATGACTCCCTGGAAAACTGCGTTTGATTTATTTTCATTTAGAGTAAGGCAGTTCTCTTTGGCATATTTAAATATATTTCGTAAGTCACAATTAATATTGTCGACTGCATTATAAACATTAGCTGGATTAAATGAATAATAGATCTGGTTATCATCAGCGTAGATATGAATATTGCTGAAATGAACTTGTTTACATAAATCAAAGATATAAATTGAGAAAAGTAAAGGACCACAAACAGAGCCCTGCGGAACACCAGTCAGCAAGGGCAACGCTGTGGAAATTTCATCTTTGTAGCATACTTGTTGAAAACGGTTTGATAAATAATCAGCAACCAATGCTGAACTGTTAGAATCAAGACCAAGATAATGTAGCTTAGCTAATAGTAGTTTGTGATTAATTGTATCAAAAGCTCTACTAAAATCCAAAAGAACCAAAAGTACAAGCTCACTCTTATCAATACTTGAAACAACGTCATCCAATATTCTGTAGAGCAGTAGTAGTGCTAAGCCCTTTCCTAAAGCCTGATTGAATATCAGGGAGAATTTTACATGAAGTCAAGTAAATATTCATTTGCTTCACCATAACCATTTCCAAGATTCTTGAGAAAGTAGGAAGAATACTAATACTAGAATTTGCTATCGGCTGAACAAGTGCTTCCTCCCAAATATCTGGAACAATATTATACAGTATACAACTGTTGATAATATGTGTTACCTGAGATAAAATGTGAGGAAATATGAGTCTTAACATTTTAAGGTTTATTCCGTCAGCCCCAGTAGACTGAGATTTAAGTGAGCTAAAGATGGACTCTATTTCTAATGGTGTCACAGTAGTGAAGTTGAACTTAAGCTCGCCGCACACGATGCAATTTTTCAAGCAATTTTGTTGCTGGGTGCCACGCTTGCTCCGTTGCAAGAAATTTGGTGCGATGCGGGGTACTAGACTTTCCACGAGACTTTTTTTCAAGATAGGTTCGGTGCTATTTTTCGCACTTGCTGCGCCACTGGCTGCTGTCCACAGCCAATCAAAGCAGACGACGAAATCACGTGATTGTATCACTGAGTTGTATGTTGCATCAGAATGATTGTGTCTCATTAGTACTTTGTGTTTTGTGGTATTTTAAGATACAAATAAGTAAAAATTATGGCTAGTGGGAATTAGGTTATGTTTACGTACCCTAGCTCAGGGTGTATACCAAAAAATTAAATGAAAATTCCCTGACTTCCAGGTTTTCTAGGTTATTTTCAATAAAATTCTAGACAGTAAAAAACAAAAGTTTGATATATGTTTACATATAATCACAGATTAATGTTGCAATTCTGTGTGAACCCTATAAATCTGTAAATTAAAAACAAAATCGCAACGAACTTGATATCCTTATGAACGAATTTACATTGATCGACAAAAGAAAATGTACTTTAATAATTTTTTTTTATGAATTTATAGATCTGGAAGGCATATTGATTTGCACAGATGGCCCTAGTATCTCAAAGCGTGAAAATATACTTTTATGAGTAATAATGCATAAATATCCTATAATGTATTTTTTCCAGACAAATATCAGAAATTCCCTGACGATTCCATGACATTTCCAGTTTATCTAAATTTTCTGACATTTCCAGATTTTTCACGTTTGGTATATACCCTACTAGCTCGTCAAACAACATGTTGAAAACTCTGCGGCCTTGATTCCTTCTCAAAAGTCACTCTCTTGATCAAAGTTTTTTTTTTTTTCTGTTTCGTAATTCGCAAGCTACAACTGCAGCAAATGCTCCTGCTCTCCGACGATTATTTTCGGCAACATCCATACTTGTAATGTGCAAATCTACCAAGTCTACGTTCTAGTGTCAGAATGAGTGGCGCAGCTTGCATCGTGTGATGCGAGAATAAGTGTCACACCAAGTGTACCTCAAAGTGGCCCAGTGCGCAAGAAAACTTGCTGCAAATTAAGTGAACAAAATTGCATAGAAAATTGCCTCGTGTGCGGCGGGCTTAAGTGTCACACCAAGTGTACCTCAAAGTGGCCCAGCGCGCAAAAAAACTTGCTGCAAATTAAGTGAACAAAATTGCATAGAAAATTGCCTCGTGTGCGGCGGGCTTTAGATGGATACGTGAAATAATTACTTTCATAAAAATGCGATGTGCTAGGAACTACATTTGTTACAGTTACTGCATTTATAAAATGATTATTTATCAAATTCACATTAGATAATCTATCAGGTAATGGTACCTGAGCTTTATTATCGATATTAAATTCCTTTAACACATTCCAGAAGTTTTCTTCTGAATGATTCAGTTTAAAATCAACATAAACTTTCTTTTCCCTACGAATGGCATCTGTCACTAAATTTCTTAAAGATTTGTAATAGTTCCAGTCAGCCTGAAGCTTAGTTCTTTTGAATCTACCCAAGGCATTATTTCTTTGATTAATAATTATCTTAATTACATCAGTTACCCAAAGTTTTGACCTATTTTTTCTAACCGATAAAGTTTTAAATGGTATGTATTCATCAAAAAGTGATACAATCATATGATTCAAATAAGCTACTTTCTCATTTACATTGTTTAATCTATATAAATCATACCAATCAAACTCAGATAATTCAGTGAAAAAAGTATCATAGTCAGCGTTTTTATAGTCTCTGAAATGCAAGATACGCGAACCATTATATTTATATATATATATATATATATATATATATATATATATATATATATATATATATATATATATATATATATATATATATATATATATATATATATATATATATATATATAACAAAATAGAAACGCAAATGACTATGGACTGGGCATCAAATCGTTGATTCTTCGATTTAGACGGTCAACAGCCCGCAGAGAAGACCTGAATATAGCACAAGAGATAGTGTCTGAACGTCGTCAATTGGAATATGACAATAAAATCAATAGTGCAGAAGTCATTAACAAAGTCGAAATCGCCAGTGGGAATGTTGAACAAGAAATCGATATGATTCAGACTACTAAAAGAAGCATTGAAGCAGGAGTCCAAACCTAATGCCTGTATTACACGATACAATTTATTGACCAATAAATTGACCAAGTTTTCATATATAATATCATAAGTGGTTAAATTTTACCGGAAAAATTTGTTAGATTGTTACGAGAGCTTGTTGCTTAGCAATTTATTGAGTGATATTGACAGAAAAATCACGAGCTGTCAAGCGAGTGATTTTTGATCAATATCACGAAATAAATTGGTTGCAAGCTCTCGTAACAATCTGAAAATTTTGCCAGGTTAAATTTAATCACGAATGGTATTCGGAAGATTATTTTTCCCATCCAAATTCATCAATAGATTCCAGAGACTTGACTCCGAATCTGCTCATTTTCACATTCAATCTGTCTGTCAGTTTGACAGATGCTGAATCAACGCGGCTGAATGTTCTTTGCTTTGTATATATAAGCAACAGACAAAATTTTCAAAAAATTTCCACTTGAAAACCGTGCAGGTTGTACCACGTGACGTCGAATGGTGCAATTCTATTGGTCGAAATTTGGATGGTAAAAATAATCTGTCAAATTTTCAATAATTTATTGTCGAGCTCAAAAATATTTTGTACCATATTACACGATACAAGTTTTCATCAAGAAAAATCAGAACTACCAACTTATAATTTTTGACGTAAATTCAAAAAGTGTGGTTAGAGAGAAAGTGAGATAGTAGAGATGACAAAAAATTAATATACTGAAGGCAACTGTATAAAAAATTATATTAATACTTTGTCAACACTAAGATTATCATTTGACGCGAAATAACTAATATGAGTAATGTTGGCAACGACAAAATCTCCCTAGAATATCTCAGAATATTGGTGAAAAATAGTGCCAGTTCTATTTCAAAAATAACTTGGTCAATTATTGGTCAAGAAAAAATTGTGGAAATTTCGGACATATTACACACAACAATAAATTGAAGGTCAACTTTTGAAAATTATTGACCAATAAATTGTATCGTGTAATACAGGCATAATTCATTAACATCAATTTTGGAATTCACAAGTTTGTGAATGATGATGATTTTTATTTCATTTCCGAATATACTTTTTAACGAGTTCCCTTTTTCTACCACCTCTTCTTAATTTGTTTTTCAAATTCAACAATTTTCATTCCCAATAATTCATCTTGTCATTTCCACAATCTTTCAAACCAAACAATAACAAAGAACGTCAATTGTACATAAGTTACGTGCTGTCCTCTGCGACGAGCTTTGCCCATCTGCTCCTATTTTTATCCATTTTTAACACCTCCCTCCATGAACAATTTAAATTTTGCCGCGACATCAATTTTCCCGCGTTTTTTCAAATACCTGCTAAGATTGTGATCATGTATAAAAAAGCGCACTTGCGATTTTTTGTACGATTGAATCATTGATAGTTCCACATGAATGTATATAATAAATATTAATGTGGTTATAAATAACTTTCGGGCAATTAAAATTGAAAGCAAACAACAAACAAGACGTGGTGCTGCCATCTATGAAATATTGCAAATATGTCACGGTTACGCCTGTAATGTTTGTAACCAAACTCACAAAAACATTGAATTTTGACACATAAGCACGAAAAAAGTAATATGACAGAAATGAATGAAACTAAATTAGATGTAAGTACAATTCCTACTATTTTGACTTAAGTTAATTTTTATTAAAAACCTTTTTAATTTCTAATCCAAAATATTGGAAACATAGTATAACCTCACTTAATTTACTTCATGTTTTATGTTTTTGTTGATTATAGATGTTTGATGATGTTGGTGGCTACGTCGAAGGTGAAATGTCAATTCCCAGACAACCAAAAAATGATCATCCGAGCCATCCAGAATTTAACACATTGGACGAACCAATCCGTGTTACTATAGTAAGACTTTCTTTTGTTCTAAAACAAATAACAATCACTTTTGCAATTTTAGATGAGAGATTTAAAAGCAGTTGGGATAAAGTTTTTCTATGTATTATTTCCTAAAGAAAAAATGAGTTTACTCAAAGAATGTAAGTCGCCAATTATATTGGGGGAAATAATGTTATTTTAATTAATTTCAGGGGATTTATGGGGTCCTTTAGTTTTATGCACATTTATGGCCATGTAAGTATGTGAAATTTTGATGATAGTAAAAAACAAATACAGCTTTGACTTTTGAATCTAGTGTAATGAATTAATTTGCGCGCATGCGGGATAGCCACTGCTGCGTACAGTAGCTCTCAAACAAAAGATGACTCAAATTTTTTTAAATTTAAATGATTTAGTTTATTAGGCTCTTACTTCCAGTTCACGAAATGTTTTGTCACTTTATATAATTTTTAGGATCCTGCAGGGTTCCAGTACTGCAGATTCAAATGAGGGTGGCCCAGAGTTCGCCCAAGTATTTTTTATTGTTTGGGTAGGATCTGTAATAGTTACGTTGAATTCAAAGCTTTTGGGTGGCAATATGTAAGGAAATATTGAGAATATTGAATATTTTTCATAAAATATGTAACGTTTCAGCTCATTTTTCCAAAGTGTCTGTGTACTTGGATATTGTTTACTGCCGACTGCAATATCACTCATTGTTTGCAGATTTGTTCTATTTTTCCAACAGTCTGCGTATCTCTTTTTTCTGCGATTAGTAATATCTATGATCGGATTTGGTTGGGCAACTTACGGTAATTTTTAATTCTATAATCTTTTTCATTAATTTAATTTATATTTGTTTTAGCTGCAATAATTTTTCTTGGTGACAGTCAAAAAGAAGGCCGAAAAGCACTTGCAGTTTATCCAATATTTTTATTCTATTTTGTAATATCTTGGTTAGTTATTTCGCATACTAATACATAAATGTTATATTTATTTATTAATAATAATTGTGATATTTCTTCTATACTTCAATTATTTCTATAGTTTAGTTTATTTAATAAAAAATCTGCTGTGGCCACACTGTACTTACTAGACTTATGTATTTAACGATTAGTCTCATCATTTTCATAAAAAAAATTCAATTAATTATTATTATTGTTCCATTATAATTTCATCATTTTTTTTTCTTTAGAAGAACACAACAAATTTTATAATTCAAATATTAATAATAACAAATGAACCCCTAATAATTTTTCAAAATATTTTAGATGGTAACATGGAATTTAGTGATTATTAATTTCAGATTTCTACCAAGCTTATCTTCCTGAGAGCTTTAAATTGATACCAAACTAGACATCATTTAAATAACTTATAAAAGAACAATTGATAATCGTTTAAATATTTTCTTTTACATTCCTACTAGAAATATTTCCGCAGGAGCTTTAATTTAGTATCAAACACATAGAACCAAATTACCTACTTATTTTGATGAAACAATTGATGAACGTTTACATGTGATGTTCAAATATGAAAAATAATAATTCAAATTTCACAACGATTCTCACTGTTTCTTCGCTTCAGAAAAATTTAACAAATTTTATGTAAATTCAAATTTTAGTAATAACAAATGAACCACAGATAATTTTGGAAAATGTTTTAGTTAAATGCTGTGCCAAATTGTTGAAGGATCAACTTGAGTTATTTTATATCTTATGATAAATACTACCGTTTATAAAATAAACGTAAAAGACTGAAAAGTATCAGCAATAAAGTTTTGGTACCACTGGTTGAAAAAAGCTCATTCACGAACTTAGACCTAGCTTTTCAATAAAAAGATTAAACATAGAGTTTCATACAAAAATTAGTACGCTCAAGATTCAAACAGACAAACCGACTTTCTTAAAAATTAATTTTTTGGGTAAGATCCAATCCCCTGATCCAATCAAAATCTCGAACTGTCAAAAAATCACGATTCCAATTCTCTCTCTATTTATATAGATCGAGGAAGTAAAAAGCAATGAACTGTAACAACATGTTGACTTTTTTTGTGCGTTCAATTCTTATGATTTTTTTCTATTCGTTACTTCTGCATATTTTATTATTGATCTCAAGAAGTACACATATTTTGAAGATTGGCTGCTGTTTAGTTTTACCGTAACTTTTAGTTCATATTTTGTACATCAGGCGTCAGTTAGTCGTCAGTATTTCAACTCGAAGATAGCGCTCTGTAGGTTATGCTATCTATGGTTACAAATAAAAATAAATTAACCGGTACAAATAATTGGGCTATTGTTAAATAAGTAATAGTTTATTAGTTATCAATTATGATGAGTACTTTTTAATAATGTGTGGTAAATTTTGAATATACCAACAAAATTTTGACGAACTAACCTAACGATGTATCATTGACATTTAACATTTGAGTGAAGTGTAAAATAGTATATTGACACGTTGCACCTGCCAACACATTTTAAATTTAAATGTAAGTGAAAAGTTCAGTTGTGTTTGAAATTTGTGCTCCAAAATGGTGTTTGTAATAAGACGAAGTAGGCTATTTAGAATAGGAGCTGTAATATTTATCTTAATACCACTTCTTTATTTGCTGTTCCAATGGTCAGACAAAGATTCACATAATTATTTAACAGCTTCTGCATTCAAGACAAATCGAATTAAACCAAAATTAATTAGCGGATTAGGTAATTTTGAACCAAAAGAGATTGAACAACGGAAAGGGCCAGGCGAGAATGGAGGCCCACATATTTTACGAGAAGATCAACAAAATGATGCTACTCAATCAGAATCGGAATATGGTATGAATATTGCTTGCTCAGATGAAATTTCTTTAGATCGCTCAATCCATGACACTAGATTAGAAGAATGTAAACATTGGGATTACCCAGCAGATTTGCCATCCACTAGTGTTATTATAGTCTTTCATAATGAAGGCTGGTCCGTTTTACTAAGAACCGTACACTCTGTTATTAACAGGTCACCTCCACAGTTTCTTAAAGAGATTATACTTGTTGATGATTTCAGCGACAAACAAAACTTGAAGTCTGATTTGGATAACTACATTACAAGGTTTGATGGAAAAGTTAAACTGATTCGGAATACTCGACGAGAAGGATTAATTAGGACAAGATCTCGAGGAGCTGAAGAAGCTTCAGGTGAAGTTATTGTGTTTTTAGATGCTCATTGTGAAGTCAACACCAATTGGTTGCCACCTTTATTAGCGCCTATTTATAGAGACAGAACGGTTATGACTGTCCCAGTCATTGATGGAATTGATCATAAATCATTTGAGTATCGCCCTGTGTATGCAGATGGTCATCATTACCGTGGTATTTTTGAATGGGGCATGCTTTACAAAGAAAATGAAGTACCAAAACGGGAAGCATCTACTAGAACCCATGATTCTGAGCCGTACAAAAGCCCAACTCACGCTGGTGGATTATTCGCAATTAATCGGGAGTATTTTATATCTCTAGGAGCTTATGATCCTGGTCTTCTAGTTTGGGGTGGCGAAAATTTCGAACTAAGTTTTAAAATTTGGCAATGTGGTGGCAGTATTGAGTGGGTTCCTTGTTCTCGAGTTGGCCATGTTTATCGAGGCTTCATGCCTTATAATTTCGGCAAACTGGCTCACAAAAAGAAAGGACCTTTGATTACAATAAATTATAAACGTGTTATAGAAACGTGGTTTGATGAAAAATACAAAGAATATTTTTATACACGTGAGCCACTTGCAAGATTTTTAGATATGGGAGATATTACCAAGCAATTGGAACTTAAAAAAAGATTACAATGCAAAGGTTTTGATTGGTTTATGGAAAATGTAGCATATGATGTTTTAGATAAATTCCCAGAACTGCCTCCAAATTTGCATTGGGGTGAGCTCCGCTCAGGGGCGACTAGCAGTTGTTTGGACACTCTGGGTCATTCTCCACCTTCATTGATGGCCATGCAACATTGCCACGGCTTCGGAAATAATCAGCTTATTCGATTGAATGCAAAAGGTCAACTGGGTGTTGGTGAACGATGCATTGAAGCTGATTCTCAAGGCATTAAGTTGGCGTTCTGCCGATTGGGAACTGTGGACGGACCGTGGCAATACGATACTGAAACGCATACAGTATATCACAGAGTGCACAAAAAATGCATGGCGCTCCATCCACAAACTGCTCAACTTTCACTTCTTCCATGTGACATCAACAACACTTATCAACAGTGGTATTTCAAGCAAATTAAACCAAAATGGTAGTTTTTGCGAAATATTATTTTAATCTTCTCAGCAATTGTTTTGGTGACAGTCGGTGTATGTTTATATCGGATAAGATACTTAAAAAGACAGATTTTTGTTTAATATTGGAAGCTAGCTGTATATAATTCTGATATTTCACTTACTTATTTATAAATATGAAATTTTGTACTTTTACTACACTATTAAAATGAACTCTAAGAATTTAAATGATAATAATTCTTATAGTTGAGATTTCGAATTCTCCTGAAAATTTCAATATGCAAGTACCAATAAGTAAAATGACTAGAAAATAATTCAATAGTGATTTATTCCATAATTTGTAAAAAACATTCCGTTTATTTTATTTGTATATAGATGAAAATGTATTTAAACTGCCAAAAGCATATCCTAATATTTTATAAGTTGAACATTGTCAAGTATTTGGAACAAACTATCCAATAGAATTTGTATTATTATAAACATTAATTTGGTGGATATACGAAAAATATAATGTAAATCATAGTTCGAAATGCATAGACTAGTGCTTACAGCATTCATTTATGTACATGAAGTATTTGACAAGTCAAAAAATATTTTAAAATCATCACTCAGGCCAAGGCCTACGCAGTTTGTCAGTTGCGCCCCCTATTGATAGAGAATCAATCAAATGGTCAATTACAAAAGATGAAACATTTTTAATTAATGATTAAAGTTATATGATGTTTCAATATTAGTTTTTTATTTTCAAACTATGATCATTTCGATCAGATTCGTGAAATACATATAAATAAAATTAACATATGGAGTAAGTAATCAGAGAAAACAGGCAAAAAAATGAAAATTATAAAATAAATTATTCTATTCAGAAATTTTTCTTTTTAATTTTTATCAAGAAGTGGACTATTGCAGTACTCAGTTATTTTATTATTATTGATGCATTTTTGATTTTGTCAGACTAACGGCTGTACCATCTAAGTATGTCCAGCAAATATCTCGTGGCGTGTGACGTCAGGATGCCCAGTAGAATCGTAAAAATTTGTAGTGGGGAGTTAAATTTAATATAAGTAACGCTAGTGTTCACTTCGATAGAAACTACAATCTGAACATTTGATGTTCTTTAAATTTTGTGTAGATATTTTTACTTGTTTGACCAATATATTTAGTATTATAAATGTTGAATTCTATCTTCTCATTTATTTTTATCCATGAGTTTATTATCGACTAATAGAGAAACGTTATTCAATTCTTGCTAATTAGAGTTGAAGAGTATGTCTGTCTCGTATTGTATACGCCGAGTGTACATTCCATCTTTCTCCCGCCTAGTGCGTACTCTCTTTGCGCAGTATTCATCACCACACGCCACGAGATATTTGTCGGACTGTACTCTATTGCTATCTCGAGAACTATAAGAAAAATAAAGTTTGTTGAGTTAGCAAACAATTTCTATATTATATGACTATAAATATATGGGTCCTAATTTTTTAAATTTTTAATTAGAACCTATTTTTTTCATTAGCTTATTCGATTCAGAATACAACGTTATAACACACTTATAGTCTTACATAATGAAGATATTGAGAAGAATGCAAATAAAAATTGTTATATTTCAATTTAAAATTGATATAAATGCAAGTGCATTGAAACAACCAACTCATCTAATAAGTGAAATGAATCAATGTGACGTAAATCAGAATCAAAGTGTCGAAAAGCGAATCAAATGTAGGAAAAAAAAACAGAAAAACGAAAAAGATGACATTATTTACCATTCTTCGCGCCCATCAATATTATTAATGACATTTTTAAATGCTAATATCTGAATGAAGTGTTTTGTAGAATTCATATCTAACGTAGCTCTACATGAAAAAGTCCAATCCACTGATTTGCAAAATTATGTAAGACTATAACGGCCAGTTGCACCGCACTAACTTAAATTTTAAGCTTCACTTTAACAAAAAACATCGAATCGAATTATTGACAGCAATGTTTATGTCACATTTTACTTTAGAGGATTGCTACGATATTGTTCACTTAAAATTTAAGGGACAGCGGTGCAACCGGCAATAACTGTGTTATATCGTTGTATTAAGAAAAAAATGCTGAATCGAATAAGATAATAAAAAATATAGGTTCTAATTTAAAATTAAAAAGTTGGAGCTCATACTTTGAGAGCCACTGGTTCAGAAAAATTTTTGTTTCGCTCAATTTGATATTTTTATAATATAGCAATTGTTTGCTTATGTTTAACAGGGGTCAATTTGAACTTTCTGACATGACGTCCGCCAATAACCCAGATTTAAAAAACAAAATCTATATTTGTAAATCAAAGTCACATTTTTCTCAAAAAATTTCGTAAAATTTACGAAATTGTGATTCCATGTATATAGGACACAATTAACGCCCAAAAAACTTTTTTTTTGTATACTTGATGGAAGACATTAGGTTTAATATGTAAAAATCAGTAAAGAAAACTGCCAGTTTTCTAATTAGCAACAAAAAAAAACAAACAAAAAACGCATTATGACACGCGCCCAAATGACAGCTTTGACCTTATTAAGAAAAAATTACAGGTTAAAGTTAAACATATAAGAAAACAAAAATTCTCTCGATTTCGCTGGGAACAAATGTAAAGTCGCTTCTTTTGCTGCATCCAGAATTTCGCGAGAAACTTTAGCTTCTGACGCTTCTGACAAATTAATTTTCAAGTTTATATGTTACTCTGCTTTTATTTAGCAGTTGTCAAATCCGTTTCTACGTTTTTGCAAGAACACAACCTTGATTAGTATTTCTGTAGAAAATTATTTCTATTGGCGTCTTCACCTCAAGTTTTTCCATTAAGAAAAAAATAGCATGAACAACACGTAAGAAAAACGATATTGCTTTGCTCGTGAATTGAAATATTTACACTCTCTAGTAAACTCACTTTTCTCTACTTGTTAAGCAATCTACTATTTCTCCTCTAAATATAGTACAATTGGAAAATTTAATTTGACAAAACATTTATGTCAAATAATCAGAATTTATTGTCGGAAAAACTTCTCAGAACTCATTTTCAATAAATATGTTTTATTTGGATAAAGTTCTGTATATAAAAATTATTCGAAACACAACGTTTTAACAGCAATGTGCTACCTTTTTCAAATGTAAAAAAGTATAATAAATAAATAAACAAAAATGTCAATACAACAAAAATACAAAAGATATTTTTTTGTTCATTTATTTATTATACATTTTTACACTTGAAAAAAGCAGCACATTGCTGCTGAAATATTGTGTTTCGAATAATTTTTATTAACAGAACTTTATCCAAATAAAACATATTCAATAAGAATTTACTTTATAAAATAACTATATACTATAATATTCTACTTCTTGATAACAATAAAATCAAAATTTCCTAAGTAGATTTTTTCTTGCCAATTTAATGTTTTTTTCTACATATTTATTTTATTTGTTATACATTATATATTAGGATTAATCACGAATGCAATTAGTTAAGGAGACAGAAGATTTTGTAGGCTTGGCAGCCATGTTTTCTTGGTCAAAAAAAAAGCTTTTGGCGACAATTTTATGCAATAGTCAAGTAACATATATCAAAAAAATCTTTTTGATGTGTTACTTGACTAAAATCAAAACTATATTTTGTAAAAAAAAACTCTGTGATAATCAATAGGAAATAATTTTGAACAAATATTTTTTTCACAAAATAATAATCTAGTTCAAATGATTAAACTGGTTTCAAATTTCTTAATTTACAATTCAAAATCTATCGTAAACATTTGATATACTAATTGATGTTTACAAAAAATCTCGCATAAAATTGTCCTGATTAAGGCTTAAACTAAGACGAAAGCTAGACGCAATTTTTAAAAAGAAATATTTTATTTTTTGGGCAAAAAAAATTATAACAGAATTGAAATATATAGTAGAATCAGTTTTTTGGATAATAAAACTATCAATAAAAATAAATTGTATCAATTGGCAAATGGCATTTGTTTTTGTGTTAATTTAATGAAAATATGTTGATGTGAATTTATTTCTAAAGTAGAATCATATCTATAGTTACTGTAGGTTCACAATTGAAAAAATCAGATAATTGGTCGTATTCTGTAACCCAATCATTAACTTATCATCAATTAATAAGATTTTTGACAAATGGAAACAATTGTAACAAGCGAATATTCAGATTTTCTGTCAGTGCTACTACGTACGTTCATTGGCTGGAATAGATAATGATCAATAAAAATTAATCGATTGGGTTACAAAATAGCCCCAACTTTTAGCTAGTTATTAGGAGATCTATATTCACAAATTGATATAAAATTTTAGTTTAATTTTTTTCACTTTTCTTCAGTATTTTTCTATAGATCTACTAATTATAACTGTAAATATATACAATTTGATATTAATTTTAGTTCTTCTTTTCTTTGCATGGGAATATATAATTAGAGACACCTTGTGCCTTAACCAACTTTCTGTATGTGAATATTGTCAATAAATTCCTTTTTATAAATTCATTGTCAATTTTGTTATACTTAATTTCAACTTAACCTTACCTAAAAATTTATAATATTGCTACATATTTTAGTTTGAATGGTCGTAATCATGTTACCAATTAATTTCAGTTGAAATAATTGGCCTTAAGTGATCCCTTTATTATGTAGAAAATTTGAAATGTTTATTTCTACATAATAAACAGATCACATGAGGCCAATTATTTCAACTGTAATCTTTTACTACATTTCGGGATTCACCAATATCACTACAAGTTACTAATTAATATAAAACTGAAAGAATATTAGTATTTTGGCAATACGTTGAGATGTTAGTGTATCATCTTTAAGATGTTAGTTTATTTTTGCAAGTTTTACAAGTTGGGTTAGATTTGCTGATCAATCCTTTAAGATAATAGTCGTATTCATACATCATTGCCATGTGAATTAATTTTTATGTATCCTAATAGGGATTTCACGCACTTATTCAGATCGTACTTTTTTGACGACAATTATTTTGGTCAAAGGTCAGTCAAAATCTGTTTCGCCATTTTCAAACGCTAAATAATCTACTTCACTTACTATCAAGCCTGAAAATAGTGACCTCGCGCTTTTACTCACAGCGATATTTTAGATATGTCTGGGAGATGTTTAGCCCTACGATTAATCTAGCTGTTAGCAAAAAGTATTGAAATTGTACCCTGAGTGTCATATATGAAAATTAGCACTCAAACCATAAGCAAGATCACGTTATTCATTGTGAGCTTTAAAGAGTCCAGCAGAAATTACCACCGATGGAAAGTGTCTAGCAGTATTGATTATCAATTTTTAATAATATTCGCTGAAATATACCCCAAAATTAGCACTCAAGACCTTGAGAAAAGTGAGTAATGTCTTAACGTACCACTAGCACCTCGTATCTGTAAATTGGCCGTCGCCACAAACTAGCTAATATGCGTATGATCAAAGTACATACTAACACCACTCTATTCCACACATTTTGTTTCTCAGAAAATAAGTAAGGTCTGGCGGGCCTGGGATCTTGCTCTATTTTATTTTGCTGGATAAATTTCTGTTTTCACGAAATCTTGTTGCCTAGCAATTTGACAAGAAAATTGTTCTAATAAAATCACTACACCGTAGGAATCCAATGTAGCAAAATATTAGAAATTTGACATACCGTTGTACTTCTTTCTAATACATGATTCTGGTTTTCACAAAATACGATGAATTGTCTCCAGATATATGATTTATTGTTTTTTGTATTTAATTTTGTATTTAATATTTTAATATTTTCTGTTGTATTTTTTTCGGAAATATTCCAAATTTTGTTTATTTTGCAGTTTAAGCATGGACAAATAATACAAATGACATAAATATAGTGAGTGTTTTAATTTGGTTGCTAGGAGAAAGGTAAATAACGTATTATCACTTGCAAAAAGTTATCTTCCTTTTTATCCGCTGTCAAAACGATAAAATTGTTTTTTATACATGGCTTACTTTATATTGGAGTGGAATTATCGGCGATATTTTATTATATTCACAAAACTGAAAGTCTTTATAACTAATTACGTTTTCTAAACATTTCCCATTTTCTTTATTTTGAGGTAGGCAATCATATTCATTCTTGCTTATTCTAGTACATTTATCTATAGATTTAATTCTACAATTGTTTGTTTGTGTACAGGCCGTTTGGGATGTTCACTGTTTCGTATATATTGTGTAAATTCGTAGGGATGGAAGTAACTTGTAAAAGTTCTTCTTTAAAAATATTTGATGGAATTTCAATAAGGATGGTAAGGTTATCGTTTTTGATTGAGTAATATGTTCTAAAAATATTTTTACTCTGCATATTATTTAGTAAAATTGTCCTGATAAAACTATTTTCAATTTTATTAATTTCGATTAGTAATTCATTATGAATAATAGCTCCAAAATACAAAATATTCAACTTACAAAAGGTCATTGTTTCCTCTAATAAAATAAATGAAAAATAAAGCTCTTGTCCTGTCTGAATAAACTCATTTATTAAATTTTGTGTTTTTATAATGTCAATGTCATCTAAAACTTTTCCTAATACTTTCTCCAATTTATTTGATTTTTCATTTAAAATTAAATTATTATCATTAATCAATCTAATTTTATTATTAAATTGCTCTGTAATATTATTATTTATGATTACCATTTTATTTATTTCACTTGTCAATTTATTCTCATTACTGCCAATATTCTCAATTATCTGATCGTACCTTTCTTTATCTGTTGAATCTAAATTTCCAGTTATATTTTTGATGATGGTACCGAGTCCGTTGATTAACTCTCGTTTCTGTCTTTTAGTGTTAATTAATTGCGTTTTGTCTTTCAAATGAGACATCACTTTTTTTAATATATTTCTTTGACTGATGATACTATTCTCAAATTTATATTTTTCAAAAGTTTTATCTAAAAAACCAATATTAGATTCCAACATATAAAATTGTTGAAGAATAATAGATAGTGGGATTTAGAAAGGAATGACCTGTATATAGGCTGTCCCTAAGTCAAGTATGTTAAGTCCAGTATTAATGTCATCCTGAATGATTTGTGATATTCCGAAAGGAATCAATCTGTAACAAGTCGAGGATTTTTTAAATTTGATAATTTATGCTTTTTGTTCTTATCGTCTACGTCCTATTTCATGTTTTACTGTCTTTATATCTAAAATTTTAGATTTCGGCTTCTCTATTTTCCCAGAATCTTGTTTATTAATTTTGATATAAACTTTAGATGGTAAATCATATTGCTTTGATATTTGCTCTGAATATTTCGACTTATTTTTCTCTATTTTGGATTTTATCTTCTCGTTAATTTCATTCAATATTTCTGCATGTTTGTGTAGATATTCATCCACTTGTATCTCTTCTGGTTTCAAATTTGATTCTAATATTTGTCCAAATACGATTTCTATAGGTGTTCGTTTTGTTACCGAATGGATGCTGTTATTGTAAGCTATCAATGCGTAATTGGAGAAGAGTGGAATCTATCAATTATTCCGTTACTTTTCGAGTTAACCACAGAAATATAATGAATGTTGATTTTTCTTAAGGCCAAATTATTTTGAATTGTCTTATTATTAAATTCCAAACCATTGTCGAGAACAATTTCCTTGGGGATCGTAAAATGTGTAAAATATTTGATTAATTTATTGAAGATAGTGATTGCATTTTTATCTTTTGTAACATAAGCTACGGCAAATTTAGAAAAATAGTCTACAATAGTTAATATTTTAATTTATTCTAACGATAGTAAGTCTATGTGAATTTTTTCCAAAGGTTTATCAGCTGTTGGTGTCCGAATAGTGAGTATTTGAATGGGATTTCTTTCACACTTTGTAGTCAAACAAACATTACAATTATTTATGAAATTTTGAATATCTTTTTGCATATTCGGCCAATAATATAGCTGTTCCAATTTATTATATGCTTCTACTATACCCCTATGGTCAGTTTTCCCTTCGTGATAATTTCTTATAACAATCTGTTGTTCTTCCTTGCTTTCAACATCGGTATTCATTGTTCTACAAGCTACTAATTTATAACTATTAGAATCAAAATAAGTCTGTAATACGGCATTAAAATTGATTTTAAATAATTCTGGTATTCAACAATAATAAGTTACTCTTGGTTGCAAATGTTTCTTAGTAAATTTCATGATTGATTTATTGCTGTCAATTTTATTCAAATAAAAATTCAAACGTTGGACTTTATGATCGTAAAATTTAGTAATTTTTACTTCATTTTTATAATTTGTTTCTTTGATAACTATTTGATTTTTACAAGTATTGATGGGTGTATCTAAATAAGTCAAACCGTTTACGTCTGTGTCACTTGCGGTTTCTACTCTAACTGTATCTGAATTTAAATTTAAATCAGTGTCTTTTGGTTTCTCATGAACATTTATTTTGATATTTTGTACCTTTTCCTATTTCCAAGGTGGCAGTAGGAAATTAAAAAAGGTAATGTTTCTTCACTATTTGGTAGCAAAAACTTAATGTACTGCTGATTGACACTAAATTTGAGTAATGGAATATCCTACCTTGAAAGTGAAGACCCAGGCTAGCTATTAATAAGGGCACCAGAAATATTTTACCTGAAAAATAGGAAATGGGCGCCACTCCCAGGAAATGATCAAAGGAGAAAAAGGTACTATTCTGGGAGACAATAGCGACAGCAAAAAAAAAAAATAAAGCATAGACGTCGAAATCAATTATAAATAAAATTATTATTAAATTAAAGCAAAGAATTCCAAAAATTATAATTCAAAAAATTTGTAACTTACGAAAATGATTGAAGCTATTATACAAAAACAAAATCTCACTGCAACAGCCAAAAGGGAACTGGAGAGCACGTCACAGACGTTCAAAATTACGTTACAAAAACTAGCTAAATATCCTCTTCAGGCGGAACTCAAGACTAGTATCGGCAGAGGAGATAGATGTCGAATTGGTAGCCACAAAAACAACGTCATACAAGAACGTTCCCTGAATTAAGTAAAGTTGATCTTGCGTCTTATAGGGCTTTGATAAATACCCAACGGTCCTTGAAGGTGTTAAGGTTGGCCGTGCGCTTGGTCGTCAACTTCGGGAGATATTAATGTTCTTCTTAATTTCGTAGACGTGTTGATGTTTTTCTTAACTTGAAGTTGGTCAAAAACTAGTCTCAAGTGGCCACAGGTCCCTAAGATTCCTAGCAGTTTACACTGAAAACAAACAACCCAACCAGTATCCAATTCAACTGAAACAGGAGGTTCCTACAAAAAAATTGGAGAGCTCTCTTCAAACGTGAAGCGTTAAACTTGAATGAATAAATTTAGATTCAAATAAAAAACGAATAAACTGTAAATTTAGTAAAAGTTAAATAAAATAATCAGTAAGTTATTTATTTGTCTGATTTTAAATAGTGCACTAAAAATTTACAAAGTAAAAAAAAACTACGCTGAGCATTAAAGAGAAGAAAATACAAAGTCTAGCAGGACAAGAAAAAGGATTTATTAGCGTCGAGTCGATAAATTTACGAACGTGGTTCGTTACTAAAAAAATTGGATCAATCTTCACAAACTCGTAGGATTTTCCAGCTTAAAAACGGGAACTAAAGCCCACAACAAAATATTTTAAGCTCTGGAAACAAAAAACTACAAAAACAACATAAGAAACTGAACTACGAGTTGTTGAATGACAAATCCGCAACGCGTTGGATCCAAAATATAGTTAAATTATGTATTATCAACCACTTTCACTAATCATTCATACAGCACACATACTTAGGTGAGGAAAGGTAAAGGGAGGAACGAAGATAGCCACAAATCTCGTAGGTTTTATTACTTCGAGTGTTTAAGTATATAAAAAAATAAATTTAGAACAAAAATATTAATTTTGTAGAAAAAATTCAAGATAGTAAAAAGGTTTTGAGCACAAAAAACTAACAAATAATTAAGGATGAAAGAAATAAATTTGGAAAACAAAAGGTTAACCACGCGGGTCGCCTCAAACGAAATCACTAGAAAAATAATACTAAATTTGGAATAACGTGAATAAAAATAATAAACGAAATACTTACAAAATCATAACACTGATTTTAATTAAATAAAATAATCACCAAATTTAGAACAACAAGAAAAATCACAAGACTATTCAAAAACAAACGTCTGCAACAACAGCTCGGAAGCAAGAGAGCGAGGAAGAAGCAGACGCGTCGACTCCCCAAGAGAGCGCTTCAATCAAGTGTCGGACGAACGTACTATTTTACAAATTAGTGCGAATCTGCTACATAGATGGCGACATGAGTATGCAATGGGAAAACAATTGTACAAAAAAAGACGTCAGACGAAATTTTGTAACACTGCCCCTCCACGAAAAAGGAATTTTTCTTGAAAAGAAAAATTTCTAAGAATAGGGACGAAATAGGAGGTAGCAAATTATAAGTAGGGGTCGATTTGGGACGTAACGAAATATGTGTAAAAAGAATTTTAAGAAAATGTAAAATATTTTGTAACAAAACTATTGATTTGAAGAATTATCATCATCAGAAGGATGAGGCTTTAGGTCTTTTATGTGCCAACGTCCTAAGTCGCGGCCATTTAGGTCGTGAAGTTGATAAACTAATTTAGAAATTTTCTTGTGTATTACACAAGGAATGTATTTAGGAGCTAAAGAGGCAGAGAAATGTTTGGTAGCATCAGAAAGTACGTAATTACGTTTCCAAACTGAATCACCTACAAAGAATTCTAAAGAACGTCTACGAAGGTTATAGCGTTTAGCGGAGCGGTCATATGAAGATATAATTTTCTTCTGAACTAGTTGGAAATTAGTATGCAATTCTTTAAATGAATTAGCATAAGTAGCTGGAGTATCAGATAAAATGGTATCAGGTGGAGTGGAGTAAAAAGTTCCGGATAAGGGTACGTGACGGCCAAAGTTAAGATATGCTGGAGTAAAACCAGTAACTTCGTGAACAGAAGTACGTATTGCTTGACCAATTTGGGGTAAATTTACATCCCAAGCGCGGTGGTTGTCTTTAATAAAGGATCGAATAGCGGTTTTAATGATTCTATTAGTGCGTTCTACAAAATTTACTTGCGGGTGGTATTTAGCATTGTACCAAAGTTTTGGAACTTGATATTTTTTCAGCAAACGACGAAACTCGTCACAATTGAACTGAGTACCATTATCACAAATTACAATTTGAGGGACTCCAAAGAGAAGAAAGACATCACGTTCTAGAATAGTAGTAATACTTTTAGAAGTAGCTTGACGAAGTGGAAATAATAAAGGAAATTTTGAAAACCAATCTGATACTACTAATAAATGCATATTCCCATGTGATGATCGAGGAAAAGGACCCATTAAATCAATGGCGATGGCCTGCCAAGGATAGTTAATTTTCTTAGGCTCTCCCATATGGCCTAAAGAAGGTAATTGAGAAGGTTTTTGAGATAAACAAATTTTACATTGCGTTACAAATCGGTGTACGGAACGTCTCATACCGGGCCAATAGTATGTTTCGGAAAGACGACGAAGGGTTTTAAATACGCCAAAATGACCAGAAGTAGTAGCAGAGTGAGCTTCTTTGAGAATTTCATCCCTTAGATCTGAGGGAACGACTATTTTCCATGGAGATAAATTTACAGCACGGTTCCGCGGAACAAGTTTATAAATTGTATGGTCCTCTACACGCCATCCTGGATAATCAGAAGGAGAAGCAAGAATTGAAGTACGAAGATTTATATACCATGGATCTGAGTTATCGGCTGGTACAAATAAAGTTGAAATTGTTAATGGAGCACGTGAAAGAGCATCTGGGACAGTATTTAGTTTTCCAGGTCTATGTAAAAGTTGAAAATCAAACTGTTGAAGCTTAACAGCCCAACGAGCAAGTTTACCTGTGGGATCCTGCATTCTCATAAGCCATAATAATGAATGATGGTCAGTAATAACAGTAAAAGAAGTACCTTCGACATAAGGACGAAATTTGGTAATAGCGAAAAGAACGGCTAAACATTCGCGTTCAGTAACTGAGTAATTACGTTCAGTGCGCGTAAGAGTACGACTTGCATAAGCAATGGCATGTTCTTCGCCAGAGGAATCTTGAGATAATACAGCGGCTATGCCGTAATTTGAAGCATCTGTTTGAATGGTAAATGGTTTTGTAAAATCTGGACTAGCCAAAACAGGTGAAGAAGTGAGTGAAGATTTTAATTTATCAAAAGCTTGAAGAGCTTCTTGATCCCAAGTAACAATATTAGATTTGCGTTTTCCTTTAGTTAAAGCAGTGATAGGAGCTGAAAGACATGAAAATTGAGGTACAAAACGCCGATACCAGGAAGCTAAACCTAAAAATCGTTTAATTTCCGTAACTGTTCGTGGTAAAGGGTAGTTATTAATGGCGGCAACCTTGTCTGGGTCGGTACGTAATCCTTGTTTGTCAACTACGAAGCCAAGATAATTTAAAGAGGGTTTACAAAATTCACATTTTCCAAAGTTGATAGTAAGACCTGCATTTTTAAGTCGATTAAGAATATCAAAGAGCACTGACAAGTGTTCTTCGAAGGTGGAAGTACAAATTATAATGTCGTCCAAGTAAACGAAAACAGACTTATGTAAAAGTGGACCAAGAACGGCATCCATTAATCTTTGCAAGGCTTGAGGAGCATTTGTAAGACCGAAAGCGGTTCGCGTGAACTCAAATAAACCTCGATTTGGCACAGTGAAGGCGGTTTTTTCACAAGAAGCGTCATCAAGTGGAATTTGCCAGAAAGCGCTTTTTAAATCAATTGAAGACAAATAGTTAGCATCGCGTAATCGATCCAAGATGTCATTGACTAAAGGTAAAGGATAAGCATCCTTTTTGGTAACTGAATTAAGTTTACGGCCATCAAAACAAAAACGGGGCTCTCCAGATTTTTTCTTTACGATTAGAACGGGGGACGACCAAGCACTTTTTGAAGGACGTACTACACCGAGTGCAAGCATTTTATCTAATTCTTGATGCAAGATGGACAACATAGCTGGGGAGACAGAATGATATCGTTGTTTAATAGGAGTGGCATCGCCAGTATCAATTGAATACGTAAGACAATGAGTGCGTCCAAGAGGTTTTGAGCCAAGTTCTTTGAAAGAATCTATGACTACTTGTAGAGCAGCAGTTTGAGAAGTAGTTAATTCGGTAGAATCATGTAGTGAACTAAAAGCATTAATAGTCGGCCTAGAATTCCATAAATTATCTTTGAAATTGACATGAATATTAAAAGTTTGCCAGAAATCGGTACCTAATATGACAGATTGTTCAAGGGCAGGAACTATTAAAAAGTCTATATAATGAGTGACTGAATCTGCAGTGATAGGAACGGTAACTTTTCCATTGACTTGTTGAGAAGCACCATCTGCAGTAGTTACAGTAGGTTCTTTAGAAGGTAAAAGGGGTATATTATTAGCAGAAAGTAAAGAAATGCCTTTATTTCCTAGTACAGAAACGTTAGCACCCGAATCTAATAGAGCGACAACAGGAGTTTTTCCGAAAAGAATTTTAACAAAAGGTCGCGAGTCTAAATTAGGATGATGAATAATAGGTGAAATGGTAGGACTTTTACAGAATTTAGCTACAGTTTTCAGCCAGTCATTCCAAGCTGAACGGTCAGTCTTAATAAAAGATCGTGTGCGTCGGCGACTGAAACAACGCGATCCTATTCGTTTTTTTGAACAATGTGGGCATGTAAAACGAGTGACATTTTTATAACCGCAACTATAACAATGCTTATTATGAGGCTTTGGGCATTGAGGCGCTAAATGATTTGGATCATCACAATTAAAACACTTACGAGTATTTTGATTTTTAGAAGGCGTCGGGTGCACAGTATTCACACGAGAAGAAGATGCAACGGGACGTTGGTAAGCTAATTCTGGCTCTAGTAATTTATTTGTACGAGAAGGTGGAGGTTTAAACTTTTCAACCCTATGATCTGTGTTTTCTTTGAGTTTACAAACACTAATTAGATGTTCGATGGTAGGAGATTGTAAAACGGCGATATCCTGCTGAAAGCGAGGCTGTAAATTTCGTAAAACCAAAGTTAGAAAAGATTTTGCATCTGGTTTAATTTGTAAGCGACTACACAATGATTTCAAAACAGCAACAAAAAGTTCGGTTTTTTCATCAATACCCTGAGTACGAGATTGTATTTCTTGCCAAAGTTCGAATTCATAATCTGATGGAAGAAAAGCTTGTTTTAAGCGATAACATAAATCATCCCATGATTGAATATCATCTCGAATTGCACGAAACCAAATTAAAGCAGGTCCAGTAAATAGTTCGCTAGCATGTTTAGGTAAATTAGCTAAAGAAACACCTCGAGAAGTAGCTAGTTCTGTTACACGTTCTAAAAAAGAGTTAACACTGCCGGTACCATCGAATTTTAAATTCCATTTATAGACGTCAGGAACTGAAGAATAAGTAGGTTGTAAATTATTTGTTAACGGTGAAACGACTGGAGATGGAACAGTCAAATCAAAAATAGGTTGTCGTAGAGATAGATGTTGTGATGGTGCATTTAAAGGTTGTGAAAAACCGTAAGAAGAATAATTTGGGGTGTCAATCAAAGTTTGATGTTCTACTGGGGTCGGTGGAGTAGAATTTGGTAAGGATACGTATTGATTATTGAAAGAAATAAGATCGGCTTCAGCCAAAGGAGCTTGTAATCGCGAAAAGTTGTCGAGCTGTGTTCGCAAATCAGCTATAAGAGCTAATAGGTTTGGACAAGGTTGAACTGAATTTAAACGTAAAACGCGATTGTAAAGGTAATCTAATCGCAACGAAATAGCACGAGAATTATCATTATTGATTTGGGCTATCTTACCACGTAAATCCAGTAGCTTCTGTTGACATGTCGCGTTTTCAGTGGCTGGTATATAATTGTGTGGTATAGGAGATGGATTCCCATTTATTCCTTCAACTTGCAGCAATCCTCTCAATATAGGTTTTAAATCCACCGACAAATTATTGATTTCAACACCTCGGTTTCCTAGTTCATATAACAACTCATCCTCTGATAGGTATTCGATGCATTCGGGCTTCATCTTGGTATGTACCTCAGAAAAGTTTATTTGATTAGTAATGGCACAAAAAGGAGTTGTAGAGGTATCTTGCATATGCTAGAGGAAAAATAGTAATGATAGAAAGAAAAGAGTAGAAGGATTTCAGGATGAATATTTCCAGTTTTCTTTTCGATGTCAAAGTTTGTGCAACCAATTGGAGGAGCAAAAAAGTATTTATTTGAATTGCAACAAAATTCAAGGCTGAACAAAATTAAGAGCCCCACGTTCGGACGTCAGTGTACCTTTTCCTATTTCCAAGGTGGCAGTAGGAAATTAAAAAAGGTAATGTTTCTTCACTATTTGGTAGCAAAAACTTAATGTACTGCTGATTGACACTAAATTTGAGTAATGGAATATCCTACCTTGAAAGTGAAGACCCAGGCTAGCTATTAATAAGGGCACCAGAAATATTTTACCTGAAAAATAGGAAATGGGCGCCACTCCCAGGAAATGATCAAAGGAGAAAAAGGTACTATTCTGGGAGACAATAGCGACAGCAAAAAAAAAAAATAAAGCATAGACGTCGAAATCAATTATAAATAAAATTATTATTAAATTAAAGCAAAGAATTCCAAAAATTATAATTCAAAAAATTTGTAACTTACGAAAATGATTGAAGCTATTATACAAAAACAAAATCTCACTGCAACAGCCAAAAGGGAACTGGAGAGCACGTCACAGACGTTCAAAATTACGTTACAAAAACTAGCTAAATATCCTCTTCAGGCGGAACTCAAGACTAGTATCGGCAGAGGAGATAGATGTCGAATTGGTAGCCACAAAAACAACGTCATACAAGAACGTTCCCTGAATTAAGTAAAGTTGATCTTGCGTCTTATAGGGCTTTGATAAATACCCAACGGTCCTTGAAGGTGTTAAGGTTGGCCGTGCGCTTGGTCGTCAACTTCGGGAGATATTAATGTTCTTCTTAATTTCGTAGACGTGTTGATGTTTTTCTTAACTTGAAGTTGGTCAAAAACTAGTCTCAAGTGGCCACAGGTCCCTAAGATTCCTAGCAGTTTACACTGAAAACAAACAACCCAACCAGTATCCAATTCAACTGAAACAGGAGGTTCCTACAAAAAAATTGGAGAGCTCTCTTCAAACGTGAAGCGTTAAACTTGAATGAATAAATTTAGATTCAAATAAAAAACGAATAAACTGTAAATTTAGTAAAAGTTAAATAAAATAATCAGTAAGTTATTTATTTGTCTGATTTTAAATAGTGCACTAAAAATTTACAAAGTAAAAAAAAACTACGCTGAGCATTAAAGAGAAGAAAATACAAAGTCTAGCAGGACAAGAAAAAGGATTTATTAGCGTCGAGTCGATAAATTTACGAACGTGGTTCGTTACTAAAAAAATTGGATCAATCTTCAAAAACTCGTAGGATTTTCCAGCTTAAAAACGGGAACTAAAGCCCACAACAAAATATTTTAAGCTCTGGAAACAAAAAACTACAAAAACAACATAAGAAACTGAACTACGAGTTGTTGAATGACAAATCCGCAACGCGTTGGATCCAAAATATAGTTAAATTATGTATTATCAACCACTTTCACTAATCATTCATACAGCACACATACTTAGGTGAGGAAAGGTAAAGGGAGGAACGAAGATAGCCACAAATCTCGTAGGTTTTATTACTTCGAGTGTTTAAGTATATAAAAAAATAAATTTAGAACAAAAATATTAATTTTGTAGAAAAAATTCAAGATAGTAAAAAGGTTTTGAGCACAAAAAACTAACAAATAATTAAGGATGAAAGAAATAAATTTGGAAAACAAAAGGTTAACCACGCGGGTCGCCTCAAACGAAATCACTAGAAAAATAATACTAAATTTGGAATAACGTGAATAAAAATAATAAACGAAATACTTACAAAATCATAACACTGATTTTAATTAAATAAAATAATCACCAAATTTAGAACAACAAGAAAAATCACAAGACTATTCAAAAACAAACGTCTGCAACAACAGCTCGGAAGCAAGAGAGCGAGGAAGAAGCAGACGCGTCGACTCCCCAAGAGAGCGCTTCAATCAAGTGTCGGACGAACGTACTATTTTACAAATTAGTGCGAATCTGCTACATAGATGGCGACATGAGTATGCAATGGGAAAACAATTGTACAAAAAAAGACGTCAGACGAAATTTTGTAACAATTTGAATCATGAAATACTTTTATAATCAAATTTTCAATTTTGCTCCATTTTCTCATATCAAGCCCAAAACAAATTTTAAGCATATCTAATTCAACTATTTCATTTTGTATAGAATAATTTAATAATTTCTCTAAGCAAATTTTCATATTTCTAAATGTAGGTTCATCAAAATAATTCTCTTTTGTAACTAAATGACAGATTAATCTTGGATTTCTCTGTATCATAATTTTGTTATCTATATTATAATAATTCTCACAAGAATAATTTTGCTTAACTTGATATGCGAACCCCTCGCTCATTTTCATATCTTTAGAAACATAATGAACTAAGATTTTATCGGATTCGAAAATGTTCAAATTTTTGTATTCGATTTTAAAATCTGGTTTGATACGAGATAATGCGTCTGCTACTGAATTTTGACATCCTTTTTTATATTCTACAGTATAATTAAACTCTTCTAATTTCAAACGCCATCTTATTAATTTAGAGTTAGGCTCCTTCAATGAATTTAGCCACACAAGCGGTCTATGATCGGTAATAATTTTAAATTTGTGTCCTAATAAATATGGTCGGAATTGTTTCGTTGCCCAAATTATGGCAAAAAGTTCTTTTTCGATTATAGAATAATTGATTTCATGGTTATTAAGAGTTCGAGAGATGTAAGCGATAGGAAGATCTTGATTTATTTCGTTCGTTTGTGATAGTACGGCTCCAATTGCATAGTTACTCGCATCTGTTGTTAGAATAAAAGTTTTTGAGAAGTCTGGATATTGTAAAATTGGATCGTTTGAAAGAAGTGTCTTACATTTATCAAAATATTTTCTATATTCTGAATCTTTTATGCCAATTTTTTGTCCTTTCTTTAAACAATTGGTCAAAGGTTTGGTTATTTTTGAAAAACTATCGATAGAAGGTCTGTAATATCCTAATAGTCCTAGAAAAGATTTTATTTCTTTCGTTGTCCTGGGAATAGGAAAGTTTTTTAACGCTTGAATTTTATCGGGGTTTGGTTTTATTCTGTCCGTTGTAATAATGTGACCTAAGTACGCTACCTCTTTTCTTAAAAACTCACATTTGTCGAGCTGAATTTTTAAATTAGTTTCCTGTAATTTCTTGAAGATTTTTTCTATGTTAATTGAATGTTCTTCGAGGGATATCCCTAATATAATAATATCGTCTAAATAAACGAAACAAATTTTGTTTATATAATCTTTTAATACAAAATTCATGAGTCTCTGGGCGTTTTTTAAGCCAAAAGGCATTCTTTTGAATTCGTAGTATCCGGTATTGGTCGAAAAAGCGGTTTTTGGTTTTCGGTTCTGCTTCGATTTGATGAAAACCGGATTTTAAGTCGATTGTTGTAAAATAATTAGATTTTCCAAATTTGTCAAGTATGTCCGTAATGTTTGGTATAGGAAATTTATCGTCAATTGTCTTGTCGTTCAGTTTTCTATAATCGATGACTACACGAAATTTTTGTTCGCCGGATGCGTCTAGTTTTTTCTTTACTACCCAGAAAGGGGCAGAATACGGGCTATATGAGTGTTGTATAATATCATCTTGTAACATTTTGTCTATCTGATTCTGTACTTCTTGTTTATAAGTTTATGGATATTTATACTGCTTTGCGTGGATGAGGATGGATATTGTATTATGATTTTACTGTAAGTATTTAAAATTCCCAACTGTACTAAATATGAATTTTCAAAAAATTTACATTGAAAACATAGTATTAACAGCTTATCTACGTATAAAGTGCCCGAAAAACATGACGGATGTCGAGGCATGCGCACAAAAAATTTTCAGCTATGAAAAGGGCCATTTCGACAGCTTCTGACAACAGAAAAGACATAACCTCTAACAAAATTAAAGTGAATTTGGTAAGTGGATTGTCTCCCATGCATGCAGTATGATGTATGTTTTATTTTTTTATATGGAAGAAACTACAAACGGTAACGACGGGAAGAGATGGAAGATATATTGTAAGAAAGCTGGAAAAATGAATTGCGCAAGCATGACAATAAACAAATTTCGGTTTGCAAAGCCCGCAAAATGACAAACACATGATGTAATAAGTTCTTATTTCTGTAAGAAATATTTATATTTATTATTCGCCGTTTTCTAATTGCAAAGTACATCTTCTTAACATTACTTCTATAATTAGCAAATGAAATACACATGCGCAGTTCGTTTCACTTCATTTTCTTACATTATATTTTTTTTCTTTTCTGGCGTAATCGTTCGCAAAAAGGTATTGTGTGGTATAGGACTCCTTCTATCTAGATAGTAGATACTATAAATGATCTAAGATATTACTATATGCCTGCACAATGTCTGTGAACTCGATATGTTTTAACTTTTGTAATAATTAATAATAATCGATTTATTCGTTGAAATCAATTGTTTTATTGTTATTGTTACTGGATTAAATGATCAAGAAATTTTATGTGGGGGTGAAAATATAAAGAAAGAGATTTCGGAAAGAGGTTATTCAGATATTTACTATTCTTATTAGTTTTACATGCTTTGACTTGAATGAATGATGTCTTTTAAACTACTTCACAGTAGTACTGGTTGCCTACCTTAAGCTTGTGAAATGGTGGTTGTCTGCCGCCAAGTGTTACAGCAGTAAGAGCTGGCTGAAATAGAAAAGAAAACTTTATTAGTCAGGTAAAATTTATTAAGTATTTAGGTAAATGACATAGCGAATATCGATTTTTTAAATTTATATATAGTAGACAATATTGGAATTCATTTATTTTTACAAGATTTTATTTTATTCCGTTTTATGTTAGGCCTGGCTTTTTTTAACTCTGAACGATCTTATTTGGTGCACAGTTATCAGTAGCAACAATTATAATAACTGTTACAGTAGTAATTATACAGCGAATAAAGTTATTAGACGATTGAAACACCGAGTCCAATACGGCGGACACTCTAAACTGGCCAATTACTTTTTACTTGTAGAAAATAAAAACCGACCAAATTCACATTTCGAGATTTTGATAGAAATATCCGTTTTGAGTATCCCTGGATCCATTTTTACTATTTTCGGCTTGATGTTGGTACGTTTGTATGTACGTAGCTCGCAAATCTCAAAACCCGTTGAACGTATAATACTGAAATTTTGTATTTAAGATTGATCCAAGCAGGTCTAATTAAGCACCTCTTATTATGGTTGCAAACGTCTGTACCGGAAGAACCCGAAACTTTTTTTAAAATTTTTCGCATAAATTCAGAATTTTTTGTCGTGGGATGTTGAAATTCAGTATTTGAAATTGCTGTAGCGTCTTAAAAGTTTCTTTCCATTTTTGTAGCAATTGGCTGAATCGGAAGTGTACTTTATGTAACAGACTTTTCGAATTCTCCGCAAAAGCTTAAAACAATCGTAGGTTATTGAAATTCAATATGAAGCACTTCTATAACATCTAGTTGTACACCTCGCATTATGATTGAGATCAGCTGAATCGGAAATGCAGTTTACAGTTTTGGAATTTATCGCATAAATCCAGAACGATGAGCTGTAGTATCATGAAATTAAGTATTTAAGACAATTTTAGCATTTGAATAATGACTTTATATTTTCATAAGAATCGACTGTGCCAGAAGTAAATTTTATTTGAAAATGTTTTTTTAATTTTTCGCATAGATTCAAAATTATTGGCTGTAAAATCACAAAATTTAGTATTTGAGTCAGGTACAGAGTTTTAATGAATAATTGTAACATCTAAATGATCACCTTAAATTTTGGTTGCAATCGATTTTGCCTTATGTCAGTGTCAGTGTCAGTGTCAATTGTCAATCTTTTAATCGAAAGAAATACAATTTAGGCCCGAGATATCCACCTCCTAATAAATTTATTTGGTGAATAATTACTATGGTAACAATTGTGCAGACAATAAAATTAAGTTATTAGTAGGTGAATATCTCGGATCTAAGTCATGTGGTGTCAACATCAAATTGTTCTATTCTATTTCCTTATATAATAATAATAATTTATGAACTTATACGACGGACTATGTGACATAACTCAAAACCGAAAAAACTGCGATTTAAAGAAAAGCCCACTCCAAGATTGAAAATAAAATCATAGTTTGAAGAGGTATAGGCATGTTTTTTAGCAATGAATAATATACTTAAGGCCCGAGATATCCACCTCCTAATAAATTTATTTGGTGAATAATAACTATGATAACAATTGTGCAGACAATTGTTGTCATAGTTATTATTCACCAAATAAATTTATTAGGAGCTGGATATCTCGGGCCTTGAACGAATAAAATAATTTGACGATAAGAATAACGTGGCAAGGGATTAAAATTTCTGCAGTAATTTTAAAATAAATTTTATTTTGACGTTTCGGCGCCGAAACGACCCGCCATCATCAGCTAAAAATATTTAAAGTTAAAAATAATCGTTAATTAGAAAAATTTCACATAAATATTCTTCTATATTATATTTTATGTTGAAGTTGATGAATTACAGCATAATTAAAATGTAAGTACCTATTGAAAATGAGGGAATTCACTCAAATATATTTTTTTTTATACTGCAAAATATATATGTGTATATTTAAATTCAAACGAAATAATTCTTTTTGTTCCTTAAAATGACTAAGGCATAGCCGAAACTGAAGTCAGAAAAGAGAAAAATATACTTTCACAGAAAATATTACATAATTTTTTTCAGTCATTATTTGAAAAAAAAAAATATCTGTTGTACTCTTAATGTTTTTCATTGTTAAATTGAGTGCTTTACATAATATACTACCATTAATTTATTAGTAGATAAAAAACTTAGAGCGAGTTTCACCAAAGCCAGTTAAATTTATCCAGAGGTTATTTTATACGAAAACTATTGTTGATACAATTGTAACAATAGTTACTAACTCAAAATAACCTCTAGATAAATTTAACTGACTTTGGTGAAACCGGGCCTTAGACGTGGCTTTTGTAGCCAAATAAAGGATCAAGAGTCATATGCTTTCAAATGAACGATGGGCAGGCTTATACTAACATTATCATAGTATGACTTGGCGAATAATAATGTATGCTCTTTTGTTTGTTTTTAATCGAATGACAAGCTTCGGTTAGAGATTCCCCATTTAAGCGAGTTATGCCCAGTTGCATGAACGTTCATTAGTTAAACAGTTCTTTAAATATGAACAATATCAAATCGAATTTTTGACAGCAATGCTAAGCAACTGATTTAACGATTATATGTATTCGATTTGATATTGTTCATTTTTGAAGAACTCTTTAGTAATTGCACGTTCATGCAATCAGACTTTAGATGTATTAATGTTTCTCTTTCTGAATAAATTATTAACCAAAATCTGGCTATTTTATTATTTTACCTACGAATTAATAAATATACAGAATTACAACCAAAAAATCTTATTTATTAGAAGGATAAATTATGATTTAAGAAAAAATGCAATATTTTTGTCCGTGAGTGTATGTTTGATTAAACTCCCTCATTTCAAAAACTTACATTCACTAATCCAGTCAACTTTGACCATTTCATCCAATTATTAAAATTTGTTCAAGTTGAATTACAAGAGATATTACAAAATTTAGAATTAAAAGTATCTGGCCTTCGTCAACTGCCACGGCTCCAAATTCCTTTTTTTTTTTTTAAATTTTGTAATATTTTTCTGTTATTCAACTTAAACAAATATTAATAATGCTGTAATTTATCAACTTCCGCATAGGGTTGATACAGAAGAATATTCTTATAAAACTTATTTCTAGTTTACTGCCAATTTTGATCCCTTGCCGAGTTATCTTTATCATCAAATTCTAAATAATTGTATTACTAACAGATGAAGAAAAAAGATTAAAATAACTATTGAATGCCTTATTTTTTAAATCACACATATCTTGTACATAGATAGATTTGAAGAGTCCATTAAAGATTGGCTGATAGCTATACAGTTATACAAGCATAGTAGAAATAGAATTTATCATTTGGTGTGCTATATGTAGTGGAAATCTATTTTGAACAGCATTGTCCTACCGTAACTCCCTTAAAATGTACATGTGAACATTGGCGTAGCTAGGTAGTCTCCTAGGAGGGACAGCCGACCAACTGATCAGCCACCGCAAGGTTTCAATTTCGGTAATTCAAACTGCATATCTTGTACATAGATAGATTTGAAAAGTCCATTAAAGATTGGCTGATAGCTATACAGTTATACAAGCATAGTAGAAATAGAATTTATCATTTGGTGTGCTATATGCAGTGGAAATCTATTTTGAACAGCATTGTCCTACCGTAACTCCCTTAAAATGTACATGTGAACATTGGCGTAGCTAGGTAGTCTCCTAGGAGGGGCAGCCGACCAACTGATCAGCCACCGCAAGGTTTCAATTTCGGTAATTCAAACTGACTTTGTAAGAGAATCGACAAATTTTGAAATTACAAGCAATTTAATAAGAAATATCTAGGTGATGCCCCGAAATTATGGAGCTCATTCACTCTTCTGGCAAATTAGTAGAAGTCAGTAATACTTTTTGCAGAGAAATAGCTTTTGGGATACTAATTAAGATATCAATATCCCAACCAAAATCGCGTTTTTATGCGATTTATCATGCTTTTCCTCAAAAAGTTCAAATTATCTCGAAAACTATTGATTTTATCAAAAAAATTATGTAGAAAAAAAAAACTAGTAATCAATTTTCCTACAAAAGGAATCATTATACGGTGCTGATTTTCCTCACTGATTTTCCGCAATGTAGAAAATAAAAATTATTTAGAGAATTTAGGGAATATGTAGGGAGAATTTGAAGAGCTTAGAGAATATGGAGAGTATAGAGAATTTAGAGAATATAAAGAATTCAGAGAATAAAGAAAACATAGAAAGTTAGGAGAATATAAAGAATTTAGGGAATAAAGAGAATATAGAGAATTCAGAGGATAGACAGACTTCACGGAAAAAATAATTTCTAAAGGATGAAGATACTATAGGAAGTTTAGAGAATATAGAGAATTTGGAGAGCTTAGAAAATATAGAGAATTTAGAGAATATCCGCTCCATTTCCTAAATTCTCTAAATTCTCTTAAGTCTCTATATGCTCTTTATTCCCTAAATTCTCTATAGTCTCTTCATTTCGTATATTTTCTAAGCGCTCTAAATTCTATAAACGTGCCCAACAATTAATAAGGATCGCATGCATTTCTCTGAATTTTTCAAAATCTGTCGTTTTTATTTCTTCCAATTTTTTTATGCACTCTATTTATTCTTTCATTCGTGCATTTCAAATAAAAAATGAAAAAGTGATCGTATAGAAGAAAATAACCATATTTATTCCAATTAATACAAAAATGTTTTATTTTTAGTACCAAGAAACAACTTCTAAATATGAAATAGAAACAAAACTAATATCTTGTTGGGTCACCTCGAACACGAAGAAGATTTTCAGCTCTTTCAGGAATGCTCTGGATCAAATTATTCAAGAAATTTTGCTCTAAATTGGTCCAAATTTGTCTTACAGCCTGGTCTAACTGTTCCAGAGTGTCCACGGGATGCTTGAGGGTGTGAAATTCTAATCTCTCGTAGACAATTCGAGCACGATGAAGACGGGCATTGTCATCCATTAAGATGAAATTTTAACAAATTGCACCAGTAATTGGAACAACGATAGGATCATGGATCAATAACCATATCTCGATACCTTAGAGCAGTCATTGTAGCATTATTCAAAGCTACCAAATCTGTGCGACTATTAAAACAAATACCGCTTCAAACGCAGATAGAGCTTCCACAAAAAGTAGTTGCTAAACCCTGAATTGTTCATTATATCGTTGCCCTTGTTCCCTCCAAATCAAGATACGTCCATCAGAATTATACACGCGAAATCTGGATTCATCTGTGAATAAACAATTTCTCCAATCGACAATGGTCCAGTAATGATGATCTTCAGTCCACTGTTATACAGATACCTGGTGCTCCCTATTTAATCGTGGATGCGTTGCACGCCTTCTTGCTCTTAAACCGATCATCAGAGCCGGAACTAGGGCGTGGCGAAGGTTCAAATTCAAATTTAAGAAATGTTTCATGACAAGATTTGGGTGAGAAAGTTCATATCGTTCTACTACCTGCTACCCATCTCATCTTAAGATCAACTATAAAATTTTACTTGGGTTTATATTGGTTATTGGGGATATACACTGCTCTATCAGCAAATAGTCAATTTTCTGCAATTCGTGCATTGTGTTAGGAATGCCGAACCAGTCGTAGCGACTTGATTTGTTAAAGAAGAATATATTTTTAACGTTTAACTTTCCATCTATTATTCAGAATCAATTAATTCTGGTTTTAGACCCCACTAAGCCCAAAAGATATAGTTTTAAAAAAAGTTGGTCTGTTTGTCGGTTCGTCTGTATGGAAGCACGATAACTTGAGAACACACACGGATTTTCGAATGAAATTTCATATCCAAGTTTTTCATCAAAAAGCTAGGTTCAAGTTCGTAGATAAGCTTTTTTCAACTAGTGGTACTAAAACTTTATTGACGGGACTTTTTTCGAAATTATCAGCGGTTCGTTTGTAATTATTATGCCTGTTCTACACGATACAATTTATTGGTCAATAATTTTCAAAAGTTGACCTTCAATTTATTGTTGCGTGTAATGTGTCCAAAATTTCCACAATTTTTTCTTGATCAATAATTGACCAAGTTATATTTGAAATAGAACTGGCTCTATTTTTCGCCAATATTCTGGGGTATTCTAGGAGATTTTTGTCCGATTTGTCGTTGCCAACATTACTCATATTAATTATTTCGCGTCAAATGAAACACGCGTTTCATACTTGACTTAATCTAAAGAAATACAAACATTGCAATCATAATCTTAGTGTTGACAAAGTATTAATATAATTTTATATACAGTTGCCTTCACTATATTAATTTTTTTGTCATCCCTACTATCACACTTTCTCTCTAACCACTATTTTTGAAGTTACGTCAAAAATCATAAGTTGGTAGTTGATTTTTCTTGACGAAAACTTGTATCATGTAATATGGTATAAAATATTTCTGAGCTCGATAGTAAATTGTTGAAAACTTGACAGAAAACTTGGTCAATTTATTGATCAATAAATTTTAACGTGTAATACAGGCATTAAAATTTGAATTTTCATGAAATTCGTTATGTTTTTCTGAAGCAAAGAGATAATGCAAATCATTATGTGACATTAGAATTATTATCACTCATATTCGGACATCACATGCAAACGTTTGTCAATTATTCTTTTAAATTAAGTAATCCAGTTCTATCGTGTTTATTATCAAATTAAAGCTCTTGCGGAGACATGTAATTGTGGTGAAAGTGTCAAAGAGGATATTTAAACGATCATCAATTGTTTCTTTCACAAATTATTCAAATGATATCTAGTTTGGTATCAATTTAAAGCTCTCGGGAAAATAAAATTAGTAGATATCAAGAATGAATATTAATTAGTGGAATCCACGCTATTATCTTTAAATTACACTTTCGGCGATCAGATGTCAAAACTGTATGTTCCAATGAACTGGAGACTCCGAAAATCTAGAAAAGGACTATTTATTTTCAAGAATACTTATTTTATGTGGGATTGAAATATAACTGCCATCTGTCATTTTAACATTGGCAGTTATCCCTTTGACAATGACAGCTGTCACTTTGACAATGACAGATGTCACTTTGACAATGGCAGCTGCCACTTTGAAATATGCATATAATTGATGCGACACTCTAAATTTCTGAAACAGTGATGAAACTAGCCTGGAAATTTATGGTCGAGGATGTACTGTGTGGCCACAGCAGATTTTTTTGTATTATGACATCGATTTTTGATTCATATATAGATATTAAGATGTTGGTAATATTTGATTTGGTTTGAAGAATATAAATATTTTTTTGTATTTTATCTTTTTTGCCTCATATTCATTAAAATAGAGGCGCAATTTTATGATTCGCTACGGGCGGCCAATACTCTAGTTCCGGTTCTGCCGATCATATACAACATTCTTCTTACAGTATGATTTGAAATTATCGTACCAGTGGCATAACATAACGTTCTATTCATGTGAGAGACCGAAAAAGTTGGATTTCGCCTTGCAGTAATTTTAAGGTATCGGTCTTCAGCAGGAGTTGTAGAGCGTTGTCGCCCTCTGCCATAAATATATGCAGCTGTATCATTAGTCGCATATCGATTCACAACAGTTTGAGAAGAACCCATACGTACAGCGATTTCACGTTGTGTCAACCCTTCATTCATACAACGTACAATTTTTTGCGGTTCAACAAGCTGTAAACGTTGTCGAGATATGACGAAAACAGATAGCTTATATAATAAACAATTTTTAAAACAATGAAACAAACAACAGTGGTAACAAAAACTGCTGGTGACAGAAGATAGCACAGCTTGATCTTTAAGTTTTGTTTGAAGTTGATAAAAACTAGTGAAAAATAACACAGACACAACAAACATGATTTTATATTGTGAAGTATCATGAAAAAGCAACACCTGGAAATATAATTTTTAATTATGGACCTAATTTGAATCAAGTGGAACTGTGTGCGTCTGCACAAACATAAAATCGTCCTTGTGCTTGTATGTTACATTAATTATATCCTTTTTCACTATGACAATTGCCAAGAGTCATATTATTGATTCCTCTGTTTGAGGTTGTTTTACGTGTTTTTTCCATAGACCTTGGGTGAATACCAGAGGAATTATGTTCTTTCTGTACTAATGTGGAACCCACGTTTTTTTTCTAGTATTCTGTATATTTTTAATTATTTAAATTCTTGCCTTGTTTATTTTTGTATTATTGTTTTTGGTGAAGACTTTCGGATAGAGAGTCGAAAAGTCAAAAATATCAATAAATATACAGAATTTAAACAAAAAAATCCTATTTATTATCTATTCTCTTTATTCTCCAAATTCGCTTCATTCGCTAAATTCCCCATATTCCCTTTAATCTCTAAATTCTAAATTAATTTTTGTTAGATTTTTATATTTGGATATAACGATTTTCCATTGATTGCGGAAAATCTATTTCGTTCAATAAGTCATTTTATGAGAAATCTAATTTCGAAACTATTCTCTATGTGAAATTTTTGATAAAATGAATATCTTTCAAGATATTTTTATTTCTGTCCAGAAAACGCGAAAAATCGCGTGAAACCGCGAATATAAACCATGATGCACGCTTTGAATTTTGGACATTGATAAATTAATAACTCTCTGCAAAAATATTACTGACTTCTAGAAAAACCTTTTCTTTGTTTATTTCCCTGGACTAAAACTGGCGTCTTTCTCTAATTTGCAGTAAAGTTGAAAGTCTGACGATAGAGCAAAATTTCAAGAGTGGGAAATGAGTTTTATAGGGTTGTGCAGTGCTTACCCTTGCTCCCCCTAGCTACGCTCATGCATGTGAGCATATTTTGAGTTTGCGACAGCATAAGGATTGATATTCTGGTCGCTACGACCAAACGTTGCGACCCAATCACTGCAATGTTTTGAAATGGGCTCGTTCGGATGTTTTTCAATTCTGATATGTTATTCAGGATCTAGAAATATAGATGCCGTAACTTTTGTTATAAACGTTGAAAAATCGTAGGTGGAAATATATTACTCCAAAGATTCTCACCCAATATATTCTATTGGTCTCCTGTAATAATCAAAATGTCAAACATAACTGCGATATAATGTCCGGGTGAGTTCTCAGTCCTCTTGAACCTGGTGGTAAGCTCGAAGCCCTGAAAGTGTTGGAATGTTTAAGCACAAGGCTCAGTGAAAAATTACTTGGTCAGGATTGCTACAGTACAATTGCTTAATTCCAGCCGTTGGTAACCTGGCAAGGGTTACTACAGCCCAAAGTTGCTCGCTGTATCGTTGGCGGCCAGTCACGGTACGTTACAGCCCGAAGCTGCTCGCTGAATCGTCGGCAATCAACCACAGTCGCATCACATATGCCCGGCTCCAAGCCACACCATAAACACTCCTATACACATACTTTTCCCTCATTGGGTCCTGAACGGCAGTCAACTATAGTTGCATCACACACTCTTACACATGCACCAAGTAACTTACACACTCAGTAGCTCAACTTACACTCCAGTAACTCAACTCACACACCCAATAACTCAACTCACACATCCAGTAACTCAACTATAACTAATTGAATTATTAAACTGATAAACTTATGAAATCGGATGATGATAATTTTATCTAATGTAACATCTTTATTTTTTCCAAAATAAAGTCAAGAATAATTTAGATGAAATGTAACGTATGTCGAGTAATTTGCAGTGACGCTATCCAACTAAACATCCTAACTGATTACTAGCAGAAAATGTGTGATCTACTGTACAACTCTATGGTACAACAGGACAATTATAGTGACAGTTACGTCATGAGTGACGCTTGTTCAAATGAACATTTTTATTTCAATATTTTGAGTTAAATACTGAACAAAACATGATTATTTGACTCATGTCAATTATACTGATAAATTTTGCATAGTTACAATGACAATTATAATAATAAATTCCTTGCCAACGGGAATTTACCTCTGAAAATTCCCGTTACCTCGGTAAATTCCCGTTGGCAAACGATTTATTGCGATAAATTGCCTTTGTCATGGAGGAACAATACACAGTTCTAATATAAACAAACTATCAATTCTTGGAAATGTCAAAATTTAATCGTATTGGAAATGTAATTTCGCCGAAAATAATGAAATTGAAAACAAAAAGTTAAAAAATACAAGAGTATACGGAGGCAATTTAGTGCATTTTTCAATAAAAAAGGTTAGTAGTTGCAACTAATATTATTTAATAGGTACTTATAGTAGCAATATCATTCGAGAAATATTCTCCACAAATACCACTCGCGACTTTAATTTTATCATAAATTTTTCTTTCAAACATTGATTACCTTTAAGCAACATCCTTCGAGTGAAATCCCTCGAGCTACGCTCTCGTGATTTAATCGGACAGATGACTCTCACGATGTTGCTAGGTAATCAATGTTTTCAAGAAAAATTTATTGATAAAATTACAGTCCCTTGTGATATTATATACGATTATTTTATATTTATATCAACAATTAACTGCTAACTTTTATGTGCAGTATATAATTTTCAAGAGTTTCCAAATCGAACGAGCTCATTGAGGTACAGATTAGCGATTCGGTCACTGAAATGTATTCAATTACTGCAATATACTTGAAAACTTTTATGTGAACAATGCGATGAAGTGAACGAATAATTATCCAACAATTATTAATTACCTACTAATAATTGGACTATTCAATAAATTTATAAGGCTCTATTTTAATAGTTGACTAAATAAAAGAAAATAGTTCCGCTAAAATTGATCAAGAATTTCGACTTGTAGCGTTTCCCGTTCGTACAGACTATAAACAGCAAAACATTTCACGTTCCAAAATGAATATTTAAAAAAAATTTTAAATGCTAAAATTTATTTCAGATTGTGAAATTTGCAATCTATTGATAAAATCTTCAATATCTTATTAAAAACATATTATAATTCAGTACATGTTAATAATATTCCCTCACATTTGCATAATTATAATATAGGTGATTTATAAAAACTCATACGAATCAAAGTTCAAATCGCGATTGGAGCAAAACCTTGTGTACTTTAGAAAATCAAGGTTTAGCAATTACAAAATATCCGGTGACGGACTTCTTGATTACAGTGTAGAGTAGAAAATAAGCATGTAGAGCACATAATCCAGGCTTGTGGATGTGTCACTTTGAATGATTTAATCTAAAGTAACATTTTTACTAACCAAGGATAGTAAAAAGGAAGTGTACTGACCTAACGCGAATATAAAAAAAAATTGTAGTATGTCTTGAACAAGAAGCTTCGATCACAGCCCGTAAGAAACGAACGGAAATTAGAAGCAATTTCACTCCAGATTATTACTAAAGACGGTAAATAGTCGAAAAGGCGATATAACTGGCTGAATTCCTTTAAAAGAACATATTTTTGTTGGTTGGAGCAACATTACTGGATAGAAGCTTGTATTCAATGCTAGTAACAAGAGATATCAGCAGAACAAGTAATGAGTTAATAATAAGAAAGTATTTGGAATGTGTGAGATGTTTGTGCGCCGCCTGGTCGTCTGCGAGTAGCGCTCCTTGGAGTCCGAGCACGCCGGGCGGGCCCACGTCGACTCCGTGGTGTCTGCCGTTTACCGCCACTCAACTCGACTTCAACTCTCAGTCGCTAGTTGTACTTCACACACCAAACTTACAACACACATATCAAGTCGCCGTTTTCAGTTTCTCATCGCGGAAAATAGTTAAAGTACAACGAGTTAAAAATCCTGTGAGTAGGCGACCGACTTCCTCATTAACCATTGCGAAGATTGCACACTATCCGTCCACTGGGTCTTGCCAGCCCAGCGTGTTAAGTACTCGCGAGCGTGCTACCTGCAGGTATGTAACTAACTGTGAAGTGCCCGTGGCCGTGTGTTAGTGGAGTGCACATCTTGATCCTAGTGGAGATGGTGGCTGGATTAAGGCTCTGGTTCACTACCAACACCTAAGCCAATTCTCTGTCATTCCTGCTACGGATTTCATGATTTCAAGGTACGATACTTCTTATAATCTTTACTGCGTAGTAGCGGAGTTAGGTTCGACGAAATGGCGACCAACGATACAAATTTCATTTTTATTGATATTTTTTGTAGTATGGTCCATAGTAAGGATCAATATTTTCACAAAACGGATTGATCCAAATTTCGCACAAAAATTATAGCACAGGATATAACAAACCACCCGGATTCTAATCATCCTCTATTTTTGCTCCAACTCGCCTATTATTTCTTATTGGAGATAGGGAGCTGAACAAATTAAATTTTTGAAGTGAATTTTTATTAAAAAATTGGATGCTCTAGAATGAAAAATATAGGATTAGAATCCGGGTGGTTTGTTACATCCTGTATAATCTGAGAATACTTCCACAAAAGCTATAAGAATACCCGTGATTTGATTATTAGTAAAAGGCGGATTGGTATATATTTGTACGAGTATCCTATGACTGTTTGAGTCTGGAATGACGACTTTATATATTTTTTACAGTGGAAAATTTAATCGGAAATCTTATTTGAAAAAATTGAAATATCAATTAGGAAATACAGTATCTATGTATATACAGAAAAACTTTCACTTTACTATTATTAAATCATTATGGAACTTTTTTACATTTTTATTCTTTTAGTTTAGAATCTAAATGATTAAAATTCCAATATTATTATTTACCATGAAAATATTAAAATAACAGTCTTGTTTTCTTGGAAATGTATAATAACATTATATGAAAAAAAAGGACGCTATTTGGAATAAATATGTCTGCTTCTTGTAAGAATTAGTGGTTTATAAACAATTTTATTAGTTTTGCGAACTGTTATTTATCACATTTTTCAAAATTATGACTAATATAACTGTAAAAGTAGGAATTTATTCTGCCTACTAGAAATGAGAGCACAAAAATTATAAAATATTTCAAACTGAACTTCAACGATCAACGTACAGTACGAGCGGTTTGCTAGATTCTTGTATGGTCGTAGTTCTCTAAACAGAACAATTTTTATTGACAGATATGCTCAATGCATTTTAAAATATTTATTTTATCTAAAAAACCACCATAATTCAAATTTTTTTATCATAATGTGACATAGTTACTGGGAAGCACAGTTACATACACTTAAAAGTAAATCAACTCATTGGATTTTTCAATAAATAATTGAAATAAAACTTTAAAATTGTTGGTCAAACTTATTATCTCTGCGTGATATTCCCTGGAATAAAATTGCTCCTAATTTTCGTACATTTATTGTGAGTTATTTTCTTTTTCATAATATGCTACAAAGTTTCGATAGACGTCCATTTGAAAATGGAATATTTTTTTCTTCCACGATTCCAACTATAAGACAAACGAAATCATCTTGTTAGAAGTTATAGTTAATACTAGCCAATGCCCGCGACTTTGTTTGCATGGGTCAACATAATCAAAATAAATAATCGAAAAGTATGATAACAATAACAATAATTATTTCTGACAATTGTAATCATTGAAGAGAGCAATTGAATTTTGTAACAGAACTGCACATAATCAGGTCGCTCGCGCAAATGATATAGTTTCGCTTATTTTACGATGAGGCAGAAAATTCTTCCTCTTTCCCTACCTTTTACTACTTTATACTTTCCATAGTTACGCTGACACTGCAGATCTATGGCTAGTGCAAACACGAAGCATACAAAAATTTATACCAATATCTTTTTAACCCTGCAAGATATCGAAATAGAACACACACGACAATTTATGTTAAAACTCTTGTTTTAATTCCTGAGATTTTTATTGAAATCTATTGAGCCTTTTCGGAGCCTATTCAATACAAATTTTCAGACAGACAAACAGAAAACAAATCAAAAATTGTTATTTATGACTGAGCATCGTTTAAATAGCGGTTCTCAAATTTTTGCATTCATTTTGAAATCATAGTTACTTCAATTTTATTTATATGTATAGATTATTCAATTTGTGATTCTGAATCCTTTTGAACTACGTTGTGTATTTATCAATTTGTGATAGTTGATATGGACCCTCAAATCATCACGGAGACTGGAACAATGTTGTGTTAAAGGCAGGTAGTATGATACTTCAAATCTAGTTCCGTCATTACATAAAATGACACGGCGAGTCTCATATTATGAAGTTATATAGTAGCTCTTGCAGAGATGATTCGAGTGAAAGTGCCAAAGAGAATATTTAAACGTTTGTAATTGTTTGTTCTACAAATTTTTTAAATAATGTCTAGTTTGGTATCAATTTAAAGCTCTTGGGAATATGAACTTAGTAAATATCAAGAATAAATAATTAATGGAATCCACGTTACCATCTTTAAATTACACTTCCAGCGAAAGTTTATGTTTCAATGAATTAAAGACATTAAAAATCTATAAAAAGATTCTTTATTTTCAAAATTATTTATTTTATTTAAGGACTAAAGTAAACCGCCATCTGTCATTCTAACAATGACAGCTGTCACTTTGACAATGACAGCTGTTACTTTGACAATGACAGCTGTTACTTTGAAATATGCAATTGATTGATGCAACCCTCTAAATTTCTGAAACAGCGATGAAACTGGCCATGAAATTTATGGTTGAGGAAGTACTATGTGGCCAAAGCAGATTTTTTAATCAGCGAAGGGTACTGGAGGATTGAATATTCTGATCAAATTTATCTGGGAAATTAATAATAAACAACACTTTTGGTTGCTAACGGGGGCTACTTGGTAACAAGGAGCAGAATACAATTAAGTTTGCATTTGAAAACTCAGTCAACAACACTTCATTTGAAAGTGCTGTTCACGTATGAAAGGGAGTAGCTGAATTAAATCGAATTTAGTTCGTCGAAGAATTTATTTTGAGAGAGATGGAGCTCAGTACTATTCAAGATAGATTCGATATTAACTTGGAAAAATTCACACAAGCTCGGACATGAAATGCCGTAGAAATTAATGGTAAGGATCTTGGGATTAGCAAGTTAATAAATTTTATTTTCTTGCCATAGCCAAGTCTTTTTCTTTTGTCGAAAATATCGGAAGAGGACTCATTCCATTTGAATTTTGGTTTTATGTAAAAAAAAATAATTATTATAACACAGTCTACCAACATTGCTAAAAAGTTTTCTTTAACGGGAGCCATACTAAGTAAAAATTATGAAATTATTTTAGGAACGAAATAAGATCATCAGATATCCATTTTGTGATAGTAATATTTTCAAATTTCTAGTGGATGTTTCTACTGAACAATCTGCTCATCTCCAGCTAGTTACAGAATAAAACATTTATTTCATTAAAAATTATATTTTGAACAGGTCTATAAAGGCCGTATGACACGATGCATAATTTCTCTCAAAATTATGTTCATAATTTTGAAAAAAAATTCTAACAAAAATTTTTACAATTTTTTGAACATTATTTTGAAGGCCTGTATGTCACTAGTACAAAATTTTGTACATTAATCTGTTCACGCATCTGCGCACATGCTACTTCACGTGACAACTTTCAGATTGAACAAAAATATTAAGATGGATGAAAGAAGATTTGTGGAGCATTAATTCAAATTATTATTGATATCGTGGATAATAGTGATTGTTGGAAATAACAATATCTCAAACCAACAATGTATATAAAAAGTAACTGTCAAACAGACTAGAATGTATATTTATGCTAGTACGCATCCATATTGCGCACATTTTGAATGTTCACGCATCTGCGCATAAGCTACTTCACGTGACAAATGTCAGATTGAATAAAAATATCAAAATGGATGAAATGAAATTCCTCAACTAAAATTATGATTTCATCTCTAGAGCACGATATTTCTAGAATAATTATAACTCTTACAACAACAATTCATATTTGGGCATAAAATGTCAGACAAATGAGAATCTTTATTTATGCCAATGCGCATTCGTATTGCGCACATTTTGAAGGAAAACTTGTAGAATATAGAGCGAGTCCTACATTTTTTTGTACATTTTTCTGAACATTTTTTTGAAGGTATTTTGATGTATGCCACAGTACATTTTTTTGATCATAATTTTGAAACACAAAAATGTACATAATTTTGAGAGAAATTATGCATCGTGTCATACGGCCTTTAAGATACAATTATTGCAAAAGTCCAATAATTGTATTTTTATAGATTTGTTCAAAATGTAGCTTTCTTTATATAATAAGTGTTTTATACTGTAACTAGTTATTGAAGATGAGCACGTTGTTTGTGCAAAACGTCCACTAATAATTAAAAAATATTACAATCACAGAAAGGGTCTCTTATGTCCTCATTTCACTCTAAAGCGGATTTGATCTTCATACAACAATTAATAAATGATGTTTACCAACGAGAGACGCACCTAAATAATGAAGTTATTGGAAGAATTTCAACGTTTCCAATAATAAAATACCTACATCTCGTAAAATCACACCATATGTCAGAATTATTAACCAAGAGATTCATTTTCCTGTCTCAATATCCAGTTTGGATAGTAAAAAATTAAATAGAAAGAACTAACAACTAATTTGATACATTGTGACACTATCGTTTATAGGAGTTACATAAGTACATTCTAAGGCTTGTTTCCCAATTTTTTCTCAAAAAATCTTTCATCTCAATTTTTTCAACTATTATATTTCCGATTCGCCCGAAAGAGGGCGCATTATGATCTTGTAGATCTTTTTTTCCTTCAATATTCTTTAAGAAGATTAAAACGTTTTCCATAATAATGTCGTCGATATTGGCATATTTGTAGGATAGATCAATAATTTGTAGCTTTATTTAATTAATTCTTATTGAGCAGTACAGAGCATTTTAAAATATGTCACATTCAAATCATATATATCATGTCACAAAATTGTAAACAAAACAATAAAACATTTTTCTGCCTCCTCTGACGTTCACTTCTTCTCGCGATGCCGTCGCGTTGATGATCGCGTTTGCACCCCTTTGGATCCGGTCGCCTCATCAGCGACGTCCACCAGCTTTTCTCCCACAGATCGGCCTTCCTGCAAACCTTTCGCCTCGAAAGGGACATCGTTTTCTTCCTCTGGAACGTTGTGAATTGTCTTTGACCAGGATTTCATGTTGTCGGCACTGGTGGTTGTCGTGTGTGGTCCTTCTCCTGCTTCCACTCTTTTTACCATATATCGATCGTGAGAAGACACCTTAGTTACTTGATAGGGACCTAAAAACCTAGAAAACAATTTTAATCCAGCCCCAAACTGAGTCCGTTTGATGGCAACCAAATCTCCGATCTCGTATTTTTGCGCTTCTTTTCGATTTTTATTATAGTATTTCCTGTTCTCCTCCTGAACTTTTATTATTTGTTCTTTGGCCGTCTTCCTCATATCTTCTCTTTCTTGCATGAATAATTTTTGGCTTTCTTCTTGTATCATATCTAGTAACAGTAGATCTTCTTTGTGTCGCATCTTCACTCCAATCATCAATTCAAAAGGAGTAGTAGCTATACTACGCTGAAATGTCGCATTGATGGCTCTTTGAACTGTACTGACATGTTTGTACCATAACATAGGGTCGTCAATTGAGATTTTGGATAAAACTTGAATGATTATTTTGTACTTGTCCATTTCCACGAGGAACACCAGTCGTTATAAGTAGATGTGTAATATTCTCCTCGTTACAATAATTTTTGAAGTCTTGTGAAGTAAAGGCAGTACCTCTATCTGTGATAAATCTTGCTGGATTGCCAAACACTTGTTGAACAACTCGTAATTTTTGTATTACTTCTTGACTATTTGTAGTCTTCGTCGGAAAAATCCAAGTGAATTTGGTAAATCCATCGGTGATCACGAGGAGATATTTATAATTCTTATTGCTACTTGGCAATGGACCTAAATGATCCAAGTGAAGGGTAAACAAAGGCCCTTCACCCTTATCAACAGGATTTAATAAACCTTCTCTCTTTCCTAGTTTAGTATTCGCCAATATACAAGGCACACAATTCTCTATGACATATCTAATTTTTTATCCAATTCTGGAATCCAATAATATTTTTGTATGATTTCTTTGGTCTTCAGTACACTAAAATGACCAAAATCATGTGCACTCTTGATTATCTCTATTTCTAAGCTCTTGGGTATCATCAACAAGTCGATTCCATCTCGATATTTATAAATTAGCCCATTAGCTTCATGGTAGGTTGAATCTTTCTCTTCTTTTATTCGTTTTCTGATCTCCAGTATGTATTCGTCCTTCTCTTGAGCCTTTTTAATCTGTGGGATCAAGCCATCAGTCTGCAAATGTAATATGGACGCTCTAGACAACGCATCCACATGTTTCAATTTTTCGCTTGATCTATGTTCGATGACGTATTCATAATCTTCTAATTGAAGTGCCCATCTAGCTATTCTAGCACTCAATTCTTTTTTACTCATGGTCATTTTAAAAGCAGCACAATCAGTTATAATTTTGAATTTTACACCCATCAGATACACCCGAAATTTCCTCAAAGCAGTTATTATAGCCAAAACCTCGAGTTCATAGCTAGTATAGTTTTGTTCTAGTGGTGTAGTCTTCTTACTGTAGTAGAAAACAGGATGAAAACATTGATCTTCCTCATCTTTCTGCATTAAAATCGCGCCCAGTCCAAATTTAGATGCGTCAGTATGCAATTCGATCTCGCTTCCTCTTTTATAAATCTTGAGTATGGGTTGCTGCGACAGACAATTTTTGAGGACTTGAAAAGCTTCTTTTTGCTCTAACTCAAACTCGAATTTCGCATTCTTCTTTAAAAGGTCGCTAAGGGGCTTAGCTATGGTACTGTAGTCTCGTACAAACTTCCGAAAATACCCTGTTAGTCCAAGAAATCTTTGAACTTCATGAACATTTTTAGGCTGCGGATAATTTCTTACAGCATAAGTCTTGTCTAAACTTGGACGAATTTCACCATTTTCTATTTCATATCCCAAATATGTGATTTTAGGCATCAAAAACTGACATTTGGTCCAATTTATTTCCAGTCCGTATTCTTCAGCTGTGCCTAAAACAAGCTTGAGTCTTTTTATTGCTTCATTCTCATCTTTCGCCAATATTACAATATCGTCCATGTAAACAGCAACTATATTTTGAAGTACTAACTCCCGGAAAATATGGTTAATATAACGTTGGAACGATGCAGGGGAATTGCAAAATCCAAAAGGAGTCTTCTTGAATTCATACTGCCCATATGGTGTGACGAAAGCGGTATATTTTTGACTTTCGGGAGCGACGGGAACGTGATAGAAACCATTTTTCAAATCGATGGTGCTAAACAAACGAGCTTCATGTAATTTGTCCAGCTGATCTTCCACCAACGGTAATGGATATTGATCTCTAATTACGTTGGCGTTGAGCTTTCTATAATCCCCGCACATTCTCATACTTCCGTTCTTCTTTTTCACCAAAACGATGGGACTACTATACTCCGAATTACTATGACAAATAATATCCTTCTGAAGAAAATCTTCTATTTGCCTATTAACTTCTTCCATTTCCAGTGGTGATAATCTTCTTGGAGCTTGTTTTACTGGTTCTTCTGTCTTCATTATTATCTTCGTTGTTATTGCTGTCTTCTTTCTTGGTTGTGGGTCGTAATTAGCAATTAACATTTCTATTTCTTCTCTTATATTTTTCTCTAAATGACTCAGATCTATTTCTTCACAGTTGTTTTCGCTTGTAATATTCATTAAAAATTCATCTTGAGTCTTCTTTTTGATATAGACCTTATCTTTTGTTACTTCAATATCGGCTTGATCTAATATATTACTACCTAGGATGCTATCATATTTGATTGCATGTAATGGTACTATATGAAATTTCAGCAGGTACTCCTCGTCCTCGATACACATGTTAATATTGATATATCCTTTCGTTTGGACGCTGTTCTTTCCAATTCCACTTAGAGTTATTTGATCGAATGTGAGATTAGGTGCACCAATTTTTTCATAAACATCTTCTCGTACTAGGCTGACTTCCGCTCCTGTATCTACTAGCGCTGACACAGTTTGCCCGTTTATTTTCATGAATACTTCATTCAAAGAAGTAGTAGATCTGATATGATTTATTTTCGTAATTTTTCCTTCTATCTTATTCGTGCAATTCTTCGCAATGTGACCAAAAGTGTTGCACTTGAAACACTTTAGTCCCTTTCCTTTTGATGGACAATCTTTTAATCTGTGTCCTTTATCTCCGCATCCATAACATCGTAAGTAATTCTTGTCTTCTTTTGCAGTCCCTGTCACCACATTCCTAGTAATTCTCTTATCATTTTTAGGATCCCTCTCAGTTTTCTTCTTGATAGCGGCATACAACTTCATTTTCTCCTTAAATTCTTCATAAGTTTTTGCTCCATATAGAATGACTTTATTGGCCGTGTCATCAATTATTCCATCGATAATATATTGTATGATGACTTCCTGTTCTATTTCTGCTCTATTGCCAATCTCTCTCATGATTAGCGCATATTCCTGTATTGTCTCATTTGTTTTTTTCATTCGATTCATCAATAATCGATGAATATCTGCACAGCTTACTCTTTCTTCAAATTCTTCCTTCAGTACATCTTTCAGCTTGGTCCAGGTGGTTATACCTCTCTCGGCTTGCACTAACGTCTTCGCTAATCCATCTAAATGTTTTTTAGCAAATATTAATTTCTGTAGATCAGTCCAATCCATAAGATCAGCTAACTCGTCGAACTCTTCAATCCATTTCTTGATAGGATAGCCATCCTTCCCATCAAATTTGCGTACTGATCCCTCAATATCTCGTAAAGATACAGATACTACTTCATTTCTCATCACTCGTTCGTTTCTTCTTGAAATGGAGTATTTCTTGTTATCTCTTCTCTGTTCAAATAGAGATTCATCTTCTGAAGAACTAGCGTTGTTTACAGAGCGCGTCTTTCGTCTTAAAACATCTTTGTTGCTCACTGAGCTCGTCTTATTTTTCAAAACATCTTGATCGCTTGTAAAACCTGCATTTGTTCTTCGATCATCTTTTCCATTTATCTTCTTCGCGTCTTTTCCATTTCTCGTCTTTCCGATGTTTCTTCTTCGTTGACTTCTAATTGTGTTGTCGCTGTCTCCTGTTTCCTCTTCATCGTCGTCTTCTTCTTCGCTCTCTTCTTCTTTTTCAACCTCCTCTTCTTCTTCTTGATCTTTTTCTTCCACCTTATCCCCAATGTGACATAAAAAGGTCATTATTTTATTTACTACGACGTCTTCCGCTCCAGTATACTCTAGATTTAGAATGTGACATATGGACACTAAATCTGGTACAGTAAGGTTTGTTTTACACTCTTCTATCTTCTTTGAGAATTCTTCTGTATCTTCGTCGAATGGAAATCCTCCAAATTTTCTCAATTTACTTCTATTCAGTCGCAAATGCTCTCCAAATATAACCGTATACAGTATTTTCAGGGATCTGGCTTTACCGTTTTCTATATTGCATCTTATTGCACCAATATCTTCTAGCGTAGGCATCTCGTATAGTCTTTTTAGTTTTTATCGGAAACCAAAAGGAAACAAAATGAATAATGCTTTCAAAACGATTTACTCACAGTACTCCCCTGATGTTTAGATCCCGGACGAGCCCCCAATTTGTAGGATAGATCAATAATTTGTAGCTTTATTTAATTAATTCTTATTGAGCAGTACAGAGCATTTTAAAATATGTCACATTCAAATCATATATATCATGTCACAAAATTGTAAACAAAACAATAAAACATTTTTCTGCCTCCTCTGACGTTCACTTCTTCTCGCGATGCCGTCGCGTTGATGATCGCGTTTGCACCCCTTTGGATCCGGTCGCCTCATCAGCGACGTCCACCAGCTTTTCTCCCACATATATAAGCAGTTTTGTTGATTCTTGTGACTTAATAAGCCATATATAGGTTTGTCATACCTTTTTTCAAGTTTTTCAGAAGATTTTTCCGAGGGAATCAATTGTTAAAAGTAATAATTAAATATTTTTTAATCTAACATGATTTTCGACATCTTAAAGTCGGTTCTAATGTAGATGGTGCATTTCTCTTATTTTCACATGAGCCGAATTTTTGGCACGTAAACATAAGATGCACTATCTCCTTTACCTTTGGAGTCGACTTCAAGATATCGAAAAACATGAGAGATTTAAAAATATTTATTACTTACTTTTTGATGGTGTCGAAGTCGATTGAAATTTTTGAGGAAGGTCACACTCTTTGAGAAAACTCAGTAATAGAGTCCAATATAGGGTTCCATTCCCTCTTTTCTCACCCTTTTATCTTCAAATTGGACCAACCTCAAGGAATAGCCTATTTAAAAAAATTGTTATTTATGTATCTAGTGTGCGAAATTATATTTTGGTGCTTGAGAATGAAAGTTTTTATCATTCGAAAGCTCCAAAGAAATTTCGTGCACGAGTTGCATACAACATTTTTTCTACAGACGTCAAAAAATTATAAAAAAAAAATATTAAAATCATATTAGAATACCAAAATTAGTGGAGTTCTTTTTCTTGACAACGGACATGAAGTATGAAGCAGTGAGGACTCCAAAATTATTGTTCTACCATAAGGGGTAGATTTTTTGCTTCAAACTCATATAGGAACGCCCTGTAGGTCCCTTCTCTTTAACAAAAAATTAGATCAAACTGTCGATATACTACTTCATATTCGATTTCGATGGAACTTGGTGAATGGATTTGTGTTAGCATTACAAATATAGGAAAAAATAATAACTATTGGCGGTCAAACTTGGTTGATCTTGAGAACCTTAGCTATTAATTTATATCATTAAGAAATGTATACATTGCGCAGTGTGTGTGTGTAAGATGATGATACTAGCAACTTCCAAGTGAAATTTTGTATTTCGCACTAAAATTGATTTTTTTCGACAGGAGGTGCTTCGCCTGCTCTAACCGAGCTCGACGTGCAATCATGAGTCTGATGGCCAGTTGCATCACTGTCCCTTAAGTTTTAAGTGTTGCTTAATAGAACAAAATCGTATCAAGATTCGAAAGTCAAATGTGACATAAACATTGCTGTCATTATTCCGATTCGTTATTTTTTCTTCAAGTGAAACTTAAAATTTAAGCTAGAGCGGTGCAACTGGTCATCAAAGAATAACGAAAGGTGCACTAACCACCTTATGTTGTGTTTGATATGCAGTCATTGTCTCAGACTTAAGATTGCACGTCGAGCTTGTTCAGAGCGGACGAAGCCCACCTACTAGTTGGGTGCGAAGCACGGCCGGTTGAGAATAAAAACCATTGTTTTAGTGTGACTGACAAAATTTCATTTCACTAATGATTCGCTAGTATCGCCATCTTACACACACCGAGCAATGTATACATTTTTGCTTGTACAAAGTACAAGTATTGCGAAACCGACAAAATTCACATCACGAGATTTTGATGGAATATCAGTTTTGAGCATCCCTGAATCCATTTTGACTATTTTCGGCTTGATGTTGGTACGTATGTATGTGTGTGCGTTTGTAGCCCGCAAATATCAAAACTCGTCAAACGTATAATGTTGAAATTTTGTATTTAGAACTGTTCTAGGCTCTAGTTGTGCACCTTGCATTATAGTTGCAAAACAGGAAGTGCACTCTACTTGAAGCTTTTTTTGAATTTTCCGCATAAATCCAGAATGATCAGCCGTAGGATACTTAAATTCAGTATTTGAGATCGATGTAGCATCAAGATGTTCATTTTCTATTTTTGTATCAATCGGCTGAGCCGGAAGTGCACTTTATATAACAGATTTTTCTAATTTTATAAATTCAAAACAATCAGTCATAGAATATTGAAATTTTGTATTGACCATTTCTGTAACATCTAGCTGCGCACCTTGCATTATGATTGCAATTATCTGTACTGAAAGTGTACTTAACTCGAAACATTTTTTGAATTTGCCGCATAAATCCAAAACGATTGAACGTAAAATGTTAGAATTCAGTATTTAAAATGATAGTACCGTCCAGATGCTCAAATATTCTATTTTCATTGAGATCGACTGAGCCGGTAATGCACTTTACATGACAGTCTTTTGGAATTTGTCGCATAAATTCGAAATGATTGGCTGTAGAGTATTGAAATTTAGTATTTCAGTCTGCTGTAGTATCTGAATGATTTCCTATTATTCTTATAACAATAGAATGAACCGGAAGTGCACTTCAGTTGGATTTTTTTAAAATTTTGTGCATAAATTTGGTACTGTTGGAAATTTAGGAATTTTATAGCATAATAATGATAACCTACTATTTCAATAGCAACCGAATGGACCGAAAGCGCACTTTACTCGACAAATTTTTAGAATTTTTTGGATAAGTCCAAAACGATTAGCTGTAGAACGATGCAATTTTGTGTTTGATTATTGTATTATTATAGGCAAAAAATATATCCAATGATGTACAAGTAAGTCACATGATACTCACATCATATTTTTTAATATAATAAATAAGGTTTAGAACTAATTTTTCCACCAAGTTTTTATTTCACCTCTGGGGATGAACTTTATCCTTCAAACCGAAATCGGTTCACGTGGGTGAGGCATTATCGCTAAACATACATAAAAAAATTTAAAAAAATTCTCAAGGAATCAAGAACTTTTTTCTTTTTCAAAGTCGGTTGGAAATCACTTTGAGTATTGCCGAAGAAGGATGAGATGAAACACGATGAACTCTATTCTCTATTGAAACGATATTGGTATATGAAAGCAGCTTCGACAGTTTCAACCTCCTGAAGGTTGAGATTTTGCAAAGTTTTGCAACTTATTGAGCCACATAGGTTTGTCATTCTTTTTTTCAAGTCTTTCAGGAAATTTTCCCAAAGGAACGTTTTGTAAAAATGACTTTGGATATTTCCTAGGAAGGATAAAAGGAAGCACGACCGAGTTTTTCTATTGAATCGATATTGAAATCCTGCAGTTTCTTGCGACTTATTGAGCCACATAGGTTTGTCATTCTATTTTTAATATCTTCCAGGAGATTTTCCCAAAGAGACTTTTTTGTAAAATTGAATTATGAATCTTTGCAAATAATCGACATTTGTGCATTTGTTAGATATTATGTAGTTGAAGTCGGGGAGCAGACGCGAAATACTGTAAAATTAAGGTGCAGAAAGCATTTTCCGATAGGAGTTCCAACCGTTATGGCACATGGCCAGATATAACTGGTAAAAATGTAAATTTTCAATTGTACACGTTTTGACACAAGAGTTTAATTGATTTCTCTGTTTTTCGAAAACTTTCCGTTGTGCAGGAGAGAACGTAGCGTATTTCTATCACTGTTTATGAAGTTGTGTCTCTCTCGTACATGTGACATTAATTCAGTGTACGTCATAGCTACACGAGATGTCCAGAATCCCACCAAACTGGTTACTGTGGCTACACATTTCATTTCTTCGTGTGTTTAAAGCCACTGCAGATAGATGTACAATGTTGATGCCGAGTTAAGAACTCACATCTGTTGCCTGTGTTGTTGATTTCCACAGTAGAACTAGTTGAGGTTGACTTCTTGCGAGGAGATTTTGTGATCTCGACAGCAGTTGAAGGAACTTTCAGTGCATCTACTCTTTCTTCAGTCTGTATCAATCCATATACCGTATGCACCATCGAAGAACATCATACACTTACAAAACCACTAATACTCATTTATTGACAGAAAACACTCGGAATTTATTGATTTTTTTGAATACTTTAGGTTCTTTTATATTCAAGTGAGGAAAATGCATGTTATTGTACAAAGACATAGCAAAACTCAACATCCTCAAATGAAAAATGTAACTGAAACAGTAAAATTCAAATTCAAATATTAGCAGTGGCTTGGTCCTCAACAATTTATCTGCAATAATTATGAAATATTACACATCACTGATATTCACACTATGTCCGCACTATTTTTGAAACATTTCCCTCAAAATTATTGCAATTTTATACAATGTTGGGTCGTAAATTTGACAACACAGTTACCATCTTACAAACGGAAAACAATTGATATAAAATATTTGAGTTATCTTTCACAGTATGAAAATAATTGCAAGAAATATTAACAAAAAACATAATTCAACTACAACAATAACTAAATTGACATTGAATGCGCAATTTATCTTCCGTAATTTGTTTCAGAAGATTAATACTAATTGCTGCAGTAATGAAAAGCTTGAAATCTTACAAAGATAAAGTAGATAGATTAAACAGGAAATTGATTTTAAAGTATCCTTTCACTTCTAGAACCATCATACTCTTATGTGCATTGTGCATTTTCATTCCAAAAATTATCGGGAAGTGTGAAATAAACAACTCCATAAAAATGTGTATAAGGGGTTTCAATCGCATTCTGCACGTCCAGCATCTGTCAACCAAAAGAATTTTTAACATCAGGAATACGGAAACTATATATCTGCCATATGTCATCTAATATTTATAAAAGTGCGATTAGTAATAATAGAGGTCTTTGATGTTATTAAATTTTATATTTTAAGGTGCCTGCTAATAAACTATTCAAGCAAAATGGGGTTTTTCCAAATTTTGAACAAGAAATATGAATGGGATAGTATTCAAGATAATCCATTCAGGATGGTTAATTTTGGAAAAACCTTAAACTTCTTATATTTATGTCCATTAGTCCATTCATTGAATTGTTCATTGAAGATATAGAAGTACATTTTTCGTAGAATACTTCACGGTAATAATATTATAATTCATAATAAAACTGTTAATATTTCTAATCTTCATTCACCAACAGGCATAAATTACAAGATTATAATATATTTTATGTTCACACTCATTAACAATTTTAACACTAATCCAATCCCAGATGTGCTTTTGCAACTTCTAGAAATATAAAACTTAAAAATTCTCATTACACTGACTTACTAATATTTCCATATACATTAAACATTTCTCCAAACCGTTATTATTATCCAGGGACTAGAAGAAAGCAAGGTCGAAGCCCAAGACATAGTTTCAGGCAGCCAGCATCACCCGTGACAATAATGTCGGTCGTTCAGTTTTCGCGTTGCATACGATACTTTTTCATAACAAATGCACTCAAGTACCCCAAAAACTAGAATAAAAAAATCTGTTGTGGCCACACCATGAATTTTATGACCAGTTTCCTTGTTGTTTCATAAATTCAGTCACTTGCATATTTCAAAGTGATAACTGTCACTGTCACTATTTTATTTTACAATAGCCATAAGTTTTATATCCAGTTACTTTAGTTGATCCAAACTTGGCATACTCTGGTCAAGTTGTAAAGAAACAATTAACAACCGAAAATTTTTTTATTTTATATTCCGACTAAGCTTGTCTCTCTGAAAGCTATAAATTGATACCAAACTAAACATCATTTGAATAACTTGTAAAAAAAAACAATTGACAATCGTTTAAATACCATTTTTGACACAGAATTATTGCCGCAGGAGTTTTAATTTGATGTCAAATACGATAGAATCAAATTATTTTTTTACTAATTTAGAAAACTGACTAACGTTTGCATGTGATATTCAAATACGAATAATAATAGTTCTAATTTCGCATTATGATTTTTATTATTCCATTTCTTTGCATGTTTAAGAAAAATATATCGAAGCTTACAATAATAATTCAAATTTTAATAATAATAAATGAGCCGATAATAATTTTGAAAATGTTTGAGGTACATTTCATTTGCTTTATATTTTTTTTACGAAATAAACGCAAGAAACTAAAAAAAATTATCAATAAAATGTTGGTACCACTGGTTGGAGAAGCTCTTTCACAAACTTGAAACTAACTATTTGATATGAAATTTCAGTCGAAAAATTCGCACATGTTCTCAATTATCGTGCTTTCAGATATATAGACCGACTTTTGAAATTTTTTTTTGGTTCAGTAGGTTCTAAAACGTGAAGATTCATCAAAATCTTGAGCTGTCGAAAAATAACGATTAGACCAAGGCAGTACAAATTAAAAAAAAATCTTGAAGAGAAAGGGAAGAATTTTAGTTTTAAATTTTATATTACGAGAATCTAATCAGTAGTTCTCAAGATTTGTGAAAATAGTGTTATGAAAAAAAAAAATCGTCGAGCATTAAAATTCATTTCTCTGTTCTGTGTGCAAGAATAATGGAGAAGAGAAGAGAAACCTTAAATATTATTATATTAGGACCCCAGGTAACGCAGTTTGTATATACCGGCAATCAATTTATGTTCTCGTTTAAATATAACGAAGATATTGTGAAATTCAAGATTTATTTATAAGAAATTCCTCGAGGTGTGAGTCACTGTTCAAAATAAATCAAAATCAATAATAAGATAATATTTATGCATTTTCAACACCATCTGAGTTTGTAACATCCATACCTTTTGTGAAAATCTTCTAGATGTAAAACAAGAATTTCAACTTTTATGTAAGAAAACGATTCAAGTTTATGTGCAAGATACTGGAATTAGCATAATAACTTATAGTTAAAATAATGAATGATTCAACGAAAAAATATTTTAACGAACTTTAATAAAACACCTGTTGGAGAAGATTCTACTTAATTAATAATACGGGACGAGAATAAAAATGAGATAATTAGATCTATCATCGCTATTTATATTTTGTTTATTCTCATCTTTGACTTTTGGGGCCTCTGTGATGTTTTGGAGATCTCTATCAATTACACTGATAGATACATTAACATCCATCAAAAGAAATTAAAAGCACAAGATAAATTATAATAATGATAATAATAATAACAATAATAATAATAATAATAATAATAATAATAATAATAATAGTAATAATATATCTTTATTGACTGGAAGCCAAAGGAAATAGATTCGTTTGAATAATATCAATCGTATCTCCCAATAAAATGATGCTTCTTATCCGGCAACTGGAATCGCGGAAGATTATATAAAAATACTTCTATCTTAATTAATAATTATTTCCCATCAATTGAGCTGGACAAAATTTTTTAACATCTGTTTGGACTCATTTGATTCCAAATATACAATACTATACCAAATGTTGGTGATAGGAACAATCGTTTGCTTTATGAAGATGGACATATATCGTTATGTTTCCAACCTATGTGATAATTTGGACATTCATGTCAGCTATTACACTTTCAAGACGACATCATGAACGCTGATAAATACGTCAACATCCTTCATAGCCACAAATTGAATAATTTCAAATATATCTTCCAACAAAATGATGGAATCATGAAAAATTGGATGTTGGAAAACAATATTCCAATTTTAAAATAGACGTGAGTATTAGAAATGAGGGAATTCAGTCAAGTTATTCAATCTCTTCTTTTTTGACTCTACAGTTTCGACTACACCTTAGCCATCTTCAGGAGCAAAAAGAGTTATTGTGCTTAGATATAAAATACATATGTTTCAAAATTTAATAAACTTCCTCCATAGAAGTCGGTTGTGGCCTTGTGGCAATAGACAAATGAAAACTTTTTTCTCGTTGTATGACTATGTTCAAATATTTTAAAACACACGTATTTTATATCTGAACAAAATATTTCTCTTCGCCTCTGAAGATGACTAAAGTGTAGCCGAAACTGTGGAGTCAGAAAAGAAAAGATTAAATAATTTGACTGAATTCCTTCATTTTTAATACTTACATTCATTAATCCAGTCAGCTTCAACAATTTTAAAATGGACGTTTAGTAATCTTGCCAATCGAAATCTTGTAGCAAATCATAAAAAATTGTTTTGTTTTATCATAATAATTGAACCGCTGTTTCTTCCATAGTTGGTAACAAATATCATTTCTTGGACCATTATTTGAAAAAATAAGTATTCAGTATGGAAAACTTTAGAGTCGATGAAAAGGTTGATATATTGTTAATTTATGATCAATGTTATATAAATCTATTTTTAAAAATTGAACAGCATCTCAGACTGACTGGATCATTAGGTAAAAATAAGAGGCAAGCTAGAGTTGCTAAATATAATCAAAATGTAATAAATGCTCTCGCGTTTGTTCATTACAAGACTAAAAATGAGGATGCTGTTTTTCACGAAAAACGGCAATGTAATGTTAGTGTAAACACTGCAACGAAAACATTGAGAAAAAAAAATTTGGATCCTACAAAATAAAACATCAGAAAAGTTAGCACTCTCACTTTGCGAAAATAAAAAAATTGATAGCCTATAATTTAGGACTAATTAAGGAGTAATTTGTACCCATAAAATTAGGATTTGTACCTACACACTTTAGCCACAAAATCAATTTGAAAATTGGGGATGCCAACTTGTAAAAAGCTGGCAGTCCTACATGATCGAAAAAAAGTCAGCTTACTCGAAAAAAATAATTTAAGGCTAGGTTATACCTGAAAAGATTTTGTGAAAAAAAAAAATATTTTTGTGGCAAATTGATTTTTTCGAAATTGCGTTACGTGAAATTCGGACCAATATTTGGAAAATAATTTCAGAGCAGGAAAAAGTTTAGAAAACTCAATTATTCGCGTTATAGATCAATAATTTTGAAATTGCGCTGCACGAAGTTGAAAGCAATTATTATAAGCAAACTATTTTGGGTGTAAAGAAAAATTGAAAAATCTTAATTTAGAATTAGTCCTTAATTCTAAATAAAAAATTTTCATGTTTGCTTTATTCTCAAATTGTACACTTATAATTGCGGAGTGCGCAGCGCAATTTCAAAATTATTGATTTTCAGCGAGAATAGTTTTTTTTAACAAAATCTTTGTAGGTAAAGATTAATCTTTAATCTAAATCGATGCTTCTTTAAATTTCAATTTTTAATTTCTCCAAGTCTCCTTTATTTTCGAATTGTTTGCTTGAAAATGCTTTCAACTTCGCGCAGCACCATTCCAAAACAGTCGGTTTCTAACAAAAATAATTCATTTATAACAAAATATTTGTGAGTACAAATTAATCCTTAATTCCGAATCAAGTTTTTACAAGTTTTCTCTTCTCTCAAATTGTTTACTTATAATTGCTTTAAACTTCGCGCAGCGCAATTTCAAAATAATTGATTCCTATCAAAAATAATTTGTTTATAGCAAAGATTTTCCTGCACTGAAACTATTTTCCAAATTTTGCTCCGAATTTCACGTAGCGCAATTTCGAAAAATCAGTTTGCTATAAAAATTATTTTTTTTTTCACAAAATCTTTTTGGGTACAAATTAGTCCTGAATTAGTTCCTTCGATTGAGCTGACTTTTTTTTTGATCGGCGAATGCATTTTTTCAAGTTGGCATCCCCACTTTTCAAAAAAGTGTGTGGACACAAACTCTAATTTTTTGGGTACAAATTAGTCCTTGATTAGTCCTAAATTATAGGCTACTTTTTTTCAATTTGCGCAAAGTGGGAGTGCTGACTTTTCTGACGTCAAAATAAGGCTTATTCGTCATTTATGAAATGGAGATTATGTCATATGACAAGAATTTTACAGATTGTACGAAAACGCAGACAGAATCCCAATATTGCTCAGAAAATTATTTGGACCGATGAATCTACGTTCACAAATAATGGCATGTTTATTAGGAATATACATTTCTACTGGAGAAGTGAAAATATTCATACAAATAGCGAAACTAATTATCAGCATCTAGTGTTGATATAATCATTAAAAAGTATTTGATTATTTTTCTATGAGAATTTCTCCGCAGTGAATTTTTTACAAACTGCTCTGGAAGATTTAATGGATGATGCACCTTTTGAAGTAAGAAGAAATAAGATGGAGCACCAGCACACAACGCAAAAATTTGTACCAATGATTTAGATTTACTGAATCCAAATCATTGGATAGGTACAAATGGACCTTAACCAGGTCCCGCGATATTATCCCTCTTGGCATTTTTTTATCTGGATATATCTTAAAGATAGAGTTTTCCAATATCAATCTCACAATATTGATGAACTAAAAAGTGTATCATAGAAGTAATTAATACAAAACCTCTCAGATGCTTTGAACACTTGTAATAAATTTTGTACATCCTGAAATCGTACGGAAATGCTTCTAAATTTGATTATTGATCTGTAATTAATATTTTCGTTTGTAGTTACACTGCTTATTTTGCATTAAAAATGATACCAAAAGTAGGTAACTGTATATTTGAAAATGGAGTCTTGACTGAGCTATCAAGCTGGAAAGGAATAATAATGAACTTGAAATAGTTGAGCTATCATTTAGTATACTGAAGCAGATAGACATAAGATAGCATTGCGTGCAAATGGGCTCGATATGCCCGGTAGCATTGGGTGCTGCAGAAGCAAGAGGACAGATTTGAATCCTTTTTGTTTGTGTCGAAATTCCAAGATGCGATCCACATTTCTTGCTCACAACTGCATTCTTACGGGAACCGGTTTGATTATTGCCGTATAGAAGTGAAATACTTTACGTCTCTCATTGATGCACTTGCTTAGCATGCGTGAAGACATCATCTTTACATTATAATATCGTTACCTTCAAAATGATTTAAACGTATACTTTTATACCTATTTTTCGACCAAGAATCAAGGGTTCAATGTAGTTGCAGTACAAATATAGACCAATACGCATTGATGAAAGCACCAAATTAAAAACTTGGAGACGCGCAGACGCAGAGACTGTTGAACTATTTCTTTGCGCGTGTAGTTCGATCGAACGAATATATTTGACAGCTAACCCTGATTCATCTCATGAAATTTAACTTTTATCTTCAACTTGCGAAATAAGTAATAATAGATAAATTTTATGGAATAATTCTTGTTATATATTTATGAGAATTTTAAATTACAGCTGTGTAGTCTTATGTTTCACGATTTGAATATGAACGCTGCTAACAATACAGAATTAAATGAATGTTAATAAGGTCACATTTGGGGCTCGTGTTCAAGATCAGCTTATTATGCATGCTGTCGTAAAGTTAATTGTTCATTTGTCTTAACGCACCGAGTGACAAATGTGACGCGAGATCATGTAGCTAGACAGACGTAAAATTCGAATTAATTGTGTGTACTCATCAGGGCTATGACGCATCCATCATGACTAAAAAGATTTTTCTCGAGAAATTATAATATTAGGAGACAGCTCAAAGCTGCTTTGCTTAATTTTTTATATTACGAACATTAAGTAAATATAAATCTGGATCAGGAGAATACGACAGTATAATTGAAACGAAGTATTACGATAGTCCGGGTGCCCAGTAAACGGCGGACCTAACCATGACTCTCTTAAAATTGATGACTACTCTATCAGTAATAATTATTTCTACATATCCACATCTAGTATGAAATAGCTTCAGTATAAGCAGGGTCATGATTAGTAAAAAATAGGCACACTGTCTTGCGCAATATGAAATTTTGTTTATAAGTATCTCGTTTGGATTTGTATTTACAAATAGAGTGTGTGTGCGGGAAAATGTTTATGTGAACACCTGTTGCTAGTGAAGGGACAGACTCTTAGGCACCAAGTGTTATAACCAGTGCAGTACTACAAAACACTAATTGGTTTTTTTAATGAGAATTTTCCTAAAAGATAATTCGAATAAAAAAATAAAAAAGAAAATATAATTCATGAATAATAAATATAGAAAACTCTCAGTCTCAAAATGTAAATTGCTGTTGCAGAATTTATGCGCAAAAAAAGCTATCTTAATTATGTCATTTACTGATTGATATCTTAATGAATTAGTTCATTTCAATGTTCTATAAACAAGTTGTTACTATTTTTGCAATAATTCCTCGATAAGTATGTGATTTTTATATAAGTTGTTGTTATATTATGTATTAGAATAATTGTTTTTAAACAAAAAATATCAAACACGCTTTTTACCCACTACGGGTGTGACAGACACTTATAGTGCAGTACCAGTGGAGTGACGACTATGGTTCTTTAGGGCACAAGGGCACGTGCCCTCCCAGCCGCCAAGGTAAATGGAAAGAAATAAGTATGTAATTCACCGTTCAGTGCATTATTTTATTTTTGCCTTACACCGTTACACAATCATAATATAAAGTTGGTATTAAACGTTCCGCAAATCAAGTGCCGCATCGAGCTGTAGACGTCCATAGGAGAACAGTTTGAAATGTATCTACCTTTACCTACTATAAGTTGATTCGGTTATATTCGCAGCACACGATTATATACTAGACCTGGGGCTCCGAACAACCTGTCTTTCATTATCCATTATACTCCATAACAGTTTGTTGATTTATTTTCGTTATTTTCTTCGCGATTTAAATTCTAAGACGAAATATAATGTTAATTATCAATCATGGAGCCAGTGGATGCTAATTGTGTGCAAAATATTTTGAAAGTTTTCCCTTTGTGCCCATCCTCTTTAATAACGCACGAGCCTCCACTGGAGAGCACACCACAGAATATATTATAATTGAGTGAAAATCTTACTGACTTTTTCTGCATTGAGCTATGAATATTTCTAGACAATAAATTAAATGTTTTCAAAATTTTTTACAGAAAATGACTCCACCACTACGCCACTGATCATTTTTTAATCACAACCGACCACCATCATAAATCTCTTCTTAGATATAAATAATTGATATCGGGCCCGTATTAGTAGATATAATTTAAATTTTTTTTTTGGCATTTGAATTTACAGCTTGACATCTGATATTTTAAGCGGACATGTACTTAATTATGACTATAATTACTTCATTTGAAGCATTCAATATTTAGTCATGCTGAGATATAGGTTATGAACCAATAATATTCAATAATGTCTCACAGTTTGCTCCGTTAATCAATCACGATTGCAGACACAAAAATCCGCTGTAGCAAGTACAGTACTTTCCGACCATAAATTTCATGGCCAGCTACATCGCTGTTTCAGAAATTTAGAGTGTTAGTTAATTAATTGCATATTTCAAAGTGAAAGATGTCACTGTCAAAGTGACAGCTGTCATTAGCAAAGTAACAACCGTCATTGTCAAAGTGACAACTGTCATTGTCAAAGTGACAGCTGTCATTGTTAAAGTGACAGATGGCGGTTATTTTTAGCGCATTTTTCCGAAAAAAGCGCTATTATATTCACTTTGGCTGGCTGGCTGGCTGGCTGGCTGGCTGGCTGGCTGGCTGGCGTGACGCTGAGATCTCAGCAACTATACTATTTACAGACTTGAAACTGGTACTAAATAAAAGCTGCTGTTTCGTAGGCTTGCACAAATTGCTTTAATTCAAGCTCAGTGATTGTGGAAAATTGAATTATTCAATTACTTGTTTCAAGTGAAACAATGTCCATAGATATCTATGACATTAGGGATATGGCAACTAAAATTTATTGAAGTAGATAAAAATTTAGTTACAACTTTCGCCGCGAGTGTCACTATTATTATGTACAGTTGTCAAATCTGTCCGGGATTCATTCAATGATTTGTTTGACGCGAATTTGAAGCTTATTAGAATGAATTATTATTATTGGATGAAAATTTGTTCACTTTTGGTGTATTTTTTTTTATATAGCTTTGATAAAGATCAAATCATCATTTTAAGCTACAGCACTTGACCTCCTGTCAATCAATAACTAAACAATGAAGATTAAAAGGTATTTTTGAGTTTGTACATGTATAAATTATGTACCTATTAAATAGTCAACTTGAAACTAGTACTAAATGGAAGCTGCTGTTTCGTAAGTTTGCCCAAACTGCTTGATTTCAAGCTCAGTAATTGTAAGAGATGGTAATTTGCGAAATCTCTGAAGTAACAAGCATTCATGAGCTGTCAAAAATGCGCTTTCATCATCTAGATGATTCTTCCATTTTTTAGTCCTCACATAAAATAAGTATTTTCGAAAATAAAGAGTTCTTTTCTAGATTTTGGGGGTCTTTAATTCATTGTAACATATAGTTTCGACATTTGATCGCCGGAAGTGTAATTTGAAGATGGTAACGTAGACTCCACTACTTAATTATTTATTTTTGATATCTACTAATGTTATTGATACCAAACTTAAATGATTTGTGATAGAATCAATTGACACTCTTTGACACTTCTACTAGAATTATCTTCACAAGAGCTTTAATTTGATACCAAACGCGATAGAGCCAAATTAATTATTTTACAAAAACAATTGACGGAAGTTTGCATGTGATGTCAAAATATGAATGATAATAATTCTCCTCATTTTATCTTTGGCTCAGAAAAATATAACAAATTTTATTATAATTTGAAGTTTGATAATAACAAATGAACCGCTGATAATTTTGAAAAATGATTCTCATGAATGCTGTACCAAATCATTCAAGGATTAGTTTTAGTGATATCATATTTTATAATAAATACAACCACTGGTTAAAAAAAGCTCATCTACTAACTTGAACCTAGATTTTTGATGAAAAACTTAAATACAAAATTTCAGTCGAAAATTCGTACGCCTTCTCAAATTAGATTCATCAAAATTTAGAGCTTTCAAAAAACTACGATTACAATTCTTTCCCTATGATATTATAGGTTGGGGAAATAAAAATTTGTATACTAGGATACTAGAAATTTTTAGGGAAAGCAGCAAGTCGTTATTCACGTATTTCGCTTCGCTCGTGTCCCAATCAATTTTCTTTACGATTTCAAGGAAATTTTTGAATTTTGTTAATCGACAGATAGAGAGGACTAGAATTAATGATATAATGAATTTTATCAATGATTTTTCCAAGGAATTTTAAATACAAACAATTTTATTTTAGTATACAGTTCGTAGACAGTTAATCTTCTATCAATTTTGATTTCTTTCTTCTTAATTATAAGGTATCTGTATTAAAAAAAAAAAGTACAAAGTGAATGAAATAAGAAAAAATTAAAGAGTATAAAAACAAAAGAATGCGTATCCGAAATTTTTTCCATTCTTCATCTTCCACGCACGCACACACGAACACACTAACATCACAAATCACTTGACTAAAACAGACCCGCAGTCTGGCATGGCAAAAATTCCATCAGGCAACGAAGTCTCCCAGACTCTCAGACTCTGACTCTCACATCTCCTAACATACTTAACAACAGACAAAGATAGAACTACACAATAAATATATGTGTAATAGAGAAAGAAATATGGCAAGATCCTTCCAGCATCCAGGTAGACCCGCACGCCGCACACAGATCAAGTATCAAATGAAAAAAACAAAAGGTGCACACAGGAGTAGGAAAGGAAGGAAATATAAAACAAAAACGATGTGGTGCACCCCGTCGTGTGCTGTCACACACACATTGGCGCTGAGGGGGGACAAGGGCGGCTGGAGGGGCACAACAAGAGATCCCCCCGCCGAGAGAACATCAGAGCTTAGCTGGCTTGGCTTGCACACCTGTGCGCGGCCTCTAAGACTCCGTGGACATGTTTGGTGCATCTTTCTCAGGATGTGGACCGGACTCTTAGATTTTACACAGTTATATCCGCTCAAATAAACTTCTGTAACGCTTTGAATTACAGCCAAAGTGAAAATTTCAACCTATTTACATCACGCAATCCAAATTTGGGCGCAAAAGTTATAAACGCCGTGAACTGCCATGTGACTGATAATTAAAGTAATGTGGGTGGACTTTGAATTGACGTAACCCACCAATTCTTATTTTTAGTGCAAGAGTTTTTACTCTTACACAAATAGTAAGAAAGAAAGAGACCAAACCAGTTGCGCAGTAGTCCGTTGCGCTACCTCAACTTCAACCCTACCCACATTGCTTTCATTAGCGATTATATACATTCTGAGTTTCACGGTATTCACTTAAAAAATGAAAGATACCACGCCAATCGTGAAATTGAACTTGAACAAAAAAAAAAAAACGATTATATTGAATAATAATTTCAATAAACAGTTAGTTAACGGAATTAATTTAGAATACCAACAGGTGCCTATTAAATCATCACCCATCCGTGTTTTGACTTCTGTAATGCGTGCTTAATGCCGTAAAACAATAAAAAAAAATGAGGTGACTCAGTACTACCGTTGATTGATGAGTGAACATATTTGATTGTATCAAAATTTGGATGATAAACGAAAAAATGAGGTGTGTCCACTTTTCCTTATAGTCAATACATAGCCAACTATTTTTTTATTAAGTACCGAACGTTTTACATATTTCACAAACATTTACTGATAGACAAGTGAGGTAGTTGTGTGCGCAAGAATTAAAAATTTTCAAAGAAGCGATGCACGTCATTTGATTCTACTTTTGATTTTACTGTCAAGTGATTGTATTATAAGTGTTTCGTATTGATATATTTATAAAGCGAAACTAAATGTGAAGAATTCGCCCCTGTTGGCTAACGATCCGGAACAATAGGACTTGTTGAACCTGTGCCAAGAAGAATGGTTGAAGAGGCCGCGGCAGGCCACAAAGTTTGGAATAGAATAGAACAACCAGAGGAAGAAGCTCTCAAACAGGCCTTTATTTGCAGACACCTAAATTTTGACTTCTGAAACGATGTGAAACGTTAGAGTGAAGTGGATCCACTCCTACCAACACAATACAAAGCAGTACCTTCAACCCATCAACCCAAAAGAGAATATTAGCAATGCTACGAAATTGAGAATTTATGTTAATATTTATTTATTTGTTATTTGGAATATCTTGGCGAAATTTTCTGTCAGTTGTCAGACATGTAAAGTGTTGCGTAATGTAATTGTTGCGCAATATCCGATTGGTTTGTTCTCGCCTGGTGAGTCGTGACGCTTCTGAACAGTCAAGTCTATAGAATGTTCCGGAAAATCAAACAGAAATAAATATATTAAATTTAATCCGTCATAGAACTCGTCGAGGGCAACAATATTTTTAAATAATTTTTTTCCGAATTCTCATTTCTTTTAGTGTCTTAACCCACTTTTACATAATTCAACGAGCCGTTCAGGTGCTCCCATAAATATTGAATCCAGTAGTTGTAACAATAGAACAATTAATTTTTACATATGTGAGTTGTGAATTCCGTCAACTAATAAAATAAATCAATTATATAAACTAAACACCTGATAGGCAGCTACATGTGTTTATGTAGGTTGTTTTCTGTTCTATAAGAATACAAGCTTTTAGAATATTTTCAATTGAATTAACCCTCAAATATTTATTTTAGAATTGAATTTCATGTAATATCCCACCGTTTTCTTGAAATGAATTTGCCACTCATAGATGGCAGCACAGATTTTTACTATTTTTCTTAGCTGTTCTCTGTTAAAGTGCAATGAACTTGTGCAGACAATCTAATTTTGAAGAAATATTTTTTAAAATCTTTCTGATGGATTTCCGGATTTGGACCTGTCGGTCATGTCCCTAGGTTGACTTTTCATTCACACAACTATTTTTCACTTTATTTGCCACGTTTTTATCTTACTGCCATGTTTGTTGCCAGTCAACCGATGCAGGCCCATGTTACAACAATAATTAGCCGGTGCCAGATAGCTTCATTGAGGCCAAGTTAATTTGATTCCTAGCTTGGAAAGGTAACGAGAATGAATTCCAATCCAGAAAAGTCGCGAAAAATTTCATGACTTAACTGAGATCCGAACTCACGATCTCTGTGTCCACAGGCTAGCACTCTAGCATTGAGCTATCTTGCAGTTTTCTTTAAAGAAATATACTAATTATCTGAAAAAATATATGAAATCTCTAAATATAAATCAATTTACTTGACAATGAGATATAAATATGACTAATAGACCAAATTGTTGATACCAGACCACGGTCTTATACACAGGTCTTGACACTATAGCATCCATTACTATTGTTGCGGGTTGACTCTTATTGAAGCTGAATTTAGTTATTATTTGCTCCAAAGGAGGTGCTACGATCGAGAAGAGTATGCGAAAGATAAAGATGAAGAGTGTGTATTAAACAGGGTATTAGAGAAAGACAGAAACTATACGATTGAAAATACTATCAAACCTAACCTAACTAATTTTATCGCGCTTCATACTGAGTAATTAACTGTGAATCAATACATAATTGAGAGTACAACTCATTAAATATGCCTGATTGTTGCCTTGTACCACGATGTGAAACAGGGCGAAACACATTGGACTAAAGCGTTCAGTTTTCAAAGTTAAAGAATCACTAAAAATGTAGGAAAATGCTATATTTTGTAGTTAATTACTATAAATTTACTTACAATAATAATTCAATAAAAATGCAGAAAAACATTTATGTATTCTAAGTTCAAATTTCCAATCAAAAGGTTTTTTTTTCTAGCTTAAATTCTGTATATTCATTTAGATTTTTTGACGTTTGACGTTTAGACTAGCTGTTTCTTCTCTTTCTAATGCCCATTCTCTGTTTCTCTCGCACAATTATCTTCTCGATCGTTACGCCGTGTGTGTTAGTTTTAATAACTAGTAAACTGCTCCAATAAGGGGTACCCCCAGTACTGACTAGTGTCAATATCTGTGTATAAGTCCGTGTCCCAGACACAAATTTAACCTATTTTACAACATGCAAAGATACAATTATCTAGGTAAGCTAAGATATCAATATATTGTCAGAAATACAAATATTCTTTTTATTTCAAATGAATGATTAACATGACTACGATGGTTCAAAGTTACAAAATACTAGTTCTGCCAACAAATGATAAACGTTCAGTGGAACCATAGGCTTTTACTCGATATCCAGAAAGTTTACAGAAAAAAGTTAGAAAGAAAAATGGTTATACTTGACGAGTTCTATTACTGGTTGAAATAAATGTATCTATTTATTTCTATTTCTCCCTGTACAAACCGGCGTTCAAACAGAAAGGAGTAGGGCAACATTATACCCATGAATTTTGTCAAATTTGACAGTTTAATCTCGAAAGTAAAAAAAAAAGCATTCAATAGGTATGCTTGAAAAGGAATTAAAGGCGCTATCATGAGAAGATAGTGCAACAATAAAGCCACTTATCTCAAACTGAATTTTACAAGTACTTACCTAAGTAATTTTTTGACAAATTTTTAACATATTTTCATGTAAGTATTTTTAAATAAATTTATCTTCATTTTTAAGACCGTATCTAATTCTTTATCGGTATATGAGACTAGAATATTTCAGTTTATGATAATCAATGATAATGATGAAACGTTAGCAATGTTTTCCAAATAGGTAATAAAAATAATTGCAAAATGTCTCAAATTTTTTGATAACATCCAGTAAAAAATGAAAGTTTTATCTTACTTTTCTACAAGGGCTGCCCTAAAAACAGTGATTAAATTGAGGGTAATATTTACAAGTCAGGCATTGATGCAAGTGCCACGAAGCGCTTTTCGTGAAGTTGTACGATTATAAAAGAGAATTATCGTTCGAACAGTCATCGAAATTTGGTTGCAGTGCGGTTGGCCTCGTGCATTTAAACATGGACGGTATCAACTGGGAGATGAACCAGCATTAGACAAATATTTATGCAAGAAAAATATTACTGAAAGAAAATCGGGACCTAACACATAGGTAACTAATATTTTGCATCAGCAAATACGAGCGAAGAAGCTGAGAACATAGTGAACTCCATATTTGTTGAAACATGTGAATTGTTGCGCAATGTGATTGTTGCGCAATATAATTGTTGCGCAATATCCGATTGGTCTTCTTATACTTGGAGACGCTTCTGATTAGCTAAATTCATAGAATGCTCTGGAAAATCGAACGATAGACTATAAATCTGCGTTCAGGCGAAAACAAGGTGTATTGATGGTAAAAGTAGAAGGAGTAATTTTGACGTTACATTAAACGCAGGATTATTTTCAAGCATTTTTGTACTGTAAACTGTGTGATATCAAAATTTTATGACATTTCTCCTAACATTAATTGAATCGTGCAAATTAATTTTCATTCACCCTCGTAGGAATTTTATACGTATTTATCCAGATAGTACCCTTTTGACTAAAAAAACTGCGATGGACATTACATTTTCACGGTTGTGCAGTTGAAAACTGTGCTGCCATCTGTCAACGCTAAATAAACTAATGTATATTCTTGCAAAACTGTCTGTCAATTATTGTAACTGCTATTATTTTGAATAATTTATAACAGAGTTGAAGAACTCTGAAGAAACGGCAACATATTATTGAAATAGTTTCTATAACAAAAGAGGTATTGATCAAAATTTATTTGAAAATCATCTCAAATTCTAGATCTTTTTGGCTCTAAATAGTTTTCCGTTTTAGATAAGTAATAAGTTCTGAATATCTTACAATATTATTATTATTATTATGCATGAGTAGACAAGATTTTAACGTGAAATTCGTCAACCACAATTTTATTATAAATCAAGGATGACATTTGGGAAATCTTTCCAAATAAATTCGCAGGATTAAAGATTAAATGAAGCAGCGACTCCCTAATCGTCACAATGTCTGTGATAATCATCAATCGATCAAGATTAAGTGATTAGATCTACATGATATATAATTCAATAATAAACATATTAACACCTGATTCAGAACCATTCAACCATCAACCAACAAAAAAACCCAAGCCCAACCATCTGAAGCCTTCAATGAATTAACCATCAAAACACCCAAGAAGACAAAAGAAATAAAAAACTAAATCCCCAAAATCTAAATCGATGACGCTGATCCGCGATTGGTGAGTTCAACACGTGTCTAACTTGATTCTGAATTCTGATTGGGTATTACCCTTTTCCCCGTGGATCAGTCTCACCTGTGGGGGTGGCTGAGTCAACTAGGGTGGCCCGGACAGGTAACCGCGCCAGCCAACTTGACGGCGCACAGTTTTACCACAACTTTCGACCAAGAAACACGCGAGAAAAATTATTTGTGTTTGCGTAGGTGATTTAAACTTTAGTGAATGAATTGTAAAGTGATTACGCTGTGCGCGAATTACTCAATTTTGGATTACATCTTTTTATTTTGGTAAGACTTCAACTTTTTCTCAAGATAAAAATCAATTTTTATCGATAAAGCATTGAAAACCGATGCGAATTTGTAAGAAAATAGTGTTGAATTGAGACACAGTTATAATAAGGTCCTCAGTAAATTCAAAATTGATTGTTTACTGCCTACAAGTGAAATAACCACAATAAAATGACTTTCAAGGTTTGCACGCCTGAATGAGGTGTATGGTGGAAGAAAATATTATTTACCGTCTGCAAACAATACAAGTGACAAGTTTGGCTCATGAAAAAAGGTAGAAGGCAATTGCAGACGTTTGTGATGTGCACATTTCCATACTGTGCGCTAGTTTTGAAATAATATATTGATGTGCACATCTGAAACTTACTCATTGCCTTTTCTACGAATCAAACTTGTTATGCGTGTATTGTTTGCAAACAGTAAAAAATCGTTTTTACGTTTCTTACAAACCTTGAAAGTGATTTCATCTCACTTGCAGACAGTAAACAATCGGCTATTATTATTAAAATTGTATGATGAATTTTGAAACCTTTTGTAATTTAATGCACCGTTCTTCCTCTATTTTCTTACGGTTGAGTATGGCTAGTTTTGTATCTACTTTTGTGTGATATCTGGCTTGCTACCTTTACCTGTCGGTTAGAAGTGAGAATAAACCACTCAAGTTCACATTGAAAATGACTAGGGACGAGCGTACTGAGAAATCGCAATTAGAACTAACGGTATTAAACCGTTTCTCGCACACGAATATTACGAGCGAGATGTCTAAATAGAAAAGTTTGATAATTGCCACTCTTGTATTTTTAAGCTGTCTTCAAACTGGATATTTTGACAGCTTGACAGTGCTTAAAATAGTTGAAAGGATATTTGTTGTTCAACATGTCAAGATAAACGTTAGACATTCTTTTTTATGAGAAGACGGCTTAACATTTCATGTTCAAGTTCCAATTGTTGGAGGCTCAATAGGTATTTGCTAGAAAATTTTATGTACAATATTTTTTGGACAGCTATAACTGAAAGATCTGAATAATATGTGAATGTTGTTCCAGGAATAATGAAATAATGAGCTCAATTATTATTCAGAACGTAGTTGCTGCAAAGTAAATATTGTTGATATTGGAGAATCCTCAGGAACTAGCACACTCAATTTTATCATTATTTATAGCTTTGAAATTACGATGCCGCACGCTTCCACATTTTGCTGCGTTAATGTTCTTCTGCAATCTCAATGAAACAAGCGCCGATTAATAGCCCCTTTCAAGACAATAGTCATCAAAATCTATTTACAGTTTTCTTCATCCAAAACTAAAAAGACAGCCCTCGTATTAGAATGTGATTGAAGAGATCTTACGAATTGGGTTTCAGACACAGTTGTTGTTTTCTTCTGTGAATACGTATTTATTCATATTTTAATAATAAGCGTTTCTACGAAGTTATATCTATTGGCAAAACTTCTAGGAACAATTCTTACTTGCAAAGTTATCGCCTTAAAGCAATTACTTATTTCAAAAAATCTCCATCTAAATGATGAATAAATATCAATAAGCATTTAATTTTTATTTATTTTGTATAAAACAGCGGCAGCTGTGTTTACCGAAGTTTGGTTTCCATACTGACGTATACACTCACAAAGCATCAATTCACTTGTTTACAAACATAAAGTGAAATGAACAGTTCTCAGAAATCATAATTTGCATTCGAAGTTGCGCATTTAGACGCGTTCCGTTCAAAAATTGTTGGGTGCTTTCGCGCAATCAATGCATATGAAAACATATTTTGTAATATCAGCCTCCACCCTATTACCCTCAGAAAAAATAAGTCATTGGGAATGTTCATGAAAAATATTTATATTGATGATATTTTTTCATTGCATAAATTGTAATGATTGTATTTGAAAATTACCTCGTGTCAATGTAAAAAATTACACTGTATTTACAATATTTGCATATTTTATATACGCATACATTCCTGAATATTTTATTCGCGTTGGGAACAACAAAATTTTGTGTTAAAACAAGAAAATATTCCTTCTTATTTCAGTACTCACTAAATATAACAGTAATTGGCTGTCAACGGTCCATTAAGTACAACTTTTTTGGACCAACTTAATAAATAATTATTTTTTGAAATGATTAGGATACATGTGTGGGAAATTTTTATTATATATAACCGTTTTAAGAGGGTGCACTACCCTTAGTCCGGGCGCTCATGAAAGAAAAAATTGAACAATTTTTTATAGGCTGTTATTTATAGGGAAGATACTTACGGCTGTAAGCTAAAGATATTTGAATTTAAAAATCCCCGCTAGGTGTTGATGTATATCGAAAAATTGATTTTTTGCAGTGTGGGATTTTTTAAATCGTAAGGCAAGTTTGCAGACTCGACTAAAAGCTTGTTGAAAAATAGTTATTTACATTACAAGATGCGAAAGTATACTTTCTTGTGTGAGGTGGTATTTGAATGGCCGAGGTCGTTCAAACCCTCTGAACACCTGAAAGAGCTTTTGCATCGTGTGATGTTTTAAATTTTTTCTGCTACTGTTTTATATAGATATTAATATTTAATAATGATTATCATACTTGAAATGTTATGGAGGCTGTTTTACCTGTCTAAAATTATCCATAGCAACGGTTTATTTACAATATTATCTGTCATCAGCGCCTGTCACAGATTTTGAATTTCAATAATTTAGTGAAACATTGCATTTGACCGATTCAAAATGTTAACAGAAAATGAAAATGGTATTCAAAATGCAGCGTACAATGCATGTGCCTCACTTCTTGCTGATAAATCCAAAGAAAGGTACAATCAAACATACAACATGGTTTCTAAATGGCTTGCTGATAAAAACGTTACTCGAATTGACGAAAATGTAATGCCTCGAGTGTCGATATTTTGGATTTAAAGAGCGGAGTGAAAATAAAAAGATGTTACATGAAATGCATAGCAACGAGATAACACGTAGGTTTGCTTTCGTTATCGTTCGTGTTGCCAGGGCTACAAAGCTTACTTATTTATACAGTAGCAGAAAAAATGAATTTACAAGTTTACCTGAATATGCTTTACTCTTGGGCTCATGTAGACTGCCTGCCAATAAACTTTTGGCGATTTTGCTAACTTGTCTTACGTACGAAAGAATGACAGACTGTAAAAAGTTATTCAAAGGAGCTATTTTATGTTGCTAATTAAAATTAATTTTTCCATGTGCATTAACTCCTAGCGAGAATTTTTTTACAGCTGGAAGTATCTATCCTATAAATGGCAATCTGTAATGAATACCTGTCGAGTATCGACTATTTCACAAAAGTTTTTTGGATTGGAGAAGAATCAGTGCTCAATTCGCTCTTCTTCGTGAAATTTGCATTATTTTTTCACGGTATTATCAAGTGAACAAGAATTGATCAAAGTTTCTAAAGCATTTTCTAGACTGTTACGGCCATTTCACGCGTGCTCAGCACGCGTTTCCAAAACCAACATTTACAAGTACAGAGCTCAGACTTTGAGCAAAACTCCTTCATCTCAGATTTAATAAATGTATATACAATTTTTATGATGTTTACTCGCATTACGCCGGATTTCAATAAAACTTGACATATAGTGATAGCTTATAATCTGAGCTATCATTTAGGATACTTTTTATCTCGGAAAATATAAATAGACAATAAATGAATACAATTGTAACTCGCTACCAGTCTGGGCCAGCCATAGAGGTATTCTCATCGCTGTCGTGTCAGCGCCAGCGTAACTGTGGAAACGACACAATGAGGTAGGAAGAGGAAAAATACTTTATGCTTCATCATGTGTCATTTGCGCAAGCGACCTAATAATATGCAGCATTGATAAAAATCTTTTTTCTCTCTTCATTCATTCTTTATGATTATTTATACCGATTATGTTGAGCCACGCAGACAAAATAGCGGAAATTATCTTATATATCATATTTCGATGACAACTGGTAGCTCAGTGTAAATATGCCACTTCTGTAATCTGGAGGTCGCGGGGTCGAATTCCACCGACGGACAAAAAGTCAGTAAGATTTCTACTGAATTATAATACATTCTGTGGCATATCCTCCACAAAAACTAAGAATAGCCGTAGCTTGAAGACCAGTTACCGCACTTTACGGCTGAATAAATATCAGGCAATCTACCAAGTGCACTATAAGTGTCTGTCACATCAGTATCGGGTAAAAGACGTGATTGATATTAATTTATTTTATTCAACTAGGAAGCTACTTGGAATTTGGAGTTTAGTTACTCAAATTTCACAATAAAGCTATAAAATTCTTATGTTTCCTTCTGAAAATTCCCAGAAAACAGCGATTATTCATATTTTGTTCAATTTATAATATCTTGAAAAAATGCTTTAAATTTGTAATAAAAATTCAGTTATTGAAATAATGGAGAGAATACCAGTTATCAATTTATTTTTCCCCCTCCCACTTCGACAGTTTCAGCCATACTTTGACCATCCTCAGGAATGATAAGAATTTATGGACATAAATCAAACATTATTTGTACACTATTTTATTAATAAACTAAAACAGTTTTTAACATCAATTGCAGCAATCAATAATTTTTATGGCTATTGATTAAGTTAGTAGACTCCCGAAGATTATCAAGATGTGGCCGAAACTGTCGAAGTATATGAAACTAATAAAAATAAATTGGTGATAGCATTTTCTTCATTATTCCAAAACCTATATTCTTTGCTTCAGTCAGTATTATCAACCATGAATATCTTGGGGATATCTGTACTCCCATGTACGAATTTCTGCGAGAAAATCCTTTGGAATTATACTATTTTTTCTGGATCACCTCAACTATGAACACCATCATTTTTCAGTGATACAACTGATAAAAATAGCACAAAATATCACTCACTATTTGCTAGGGCCACAAGCTAAGCATATCACAACTTCTCTTACTACCTCTAGCACGTTGGTTACCATGACGACCGCTGTATCGATTTTGGGTGGAATATATAGAGCTCATCACAACGTATTTTCATGTCATACAGTTCGCAGGTGAATCAAAGGAGAATATCCGTTCATTTTCTATTATTTTCTCAAAAATATTTTCTAATTTGACAGGGAGAGTGTTGCCCAAAGCCCTCCCGCACCGGCCGCCACTGAAAATTCCCTCGTCACTAGCTAAAGTATAACGCAGCTAAGCTACTAACAATTCAAAAATAATTTTTTCGTCGAAAAACTTGACATTTAACTATCAATACTCTCATAAAACAGAGATTTGTTATTTTATTTTCCGCTCTGACTTTATAAAATCTTGAAATTATAATTAGAAGCAATATAAATAATTTGTTGAAATATTTATAACAGCATGAGAATCGCGGCTATAGAGCGAGCAGCTCAGTCAATATAAGCACTATAGATAATATAATTTGCTGTTTCAATCATTGTCTGTTATCATTTAGTATCAAATTTGTATAATTTTATATATTTAGTACTAAAAGCGACTAAAAGAATTAATGGCGGAGACTGGAGCGCCGTTATTCAAGTAAAGTAAGATTTCTTTTGAGTCATTTCAGAAACGTTATATCCATCGTAGAACATGTTTTTATAATTTTTTTAGTTTTCCAGTCATTTTTTAAGTATTTTCTTTAACGCTGTATTGCAATATCAATTTTCTCAGAATAGTTTTGGAAACAGTTTTCAATTATTCATGAAAATTAAAGTAATTTATATGTTAGCTAATGAGTTATTGGAAAGATAAATCTAAATTTAAAAGTCAAAACAAATTACCAAGAGCTGACCACGGCAGACTGCACGACGCGGTTGAGTATAGCCTTATAAGGCCACATTTCACATAATCAGAGTTCAAAACTTGTATCTGATACTTGATATTTGTAAGTAACTCATACCAATAATTATCTCTCGAAAAAAATTCTTGATTATTTACAATTAATTGTTTCTATCTACGGAGAAGAAACTGGGACCACTTATGGTATAATAAGAGGCTAAAATTTAAAAATGATCATGCAATACCGTTATTTGTAGAGATTTAGAAAGTGTCTTATTGCAAGTAATTTTAAATCATTTTGTGTAACCATTTTCTATTTTCAAGTACGAAAATAACTGTATTATGATCTTGTATTTCAATAAATATAAATTGATTTCATTGAAAATGGCAGAAATGTTGCAATAGCATGGCTTACTTTATAGAATATAATAATTTATAAGCATTACCTGGTTGTTTCAGTAATAAGTTCTAGAATGAGCAAATAATGGTAAGAATTGTTGTTGATACATCGGAAGTATAGGTGCGTGATGAATGATGATGTATTTGAATAGGCCTTGTAATAACAAGTTGTGTCTGTATATTTCCATACGCTTGTGGCAGAGAAAGTTATCCAATTTTATGATTGTACAACATCATATTCAAATCATAGTTAACTACGTCACTGAATTTTATAATATAATGTGTACTAAAAAATCATAGCGCAATCTCATGATTTTTTGAGTTCCCAAAAGTATTAACTCTTATACAGAAAAGCAAGATAGAATATAGCTTCTTTGAACAATTTCTTACAATCTGCAATATTTTCGAACGTAAGCCAGTTTATTATAAAAGTTGTTCCGAGCTATGCAATTATTAACAAGTTTATCTGAATATGCTTTATTTTTGGACTAATGTAGACCGTCTCTCAATAAACTTTTAGTCAATTTTGTAAACTCACTTTACGTTCAAATAAATGGCAGACTGTAAAAAGTTGTTCAACAAAAGAGCTATTTTTTGTTGCTTAATTAATCAATTTTTCAATATGTATCAACTTCTAGCGGGGATTCTCAAATACAAATATCTAAGGCTTATAGCTGTAAGTATCTTTTCTATAAATGGCAGCCTGTGTAGAATTGTTCCTTTTTTTCTGTCACGAGCATATAATTATTTTATATTCAATCGAGGAAGCAGAGAAAAATACCTTATTTTTTTAATAATAAATTTCATTCAATTTTGACGTTTTAAAGCTATACATTATTGAATCCATAGCAACAGTCATTAGTAAATCTTTATTCACTAGTGATTTAAAATGAATTATTAGTGATTTAAAAAAAAAAATGAATAACTATTGAAGCGCCTCTTCATAAAAATATTTCGATTTCTGAGGAATAATTTTCCCAACTGCAGCAGTTGCTTCATTCAAACTGGTATTGGGGACGAGAACATTGTTTCAATGACTTTCTTCTATCATTTCGGACAATACTTTTCACAATTATAACGCTTCAATTCAAAATTCACAAAACTGACAGTTTACTGACAGCCATACTCCCGAATGTTTGGAAAACAAACACTCGTCGCGATATCAACGAAGCTCCCTTGCAACTGCAATTTAATTTTTTTGAAGTGTGGTAGTCCAATTTTTATTTGAATAAACTTGATGTTAACGTTAGGGACGTTTCGGATGATATCCATCCATCTTCAGTCAAAAAGAACTATAAATAATTATGAAGGATGAGTTACAGAATTTTTTTTTCTATCAAATTAATTCCTGGTTCCTTCAGTCTGCTTCAATAAATAATTTTTCGTTGGAAACATTGTTGATTTACTTAAATTTTTCCAAGAAACATTTGGTGATGTTTGAAATTATATAAATTTAAGACATATTTGTAAATTTTGTGTGAAAAGTCTCTTGTCACTGTGTAATGTTTGTATCAACTTTTCGCCAGCAATTAATCAGCGTAAATCATCAAGTACGATGCAGTTTGTGTATTCTGGAAACTCGGAAACAGATTCTCTTTGAACTGGAACCCAATAAATTCACAATGTTTTGACATTAGCTTAATTATATAAACAAAGATTGTAATAACAAATTCAATGTTACACAATGTTCTCGACCTTGTTTTGCTACGCAATAATTATCACCCAAATAAAATTAATCAATTTTATTGATAATTATATCATGGAATTTTCACAAAAACTTGAGATTCACGATCTCAACAATATTATTTCATATCTTGAGTTTATTTTAACGTAGTTATCCTCAAATAACATTCGAAATTTGGGCAGCTGTAATAATTCCAGACACGATTTCAATTCGAATTTTCAATTGCTCTAAATTCAATAGGTTCCCTGTATATACTTTAGATTTTAAAAATTTCTAATAAAAGAAATTAAGTAGTGTGTGGTCGGGAGACCTAGCAGATCATTCCACTTATCCATCTCGTACAATTCAGCGACTTGGAAATATATGATTTAAGAAAGCTTTCTGATCATTATGCGTAGGGGCGCCATCATGCTGGAACCATCCGTCTTTAATATACAAAACTCTAAGCGCAGGTATCATTTCATTTTGGAGTAGATTCAAATAATTATGACCATCAATGAAAAACGATTCTATAATGTGGGCCGTTGAGTTCTTGTACTATGATATAAATACATTTCCTATTCAAATGCCTACAATTTTGCGAGTGGCCTCGTCCGAAAAATTCAGCAGCAAATCCGGTTTATTATTAATTTTTCAAACATTAATTCACAAAAATTTATTTTTTAGGCGATCATAACAAAAAAGTTGTTTCTATGGCTTCTTTTGCGGCCGTGAAGTTTCACTTTTTGGTACAAATCTGTCAAATTTTACTTTTTGGGACTGATCTGTCAAATATTACTTTTTGGGACTGATCTGTCAAAAACTACTTTATAAATACTTCATACCTACCTATATGGGCTGCTTGATGAACTCTTTAAGAAACAGTTTTCGCCGAAATACATATTATATTCTTCCGTCAACCTTCATAGTTCGTGCAATTCAAGAAATTGATACGCATTTTGTACAAATGTCACTTTGATTAGAAGACAATAAAATAAAACAATTTCAACGGTAACTAAGATTGACAATTGCAATGTTTTAGAAATAAATAGATAAAATTTTGTACTTTTGAATTATTTCGTGATGATCGCCTAAAAAACGTTGTGTGCACCTCGGCCTACAGTTCTTTTTTGGTCTCACCTGAATTGCAGCCTCAGCTACGCTTCGGCCGCAAACAACAGATTCGACCAAAAAAGATAACCTTTACGGCCTTGATACACAAATAACTATTTCGTTCCGTATCACCTGCAACTAATTTCTGGTGATTTTGAAAATGGAATGATTTGAAATGCCCTCTCTTCAATAACTTGTGTACCTACAGCATTTTTGCTTACACCTTGTCCAATCTCTCTTGTCGATAATGTGCTATTATTATGTATTAACTTTATCATTTCACATTTTATCTCCGCCGTCAATACATGATCGAATATTTCCTTTTCTTATGATCAGGTTGGGCGCAAACATTTGCTCCAATTTTTTTTTACTATTGTGGCAATTGTTGCAGGACTTGGAGTTGGTCTGTCAGGAAATGATGCTCGGAACAAGTCCGGCACTGCGGTTGAATTCTGGTTGATATGAAGTATACAACTTTGTAATGAAAGTGTTTCGCTATTTGACAAATGTTTCATTTTTAAATGGATACCTAAATACATAGCTGTGAAATTCGTAACCATGTATATAACATATTCTGTGTTCCACGTTGAAATATTTGATTTTATTTAAATAAATCATTGAATGTTAAGAAAACAAATCCATGCTCAAGCACAAACGACCTTGAGTATATTGTAACATAATCACAACTATATCATATTTCAACTCCATGGGGCTATAGTCGTTTGCACAGGACTGTCAGTAACAAGGACAAATGAAAAAATATAATTGACAATTGTGCATTTTCATTCTAAGGTTGCTTAGATCTTTAGCACTATCGACGAAGTTATTAATATTAAAAATTTAGCAAAGGTCGAATGATACATTTCATTGACATTCCTTCTTTATAACCATGACAGAAATGATTAATATTCCCTTCTTTCTAGTTTTGATTTAATGTCTCTAATGATGGGTATTTTTATATAAACAAATTAAAATTTATTTTTAATGATTTCTAATGAGAAAAGTTCTATCAGAGGCTTGATATGACCTCCCGTTTTCTTTATGTTTCTAAACAATCGATAAATTCTCGCATATAGTTTCCTTATTAATCAATTCTCATAAAAAAACATTAACGCCAGCAATTCTTAGTGATTCATTTTATTTTCTGTTCATATTTATTTCCTAATAGCTAAAATGTGTACACATTTCCAACACAAATGGTGAATAGATCGGGCGCTCTTCGCAGAAAACTATTTTTTACTGGCTATCATACTCACAGCTATAAGCCTATAATATCTGCTTTGAAAAACTTCCGCTAGGTGTTAATGCATATTGAAAAATGCTTCTTTACAATTTGCCAGTTTTTTAAATATGAAGCAAGATTTGAGTTACGCAATAAATTTATGAGTTTACCTGAATATGTTTTACTTTTGGACTCATGTAGACTGTCTGCCAATAAACTTTCAGTTGATTTTGCAAATTGCCTTACGTTTTAAAAAATGGCAGACTGTAAAAAGTTGTTTAAATAAGCTATTTTTAAGCTAATTAAAATTAATTTTTTAATATGCATTAACATTTAGCGGGGTTTTTCTAAATGCAAATATCTTGAGCTTGGCAGCCTGCAAAAATTATTTCCTTTTATCTGTCGCCCGATCCAAAAACCAAACATGCTCAAGACGCGTTCCACATTTATCTTCCTCCCCAGTTATAATGGACACGATAACATCTAGATTAGATATGATTAACATGATAGAAAATAAAAAAATTAAGTTTGTATATGCTAGCAAGATCTCGAACGATACAGAGGCAAACTATTTCACGGTAGAGAAAGAATTGCTGACTATAGTTTGGGCCACGAATAATTCTGAACCATTTAAAATTCACACCCCGATTTATGAATGCAGTTTATTATTCATCGAAGCACATGCGCAGATAAGTATCAAAAATTTTTTAAATGTAGCCTACGAGAGTATATACATTTTGTGACATTACTTCTAACTTGCAGCAGTCTATTTTTTTATGCTGACTTTTCGAAGCCTGCGTTTCTTAATAATAGTAATTTATAAAAAATAAGGGCAGTTAGTCTATTGCGTGTAGCGTATTGATTATTTATCCTAATTTAATGAGTGTGCAAATAGTGAAATAAAAAACAAAAATTGTACCATCAAGTTTTTTAATGCGTTCTAATTGTGTTCGGATGTTTTTATTTAGCTAATGCAACGCAAAATTTCAACAACAATACCTAGAATATTTCTTCTGATACTTCAAAGAATTTTATAATAATAAAAAGATAAAAATATGCGTATAAAAACTTCATCTGCATATCAACTTCGTTCATATTCTTTTCCAAAGCAAAAAATTGTAATATTATCGACATGAGAAGTTGTTTTTTGTGCAACAGAGAAATCTATATTTAAACTTTGTGAGTACCTGTTTAATGTAAGAGCTTTATTTTTTGTTTTAAAAAATGTGCTTTAGATCTGGGTCAGCATATTTTGTTATTTCATCGTGCGCAATAGATTTTTTTAGGTTAAATTTTATTATTAAAACTTTTTTATCCTTTCGTTTGATTAGTGACACAAAGCTTCCTAACAGGGAAATCGGAATAGGGAATCACGAGACGGTATTGGATTATACAATGCAGGCGCATCGAAACGGCTTTGTATGCTTATACTCTCGGAGGCTGTGCATCAGAATGTGCTGATATGGAATGCGCATATGCGCTCTGCTAAGGATTCTTATGCCGTACAATATGTCACATGAAGCCTGAATTTTAAGCTATAGTTTAAATAAACACTGATGATTTAAAAATAGAATAACAAATGATGTATAAAAAATAGGAATCGTTATTTTGCTTTGTTGTTTCTTATTTAATCCTGATTTAAATTGAAATGAGAATGGTGAAACAGGTTATGCATAATTTTGAAATTGTTATACAAGAATGCAAATTCTTTCTTTCTGTGAACTAAGTTTTCCTTATTTAATATTGAAATTGCTGCTGTAACTTCGTTTGGCAGTTTATCTACAAGTTTTATATTCTATATATATTTTCATATGTAGGCTACATTAATAATTCTTTGTTTCATTTTTTCAGGACGATGTGTCGAATAATTTGGCTGGTAGTGACAACGTGCTGCCTCATTTTGGGCGTCGCAACGCTAGACGGCGAGACTCAGGGCCAAGTAGAGCAATCATTGCTTTCATTATTCGGTATGACGAGGCGGCCGCGAACGATGGGCCCCGTTTATGTGCCCCCTGCTTTACTTGATTTGTATGAACGACATGCCCGAAGACCTGATAACTCAAATGTTGCTAGACCTGGAATACACGCTCGATCGGCCAACACAGTCAGGACGTATACTCATAAAGGTAAATATCATTATATGCAGGGTGTATAACACACGAAAATGGCAGTTAGAATTCATTGATTCAAACAATTTTTTTCAATTGAAATTTTTGATTTGGAGCCCCAGTTCATAATTATTGGCGTTTCTTTGTTTTTCGAAAAATCGTCATTACTTTCAGCAGATATTTCCGGTTCTCTAAAACATTTGTTTACACAATTATTTCCTATTTTATCAAATAACAAAATGGCGACCGATCAAAAATTTCAAAACAAGATATTTTGAAGACCATTCGATCGATTTTTCTCGATCTGTACAAAAAAGTTTTTATCCAAATTGAATTACAAGATAAATTTTAACACACTGCAACAATTATTCAAAAAACAAAGTAGGCTTGTTGCTATTAATAATAATATCTCAATAACTGCATTAATAGTTCACTTGGTGCTGTGAAAAAAAATACTAATAATATTGGATTTGTTTTGAAATAATAGTAAGAGAAACTATGTTATTTCCTGCGATATTTAATTCATTGGAAAATACGATATTTATAGAGCTGTATCCGTGCGAAATACCCCAACAGATTATTATTTACAACAGGAATAAGAAGATTAACGATACTACTTCCGGTTTTTGTTTATAGTAATTTTCACGTACTGATTCTTGAAATTTGCTTATATTTTGTATACATGCCAATAAATACTGTTAAATTTAATCAGTCTGCTTTTCATTTGAATGACAACAAAACTTCTCTCAAAGAAATATATTTTTCGCTTTATACGCTTTCCAGTTTTTTATTGCAAAGAAATAATGGACACCCCAGAACGAAACATAGAGCGAGCTGATGATTTTAAACTGATTCGTTTAATCCTTCCTCTCGAAATACTGACTTAATGTGTTTAAATACATTTCAAACTTGAGACAGGTTCAATACTAAAAAATACTTTTCATTTACCAAGTTGATTCATTGCATTGTCCGTTCCCATGTCAGTGTGGCACGTGCTATATACATCAATCCCCCACAGCATGGGCCCTTCGAACAAAGCTCTTCTATACCATGCACCTGAATACTGAAATCTAATACCCCTCAAATAAAAAGTAACACAAATACGAGAAGCACCCATTAGTATCCATGACGGATTAGAGCTCTTACCTAGAAATTTATGAACCGCTAACCTAACCTAGGACAACTAACGAATATATCAGCCAAATAGAAAATATTGACTGCATTTTTATAGCTTCATAAATTAATTGGGAAAAATCGATGTTGATAATTGAAATATATTTTTGTACACTTTTGTACCTCATTAGTTGGACAGTTATACACGGTCAAATTATTTAAATCAAGCCAACTCTGTTTCATAATAATTACATTATAGTAATTAAGGTATCAAGGGTATTAAAAGGACAATAATGCCTGAGGTCAACAGTGTACTTTCCAAGGGCCTCCTGCCCGAGTTGTGTACGTTGACCGTAGGCATTATATTGTCTGTTCAACTCCCGTGGTGCCTTCAATGCTCAATGTCCGACTTTTGTAGTATTTCAATCAAAATTTTTAGCAATGTATGTCCTGTCATTGAGATTTCTGTCAGAGAAATTACTATAGTTACTTGCTGTTACTAGGAAACTTGTTTGGTATTTTTCAAAATAATGCCCGAGGGCTACCACCCTGAAAACAATGTTATTATGACAACAATAATAAACTAGTCGGACATTAAACTATAATCAAATTAGATTAAAGCCGTAACAGCTAGATGAATGTACCAAGAATTGGATTAACTTTCAGATACTCTCATCCTGACATTTTCATACATAAATATCTCATACATTGTTTGTTATGCCTAAAATTGGAACACTCAAGGATCAATATAAGGATTTTTTTGAGAATGGTTTTTTTATTGCACGAGGTATGTGAAAAAACAATTAAAAGAAAAATTATTGATTAATCCTTCCAACCTTCGACATTATATCCCAAAACAAATATCCATAACGTTTATTACCTTAGTTTCCGCAGCGTAAGCTATGATAGTTATAAATGTACTATTTCCTTAAACAAAATTGGAGTTTTATTTTATTAACAAAATTCTGAGATACCTGAATAATGGCATTTAATTTCCAGCATAATGAAACTTTCTCAATTTGATTTATATGCCCAAACTGCTTATAGGGATGTTTTCTTTTATTGGTTATATAACTCCACCTCAGGGAAGTAAAATGCCAGTAGTGCACCGAGGTCTCTGAATCTTTGCCAGAACATGGCTCTGTGAATTATTTGACAACCTTTCTTTTTAAATTGTTCAAGCACTCAATATTTGTTTCCTGAAGACAAGTGTCCTTAAAATTAATGCAAATAAACAAGCTTTAAGAATATTGCAAATTGGTAGCTCTAACCACTTTGATGATTTTTTGTAAATTGATTACTTGAATATAATTTTTCAAATATTTCTGATCCAACCATGGCATGACTTTTCATAAGTAAAATTCTAGAATATGCAGCTGTAAATAAAATCCTTAATCTCAATTCTCTCATTATTGATTTTAGATCCGCTTTGTAACTGACACCCGGATCAGCAAACAGTACCCGGTAACTAAACCATAATCCTAATCTGTTAATAAAACCAAGCTTTGCGATTTTACTGCGGTTAGAATCCGTGCTACTTTCCAGAAATTCTATAATTATTTTGCGTACTTAGTTATTTCCAAAAAAAGGATGTAACAATAAAATGGAATTAAGACTATAATCTGTATGCTTTTTTGAAACTGTTACATTTAACTGACATCAATGTACAATAGGCTGTGGATGTAAAACTAAAGACTAAAGACGATATAAATTAATTATTGGAAATATGTAATGTTCAACTGCACCTTATAATTTATACTATTTAGATTGCCATTATTTTCTGAACATAATTCCATTCGATTAAGAATTACTTTAGAAGCAGCTTTGTTAATGATTTCTTGTGTTAAAGCAGCTTTGAGATATCCTGATAGCAAAAAAAAATTGTAGCTATTCAGCGATTGTCAAACATTTCGTGGAGCCGTTCTTACACTCGACGGTATTATGAGCCGGCGCTCCGTCTTGCTAAATCCACATACTTTATCTTTCATTTAATCCTAAATTTTCCAATAAATCCACTAATCAATTTTCCAAAAAATCCATTTGAATTCTTCGAAAAATGAGGTGCAACAATTTTATACCCCAAGATTCAATCCATATATTAAAACTCCATCTTCGTTGATAACTTCTTTCTCTAATTAAAAATGGATTGTCTTCTGCCCCTACATGTTCATTATGACTCATCGGACCACAAAATTGGTTCTAGAAAACTATTTTTTCATTGATAATTCACTAAAAATCACTCGCAAAATTCTATTCTGCTTTGAGTGTTATTATGATTTATAGCATGTAACAATTTGTAAAAATAAGGTTTTGAATTAAACTTATAAAAATTCGCCATGCAGATATTTTTGTGGCATTCACCATAAATTAATAACAAATCAGCGTTTGTATAATTATTGTCTTCCATATTTATACAAAAAATAATTGAATAAATACAGGACACTGGAAAGTGAATTTTAAAAACTGTCCGTGAAACAGAATTTGATGAATTGTTATAAATCAAAACCTGATTTTTTACAAAATTACAAATTCAGGAGTCGGTTTTCACATCATCATCCTGAATGCTGTAACTGTAGACACATGTTTCGTTGTTATTAGGTCTCTTCAGTACAGTCTGGCAAGTCTCAAATAATCGATTTTGTGAACCATGAACGAGGCTATAAAAATGGAGAGATATAAATCTGCAGCAATGCCATCTATTATTATGCAGCCGAAGTGGCAGATTCGATGAAATATAGGACACTAAAGAATGTCCGTATTTTCATAGCTTCGTTTGCAGTTCACAAGTCCGACTATTTGAAGCTTGCTTGTTGTACTGAAGAGTCTTAATAAGGACAAAACACGTATCTACAGTTGCCGCCCTATTCAGGATGATGGTGTGGAAACCAACTTCTAAATTCGTAATTTTGTGAAACCATCCGGTTTTGCTTTTCAACAATTTCTAAACACAAAAATCACAATTTACAACAATTTTTGCCAGACCATCACTTAACTTTAAGGGAGGAATAATAGCCGTATATAGTAGCAATTGTCCATACAATAATTGCCATAGATATTAAACTCCACTTAAAGTTAAGTAACGATGGTGCAACTGGCCATTAGTAGAACAAATTACTTGACAGCTGCTAGATTTTATTATTTTACTTTTCATCCATAGTCTCCTGTACACTAATACTATTAACGAAATTTATTTCAATTTCAATCGTATTTACCCAATATTTTTATCACGTGAGGATATAAAATGTTTATATGATGGAATTCAGAAAAAAATATATTATCGAATAATATAAGTTTCAATATGGTGTTCTATTTGAAAAAATATATCTTTGTTCTATAAGTTGAACGCCACTGGTTTAAAAAAAATTATATTTTCTATAGTTAGATATGGCACGCCGTTTTGCTAATTGATGGCAGCAGTTTATTCCAGTAAAATTTGAGCTATACATTTTTATTATCTTGCAAGATAATTTTAATTCATTGCATTTTCATGACTGAATTAAAATTATGTATATAATGGAAATTCAGAATTATTATCATCTTGCAAGATAATTTTATTACATTGAATTTTTATGATTGAATTAAAATTATGTCCATAATGATAATTCAGCATGGAGATTATCTAGCAAAATAATATGGAACCGTTGAATTCTTATGTTCGAATTAAAATTATGTACAATGAAAATTCAGAATTATTATTATGTTGCAAGATAATTTTAATTCATCGAATTTTTATTATTGAATTAAAATTATGTACATAAAGCAAATACAGAATTATTATTATCTTGTAAGATAATTTTAATTTCATCGAATTTCTATGACTGAGTTGACATTATGTACATTATTTTAATTCATTTTATTGAAATTATCTTGCAAGATAGTAATAATTCTGAATTTCAATTATGTACATGATTCAATCATAAAAATTCAATGTATTAAAATTATTTTGCTAAATAACAATATTTCTGAATTGCCATTATGTACATAATTTTTTATTACTCATGCAGGATAAGTACTATTTTGCGCACGTTTTTCCGGGCGGTAAATGGCTCTTTGGCTTTTGAGTGTGCCAAGTATAATTTGCGTGCGACAAGTTTACCGCCTGAAAAAATAGATGCAAAATAGTACTTATCCCGCATTCGTAATAAAAAATAGTATCTGCAGCCCGTGCGGTGTTGTCAATTGCCCACTTGAGCGAATGAGCGCACTCACTTCGTTCGTGCGTCCTACTTTCTCGTGGGCAGTCGACAACTTATCGCACTTGTTGCACAATATACTATTAATTCGGACATAAAAATTCAATGTTTGCTAGATGATTTTCATGCCGAATTATCATTATGTACATAATTTTGATTCAATCATAAAAATTGAATGTAGTGAAATTATCTTGCAAGATAATAAAAATGTATAGTTTAAATTCAAATAACCCTTGGTATCGTACAACTTTGTTATTTAGAGTTCTGTTGTATCTGGCTCGTTTCGCTGAAACATCCTGTATATATGTATACAGCAGAGAACGACGTGAGTTATGATTATTGATTCTTCAATTTGTACATTGATCTCTTTAAAAAAACCTAGGTTGCTTATCGAATAATAGGCATTGATATGTACTTCGAATATCTGACGTGATATCATCTGAAAATCTGTTTATGTCTAGTTCGTTACGCAGCGTTAGACGGTTTTCGATCAATGTTAAGAAATTAACATGGATGTCTTAACCATGGTGCTGTCCTTAATACTAGTTGGACTACTAGTTGTGATATTATTAAAATATGTGACAGTTCTAATACGAATACAATTCTATCTTCTCAGATGATTCCAATCATATTTATCTATAAAGTGATTATTCAAATTGCATAATTTAAGTAGGCTTATAAAGTAATAAAATTGAAATAGCAGCCTGTGATCTGTGCTTATGTTTATTGCAAAGTAAAATGAACATCAGCAACATCACTGGTGTATCTCACTAGCACTAACACATTACCACGCCTGTTTGTCGACCAGGTGTCGATCGGTTGTATAATTGCTCACGCGTCCCACTTTCCAAATAGCCGTGTTGTTGCTACCGTGTTCACTTTACCACAAAAATATTCTCATAACCGCGCAGCACCAAAAATTATCATAATTTATTGATATATTTTTTTTTTGCAGAATCAGCAATAGATATTCGTTTCCCGAATCATCACAGATTCCGTCTACTCTTCAATATAACAAGCATCCCGAAATCAGAAAAATTAAAAGCAGCTGAGGTACAACTCTCCCGCCAAGCGATTGAATGGCTTTCTGTAAGAGAAGGCTCGAAGGACCACCTTCAACATGTGTTAGTCCATGACATCCTTCGCCCTGGGATCCGCGGTAAGCAGGAGCCTCTTCTGCGACTAATCGACTCCAAAATAGCTGATACTCGACAAAACAACACATTCAGTTTAGATGTGATGCCTGCTGTTGAACGCTGGATCGAGTATCCAAAACAGAATCATGGACTTCTGATACAAGTAGTTGGGTTTGGAGAGCATAAGAGCAAACCTTTGAAACATTTAAGATTAAGACGATCTTTAGATGAAAGTTCTAATCAGTGGATTACCAAGCAACCACTATTATTTACATATACTGATGATGGGAAAAATAAGCAACCATCGGAAAGTATAACACAAAGGCGTGCGAGAAGAGCATCAGCAAATAAACACAAAAGCAAGAGAAAAGAAGGGAAGGAACTGTGCAAAAGACATAAACTTTATGTGGATTTCACAGAAGTAGGGTGGAACGATTGGATAGTCGCACCGCCTGGATACGAGGCGTATTATTGCAGTGGTGATTGTCCATTTCCCTTATCAGACCATTTAAATTCAACTAATCACGCAGTTGTACAGACTCTAATGAACTCAGTGTACCCCCAATCAGTCCCCAAAGCGTGTTGCGTTCCCACATCATTGAACTCTATGTCAATGTTATACCTACACGATGACCATAAAGTAGTGTTAAAGAACTATCAAGACATGGCAGTCTTAGGGTGCGGATGCCGATGAAAGCATCTAAAAATGAGCGCGATTCCAGTGACCTTTTGACCCTAAAGGGGTATCCACTTAGTCGTGTAGCCTCGTGGTGATGTGTCAGTACACAAATACTCGTACTGGAAGATGACCTGATGAGAAGCAATGTCGGTAGTGCGAGCTGAATTCGATGCAATGAAACAGGATGCAGTTGTTGATGTGGCGATATGTTCAGTGTTTATTTAGTGGCAGAAAAAGGCACGTGAGCAAAGTGAAGCGCGCCTATTTGAACAACCAAAACAATTTCCCTCGATGTATTAATTAATTTGAAGAAATTCGTTTTGATTTAGATTGTAACGTTTCGTTACGGTAACGCGCATTTTGGAGGGGAAAATTATTTTTCACTGCGCTTCGCTCAAGTGGTGAATTAAAGATTTGACATAGGTAATGCGTGGTCACAAATTGAATAGCATTTCTTCTGAAGGAAGTAAAACAAAAGATATATGTAAATTTAATGCTTCAGATTTGAATTAAATTTCGAACTGAATAAGCACTGAATATAAAATATCGTAAGAAATGCAGTCTTGTTCGCATGTTATTCGGTGTCCTTGGAATTGAAGTCTTATAGCAATCTGGGACGCTGAAGGTGGTGTCACAGCGGTGTTTTTTAATTAATTGTTATTTATAGCATTGCCCGAGGCACTCGGCCTCGCGATCATCAACATTTTATTTGCAAATGGCTGTAACGAGACTGTCCGATGGCAAAATTTACGCGGGGCACTCCCAAAGGCGTCCCGTGCGGGTTTTTGCCCAGGGACGGATCACAATTTTTATTTTAATGTATTATAAATAAATCAAGTCATATTTTGTAACATAATAGTACCTGGATAAGGAATATTTATTATTGTTTATATTGTACAAAGTGAAGTCAGTTTTAAGATATTTTGGACGTATTCCTATTGTATGAAGATTATTATACGAATCGGAATGAGTGTATGAAGTGTGAATGAGTATTATTGTTATTTTATGTTATAAAAATGCTTTGTACAGACTGTATATAAAATATATCAATTTTATTAGTAATTATAAGATAATTTTGTGTTTTTATTCATTCAATATCCTTTCAAAATGATCCGAAAATATATATCTGACGATTGATAATTAAATTCAATCAATTATGTTATCATATCATATTAAATGATGACTTCCTCAAACTGAGGAGGTTGGAAATGGAAAGTAACGTGAGAGTGAAAAGAATTAATTTAAATTTTGCAGAGATGTTCACTCAGATTTAATGCTTCAAATATCAAAATTTGAACATTTTTTACCATCTCGTTCTGAGACAACTGATGTTGAAGTAGACCTCTAATACACAGCGGTTAGTGAGAGAATATTAGAAATGGTTATCTTCTATTTTCGTACGAATCGGCTGAGCCAGAAGTGCACTTTATGTAACAGTCTTTTCGAATTTTCTGCATAAATTCCTAACAATCAGTTCTAGAATATTGAAATTTTGTATTAAACATTTCTAATACATCAATTGGTAGACTTTGCATTATGATTGCGGTCGGCTGAACCGAAAATGCAGTTTTGAACATATTTTGTGTAAGTATTACATAAATCAGTTTGAAAATACGAATTGGTTGAAAATTAATTCACATAAAGTTTATGATTCATAACAAGTGAATATCTTTCCACCATTTGAATAAATTTTTGTATATTAAGCAGGCGTATTCGCGATGTTACTCAAGTATCTTCCTGAAAAAATAAATATATCTCATTTTAGGGAGGCCTCGATCTCGGCACCAAACTACCTGGATCTTTAATCCCCTACTCGAACTCGGCACTATGCTATGGATTAGGATTCGCGACTCAATCGTTCTACCGGAGTGAGATTTTCTGGACACATGCGATTTTATATTAATAATAAACCAGACTCAAATTCAACCGTATTTTTAAACGAATCTAATCACACGTGTGACACCAACAACTCAAAAGTCCTGCATATCGTAGAGAAAATAATTTGTTTCCATATGATGCAAGAAATTCCAATGTCACAAATACCCCGAAAATACCTAAAAAAATTAAATGTTTTAGTTTGTTCTATACATATTTATAAGTTTTTGTAATAATGTAGGTATGTACGGACAATGTATAAATAAGTCTTTTTTTCATAATATTTTTTTTTCTGAAGTTTCATTTAATATTATTTGCAGTATTATTTCCAATACAAATTAATTTGAAAATAAAATATAGAGACTTATAAAACCAAATCTTGCAGGTAGATCGTAGCTTTATTTAAAAATTGACAGTGCCGAGTTCGTGTGCGCCCCGCGCTAATCGGATTAGCATTGGTGCCGAGTTCATGTTCTTGGTGCCGAGTTCGTGTACGCCCCTCATTTTATATCATAAGCAATATAAAAAGCATTATGTGATTTATTTGTTACACTGACATCGTAAAAATGGAAAAATATCAGATAAATTACTTTCGAAATAATTATTAATATTATTCTGTCTTTGAGTACTGTAGCATCGAAAATTTATTTGGCAATGCTGTGAACACTCCGCGTGGCGACCACGGTGTCCGTGGTGGTGACAGTATATTATAAAAGTGAGGTTAGCTCAAATTTACAAGAAAAGATCAAGTATGGAGCAAGAAGAAAGATCACGAAGACGTGGTAGATTCATCAGGAAATAAATCTTTTTGAATTTCCGTTTAATATTTGTTTGAAGTAAATGCAATGTTGCCAGAATTTTTTTAAAGAATATGGCGCATGCGCATCTCCTTGTCAATAACACTTTTTTTGAAAATTGAAAATTTGTTTTACTTTTTGTCTGATAATTAAATGGTGACTATTTGATATTTTACCGGTAAAAGATTCACAAGATATTGAAGTATCTACGTATAGTTTTCCATGAAAAATCTTATTAGTAGCTGAAATTATAAATATAGAACCGTCCAGGCATGTCGAAGCAACTTTCTCGTACAAAAACTTCAATGTTTGAAAAGGTTTTCCAGAATTACTAGATGGTAAGTAACATATTTTTTTAGTGATTTTGGAAGATGATCTCAAAACCTATAATCCATTTCAATTTCAACTGATTCCTAATTAAGTGCTACATCGAATACATCTCCTTAATAACTATATATAATGATGTACAAATAAGTCACGTGATGTGCACGTCAGATTTTTTTACATTATAAAATATTCCTCAAATGATTTATAAAAGATTTGCCCACATCGCTAATTTCATTGGAATATGTCTCTTTCCATCTGTTTCATACTTAGATCATAAATAATATCTAGATGGAAGGAGTCCTATATCACACAATACATTTTTGCGAACGGTTGTGCCAGAAAGAGAAGAAAATATAGGTTACGTTAGAAGAACAAAGAAAGAAAATATAATGAAAGAGAAATGAAGTAAAACGAACTGCGCATGTCCATTGAACTTCATTTGTTATTTATAAAAGTAATGTTAAGAAGATGTACTTTGCAACTAGAAAACGGCGAATGAATATAAATATTTTTTACAGAAATAAAAACTCATTACATCTTGTGTTTGTCATTTTGCGGGCTTGACAAACCGAAATTTGATTATTGTCACGCTTGCGCAGTTCATTTCTCCAGCTATCTTACAATATATCTTCCATCTCTTTCCGTCGTAGCCGTTCGTAGTTTCTTCCATCTAGATATTATTTATGATCTAAGGTTCCATCCCTGAACCGGCACTGGCGGGATTTCAGCAATATTATTGGAAAAGGAACATTTGAGTCTTTATATCAACTTTAGAAGTCAGGCTCGTGTTCAAGATTTCTAAGGTGGAGAAGGACGGGTTGTAACTTAATACAAGCTAGAATAATTTTTTCAATATTCTTTATTTACTCTTAATTATTTTGGAATGTAAAGATGTAAATTCTCTCGCCATTTTTGTGAGACTTATGAAATGTTTTTTCTTTGTCTCTATCTTCCCATATGGAAACATGAATTAAGGGTTTACATCCAAGCACTCTTCAGCTTCAAAGCTTTTGAAATATGATATTGTCCTCAGAAATGGACTTGCATACAAAATTTGAGAAAATTCTAATAGCTGGGACGGCACGAAGAGGCTCAAAATTGCGATGATACGTTGATCCGATGAAACATACAGGAGCGAGTGTAAATAGGCATTATAAAAAATAGGCTTGAAGGAAATAGATGTAAAAAAGGTTTATATTGTGTAAGGGTGGCCAGTCATGTATTAAGAAAATGTTCAAAGACGAAAATATGTGAAGCAAAAAAATACAGGAAGAAGAAAATATTTTAGACTATTTACAATAAACATTACGACTTTTACACAACTGAATTGTATATTTCAGCGCACGTGACATGAAAGTATGTGGTCGTAGGTGCCAGATTAAGAGGGGGAGGACAAATGCCATCCCCGCCACTGCCTGGGCACTTGTTGAGGCACAACTTCACAAATCATTGATGAAACTATGATCTGGTTGTAAGTGATAGAAGAGCCAATTACTAGTGCTGTGGACTTGTCAAGTGAATGGAACAATGATAAAATTGTGTGATGGTTTGTAATTGTTTCAGCACAATCCATAGGACTTCACGCCTCGTTTTATTACCGTGCACGAAACATAGATACACTACGACACGCCTGGGACTAAAGAACACTTTAATCAATTGGTTGCCAATGGAGAGTTTGCACCAAAAAAGGTAAAAACCGTTCTTTCAGCTAAGAAGGTTTTGGCAACTGTCTTTTGGAATTCGCAAGGAATATTTGAGCTTTCAACTTTATGAAGTTGAGGGGAGCTGTGGTCGCAAAATTAAAGGAGTTAGGTTCTGGCTCGTTCTAGATTTCGCACCCTCATAATATGCCTCATTTTGAAAAAATGATTGACGAGAGAAATGAGGATGTGATTTTGTAAACGAATGCCTATTTTACGCAGTTGGACCAATTCTATTATTTGAAAGGATTCAACAAACTGGAGAAACTAAAAGCTAAAAATAATTCATTCCAAAAAATTGAGCCATCGTCTAAGCAGCTCTGTGAATTTATGTCACTATAAACAACATCAGTCATTTTCGAACAGTTCTATATATAGCTTAATTGCATATATTTGGTTCAAATATTGCGACAGCTTTTTCAAGTATTTCTACAGAGTCGATTCTTATGAAACTTTGCACACTCATTGAGTTCTCGAGATAATAAAACATTATGTTACAGATATTTTTCATAGGTTTTACGTAAAATCAATAATCATTTTTAACAATTTCAGGGACTTACACAACACGTAAGTTATTTAAACGGTGTAACAATCGTTTACCACGGCAGTTTGTGTTATTATTTAGAAGAGTGAAGCTCTCTAGTGTTTTAGTGTATCTTGGAGAATAGAGGGTGAGTTGAATCAATGAGTTGAGTTACTAAGTGTGTGAGTTGAATCAGTGAGTTGAGTTAATAGATGTGTGAGTCGTATGAGTATGCAGTGTATGGCTGAAGAGCGTTTGAGAGTGACCGTGAGTTGAGTTGTTGTTCACGTTAGTGTCTCAAATTATCCTTCATGTTGTATGATTGCTATCCTTTTGTACGCCGCAATCACTCCAGAGAAGTCCTCTGCATGAGTTTTTGACGGGGAATGACAGCCACGCATCAGCCAATGAAGCACGATTTGCTAGCCTCGTACCACCGGCGCCCTGCCTGTCATCTTTAGTGTTTTGTTGTATCAGGAGTTGCCCAACGTTTCGTTAACACCTGCCACTTGCGGGCGGAGTGTGGATGGTTTTAGCATAGGCGAATATTTTGATGAGTACTACCGTGTGTAGTACTGGTGTGATTTTGTGTTGATGATATTGAGTTTATAAACTGTGTGTGTGTGTGTGGATGTGATTCCTTACTAAGCAAATAGCTTGCTCATGTAATATTCTATTTCCAGAATACATGAGATCTACACTCTGAGATCGACGACTGCTGTACATCAATTATAGATGAATATTGTTTTATTGTAATATTATTGGAATGTAATACAAGTTTTATATTGAATTATGATTTGTTTAATTTATCCTTTGATATTCATGATGATTTCAACTCGGTACTACTTACTTAATCCTAAAGCCTATCTACCCTTTCAGGTGAAAGGCTGGTGGTTTTTACTTTTCTTGTTCATTCTTCTTCTTCTTCTATTGGTATCCGGTTCCAGATCTCTTTCCATTTATTTCTCTTTTTGCTTAAGTGGCCTGCTTCCTCCCATTTACAGCCCCTCTTTTTCAGTGCTTTCTTCACTTCTTCTTTCCATGTTTTTCTGGGTCTTCCTCTCTGTTTTGTTTTTGCTGTTCTTGCTTCGTACACTTTTTTTGTCGTTCTATCCTCTTCCATTCTTTGTATATGTCCCCACTATCTTAATTGTCCCTCTTCTATTATGTTTTCTATCGGTTTTACATTCAGTGTCTCTCTATATACCTTGTTTCTTATCTTGTCCAAGACTGTTTTCCCTTCTATTTTTCTCAGGAATCTCATCTCTGTGCTGTTCAATTTACTACGTTGTCTTTCTGTTGTTGTTCAGGTTTCTGATCCGTAGGACAGGATAGGCACAGCTACTTTTTTGTATATTTGTGCCTTGGTTTCCTTCGGTATTTCTTTATTTGTTAGTATAGTATTCTTCAAAGCGTTAAAAAGTCTACCTGTGGCTCCTGTTCTTTCGTTTATTTCATCATCTAGTTTTCCGTCATACGTCGGTATTGTTCCTAGGTATTTAAACTTCTTGACTTGTTCTAAAGTTTCTCCTTCTTACTTAATTGTGTGTTTTTCCTCGGTTCTGCTTATGACCATCGATTTGGTTTTATTGCGGTTAATCTTCATGTTAATTTTTTCAAGATGTCTTCTGAATATTTCTAAGTTCTTGTTTAATGTGTCTTCGTCTTTTCCTATTATTACCATGTCATCTGCATAACATGTCTCTATTATTTTTACATTTTCCATTTTCCACTTTCCTATTATGTATTCTTTCGCTTCCTTTCTTGCTTCTTTCATTGCTTTGTCAATCACTAGTGTAAAGAGTAATGGACTCAATATGCAGCCTTGTCTTACTCCTCTTGTAGTTTCGAACATGTCTGATGTTTCTTTCTTTGTTCTTACATAATTTTTGGTCTTTTTGTATAAACTTTGTATACCCATTATTATGTTAGTATCTACTTCTCTTTCTCTTAGCGTGTTCCACTCTGTCGAACACCATCTCTAGATCTATGAAGCACAGATGCACCTTGTCTCCTTGTTTTATTGTTTTCTCACTCACTTGCCTCATTATATTTATTGCGTCATTAACTCCTCTGTTTGGTCTGAAGCCATATTGGTTATCTTCTAGGGATTTTTCTACTTGGGTCCTTAGTTTCTTCTCCAGGATTCTTGCAAAAAATTTCGCCGCTGTACTTAAGAGTGTTATTCCTCGCGGTAGTTTTGGCATTCTTTTATGTCACCTTTCTGTTTATATATGGGGTATATAATACCTATTTGCCAGTCTTCCGGTGCAATTATTGTAAATTTCCTTCAACCTTTCCAGCGCTATATCTGTTGCTGCTTTAAGCATTTCTGCCTTATCTTATCATGTCCTGGGGCTTTACCTGCTTTGGTTTTCTTTAGTGCTTCTTTTATCTTATCTAAAGTTATTTCCTCATCTTGTTCAAGCTTTTTCTCCTGTGGTGTGGGTTCTCTCTTTTCCTGTGTACTTTTCTTTTCTCTTATATCTTCTCCTTCTAATAGCTCTTTGAAGTACTGTCTCCACGTTTCCATTATCTCTTCCTCTTTTGCCATTAGTTCTCCAATCTTGTTTTTAATATTATGCAACATTTGTGTCTTTCTCTTTCTTGTTTTCTTTATTATTCCGAAAAATAGTTTTTGACTGTCCTTATATGCTGTTTTCATTAGTTCGCCAAATTCTGTCCATGAGTTCTTTTTTGCCTCCTTCACGGCATTCTTTGCCTTTTTTCTTTCAGCTTTATAGCTTTCATAATTCTTTTCGTTCCTCGTATTTATGTATCTTTTCCATTTCTCCTTATTCCTCTTAATTGCCTCTTTTACTTTTCCATTCCACCAAAGCATTTGTTTTATCTCCTTGTTCGTGATTTTTGTTGTTCCGCAGCACCCTTCTGCCGCTGCTATGATGTTTTGTTCAAAAGCTCTCCACATTTCTTCTATTTCCTCTTGTTTACATGTTTCTCTTAGACTCTGGTTTAACTTTTCTTGGTATTTTAGCTTTATGTCTGTATTTTTCAGTTTGTTGCCTTTCTTTTCCTTTGCTCTGGTTCTCTGTATTTCTTGTCTTTAAAGGTCAGTGTGAGTAGGTAATGGTCGCTTCCTATCTTTGCTCCTCTTCTTATTCTTATGTCTCTTATGTTCGCTCAGCTTTCATTGCTAACTAGGAAATAGTCAATTATTGATTTTTCCCATCTACTTGTTACTTCCCTTGTTATTTTATGTATTTCTTTGTGCGAAAATTATGTATCTCCTATTATTAGTTCGTTTTCTGTACAGAATTCGATTAATCTTTCTCTGTTTGTGTTCTTTTTGCTTTCTCCATATTTACCTGAGCACCATTCTATACCGTAGTTTTTTTTTCTACTCTGCCATTTAGATCCCCCATTATTATAACGTTTTTATTGCTTTTATCTACCTGTACTTGTAGTTCGTTGAAGAAGGAGTCTTTTTCCTCCTTTTTTGCGTCCTCATTCGGCTCATTTTATCGTTTAGCTATTATTATCGTGTATTTTCCATTGTGCGTCTCTGCCTTCATTTCTATTGTTAATATTCTTTCGTTTATATAGTTTTCTTTCTCTATCCATTTCATTAATTCCTCTTTTATTATAAATGCTACTCCTGCTTTAGCATTTTCCTCCATTTTTACTCCCGACCTAAACATCCAGTATCCATTGGTTAGCTTTTTGCATCCCTTTCCTTTCTTTTTCGTCTCTGTTATTCCTATGTAATCTATTTTCGCTCTTTTTAATTCTTCTGTTAGTTCCACTTCTTTGTTACTTATGCTCTTTACATTCCAGGTTGCTATTACCCTTATGCATTCTTTATTACGTGCTTTTTCACATTCTGTTCTTGTATTCTTGCTGTCTTTCTTTATTAATGTGTTTTTATTAGTTTTATCATATTTTGGTTTCTCATTTGCCTGGTACTTTGCCTTCGTTGTCATCAATATTTTCTTGTTTTCTTCTGTTGGGGCTACTGCCCCCTTCCATCGTTTTTTGCTTTCGTTATCCCTTGATCTTTTGTGTCCCATGTATGTTCTTCGCCATTTATTGTGATTTTTTGGTATCCAATCTTAGCTCTATTTCCTTTTAGTCTCTCCTCCTTGCTCATGTCTCTAATCTCCTTTTGAATTCTCCTTTCTTCCACTGTCAGGTCATTGTCTATGTATATTTGGCTTTTTCTTAACTTATTTTTAGCTCTCATTATTTTTTGTTTTTTGGGCCACGGCTCTACTTCTGCCCGGATTAATCCTGGTTGTTGGTCTTTGCCTATTTTATATGCCTTTATAATTTTTGCCTGGGTCTGTAATTCCTTTGCTATGAAGTTTTCCACTTGTTCTATTTCCTTATCTTTATCTACGTGTATTCCTTTAATTATGATGTTCAACTCGGTAACGAGGATCTAATAGTCAGGAAGTGGGCAGTGAATTCTTCAACGGTTACTAGTAACTTCTACGAGTTTGAATTCTTCTTGTTGGTTTTGACTAATGTTCCATAAAATACACTTAGTGATGAGGATTTGATGATGGAATTCTAGGGGTGGACAGTGGAACTCTTCAACGGTTACTAGTTATTCTTTCGAGAAGGACTGAATATTGAGGAGCTTGATTGTAAAAAATTGGCAGGTAAAACCGTACAACAAAGATACAATAAGAGAGTTGGACAGTTTGCGTAATGATTCAAGTCAAAAGTCAAACTTTAAACTAGAAAACAAAAATAGGTAATAAAGCTTTCAGGTTAGACAGTTTTATTTTAAATCATCAGCTGTACCAAAAAATAGAGAATAATTAGGACACAAACTTGGATCTTCTTGAGATTCTGATCTCTGTTAAGAAAACATGCAATACTAGCAGTGCTGTCTTCTCATGTCGGATGCCAAGGGGCACTTTGTGTCGCTGTGTCAGCGGAATGAATAACTAATAATCTGGGACTTTTAATAGACTGAAATAAAAACGAGGAGAGTATAGAAGCCTGTATAACAACTTTATGATTAAATAAGAACAACTTGTCAAGAAAAATGTGTTTCAAAGCTCATCAAAATAAATATTTCAAATATGGTCTATGTTTTTATTTTTGTCTGTTAAAAATTCCAGATTATTAATTATTCTGTTGACGCAGCAATACTACGTATCCCTTGGCACCTGTATACTTCCTTGCTGAGTGCCTGATTGGCAAAATAAGTAAGCTGAGAGTCGTAGAATAAATCGGGTGGAATATATTTAGTTTTAGTTTTAATATACTCCATATACTTAATATATCAACAAAAAAAATCTCATTTTTATAATTACTTCTGTAATCAATTTAAGATGTAGGAAAATTTATTATTTGTGTATGCATATTTAGATGGGCATGAAAAAATTACTCAAAGAAATTATAATAAATTAAATAAATAAAGAAGTTTTTCCTGAAATATGAAATGTTAATTCGTTGGACAATCACAGGTGTACAAACAAATAAATCGTAAATAAATAATGCAAATTGAGGAAAACTCTTGTGCATAAATTTTAGCTTTATGCCAGGTGTGCACGACTAATGATTAAAAATTCAATTGCAAAGGTCAAAATTATAAAAATTATTAAATTTTGTAACCAGTCATGAATGTTTTGAAGACAGTTTGTCTCTATTCTCCATCAAAAATTAGTAATTTTCTGGTTTTTATATTGCGAATTTTGTTGGAGATTAGAATAATGACGACTCTGACATTTGTCAAAAATAATTTATTCCACATAATCGTTTTGAATTTATAAGCTATGTGAAGTGAATAACCTAATAATATTGAAGAGACACCAAGTAGTTCATATTTGAATCTCATTTATCATGCTACTAATTTAATTATTTTTAATATTACTGGATTACCCCATTGCCACGGTTTCGTATATCAGGTGCTTTATTAAGATAGTGGAAAGTTAACAATAATTACTGTATACAATTTTGACAATAATATTTGACAAAACTTACGGTGGTTCATAAGGCAATGGTAAGGTCCACCTGATACTCGCTCATGACGCTGTCAGAAGATGCCACATCACGATTGTTTATTCACTCATTAAAAAATTCAATGTTCACTATTCACTGATCAAGCAACTAACTGATTTCTGCTGATATTTTGGCCAACTTACTATTTTCTTGATTAAACAGTATATTTTGGTTCATCTTGGTTAGACTTCGTTTGCCGTAATAAAATACAGGCAGTGTCGATAATATTTGAGTGAAAAATAAATTCTTGTTGTAAATATCGATTAAATAGTTTTACGAAACCAAAATAATTTATTGTCATTTACAGACATTTTTGATAGAAATCTATGTAATTCAAGTAGATAATTATCTTTGCGTTACATCATCACCTTTTCGACTATTTACCCCCTTGATACGTCTCAACATAGTGTAAACTGATGTGTAGCTCATTTGGAGTTAAATTCCTTACCATTTTTAGGAGACAAGCACGTAATTCTGGATTGCAACTACATGATTTCAATGGGCAACATCCAATCTTCCACGATTCCAACCGTATGACAAGCAGCATCATCTTATTGGAATACATTTGATATTATTCAGCTTGCGGTCATTTTGAAAGACGTTAATGTATTTATTAGAGTTCATAATGTCATCTACCAAGTGTAATAGTTGCTATGGCTTCCCAAATAATTACGGAGGCCGGAAACGATTTAATTAAAGAAAATAAGAATGTAAAATGAAAAAACCCACAGTAATTTTTTAGGTGGAACAATTTTAAGTGCAGGTCCTATTTCAATTATTTGATGTAATCTTACAATAATGGTCAATAATATGAACGATTATTGATAAATTGGGGCATCCAGTACTACTACTGATTCCGGCAATTTCTAACGCAAATATCAATTCCAACTGCGTCACTTTATAGTATGGGGCCTCATTACATCATATTATAAAATGACAGAGCTAGATTTTAAATCTGCCTTGGTAATAGTCAAGATCGGGCCTTCTGAAGAACGTTGTTTCCGGCCTCCGTGATGATTTGGGAATTCGTGTCGACTATTACACTTTGTAGACGACATCATAAACGTTGATTCATAAATTGACGTCCTTCAAAAGGATTTCAAACGCAAATTAAATTATATTGAATGAATCTTTCAACAGGATGGTGTCGCTTGTCCTACTGCTGGAATCGTGGAAGACTGGGTGTTGAAAACATAATATTTCACTATTAAAATGGATGTCTAGTAGTCCAGAAGCCTTGTAGCATATCATGAAAAAGATTGCGACCAATATTCATTCTTGTAGACATAAATTAGTCGTTCTGCTTTTTAAATCTTGTAGTAAGTCTTCCCCCAAGAAATGCTTAAAAAAAATTTGTTTGTACGAAACTGCCAGGACAGTACTTGAAAAAATATATCAATCACGCTTTTTACCCGCTACGGGTGTGGCATACATTTATGGTGCACTCGGTTCAGCCGTCAAGCTACGGATACTCTGAGTTTTTGTGGAGAGTACGCCACAGAGTATATTATAATTCAGTGAAAATTCGACCCCGCGACCTTCAGATTACAAAGCTAGAATATTATATAAGTACTTCAAATCAACGAAACATCATTTTCACTATTTGCAGTGTAGATCGACTAATAAAGAACACATTGCTATTAGCGTCAAACCTTGTCCAAATCTTTATGGCATAATTTTCCGCCCATTTGAAATACAATCCAACAATCGTGAAATAAATTCGTTTCGTCTCATTATAGATTTCAACAGACGAAAATGTTATGGTTACGTAGATTATATTTTGTACGAGTAACATGCCGTGTCAAATCGCTGCAAAGGCAGAACACAGGTTTCTTTTCAGCTACTAACATAACTATTACTGAGTTTGATGAAGCTTCAGTGCTGCAATGCTTAGACAACCCTCAGCAACTGGAAACCTTAAAGACTGAGAGCCTAGTGTGCCTAATTAATAATTTGGCATTCTACATTCCTAGAAAGTAAACAAGGGCCAATTATTTTGCGTTTATTGCATCATAATCATTTATTACTCCAAATTAACAAAAATATCTATTAGTGTTGCTTATGTTATTTACAGGATTATTTATTTATACGTACTATTTGTAACCAAAATTATATCAATCAATCATTTTATGAAACGCTTGAATCGATATCACTCATACCATCGTAAACGTAGCATGATTTCTATTTACTTGCACTTTGGAAACATTTGTTAATAACAGGATTATTTTAGAATAATTTGGTTGTCGAACAGACGCTGAAATTTGCAGTTCAAAGTATCTATGGTCTTGGAGAATTGTTACAATTGTGAAGTGCGTGCTATGAATTTAATTTGAAAATAAGTACTTTCAATTTAATAGTGAAAATGTCAGAACTATCAATAAATCGAAGAGTTTGGAGTATTGGGTAAGTTAATTCCATATAAGAGATATAAAATTTTACTCAATTAATATGGTTCATAAAAATGAATATCTTCATGATAATAGGAAAATTATTAAATTCTATTATGAATCAAACATTTGATGCTAAATTTGATCTATTAATTGTATCGATTCTAGCAAGATATTTTAAAAATAATAGTCTGAATAACTTTTGATCATATTCAAATGTTTAACCCGCTATTTCATTTTTTTAAGTAAAGTTGAAAAAAAAATGTTGCATGAAATTAATAATAAGAATAGAATATTTTATATCGTTGAATAATTTAGCACGATCTGACTATTATAAGAGCCTAATTTATCCATATTTTTTTACCGAAATGAATCAGTAACTTCAGCACAATACAATTTATAATAAAAATTTTCATTTGATTAAAAATTGAAAAAAAAAATCACAGAGTGTTATTTAGGATTCAGTATTTATTTGTATGTATTTCCATGCTCGTAGCTTACAAGTATCAGTACATTGTGATACAAGGTTAGGAGATACAGTATAGAATTTCCTGAGGCCCTGAGGCTGAAATTAAAATTCCGATTACAAAACTATATAAAATGAGAAAAATATTATAGTTGTCACCTTTAAGGCTCAGTAGTTATCAAGAGGCACGGTAGTAAAAAATAAAACAAAAACAAAAAATTGCAGAACGTAGTGTTCTGCAATTTTTTGTTTCTTATCCCGAGTGAAGAAACGCCCATTTTGAGGTTAAAAAATGAAGCCTTTACAATTAAAAAACACATTTTTTGACTTCATCATCGTGTAGCCCGCGTAAAATTGACTGATGGCAATTCGAAATTTTATTCAAATCGATGTATCCCGCACAAAGATATGAATATCTTAAAATCGATGTTTCCTCTGAAAATGGGAATCCGTCATCTTCTTGTTCAGTGTCACACCGTGACGTCACGCATTATATGTCATTTTTCGGCTTAAAAGCGATTTGAAGTGGATTTAGGCAAAAAATAGAGATAAAAAGAGTAAGACGAAGATTCACTTGAGCTTAGAAAAATCCAACAGGCAACAGACGTCAACTCAAATGACATATTTATTGTTAACAAAGAACTAGTAAGAGCACTAAATTAATTGATTACCGTGTGTGCGGTTCCTAGCCATCAATATTATACTTAGCAACACTTTTCAATATATAAGGAAGTTTATGAATTTTAATTGCATATTTTAGGGTGGTAAGTTACCAAACGTCAGTTCACTGATACTTTCTGATATTAATAGAGAGCAAATTACTGGAATTAATCGAATTTTATACACTCTTTATTTTAACAATCGATTGTTTATAACAATCTCACAAGCAACGAGACGACAACTCACCCAGATAGCAATAACGACCTGAGAATATTCTCTAGTTGTCCTGTGAATGCCCTGAATATTCGAAATATACATGGTATATTCCAACAGCCTATAAATCTTCTGGAAATATCCTATTTTGCTTATTCTTGGAATATTCATAATTAATATACATAGCATATTCCTATATACTATGGATCATCTGAGAATAGTCTATCTAAATTATTCCTAGAATATTTGATACAAATATTCAAAGATTATCACATTTTGTATATTCTTAGTAGAATATATGATGGATATTGATGTTATATTCAATTTTGCTTTGCTTTATAAACTTTATTCATAACTGAAAAGATTGTTGTTCGTGAGGCCAATGGAGACTTTTATGATTGTGTTATCACAGGTTAGAATGAAAGAGATGAACGACTTCAATTGTAACCAAAACAAGAATTTAAATTTCAACAAACCCAATATAAAAACGGATCACAATTATCGTAAAATTTTATAAGAAAAATTATATCTAAGTTTTATTTTCGTGCTTTATGCACATTTCTCGTCGAACAAAAAAAAAATGGAATGTATTTAACATTTTTGTCTAGTGAATTATTGGGAGCATATAAAAATACTCAAATTTTTTTTATGCTCCCAAAGTCTTTTGTTTAGATTTTAATTCTTTCATTTCTGCAAAAACTTAATTTCTTTATTCAAAATAATTTAAGACAGGAAAATTTCACATCTATCTAATTTAAATATGCATGTTTTTATTACTTGATCATTGGAATATGGCTTAAATAATTGATTGAATATTAGCCTAAATCATTGACACATAAAATTTTCAAATGGATTTCTGTATCAGAGTAGTTTGAGACATGACTAAATGGGAATATTTTGAAAATGCGAATCAAAAAAGCCTCGTAATAATTTAGAAATATTTTTTTTAGGTTTGGAAATTTTCCGTGACGTCTTAAGATCTATTGTCACTCAAACGGTGGTCTTATTCATCATCAAACATTTTGAGAATATACGTGGCGTTATTGTCTGGCATGTTAAGCATCATCTAAATTATTTTTAAAATTTTTAGTTGGATCACAACTTGATAAATTATACATTTAACAAATTTACTTGTCAAAATAACGCTTCTTTCGATCAAACAATATCCAGTAAATAGACCGTCAGATAGTCGTAGATTTGTGTGCCCCATTTTGTTTTCTCTACCTTCAAGAGTTTTGATAAGTATGTATATTTGGAGTATAATAATGCCAAAATTAAAGCTGGACCGTGTGGCCAACATAATAATAATTAATTTTAAATTTTTATAGAAAAACCTGTTTTGATCCAATTTTCTCGTTTCTGCCATGCTTACGAAATGAAATTTAGAGGAAAAAGAGTCAGCGAAAAACGATAGGCAGAAGTGATCCACTTGGCTAAAAGTTTGGAATGAGTGCTCGATTATGCAAAAAAATTATAACAATTGTTCACGTTCTTGGACGAAAACATCTTGAGAAAGTCTAAATGTTTTCGTGCATATCTTGAATTGGTCTTTCGAAAAACTTATGCCATTCGTTTTTTCGAGATACTTATTATATCAACTTTCATCTGGCCAAACGGCAGAAACGAGAAGAACGTGAACAATTGATATAATTTTTTTGCATAATCGAGCCCTCATTCCAAACCCTTGCCCAAGTGGATCACTTCGGCCTATCGTTTTTCGCTGACTCTTTTTTCCCTAAATTTCATTTCGTAAGCATGGCAGAAACGAGAAAATTGGATCAAAACAGGTTTTTTTATAAAAATTTAAAATGAATTATTATTATGTTGGCCACACGGTTCAGCTTTAATTTTGGCATTATTATACTCCAAATATACATACTTATCAAAACTCTTGAAGGCAGAGAAAACAAAATGGGGCACACAAATCTACGACTATCTGACGGTCTATAAGTTTTCTTTTCTTGCGCATGCCTGTAAAACTCGGAGGTCTGTCCAAATGTTTCTAAATAGCATTCGAAAAATAGGAATGATATAAATATGTCAACTCTTCCCATAAATTTCTATTGATTTACAAGTACATCAAATTATAACGCAACATAATTTTTTCATGAATAAGATCAAATTTTCTGGGAATTTATACACCTATGAAGCCCATTGTTTGAGAAACATAATAGACCTTTGGACGTCATCATGACGTCTTAAAAGTATCAAATCGACTTTTCATTTGAACAAGAAGATAAATTAATAATAATAAATGAATGTATAATATTTCCAGACACTACATTCAAGACGTGATATTTTAAAATGTTTTGGAATGTATGGAATATTTTTGTTAAATCTTGACCTGTAGAAGATGCACAAAACTCTGCCGATTTTAGTAAAGGTTTTACAGCTGCGTTATAAAGATGTGAGTCACCGTGTCGTATTTATCACGGCCACATGGTATCAGATGTTTCTTTGTTTGTGTGAGTATTGGTACCGAAAAATGTGAGTATTCTATATTATTTTCATTTTAGCTATTGATTAAACGAAAAATAAAGATTTCTTAACTGAACATTAATATTATCATTTCCTTCTCTTGAATCAATACTCAATTATTTCACTTGGTGTTTGTATGAAACCCTGTAAATATACAGAATAAATGTGTTTCAAGGTTTTCGATGGCTCAAATTAAAGAGGAAAATGTAGGCAAATTTATAAGAAGAGTGATGACAAGAACTCTTGCGAATGAATTAGCCACTGGATATAGTTGGCAGGACTATAAAGAGAACAAAAAATTCAACAAATTCAAAATGACTACTGCAATTATTGGTTTAGCATTGTTTTATCATAATTAATATTATCTGTTTCAAATGATTTCTCATTTAGGAATCTGCCAAGAAGCACCATTCCGCCAGGAATATCACAAAGAAACAAATTGAATTAAAAATTGCCAAACTGCTGAGCCAGGCTCCTGAACATATGAAAATTAGAAATCAATAGATTATATAATTTATATCTACATTTGTATCTTGTTATTATCTCAAATATGGTTCAATTTTTTTCCCCAGAATATTCCAAGAATATGATTTCAATTATTCCTATAATATTCTTAGCATATATTGAACATTTACTTTATAGAGATTCAAAGATTATTCCAGGAGTATAACATCATATATTCATAGCATATTTCAGGATGGTTCCTGGGATATTTATAGGATATGCAATATCGGGACATGGGAATATTCACAAATATATACCGATAAATATTCCAACAATAGCTGAATATTCGGAAAAAATATTCTCTGCTTATTCTTCGAATATTTCTTTGCTATCTGGGCACATGACATGTTTGGTATATAAGACACTAATTGAAATTATTAAAAAGCAGAAAGGAGAGAGATCTATGGAATATTTTACCGTGAAAATAGTTGTCAGCCGTCAACTTATTGCATATGACAGGGTGATAAGCTACCGGACGTCAGTTCAGTGATATCTTCAGATATTAATAGAGGACAAATTAATGGAATTAATTAAATTTTATACATTCTTTATTTTAACAATCGATTGTTTATAATATTATAACAAGCAACGAGATGTCAACTCACATTACATTTATTGTAAACAAGACACTGATTAAAATTATTTAAAAGCACGTATTCGAGCACATCTTCTATATCAGGACCTTATTACTCGAAAATAATGGGGACTTGTCAAATTGTGAAAAGATCTTTTTTTGTAGGAAAACAATCAAGATATGAGATTGTTGTACTTAGTCAAGACCTTTAAGTTTGATTGAATGTCTTATAAGTTTATCCGAATGTCTGTACATAATGTCAGAATGAGACATTTGGGCCCCGAAGCAAAAAAATTAAAGGAGCCTCTAAATGACAATATATAAAATACTTGGAAAACCGTTGAAGTCAAGGGCTTAGGCAAATGCCTGATAGTTAATGTAGAAATGGCCAGTATCCACAGTTCCAAATTTTTGTATAACTGTTTTTTTTTTCACCAACGTCAGTTAAACTTATTCCGAGGTTATTCCATCCGAAAACCATTGTTGATACAATTGTTACTAGCCCAAAATGCCCTCCAGATAAATTAACTGATGTTGGTGAAATAATAAACTTTTTTAAAGGAGTAAATCGGATCATTGTATATATTGTGAACACTCTAATTGTTATTCTGTCATCAGTATATTATTATTATTACATGCTTCCTTAGTTGACATACAGAATTTAAAGCTTTTTGAACCGCTGGTTTAGTCAAGAATAAATTATTTATCTCAAGAGAACAGATGGAATTGTTGTATCTATTGTGATTTTGAGTTTCAAGCACTATAATAGTGTAAAAAGGAATAAGGACGTCAGTCTATCTTCAGTATTTCAATTCTACATCATTCCTCAGTCAGCACTCACAATTTCAATTTTTTTTAATCCTTGGTTCAGTCACAAATTATTAATGCATATCGACGGAACTCGTGACAGAAAAAATAGGTAATTTTGTAGTAAGTGTGCGAAGTGATTGTTTTTTTTTGTTGCGCGTGAGAATGTCAATTTTAACCGAGACCGTAAGGTCGAGGAAACAAATTCATTCGAAAGCGCAACAAAATACAATCACTTCACACACGTAATACAAACAATATTTTTTTGCCAAATGTCAAAAAATAATAGATCGACAATAACTATTGTTTTATTCAGTAAAATGTAGGAAAAAGTACAAACTATAATTAATTTGCAGTCACCTGGGTATTGTCACCAAAAGTATGCGCAGTTGTTGTTTGATAAATAAAGAACTGCCAACAATTAATTTTTATATTAAAAAATAAGTAGTTTTGTGTACAAATTAATATTTCTTTTTTGTTAAATACCTGTTTGTTTCTATCCTTGTAGCATTATTAAACTGAATTATATTAGATTAGGTGTGTAAAGATAGAATTTATTTTTTCACTAGTGAAAAAATATGTTCATTTTTTCACTAGTGAAAAAATATGTTCCACTTTTTTACTAGTGAAAAAATCACGAACTTTGCGTATCCATAACAATACAAAAATATCATGTTTTTTTGACAGTTGGCGAAAATAGTTATTTTTTATTCTAGATTGCGAAATTTCACTTTTGCATTCGATAATAAAAGATTTTTTGTGAGCGTAGCGAGCAAAAAAATTATTCGATAATGAAAAAAAAATTTCGCAATCATGTATCAAACAACGTTTTTTCGAAAATCATGTCTCAAAATAAATAAGAATGTAAAAAGAAAATGTTGACATTTCGAATCAATTAATGTCACTCTGATTGTTGCTATGATACCAATACAGTTTTTCTAACTATTTCGCATCCTGGCTGTGAAGTATTTCGCGTCCTGTAAACAAAACAATCATTCACTTTTAATGACAGTTTTCGAAAAAAACAATTTCTTATAGGCTGCTATTTATAAGGCAGATACTTACAGCTGTAAGTTTAAGATACTTACATTTAAAATTTTCCGCTAGATGTTCATGCATATTGAAAAATTTGTTTTAATCACAGTCGATTTCACAAACTTGCCTTACGTTCCAAACTGTAAGAAGCTGCTCAAAGAAGCTATTTTTTGTAGCTAACTAATAGTTATTTAAATATTAAGGTCAGTAAGTACAGTTTACCGATTGAGAATAATTGGGCCGAGCCTTGGCGAGGTTTCCAATATTATATATAAATAAATCTATTTTTCAATAAGCATCAACACCTAGCGACGATTTGTAAATGCAAATATCTTAAGCTTATGGTAGCCTGTAAAAAAAATGTCTCCTTTTTTCTGTCACGAATGCCCGTCTAACAGCATTGATTTTGAGTTTGGACACTATAATTGTGTAAAGAAAGAGTAAAACATCATTTTGTCTTTAGTATAATATTTCTACATCCTCCAGCATTTAGCACCAGTGCCGATTTAAGCCCATTAGAGCTTTTAAGCTCAAAGTTCAATGAGGTCCTTGAGCTGATAAGAATCTGTGAAATGCTTGAAAAACTGTTAACATCAACAACTAAATGTGTTATATTTTGGATTATTTATCATTTTGTCAAGAAGATTGTCCGGGCTTGAAGGTTTCATTTTAGTAATAGAGTCACAGGCCATATCAGCACCACAAAATTCGTTTGAGTGACAAATCACAGATCACTGTGATTTGGAAAATGCCATAATAAATAACATTGTGGAATGTAGGAACTTGGTACTAAGCGGTCAGTCTTGAAAAAAGACAGATATAGAATACCTGTTGGTATTTTGTCTCACTCGGTCATTCTGACCAACTGTGATTCAACGGTGTAGGTCTGTTCAAACTTCTAAAAAATACGTCGGCATAAAACAAATAGATCATAGATATATAGTTAAGTTATTCTTTCCTTCTTTCTGGCATTAGAGCCGCGTGGAATGGTTTGAGAGGTCTTTAGTAGTTCCGACCAATTAGCGCACCACTACAACCCTGCACATCCAGGACCGGAGTTATATGATGTCACACTCGCCATCAAATATTCTTGAATATATTTATTTTATAGCCATGCGTGAAGTTAGTTCTTAAATATACACTGTTAAGTTGATTGGTAACAAGCAGCCAATTACGTGCATTTATACTTTTTGCAGTGTTACCAAAATATGGTCGTCAATGAAGTAAAATGACGTAATTGGAACTTAATAGCTCCAAATGCACAGCTAAGCAACCTAGGTTCAGTGTTTAATGAGGCTTCAGAGTTGGTAACAACATATGAATTCCTTGGGTAACTCCTAGAGTCGCAGTAGTTTGCTGTGAAACCAAAATTATCCATGGCCTGTTTCACAATATCTTGGACATTTCTAACATCAAAATATTGTCCCTATCCGTATAAATGCAACTCGCACTACATTTGAATGGGCCCATTATGTGCCCATTTCTTATAATTTCACTTGCATAGCATCAACCTTCCTCAAAGATAAATCGATTAAAATCCTCAAAAAAAAAATTAATTCAATCAAACGTTAATCTTTCTCTTATGACATATTTTTTCCAAAAATTGAAAAAATTATCTTGAGAAAAGTACAGTCGTAAATGTCAACATAACTCAGATATGACACTAATCCTTGTTTTAAAATTATCATTTAATGTTACTTAATTTTCCTACCCATTTGTACTTATTTATAAAGGCATTTTTTCAAGGTGATTTCATCATTTTTTCCTAAAAAAAATTTGGTCGAATAACTATGTCTATAATAATTGTTCTATAGACCTAGACAGTCGTTTTGAAAATAAATTCGATACAGCACTTGTTTACAATCAATAAATAATTTGATCAATCAATCGATGACATATGTACTCAAAGTGGTGAGCTGGTTTTGCTTTTGCATCCAAAATTCCTCTACAGTCCTAAATAGTGTCTTTCAAAATAAATTTGGGACATATGTACACAAAGTGGTGAACTCATAGTGAATACATGATATCTTTTTCAGTCCTAAATAGTGATTTTCAAAATAAATTTGAGACAGCACTAGTTGACATTTAACAAGTAATTTGATTAGTCGGTTGATGACATATGTACACAAAGTGATAAGCTCGTATTGCATACAAAACTTCTTTCACATTCCTAAATAGTGGCATTCAAAATAAATTCGGGACACTTAGTTGCCCTTTTACAATTAACCTGAACAGTGGGTCGGTGACAGTATACACAAAATGGTGAGCTTCCAATTTCTTTTTAATTCCTTTTTGAATATTATGACACTAATTAAAAACCAACAACACTGCAAAAAGTACAAAAGCATAAAACAGTAGTTGAGAGTTCGACAGTTCAAATCAATTCACTAAAAAATTGAATTCAGACTCTGCAATTTCATAGCCGCACGTGTATTGATTAGAGTAGCGTAAAATAGAAAAAATTGTCGTGCTTCTACTGCAATTTATGGTTTTAAATGCGGTCCTGTTAATCTTCCACTTAGTTTATTCTCAGGTGAGCATTTCTTTACACACTACTCGGAAATTTCATATCGATATTTCCAATTTCTCTAGCGGTGTCGGCCACGACACAAAACTCAAAGGCAAAGGTAATAAGAGGCTGGAGGCCGGATGTGGTCTCGGCGGGGACTGCGCCCCAATCAGCCCGCCCAGGTTGAGCCACCGCCCCACTCACTAAACAACAAGCCCACTTTATTAACTGTCACAGATTTACGCTAAGAATTGTTCATAAAAATTGAACTATTCAACAAATCAGTACAAAAATCAATAGGGTGTTATCATAATAATTAATCAATCGACAAAAAAAAAGGATCACCAAAATCTGTTTAGATTTGTGACCTATAACATTTCCACATACGTACATATGATCAAACGGAGACACCTGTACTTTTTCAAAGATTAATTCAGGTAATTATTGTCCTAAAATTTTATATTATAGGTTGTCCTATATACGTCAAAACTCGGGACTGGCACACCAGTCGATAAAAGCAAACTTCAAGTGATACATTATATACCCCAACATCTGAAAGTAATTGGAAGGAAAAATTTGATGCGTTGGCCGATTTAAATGAACCTGGTCTCATTTTTCAGTACTGCTTTTATTGTTTTAATTTGTTGAAATGTGCATGTATCAATGCCAATCGCGTAAAATTCTATGTAATTTTCGGTTGATACAAGAATGTGCTTTCAAAGTGTAGACCGAAGTTCGCAGGTGGATAGATGCTGTAGGTGCGGCCGAATGTGTCAGTTGCCGATAACAAGGGAATTCAGCAATCTCTTGTGGCCTGACTACGCATTTTACCATTTTCGGTGTTGGTGGTCACTAACAAGTATCATTATGGCGAATCACTTTTACTAGGAACCTGAACTTTTGTAGTTATTGTTCTTAGTATTGCTAAGTTTATCTATTAAGCTATTTTAGATGATACATTCTTTTGCACATAGAATTCAGTAAAATTTGAAATTCGACATGAAAACTCCAACATACAAGACGTGTTTTCGTGACTCCCGATATTCATTGCAGTACCAGCTATAAACATGAAATTTGACATAAAAGACAATATGGCAAGAAAAACTAATCCAAATTAAAAACAACAAGTAAAAATAGTCAAGGAAACAATAAAAACAACACCAACAGAAAGAAGAAATCACGTCATCATCTCCAAATTTAAAATCAGACTTATCAAATATACACATTAACAAAACAAAAACTATGTGACACATGCAACACCGGGATAAAAATGAAACACTTCACTATACTTTTATACAATTTAACAAATAAACTCAGCAAAGATTAACAATAAATACAGCAAACAATCTCAAAAACAAAAATTGCACTTAAAAAACAATTAAAAACGTATAGAACTGTATTAAAAATTGTGAAACCCTAATGTGCCTAATCTGAGATGTCGAAATCTTCTTGAAATAACTCAAGTATAAAAAAGGTATTAAGTATTTGACAAATCATAATGCAATTAAATTTGAAATAATGTGACTTTAAATCACTCTACTCCCTTTTATTGGCGTGAAAACTTATTTAGAAATACAATCACAAAACACAGCAATACAAAAAATGGAAGAATCATCTAGATGATGGAAGCGCATTTTTGACAGCTCATGAATGCTTGTTACTCCAGAGATTTCGCAAATTACCATCTCTCACAGTTACTGAGCTTAAAATCAAGCAGTTTGGGCGAACTTACGAAACAGCAGCTTCCAGTTAGTACTAGTTTCAAGTTGACTATTTAATAGGTACATAATTCATGCATGTACAAACTCAAAAATACCTTTTGATCTTCATTGTTTAGTTATTGACTGACAGGAGTTCAAGTGCTGTACCTTAAAATGATAATTTGATCTTTAACAGAGCTATTTAAAAAAAATACACCAAAAGTGAACAAATTTTCAACCAATAATAATAATTCATTCTAATAAGCTTCAAATTCGCGTCAAACAAGTCATTGAATGAATCCCGGACAGATTTGACAACTGTACATGATAATAGTGACACCCGCGGCGAAAGTTGAAACTAAATTTTTATCTACTCTGATAAATTTTAGTTGCCATATCCCCAATGTCATAGATATCTATGGACATTGTTTCACTTGAAACAAGTAATTGAATTATTTAATCTTCCACAATCACTGAGCTTGAATTAAAGCAATTTGTGCAAACCTACGAAACAGCAGCTTTTATTTAGTACCAGTACAAGTCTGTAAATAGTATAGTTGCTGAGATCTTAGCGTCACGCCAGCCAGCCAGCCAGCCAGCCAGCCAGACAGCCAAAATGAATTTAATAGCGCCTTTTTTCAAAAAATGCGCTAAAAATTTATAAATTGATTTGTAGAAGTGTAATAAATCAAAAATTTAATCAAACTTATCTTAAAATAAATTTTATTTACATTAATTCTTTAAGTGAAGTATCAAATTTTTTTGTGGAAACAATTAAAGCAGCAAACCACAAGTCTTTTCAACAAAGAAGCGACGACAAAAAAACAATCAAAATAACCACAAAAAATAAACAAAAGATGTTGGGAACCACGTAGTTTTGGGCTCCTATCATAAATTAACAAATGCTGATGAAGCATTTGACACTTAAAAAATAAATCTATACAGTCAGTCGATGACATATGTACACAAAGTGGTGCGCTCGTAGTGAATACATGATTTCTTCTTCAGTCCCAAATAGTCACTTTTAAAATAAATTTGAGACAGGGCTGGTTGACAGTTAACAAATAATTTAATTTGATAGTTACACAAAGTGGTGATCTCGTATTGCATACAGTCTTAAATAGTCGCTTTTAAAATAAATTTGTGAGGGCACTAGTTGACATTCAATAAATAATTTGAGCAGTCGGTCGATAACATATGTACACAAAGTGGTGAGCTCGTATTGCATCAACTTTTTATCAACAATGTGACATCTTGACAAGAGGATCAAATTATAAACACACTCAAAACTAATAATGATGAAAAATTTATTGGTTCGTACAAAAATTGTATGATTTCTTCTATTATTGTGAAATTTAATGAAAATAAGTAATTAAAGAAACGCCCTAATTAGACATCAATGTTAAATTTGTTCTTTAACCTAGTCTATCCTTTTCAATCAAATATAGGGCAGTTATTTTAGGTTCCATCATAAAACCAAATCGCAACGGGCTATAAGTTTGAGTTTTGAACCAATATCTTCCATTTTATGGAAGGTACGTCAATTAAGGTTATTACAAAAGAAATGAACTTATTATTCTTTACAAAAAAATCCTACATTTATTTTTCGTAGAAGCAACTGTTCCCGTGTAAAATTACATTTTCTATCGTATAGCAATTGGAAAAAGTACGCAACTTTGGGAACATGCGCTATAAAGCCTATCTTATATTTTTGAATTTTTCCATTAATCCTACGTACTTTTTCAAGTTCTAGAAGTAGAACTTAAAATATAACTTTACATTTGCCAATTTTTTCGTCAATTTTAAGTACTTACTCAGTAGCTTAGTAAGCTACAATTGAAACAAGTTCTATATTTTCTCAAATTTTTCAGGGTTTTCTTGTGATTTTAGTGAAAATTGTGGTAGTGCCAACTGAAAAATGAACTGTCAGATTATGTGTAGAATTTTTTTTAATAAAGTAATGTTTAAATCATATTTATAAAATTGCGTTATTGTACATCTAAAAAATAACGATAATAATTGAAGTATGTTTGATCTCTGTGAACTTTGAAAAGGGAAAATGATGCGTTCGTATATACGTGTATGTTGGTAACACTTTTTAAATTATCTAATATTGATATTCCGCAACTTAAATTGAAGATAAAATTGACAAGTGTAAATGATTTGCATATTTTGTAGACTTTGCACAATTTATTGAACAATTTCAAGTCAAGTACTTAAAATTGATGGATAAATTAACAAATGAAAAAAAGGCTTAAGAAACTAAAAATTTCCTAGCGCTCCCGAAGGGTAGTAGAAGTGTCAAAAGTCTTATTTTTCGCATATAATTTATAAATCGAAATAAAAAATCGCTTTGGGCAATGTGAAAGAATGACAATAATTTGCAAAGTCATACTAGATTTGTACACAGACATCTCTATCCACAGTGAGAACCACATCACCGCCCGAGCTAATGATGACAGATGTAATTTTTTCCTCAGCTCAAAAGAGGTATAATTTGGCCGTTTTTACGACTGACCAAATAAGAGGCCACGCTCGCGCACTGTAATTTTATCGAAAAGAATTTTTTTCTCTCCCGTCGATTTGAAATATTAAAAGAGATTCGAGCCTAATGACATCTGTTGGCGGTGATACTTAATAGAGAGGACGGCACAGCTCTAGGGCATGTGTGCCCTTCTGGTGATAATCACTGCCCCTGAGGCTTTGCATTGGGATAATCACATAGGGTGAGCAAATTATGGGAATTTTTATAGAGTGCAGGATTGCCACCCCTATAATGGAATTTCATTGATTCAAGGTTAGTTCGTCTAGAATGGAGATGGGTATTGGTTACTGAATTTTAACTAAGTTGCTAATGTATGGAATTTGTATTTATTACTAATTTATGTTAATCTTGAAATTCAGTCTGCAGTTATTATAGAGATGGAGATTTTATCCGAAAAAATAGACAATGATTCCACATTGGTAGATTGATTAATATCTCCTAGGCCGTGAAGTGCGGTTACCAGTTGTAGTTATAATTTTTCAATTGTTTCAAATATTTATTATGAAATAAATGTGTCTTTGGAAAATGACTGCATTTCCGTCCTTTGGTCTGTTTGTATGAGGATCTCAACCATTGACTAATTTTGATAATTTTATTTTTTATCAATAAACTAATAAAAACATTGTAAAACCCTATTTATTTTTGCAATAATTTATTAAACAGCTCAATTTTTACCAACATTTTTCTACGGAGACTCCACTTTTTCCTGATCTGTAATTATGAAGTGATGTTTGTCTTTATTTTTTAATCTATTCATTTGAGGAGACGTAACAGATCGCAATTCTCATTATGATTTGTCAAATACTTATTTTTTTTTATATATTTCTAAGATGATTCTGACATCTCAGATCAGTAATCTTACGGTAAATTAGAGTTTCCCATTCTTTGATACAGTTCTATATGTTTAAAAATTATTTTTTTTAATTGTATGAAGTGTTCCACTTATATTATGGTGTTGCATGTGGTCACAAATTTTTGGTTGTGGTAATACTTATATTTGGTATGTCTGATTTTCAATTTAGAGATGATGACGTGATCTCTTCTTTCTGTTGGTGTTGTTTTTATTTGACTGTTTTCACTTGTTGTTTTCAGTTTGAATTCATTCTTCTTGCCATGTTCTCTGTAAAACCGATTTTAAATCATCCGATCCTTGCTGTTTCCTTTTGCTGCTATGTCCACTTTTTCACATCACTTTGCTGTTCTATAATTCAATGGAAGTTATCTTATGATCTTTGGACTAGCTGATTTTGATTATGTGGGCTTTTGAGGCGCTCATAAAGTCTGTGCAGATCAAATACTTGGTGTTGGACTTTACTGTGTGTACTTGTTAAATTATATAATATGTTGTCCCATTTTTATTATGGTGTTGCTTGTGTTACATAGATTTGGTTGTGTTGTTTTAGGATGTGTTTAGGTTTGTTCGATTCTCAATCTGGAGATGATGACGTGATTTCTTCTTTACGCTGGTGTTTTATTATTGTTTATTTGACTGTTTTCACTTGTTGTTTTTAGTTTGATATAATTTTTTTGCCATTTTTTCATAACAGATTCAAATTAATTAAATTTAAATATATCTGCTGCTTGCTGGTCGTCGCTGGCTTCTCTTGCTGATATGTCTACTTATTCATTGCCCTCCATTCCCAGCTGGGATTGAATCCACATTAATTGTTGCTGTATGATTTAGTGGAAGTTATCTTATGAACTTTTGACTAGCTAATTCTCATTATATATGTTTTTGAGGCTTTGTAAAGCGCTTATAAATTTTGTGCAGATCAAGTATTTGGTGTTGTCATTTGCTGTGAGTACTGCTTAGATTGTATGATAAATTGTTGCACTTTTATTATGGTGCTGTATATGTCACATAGTTTTGATTATGTCTTTCCAAGGTATGTTGATGTTTATTTCTGGTACCTACATCCGATTTTCAATCTGAAGTTGATCCTGTGATCTTCTCTTTTTATTGTTTCTTGAACTGTTTTTACTAATTGTTTTTAGTTTGGTTCCATTCTTTTTGTTTTGCCTTGCCCTTTATTCCTAGGTGGGATTGAATTCACCTGACTTTGTTAGCCTATGATTTAATGTAAGCTATGGTGTTAAGAGTGCTGATTTTGATTATGTATATTTTTGAGGCTTTGCTATGTGTACTTGTTTAATTTTATAATAAAGTGTTCTACTTTTATCACGGTGTTACATGTGTCACATAGTTTTAGCTGTGTTTCTGCCACAGTGTGTTGGTGTTTACATTTGGTATGTCCAATTCTCAATCTAAAGATGATAAAGTGATTTCTTTTTTATCCTGGTATGTTTTCATTGTTTCTTTGACTGTTTGCACTTGTTGATTATAGTTTGGTTCAAATTTATAGTAGGATTTTTCTATCTGCTGATTGCTGACCTTCGCTGGTTTTTTCTTGTTACTGTTTACCTTTTCATTGTCCTTTATTCCTAGGTAAGATTGAATCCACCCCACTTTGTTGCTCTATGATTCAATAGAAGTTACCTTATGGTCTTTGGACTATCTGGTTTTGATTATATAGGTTTTTGAGGCTTTGCAAGGCACTTATAAAGTCTGTGCAGATGCAGATGAAGTATTTGATGTTGGCCTTTTTATGTAATCTGTTAGGTACATGGAATGAATCATATATTTCTGCTGTGAAGACAGAATATGTCTGTATGGATGAATTGTTTTTTATTCTGTAGAGCTCGCAATTGTACATTATTTTAGTTTTATAAAAAAGATATTATTGCATAACTATTCGTTATAATTTTACTGATGTAAGCTCATCATTCTACTTTAGAAATATGAATATGAGACGCAGAGTTTTTATTTTTGGTTTTATTAATACTTTTAACAGTAAATTGTGGATGATGGAGGAATAGGTAGCGTAACAGAAATTGCATCGCTTTTAGTCGGGCTTTGTAATCCGGTCATCGCGGGGTCGAATTTCACCGTCGAACAAAAAGTTTTCAAGATTTCAATTGAATTATAATAATTTATGGCGTACTCTCCACAAAAACTAAGAATACCCGTAGTTTGATAACTGATAACCGCACTCTACGGCTAAAGAAATATCAATTAGTCCACAAAGTGCACCATAAGTGTCTGTCACACCCATATCGGGTAAAAGGCGTGATTGATATTTATTTATTTATATGAAATTGGAAGTTGTGAATAGAGCGACGAATGGGAAGAACTAAAGAGAAGAAAAAGCTGTACGACTGGCGTAAATGAGGGATGAAAGAACAAAAAATGTAGCCAGCTTATGTGCATTAAAATTTTCAAGTAAAATTCAATTTTGGAAAATAATACCTGAATCTTCTGCATTTAATGATACAACCTCAATCATGGTGTGTATTATATTATTGATAAGTGCTCCATCCTCGAGTTTGAACTAAAGAAATGATATAGCTTCTTGAAAAAGAGGAGATCTTCCAAATATTTACCATAATCTAGATTGAAAAATGACATGCATTTCCGTCCTAAGATCTCTGTTCATATGGGACTTTCTACAGATCGTAATTCTGTATAAGTTTAAGTGATTTGATATTTTGTCAGTTAAATATCTATCAAAAGAGAGTCCTATCGATTTTCTTTATGGATTTTGCTCAATAAAATTTCTATAGACAATTTTCTGCGAAATCATTATCTAATCGTGAGCTGTAACTATGAAATGATGAAGCAATTCATGGACTTGGAAAAATTTCTTGAGATTCTTATTGATGTCGAGCAGCATCGAGTGAAATTCGATTGTCCAAAAATTATGAGCAATTCACTGTAATTCCATTTGGTGTAACGCCGGATAAACTCTTAACATACGAATCTTGCAATGTACAGAACTTGGTTTTCTTGTAACTTTTAGAACAAAAAAAATGTTAGCTACTTGCAAAACAATGGATTGTAAAACACAATTTTTACTTTTACGTGAACAAGGAATGTAGAAATTTGCATAAAAATGATTTACAACTGTTGTGTGTTGCTAAATGACGTCGAGGGGCGAAGTTTACTCACAGTTGCAACCTTGCATTCCCAATGTTCATAGGCACATCACCTATCATTTGCATCATATTTAGTTATCTCGTATGACCGGCAGCAGAGAATATTTGCGATTACATATATTTATCAACCGCTAAATGCAGAGTGCTCAATATTATTGACGTGTTTTTACACATTTACTTTATATATTTCGCATTCCTGTTCGTGCAACTTTGTATATGATAACTGTACATCAATCTACTGATGTACGTATGATGCTAAGTGCTAAGCCAAGAATAACAACTTTAAAAACTATCTGGTTGGTGCATTTATTGTCTTAGGATCCTCGTGAATTTTTCCCCTATTAAAATTGTTCCAGGCAATTTGCAGCTGTAGTAATTGGGAGAAAAAAATGTTTCGCTAATACTTGAGTTTAAAAACAAGTTTCCCACTTGCGAAAGTACCACTGGGATTTAGGGGCAATTTTCCTGCAAAATGGTTATTTAATCATAGTCGTAGGTCAAACAAATCCTGAGCTTCCCAAAAAATCAATAATGTATAAAATATTTTCAAAATTTAATATTTGATAATGAAACTCCCAACAAGTATATTGTTTTACTACATTTAAGTACATTATTATATGATTAAAAATCTGCTATTGTCTGCTTTTTTATATTTTCACAGGTTTAACGGTTGAAATTTTGTCGAAGAAGAGTGATATTTTGTTTAACAATAATATCGTGAGGATTTTTTTTTTCCCGACCTATAATATAATAGGAGAAGTATTGTAATCGTAATTTTTTGACACTTCGAGATTTTGATGAATCTTCACGTTTTAGATCCTACTGAACCCGAAAAACATAATTTAATAAAAAAATCGCTCCGTCGCTCTTTCTGGAAACTCGATAACTAGAGAACGCGTACGAATATTCAACTGAAATTTTATATTTGAGTTTTTCATTAAAAGGCTAGGTTCAAGTTCGTAGATGAGCTCAATCAGTAATACTAGAACTTCATAAATAGAACTTTTTAGTTTTAAACGGTAGTATTTATCATAAAATATGAAATAACTAAAATTAATCCTTGAATGATTTAGCACAACATTCACTTGGAACATTCTTCAAAATTATCAGCGGTTCATTTGCTATTATCAAAAATTAAATATCATAATAGCTATTTATGTAATTAGTATATAATATAAAACTTTATTGGACAAACCGCTGGTTATGGACGAGCGAGCAGCACGAGCGAGTCTAATAAGGAAGGCGAGTCTATAAAGTTTGTTTATGTACGAATTACATACAAAGCTTTATGTTCGACTGCTCTGAAGACGCAGGATATCTTCTGAAAATATTTCTTCATTTCCGTAAATACAATATGAAAGAAGAAATAGATACTTCAGAAAATGTAGAAGAGATTAAATACGATAGAAAAGAATAAATGGATACTTCAGAAAGTGTAGAAAAGAATAAATACGATAGAAAATAATAAATGGATACTTCAGAAAGCGTAGAAGAGTTGGCAGCAAGTGCCAAAGAATCACAAATATTAAGAGAAAAATGCTTTTTTAACAATAAGAATTTATCTTCGGATCTAAATATTCGCGACAATAGGGATTTCCAGCTAAGTCTACGCAGTCTGGTGGCAAATTTTAGAAGCTCAATAAGAGATATTCGTAATACATCAGTTACATTCCTTTATCTCTTTCAATTGAATTTACTAAGAATTTAACCATTATTATTTGAATATTTGATTTGAATAATTATGTCAACTACATATTTTTGTGTACCTGGCTGTAGCGCTTGAAAAAAGGCAAAATTCAAGCTCAATTTTTTCGTATCCCCTAAACAGGGAAGTAAGGTTAAAGTGGAAAATAAATTTAATAATTTTGATTTTATAAGTCGAGAAAAAGTATGAATTAAATCTTCCAAAATTTTATTGTGGCGTGACTGCAACGCAGAAGTTTGCAAACCATACAATTTCATATTTAAATCTGAGTTGTCGTGAAGTGCCGCAAATAATTATGTGTCCGGCATTAAAAGCTTCTTCTCCTATGTAAACTACTCTGGAATTTTAATTTTAATATATCGGAAATATTCTATCAAGAAAAATCTTGGATCCTTCGTCATTCCGCTATTATTCATTGAATGATTTATCTGAAACATAAATGTAATATAAAAGTAAAGAATCAAATTCAGAACAATACTAATCTGTAACATTTTAATTCCAATTGTTGTATAACTTTTAAATACAGCAAATACTTCGTAAATCACTTTATTTCCACTTGTACACTATGCAATAAACTCGCGCAATGTCTCTCTTCGAGCTTCGAATTTTACTCACAGTGACGCTGATAGCATAACTTTAAATCCCTATACCAATTGTATTTTTAGTATTCATTACCATAATAAATAATATGTTGATTCAATTGTTTGGATTTATTTTAGGTTAATAAAAAAATCTATTTGTGTGACTTTTTTTGACAATGACAGTTCCGTCCAATTATATAAAGTAAAAGTCCTAGTCCAATGTAGCACATTATGGGATCTAAATGCAACCATAAACTACATGATTATGATGCAGTCGAACATAAAACTCGTTATATTTTTCTGAAGCAAAGAAATAATGAGAATCATAATGTGAAATTAGAATTATTATCACTAATATTTTGACATCCCATGCTAACGTCTGTCAATTGTTTTTTTAAAATAAGTAATTTGATTCTATCGCGTTTTAAAGCTCTAGTGGAGATAATTCAGATAAAAGTGTCAAAGATAGTAGGATAGTTAAACGATTTTCAATTGTCAATCCACGTTATCATCTTCAAATTACACTTCTGGCTATCAAATGTCGAAACTGTATGTTTCAATGCATTAAAGACTCCTAAAACCTAGATAGAAACTCTTCATTTTCTGAAATACTTATTTTATGTAAGAACAAAAATATAATCGCCATCTGTCACTTTAACAATGGTAGCTGTCATTTTGACAATGACAGCTGTCAGTTTGACAATGACAGTTGTCACTTTGACAATGACAGCTTTCACTTTGAAATATGCAATTAATTGATGCGACTTTCTAAATTTCTGAAACAGCGATGAAACTGGCCGTGAAATCTATAGTTTGGGATGTACTATGGTGGTCACAGCAGATTTTTTCTTGTCAGGTCAGCAATTTGAAGTAGCATCAATTACTTACAAAATGGGTACTTCAATTTCTTTCTCAGATTGATAGTTCTCCGTTAATCCAAGGACAAAGTTAGCTGCACGCATTGTTCATTATTCTGTAATATGCAACAATAATTATTTTCGATAAATTTTGAAGTGCTATTACTAGTGAACTATTCTTGAATCAAATACTATTTTGTAGGAAAAGAATTATACAATAAATTTGATTTGAAGAATATTTTCATGTGACGAAATGCAAAATTGTTATATTATAAATACTAAAGGATCTCTTTGAAAGCTAGAACAGTTGTAAAAAACTTACAAAATGAAAAAAAAATACTACAAAGTAGGACTGGAAACATTGCCATTTGATTCGGTTACTGTTTGGTGACAGCCGTAACATTAGGTATTTAATGCCTTTCAGAGTATCATTTATAGAAATTTCAGGAAACAAATGAATCAAGTAGGCTAAATGCCGCAAACTATTTATCGAGGCTGCAATATAGTCAAAATATAATTCATTACGTAATTAACAATCTCAATTAGTCAATATAAACATTGTGCTTTTGGAACTCCATTATATTCAAAAGAAACCATTTAATGCAATGATTGCTACTCTAGGTAGCGCAAATGAGAATCCTTCACGTGGTTAATTGCTACCATACTTTTGAGAAACGATAGCACAATGTTATTTACGCGGTTTATTGCTATTCGAGACAGCGCAAGCCTGGATAAAAATTTAATGGAAACAAGAAAAATTAATTTTGTCCAAAAACAGGGTTCTCCTTAGTACAAGCTTTGAAGCATAACTTCGAGCAGGAGCCCGCGATCTAAAATGACAAAAGAGACCCAAACGTATTAGTTTGTTGAGTCTTTCTGGACCAGTTATTTACATTATTTCATAAAAATTTTAGTTTTGGCTTGCTAATTACTTTTAGCATTACATTGTAATTGGCTTGTCAATCCTTCACAACAACTTAATAATATTTTGAAAAATATGTTGTTCAAGCTTTAGGTGTTTATATCTTTCATCTTGAGTTGTCGACTGGCAACAAAACTTTTAGGAATATCAATCGTATCAAAACACAGACATCTTGTTTGTATTCATTTATTTAAATAATAATCCCAACTTCCACTGATTCCAAACAAAAAGTAATACAACTTGATGTCTTCAGCCACGCAGGCTAAACCTCTAAACCACTTGTTGATCATCCTGAGCTGCAGCTAGCGAACAGGTGTGCACTTATGCTCTCCTTATTCATCTCATTCTCTCTACCAATCCCTTTGTCTCACTCTGTTCGATGCTATGCATGTGAGCGATCAGATCGAAGATAGCCATGTTGGGAGCCCAGGTTTTGTCTTTCACTGGTCACTTGATTTGGAATTTATTTAGTTAGTGTCGCGATGGGAACTGATGCAAGGATGTGAAATACGAGCAGAGTAATTTGTTTTCCAAAAGATGTGAACAGAAGAAGATACAGGAGGATAAAAATTGACAGTTATGCCCATAGAATGTCTTTATAGCATTTTATATATATTATTTTTATTGTATTCGTTTTATTTTTACGCCAGTTGTTCCGATATAGATCGTTCTATCATCTGGAAAAGGTCCAACATTGATTCTACACCAGTTTTACTACTACATGTTTGGAGCTCCAGAAAGCTGGAAACTTTTATTTCATAATATTTCTTAGTATTCTACTACCTGTCAAATCATTATTCAGGCGTAAATATTCCAAACTGTAAGAAAGCTGCTTTACTGTTGCGACCTCTAGGGACTTTAGGATATAATTGCAAAGCTTGAATTATATTTAAATTGTTTAATTACATCCGATTTTTTAACCAGACAGTCTACTATTTCACAAAGGAAATCCACGTTATCATCGAATAATCTTTCGTTTGGTTAGACGAATGAGACATAATCGCTAATTAGACAGTTTGTCGGGGGCGGATGACTGAGATGGAGGCGGTTGTGAGTACATTCCGGAGACGGCTTGTCTGCTCAGAGTACACAAACCTCGCTGGTGTGGATCTCCTCGGCTTGAACCGACCACACTCGGAATCCTGCCTCGCACCATAGAACAAGGATTGGTAAAGAGAACATATTGAATAATGAAATAGAAAAAATAGATAGTGGAAAGAATAATATAATTATATGTGGTCAAGAAAGGCACATTTGACTTGACTGGCCAATGGTTTCGCACTCCAAGTGCCTCTATTGTTCTGGTTCAGGACAATCAACAGGTTATGGCTCGCTCTGCACTCTGGATTTAAGCAAGTCTACAACACATAAGTATACGCTGAACGCTCGTATTCATACACGACAGATGGTTGAATTTAACTTGACTTTTTAACTGAATATTTGATACTTCCACTGTGCAAAAAAATATTTTTATTACAATCGCTTCCTGAATTTGGCAGAAGGTTGTTTCATTCCACAGATGTCATAGACAGGTTATTGTTTACATTTATGCAGTGAAATGAATATTTTTTCTTGAAAAATAGAGTTATCATGCCAATGCAGCGTCCTGCCATCGCGATGGATCAGAGCATTCTGGATAATCTGGTACTGGGGACGGCATTCCACCGCACGATATTTTAAATTACACTGTTTTATTTGTTGTATTAGAAAACAATTTTAAGTGGCATTAACAGTGAGAGGTCCAGCGAGTTTGTGGGCTCAGCTCGTGGACCCGGTCCTGTTCTGACCAGGTGTGAGTTTCTCAAAGAATCAGAGCCGTATGAAACATTTTCAAATTTAATATAATGTGATAATGAAAATCCTAATCACTATCGGTTTACAGAATTATTTGTTGTATTAGAAAACAATTTTAAGAGGCATTAACAGTAAAAGGTTGTGGGCTCAACTCGTGGACTCGGTCCTGCTCTGACCAGGTGTAAGCTTCCCAGTGAATCAGAACCGTATAAGACATTTTCAAATTTAACAATTAATAATGAAACGCCTAACCAGCATTTAGGTAAATTATTATAAGATTAAAAATCTGCTATTAGTAGCCCTGCACTGTTTGCTTTCTCATATTTTTACATTAGGTTCAAAAATGTATGCTCTTGACTCGATCATATAAACCAGAATTATTTTAATAATGGGTGGATATGCCAGAAATTCTTCAAAAATTCAAATATTCACCTCATTCTGATCTAAATATGTGTCCCATCAAAAATCATATCGAATATTGATCGGTGTGTAGGTAATTCGTATTCATAAAGTATTTATGTCGAAAAAGAAAATATACGTTGGTATATGTTTGAATGCTAGGCCGCCCATGACGGATGACGGATGGAGGCCACCCTGAAAATGCAGAATGTAATTTAATTTATGACATAATATAATACACGAATCAAACATATACATATATTTGCACGGCCACGATTAAACGTACTTCAAACATTTCATTTTATTTACTGGTATCCAATGACCACCAGAGAAAGCAGAAAATACTTTAGCAAATATAAAATCCTAAGAGATTTACGACCAAGAACAATCATATCAATTTAGTTTTTATGACTTCATATAAAAATTATTATTCAAACAATATTCAAGGTCGACATAACTTTAGTAACGCCTCTAACGGCGCTTTTCATAATTAATTCATATACTCCGGCTTGTCATCGAAGCATTTAATAAATAGTGAGAAAATGAGTGAAAAGAAGAAAAGAAGAATTACTCGAGGTTGTTGTGTTGTGCATTATTAATCCCGAGGTCAACCATTTTACACACATTTTTCATTGCTAATTTAATTGAAGCATTCAAATGAATAATTTATTACATGTTTAGTTTAGGCGGCTATTTGGTCCTTTATGTGAATATGGCTAACAAATCTGATTAAGTAGGCGCGGCATAAAGCACTACTTGGAAGAAACCACATGAGATAATTCACTTAAAATCCGAAGTAGGTATACCAAACACATTTCACAGGACAATTAAAAAAAAACAAGAGTCTATAGTAACAAAACCAAAACGACGACAAGTGAGCAGTGTGAGGGAGAGAGACAAGAGTTGTGTAGAGGGCAGAAACAAAAGCTCGCGGTGAGCTCTTAAAAACAAACTCATCACTTTCCCATGGCCGCGTCATTAACAAACACGCGCTCACACACACACGGACCCAAGCTAAAACAAACTCAGATGGTAAGATGGGCTCCGGCCACGGCCCCGGACCAGAACCGCGCACCTGGGTGGCGTGCAGGGACGCACTCTCAAAATTCCACAAACAAACATATTTTTTTCAATATTTAATCATCAAAGCAACAATATTTTCTCAGGAATAATGAGTCACCCACTTTCTGAATTTTTGTCGAATAAAATAAATGATTGACCATGTCATCTCACTCTAATTTTTCTTTGCCAATTTTTTGATGATACATTTTTTCATCCCTGAAAACAAAATATTATCAAACTATGTACCAAAAAGTTCGAAGAAAAGATATAAATAAAATATGTACAAATGTGATTTACTAATTTTATTTTGTGACAGATAATTTCGATCATATTACAATCTTTTACAATCATAACTTTCATCGAAAACAGTTGTATTTATATACTACAGTTTACACTGTAAAATACAAATGACAGCGGAACTCTCAAAGTATATTAATATCGTTGTAAAATTAAATAAATAAGAATGCCCTTAACGACAAAAAGAGAAGTATATCCTCAAGTGGAGATGTAGTGAAGTTGAAAAATACATTTTGATTGTAAGTATATTATGTGGAGAGTGGTTCTCACGCACCGTGGGTACAACGTGGTCCCTGGACTTGTGTCCGGAGCGCAGAAGATCCCAGCGGCAACTCGCGTCACCAGTATGTCTACCAAACTCCGGTCGAAATATTTATACACAACGTATCATTCCCAAACGTATACACTGCTATCAGTTCATAAATAGAAGCAAATTCTTAAAATAATTAACAATTTTTAGTAAATTGAGCTTCAATTTAGGGACTACTGATTCATGACATGTTTGTCTGTAGCTGCCTTGTTTGATATAGTGCATTAAATGCTGCATGTCATTCTGCATTAAAATGTAGTTTTCAAGATTTATGAGAATTGTTTGCAATGGGACAATCTGTTCCCGCTTAAATTCAGTAAATAATGACCTCGTCACCACTATATATTATTAATTTTTATTTTGTTTGTGGGGCGACAAGACCTCGCCGCCCAGCCCGCTGGTCCGCCACTGGCCCTCAAATTGATTATTCGGTTATATATTATAGGGGCCTTAGTCCACAGTTTGAAGCCGATGCCGATGGAGAAAAGAAAAAGAGATGTTATGCTTGAGTCATCGACATTATTGTTACCACTGAAACAACGGGTTGAAACATCTAAACAGGCGGCGATGGGAATAAAAAGATGAACATCAGCAAATGGAATCTGAGGAATTTAAATTTGCGCCAATGCTAATAAGCTAATAACAGTTGAGATAGCTTTTAATTTTATTATAATTTCCTCTCATTCTACAAAATTTATAATTTTATTCTAATTGACTTGTTTGAATTAGTCATTCTTATAGAATTATAATCAAGTTATTATGGAGATATGTATAACAAAATCCGAAGTCCTAGAAAAGACATGAGCTGGTGTAGAAATTACCACATGTTTACTGGTGAATATAACCAGCATGATCAATTGAAGTGTCCAATATAAATATTGAAAAATTGATTTTAATTGGCAACAAAAAATGTTTCTATGAACAACTTTTTACAGTGCCATTTTTTCGAACGTAAGACAAGTTTGCAAAATCGTTTAGAGGCTTATTTTGAAAAATGGTTCCGAGGACGCAATAAATTTACAAGTTTACTTAAATATGATTTATTCTTAAACTCATGTAGACCGTCTGCCAATAAACTTTCAGTCGATTTTTCAAACTTGCCTTGCAATAAAAATATGGCAGACTATAAAAAGTTGTTCAAAGCTATTTTTATTGTTAATTATAATCAGTTTTTCAATATGCATTAACACCTAGTGGAGATTTTTAAATACAAATATCTTGAACATCTAGCTATAACTACCTTTTAAATGGCAGCCTGTAAAAAATTGTTTTCTTTTTACTTGTACAAAGTGAAAATAAGTATTGTGAAACCGCTAAAATTCACATTTCGACATTTGGATTTGATGGAAATATCTATTTGGAGCATCTCTGAAACCATTTTGACTATTTTCGGCTTGATGTCGGTACGTATGTATGTGCGTTTGTTCGTAACTCAAAACCCGTCAAACATATAATGTTGAAATTTTGTATTTAAGACTAGTCTAAGGTCAAGTTGTGCATCTCATATTATATTTGCAATCGTCTGTACCGGAAGTGCACTTTACTTGAAACTTTTTTTATTTTTTCGCATAAATGTAAAATGGTTGGCCGTAGGATATTAAAATTCAGTATTTGAAATTTTTGTAGCATCTTAATGGTTATTTTTTATTTTCATACCAATCGGCTGAGCTGGAAGTGCACTTTATATAACATTTTTTTAGAATCTTCCGCATAAATTCAAAACAATCAGTTGTAGAATATTAAAATTTTGTATTGAACACTTCTATAACATCTAGCTGTACACTTCTCATTATGATTGCGATCGGCTGGACCAAAAGTGCAATTTGCTGAGCAGTTTTTCAAAATTTTTGCATAAATCCGAATTAATTAGAATGAAATCTCACATAGAGTGCATGTGTTCATAATTGCAAATGTTTTCCAATTTACAGCAAATTATTCAGTTTTCTCTAAATTTTCGTTTTTTATAAGTTTTATATGAATCAGGTGAAAATACGAATTGGTTGTAAATTAATTTACATAAAGTTTATAATTCGTAACAATTGAGTACATCTTTCGACCATACGAAATTTTTTTTGTATATTCCAATGATGAACAAGTAAGTCACGTGATGTACACGTCAGATTTTTTTTCTCACGAGCGCCTGGTCTGATTTTGTTTGATACTGGGAATATTATTTTTGGTGTTATCTTCAACTTCGTATGAATCCTCTGACAGCAATGCAAGCTTCTTCAAAATACAAAATATTGCTGTCTCTGTCAATATTTGGCATAGAATTATATGTTCGGAATAGAATTAAACCCAATACATAATCATAATTTTTGTCCAATCCAATTAATGTAGCATTAATGTAACATTTATCTAAATACGAATTGAATGTTTAGATTTATTGATCTAATTACGAAATTTCTTCTAAGTACATATCTCTATTCAATTCTATCCAAGAGAAGATTGCCATTAATCCCCATTAAAGTGATAAAAAATTTGTCATCATCTTTCATGTTCACAAATAATTTTCAATTCAGACGCGTGACAATCTGTCATCAAGTAGTTATTTTGCTGTCAGGCATTTTGTTATCAATGACATCTTGAATTGCTGCGAACAACTTTATTGTCCAATTGTAAATTTTGCTTTATATGACAGCTGGATTATGAACTCGCACAAAAATTCTTCTATATTGAGCTAAAAATAGGAGAAACCTAAACAATGCCCAACATTGCAGAAGTACAGAAAGTTAAATCGGATATTACCTTTGGGTTACATCGACTATTTACCGCCTTGATAAGACTAAAAATAATATCAACTGATGTTAAGTAATAGTCTGAAGTAAAATTGCTTTCAATTTCCTGGAGGTGAGCACATTTCTTGCAGATTGTGATAAGAGCTTTTTTTCATGATATGCTACAAGGCTTTGATCAGCAAGCGTCCATTTTAAAATCAGAGTATTATTTTTTAACATCCAATCTTTCACGATTCCAGCTGTATGACAAGTAGCATCATCTTGTTGGAAGATAAATTTGATTTTATCATTTATTCTATTTACAAAGTTTAATTTGTTGCTCCTCTAGACGCTCTAGTTGTGGGAGGCCAGAATTAACATTCTTCTGAAGGCACTTAATTCGATTGATTCCTTCTTGGTTTCTATGGCTATCATCAACGCCAAACATCAACTCTTAACTGCATTATTCCTTAGTACGAATAGGTGAAACTCCATACTGAAGTGGCGTAGTTGGAATTAATATCTGCGTTTCATTTTGATGGGATGAAATGCTTGAGTTTGGGTAAATATGACACGTCAAGTGAAACTACATAAATCGTTCCTTGAGGAATTCTTATTTAATCAGATTAGAATATGTGTCCCAAATAGAATGAAATAGCGCGGATATCTTTCTTTTTAATAAAAATAGATAGTCCAAGAGCTGACGACAAATCTAGGGAACGTATTGTAATGTTTATTGCTTGACGAAATCAGTTTTTAATCAAATAAAAGTCACTATTTAATAATCTAGATGAAATAAAATTTTTATTCTTCTTATGTCACTAATAATACTATATTTATATATTAATCACTTAATTCTAATTTAAACAAGGTCACAGATATTTATATTTCACTATTTATATACACTATTCACTTTATTAGTCACTGTTCATTATTTATTTTCACACTACTACTCTTATTACTGTACTGTACTACGCATCTTTGGCTCGGCCTTATATAGAAAAACACTGTCCTTCTCGAATTTTCCATTTCGCGACTCTTTCCATTTCCAGGAATCGCTTGAGGCTTCCATTGGGAGGGGTGATGCGCTGCGACGTGGCGCGGCGTAAGAGGCGACAAGAAGCCCCTTCCCATACTGCGTCGTATTCACGAGCTCCCCTCTCACTCCCGCACGTCACAATATTTTAGGCAAGTTGAAACAACAAGAAAATAATATTTTATTAATTGGTGAATCTAGAATCTTGCGTCTGGCAGAGGTTTGGCGGTTATTTTGCTACTGTGCAACTTATGACATTTGCAAAAAAATGAATCAAAAAAGTGTGTTTTAGGCAACTTGAAATTTTTCTCATCTTTAATTTTAGCATCTAATTAACCCAAAAATAAAAACCCCAGACTATTTTGTGGATTTTAAAGTACAACCTGAGCCCCATGAATATATACAATAATCATATCTCAAAAATATACTTCAGGCATTCTGAAATTTTTATAGCATGTTCATTACATAATAATAAAAATGATGTGTAAATCACCAGACGAATTGAACGGTTTTTAATGATTCCCTGACGCGAATAAAGATTTAAAATGAGTGTGACGTAAAAGTCTCATGTGTAGCTATAAGTGCGAGAGATAGTATATCAAGAGCTACCGAAAGCTGACAAGGGCCTGGCTCCTCGGGCTGTGATTGGTTGCTAAGAGACCATGCACGGAGAGAAAACCATTGTATTACGTAAAATAAATATCATATTTCTTAGTACAAATCATGATACAAAAGGGACAACAATGGAAACATTTTATAAGATACAATGTACGCATCGTAGAAATTGTATTATATTTTATTGTAAAAATTGATACAATACAAACATTGTTAAATCTAAAATATAAGATATTTTTGACGGTACAATTTGTTTTAGTAAAATTTAAAAAAAGTTTTACAATTCAAATTGTACTGTATATATATATTTTGTCTCAGTCGTACAATATGATATTATACGTCATAGGATATATTCATAAATTCTTATTGTATTGTATATGATTTATTTATTGTTGGTATGTATCAATACGTTATAAGCTTTACAATATTTTTATATAAATTTTTTATAGAGAAATATAATCAAATAACAAAAAATCTTCACTTAGATGCTAGACAATGTGGAATGAATAATCAAGTTACAATTTATAAAATTGTTACCAAACAAAAAATGTACTATACATTATTATCACTGTAACTATCGATAAACTACTTAGGACCAGTTTCACCAAACCCAGTTAAATTTATCCAGAGGTTATTTTATACGAAAACTATTGATTGTAACTATAGTTATACTAACTCAAAATAACCTCTAGATAAATTCAACTGATTTTGGTGAAACCGGGCCTAAGTAGACTAATTTGAACGCATGCTCAAGTATTCCTTACCATTCACATATGTTTTTTTTACTATGGGATGAATACTCAAGAGATCTGTCTGTAAAATATGGACACTTTGATTCGATGGCTCGACTTCATAAGCAAAAATATATGAAAAAAAACATACTGCATGTAATTTATTGCAAACGAAAGTAACTGTGTTATTATTAATTAAAATATGAGTTATTCTTCCGAAGACTGGTAACTCATCGATGTCAATATATAAATAATACCCTGTTTTATATAAAGTGCCATAGACTTCAACCCAATTAACACTTTTCAACTTTTCTTTCGAATCCACGCCATCAGCAATAATATCATTAAGTATGACAATACTATTTTGTTTTGGAATTATGATATTCTCTGTGAAACCAATTTTATTTAAAAACCTGTTGGCCACTTTCAATTGATTCCGTACCGCAAGAGAATAACTGATATTTTTTGGTCTATAAGGTATGAAGTAAGTAGAAGATTTTTCTGTTGGAAATAACCTTACGATCTCTTCTGCAGCTTTTATGAAAGCATGAGAAGGAATTCTACAGAAAAAAAGCTCGTTAAAATTCACCTAAATGTACTTTCAGTCATGCAATACCTGTTATTGGTATAAATTTTCAATAGATGATCCACAACCACCGTTGTTATTACTTTTCTACATGAGTTATCAACATTAGTCTTCAGCAGAGCAGTTCTTCCTTCAAAATTGTTCTTGAAAACAGATTCCAGTCCCTTGAAGTACAATATAAATTATTATTGAGAGAATTCATTAGTTTATATAATATAATTACTTCGGGAAAAATATCAGACGGAAGAGATGCACAATACAGGGGTGCTACTGTTGGCATAGGTGGAGGAGGCGGTGGCATCAGCTCTGCAGATTTACTTAGTAGTGTGCCGTTTTGATCCACTTCAAAATATAATTCTTCGAAATCTGCATCAGTAAGAGATAGAGTACTGGTAGTGCTATCAGATTTTTTCTCTTCAGCGTTAATCTATAAAAATATAACCGGAATAATGACGTCAAAAAAGAGAACAAACTGCTGTTTATACATTCCCCAAATTAAAGAAACTTCTATCGTAATAAAAAAGTGAAAATGAGATAAAGTGTGCAATAAATGATAATCATGAACAATTATACCACAAAATATTTGTGTTTTTTATGGAATAGTTTTTTTAACTCAAGGTTTATATAGAATTTTGTTTTATGAGACATACAATACTCTCTTGTTCTTCTCTGTATGATTTTAATTTCGCAAAAAACTTTATACGCAGACCAGTTTTCGATACTATTTTCTCTACGTCTGATTCTTGTAACAAATCGAAGGCTTCCTTGTCAATACCTTCACCTAGAATAAGAAAAATTTTGTTCCCATATCTATTTGTGCTACTTATTATCAAATAATGAATTCTAAATATAACCTTACCTTCAAACGTTGCAATAAGTTCTTGCAATTGCCAATCTTCTAGTTTGTTTCTAACAAAGTCATCCGCCATTGTGCACTGTAAACCAAATGTACTTCACCGCACTAAGTCAGAGTTGAAAATGATATAAAACGGTTTTACGCACAAGCTGGAGCTTGTCAGCACTGTTTACAATATTATATTATACCACTTGAAAAAATGTACAATGCACATTGTACAAATAAGAGTGGGATGTAAAATGTATCAATACTCATTATATTATGTATAACGTAGAATTTTAAGAAGACTTTTGCAATATATTGTTTTAAACTGAATAAAAATTATATTGTAAAAAGATTTATTTATTAATTTCATTGTCAAGTATAAAACATTTGTTGTATGAGATAGTATAAATGATAGTACAACAAAAATATATGAAATATAAACAACCCTTTTGTACAAGGAATAATACTATATTATTAATTTCATTATTTGTATTATATGTTCTATGATACTCGTTTTTATAATAAATTTCTTATAATGCATTTCTCTCCGTGTGTGACTCGAGTTTACCGTATAGATCGGACTCTACCTATACAATAAAGTATTTTGGAGTGGTGAAATTTTTCAGAAAAATCAACAAATATAGAATGTATTGGGAATCAATTTTTTCAATGAGAATGTATCATAAGAATCTTTTGGAAAAGAAGACATTTCAATTAAAATATTTTGTATCTTAACTTTACTTGAAACTTTTTTTTAATTTTCTGCATATATCCAGAATGGTTAGTCGTAGGATACTGAAATTCAAAATTTGAAATTGCTGTTGCATTTTAATAGTCATCTTCTATTTTTGTACCAATCGGCTAAGCCGGGAGTGCACTTTATATAACAGACTTTTCGAATTTTCCGCATAAATTCAAAACAATTAGTCGTAGAATATTGATATTCCGTTTCAGGCATTTCTATAACATTTAGTTATGCACCTCGTATTATGATTGCAATCGTCTGTATCGGAAATGCAGCACTTTGCTCGAATTTTTTTTTTGAATTTTCTGCATAAATCCAGAAAGTAGAGTGTCGAAGTTCAGTATTTAAGACGATTTTACCGTCTGAATGCTCATATCCTATTTTCATTGAAATCGACTAAGCCTGAAGTGCACTTTACCTGATAGCCTTTTAGAACTCCTCGCATAAATTCGAAATGATTAGCCGTAGAGTATTGAAATTTTGTATTCTAGTCTGCTGTAGCATCTGAATGATTGCCTACTATTCTCATAACAATCGACTCTACCAGAAGCGCACTTCAGTTGAATTTTTTTTCTTATTTTGCGCATGAATTCAATTCTGTCAGCCGTAGAGTCTTGGTAATCAGTATTTAGGAATATTATAGCATAAGAATAATGATCTTCTGTTTCCAAAGCAAAAAAAAATTTCAGTGCCTAAAGTATATTTTTGAGATATGATTATTAAATATATTCATGGGGGTCAGGTTGTACTTTAAAACCCTCAAAATAGTCTGGGGTTTTTAATTTTGGGTTAATTAGATGCTAGAATTGAAGATGAGAAAAATTTCAAGTTGCCTAAAACATATTTTTTTGATTCATTTTTTTGCAAATGTTATAGGTTGCACAGTAGCGAAATAACCGCAAACCTTCTGCCAGACGCAACTTTCTAGATTCACCAATCAATAAAATATTATTTTCTTGTTGTTTCAACTTGCCTAAAATACGTTCTCCAAATTCGTCATCAGCTTTTCGACTAAAAGATCTGATTAAATAGGCAATGCTATGCAATTTCGTGGGCCGATTGAGATGCCGTCAATAAATAATATAAATTCGAAATGGTTTACAAATTATTTCAAAAAAACTGAAAATCGCTGATTTCTAAAAACTCTAATTTCTCCGAAATTATGGAAGAAATTAGAGAAAGATTCAAATAAAAGTTATTTTCTTTGACAGGGCAAACTTGAAAATAAAATTCAAGGCGGCAATTTTCAAGATATGAATAGTAACTTAAATACTTTTAATAAGCACCATATTGGATTTTTACATTATTAAATATAATTTTTCTTTCTCTTTCCAGCCATTTATAGTAACTTAGTCACTTATTTCTAGATTGAAAATAATAACTAGTTTCAATTTAAATCAAGTAGCCACAAATAACAAATGCACGTGGAATTCATTTTAAAAACAAATGAAATACAGTATCATTAGTAAATACAGTATCATTAGTAAATACAGTAAATTACAATAAATATTAAAAGTGTTGGCCGTTTTGAGCTATACACAATCGACTCGGCTCTGCAATATTGTCAGTAACTTTTCACAATATAATACGATTAACACCGTTAAAAGCCGTCACCACTCCTTCGCGCATTTCATCTACTTTATTGTAATGAAAATTACTGCCAAATTATAGGACTCACCAAGCGATTTCCCAATATGCCACAAATTTAATCGGACAGATGACTCTCACGGTGTTGCTAGATGAAAAATGTTTTCAAGAGAAATTTACTGATAAAATTACAGTCTCTTGTGGTATTATATATGATAATTTCAACAATTTCATCATTCAAATACTATTTATTATTATTATTATTATTTATCATTATACTATTATTATTCTTTATTATTATACTATTTATTATTATTATTTATTTATTTATTATTTATTTATAAATTAATACAACATAAAAGGTTTTAGGAGTAACTTTTCACTTCCTCAAAATCCCAAAATATAAAAAGTATACGTGTTTATTCCTGCTCGAGAACCCATCCACCTTCATGATGTATTTGGACTCGGAACATCTCAAAGTTCTTAGGAAGAAACGTCAGCAACAACGTAAATGACTCTTATCAATGTAAAATCTAAATCTTACGTTCGCACAGGTAACATTCAAGTTTGTGTCACAAAATATGCGTGAAATACGCAAAAGAATTCTCCAAATATTTTCGAAAACATCAGAGGAAACTGGGTGAAACTTAACGTGTGAGGTCGTTTCGGAAACGGTTGCTTTTCAACTCTTTAAAAGAAATGATAAAATCTGAAATTCTGTAACACTATATCTCTTTTGTCACAAAAAAATTTCCGAAATAACCAAAAGAATTCAATATTCTGTTTTTGAAAATATTTTTTGTCATTGTTATTACGATTCTTGCGGACCTTCTTCATGATATGCTACAAGATTACTACACGTTCATCTTACTATTAGAATATTGTTCTCCAACACCCAATCTTCCACTATTACAGCCGTAGACAAACGACATCACCTTGTTGAAGAATACATTTGGTATTATGTAATTGGTGGTTTTAATTTATGGTTAAGAGATTAATGTATTAATCAGCGTTTATGATGTCATGTATAATTATAATTAATAAATAAACTATTATTCCTATTACCACTATTTGGTATAGTACCTATTATATGTTTGAAACTGAATGAACCCCAATACACGATCTCAATTTTTATCCATTTCAATTGTTAACTTGACACAGAAGTATTTCCATTCAGTAATTGAATATTGGAAAATAATATTCCAATGAACAAAGGAAGATAGAGATCATTGCTAAAAGTGAAGTGAAAAGTCATTTGTTCTGACATTCCTAAAATATTTTTCTGTAATAAATTCGTTTCAAGTTTAGAAATTTAACACTCTATACAAAAAAGAAATGCTCGAAACACAAAATAAATCGCCAAATCTGGTATGTCACTTTTGGTAAATCATAAATAATAATGAAGGGAACAATGAGCGAACATCCTGGCTATCGGTGTCGGTAATGTATTTATCTCTAAGTAAAATCTTTCTGTCAAATTCTCTGATTTTCGGATCGGTTTTCTCAATGAAATTCCTCGACCGGATGTAAAAGCAGTAAAGGTATTTTGTAGGAGATATTGTCATTGGATGAGGGAAATACCGAAGCAAGTGCATGGTTTTGCACTTTAGTTTATTGGACACCTATAGCTTATGACTTTCGTTTAGCATTTGTCACACCGCATTCTTTATTACTTGTGATACACGCAAGCGAGATAAGTTATTTTCACAAATGTTTTACACCAATACATTTGATTTTGTCGATCAATATGAATCGGTTTCGTTGGATCAAATAAATAGAGAAACAGTTGATCGTTCCACAATTTCATTCTTCGCTATCATATATTGTTATCAATTTGTAGGACGATTCTTCTTCAATCTTCTAATAGGCTGACATCAGTTTCATAGTAAAAGTAGTAAAGTCTTCAATAAATATGAAATAAGTACTGGCTCACAAATGGTGTCACCAATCAAATGTCAAACAAAAAAATTAACCTACAAATATCACTGCGGTATGATTATTCAATAGAGAGTGGTAGTTCTGTAAGTGAAGACGTGTGACCAACGAAAAGATACAACACTGTAGATGCGCTTAAAGCTATAGACATGTGTAAAGTCCTAATTCACTCTGAAATCAGTAAGATCTATTCATGTAGATATCTCCAAATAGCTGGATCAAAATAGTCAAGAAATCTGTTTGGAATTCAAAATAATTTGTCGTAGGCACCTGTACCTCGTATAGTAGGTAACATTAACACAGTTCTTATATTATAGGGGGTAGAAGGAGGTTCAAAATGACATTCTTGTTGCTATCTGGCACGTCCGATCTCAAATCATTATCTTCGTGAGCTACAGGTAAGCGGGGTGCAACGCAGGACCACTTAAAACCAAACCCTGAGCTGATAAACACATCTTGAACAATCGACTGCCACCGTTACCATGGAGATAAACTGAAAAAGGACAAATTAACCGTGACACGCTCGTAATTTTTCTCTCTTCTCGAAACGAGAAATTTAATGCGTTACGGTCGGTGTTTTAGAGTGAATGTTTGTTTGCCTTGATGAGGGAATAAATTTACTAAAATTAGAGGAATATGCTTGACTAAACGACCAATTCCAGAACCGAACTTTCACAAAAGTCACAATTAACATCCAGGATACCAATTTAAAGAAATTATACTTTTTAATATAAACGAAAATAGTGTGACGAATTTTCTAATTAAACATTTTCAGTAGTACTACATTGAAATGTAATGATTAGAGAAATTTTCTAAGGAAGTTTTGAGACTTAAAATTCAGTATACTAATATATCAGTACTTGAATAAAATAAAAACTATGACATTTGCATGTCAAGAACAATGCTTAATCGTCAGAAATCGCGTTGAAGATGCATCTGAAAATCCTGTGAGGGTGTTTGTGACAAAAATGGCGCAGATAACGAAATTTTTGTACCAGCCAAAGATAATAATAATTCATACAGATAAATAATATTGAAGTGTATGTCTGTGATTTCAAAATAAAATTTAAACATAAATGATCGTTTTAGAGATGTCTGTCTGTCTGTCTGAAAGTTTGTCTCGAATAAACTCCGAAATGGCCCAACAGATTTCAATGAAAATTTCAGAGATTGAAACAGGAGTTTTAACTTTTAACTTAAATTTATGTTTAATTTTTACATTTTGCAGGATTCAGAAGATATGAATATAAATATCTATTTATACATATAATGCTCGGTTTTATAAAGGGCAAAGTAATTTACTTCCAGAATAAATAAAATTTACTCTATTAGATGGCAGTCGATTATTTGACAGCAATGATTCTGTTGTCATAAGGAAACTCAAACTGATTAGAGTTTGTTAAATTAAATAAATTTACTCCTAAAGTAAATTTACTTGGTCTTTTATAAAACCGGCCATGAATAAAATTGAAGTGTGAAGTGCTAATCTCTGAAACAGCTGAATCATTTGAGTTGAAACTTTCTACAGTTAATAGTTGGTAGTTGCATAAAAATTTCTTACTTTATCAACGTATAATAAGTGGCGCACAAGTCGTATCCGTTTGTTGGCGTATCGTTCATCTGATTGATTTGAAACTACGTGCATTTATTGATGACACTTGCTTAAAGTTTTCTGACGTAGTAATATTAACATATACAATAAGTGGCGTGAGAGTCGTATTGGATAGATGTTAGTTCATGCATCGTTCATCCGATTGGGTTGAAACTTTGAACAGTTATTGTTGGCACTTGCGTGAAAGTTTCTGCTATAGTATCATTAAAGTAGGACTCAATTCAAAATTATTTTTTTTATATTTTCATATAGTTCTGAATTCTTTATAATTATTATTTGAAAAACAGCGCACAGACCAAACCGTTGGACTTGAAATTTGGGAGTTTTGACATTGTACACCTATAGTGACATACAGAACCAGTAGTAAAGAATTTTTTGAAATTCCATCTCTAATGAAGACACTCCACTACATTTGTTTAGAAAATCGTATTCTGTGCGACTGTTATAATATTTTTATGAGAAAATCGATTTAATCGGGTAACCCTAAAAAACATCTGACGTGAACATCACGTGACTTTTATTTGTACATCATTTGATATATACATAAATTTACTCAATAAAGTTTTCTGTCACTCCAGGGGCCTGTTGCATAATAAAATACAAGTTAATATTATTAGCGTTTTTACGTGCATTTTCACTAATAGTATTAACTTGTATTTCATTATGCAACAGGCCCCAGATTGTAATTGATATAATTTAAATGATATATTGACATGTAAAATATCAAACAAAATCAAAAAATTGACAATAGATTATCATTGCCTACCTTATCATTTCAATTAAACTGATTGTTTTATGCGGCAAATTCTGTTATGCATATAAACTGTGCTTCCGGCTCAGCCGATTGAAAACTATTTTGATGCTACAACAAGTGGTAATTTCAATATGCTATGGCTAATCATTCTAGATTATGCAAAAAATTCAAAAAAAGTTTCAAGTAAAGTGCACTTCTGGCCTGGCCGATTCTTATAAAAATAGCAGATAACCAATCTGATACAACATCAAGTTCAAATACTGAATTTCAACATCCTACGGTTGATCATTCTGGATTTATTAGAAAAATTCGAAAAAAGTTTCAAGTAAAGACGATTGGAACCATAATGCGAGGTGCACAACTAGACTCTATACCAGTCTTTAATACAAAATTTTTACATTATACGTTCAACCAGTTTTGAGATTTGCGAATTAAGAACGAACGCACGAATATACGTACCGACATCAAGCCGAAAATAATCAAAATGGATTCAGAGATGCTCAAAACGGATATTTCCATCAAAATCTCGATAGGTGAATTTTGTCGGTTTCACGATACTTTCTAGTACTTAAAATAAGTAAAACAAGTAAAAAGAGCAAAGAAATCTGTACCATAGGACTACCGGTTACACCAATATTGCAGTTAATTTTTATCACTTTTTTCCATCTATTTCAAAAAGTTGCCGCTGGTGGAACCTCCGTTTTTTTGAGTCACTTATTATATTTTTAAGTAAAAGTCAATTGTATTGATCAATCCTAATATAAAACAATAGAAAATATCGAAAGCACAGGGCTATAGCATGCGGTGTCCGCGATTAGCCTGCAGTGATTTATTATATAGTTTTTTATTGACTTCAAGATAGTTGATAAATTATTAAAAAATCTAAATTCGATAAGTTTCACAAAAATACAAATTCAGAAGTCGGTTTTCACACCCACCATCATCCTGAATAGGGCAGCAATCGTAGACACGTGTTTCGTCCTCATTAGGACTCTTCAGTACGATATAGCAAGCCGCAGATAGTCGGGTTTGTAGACGCGACACTATTAAAAAATGAGTTGATACATGGCATGCAGAGAAATAAATATGCAGCAGTGCCATCTACCATAATACAGCCGAGGTGGTAGTTTGAAGAAATTTGTCCTGTTTAACGGACAAATTTTGAAAATCACTTTACAGCGTCCTGCATTTCTTCAAAATAGTTATTTGTTCAACAAGTAAAAAAAAATTCTTGATTTTGAGATGAGCAAGAATCCCAAAATCGGATTTTTTGTACGTATTAAACATAATATTTTTTTCTATCGCACATTATTATTAAATCCTTGAATATTGTGGATACATTTTCTCAATTTTCTAAATTATATAATCATATGTTTATCTCAGGAAGTTCAAAATAAGTAATTATTCTGAGACCCAAGATATCCACCTCCTAATAAATTTATTATCCACCAAATAAATTTATTAGGAGGTGAATATATCGGGCCTAACATGAATAAAATTTATTTGTAATTTTGTTTTTAATTTATTAAAATTGAAGAATTAATTTATTAATGCCCGGTTTTATAAAGGGCAGAGTAATTTACTTCCAGAGTAAATTAAATTTACTCTGTTAAATGACAGTCGATTTTGTGACAGCAATGATTCTGTTATCATAAAGAAATTCGAAACGATTAGAATTTGTTGAGTAAATTTACTTGTTTTTTTATAAAATCGGCCATTACTATCTTAAATTGAAACATTATCCTAACCTCAAATTATTAAAGTGGCAAGTGTCAAAATTTGAATTCCATATATCTATTTCTAACTAATAAATTCCACTAAAATGACTGATGCATAAAATTGATATTCAATTGAATATTAATCTTTAGATTAACTAGTAGTTGGGAGATACGAACTATGTAACGTGATTTATTTTATGTACTTGTCCAAAAAAAAATATGTTTTTTGTACAGTTTGTATATTGCCATGGCAATATGTTAAGATACCAAAATGGATTACTTTTATCTGTAGCGCAGTGTTACAATATAGAGTCTTATCCAAGCGATAGAAGAAAATATATATTTAGATGTGAGCGGATCCGCGGGTAACACCTAGTAATAATAATAATGTTTGTTTATTTTTTATTTTATTATTTATTTATTGGCAATCGATGTCAAGGACGAGGCTAAGACAAAGACTGGTCTTCCACCTAACCGTACAATTCAAAAAAAAAAATGAAAAAAGACAATAACTTTTTCATAATTAAAAAAAACCCAATCACGTCTTTGACCCGTTACAGGTGTGGCAGACGCTTTTTTAAAAAGCACTTTATTGATATTTACAGAACCGTAGAGTGCGATTACCAGTCGTCAAACTACGGATACTCTTGGTTTTTGTGGAGAGTACGTCACAGAATATATTATAATTCAATGAAAATCCTACTGACTTTTTGTCAGTTGGTGGGATTCGACCCTGTGACCTCCGGATTACAAAGCCAGCATATTTCCACTGAGATATGAATACCCATAACTTATTTCCTAAATAATAACATAACAGACAAACTCGGATATAAAGTAAGGACATTCACATATCGCACAAATAAATTAAGATTATTGTAAATATTTAGTATATTTAATGTCCGACTAGTTTATTATTGCTGTCATAATAACATTGTTTTCAGGATAGTTACGTAACAAATAGTACCCGAGGGCATTATGTTTCAAAGTAATGCCCTCAGGCATTATTTTGAAAAATAACAAACAAGCTGCCTAGTTACAGCAAGTAGCTAGAGTAATTTCTCTGACAGAAATCACAATGACAGGACATACATTACTAAAAATTTTGATTGAAATACAACAAAAATCGGACATTAAACATTGAAGGCAACATGGGAGTTGAATAGACAATAGTGCCTACGGTCAACGTTCACACCTCGGGCCAGAAGCCCTCGGAAAGTACACTGTTGATCTCAGGCATTATTGTCCTCTTAACACCTTTGATACCTCAATTACTATTTTAATATTATTCATGGACAGAAATTTCATTCGTAGCGTTAGGTCGTTATAAAGTATAAAAGCTAGGAAAAAGAAAGAGCTTTTGAACTTGTCTTTATAATAAAATGGAACAATAATATGTGATAGGGGAAGTATTGTAATCGTAATTTTTTGACAGATCGAGATTTTGATTAACCTTTACGTTTTAGACCGTACTGAACCTAAAAAACAGTTTTAAAAAAGTCGGTCTGTCGGTCTGTCTATCGGTGAAAGACACAATAACTTGAGAACGCGTACGAATTTATGATTGAAATTTTATATTTGAGTTTTTCATCAAAAAGCTGAGTTCAAGTTCGTAGATGAGCTTTTTTTCAATCAGTAGTACCAAAACTTTTTAGTTTTTTGCGTTTATTTTATGAACGGTGATATTTATAATAGAATATCAGATAAATAAAATTGATCCTGTAAAAATTTTCCAAAATTATTAGCGGCTCATTTGTTATTATTAAAATTCGAATTTAATAATTCGTTATAGTTTTCTGAAGCGAAGAAATAAGTGAAATCGAATCATAACGTGGAATTAGAACTATTATACTCATATTTGGACATCATATGCAAACGTTCGTCAATTGCTTTTTTTTTAAATAAGTAATTGGGCTCTATCGTGTTTGGTATCAAATTAAAGCTTCTGCTGGGACAATTCTAGTAGAAGTGACAAAGAGGATATTTTAACGATTTTCAATTGTTTCTTTTACAAATTATTTAAATGATATCTAGTTTGGTATCAATTTAAAGCTCTCGGGGAGATAAGCTTAATAGATATCAAAAGAAAAAAAACAGTGGAATCTACATTACCATCTTTTAATTACATTTTTGGCGATCAAAAGTCGAAACTGTATGTTCCAATGAATTAGAGAACCCCGAAAATCTAGTAAAGGACTCTTTATTTTCAAAAATATTCATTTCATGTGAGGACTAAAATACAGAATGATCAAAAATCATTGTCCGCATTGCCTTGTTCTGATTTTTTCTTTGCCGCCTACTTGAGATAGTTAGCTTCAAGTGACAGATGACAGTTCCTCTGAAAACACTATTCTAACCTGATAATTTGGTAAAATAATAATAAATTTTCAATAATCATCCAATAATACAGCTATTCACTTACTTTCTTGTTTTTTGAATTAGATTATGGATAAATCTGTCATAAAATATGCAAAATATACGCCACTGTGTTCTTAAAAAGTCGGTAACGTAGTTATCAAAATGAATGAATTTATACTAACTTTATTTCACAGAGATAATTTTGATCATAATGTCACACAGTCATTATTGATCACTCTGTATAATCGCCATCTATCACTTTAACAATGACAGCTGTCACTTTGACAAAGACAGCTATTACGTTGACAATGACAGCTGTCACTTTGACAATGCCAGCTATCACTTTGAAATATGCAGTTATTCGATGCGATATTCTAAATTTCTGAAACAGTGATGAAACTGGCTATGGAATTTATGGTCGGGGAAGTACTGTCGTAGCCACAGCAAATTTTTAATATTAATTTGTCAAGCAGATATAGGTATGATATTTTTATTTTAGTATCAATATCTTTAATGTTAGGCAAGGCTCTGTATTCAGAAATATGATCTAACTTACATACGCCATAGACAAATCTCAATCATGAATTTTGAATACGAGTGATATTGTTTTTGCCCGACTGTGTGTGATTTAGAATGTATACGCAGAAACAGTAATCCAGCAAAGATAAAACTAGAGCATTGACTATAATTTAACAAGAGAACTCAATTGATACAGATATTACAATTTCAATCTAATAATAGCTATCAGATTTTATTGAAATGTTCCCTGAACTTTATGTTTTCGTCAATAAGGAGACCTAAGATTTTTATGCAGAATCAACTTTGCAAAACAACAACATCAAGAAATAATGTCAGAAATATTACAATTGCCTATAAATAAAGAATACCTTAGCAAGTCAAGTTCTTTATTGGCAATTTCACAATGCTCAACAACATTACGAGAGCTTATGGAAGCAATGATTTGCGTATTATTTGCGTACGAAACTAAAAATTCATAGCAAAGCTGCGACAAAAATGAAGAAAAACAAAGGACTTGTAATTGAGCCCTGTGGAACACCGCGACGTAGAAGAAAAGAAGATGAGATACACTATGGTTACCAGGTAAGACGCTCATCCGAAAGCAACTGTCCCCTTAAATAATTTTTACACCATTGAATGACACTTGAAGAGAAATTATAATAACTAAACTTAGTAGCTTACTATAATCAATCATATTAAATGCTTTCGTTAAATTTATTTGAATTACCAGAGACATGTTGGAATTATCAAAATTATTAATAAATAAATGAATCAATGGTATTTAACAAACATGTGTTGGTACTATGGTTAGTTTTGGAACCAAATTGATTGATAGGCCAAATCTCATTTTCTTCAGCATTTGATCACAGCATACTCTTCAAAACTTTGGAAAGAACTGGAAGGATACTTATGGGTCGCAGATCATCAAATGAAGAGCAATCCTTCTGTTTTGCGAGGTACGTATTGCTGCGCTCGAAGACGCTATATTAAAATTGCAATGACTTTTGAAATTTGAAGATAGAAAACTCTCCAGAATCAATCATCTATGATCACTATTCCAAGTAAAATAAAAAATATCTAATCCTAAAAATGTCGGTGGAACAGGGCCCTATTAGTACCTGCATATGATAATTTAGTCAAATAAGAACAGACAAGTGGACATTAACGAGATGTTAAAACGTACAACTACTGTAACATTTTAAAACGTTCATTCGTCGACAAATATTTGTTATTCAAGTTCCACGGCAGAGAATACCGGGTGTCGAAAGTAAATACCGTCTTTTGTTTGACAATTAACACGGTTTCTGGAACGGAATTGTTTGAAGACAGTGTGAGAAGATTGTCGTAGAAACATTCTTTATATATTGGTTTTATGCTAAACAGAGGCAGTGACGTATCATTTACGTCATTTAATTTATTTTATTGTTTATGTTTACATGTTAAGTAGTAAACTGGGAGTGTGTCTTATTTTTCCAGAAAAATATGTGTATACTAATGATGGAATTAGAATATAAAATAATGAATTAAACTATTATTTACATAAGAGTAGAGTAAAATGAACAGACATTCAACTTTTCTTCTAGCATTGATGTCCTGATTACTTCCTCGACCTACATATATATATATATATATATATATATATATATATATATATATATATATATATATATATATATATATATATATATATATATATATATATATATATATATATATATATATATATATATATATATATATATATATATATATATATATATATATATATATATATATATATATATATATATATATATATATATATATATATATATATATATATATATGGGAAATATTGTAATCGCTATTTTTTTATGAGTATTAACGATTTAGATCCTAATAAGGTCAAAAAACATGATGAAAAAAAAGTAGATCTGTCTGTCTGAAAGCACGAGAACATGAGAGAGCGTACGATTTTTAGACCAAAATTTCATATTTGAGCTTCCTATCAAAAATTTACTTTTAAATTCGTGAATGAATTTTTCTCAACCAGTGATACCAACATCTTATTAATGGAGCGTTTTAGCTTCTTGCGTTTATTTTATAAACGGTATTTTCAGATTTTATCATAAAAAAAAAAATAACTTAAAGTAGTCCTTAAATAATTTGGAAACTTTTTTTTCGAAATTATTTGCGATTCCTTTATCTATATATCAATACGTGAAGAGAAAACTTTCGGCCCTATTTTCAAGCATATTGCATGTATGAAGAAATGTGATATTTGGTATACTCAAAGTTCATATGAAGAAGGCGTGCAGAAAGCAAAAATCATGTACAGGGTATCTCATTTTAATCTATATATTAATACGTGAAGAGAAAATTTTTCATTCCCTTTTCAAGCATATTGCATGCATGAAGGGATGTAAGATTTAGCACACTTAAAGTTTATTTATATGGAGGAGGACAAAAAGTGAAAATTATATACAGGTGTTCCATTTTAATTGTATTTTAATAGGTACACGTGAAGAAAAAACTTTGTATCCCTTTTTAAACATATTGCATGCATTAAGGAATGTAAGATTTAGTATACTTAAAGTTTACATAGAAAAGGAGTGCAGCTAGCTGAAATTATATACAGGCTGTTCCACTATGATCTGTATATTCATACGTGAAGAGAAAACTTCGTACCCCTTTTTAAGCATATTGCATGCACAAAAGAATGTGAGACTTGCCATACCTTAAATTTACTTTGAGAAAGAGTGCAGAAAGCTAAAATTATATACAGGTGATCCATTTTCATTTTACGTGAAGAGAAAATTTTATACCGCGCGCATTAAGGAATGTGAAATTTGGCATACTTGAAGTTTTTATGAAGAAGGAGTGCTGAAAGCTGAAATTATATATAGGTTGTCCCATGTTGATTTCCCGGAAAGAGAAAACTTTGTATCGCGCGTACGAAGAAATGTTCATTTAGAGAAGGAAGGCAGAAAGCTAAAATTTTATACAGTTGTCATCTGGAAGATGTGAAGTAAGTTACTGTGAAGTAAAATTTTAATGATTTTCCAGAAAGTCACTTAATAATCTTGTATAGAACAACTATTTCTTATTTCTACCATTGGACGACATTGATGCATAAAGATAAAACTTTGTATCCTGTTTTAAGTATATTGCGCGAACGAAGTAATGTGAAATTTGACATACTTGAAGTTTATATGGAGAAAGAGTGCAAAGAGCTAAAATTATATACAGAATTTCCTATTTCAATTTTATGTGAAGAGAAAACTTTATACCGCACGCGCAAAGGAAGGTGAGATTTGCCATACTTAAAGTTTATATTGAGAAGGAGTGCAGAAAACCAAAATTATATACAGGATGTCCCATCTCGATGTACCGTTGAATATGATATCATTTTACACTGGGATATATCGAGAAGCTTACACCGAATGGGAGAATGTCTGAAGTAAAAACTTAATGATTTCTTCCCTCTGAAGGATAAGGCCATCTGTCACTTTGATAGTAACAACTGTCACTTTGACAATAACATAATTTATGGTCGGGGCAGTACTAGATTGGCCATAGCAGATTTTTTTTATTTGATAACTTGACTTTAAAACTTGCTATTTCAGAATACTTAAAATATATGTTGATGATTAATTAGGGCTTAGAGTCTCAATCAAATATCATGTCTAACCAAAACAGTCAATGGTAGTTGGTGCTGCACTGAATATCGAGAACCACGAGCAAAGTATTGTAGTCAATAATAGCTGGAAGCAATTTTAGAAATTAACCTTTCAATTTCGAATATGAATAAAGAAGTGAGAATCTTCTCGTTCCAGAAAATCATTGACAAAAAGGCAATCATTTATGGGTAATTTTAGTGAGTGAAACAACCCGTTTTGAAATGTAATGCTTCTGATAAAGCTTGCGAATGGTTTCTCATCTCATTTTGTTTTTTGTACTGAGTGTTTGAGTGCAGTGTGCTTCTGTGGCCAGGTGCTTAGCCCCAGGCACTGGCATCACACGCATTACATACATTATTTACACATAGCAAGACCGCGAGCCCAGCCACAAATACGCCAGCGACATCCAGCATGAACCAATGTTGGCGTTCTACTACCTATCTTCCCTATGTTACATCCAGCATTTTTTTTCCAACACGAATGCTTAGTTAATGCTGGTCTTCCAGGTGACAACGTCCATATTTAAGCTGTATTTAAATTTAGATGGCTGTTTTATGATTGAACAATTGCACAAGAAATAATTTTTGGCATTTCCATGATGTTGAATAGTAACGGTCAAACTTGTCAATATTAAAAATTTGTCACTTTGCCCACTTTGATTAAAATTTCGCTCAGAAATTATCCGCAGGACTATTTTTCACTTGACTTTGTGCAGCGTTAAATAAGGCAAGATCTGTGGCGCTCGTAAACAGTGGATCAAAGTCGATCACTAGTAGGCAGCGGACTAAAGTCGGTACTGATGGGCAGCAGACTGATTGCAGCGAGTCGCTGGGACAGCCAACAATGTCTGTGTAGCCAACTGCTGACAGCCGATTTGTGCCTTTCAGAGCTTGAAAGCATGAGTATTTATACATGAAAATTAGTTTGTCTGATCTTGATCGGACTTTTAAAATTGTTGATGTCTGGCTTTATATTATAAAATATAAGTAGTGGATAATGCTGACTGTTAGATGATATGAAGAAAACGAAATGTGGGAGTTCAGTCAAGAGTTTTATTTTAATCAGATTAAAATAAAACTCTTGACTGAACTCCCACATTTCGTTTTCTTCATATTATAAAATATGCTTAAACTATTCATGCTCTTGTGTATCAAGCCAGTAGAATGTTACTTCACGTCTTAGAGTTCAAAACGCGATTAAAATTACGAAAACAGAAGATATTGAGAGACACGCTACTCGGTGCCTCATGTGTTGGGAAGATAACCGAAGATAATCAAATCAACTCGTAGGTAAGTACATTTCAAATTGTTAGCCTGCGGACGTCTACACCTCGACGCAGCACTTGACCTGCAGAAAGAAGGTTCGATTGTTTGAACGAGCAGAAGGGATGTTTAATACCATTTCTATATTATGATCGTGTAACGATCTAAGGCAAAAATAAAATAATGCACTGAAGGGTGAATGACATACTTATTTCTTTCAATTTGTCCGGGTGGTTGGTTGAGCACTTACCTAAGGAGAATCAAAAAAATTGAAGAGCGGTCATTATTGAGGCTAGCAACTAATAATGCAATTATTACAATAAAAATTAATATCTGACGGGAAAATTTAAGATTGCAAATAATCCTAATGCTCGTTTTTTTTTGTCGATCAAGTGGTACTTAACAGAAGGTATATTATAGGAACCTGTGTGGTATTATTGGTTTGGGTATAAAGCATATTGTGGATCGGTGGATATGAATGTCTCTGTGTGTGTGCATCTCAAGATATCTTTGTTCTAAAACATCGCTGTTGGCGAGAACCAGAAGAATGTTAATTGCCAATGGACCGAACTTAGGAGGGGGGCAAGAGCGGAAAAACCAGCGCGGTGGCCGCCAGGGCCGTACTGTACTTATTGACACTTCTGATGTCACTTTCAGCATTTCGCATCAACACACGCACACACGCGTGTATATATATATTAATATATTTCTGGTTTTAGATTTTATTCGCTGTATCAATCCATTTCTTAGTATCCCTTGTTTTCTCTTTCTATTTTGTCATTCCCACTGTTTTTAGATTTTCTTCTACCTCTTCTATCCATGATAATCTTGCTATGCCTCTTTTTCTTCTTAGTGTTGAGTTCCATTCTAGAATTTACTTTATTGTGTCTTGTTCTCCTGCTCTCCATACGTGTCCAAGCCATTTTATTTATTATTGCTCTATTTTTTCACTAAGTCTTTTCTTTCTAATTCTTCTTCTATTTCGTGATTCATTCTTGAGCTTCATTCGTTTGCTGATACTTTTTCTGGCCTTGTATTGTTCTGATGATTTTTCTTCTTATTATTCTAAAACCTTCTTCGTCTTTTTCCGTCTTTGCCATTGTTTCGGCAGCATAGGGTGCTATTGGTCTTATTATCGTTTTATACATTCCCATTTTTATTATTTTTGACAGAGTTTTATTTCTCAGTGGTTTTTTATTTACGTAGAACGCTCTGTCTGTTGCTGCTATTTTTCTTTCTATTTCTACTTCTCTTTGCCCTTTAATTGTTATTATGACACCTAGGTATTTAAATCTATCTACCTTTTCAAAAGTATATTCTCCAACCTTGATTTAATTCTCTTCCCTGAATTTCACTATTTTTGTCTTATTGATTTTTATTTCTAATCCTATGTTATTACTGTTCGTTATTATTTCTTGTAACATCTCTTTCATCGTTTGTCTATTTTTTCTTATAATCGCTATGTCGTCAGCGTATGCTATTATTTGTCCTGCTTTTGTACCTAATATTCCTTTTCCTAAGTTTCGTAGCACATATTCTAATACTAAATTCAATAGACTTGCTGATAGTGCATCTCCTTGTCTTACTGCTTTATTTATTTTTGAATCTTTTGTTCTCTCTTTCTGTGCTATGTTATAATATTAATTTTAGTTTTTTTCATTGTGATTACTATTAGTCTTCTTCATTTTTCTGGTATTTCTAGTTCTTTTAAGGCTGTCATAAACAGTATCTCTGTATTAATGTTGAATTCTATAGTTTTTAGCGCATTTTTTGGAAAAAAAAGCGCTATTGTATTCACTTTGGCTATCTGGCTGGCTGGCTGGCTGGCGTAAAGTAGATACAAATTTAGTTACAACTTTCGCCGCGGGTGTCACTATTATTATGTACAGTTGTCAAATCTGTCCGGGATTCATTCAATGACTTGTTTGACGCAAATTTGAAGCTTATTATAATGAATTATCATTTTTGGATCAAAAATTTGCTTACTTTTGGTGTATTTTTCTTATATAGCTTTAATAAAGATCAAATTACCATTTTAAGGTACAGAACTTGACCTCCCGTCAGTCAATAACCAAACAATGAAGATTAAAAGGTATTTTTGAGTTTGTACATGCATAAATTATGTACCTATCATATAGTCAACTTGAAACTAGTACTAAATGGAAGCTGCTGTTTCGTAAGTTTGCCCAAACTGCTTGATTTCAAGCTCAGTAACTGTGAGAGATGGTAATTTGCGAAATCTCAGAAGTAACAAGCATTCATGAGCTGTCCAAAATGCGCTTTCATCATCTAGATGATTCTTCCATTTTTTTCAATAATTTGTCTCACTATATGTATTTTTCTTTGTTGAAGCAACATCAATACTGTCTTGCGGTAGTTCCTGTTAGATTTGCTAACCTTCTTCGTATTATTGCAGACACGGTTTTGTTCAGCAGTGTTATTATTCTGTAATTCTGGCATACTTCTAAATCTCCTTTATTACGAATTGTAACAATCTACCCATTGTCCACTCTTCTGGTATATTTTCTTCCTTCCATATTCTAAGTATAAGCTCATATATATGTAGTTTATTGTTTCACCCCCATGTTTTATGAGTTGTATATTGATTTTGTCTTCACCCTGGATTTTTCTGTTGCTACTGTTTCTTAATACATTTTCCATTACTCTTAAAGTGGGTTCTGCTATTGTTTCTGTCTTGGTGACTTCTTGTATTTCGTTCTCCAAGTTTTGTCCTGGATCTATTAGCAATTCTTTATAATACGCTCGATCTATACTTGTTTAAATTGTTGTTCATTTTCAGCTATGTTTCCAGATTAATCCTTTATGCCATACATTTTGTGTTTATTGGACATATATTGTTCGTTAATTTGTTAATTTTTTCTTGTATTTTCATTTCTTCTTTCTTCTTTTACAGTTATCTTATTTTCTATCTATATTCTCCTGATTTTTCTAATGTTTTTGTTACATATGGTTCTCAGTCTTTCGTATTAGTTTTTATCTTCAATTTACTTCTGTGCTGACTAGTTAGAGCCCAATAGACATAAAAAAAAATATCAGGCCTAAGAAAATATATAAATATAATATTTTTAATTTTGTATGATTTTTAACAACACTATTCTAAATACTTGCGTTCAGAAACGAACTACCGTACAGTAAACAAATATGAATTTCAACATCACATATTGTATATTGAAAACTCATACTAGTGAAGTTTAAAGTGTTTGCATAAATAAACGGAATAGCCGCGGTGCTGGCCAGCTGAGTACACAAATCAGAAAATGCGAGTGTAAAATATTTATAATAGAAGACACCAATTTTCATGCTACATTTTTTGCGTGCACTTGCAAAACAAATTGAACGCAATATTTACGATGTGTACTTTACTTTCCCGGCGATTGAGACGATTTTTGTTTTACAAATTTCCATTTTAATTTGACCGCATTAGATCATGAAATTAGTTCACCAGATATTCATTGAGTACCCTATTGATTGCTGTTTGATTTTTTGCATAACTTCTATTGAAGATAATGATTTGAAATTTGATATACAGGAGGAGCTTCAAGTATTATATCGGAAAACACTTTCTGGAAATTGAGATACTGCATATACAAAGTATATTCTTATAAAAAAAATATATACGTGAATCAAAACCTAACGGCGTTAAAAGTGAAACGTTTATCTGCACATTGTTATAAATCTCTATTAAAAATCTTTTTTGCCTGACTTTAAAAGTATAACTTTATTGACAGTTAACAGTCTGTAAAGTGTCACTTTTACTGCCTAGGCAATAAAAGTATCATTTCCACAGCAACTGTCCAATATACTCATCACAACTTGGCAACCGATCAAAAAATGCATAGCAACATAATTTGATAGCAATGACATTCTTCAACAATATTGAGATTAATCATAAAATTAATCAAATTTAAACAATCGGCAAAAGAATTATGTGTTCAACACGGAAAAAAAAAGAAGATTTACTGCCTGCCTAAATTCATAGACTCGGCTACGCCTCGTCTCTGATACTCTAACCGCGTCAGTAAATCTTCTATTTTTTTGCCAAGTTAAAACATTCTGTTATAGTTTTAAGTCATTTTTTCTTTACTTCAATGTATTTCTATTTGCTTTGTAGCTGACAGTTTTTACACTCTACGAAAAATTTTACTTCTAACGCTGTTAGTTTATGACTTATGCATATTTTTTTTTATCACTATAAGTAAAAGAAAGTGTGTAGTTTCAGTATCATTGGGTGCAACGAAATTTTCGTTCTCTAAGACATTTTTGTCACAAACACTCTCCCAAGATTTGAAGATGTATCTTTGACGTGATATTTCTGATGATTAGGCGTTGTCACAGTTGGAAAACATGAAGCCTTTAATATAATGCAGCAGGTGTAAGAGAGATAGCGAGATTAGGCCCAGTTTTGTGTGCAGAAATGAGATTATATTTTCTATTTAATAAAATACAATTACAAGGTAATTTAATATTTCCATTATATTGAATACTTTGTTATTTAACACATGAAAGGCAAACGTAAAAGAAAATTAACATTACTATTCATCAAAACCTGCAATGGAATAGATGAAACATTTTTCTTGGACACGATTTATTTAATTATCAATTATAATTGACATAAACAATTTTATTAATATTTTATATTACAATAGGCGTAATAAAATGGAAAAAATATATACAAACAATTTTTTATTTATCTACCAGAAGAAAGATAAAAATTAAATAATTCTGCTTGGTGAAAATTAACGAAGAACTATTCATCAGTTTCTTATGGATTTATAGATCTGTAATGCTGGGTCCATGACAAAGTGTTTATTATTATCCAACGCTTCAACTATAAACTTAGTGATTTGCATAGAATTGCAACATAAGATTAAAATTAGAATAATTGTAGTTAATTGTCAGATAATTAAGATTTTTTTCTTCCAAAAGCAAACATATTTTTTTAAAAATTGGTTGCTACAATGTCCAACCTTTGTATGATGTATTAATCAACAGTAATTACACAAGAGCTTTTTATTTTGCTGGATAAATTTCTGTTTTTACGAAACCTTGTTACCTAGCAATTTGACAAGAAAACTGTTCTAATAAAATCACGACACCGTAGGTGGAGTGATTTTATTTTTTGAACAGTTTTCAAGTCAAATTGCTGTCAGGTTACAAGGTTGAGTTATCAGACTGAAATTTATCCCAAGAAAAATAAAATGCTAGAGTGTAATTCGGCGAGATAATTTAACGACATTTTATTTATAAGAGTTTATTTAAATGTGCAATTATTAAGAGTACAATTATTATACATCGTTTCACGTTCATTTGACACATTCCAGTAAGTATTCTTTAAGATTTTCATCAATTCTCCGCATACTTTAAGAAGTCCAATCTAGCAAAATATTTGAAATTTGACATACCGTTATACCTCTTCCTGATACATAATTCTGGTTTTCACAAAATACGATAAATTGTCTTCAGATACATGATTCATTGTTTTTTGTATCTATAGACACACTTTTCTTGATATTTTCTCTTATATTTTCTTCAAAAATATTCCAAATTCTGCTTATTTTGCAGTTTAAGCATTGACAGATAATGCAAATGACCAGGGAGTACTGGGAGTGTTCACTGCCATGTTAAATAACTAGCACAAAAAATTATTAACTTTCTCCAAAGCCGCTTGGTGGCACAGGCTGTTTTTTTTTATTTATTTTATTTAAATTTGAATTTATGAAATAAGACATAAAATTTCTAAGATATTGAATTTCAGGTTTCATAATTTAAATTTTCATTGCCACATGAAAATTTAAATTATGAAGCCTGTAATTCAAGATCTTAGAAATTTCATGTCTTGTTTCTTGATAATTCAATTTGATTTCTCATTATGACTGAGATCTCAAATTAATTTAGAAGCTCTTGATACAATGATACAATATTTTATACAAAAATAATATAATTACATATTTTATATATTAATACAATAATAATATTTCCTGTATCTCTACGAATTACAATTTATGGTACATGAAAATCTTTTGATTCACCTTCTTTACACAATAATTAAAATTCTGAGAGTATTTGCAAATGATAAAAACAATGAACAAATACATTTATAGATAATTACATAAAGTTAGAATCAGACAATCATTTATATAAAAATATAAAATTCATCATCGGGATCAAAATTTTCCCTAAATACATTGTTGTGTGTACAAAATTACTCATTCCAAAAATCGGCAGAAAATATACATTTTGCCTCCCATTCCGAGAAAACTATGACACTTTTTGAATTTTGCGTTATTGTTGGGATGAGAATTTTAGGTAACAATATTCAGACAGGTGATTCGTTTCAAATCTTTCTTGCTCTTCTCGAATTATAGGTGATCGTAATGATTTATTCATCTCAAAAATTACTTGCAGCTATGAGAATTATGATGAATGGAAAATCCTATGTCTCAGATACTTTCTGCTCTTTTTGAACTCCAAATGAATGACAGGACCGTGAGCTGAAGCCGAAGGAAGTGAAGCGGTAGTAACCTTGAAATAAATATGTCAATTATTTACTCATAATAGCAAAAACTACAGTACTTATATACTTACCAAATACTTGCGATACTTCGATTTCAATGACCGCAAGTCGTTGTATGGGATCCAAAACAGCATAAAGACGACTGTCTTGTCCACTTAGTTATCTGTTTGTTCATTTGTACCACACAAAAATAGCCTCATCTCGAATTATTCTCCTAATTGAATTGGGAACAATCTACTTCTATTCAAAATATTTCACACATTCGTATTTATACCGAATAATCGGTTTCTTCTTGTATGAAAAACAATCTTCGACTCAACAAGGTTTCTTGTAGCTCATCTAAAAAAGTAGTAATGTTTATATTCATCAAGATTTTTAACATGACTGATTTGTATATACTTCATATTTACTAGAATGTATTCAAAAATATTGCCAATCTAACTCACCTTTTCAGTCTTGCTCAAAATTTTAGAATATTTTTCATTTTTGCAAATCTAACATATTTTCACAAACAATATAAACAAACATTAGTTGTCTGTTGTCTACCTGGTTACCAATCAGATTCCAGCAAAATATTTTACCGCGCAGAAGCTTCTGAAACCTAGCACACACAGCTAGAAATTTTAACTTTCTCCAAACTCGCTAGATAGCGCGAAACTGTTCAATTTGCTTCATAAGAGTGAAAACTCCCAGTACTCCCTGCAAATGACATTAATATAGTGAATGTTTTGATTTGGTTGCTAGGAGAAAGGTAAATAACGTTTTATCACTTGCAAAAAGTTACCTTCCTTTTTATCCGCTGTCAAAACGATAAAATTGTTTTTTTCTTATGGCTCACTTTATATTGGAGTGGAATTATCTATGAAAAATATTTAATTCTTCGAAATATCTTTTCAACGACTGAAATGCATCACAAATTACTTGCTCATGAATATAGTACACTAAATTATTGTTAAAATTCAAGTAGCTATAATAATAAAATCAATAAAAATGTTTCAGAAACCGAACTGTCAAGAGTGACATTTCTCAAGAATTCCTTTATAAAAAATTAGAATATGAGATTATCACCAATAAGAAACATACTATTTCTGTCTCTCTCCCTGTTCTAAGCAAACGCTCATTGGATAGAGAAAAATATATAGATGTTGTTAACTCTGCGAGTTTACTCTCAATCTCACTTCAATAAATATTAAATAACTAAATTATTTTTTAAGTTATTTTAAATTAAATTTCTAAGAAATCGTTTTGTTTACGAATTCCGTTCAAGAAACATGCCAATGCAAATTAATATAAAAATTGCATAAATGTATACAAACATCACATGCGATGTCCGTGTTAGACGTAGGAACCTAATACGCAACATGATGCACTTTCTCATAAAAATATGAACAAACAGGACATTTTATTATATTTCCAATATTTATATTGTTATGAATAATGAAACGATATACTTTTTGCATAATGAGCTATATTTTAGATAGCATTCGATCTCTGGAAGATTTGGAGCAACATGTCAACTATTACACTTAGTAGAAATCATGAATGCTCTTTAAGTATTTAAAACCATAAATTAAATAATTTTAAATGTATCTTCCAACTAGCTGATGCCGCTTGTCATACAGCTGGAACCGTGAAAGACTAGATGTTGGAAAACAATATTTCACTTTCCAAATGGACGTCTAGAAGTCTTATCGATCGAAATTAGGAGCAATTTTACTCCAGATGATTGTTAAAAAATTTCAGTTGACATTAAGTTGAGACTTATCAAGGCGGTAAATAATCGATGTAACTCAGAGTTAATTTCTTATTTAATTTTCTTTGATTTTCTGTGTTTTGGCAATGTTGGGGAATTGCTTTTAATACCGCCAAAAAGAGGATATAACACCATGTTAGGAAATACTCAGGCTTTTCTTCTTTTCGTTACTCGAAATTTATCGCTTTATTTGAAAATGCATAATCGTAAATTTAATACGCTATCAATATTATAAAATACTTTTCAAAACTTTATTTTTATTATCATTTTATAGTAAGAATCTTACGGCTTAAAGGTCATCATTTCAATAAAAATAATTTATAGTTATAATTAGTAACTTTATAATAGCCACCATAAAATATGTTTGGATTTTATCACTAATCATCAAAAATACAATTTAAAACAAAGTTTTTTTCAAGAATAATAAATTATGCTACAAACCAGACTATAAATTATGTATAATATTATTTATATTTCGTTTTGAATTGTAGAAAATCGACGCTACTGGTTAATACCAGAAACAAGTACCATAAATCAAAATATGTTTTAATTTATGTAAACATTTTTCATAAAATTTTATGATTTTTCACGAAACTCTCACACATTTGAGAGATACTTCAATATTTTATTGATTTCTTCCCTTTTTATTAAAATTCTTCGCGGTCGTTTCTCATTAACTAAAGATTTATAATACATTTTTTGGTCAATTACTGATTTCAATAAAACATTCCTTAATAGAATACGTGAATTTTTAGGTTAAGTTCCAGGGGAACTTGACGTTGGCAATACTTTCACACTGACAGCTGTCAAAGTTGTAACGAAAATAATAATAATTTCTTAAATTTCTATAGTTATCACTTTAAATAATCTGTAAAATAATGATTTGTTATATAAATTTCTTTATTTTATATTTATTCAATTATTTGAATGTAGAAAGCCAGTATTTACCGAATTTTTCCCGCACTTCAACTAGACTTGACAACATTGTATGAGTAAAAATCAAGTTAAGCGTTGCGCAGAAATAATTGTAACAAGCGTTCTACAGTTTGGGATAATAATATTTTATTCATTTACTGATTAGTGGTGCCATCTCTGAATTATACATAGAATGTTTGTTCCGTCATGGACGCAAACCGTAGTTTCTAACCTTATGACAATCAGCTGACGTCTTTGTTGTGATGGTGATGTCAAGTAATGTCAAAATGAAACTAGAAGTGCGACAAAGATCATGTTTTGATCAATGAAAGATAAAACTTTAAGTTAAAATATTCCAGTAATTACAAACATCACGTCTAAAATAATAAATTTCCAGTAAAAATCCTCAAAATGATTATTTCAAAAGCGGCTTTAATGTTTGTGACTTTCATAATAATATTCTCAGTGTTTGTGGCAAATGTTGCGAATATAATTAGTGTTGATGTTACACATGAATCATGGCAGGAGAAACATGTGTACGCAACTGAAAAAAGTGATACAAATCGGACGTTATCAGATTCTCTGGATCACTTAATTTGGTTTTTACAGGTTATGTGAATATTTTTATTAGCTTAATTTCAAACAATTGGTTCTTCAAATAGTAATATGAGAAATAAAATAATAAAATCTAGTAATTTAACTAATAATAAAAATAATTAAATTTATAAATGAATATTAATTTTTTTTTAACTTTTATTTATAGATTTCAGATATTCATATTAGTAAATTTCAAGACAAATCAAGAATAACAGAATTAAGAGAATTTTGTGACGTATCAATTTCGATTATTAAACCTAAAGTGGTTTTAGCGTCAGGCGATTTAACAGACGCAAAAACAGCGGATCATATTGGATCTAGACAATATGAGGAAGAATGGAAATATTATAGTTCTGTTTTGAGAGAATGTAAAGTAAATGAGAAGACAAAGTGGCTTGATATTCGTGGCAATCACGGTAAATATGTTAATCAATTGTAAGAATAGAAAATAAGTCAAACAAAACGACACATGCACAAAAAAATTTGACGTGGACAACACGTGACATATTTGTATATTATTGAATATATTTTTTGCATATAATAATAACACAAAATCTTATCTTTCCACGGCTGATCGTTTTGGATTTATCCAAAAAATTCTCAAACTCTATCAAGTAAAGTGCGCTTGCGGAAGCAGGAAATCAACATTCTTATGCTATAACATTCCTAAATACGATTTCTAAGATTCTGCGGCCTACAGTTCAAAATGTATGCGCAAAATTTAAAAAAAAATCAACTGGAGGGCAATTCCGGTTCATACGATTATTATTATGAGAATAGTAGGCAATCATTCAGATGCACAGCGGACTGAAATACTGAATTTCAATAATCTACGGCCGATCGTTTCGAATTATGCGAAAAATTCGAAAAGACTCAAGTAAAGTGCATTATTGGATCAGTCGATCTCAATGAAAATAGGATATTAGCATCTAGATGGTACTGAATTCCAACATTCTCTCCTACCGTTTTAGATTCATGCGAAAAATTCAAAATATGTTTGAAGTAGAGTGCACTTCCGGAAAGACGATTGCAACCAAATGCGAGGTACACAACTAGACCCTATACCAGTCTTAAATACAAAATTTCAACATTATATGTTAGATGGGTTTTGAGATTTGCAAGTTACATACGAACGCACGCACATGCATACATATGTACCGACATTAAGCCGAAAATAGTCAAAATAGATTCAAGAATGCTCAAAACGGATATTCCCATCAAAATCTTGAAATGTGAATTCTGTCTATTTCACTATACTTACTCTTTATACAAGTAAGTAATAAAAATAAATAAAACCTGGAAGTACGAGTTATCTGAACGTATTATTTTTTCTGTAATATTTTCAACCAAACTTCTAATATTAAACTACGTAATTAACTATTGAGGTTATAGATTTTATCATACGCAGTATAGTAGTTCTTAGCTCTCAAACACAAATTCGATATTGTTATCTGAAGTGAAAGATAAGCTAAGGCTACTTTCCAATCAAATGTAGGCAACTAAAGATCTCGTACTTTTTTTATGAAAGGCTCTGTAAAAACAAATGTATGGGAGCTAGTAGAAATTGGGCGCTAAAAGCTGAAAAGGATGGATTAATATCATTGTTCAAGTAATGTAAAGAGGTATACAAAAACAAACAAGGGAATTTAAAATACTATCGTGAAAAATAGTCGCAAAAAATTAGTAATCCCGAAAAAATATGGATACAAAAATTTTAAAATTAAATAATCGAATAAAAGTTATTAAAAACTGCATAGCTTTAAGTACCGAAATAAAATTTAAGCTGAGTGAGTCCATGCAAAATAATATAAATTAAGAGGGAAAGAAAAGGGATAATATTGTAGATAGTGAGGCTCTAAAATTGATAAACATATTAAAAAACAACACAGAGCCAAGTAGATCTAGTCCAAAGGAATATACAGTATTCATCATATTCAGTCACCAGTGAGACGCAAGCAAAAAATTGACGTAGATGGACCGTATTATCATTTCGAAATTATCAAATGTATTATTAAATATTCATATAATTGATGAAACAGTCTCAGAATCAGTACTCTACCAAAAGTAAATTTAGTTTCCAAATGTAAAATGGGAAATTGATTTTCTATTATTCTCTCACTGAATGACTAATGTTGAATATTCTTTATTTCAAATGATTATTTTGAATTTAGGTGCAATGTTATAAATGAATTGGATTATTTGTAATACAATAATATTATTACAGATGACTTCAATGTAGCAAATATAGATTCTCGAGAAAATTTTTACCGAAATTATTCAATGCAAGGAAAATACCATCAAAAATCATATATGTATCAACTCAAAAATGGAGATGATATTTATTCGTTTATTGGTGTGGACGCCTGCTTAGATCCTGGGCCACGAAGACCATTCAACTTTGTGGGCATTCTAAACGAACACGAAGTAAAAAAATTACAAAAACTAGCAGAAGAAGCTCAAAGAAACGGCAGTAAATACATTATTTGGCAAGTTGAACAAAAGTTTCTATAAATAAAATTAAATGTTTTCTTTCAGTTTCTAAATGTCATTGACGTAATATAAATACTTTCATTGAGTATTGTAGTCCTTAAATAGATATTTATATTAATTTTTCACAATCATTTATATAGTTTAAATATAAAAAAAAGAAATATTTGATAAACAATGTAATGTAGTTCTTTTTTATTTCATTTTTTAGTTGGTAAAGAATTTTATATACATAATATATAAAAATCTAATTTAACAGTTTAATAGGTTTGGCCACTTTCCAACATCGTGTATTCTAACATCTGGTTCAGCTGGAATACGTCCAATTTTCGGACAATACCAGGAAAGTAAAGTTTACCTTTGTGGACATCTCCACCAACTTGGTGGATTAGTTAAAAATATGTACACACTTCAACAGGCGGGCTTCCTCGAACTTGAATTGGGTGACTGGAAAGACAATAGAGTGTAAGTTGAGCATAATATTGACTCAATTACAATGCGCCTTGCACTATTAATAATTTTTCAATAATAAACTTATAAATGTGGGAGACATATTCACATTATTTTATTTATATTTATATTTTCTCAATCGTCAATAATTTGGGGCTGATTTTTTTATTCACATGCAAAAATCGATACATAAAGCTTAACACCCAAGTACGCATTGAAAGAAAAATTGAATTATTTCTAACGTATTTGAAAAATTATCAAGTTTCTCTTAGAATTATTTTCTATGTATTAAGCTATTTTTTGATCCTTATTAAATTTTTATACAGGGTTCGAATCTTGGCATTAGATCATGGATTATTATCATTTGTTGATACAAGACACAATGACTGGCCTCTAATTCTAATTACAAATCCTAAACATGCTTTATTTACAAATCCTAATCGAGAACCAATTGAAAAGATTATGCAATCGACTCATGTAAGGTAAGCAAATTACATTACAGTACTTCAAATTTTAAGTATCACTTGTTTAAAAAAGAGCTCATACTCATTAGCTTAGTATACGATTGATTTCCGTAGAATTCAATTTATATCTTGTACCTTCGAATAAGTAAAAAAAAAAAAATCAAGAAAAGTGCACTTCCGGTACTAGATGTTTGCAAGCATAATGCGATGTGCACAACTAGACCTTAGACCTGTCTGAAATACGAAATTTCAATATTATACGTTCGACATCAAGCCGAAAATACTCAAAATGGATATTTCCATCAAAATCTCGGAATGTGAATTTTGGCGTTTTTACAATACTTGTACTTTGTACAAGTAAGTAAAAATTGCCAATCCAATTGATGAAAAATAATTATTCAACACAGAACTATTGCCCTCAACAAAAGTAATTTCACGATTAGATTTATTGATATTAATGCTAAGAAGTGGATAATAAATTATATTATTTGGTACAAATCTACTAGGAATATTATTCTTCGTGTAATATTCTACATCTTCAACCTCGTATGAACCCTCTGACAGCGATATGTACGTTCTTCAAAATACAAAAAAAATTGCTGTCTCTGTCAGTATTTGGTTTTTGGTATAGAATTATATCTTCGGAATAGAATGATCCTCAATATATGATAACAATTTTTGTCTTGTCCAATTAATGAAAAATAATTATTACTTAACATAGAGCTATCTCCATTAACGAAAAGAATTTCACGATTATATTATTGATTATACTTCCAAGAAGTGAATAATAATAGTAGATTGTTAACCTGTAGAGAAAAGTGAGAATTTATTAGCAAGTGTAAATGTTTAAATTTACACGAGCAAAGTAATATCGCTTCTCTTATTTGTTGAACATGCTATTTTTTGTATACTTGATGGAAAAACTGGAGTGGAAGACGCCAAGAATAAAAATAATTTTCTACAGAAATACTAATCAATAGTCCGTGAGACAGGGCATAATTTTTTCGTTGATTACCGCTCACTTTAAACGTCGTGAGTGACTTCATTGTGATGAGTTCGACAGCTTTCACATTTGACGAAATTCTTGATTTGGGGGCGTTTTTCAGCGAGAGCTAATTGAACATGTCAATTTCATGAAGCCTTGAAAATGTATCACCGTCATATTGATGTTTACACTAATCGAAAGATTTTTTGATTATAAAATGAAAAATAATATTGTCCGACGTGAATATTGGGGGCCAGTGGTGAGTCCAACAAGCCGCACTTGTCAAAAGTACGTTGGTATGAAAACGGATAACCGCTAGTCTGAGACTTTGAGGACGTCTCCAATTTTTTTTCTTCTAAGATTTAGTCATTTTGTCCGACAATTTTCCGAGGGCATTTTCTCAGTCCAACACTGAAAACGTGTCAGGATTATAACAGTTCCTTCATCAATGACCGTTCATCTCTATGTTTTTTATTTCCCATTCATATAGTGTCTAGAACATTACTGTATACATGTCCGACAATTTAAGTGGGACAATACTTCAGAAAATCAAAAATATATTGTATGAATGCGGCTGCGTTCATAGACATATACATATATGAAATGCATATCACGTCAGTATGATTATTGAATATGAATAATGAAAAAAAAGGCTTGTCTACCAATATATCAATATTATTTTGGAATCAAATGTGTGATATAAACTGTGATATCTATATTTTAATACGTCAAGAGCAAACTTTCGACCTCTTTTTAAGCATATTGCATGAATGGAGGAGTGTGAGATTTGGCATACTCAAAATTTATATGGAGAAGATGTACAGAAAGCGAAAATTATATACAGGTGTTCCATTTTAATCTATATATTAATACGTAAAGAGGAAGCTTTGTATTCCTTTTCAAGCATATTGCACGCACAAAAAAAAAATGATATTTGGCATACTTGAAGTTTATATGATTGAGTGCAGAAAGCTGAAAATACATACAGGGGTCCCATTTTAATTTTACGACGTGAAGAGAAAACATTATACCGCGCACACGAGATGATGTGAAACTAGGCTTAGTTGTAGTCTGTGTGGAGAATGTGAGATATGGCATATTTGAAGTATATCTGGAGAAATATGCATCGAATGGGAGAATGGCTGAAGAAAAATTTCAAAGATTTCTCTTCCCTTCCTATGGTCGGGGGAGAAAGTTACTTCGAAATCTTGAATGGGAACTACTAATCCCAATTTTAGATTCGAATGAAGCATCGAATACCAATTTAATTCTACTAGGAACCCCAGAGAGGAAGGATTAAAATAAGTAACGTTCCAATTTAGCGACATAATAATATATTTCTTTTTCTATTTTCTACATTACGTTTCTTCAATTATTTTGTTAATGAATTATTTATTAGTAGCTTGTAAGCAACGTCCATTACTTATCTCTTGATATTAAATACGTCAAAGACTAAGTTATATATGTGCGAGCGTTTTCTTGTCGGACTGACGATAAGAACCAATATTTCTTTCGGACAATATGTTTTTTGGACAGATAATATGTTTTCAAATTATGACTGTTTTGGTCCGACAAGCGATCATTGATGAAGGAACTGTTATAATCCTGACATGTTTTAGTGTCGGACTAAGAAAACGCCCCCGAAAATTTTGCGGACAAAATGACCAAATCTTAGAAGAAAAAAAATTAAACACGTCCTCAAAGTCTCAGACTAGCGGTAATCCGTTTTCATACCAACGTACTTGTGACAAGTGCGGTTTGTCGGACTCACCGCTGGCCTCCAATATTCATGTCGGACCAAGGGCGTTTCCAGCCAGCTGGCTTAGGGGGGGTAATTTTGAAAAAAGTGAAAACTTATTACAGGAGTCTCGGGTATCGGTCCCTTCCACGACTCTCCAGTTGTGTTGGAAAAATTCACCGTCATAGATAGATCGCTGATTAGATTCACCATAACTTAACGTGTTTGTATGAAATATCGATAATTTTCAAGAAAAAAATAAGTAAGCGAACGTAAAATTCTTAGGGGGGGTAATTACCCAATTAGCCCCCCCCCCCTGAAACCGCCACTGTGTCGGACAATATTATTTTTCATTTTATAATCAAAAAATCTTTCGATTAGTGTTAACATCAATATGACGGTAATATATTTTCAAGATTTCATGAAATTGACATGTTCAATTAGCTCTCGCTGAAAAACGCCCCCAAATCAAGAATTTTGTAAAATGTGAAAGCTGTCGGACTCATCATAATGAAGTCACTCACGAAGTTTCAAGTGAGCGGTAATCAACGAAAAATGTATGTCCTGTCTCACGGACTACAGGGTTGTTTTCTTGCAAAAACGTAGTAACGGTTTTTGACAACTGCCAAGCAATTAATTTGTTAGAAACGTCAGAAGCTAAAGATTCTCGCGAAATTCTGGATGCAGCTAAAGAAGTGACTTTACATTTGTTTCCGGCGAAATCGAGAGAATTTTTGTTTTCTTATGTTTAACCTGTAATTTTTTCTTAATTAAATCAAAGCTGTCATTTGGGCGCACATCATAGTGCGTTTTTTGCTGCTAATTAATAAAGGGTTGCTAATTGGAATACTAGCACTTATCTCTATTGATTTCTACAGAGTAATCAAAAATGATTGACTGTGTCGCCTTGTTCTGATTTTTCCTTTGGCGGCTGCTTGAAATAGTGAGCTACAAGTGACAGATCACAGTTTCTCTGAAAATATTATTCTAACGTAATAATTTGGTAGAATAATAATAAATTTTCAATAATCATTCAATAATACAGCTATTTACTTAATTTTTTGTGTCTTAAATCAGATTATGGATATATCCGTCATTAAATATGCAAAATATACGCCACTGTGTTTTTGAAATGTCGGTAACGTAGTTATCAAAATAAATGAGTTTATACTAACTTTATTCCATGAAGATAGTTTTGATCATAATACAAAGTTTTGCAAGTCACGTGACAGTCAGTCATTATTGATCACTCTATAAATATTAATCCTAATGTTTTCGATCAAGTACACAAAAAATTATATTATTTGGTACTGATTCCACTGAGAATATTATTCTTTGTGTAATATTCTATACATTCAACCTCTGATAGCGATATTTACGTATCTTTAGAATAAAAATAATTGCTGTCTCTGTGAATTTGGTTTTGGTTTAAAATTATATGTTTGGGATAGAATGAAACCTAATATAAGATCACATATTTTTTGTCCAATCCAATTGATTAGAAATATTATTACTCAAAACAGAGCTATTATGTATGTATATGATTGTTGTTGATAAGAATCAAGTCGAGACGGTATAAAATTCTAAGTCGGTTGTATGGAACTACAGAGTTCTCTTGGACCATAATTTGGCATGGATCTAGATTTATAAGATGAACAGTATTTGTGATCTTAATTAGTTTGAGTTCATCATGTGTAAACTGTATGCCAACATTTTCAGGCTTGCTGGGCGTGAATTTTAAAACAATTATGAAACCCATCATGTTTTTGATTCATTCAAACTATAAATCTGTACACAATAAAAGGATATATTCTCCATAAACTGTTGAAGACATGTAATCAGTATTTTGTATATTCGAAGTGGATTTTTTCCGAAAATGATGTCTCGAAACACAACATAATAAAATCGAAAGTAGTTCAAAATCCAGTTGACACACTCAAAATCTGTAGTAAGCCTAGTTATGTTGAAAAATTATATTTTTGTTCTATCGCTTGACACTATATTGTAACATTACCTTACATATAGAAGTAGTCCATTTTGGATTTCAAAAAGTTGTCATGACAACTGTACAAAGAGCATTGATTTTTTGGACTAGCACAAAAATTAAATCACGTTACATAATTCGTATCTAATAATAAAATACGATAGAAAATAGTACATTATATTATTAAGAGCAAAAATCAGGCTTTATATGCTAAGGTTTGTGGTTTGACTGCCTCACTACTTTCTTACTCATCCCAAAATCTAGCATCTTTTGTACTTGTTAAACAAATAACTATTGTGTCTTGTAGGATTCTGGCATTTTCTGTATCAAAAATTCAAAATGTGTCAATAAGAATAAATAACAAAGACTGGATTGAATGCGATCATGCGGATGGCCCACTGTATGTCGCAAAATGGAAACCATATTTGTATGCCAAAGGAGTACACACGATTGAAGTACCTATTTAGCATATTTAATATAAAATTCAATAGTCAAGTATTTATTTTACAGGTTAATGTAAAAGATATCCAAGGACGTGATAAAACTGTAACACAACCATTTAGCTTAGATAACTCCCGATTAAGTTACAACATGCTTGGGAGATTTCTTTTAATGACTAATGCCAGTACAGTTGTACGTTAAATCATTTTATATTCAACTTTTTTTGTTTATTTGAAAATATTTTGCAGTTTCAATTTATGTTTGGTGCTCTAGTAATCGCCTGCGTGGCGCCTTTATGTTTATTGCGATATCTCCATAAGTTAGTTAAAGGTATCTTATAAAGTTCTGCGATTTGGTTAAATATTGACAACTATATACATTTTTAGAAAAGAAGATGAATAGACCTGTATCAATAAAATATCAATGTTGCCGTCGTTGGGTCAGAAAACTCTGGAGTCTTGTTACTGTTGATAGACTCTTTTATCCAATGGTTTTGTATCCAATTTATTTGTGTATCGGTCCTTGGTCAGCCGGATATATAATAGAAGAACATTTCGGAATAATTTTTGCTTGGGGCATTTTTGTTCGAGATGCTTATTTGCCAGGATCCTTTACGTATGCATATGGATTCTTACAGGTATTGCTACCTAAATAAACCATAAAAGTTAATTTACAATAATTTTTGATACCGAAGTATTCTATCTTTTTTCAATTTCTAGTTATTCTCGTTCCAGTTTCCATTTACCTTCATTTTAGCAAATTGTGTTGATTATAGGTGAGTACAGTACAATGTCATTTCAATGGAAAATATACAATATTTTTATTACAGGATAGAATGTATAAAAGAAACCTCTAGAAAAATGAAAAAATGGCATCGTAAAATTTTATTCAATGTTCCATTCTTTTTAGTAATGGCAATTCAAATATTATTCGCATATTTTTTCTGGTTAGCCTATGGGACTATAGCATTTTTGCTTGGGCCTCTTCGTACCTGGTCCATCATTTATGCCTTAATTATGTGGTGGCAAGCCTTACATTTACCAGAAAAATGTTGCAGGTAAAACTAATTCAATCAACTGAAATATTCCACACTCATTACAAATTTCATTTTGAAGCTTATTTGCTCGTACAAATTTTCATCCATAAAAATTTCAATTCCTCAGAATTATTTTGAAGGAATCACAATTTTTCATCAGTATTCTTTTACAGAGAAACATTATTAGTGTGGCACTGCAAATCAAAAGTGGATTCAACTGATGACGAGCAAGAAACTGGAAATATATCAACTTGAAAATAAGAAAATTAAACATTCTTTATCTAGTTCCTCTGTGATTTTTATTTCACTGTGTTCTTATTTATTGTATATAGTCGTTATACAAAATATATAATAATTCTAAAGTTTTCTCTTCAGATCAGTATAATTCAGTTGTGAAATAGTTTTTTTATTTGGCTGCTACTTACAGCCTACGACTGGATGTGTTGGTGGAAAATCTCTTTACTGTATACGGTTATTTTCAAAGCTCTTGTTCTACTAAAAACACAAAATACATATTATTTTATAGATTGTCTTAATAAAAAGAAATTATCAATTTACACATCGTAAAACAATGCATGAGCTAAATATTCACGCATCACCATATAAGCACATGATAGTTTAGTTTTGTAGCCTAAATTAAAATTTTATATGAATTCATGTTGGTAGCATTGTGCAAAATATAACAGACTGAAAAATCAATTTAAACTTGCACATAGTTATCCCTATTATATAATCATGGGCGTATATTTATAAAAAAAAAATATAATTATAATAAAGTTGAAAAAATTTCCGAAAATCGATGGCCGTAATATAGCTTGACACTTCAAATTAGAATTACTTTTATATAAACAAATATTTAGTTTATTTATTTTTCAGTTAGCATGAATCTGTCCAGTCACCTGTGCTAAACATTCAATGGACAGTGTATAGTTCCATCATCCAAATAATTTATGACTGTACTAAAAATAAAGAATTTAATAATGCTCACCGAAATTTAGAACTATTCAATTAAACAACTAAATGTCATGAAGTAAAAATATTTATTTTATAAAGTTATTTGGTACAGATAGAGTATATATTGTTACAACAATATAGTATATGAACTTTGAAGACTGCAAAATAGAATAGTATCATAAAATACTATATGTATGTGTATAATGTAAAGTTAAATTTAGTATATCTTCTAATATTTATTTTATTTAATAACACGACCAAAAATGCAAGACTAAATAAAATATGCACAATTCTATATTAATTTACAACACTGATCAGATACTTTATAACTATTAGCCACCTATATCACATCCATATACATTTAGATAGAAAATATTACTCCAAATGTTTCCTTAACCAAGCAGATTTGTACAATAATTTTGTAAATAAATGTTTAATAAACGTATCTCAATATATCACTTGCTATTATTGTGATATTGAAGCCAGAGTTGCAAACGTACAAGCTAACAAAGCAATTTCTTAGGATCTCTACTGACGTGATAAGAAGCTGCCAAGAAAAAGTGGAAAAAAATTATAAAATTAGTATTTCCCTAATAGTCGGATAGAATTAGCATATCCAAGAAAAAAATTGATAACTCGAATTTTTTATTTGTTAGTTCATAACGTGGCAAATAACATATCCCATTTGTACGCAGCTACGTTGTCAGGCAAAAAAAACGTCAAAAATTGACAAAAACTGTTTTTTTGAGTTTTATAAAAATCTATGCATCTGACGGAAAAAAGTATTCTGTTAAAAAAAGTGCGTATAGAAAGACGGATTAAATAAGTTTTCTTAAACCTTGATCAGTCCAGTGTAGCTTTTGTGTTGATTGCAAAAATTGTAATTTTTTGCCATTTTTTCGAAAATTCATAACTGGCGTTGTATTTGTTATGAAGACTTGAAATTTTGACTGAATCGGCCATAAAAAAGTTGTCAGCCAACGTAGACTAATTTTACAAGAAGTTTTTTCTTTTTCAAGAGTTATTCTACAATGTACTCAAATAGCGTTATCTTTGAGCGGATGAAAGTATGAAAAAAATCGATTGCAAAAAACTGCACTTCTGCGATATCGATTTTAAAAGTATCAACAATTATGGAAAAGGCTTCATGAATCGTTATTGTGTTATTCTACATTGACCATTTAAACAACATTCCCAACGGTCAAAGTGTGCGTAACCGGTCCACGCGAATTGGATATGGCCAGAGCGCAGAAGTGCGGTTTTTGAAGCGAAGCTTCTATCACGACGTTATGATTCTTCGCATGAGCAGTGAAATGACGGAAACAGACAGATTTTCAAACGACACCGACTCTCCTCTCACCAATCAGCCTTGATTGCTTCTGCTGCTCTCCAGCTCTTTTTTCTCTTGCCTCTATCCAAGCGGCCTCTACTATTGCTGCTGACTGTCGTTCTCTTTTCTACCCACCCGTCACCGAAGCGTACAATTCAACAAGTGAATGACGGGTGGCAATAATACTGCTTTCTCGTAATTCATCATAACATATTCCAAACTTTAATCTAGTTTATATTTTTACATAATTTTTTGCTAGAGAAGAACATTTTTTGCTTTATTCACACTTATTTGTTTATACTTACACTAGTTAAAAAAAAACTCCATTTGGTTACTTTGTAAAGTAACTCTTGATAAAGGAAATGCAAACTATAAAATTGATCTTTGTTGGTCAACAATTTTTTTATGGCTACTTTTTGAAAGGGCCTTTTTTTGGTTTTTTCAACATTCCTCGAAAAGTTCACAATCGATATTCTAAAAATATGATGCGTATGTTGGAAGCTATTAAACTCATATTCTGTCAAAATTTCAAGTCTTAATACAAATACAATGCAAGTTATGAATTTTCGAAAAAATGGAAAATAATGATTTTTTACAATCAACCCAAAAGCTACTGGACTGATCAAGGTTCAAGAGAACTCATTTGCGTCTTTTTTTAACACTACACTTTTTTTCGTCAGGTGCATAGCTTTTTTGTAAAACGCAAAAAACCGTTTTTGGCAGTTTTTGACCTTTTTTGACAGTTTTCCCAATATTGTAGCCGCGTACAAATGAAATATGTTATTTGCCACGTTAAAAACTAACAAATAAAATGTTTTAAATTATCCATTTTCTTAATTTTAGCATGTATTTGCGCTAATTCTATCAGTCTACAACTATGAATTAAATTGTTAATTTTATTGCTGTTTCATTAATTGAGAGTGTCGAATCAATTGCAAATTTCAAAGTGACAGATGGTGGTTATATGAAATTATGATTTCTATTTTGCAATGAATGGCCATAAATTTTATGTCCAGTTACATTATTTGATCCCAAATTTGGCATAATCTGATTAAGTTCTAAGAAAACAACAAACGAAAGGTTAGTTATTTTAGAATTCTTATCTTCTCGAATGCTTTATATTTATAACAAACTAGACATCATTTAAATAACTTGTGAAAAACAATTGATAATAGTTTAAATATCATTTTTGACATTTTTACCAAAATTATTTTCGTAGGAGCTTTAATTTGATTCCGAACACGATATAATCAAATTAGTTTTAATTCTGTATATTTATTTGAAACTTTGACGTTTTGATCCTTTGACCAAGGAGAAATTTGCGAAGCATTAAAAATCTTCTCCTTGTTCTGTGTGCAACGATAACTTCATTCAAATCTGGATTGCAATCAAATATATATTCATAAATATGTTTTATTTGGAAAAGTTCTGTATATAAAAATGATTAGAAACACAACGTTTCAACAGCAAAGTTTTTTCAAATATGATTATACCTTTACACTTAAAACTGACAACACTTTGCTGTTGAAACGTTGTGCTTCTAATCATTTTTATATACAGAACTTTTCCAAATAAAACATTTATTAAAAAATGGGAGAATCATCTAGATGATGAAAGCGCAATTTTGACAGCTCATGAATGCTTGTTACTTCAGAGATCTCGCAAATTACCATCTCTCACAATTACTGAGCTCGAAATCAAGCAGTTTAAGCAAACTTACGAAACAGCAGCTTCCATTTAGTACTAGTTTCAAGTTGACTATTTGATAGGTACATAATTTATGCATGTACAAACTCAAAAATACCTTTCAATCTTCATTGTTTAGTTATTGACTGACGGGAGATCAAGTGCTGTACCGTAAAATGATAATTTGATCTTTATCAAGCTATATAAAAAAATACACCAAAAGTGAACAAATTTTCATCCAATAATAATAATTCATTTTAATAAGCTTCAAATTCGCGTCAAGCAAGTCATTGACAGATTTGACAACTGTACATAATAATAGTGACACCCGCGGCGAAAGTTGTAACTAAATTTTTTTATACTTTAATAAATTTTAGTTGCCATATCCCTAATGTCATATGTATCTATGGGCATTGTTTCACTTCAAACAAGTAATTGAATAATTTAATCTTCCACAATCACCGAGCTTGAATTAAAGCAATTTGTGCAAACCTACGAAACAGCAGCTTTTATTTAGTACCAGTTTCAAGTCTGTAAATAGTATAGTTGCTGAGAACTCAGCGTCACGCCAGCCAGCCAGCCAGACAGCCAAAGTGAATATAATAGCGCTTTTTTTGGAAAAATGCGCTAAAAATGAGTTCTGAAAAGCTTTTTCCTTCATTAAATATATATTCCTTTTCAGTGTACTTGTGGTGAAAATCTCTCGAAAATTAAGCATTAAGATGTTAAAACCTTATTTGAGTGGAGCACAGTGCCATAAACTCATAATTTTTATATTACAAGAATCTAATCAGTGATTCTTGACCTTTTAGAAATCAGGAAGTAGAACTTTTGTTACAAAAAAAGTTCGTGGTGCATTAAAATTCATCTGCTTGCTCTGCGTGCAAGAATAATGGAGCATGTATGTTCTCCACGGAGCGGCTGTTACGAATCACGCTGAAAAAACGATAACTTGATCCAAATCTTGATTGTAATCAAATATATCCCTTCTTATTGTACTTGTAGGGGATAGGTTCCAGAAAATTGAACATTAAAATGTTAAGACAGTATTTCAGTAGGGAACAAAGCCATAAACTCATGATAAATTTTATATTACGAAACTTTAATCACTGGTTCTTGACCTTTTAGAAGCCAGGGAGTACCAGTTCCGTTACAAGAGAAATTCGTTGAGCATTAAAATTCATCTCCATGTTCTGTGTGCAAGAATAATGGAGCATGTATGTTCTCCATGGAGCAGCAGAGAAAACAATAACTTGATCCAAATCTTGATTGTAATCAAATATATCCCTTCTTATTGTACTTATGGAGGATAGGCTCTTGAAAATTAAGCATCAAAATGTTATGACAGTATTTGAGTGGAGCACGAAGCCATAAATTCATAATACATTTATTTGATAATACGAGAATTTAATAAATGGCTCTTGGCCTTTTTGAAATCAGATAATTCCACGTTTGTTACAGGAAAAATTTGTTAAGCATTCAAATCCATCTTTAGTGTTTCACAAGAATCAAGAAATAGTCTTGATCTTGTTTTGAAATCAAGACAAGAAGTGTTTTTTATTTTCCAAGACAAGACAAGAACGCACTATCAAGAATCAAGATTTCTTGTCAAGAAATCTTGATATCTTGACAATTAATTATTCAAATCTGCATATTTATTATTCATTCTATAATTGAAATATTGAAGTCTGCTGTGTTCATCACAGTTTTTTCCCGACAATAAATTTCATGGCCAGTTTTATCACTGTTTCATGAATTTAGGAGTATCATACCAACTTTCAAAGTGACATTTGTCATTGTCAAACTGACAGTTCAAAGTGACAGCGTCATTGTAAAAGTGACAGCGTCATTTTCAAAGTGACAGCTGTCAATGTCGAAGTGACGGCTGTCATTGTCTAAATGACAGCTGTCATTGTTATGGTGACAGATGGCGGCTTACAATATGAGTATTTTTGAAAATGGAGAGTCTTCTTCTAGATTTTCTAATTGAAAAAGCTCATTTACAAATTTAAACTTATTCGGGGAGTAAAATGTATCGGTGACCATAATTTTCAAAACAAATATTTGATACATATCGAAAGCATAAGTCGTTAGTTTCCGATGATTGAATCGTTTATGTAGAAGAGAAATGTATTGGTAGAATCTCCAATACTCTAAGGAAGTTCTTAATTCTTAGCAACATTGCTATATCATATACCAATAACAATTGCAAATACTGAGTGTTCAGATTGAATAAAACAATGGAGAAAAGGGACTCCCCCTAAAAGTCAAGATCAAGAAATATCAAGAATTCTTGAAACAAGACAAGAAATGCGTCGTCAAGAAATGGGCAAGACAAGAAATTTGTATTTTCTTGTCTTGAGAATCAAGACAAGACAAGAAATTGTCATCAAGACAAGAAATCTTGTCTTGATGAAACACTATCCATCTTCATGTTCTGAAAGTATAATAAAGCATGTTCTCCACGGAGCGGCGGTTAGGATTCAGACTGGGCTGAAAAAACGAAAACTTGATCTAAATCTTGATTGCAATTGAATATATTTTACTTTTTATTGTACATGTGGGGTGATAGGCTCTAGAAAATTAAGCATTAAAAAGTTAAGACAGTTTTTGAGAGAAGCCCAAAGCCATAAACTCATAATAAATTTCATATTACGAGAAACTAATCAATGGTTCTTGATCGTTCTTGATCTTTTTGAAGTCAGGAAGTACCATTTTTGTTATAATTCACGTAGCAATAAAATTCATATCCTTGTTCTGTGTGCAAGAATAATGGAGCATGTATGTTCTCCACGGAGCTGCTGTTAGGAATCACGCTGAGAAAACGATAATTTGATTCAAATCTTGACTGCAATCAAATATATATTCCTTCTTATTATACTTATGGAGGATAGCCTCCAGTAAATTAAGCATTAAAATGTTTAGACAGTATTTGTGCCATAATTTTGCCGAAGAAAAATAGAAACAAAGTGATGATAAAATAGTAAAATAAGTTACCTAAATTGACATCATATTTTCAACCATGTGCATCATCATCCTGAACAAACTAATGTATACCTAAAAGTATAACGGACTTTGCAGAATATTAAAACTCGGCAAATATTCATCAAAGCTATTCCTATTCGTTCCAAAACTCTGTTAGAAACATGCCCTGATTATAAGTCCAATTATATCTTCTTAAAAGCAGCATGTCTTATAATTCGAACCGTTTAAAATAATATGCCAAGTTTGGAATAACATGGGCGTTTCGCTTCTAGTGGATTTGTTCCATGCATAGTAACAGATAAACAATATTGAAAATTAATTTGTCAGCAGCGTCAGAAGCTAAAGATTCTCGCGAAATTATGGATGCAGCTAAAGAAGCGACTACACATTTGTTTCCAACGAAATCGAGAGAATTTTTGTTTTCTTATATGTTTAACCCGTATTTTTTTTCTTAATTTGGTCAAAGTTGTCATTTGGGCGCGTGTCAAAGTGCGCTATTTGTTTGTTATTTTTTGTTGCAAATTGGAAAACTGGCACTTTTCTTTACTGATTTCTACATATTAAACCTAATGTTTTCCATCAAGTATACAAAACATATTATCGCAGTATTGAAGCAAAAATTGAAGGTAGCTCTACAATGTAAACAATGAATTAAAAAGAACAATGCATCAAATTATGAGGAAGAAGCGTTTCTTGAAGTGTGGTTAAAGCGGCTATTGTCCTTTGAAGTGTATGAAATGATGTTCCTTCCGGAAACAAAATATACTTGATTATTAGTGCTGAAATATTGTATTTGTGTTTTATTTACAATATATAGATTGTACATTTAGTAACGTCTATATATATTATTTATATAAATAACATGCAATAATAATTAGCTAATTAATTTTAAAATATATCATCTGAGACTGGTACATTTCATAAACATATAATGCTTTAAAAGAAATAAACATTCAATAACAATAACTATGTGACTTTATCAGCAATCTTACATTTATATCTTTGTTCATTCTATCACACATCTTTTCCTAATTCACAGTTGACTCGATATGTGTTAAAATATCAATTAAAAAAAATATCACATTTACTTAAAACATATATACATAATAAATAGTATAAAAATGAACACATCATAAAATTGTGCAGAATATTAAAAATAATGGAACAAATATTAAGAAACGTGCAAAAATATTCTTCTTTTAAATAGTTCTAAATATAGGTACTCTTATTTGAAACAATTATTGTCTTACTGGAAGAACATTTAGCAATCATTTTCACAGAAAATGATACATATAAGCATTATTTTCTTATATCTAACGAAAATAAATAATTACACGAGGTTTTAAAAAATATTCACATCAATTCCGGGTTAATAATATTTTGAATACTGACATAAGAACCGACAATAAAACCAGCGATTCCAAACAGCATAATAGCAATGTCTTTCCAAAACATCCAATAATATTTTCCTAATCTGTCTGGCCAAAATGTGATAATTTCTATCAAAGGCGGGAAAATAAGCGCGAGTGCTGAACTGCTAAATGCACCAACAAGAGAAATCACTGCACCAAGATTAGGGATTGCGGCTGCTAGTGCAACTAAAAATTCAAATATTGTTTAAAATTCAAGTTATGAATAATTTTCAGAAATACTTACAAGTGACGACGACAAGCAGAGATCGCGTAACGTATTCCCCAATATATTGACCCTTTTCAGTTTTCAATCTATCTCTAACAACTGGCCACACAATGTTCATGGGTACATAAAATTGTAGTCCGTAAGACAAAAATATAGCAATAGCCATCATGAGACGAACAGATTGTGCCAAACTAAAACAAAAGAGAATTGCATATTTAAAATATACTGATTAAGCTTGACTATAAATACAATAGGAACTGGTAATTAATTCTGTTTCAATCATTGACTGATCATCTTCAAACTACTTTTAAGACAACAAAGAAAGCGGAGCAAAATTAAAAAGAAAAATTTCCAAGTAAGTAATGAGTATTCTTTAAATCTTGTTCCAAACTTTCGTCCGGTTTTCCCAATATAATTACATTTGCAAGTACCTCAGTTTAATCTATAAACGCCAGATTGTGCTGTCAGTTCAGATCTTTGCGGTTTTCTATTTGTTCAGGTATGATGATTAAATTTGTTTGATTGTTTTCATACCTGAAGAGTGAAGGTTCTTTCAAATAATCTATACATTTTTTCAGAATTAATTAAATAATAAATACTTTTAGTTATAAATTCTGTATATTTATTTTAAAACTTGACGTTTCGATCCTCTGACCAAGGATCTTCATCAAATACTTATCTCGTTTATTTTTGTATCATTGTTTTCTAAAGAAAATCCTGCGTGAAAGAAGCGAAACGTCAAGATTTAAAATAAATATACAGAATTTATAACTGAAAACAATTAATTCTTTAAATTTGCTTCATTTTCATTGTAGTCTCACCGGTAATCTAAAGATTATCACTTAGTGATAGAAACCGGTTACAAAATAAATTTTTGAGAATAGTGTCATTTTTCATTTGGCTTATTCTACTTTTGTTACGTTGCGCGAAAATTCAAAGGATAAAACCGTAGTATACGGACGAAATTGAAGTTTGCTACAAATCTGACAGGTAGAGTTATCTAAACAATAATAATTTTCTTGACTTTTCCACCGGCGACGCTTCGCACCCACCTAACACGCGGGCTTCGCCCGCTTTAAACTAACTAGATGCAATATTCTCTACTTTCATAACACACATTTACGAATTTAAATAGAGGATCCTCTGGCAGATTCGTAGTAAACTTCAGTTTCGTCCGTATATTACGATTTAGCCAATTAAAGAACTAGATGAAGGAAAATTAATAATTAGGTCTCAATTGATGTACAGGGGGCACAGCAGTAGCTGTTGTAAATCGGCTAATTATAATAATATGATATTACTTACATTTCATTTGGAGGCAAATAAAGAGTAACACTTCCTTGAATAGCCAAATCACCATATTTTAAGTATCCAAAAAATCCTACAGACGTGTATAGACAAGCTACAATCACCATACCGGTATTTAAAACACCGTTCCAGCCACCAAAATCTTGAGGTGTCTTCATATTGTTTTCCAATGGAAGCACCTGCAAAAATCGTTTTAAAATATTTTTTATTGTATATTATAATGCTGAGCAACAACAAACGTTAATGACGTTATTTATTCATTTATTTACAATTGTCAACGAAAATATCAAACAATACTAATTAACTTCATTTATGATTAATTTTATGTCATTTATATCACCCATATTTCCATGATATACAGGGTGGGGCAGAAAAACCTATCCGATTTCAAAACGATATAAAATTAAAACCAGTCAACTTGTCAAAAATTTTTTTTTTATTAACATATCGCAAATTTTATGCCATTTTTAAATTTAAGTTTTGAAAAGCACATCACTCAAATGTCGTCCTTGGGAGCGGATACACTGATTTAGGCGCTCGCGGTAGCTTTCCATGACTTTCACCGTCATTTCCACAGGAATTTCTTCAATTGCCCGAGCAATTTCCCTTCGTAAAGCAAGAAGGGTCCTTGGTCGATGCTGGTAAACCTTTGATTTGAGGTAACCCCAAAGGAAGAAGTCACATGGAGTGAGATCCGGTGAGCGCGGCGGCCAGCCAAGATCACCTCTCAGGGAAATGAGGCGACCGGGAAACAGTTCCCTGAGAATGTCCATTGATCGTCGCGATGTGTGGGCGGTTGCACCATCCTGTTGAAACCACACATTTTCCACGCCATTTTCTTCCATTTTGGGTCTAAGAAAATTTTCCAGCATGAAACAATAGCGCTCGCTGTTGACCGTTACGGTTTGCCCATTTTCTTCAAAAAAGTAAGGCCCCCAGACGCCTAGGCGGGAAAGAGCACACCACACAGTCACTTTTGGGCTATGGAGGAGTTCCTGATGGATTTCTCGAGGATTTTCGTCACTCCAATATCGAAATGAATTCGAAAAGCACGTTGTGTAGCAATTATCGAACCGTCGCATTCGATAAACCGCTCAATAACAAAAGCACGATGTTCACCAGACCAAGGCATGTTGACTACTGACAAATGGCATAAAATCGGCTTTCTAACGGTTTTTACCCCACTACTCTACCTGCCCCCTCTTCTGAGAAAAAGGGATTTGAAATCGGATAGGTTTTTCTGCCCCACCCTGTATTATACTGTCACGAGTGTCACGTATTTAGTTATATATAAATCAAATTGTCTCCGTTTACAACTGCGGCAATACGTTTTGAAACATTTAATTCATTACCGGCGTATTCTTCAATGTAACCAGTAGCTACGTCGTGCTTTAAAGGCCATTTTTTATTATAACGTGTAAGGGATGAATACAAAAAGAAATATTGCAAAATGTTCTGGTACTCACCACTCCGATTCCTTCAAAAGCGTAGATAGCTGTTCCAAAATAAAGAGGTAGTTGGGCCCATGACGAAAATGCATTGACAGTAGATACAGCAGGTAATCCTTGTAGCATATAGAAGAATGTAATGACTAAACCCGTAACAGTCAAAATTGCAGCAAACAGAGATACAGGAGTCAAGTATTTCAAATTTTTTAACCAATTGAGAAGTATCATTGGTATTAACAGCATTACTAGATACCAATGTACATCCAAGTCAATAAAATAATGTTTTATAACATCATGGAGATTTGCTGCTACAAACACAAAATAAACGCAACAAAATCCCAGTTGGGTTATGCAGAGAAACACGTTTATCAAAAATCTGAAACAAAACAAAAACAAATATTGTATATACCACATAATATAATATATAAAAGTTTTTTTTTTTTGTTTATTTACTTGACAATCCGTGAATGTTTTCTGAGTGTCTCGGGGCCAGTTTCAAAGGCAGCACCAACAACTTCAGGAAATCCCATAGCCGGCACTTTGCATCTTCGGCACAACTCGTGCGCACAGCCCACAAGCATATGCATACAGTGTGTACAAATAACTCTGGAATACAAAATTATAATTAGATATTTGAATAACCAACTTAAAATTCGCTGTAAATACCCCATAAGTAGAGTCCCAAAGAAACCAACTGCTAAGCCGGCGTTTCTAAACGCATCTGGCATGGCTAAAATACCTAAAAATAATTATTATTTAATTGTCATCCTTTTGAAAAGTGTTTAAAAATTTACCTGTGCCAATATTTCCTTTAAGTAAGTGAATCATAGTATCCAAATTAGAAGTTGGATGACTGAGATTTCTATTAAGTACGGGATCATAATCATCGCCACAAGCAATAACTCCCAAGGGATATTCCAAATTAATGACAGCATTATCTGGAGTCATTGCAGGTAAAGTTTGCTCAGGCTCATGATGATCACCAATTAATAAAGGCTGGCGTTCTTCCTTCATGTTGCGCTTCGGTTTCGAAGTTGCAGACTGCAAAAAAGAAATTAACAATTTATCATTAGGCAAGGACAAATTAAAAAACATCTATTTGCTGCAAAAAAGCGATAGAACTTATCGAATCATAAAATATTATTTATGGGACGATAACAAAAGGATTAGGTTTCAAAATTTTCCAATTCGAAAAACTGATAAAGATTATGTAGGTTGCCTGCTGAGAAGCAAATATTAGAATTTAACAATGAATGTGATAATAAAAAGGAGATAGGAATTATATTTCCATGGGAATGAGGAAAATTCCATAGGGCTACAACAAAACAGAAACAAAATATTCTGAAAATTTTCAATTTCTGCTACAAATAAATGAACAATACTATTTTTCTGTGGCATTAGCAACAAGAAGGTTCTTTGTCACGGGCGGGAAGCATTCCAAGCACAAGATCAAAACAATGTCAATCGCAAAAACAAAGACGGCTCGGCGCCTTAACAAACGATAAAGTTCATGGAATGTTCATATCATAATACATTGCTAGCAATAAATTATGTACCGCTGACAGAAAACATTTTTATTCTTTTGTCTCTGTTATGATATAAAATACTTAAAAACAAAAGAAACATTAATAATAAAAATTAGTAAGCATGCAGTAATTTAGATTAAAAAAATATGTAATACGTGAGATTACACTATGAGTTAAAAATGAAGTTTATCTAACTTTTGACTTCTTTGGCCCCCTATGTTTTGTTTATATAACGCTAAACCAAAATATTTTTAATTTTCTACATTTGCACGTGTTTGCTAAAAATGAGTTCATCTATCTACATGACCATGACCCGCGTGTTGCACCTTTCAATCATTTTGCACCTCGTGATACAATATTTCGCATTTTTGAACAGATTTTATTTATTATCTTTTTTTTTAATGTGGATTTTCATAGACCAGTATATTGAAATAATAATTTACGCCTCAATAAGTCAATACAAACATTTTTGGAAGCTAAATTCAAAGCGCAATTAAATCTGAGTGATACTATAGGTAGCGCAAATTAGACCCCTGCGTGGTTGATAGCTACTCGGAATAACGTAATAAAACCAAAATTTGAAAAAGGAGCACAAATAAATCTGGTGGTAGCACAAAATCATTACCGCGGCTGATTAGCGCTAACGTGATTAATAATTCACTAAAAATAATTTTTATTCAAAACAGAATACTCCTCTTTGTATATGAAATACTGGGCGTTTAATATTGAATTTCAAATTTGTATAGCAGAAAAATATTTCTTCGGACAATAATGTAGGTAAATAAAAAATCAAAATATAATAATCACTTACAGGATTTTTTATTGATCCGTAGTGGTTCATGTTTAAACTGGTAACTAACTTCTAATTCAAAGATTGACACATGAGAACTAAACAATTAGCATAAAGCGCTCGCTACTGTCATTTGTCATCTCCCCACTCTTTTCAACAAGAGAACATCAAGGATTAATCCACCAATGTGCTAAGAGTTTAAGTAAATAAAATAAATGAAGCACTTATCGAATTTCTCAGATTTTGCAATACACGTGGTGATACATATTTCAATTGGAAAAATAAATTTTGATAATTCTGTAACTACGTAAGACTGCACAAATAAAATTATTTTCTGTTTTTGCTCAACATTGTGTATTGACTACTTCAAGAATTTTTATTTAATTTATCAATCTGTCAATATTATCAAAGTATGTCATGAATGAAGAGAAAAAAAATATTAATTTCTTTATTCATTTTAATGTCTATCCGTTAATTATTTCGATTATGCTTGCAAAGAATTTGTGAACAAAATGATGATATAAAGGTTAATTCAGGTTTTGACGTCATTTTTTATTATTATCTCGGACATTCACTGTTACTATTTTTATAATTATTAATTATTTATTCAATAAATCATTGTTCGACGCAACTTGTATTAAACTTCCAGGCAAACAAAATTCATATTTGAAAAAAAAATCTGATGTAAACACCACATAACTAAATTGTACACCATTTGACTGAATAATTGCCAATTGACGCTGACATTGGCATTAGGCTAATTATTTTCGATCTATGCAAAAAACAACAAAAAAACTGTCAAGTAAAGTGCACTTCCGCCTCAGTCGATTGCTATGAAAATATAAGATGATCATTAAAACGCTATAGCAGTCTCAAATTCTAAATTTTATCATTCTACGGCCAATAGTTTCGAATTTATGTGAAAAATTAAAAAAGATTGTCAAACGAAGTTTACTTCCGGTTCAGTAGACGCTATGAAAATATGAAATTATTATTTGAATGCTACAATTGCTCTAATTACTAAACTGTACTTTCGGTTCAACCGATCTCAATCATAATGCAAGCTGTACAACTAAATGTTATAGAAGTATTTAGTGCAAAATTTCAATATTCTACGGCAGATTGTTTTGAATTTATGCGAAATATTCGAAGATTGTTATATAAAGTACACTTCCGGTTCAGCCGATTGGTACAAAAATAAAAAATAACTATTTAAATGCTACAGCAATTTAAAAATCCCAAGAGCAATCACTTTGAATTTATGCGAAAAATTCTAAAAAAATTTCAAGTATAGTGCACTTCCGCCACTTCCGGTGCAGACGATTGCAAACATATTGCGATCTATCCAGGGACCTTAGATCAGTCCTTAATGCAAAATTTAGCATTATCTATACGTACAACGGGTTTTAAGATTTGCGAGTTACATACATTCATACATGCTCAAAACGGATATTCTCATCAAAATCTCGAAACGTGAATTCTGCCGGTTTCATAATATTTGTATTTGGTACAAATAAGTAAAAATTAAAAATAGGTTATTTTTATCAATGGAATAAATTTCTAAATATGTACATATACATAGTGAATAATTGTCGAGTACATTAATAGCATCATTTGTTTCCCAAAATAATTGATAAATTATATTGATAACTAAAAACTACGTCCGTTTTTATATGCTTTCCGTATTAAATAAATAATAAATGAGTTGATGTACTTGGAATGATTTTATTCGTCATATTAAACAGAGACAAATGTACTGGAAATTTCCTCTGAAACAAAGATCAACTATAATGTGATATACATCAAGGAAATGTCAGATAAACCCCGTTTTAGTTTTGTTAAACTGTTTGCATTACCAATAGCAGGCATTACTAGGTCGCAGACTATATCATTAAGTTTGTTATTGGCTAATAGCTTCACTATCGACAAACATAGGAAACTTCCTACAAATATCTCATTTCTACAGATTTTTAAATATTTTGAATTCTTACAGACAATGATTTCATTTAAAACTGAAGTGGGGTCATTTAACTGAAAACAATTTTGAATTAGAATACACACACACACACATATATATATATATATATATATATATATATATATATATATATATATATATATATATATATATATATATATATATATGTGTGAATGTGAATTTAGTTGGCGAATCCGTAATAAGCCAGATGGTTGAATGAAAGTAAATTAATTTTTGAAAGTCTTGTACAGCGCCGGGATTCGAACCCGAGATCTCATGCGTTCCGGGCTGTACAAGACTTTTTCAAAAATTAATTAAGATACAACAAAAACGAATCTAGGAAAAAATGCCCTGAACTGAACTGTAGCAAATGGGGAAAGGTTTCAAGTAAAAAAGCTGAATATTATTATTACCCAGAAAGTGGCATACGTAAATATTTTTATTGTAAGGCATATTTTTAAATTTAACACAAAGTTATAATTTTTCAAATAGAACTAATACATAAAAATAACAGCAAAAACTATATATTTTTTCTGATTTCAATAATATGAAATATATTTTCTTTGTGTTAATACAACATGAGATATTTTTTCATTATTTTATGTTGAAATTTATTCAATGCCTTAACTTATGCTAGTACCTAGACTTTTATATTTTAAAATAATATAAAACAATTGAAAATAATAAATGTATGTAAATGTTTTACTCCACTATATTATTATTGACGCTAATAGATGAATAAAACAGAAGACACTGTATTTATGTCTATATTACATTATACAAAAAATACGCGTTATTTAGAATTGTTGTTTATAACTGTAGGTTTTATTATCAGACATAATAAAAACACCCTTATGTACCTAATTGATAATATTCGTTATATAAACTTTCTTCGGTTTTTATCACAGGGAGCTTTTTTCCGGGAGTTTTTTTCCTGCGGGTTTTTTTTCCGGGTGTTTTTTTTCCGGGGTTTTATTTTCCGGGGGTTTTTTTCCTGTTACCAACAAAAATACTGTAATGAATTAGAAGTTTCGAGAATAATGTTCAAGTAAATTTTGATCAGAATTGTACTTGATACGATAGAAATTATGTTTGTCAGCAAAAATCGGAAGGAATAGGTTTCGCGCTTCCGCTGAGGGAGGCTGGGAGTAGTCTTCAATTAGTCTTCATGTATTAAAGTTTGAAAGTCGTTACTTCCAAAGAAAAGTTGATAATAATTTTATTTTAGCCAAAAGTTTCAAGATTTGTTCTATTATAGTTCAGCAGAATAATATCAAGGCCCGTAATTAAATATTATATTAATTTTTGATGTAAAATAAAGAGAAAGACTTCGATCCCAAAAAGCTTCATTTGTTTAAGGTAGGAATGATTTATTATTGTGTTTCATATTCAAAATTTATATTTCAATTATTCATGTTCAAGTATTAATTGCGTAATTATTTTTAATCATTGCTATTGTTGTATTATAATTCTATAATTTTATTAAATATTGTTAAAAATATTCAGTTTTTTATTATTCAAATTAAATAACGCCTCCGTATTATGATATAAATTTAGAAATAAACATTTACTAGAGAATAATAAATTTTGTTGAACAAAAAAGTTGGTAATAAAATTTAACAATTCTCAGATGAATAATAAGGTAAATGAGGGGAATTGTTACAATACTAAATAACAAAGTTGTACGAGACCAAGGAAGAAATCGGGATATAGCAGATATTTTTTAAACCAGTGGTTCTCAAGAACAGAACGAAGCTATATTTTCCAAATGAAACGCCATATTGAAACTAATACGATTCGAGAATATATTTTTTTCTGAATTCAACCATGTAAACATTTTATATGCTAACATGATAAAAATACTGAGAAAAATGCGATTGAAATCAAAATAAGCCTATGGATAAAAAACAAAATAACAAAATCGCAGCTGACAATTAATTTGTTCTACTAATTATTGTACATTATATTTTTTTGATTTGGCGATTATTTTTCATATAAATATAGAAAACAGTAACTATGCAAACGAATATTTTTTTGATTTATTATTAATTTATGGTGAATGTCATAAAAATGCATACAAACTTGCAATATTTTCGCTACAGGATATCCAGACAAACCGCGTTCAGGAAGAAATATTATGAAGCGGATAGAAAAGAATTTAAAAAATAATGGTACATTTTCACCTAAACGTACCAGCACCATGGCTCATCACAAATTATGAACAATAGAAACTGCTGTCCTAGCTTATATTGCCCACCACCAAAATGCCTCCATAAGTGAAATTGCTCATGAAAATTTTATTCAAAAATGTCTGCATGACGAATTTACAAAAATATAATTCAAAACCTTATTCTTACAAATTGTTACATACTATTAAAAATTATTATATTGAATACAGAATAGTTTTGCGACTGGTCTTTACTTTAAAGAATTATCAAGAAAATAATGATTTTCTAAAACAAATTTTGTGGTCCGATGAGACGAAATTTATTTTTTAATATATTTTTAGGCTCCTGAACTGTAGAATGCACATTGCAATTGTTTATACTCGATGAGTAACTTGATTTTTCTACACATAATGATAAAAAGTATAATTACAGTCTGAATAAATTTGAATATAGCAATAAGTGCAGAAACGTACATAATAGTATATTACAGTACAAGTGAAGAAACTATGAGTTTTGCTCACGCGGGTGGCAGTTTTGTGCACGAGGCGCCAGCCGAGTGTGCAAAGGCACATAAGGGAGCGAATTCGTTTCTTCACGAGCGTTTTGTTCAATCCTATTATTGAAATATACATTAAAACATTAAAATCTGTTACACTTCTTAAACAAAGATCATGTTTAAAGTCTAAAATAGCATAGGCGGTGGATGCGTTGTTATGGATCATGTAAATATAAACATCCGCAACTGTCAAAAATATTAAAATTGTTTTGTCCTGATATTTTTACAAATATAAATTGTGACACTAAAATGGAACAAGATAATAATGAGATTGTGCGAGGAAAATAATTAACAAAGAAGAGAAAACAAGCAATAGAAATAACACTCAAGTTGATATTACAAAAGTTACTACGATAACTACAGAGTCTCATCAGTTTTCAGTTGCTGGTATATCTTGTTTAAGTAACGCAATTTTTAATAATTGTGAAGTTCATTTTCATATCAATAAATACATGCAATAAAATGTATTGTAGTTTATCCTTCATTTCGTTATGAAAGAGTGAGTGGACCTCCGAGTGGACGAAAGTAATTACACTCACTACTTTCGCCCACCCGTTGTCATAGGAATCACTGTAGTTGATAAAACAAACAGTTTCAAGATTGGTATCCAAGTAAAAAATAAAATGTTTCAATAATAGGATTGAACAAAAACTATTTATTGATAGTTTATTTTCTGACAGTTGTCATGCTGCCAATCTTAACCTCAATCGCATATTTATAAGATTGTTCAATAACACACAATATCACTAAAGAATTAGAAATACATAATTCAAATTACAATTAATCGAAGCAAAATGCACCTAATATGCAAAAATATAGATAAGATCAAGTAATTTGAACAATTTGAAATGTCAAAATATAAAGGCGCCAACTGAAAGGCACTCAATTACTATTATTTAATCAGACCAATGTGAGATAAAGCTCAAAATTTATTATCTTTTTTTATATTGAAACCAACAAAAAAGGACGATTCCTATAACAGTTTTTAAGAACATCGCAAAGTTCATGCGATCTACAAATAAAATATTTATTTAAGAAACAATAAAATAAAATAATTGCAACATTCACATCAAGCACCATCAAATCATTTGTTTATTTACGTTTTTTGGTGGCAACTGTTGCAACGGCGTGGAGTCTGCCATATCTCAACGTCGTTTCCTAAAATAAAATTAAAATTTTACGTCATTAAGATAGAATTGCACGTTTTACGCATAAGTTAGAGAGAAAGGTCGCTTGCTTATCATATCAACCACTGTGGAATGTTTTACCAAACACATGTGCGGTGTTTATCACACTTGTATGTTTGATTAGTCCGTTGGCTACTTTATGTAATAATTAATAAAAGAATTAGGTTAACATAGGTCAAATTTGCCGCCAATATCAAAAACAATTTTTTTCTTGCAAAACAATAAATAAATAAGATGAAAGCATTCATTAAAATAGCGTTATTCTTCATCCAAACAATTAATATAAAAAAAAAATTGTGTGAGTGAAGCCACACATGATTGAAGTGAAACTTCTGAACTGAATATGTGAGCAAAGAAGCTACATTAAAATAATACAGAAGAAGTTTCCTAAAAAGTATGTTGACTGCTTTTTACACGGGGAGAGGGCTGGTAATACAGCAGCAAAATAGCTATTAACAATTGCGTTAAAAAAATAATTAATACGCTGATAAAAAACAGAATCAGCAACAACGGTAGCAACCTCAAAAAAATGAGAATATGGCTATGCAGCACCATGCACTTGCTCTAGTGAGCATCCATCGCAAATTTGCTTCTTACAATTTTTTTTTTTTTCATGCTTACTTACATTAGAACAGCCAAGCAATAGCCTACTTAAAGCATTAACAAAAGAATAAAAGTTAAAATGGAAAGAATAGCACTTTTATTGAAACAGCTGTGGATTTACAAAGTAACAAGCAAATCTTCTATACTTCTACGAATTTATAAAAGGATATAATCTCGTTTCCAATAATACAACCTTAATTATGGGTTTTCTTTCGAGGATAATTCATGCCAAGAAATCTAACACTCTTTGAATAGAAACTCATAACTGTAAAATAAAATAAAGACAATGAGATTATACAAAATTGAGTAGGTTTTTTGCAACATATGGTCATGTCATATCTCTTGATGGTTCATAACATGTTTTTTGTATAAAATATGTATGTAGTATGTAGTCATCTAGAATTGATATGAACATCAGATATTCTTATTATTATTACTATTAAAACAACATAATAAAACAACAAACCCAAGAACGAACATGAATTTTTCAATATATTATATTAATTTTTAAAGTGATATGTCAATATACATGTTATGCTATAATAAAATATGTTGGCAGAAAAATTACTCAGTATATTTTCATATTTACCTGGGATATTCATTAATATTTCACTACCACTAATATTATTACCACAGTTGATTAATTTATGGATTAATAGATAACAATGTATACAAGAAATTGACAAATATTTTATGTTTGCAGACACAACGTCTCCTTACTTTGAGAGACTCAACCAATCAGCTGGTTATAACGATTCAAGAGGAAAACTTCAGTGGACACAAAACAATTTGAGTTTCATGACGTACACAACGTAAGTTTTTTTGCTAAAACCACTATAGTTCATTTCAATTAAGAGCGGTCCAAGTATTCTTATGGCACTATGATTTAAGCCTACTAATTAGCCAAAATACGATCTAATTTTACATTAGCATAAAAATCGTACTTGGATATGTATCAGTTGCATAAAAGGGAATTCTGGGGATGGATTCGAGTTTGTGTTCGTGGGAAACATGGAATATTCAGATTTCTGGTGACAAACTCATGAGGTCATGAGTTAGTAATCCCACGGATTCATGAGACGAATTCTGACGATGGATGCAAATCCATGAATCCTTAATTTTTTTTTCAACTAATGACGTCATGTTTCCATACATACGTCACAGCTACAACTACAGCATTAGATAGTCATAGCAGACTCGTCCGCCATCTTGGAGCCCACTGACAAGTCTGTGAAACGTTTAATATCCTTATTTTTATGATTTTGTGTAAATTATGTAGATTTCTAGATGAACAATAACAAGATTAAAATAGCAGGCAGTTGTGCATTTTGTTCTTTAAGAAATTTATCTGCTTGCATTAATTTTCTGCACAAAATCTGTAAATGTTTAGTATTCAAATCATGAAGTTAAAGTAGGTAGTAAGGTGATTTTAACAGGTAAGTACTTAAATATTTGCTTTGGTCAAAGCAGGTTAAATAATAAATAATAATAAGCACAAAAAACTAGGTTTTTTTTTATAAGATATCTATCAAGGTAATCATAGAAAATACAACAAAAATTTAAAAAACAGTTCAAATCGAATGAAACACAATAACTTGCTTCTTGTATTTGTTTTGTTAGCTCATTTGGAATTGTGGCTGGTGGTTTCATTTTTGTTTGAAATTTTAAAATTCCTAATCCTCAAACCTCTCACAACAAATAATTTGCAATACTGCAAAACTTCTGAAAATTATGACAATTTAGTAGCAAATCATTAAGAATATTATTGAAGGACAAAGATTCTTGCAATAATGATGACATTTACTCTGAATAATGCACTCAGATTCCGACAATCGAACAGGTAAACTCTAAATTCAAATTGAGGTTAAGTAGCTCGGAATATATTTCTCCACATTCAAATGATGTATTGAGAAATAAAAGTTACTCATCTGTAGAATCAGAACCCGTATCTTGAATGAATAATACAACTAGGCCCAGAACAGCCCGTCATTTGAAATTGTTTTATTAAATTATATTAAAGTTCACACATCGGTATACGGCAAACAACGGACAGTGGGCTCCAAAATGGCGGACGAGTCTGCTGTGCTTTATCTTTCTATGATTACCTTGAGTCATATCTTATAAGAAAAACTTATTTTTTTTTTTTTTGTTTATTATTATTTATTATTCAACCTGCTTTGACCAAAGCAGATATTTAGGTACTTACCTAGGTATATATCTGTTTAAATCACCATACTACCTACTTTAACTTTATAATTTGAATACTAAACATTTACAGATTTTGTGTGGAAAATTAATGCAAGCAGATAAATTTCTTAAAGAACAATATGCACAACTGCCTGCTATTTTAATCTTGTTATTATTCGTCTAGAAACCTACATAATTAACACAAAATCATAAAAATAAGGATATTAAACGTTTCACAAATTTGTCAGTGGGCTCCAAGATGGCGGACGTGTCAGTTATGGTTATCTAGTGCTGTAATGCCGAGCATGACGTCACACTATAAAATTCAGTGCAGTTCTAGTGCATATGAATCGAAAACGCTATAAGTGCTTGACAGAAGAGTGAGAAAGAAAGACATTTCGAAAAGGATAGGCAACATGGAAGCAGCTCGCTTGCAATATCCATGCATCCGTAGGATTACTAACTCATGACGTCATAAGTTCGTCGCCCGAAATCTGAATATTCAATGTTATCTAGTGCTGTAATGGAAACATGACGTCATTAGTTGGAAAAAAATTAAGGATTCATGGATTTGCATCCATCGCCAGAATTCGCCTAATTTGTCGTTCATCAATTATTATCATTAATGGACTCGTGCAGTTTGAAGATTCAAATTTGTATTTATTAAGATAATTTATGTAAATATATTTGTTGCTTTCATTTCTTGAATTCATTTCAAGCCAGCTTGTTTTATATCCTACATTTGCTGTGAGAAAATCGAGTTCGCATTTCAACCAATCAGTAGGCTTAAATAGTAGTTCCATTAGCCTTTGGACCGTTCTTAATTGAAATGAACTGTAGTTTCTAGTTTTATTAATATATATGTACATTTTATTTTTTAATGTCTACCAGATTAGCATATTATTTTTTGCTGTACTACATTTATAAATTATTTTAAAAATAAATAAAACAGAATTAATGTTTTATTGCAGGATTTATTTTATTATTCATATAATAAATGGCTTTTATAATGACTAGCACACTTTGGGCAGACGAAAAAGGGTTCTCTAATAATTAAATATTATTTTTGACTGAAAAAAAATACAGGTTTTTTAAAATAAATAAATTACATTTAATTTTGTGGGAAAGGTTTTATTTGGTAATTTTAAAATAAGTTACAGAACAAGGATCATTTTAAGCCTAACTACTTCTGAAAATAATTAAAATAGGTTTTAAAAATAAAACGACTGTAAATTTTGTGAGAATGATTTTATTTTGGAAATTAGGAAAGGGTAAAGAGGTTCGAAGATTAATTGTTAGTTACTCGATGCTGTTGTGTTGTTGGAAGTCTTGTTCGCGATGCTGTTGCGTTGTTGTAAACCTTGTTCGCCCCCAGATAATGATTAAGAGGAAAGAGACGAACTCTTCTCCGAGAATTCTCCCTTTGGGCCTAGGAAAACCTCAGCGAAGCCTAGACCAGAGAAATAGCTTCTTCGCTCGCTGCAACTGAAACAACAAAATAATTATTACAAGTCGGAAAATTTAAAAAGAAATTGAACTTACTTGAACTTTGCAAGCGGAAAAATTAATCAGTTGACTTCTTTGAAGTTAAGTTGAATTTGGAGCCTGGAACAGTTGCTACTGATGTATTGATCTT